>CM057002.1:94130195-96530195 GCA_029891345.1 Dryococelus australis | reverse complement strand
AGCTGGCAGGCAGCCTTCTCCGTGTTTTCCCATTTGCCACAGTCATCACGGCAGCCTGTAATAAGCGAAATGGCCCCCGCGAGCTGCCGGCCACCGGAACCCTCTTTCGACGGTTCTACCAGCCCCCCCCCCCCCCCGGCGTGTTTAGGTCATTACGCCACTAGCATTCCGTGCGTGTCCGCGAGCACGACGAGGGGTCCCCACCCCGTCTCGCGGCGAGGAGGACACTGCGGTCGCTATGGTGAGCTGTTAGCTACGCCCACCGTTCCGCCTCTCACGTCATAACCTCCCGCTAGTACCGCTCCTCCACCTACCTACGTACAATTTCCTTCCGGCACTTGTACGGCTCATCACCTCGTCACGGAATAAGAGTGAAGATATTTGGACGGCTCTTAACATCGAGTTCTTGAGAGCCGATGAATGTGAAGCGAGGTGAATGTGGAGCAGAGCTGGAATAAAAGGGCGGGGGAAACAGGAGATCCCCGAGAAAACCCACTGACCAACAGCATCGTCCGGCACGGCTCCCACATGTGTGACCCGGCCGGGGATTGAACCCGGATCGCCTTGGTGGGAGGCGAGCAGGCTAACACCTCAACTACCGTGGCCCCCCTCGTCACGGAGTAATTAAGGCGGTTCCCTTGATATAGGTGCTTACTTTATCTGATTTGTAGAGCGAAACTTTAGGAACGGACCTTGTGTCTGATTGGCTACTGCGTGTTGCGAAAGGTTCCCTATTTCTTGGATTGCCTCTGGTAAATAGGGTTACCTACCAACAGCTGATTATCGAACAGTATTGCGGCATTTTTCTCACAAGTGAGGCTAGACTTTGCGTTATACGCGGCTGTTTCACCTCTGTATTCTGAAGTACTCTGCGACCTCGTCACGTGCACCACGGACACGCCTCAGCCACGGGTATTGTGAGTTACAGCGGCGCGCTCCAGCAATATGGCGGAACGTAGTTCGCCTTCTAACATCTGGATACTAATTTGCCGAGAGGAAGTCCAGCCAGTAGCGGATCTTTGGCAGCACTGAACATCACTTAACATCCAAATAACCGCCATGTTAGTTCGAGTCTATGTACTTGCTTATTCTGTGACACAAGTTCTTCACGTGCACCACCAACCACCTCAGGTGAGTTGTTCTCCTCACTTTATATCATCTGATGCGCATACCATGGACCAAGCAGCAGAGTCTACACGACTGTCTGCACCTTCTAAAGCAGTGAAGGACACGAGGACACTGCGACCACTATGGTGGCCAAGTAACAAATCGTTACATCCCGCGCCGCATGTGTATTCTCCCTTCTCACACACACCAAGCCGCCTTCCCACATGCAAACCCTCATGTCCCTCTTCATACTGCCCCGCCCTCCTCGCAACCTTGCATCAGTAGCACTCTACGTACAACCTCCCAATCCACAATATCATATGCACTGCTCCTCCTCCTTGCGTTAAAGTAACTACTATGCTTGCAGTACAAACGCACTGGGCGGCAAGCTTTAATGACCTGCGTTTACTTCGATGCAGCGGATGAAATGGACACTACGGTCACTATGGTGAGTGCAATATTACAAACAAATTCCGCCCCCATCTTTCCACAGTGCGTCGTCAACTCCAGATCTTTTTTTTAATCTGTGGACATATTGTTCATATGACCAGGTAATGCTGCCGATAGAATTTATTATGTTGACATCCGTGTGCTGGAAGCTGTATTCGCAACTGAAAATTGCTCTTCAATCCATCGTCCAATTGCTATAAAAGAAAATTAACATTCTATTCGTCTCAAATTTGCCTTACGACTAATATACAAACAAATCTGTTCGATTTCTTCATGGCCAGCTGGGGTAATAGGTAAAATTATTACTATCAGAAGCCAGGTAATAGCAGGCATTGTAACAGGAATTCACGGTTCGCCTGTTGCTACTGTTTTATACAAATGGTACAGTAATTTTGGTACTATGCAGGTCATGTTTTATCGCAAAAGTTAAGATGTGTTAATTGTGCTTCTCGAACAATTGTACATTTTTATGCAAACACAATATATTAAAATTAAATAATTAATTACTGTAAAAATGTGCTCACGTATGCATTTGTATTTTGTGTACAAATAGCGCACATCTCACTCTAATATCGAGCAAGACGACAAACACTTTTGTACTCTAGTGACATAACTTAATACCAAAAAACTACTTCATAAGTTAAAAAGTGGCAAAAATGTTTATGTGGGGCATAACTAGAGACAGGTGTTTTTCGCGACCAGTTGTACTCCAAAACACTTTTGTTCATATGGACTTTCGTGCTTCGATGATTCTAAATGTCACGTACCTCGAGTGTCTGCCCGCGAATCATGGACGTTCAGTATAGGAGTACTTTATTACAATAGACCCAGACAAATGAAAACATGTCTTCTCACGTAGACACGCGGCCAAGAACCAAAGTATGTCGTGGTTGTGGACGTAGTATATTGAAGTATAGCATGACCATAAATATTTTCGTGAAAACAAACTTGTCCGTAGCCATAACTCATACGTCATGATTATCACCTTACTGAACAGATCAGAACACACAAATTCGTTGACATCTGTTATAAATAATAATTAGCTAAATGTTATTTCTAACAACAAATCTTTATAAGCTTCTACATAACCTCGAATATTTTCACACTTACGATTACTATCAATCAGTGCTATTAATGTCTATCAGATTTTATGTATCTTCCAAGATATGTATATAATACCAATGAGTAAGCTCACATGTTTTTCGCGAAAAGGTTTGTGCGCAGGGTAGACATCAGCATTCTATGTTTACACAAGCAGGTGTCCTTTGGCTATTATCTGGGTGTCTGTGAGAATACATCCTCTATGTGACTGGGCGTATCATAATTATGTTATTCCGGCATTGAACTTCCGTAATTGGCTGGAAGACACCCCAGACGTGTGAGAGTTCAAATCATCCAACCACGACATTGTTTCTAAACTAACGTGTTTGCTAGCACACCTAGACGTGGGATCTTTTCGCTAAAAATAGGTGGCCATACCAAAGGCTGTAAATAATGCTATAAAGGGAGATTTGCTCTCCGATTTTGGAGTTAGTTTTAAATCCTGTCACAAGGTGGCTCTGCAGTAGCATCGTATGTGACAAACCAAGTTGCTTACGCTTAAATTGACTGTAGCCATTATAACCGCAATACCCTTTTCACTTGCAGCCGTGAAGAGATTTTCAGAATTATAGCGGGTACAATTTTCTTACGCTTGACATAATGAAGCTTAACTCCTAGGAAATGTTTGAGTCACGTAAGTAATTCCTTCTCACTGGCATTATTGTTGAAATAATTGTGACAACTTCATTAACAATCTAATATGCAATTTTCGGATCAAAATAATTGTACGGAAGATTCTTAACGTCATCACTCATTCGTTATACATCATACCTGTAGTATGTTTACTAATATGCTAAAATATGTGTGTTGCGGGGAGGGAAAGGGGATCTCATGAAAAAATACGGTGTATTTATTCCCTTCGAAGCAACACGTTAATTGTGCGTGGCGATTATAATGGGCTTACTGCACTCTCTATCTGTCTCACACACAAAAATATTCCGTTTAAAACGGGTCGCTCAGGCACCCACTTACTTCGTGCAGAAACTTAATTTCGACATGCGTCAGTCACTTTTTCAAAATCAGAAATTACATGCCCAACCAGTTTTAAATTGCCAGAGAACGCACACTTGAGAAGCTGTCCAGTGTACAATTTATTAATTTTTTTTTCTTATAAACGCTTTGAGGCCCAGGCATATGGACACATCGTGAGTTTGACCGCTAAACGCCTTTTTTTCTGGAATCATCTGGTAGTTAAAGAAATGTGTCATAGGAAACAATTTTTGTTCACAGACTAGTATTATGTCTATAGTCATAGAACGTTTCAAATTGTGTTACCTCCAGTAACGCTCGTGATCTGACAGGGGCGGTCACAGCTTCAAGTTATGTGGTTCCGTTACACGACTGCAGCGCTGCACGCCAGTTCATTGTCTATTTGTTTGTTTTATTGTGTCCGCAAGATCTTTTTTCAGTACGTAACTACAAAGATAGTGGACAAATCAAATTACAGTATACAAAGTTTATACATGAGACATAATAAACACACACACTATAGTCAGATTGCACATACACGCATCATATATTATCTTCATTATATGACTCATCTTTTTCCAACATGTTGTGGGGCGTCGTCGTTTTACTGGAACAGAAGAAACAGGGAACGAGAAAAACCAGGACAAGAAATGCGTACAATTTATTAATTTGTATATTTTAGATATTCATCTACGTTATAAAATGTACATTCAATTAAAAATTATATCGGCTGTTTTTTAAAGAGCCTTTGATTAGATGTTGTGATAATTTATTGAAAAGTTGGCTACCAACAACGGACACCTGCGGCTTTCCCGTGCCACTCTTGGACTTCCTGCCTTATCCGCCCAAAAACGCGATTTATGCCCGCTACACACTACAGTCTATTCATGGTTGCTTCCAACTTTTTCTCAAATCCTGCTGAAGTTATACTTCCATGATATTCCTCCTCCTCATACGAACAAAGCGAACCAAGTCTAGAAAATGACACCAAAGGGAGAACGCGCCTTATTCGTGCGCAGTCAGTTGAATTATATTTTACATAAGAACTATTTCTTACTAGGCAATACAACACATCTATTTTCTTTCTGGTTTCATTCATATTAATAATAAATGCAATTAAATGTTCAATTTAACCATAAATAAGTTGTTTTCATATTAACACAAGTATAAAAGGTTTATTATAGATGGCATCTTTAGGGAACAGCCAAAAAGTGTGAAGAAACACTACAAACGTTTATACGACTGCGGTAGAAACGGAAAGGTTTAACGGGATACCCCCTAGCTAGGTTTCTATCTGTAGATTATAATAGTTCATTCATAATTAATGTTAGTAAAACCAGGGAGGAAATAGGTGTGTTCGAAATGCATCGTTCTTATGCAAAACATTATTACTCTGAGTGCGCACAAATGCGGCGCGTTCTTCGTTTGGTGTAACTTACTAAACTCGGATAAGCTTTGTTTGCATGAGGCGGAGGAATATAGTAGAAGTAGAACTTTAGCAGGTCTTCAGAAAAGTTGTAAGTAGCGGTGTATGTAGAGTGGTGATGCATGCGAACGTACGGCTGCGTGTGAAACGTGTGTCGTAGAGGGGGCCGCGTGTTAAAGGAGTCGTGCTCTAGAGGCGCGAGCATCCAGCGCCGTGAAACGTGTGTCGTAGAGGGGGCCGCGTGTTAAAGGAGTCGTGCTCTAGAGGCGCGAACATCCAGCGCCGTGAAACGTGTGTCGTAGAGGGGGCCGCGTGTTAAAGGAGTCGTGCTCTAGAGGCGCGAACATCCAGCGCCGTGAAACGTGTGTCGTAGAGGGGACCGCGTGTTAAAGGAGCCGTGCTCTAGAGGCGCGAACATCCAGCGCCGTGAAACGTGTGTCGTAGAGGGGGCCTCGTGTTAAAGGAGCCGTGCTCTGGAGGCGCGAACATCCAGCGCCGTGAAAGGGTTCGGCGAGACAAACGGCGGCACTTTAGCATGCTAAACAGCCCCGGGCGGCGCGCCGTAAACATCCCTCCATCTCGGCCATTGTTTCGCTGCTACGGCGGCGTCCCAGAGGGAGAGTGGCGCCGCCATAAAGCGGAGATGGAGCAGTTGAGGCGCGCGCGTGGAAATTCTCTTATCCGGCCGTTAAATTAGCATAGTGCTGCCTGCCTGGATTGTGCGCCGGCCGGCCGCCAGCCCACCTGGCGGCGTTCAGCGGAACCCAGTAGCTGCCCGCGGCTGGCACGCCTGTGAGTTCCCAGGCAGTGTTGTCAGATGACTACAGTCTGTGCACCAAAATGTGAAACTGAAGTGGGTCCTTCTACAGCACGGCCACGAATAATCCTATAGGCTGTTCACGGTAAAATGAGCACTTTTGAAAGTCCTGCTTATAATATACTCGTATAAACAATATGTAATCTTCTGCCGTATGCAAAATTAACACTGTTGTGGACTTCGTCACTTTATTCATGCGTCGGTCAAGTGCAACTGTAAAATTATTACAAAAGAAAAGTTTTGTAAATATGGTAATTTTTACACTCGCGTGCATTCAATAAAATATAAAGTGAAAGAAATAATTTAAGTTGTCACAATTTGTTACCTGGCTTTTTATTCGACGTTAAGATATGGAACTACTTTCCATCCATCGTTACCAACTTTGCTGGGCGCATGTCACTCACTTCACCTGTTGAAATAAATGCAGGTAGGGATAGTGAGTTTTTTCTAAGGTTTATTTAAAAAGTGCTCACTTTATCGTGAACAGCCTTTAGATGCATTACTGCTGTAGCCTGCGGCATCTGCAACCAACACTATTCTAAGTTGTCAACGTCGTGTCTAACAGCAGGCGCTGCGTGACGCAGCGAGTTGTGGCGGTTTGGTCGGCGCTTGACGGGACAGTATCCCTTCCAACTGGATTATTTTTTTATTTGTAACTAAAATTTATGGACGGATACTAAGGTCCCGTCCACAATCGACATGGCGCACATAACATGTATAGCATTAAGAGGCAAAAACGTGTATTTGAGATTGCAACGTTCACAACTAGTATTCGGCATGAATTATTTGGCGTTATTTGCGTGGCTTGGCGTTTGGAGGGTTATATATGAGTATCTTACGTCAAGGTATAAACGCTGGCCAATTAGAATGAAACTTTATAATAACACTGCTGTAATCAAGATGGTCAAAATATGCATTTAAAAATTCTTGTGCTAGCAGAAGTTATTTCCTGTTCGTCTGCTCTTTTTCTTGTTGGTCAGACAAGGAATTTTTCTCTTACCTTACGTGGATTGTAGATGGGTGGTTTCGCTTGTTATGCAATGTGAGTAATGTTATTTAAGCCAAGTTGGGTGAGCACTACTTAACAGATTTTTTCTAATTCTTACGGTTGCATATGCATTAATATTTTCCCTTGTGGAAACGAAATTATTTTAATAGCGAGGGAACAGACGATTACTGTTACAGAAGTGAAGCGAATCACGGGAGAAAAAGGAGCTGTGTTTTTAAATAACGGTTATGATGTTCCCTGTGCCTAGGCAAGCTTGGTTTTCAAATATTTAATCTGGAAATTAAGCAATGGAGGAATATACGTAAATACAAGATAGCGGGGAACTCCCCACATTAACAGCTAGGCTTTGAGAACCGTTCAGTTTAGAATGAGACGAGGACGCATTTGCGACGAAATGCGAGGGGGAAATGGGAATGTCCCGAGAAAACCCGCCTCCATCACTTTTCCCACGTGAGTAGTAAGACAGGGGTAATCCTACCCCACTTTTGATTAATTGGATTAACTCGTTTATATCAAATTAATTGAAAGGGTTAATCAAAAATTGGTTAAATTTTAATCCGATTTTAATCCGATAAAATTTCTTAATCCAATATTAATCCGATTGAAAATTTCTTAATTCCATCATTTTTTATTTTACTATTTTTATTTCTTATTTTGTGTATGGGTATACTTTATTGTCATTCATTCTTTTGGGTGGGGGAGGGGGGTAGCAGGAGCTTTGTACGATGTTGATACTGTGGTCTCCTGGAGGCGACTGACCAGAGTGGTTGGTTGCAATGTGTTGCATACGTGTACAGTTTAGTGCAAGAGTGGGCTAAGTGTATATTATCTTACTTTTTCTAAATACGATGTGTTTGTAGGGACGTTGGTAGAAGATAGCCAATTTTTACGAACATATTTAACACACAATTAAAAATCAGAATGTTTAAACGATTTATATGTGTTAACTTGATGTTTTTTGGGGATATTGCTCATAAATGGTGTTGGTAAGTAGGCAACTTTGAAAGATATGATTTATGTGTTAGTAATGACAAACAATTGACGACTGTTTCCGAATGCAATTAAACGTTAGAGAATTTCAGAGTTATGTACTTATGAATAAATTACACGCATCGAATTGCAAATTTCAAATGACTACGTGAATAATAAGTGCAACTTCTCGAGTATGGAATTTAATGTAACGTGAGTCTCGAGTTTAGAAATATAATTTACACGAGAGAGAATTTTAACTATGCGAATACATCTGGTGTTGACAATTACTAAATGATCAAAATTACATGACTTTCCTTAATGAATTAATTAACGATCTACAATAAAATGTCCCTATAAATTAAACGAATATATATATATATATATATATATATATATATATATATATATATGATGCCTCTCACATATACCTTACATGTCCATCTGCCAGTGAGACTGGCAAGGAAGAAGTTTAGAAACATAATCCACACATAAAAAAATTAATAGATTAACACGCGTAGTAAAATTGCATCTCTCCCAAAACACATCAGTCCGACTGAGAAGGAATGACATTAGTATATGATTTGCGGAGACGTATAGGCTGTTACGTGGAGCACGGCCGACGTCCGTTCACCTCGGAGAATGGTGAAGGAATGGCGTCAGTGTATGACGTGTGCCAACTTATATACATGGAGCTTGCGGGCGAGTTGAAATTATGGTAAAAAAAACTCTGAATACGATTTACACACTACTCATATGCATCGTGAATTATATATAGAAAAAATATATCCCTAACAAGCTCTGCATGCAATTTAATTAGCGAAACGTACAGACAATGATTTAGCACTTCCCAGACAAATAAATATTTTTCATACTCGATTTTGAATTTTAAACAGACACAGTAGAAATGTCATCAGGAGCTCCCCGAATACAACCTATTTGTTTAAAGCAGACACAATGGCGTACATCTATTCTGATAAGTAAAATATATAACGATCTACAAGAGAGTAATTAACGATATAAAATCTTACCCCAAATGATTTGTTTCAAAATAATCAACTTGCATCGAAGTGTAGAGCTTAATCCCACATCACTTAATTTATAATGGAAAAAATGCACAAACATCCTCGAAAAGAAAATTATTTTTATAATAACGGATGTACTACAAATTTCCATAAAGTGTGGTAAATAGAGCGCACTTGTTAACACAAATGGTATTTTTAAACAGCTACGAAGTTTCGTCTACTGAACACAGAAACGGGGTTTACACAATAAACGCACTATCTCGCAAAAATGTAAATTTTTTCCCGGTAAATTAAAAAAAAAGTTTCCTTATAAAATAGTTTTATATTAAAAAGCGTATATTATAAACCATTAATCGAGGCTATCGCTAGAGATGAAGGTAGGTGCGATGGTCGCCGGTCCATAGTTGCGCTAACCTGTGGTTGTAACCTTGTCGACCGCCAAGTTTCTAGATGTGCGGTGAAGACTAGAGAGAGCTGTTGAGGTACACGCCTGTCTAGTCCCAGCATTGATGACCACCTGAAGATGGCGCCGAGTGTCCAGAGATCTTCAGATCGGGGGGCATGTCTGCCCCACCCTCCCACCTCCCACCCCTCGCCAGACTGCTTCCACAGGCTGCTCTTGGTTGTCAATTTTTTTTGGCAATGTAGCAAGATGGCGTCGATCGCCTAGTTGTGTTCAGATCGGGGGGCCCTGCCTGCTTGTAGCCACCCCTCTCATCCCATCCCTCATAACCGGCCCGAGTCCAGGATGCTAGCCACCCCCTACACCCCTTCTCCAACCAAGATGTATCTGCAAGGCCTTGGGGGTCATTCACCTGTCTGCTCGCGATTTTCATTTTTTGCAACTGACTCAAGATGGGGACAACTGGGTAGATATGATCAGATCGCCCCCGCTCGGCTGTAGACAACCCTTATCCAGAGGGATGTGCCCCGAGGTCAAGAACCTAGACCGTCCCTCCCACCCCTACTCCAGAAGCAGTCTTTGTGCGAAAAGCCAGTTATTCTCCAAGGCCACGCATCCCCAGCCCGAAACACGTTTTTTTTGTTTCAAATATCTCGAGAGCTGGCCTGTCCGCACAGCCCGCCCTCGCTGCCGATCCAAGGACACACAGTCCCGACCCCCTCCCTTCACTGTCAGCCCAGAAAATGTCTTTTGTTCATTAACAACTTCAGGGAGTCTCCAACTGCCAGACACCCTCAGGACACCAAGTTGGACTCTTCCAAAACTTTTATTTGTTTGCAAAATTATGATTTACCCATGAAAAATGGACTCTCCCGAAAATCTGCCCTGTCCTGTTTGTGACTTATTTCCCCGCTACCTCCTTCCTGCGTCTCGCAATACCTGGAGCTGGTCAACAAACTGCAAACCTTTGTGCGCAGGAGATGTTGAAATATACTGGCATTTACACTCTCAAGTGTTTGAACGTTTGCTGCAAACAAATATATTTTAACAACTCCCACTATTTAATTATTGCACATAATTTGTGAGAAAATGTGCAAATACTACCTAATCACCGATACCGAATAATACCGAATGAATAATTCATATAAATTTGTTTAAAATATCCTAACTCCTATCGTTTTTTATGTTACCAAGGTTAAATACGCGAAAAATGGAAATATTTCGAAAAAATACTGCTACAGAGACTGTGACCGAGGTTTCAACCCCGAGTAGATAGATGATGGTATCACCTAGCAAGTGCTGTGGGTTGTCATTGCAGTCAGGCGATGCATGGGGTCGTTGAGAGTTCGTAAATAGGATGGGTCATCAGTGTAGTCTGATGCGACTTTGTTCGTCTTTTTTTGTGTCTTGAAATAGGGTGTTAGCCGATGAGGGCAGATTTCCTTCCTTTGTCAATGGGGAATGCATCACCCTAGCGAACTATCTTCAAACGACCAGCAGAACTCTCGCTCAGGACAAGGACTGGTAGCAATGCTTCAGTTTATACATGTCCCATCTGTAGGAATCCTACATGCTTCATGCGAGGTGTCATACACATTTGCTTTCTGAATAAACACTAATTAAAGTGATCTACACTATAAAGGCAGATATTGAGTAAATAACATTTCTAGGTGTTTTCCCATGAAAACCATCAGTGTTTCTTAAAACCCATTAACTACATCTTACATTTGTCTTTAAAACTAGTATACTATAAGTAAATTATTTATTTCGTCTTGTTTTCTGTTAAGATGCAAAATCGTTAACTCATTGCGAATCTCCATAGTCGTTACTATATTAAATATGAATGATTTCACCATTTTTAGGTGATATTAAAGTAAACATCTTTCAGAGTGAGACAGTATTGCTCGCTGTTATGGAAAGAGCTCCGACAAAGTGATTCGTCAGCTCTTGTGAACACACTCGTTAAACCGACTGAAGGAAAAACTACTTATTCAATTGACACCCAAATATTTCTGATCACTGAAAACATATTAATTAACCAGGTAATTTTTGTTTTGTTATTTGGGATATGCTTTTTTTTTTTTTCAATAAATGTATGTAAAAAAAAGGTGACACCCTCAAATAAATAAATGTTCTTCACACAAACAATGTACAAAGTTACGACCGCTGGTTGATAAAGTAATACATTATATTTTATTTTTGCGAAAACATTGAGTCACTCATTTTTCTAAGAAATGTGTTTTATAAAATTTAAGATCTACAATTAGGAGATAAATGAAACACACATTCACTTTGAATACGCTTTTAATATATATATCCCATTTTTCCAACAAACCCAATATTTACTTACATATACAAAATTCACATTCTCCTTAAAATATTTATATACAAAAATCATATTCTTAAAACATTTATTTACGTATACAAAAACTCTCAATCTTCTTTTCTGGGAACAAGGTTGGTAACATTTGGTTGATGTTGTAGGAAGACGAACTCGTTGCTCTTAAATCTGTGTGAAGTTGTTATTCACAGAGGATTCTAGATGAGGCGTTGGTTTTTAGAATTTCAGGTTAGTTATTTTAAGACACTATTTGTCAGATGATTGATTCACTCTTGATATGGCTGGCAGTTTAATTGACCTGTAGATGCTATTGTGCCATTTAAATACCCCATTGACAGTATTGCATATAGCAAAGCTGAATTTACTATGGTATTGAGTGTAGTGTTTTGGGAAAAAAACGTAGACAGAAATTCTATAATATCACAGGGATACACCAGCCGACTGAATGAAGCACTGAAATACAAGAAAAAAAATTAAGTTTGTGGAGGGAATTTGACATACACAGCATACTGATATGGGGCAAGACTCGCAGTTCAGAAGCTCTACACACATTCTGGGTTTCGTGGAACATGAAATTTACAGATTTCCAAATCTATTAAAGCCTTGTTGCAAAAATATTTTTATCTCTACATTGGAACGAGTGAAGAGATTTGAGCGGCTCTCGAAAAACAGGGATCTTGAGAGCCGATGAGGGTGAAGCGAGGCAAGTATTGAAGCAGCATTGGTTTTCAAGCCTTCTTATTGCTAATAAACGTGTATTATTTACCACCAGTATTGAACAGCCGGTATTGGGTCACATGTACATCCATTTTTGATATCAGTTGTAAAATCCACTCGCTTCCACAAGCACAAAACATTAAGTTACTATGTTATTGTCATAAAGTTCACCAACATCGTATGAGTGTAGGACAGGGAGGAAATTACTTTGAAAATAAAATATTTGCATAACGTCTTCCTCCGCCATGAGGGATTTCAAGTACTAACCAGTACACAAACCGATAATCTAACTGGCCAGGGTGATGGCATTAATAAGCTTAATAAAGGGACTTTACACATCTTCAAAAAACGAGAGCAATCCATATTGTTAACTATCTCTGCATCAATTAACCTTCCGGCGAACGCACTAGCCAGTATCTCGTATCTGAGATTGGATGATGAACTTTTCACTGAAGCTGGAGACTTGGAAATCAAATTTTTTTTTCATCCCTGAATTAACATTTCGAATATTTGGAGATAATTCAGTGGGTGGAGCTGGAAATGTTAAGTGCTTTGCAGTAGCAGGAGCTGGAAATGTTAAGTGCTTTGCAGTAGCTGAAGCTGGAAATGTTAAGTGCGGGGCTAACTGTGGTGCTTTCTTAGGATGTGGAGCAGATTGTGGAGCTAACTGAAGAGCAGATGGTGGAGCAGAATTTGAAGCAGAATGTTGAGGTGGAGAACCACTGTAGCAAGTTTTACAATGTGTATTTAAAAGTATCACTCTGAGAAAATTTTTTCTGACAAATCACACTGAAACTGCTTTCTTGAATTTTTCATTCAACAGCTCGTTCTTACATATCGCCATAAGTTTCGCAGAAATGTAAATTCTTTACCACAGAAGCGACACAGCAAATACATAATTTCTTCCGTACTATTCAAAGATTAGAATGTAACTGCAAATCTTTTATAGGTAGTTCAGGGTAAATCCAGGAATCAATTCGATTACATTATTCGTTTTAAACACAATATGTCTGAATTGTAGAAGGTGTTAAACATGCATTTTTAAACATAAGATGTTTGAATCCTAGAATGTATGTTTAAATAGTTTTATGTATTAAATCACTTTGAAATTACTAAAGGTTTACTTAATAATTATCCTGCACAAAAACCTTTATGTGCAAACACATTTAGATTTGAATGTTTACAAAGTTTACATAACATTTGATTTCAGAATATGGGAATATTACAGTTCATGCATTTGTAAAGTCAGTAAAACAAAATAGTTTCAAACCATTTATCTCGATACATTTCCATACAGAATACATTTTATCATCACTGTATGTTTACAAAAACATTTCTTTTACATTCATATATTTTCCATTCTCTGCTTGGCAATATCTATAGTATTTTCATCTGTTTATTGTCATAGTCTTTTGTGTATTCGGGTATGTGTAATATTATACATTCTGGTAAATCAGGAAAAGTTTAATAAAAGTACGAATACACATCTTCAATGCTCGCTGGTAGACTTGTATTCGGACACGTATGGTGTACAGTACATTTTTTTTCAGATCTGGATGTGATATTAAATTATTACATTTTTCACCCTCTAAGGGACACTGGATATTTTTTAAATAAAACAGCCCATTGCATCACTCTCCAAAATGACCTATTTTTCCGTTAAACAAACAAGAGCAATTCACACCTGAGTTTCCAGGGGTGACAGAAACATAAATAGCTGTTAGGTGTAAGGAAGACATGTTTACAATAGGAATGTCACACAGATACTAAAACTATTTCTTTCCAAAAAAAATTGGAAATTATTTACTCCAATGTACTAATTACTTGCTAATATTCAATTTACATTAGGATTTCTGTATGCATGAGCATGTAACTTCGTTCTTGTCTTGTTGATCCATCTTTACGATGTAGTGGATTACATACAATCAAATACTTTTATATTATATTTCACTCATTACTTCTCTCATCCCAAGTAATGGCATATGACTCTACTAATATCCACAGGTCATTCAGGAGGAGAATCATCAGAGTCTATTTCACCCTAGTCAGCCTTCATTTCCCAAGTTAGCATTAATTGTGAATTTTCCTCTGCAGAGAAAAACGTTGAATTAGATCCATATGTTTTACATAATTGCTTAATATTTTTTTTTGAATATATATAACTTTCCCTTATACACACTTTCGAAAATATGTTTTTTCCCAACTCCACCTACATATCTATTTCACAATTACTTAGATAATGTTTGCAAATATCTTCAATATTCTCATACTCTCTACATCTACTTTCCCATTTTAAACCATGGTGATGGTTAGTAACCCTGTTACGCCCCTTTGGGGCATGGCAGGGGTAAAGAAAGGCAAGGAGAAGGATGCACACCATTAAAAAAAAATTAAGAAAGCATGGGCATGAAAATTCCAAAATCAATACAAATATACATTATCACCAAGAACAACAACTTTGCAACTTGATTTGAAAATTATAAATTGCATTTGTAAATTTCTGTTGCTTGCTACCAATCAGTGAGCTGGGGGAAGGAGAGAACACTCATGCACTGGAACAAACAGAAAATGCCTGATGATTCACTAAAAAGTACAACACGTAATATTAATTTCAAGAATACCATCGAGAAGGAGCAAAAACCCTCATTACACTTAACCATGAGCATAAAGGCACGTCATAAAATATCCACTAAATTCCTTGGCAGTTAAATTCTTTTTGGCAAATCGTAGTCCAGGAGACCATTCCTACAGCCAACCAAAAAAAAAAGAAGAATCCATCTATTACAAACATTCCCATAAAATACCATATTGTAAATTCACATGAGCAAAACAGTGAAGAAACACTTCCTTACAAAAATCCATATACACAAAAATCGCTTTAAAAAAATGCTACTTTAAGGGAAACTCTACCCCCAGTATAACTGCGTTCGCTGGAATACTTATCTTGAGTAGTACTCATATTACACGAAAACGCATCTAGCATGGTGATGTCCCGAGAGATGAAGTGGTGTAGACATTATCTAATCATCGGCCAGTCTGCGGAACTCGAAGAGGAACACTGCACACTTGTTCGTGCTGGGGCCAACATTTATACGCGAAAACGTAGCTCGGGAAGGTTAAGGAGGTGGCGGGAATAGCGGAGAGGTGTATGGAAGGTTCCAGAGTGTGGGAGGCTGAACTTGTTGCTAATAGTAGCCAGCAGACAGCTCTCGGCCGCACCAGGAGTGCCGCACACCTCTCTTCAGTGTAGCTCAGCGCTTGGAAGCATTCAGACGTGCGCCACCCTGGGAGGGGGAGGGACAAAGAAAAATAAAGTGTCTTTTTCTGCAGCAAAAATATTGCCTCTTTAAATAGTAACCCCTCTTCAAACAAAATAAGAGTTTATTAAACTGGGATACCAAATACAGATGTGACAAATAACCAAGCGGACTTGCTAACCAAGTTCATTAATGTCAGGTAGTTCTGTAAACACACCAACTCCATAATAGCAGCATTTAATCGTACTTCAGAAAATTGTAGGCATCACACATTTCACCAGCTGGTGGGACGAAAAATAA
This sequence comes from Dryococelus australis, assembly GCA_029891345.1. Classification (NCBI taxonomy): domain Eukaryota; kingdom Metazoa; phylum Arthropoda; class Insecta; order Phasmatodea; family Phasmatidae; genus Dryococelus; species Dryococelus australis. Next base: position 96,514,304 of record CM057002.1, on the reverse strand, counting down.
ATCGTTCAGGCAGGACAGTCTTTGGCAGGACAGGAGTACTCACATAAAATTGCTTGAATTTGCTAATTGAAATGGGTGTCAGACTTCAAGCAGGGCTTCAATCCATCTATTTGTTTTCTTATATTTAGGAGTTAGGTGTTTCCAGTCAAACGGTGATTTGAAGCTGAATACAGTTGTATGTTCTTCCATATCAGTGATAACTAATTCTTTTATGATAAATATTTTTTCTGCAGACTGAAATCCTTGCACATTGCAAAACATCCTGTTGTAGCCGTGGTTCGGCGTCTACTAACTCAATTGATTATTTTCAATAGCTTATCTCTTTAATTGTAACTAGCTAATCTATCGTGAATTATAAGAGTGTAATCTTGCATATTTGCTGGAATTAGTCTATCTGAAATAATTTCAATTCGTGAATCAATCACGCCATTGGTAATTCTGTCATCCTGTTTGTTTACATCAAACACACATAACATATATCTGGTTTTAAATGATTCGGATTCTAGGATCGATGAACTGATTTTGTTATAATACATTTCCTGAAACTTTGTGTACGTATCATATGAAATAAGGAATTCTCCATTGGCAAAGTTCATATTTAAATCTATATAGGGGTAAGTTTCGCTGTTTAAATACAGTTTAATATTTTTCATATCACAATTATCTAATTATTGATCTATCAACTTTCAAGTTGTTTAGTCGATTTGTTTGAAAACTAATAACAACATATCTTGGTTTTTCCGACGAAAAACTTGATTTCACATTCCAAATGAATCTATGTTAAGTTGGCAGTGTTAAAAAAAAACTCTAAAGCCCACGATCTGAATGCAATGTCTAGATTCTTCCCTTTTTCGATAAATTTCAAAAACTTTACACGTTCACGAATGTTAATTTCAAAATGTGTCATTAACAATTCCACACTGCTTAATTCAAATGTTACACCTTCCTCGTTATTATCTTTATCGTATATAGCATTAAAATGCGTATTGCCGAATAGAATAACTAATTCTTGTTTACCATCTAACATTACATGTTTGTAGTCTTCAGCAAAGACCAAAACCATACTTAACGGTATAACTTCTTATTTTCCACCTAGGTTTATTTGTAGTGAGTAATCACTAGCACTGTTCAACTCAGCCATAATCCCTGTATAAATATCGTTTACAGTTCCCGACAGATAGTTCTTTGTCGTGGAGATATTTCCAATACCTCGTGTTTGATGAATTTCCACTCCATTTAGTAGATATGCAATTCTGGCGATTAAATGAAGTATTTCATTTCTTACTATTTTTGTACTTGCTGGATTACTTGCATCGGCTATCTTTTTAATTGTTCCTCTAAACCTTATACTTAATTTCGACAGTAATGCGTAAATATCATGATTTTGTATTGAAATCCCTATTTCCGAAGGAAATATGTATGGACCTGCTCGGAATGGTTCATACACATGTATTTCCGAATTGGTGATTGCATTTTCATAGCTGATCGATTCTTAAACATTAAGTATATGTCTTCCATTTCTATTAACAACATATCCTAATTCCTTTAAATATGCTTTGTTGCCTCGTGTTAACTTCACATGTATCTTATTTGAAGTGAGCATTTTATGTTGACGTTTACGTATTTTTATACTTCCTTTCTTCGAAATACGTTCCTTAGTGACATAGTTCTTAAAATAACCGTCTACTTTACGTCCGAATTTAATATTGTATACAATACCCATTACGATTGTAATGCACAACCGAATGCAACTGTTTATAGAGTTTTTTTTTTTTATGTAAACGAACAGGAATTTCATTGTTTCTGAAATTAATAAGGTTACCATCTTGATAGACAATTGTAATAACTATTTTATCAACACAATTTACTATCACTTGAAGATATATCAATGTATTTGGTTTTTCAATTATTTTATATCCTGGAGTTACAGCACACATGAATTCATGTATTGTAGTTGTCGGTTTTCCATTCAAATATAAACCGCCTACAATATTAACATTTATACGACATAGATTTACCGACAATATATTAACCTGTTTTGATGATTTGTGTAATTGATTAGCTGGATATACTCTCCGTTCATAACCCAACGTATTTGCAATTGAATTGTCTTCCGAGAAATCGATATCGATGTTACTATACATCGCACTAGTTAAAGTATTTGGATTTCCACGTAATCGGGAATGCACATCTTCAAGTGATGCCGCTTTAATGAATGTTTCAAGGTCATCCAACTCATAGGATTTTTCACCAATATTAGCCGTAAATAATTGGTGATGAATATCAATGTTTGGTATGCTGTTGTAAGTAACGAATTCTATTAGACTTATTTGCCATTCTCCATCTAACTCCTACCCAGAGAAATATACCGCATGCAATTGCGACGAATTGCCACTTAATATCAATGTAATTGACATATTAGTAATAGGTTTTACAATTACACTTATTTATGTACCCTATTTATAGCCAAAAAACATGAACATAAATTTCCGCAAATAATTTAATTTGGTAATTGCTACGTTTTGTAATTATGCCTTAACTGTGTGTTTTTTTAAATAATTAAGTATTTCAATTAGAGGACGTAAATCGCCGAAACTGTTATAATACAATTATTGATTTATGTGTTTAATTAATGGAACCCAATGTGTTCCTTCATTTTGTTTTGAATCTAAATTAACAATCATACATTCATAAAGATTTGGTTCCTTTGATAAATCTTTTCTCATTTACACACCTTGGAAATAAGGAATATCCAGTTTTTTTACGAATACATTAATATATTTGTTTATTAATGCACATTTTGGAAGACTAGTTAGGACTTTCTGCATTTTTTTTTTTTTTTTTTTTTTTTTTTTTTTTTTTTTTTTTTTTTTCCAAATTTGGAGTTTTTTCGTCCTTTTCCAACTTTATGAGGGTTCAAATACATTCCTTTACCTTTTGATTTAACTGCTCTACTATTTGCCGAAACTCCTCTGAGGATTGATCCAAGAGCTGTTAATACTGGAAATAGCAATGGAATGATTCCTCCTTTCAATTTTTTTGTTTTGTTTTACGTTTTAGGCCCATGCCTCTCTTCACCTTTGCGCGCATAACTTTTTCAACAACCCAAGCTCCAAGCTATTCACCTGTAGATGTAGATGGATTCTTCCTTATATTTTCTGCTTTATCGGCTAAAATTGTATCCTCTATATGTCTTTCTTCCAAATAGGTTATAATAATTGTATTTCTGGAAATGTAATTTAAATGGTAATTTATTAATCAACGTATTCAATATACAGCGTCCTTTTTGTTACGTTTAGTACAAGCCATTGTTTTCAACTGAACATTAACCTATATATATATATATATAGACCTACATTTATAGTTTTATGTTAGTATGTAACGTGAGTTTTACGTTAGTACATTACGATATGCTACATTGTTATGTTATATTATGTTACAATACATTACAATATTGCGTTAAATCACGTTACAATACATTATGTTGGTATGTTTTGATACGTTACATTGGTACATTACTAATGGTACGTTAGTATGTTATATTTTGTTACGTTAGTTACGTTAGTATGTTATATTTTGTTACGTTACAATATGTTACATTGGTACGTTATATTATGTTACAATGTTACATTATTACGTTACAATATATTACATTATGTTACAATATATTACATTATGTTGGTACGTTATATTACATTACAGTACGTTATGTTATTACATTACAATATGTTACGTCGGTACGTTATATTACGTTACAATGTGTTATGTTATTACGTAACAATATGTTACATTGGTAACGTAACAATATGTTACGTTGCTAACGTTATGTTAATACGTTTCAATGCATTATACTGTCTATTTTGTAGAAATGAAGGTTATAAAACAAAATGTACATCTACCGGTAATTGTAAATACCGAAGACAACGTTATTGAACAGAAACATGGCATTCTTTTACCATCAAATATAAGTCGTATACTAAGTGGTCCTTCTTCATTTGGAAAAACTTGTGTTATTGTGTCGCTGTCGGAGCATCCGAATGGACTTAAATTTGAAAACGTATGTGTGTTTTTTAAAACAAAACAACAAGATAAATATCAAACGATTAGCGAGCATTTTGTCATCAGTTGAAGGAATGCGATATTTCCCTTTTACAAATACAGAAGATATAGTGCCTCCAAATGAAGCATTGCCCAATTCCGTATTTATTTTTGACGATGTTTGGTGTGAACCGCAGGGTGAAATACAGCAATATTTCTGTTTTGGTCAACATTCAAACGTTGATTGTTTTTATCTATCGCAAAGTTACGCACATATAAGGAAATATAATTTACGTGATAATGCAAATATGGTAATTGGGTTTAAAATGAATAATATGAATCTGCAACATATTTACAACGATCATGTTTTAGGCGATATGACATTTACAAAGTTGTTTAAAGATATGTGTTTTTTTCTGTTGGAAAGGAAAATACGGTTTTTTTGTGATTATAACAACACTTTCCCTATACAAAGGCAGATATAGGTCTGGTTTTGAAAGTTTTTTACTTCCAGGCGAAGAACAGTGAGTATTTTAAAGTTTGGACATAGCGGTATAAAACGTAAATATTACAATAGCTATTTAACCAAAAACTGCGATGGAAATTGTGATTTGAACGGACATATATTATGTAATATGGTTATGGCTGTGAGCAACGTTTAGCCACGGTAGACCGACAGCATGGCCTGCCCGTTCTCCCGACCTCGCGCCACATCACTGTTTTGTGTAGAGGCACTTGAAAAGCCCGGTGTATGAGACGCCAACTGAATAAGTGATTTTGTCCAATTAGGTGTTATTTGCTGTAAATTCAGTAAATTAAATGCTACATATTGTCAAACCAGCTAGCTACACTGAGAATCAGCGAAAAGGGTAGCAGAATTCATTTCAGTTACTATTGATTTACGTCAAAGAAGTGATTTTTGTCACTAAAGTGATAAGTAATCTGTTACGGTGATTTCAGTGTAAAATTTTGAAAAATTTAACTTTTTAGTTGTAGACTGCAGCGAAAACATCAGAAAACAGCTGGTTACAAGTAATTATACATAGGAAAAATTCTACCCTCAGTTTTTTTTTTTAGGGCAAACGAAATTATTTTGTGGTGACCATGAATATTTTTGTAATAACTAACAGTTTTGTGATTACAAAAAATGATCATGTTTTTACACAAAAATTGGCGGGATGAATTTCAAACAAAGAAGTTTTTAGTTACCACAATTTCTTTGGAGTTGTAATCATAAATACAGAAAAAAAAAACCAAAAGATCAGAAAACCCATATAGGCTAAGCTTCGAAGATTAATTAACAGTGCCAGCTATTGATTTTAGGTAAATACTGACGTCGACTGTAACCGGAAATAATACGAAAATTCCCCATGCCTACAGGATATAATGTGTGAATAATACAGCTTTTGATGTTACATTTCACCACAAGTGCATTATTGTAAATTGTCTGTTTTAGATAAGCTGCTCTCACGGTAAAAAGTGTACTGCCGTATATCACAAATACCGCAATTTTCTATGCACGGTAAGTTGGAAGTTTTCTTTGCCATATCTGAGTTACAGTGAGAGTAGCTGGTAGTATATCGTGACGGACGAATCTAAATATTACATAGTTACACCTAACCACGCATGGTCATGTTGTAATGAGCAGAGTTACCTGTTTCAGGATGGAAGCCAATGCCCGTACACTTACATATACTGGAGCCACAATAGCACCAACACGATAGCCCAAGACGAGTTCAGAGCACAAAAAAATTTGATTTATTCAGTGCTCAAAATACGCGACAATATCTGTCCAGCACGAGTTGTACTAGCTGTTGGAAATTTTTTAATTAGCTAGTATAGGCTGTTCACAATAAAATGAGCACTTCAGGAAGCAATATAAACAATTTTAAACAATCACAAATTGTTACCTAACAATTTTATTCGACGTTAAGATATGGAACTACTTTCCATCTATCGTTACCAACTTTACTGGCCGAATGTCACTCAGTGCGCCCATTAAAATATATGCATGCAGGGGCAGTGACTTTTTTCTAATGTACATTTATAAAGTGCTCACTTAATCGTGAAAAGCCTTTATCTTATTATAACACCCATTATTTATGGTATAAAATTCACGAAGAAAGAATTATTCTTCGCTTTTGACTACGTTTAGATGCATATGAAAACGACGTATTTAAAAATAAACCGAAAGGTAATTTTGGCGCCATGTATTGTCTACTCCAATAGGTAAATACTCACGAAGTTTTGTTTCGCAATGTTGTAATTGCATTCTTAGCGCTCCCGGACGAACCCGTCTCGAAGAAAAGTATAAATGGAAGCTAGTTATGTCGTGCCGTCAGCGCTGCGATATTGTCAGTCTGACCTTGTTTCTTACTGGCTGTAGAAATGTTCTCGTCTTTTCTTTCTTGTCGTGCTATTGTGACTCCAGCATTACACTAGGTCAGCCCAACAAGCCCGTCCCGGCTGACTTTTACGACGACTGGAGCGTCCACGACGTAAATCTCCCGGGATATAGCCCTCCGCGATCTTGTGACCCTCGACCTCGCCCCTGCCTTTTAATGTGCGAGACACTGAAGTGACCTTCATTTTTCCACAGAGCGACGTGTGGCGTATTCCCGGTGGCTCCTCAGCTACTTGTTGCGCTCCCGAACAAATGAAAAGCTTAATGCTAAGATCTAAAAGCTGTTTCCGGTAAAATAAGCACATTTGAAATCAATGTTTGAGAAAAAAAATACTATCCATAACAACATACCAGACAGTTCACGCTGGCTTGCCAGCTCCCAGTTAAGTTGTTAATGAATGAATAAAGAAATAGTTGTAAGACTCACGTTGCATTGCAACGGTAATGTGTAAATGTACGGACAACTTGCAACTTTTACAGCCCGTCGCATATCCGTATGCCCCATAGGTTAGATTTCACCACCGGGGTCACGTGTCAGATATTCGCTAAGTATGATATAAGATAAAAATATATTCGATGGCTTTCAAAGGCTTTGCTTGATTAGCTCTCCAATTCAGCGTAATTTCTGCCTTGTAAATAAAGTTCAAATTGCCACAAATATACTGTGGAAATTTTTCAGAAAGACACTATGAGATTGTTTCCTTATTTTATTGTCTTCAGCAACTGATACCAACTACTGATATCCGACCCGAATTTGCCAATGCAATCTTACGATCGATCCCAAAGTTATGGTGCGAAACTCGTCAATGTGTGGGATGTTACATAACATCTCATAAATTCTTAAACCTTCAATCCACGAGGGATAACATGGTGTGAACATCTATTTGTTTAGCTTGTCAGTGGCACGACATACACAAATTGTCGTGATTTCACTACACCCCTGGCGTTTATATGTCTGGGTCTGGAATGTGATTGAAAAGGGGGAAAATAAGGTTGTTTCGTCCTGAGCCTTAAACTCACCTTGTTCAGTGAAGCTAAAGCTATGACGTCAGCAGAAGAGCCGAGAACCCTGACCGACAAGCGAGGATCTCATGGGTCAAAATTCAGTGCACTAATTAGTCATAATTTTTCAGTTAACTGTTTAACGAGACAAGTGGATTTTTTTTGTTCGTGAAGAGATATTAGAGGTTAAATCTCTCACATATATCAAATTCACAGTCGTATTTACGGCTCCATACTGCAGACGTCAAGAAAATGCATTTTCGTTCGGAATTCAAAACGTTAAATTTAATTTTCTATCGTAAAGATATAATAATAATAATAACAATAATAATTTCTAGTACATGTCTTATACTGCGTTTTGGTACGCTTTGAGGGTAACATGATATATTCTTCGATTTTTTAAATCGACTTTGAGATTTTTTTCAGAATTGGGAGGGGTTGTGGGTGGGAAGTGGGTCAGGTGAGGGTAGCGGGATGGGTGTTAAGATTATATTGGTTCCAATTTTTTTTTTATATATTTCGATTTTCTGCGATTTTTCTCGATATTTTATGATTGGGAGGGGTATTGGAGAAAGGGTAGGGTGAGGTTTTTGGTTTGTTGAACAAGAGGTATGGTAGAGTAAAGTTATATATGTTTCTCGAATTTTAGGTTTTTGTAGATTTTTTGCGATTAAAAAATTGGGTTCAAGGTTATCAAAGCCACGAGCACAGGGTCAAGGTGAAGGTCACTAAGATCCAGTATGGTGATCGTATGCCATATTACAACATGGCCACCCTAGGCCGCCTCGACAAGCTAGGTGGCTGGTGGCTCCGAGCTCCGATACACGATACCTGTCCCAAACTTCCCATTATATATATATGTATATATATATATATATATATATATATATATATATATATATATATATATAGTGGTATATAATATTAAATTACATTGATTTTTAAAATATGAATATTCTACCTGCGCACACCAACCATTTCAAGAGCACAGGTCGTGTTGATCTCTGTATTTTCGCCCTTAATGTTCCTATTGGTAGGTATACATAACCTTCATTGTTGGCTGGCTCTCAGTCAATGAAGCCGCAAGTTACTACGACCCATTCAAATTGTTCTTACGTGCGCATTAGAGTTTATAGTCCAGTGCGTTTATTTGAGTAAGAATAAAACATTTTCTAATTCACGCCGGATGTAATGTTTTTGTAAGATCTCAATAAATATTACCAAAATATTTAGACAATGTCTTTAGGAATTTCGTCTTCAAGTAAAAATTAAATTTCGTGGAAGTGCAGTCCGAGGTACATTCTGATTCTGTCCTTAGAGCCCTCGTGCTGAAAGAAACCAGTTATTTTCAGTGACCATCAAACTAAGAATTTACACCTTCAAAAATACTTCAATATGTCATGCCATGAAGCTGCTTTTCATATTTCGCTGCCAACTTTACTTTTAGTACTTCAATCCATGTTTATGAGATTGAGTTTTTTTTTTTCCCCAGTCCTAATTTAATATATGGTTTCAGATGCTCCGCAGAACACATATTTTGGTACGTGCCAACATAATGAGCATATATTCTTATTTAGTTAGCACAATAAAATGGGCTATATGTTTTTGTGGCTATAGTAATGTGAACCATTGATAACGTAAAACAGTAACGTGGCTTAACGTATCGGTATCAGTTACACACTGGGTTAGGAATATTACTCACTGAGCTTCGTGGTGTATATCATCGGCCAAAATAATCTTCCTTTGCGCTATGTACTACACAGTTACATAAACAGGTAATGATTGGGTTAAGTTGTGACCAGGAAAGCTATGTTCTTCAAAGTTGTTCAGTTATCCAATGAAGTAACATATCTAGAGGCAACGATATATTCAATTATAGTTTCAAACCATATAGCATTTAACACATTTCACTTTTGTAGGATTTATCTGACTAGATGGCTTTCACTTTTATGTGCCTCAGTTGTCAGCGTGCGATTATCGGAGTGACTGAAATTTGCAAGCAACCTAAATAAGCAGGGAAATGGCGCCCTATGCATACAAGCAGCAAATTACAAATAGAAAGCTGCTGATGTGTACTTCAGCTATTGCAACCTACCCTGCTAGTAGGGTTTGTAGCGAAATATTGCTATGTCCACGTATCTATAGACTTAGCTTTTTATACAGGTAAAAGCTGTTCACGATAAAGTGAGCACTTTTGAAGTCAACCTTAGAAAACACTAACTGCCTCAGGCTGCATATATTTTAACAGGTGCACTGAGTGACATTCGCCCAGTTAAGTTGGTAACGATGTATGGAAAATAGTTCCATATCTTAACGTCAGATTAAGAGTGTTAGGTAACAATTTATAGTGTCTTAAAACACTTCTTTCGGTTTTTGCTTTTTTAATGTATCGAAGTGTAAAAAAAGAGCATGATTGTGAAATATTTCAACGTTTCACTTGACCGACACACGAATAAAGTAATGAGGCCCACGACAGTGTAATTTTATATAAGGCGAGATAATACACAACGTGCATACAAGAAGATCTCTAGCAGGGCTTTCAAAAGTGCTCATTTTACTGTGAACAGCCTTTAGACTACCATACCAGTAGTCTGTAGTGTGTTGCACACTCACCAGTCTACGGGCACTTGAACCGTGTGTACTACTGGAGGTCTCTTGTGACGCAGCTTAGACTGTACCTGCTATTAATCATTTGTCGGCCCTCCCTCTCTCGGCCATAAAGAATGTATTCGCGTGTTTACAACGGGAAAGGAAATTACCATTACGTGCGTGCGTGAGTGTAGGAAAAAACTACCCAAGATTTGTTCAATTGTAATTCTCTTCTCCTAGTTTCTTTATTGTTTTCCCTTCAACCGGAAACGGAAAAAAGTTAAAAGTTTTTGGTCGGGAATACGCGAGCATTGGCAGTAACTTGTCTTTGTAAGCCTCCCATACACTAGCGGATATGCTGGGCGAACATGCTCCCCGAGCTAGCTTGGCGAACATGTTCGCCAGTGTGTGGGGTTGTCCGGCGTAAGCCAGACCGAACATGCTCGGTTCGCCGTCAGATGGGAATATCAAACGAACCGAGCCCTGGATCCAGCATGTCGACCAGTGTGTGGCGGGTAGGAACATGCTCGCCGAGCTAGCTTGGCGAACATGTTCGCCAGTGTGTGGGGTTGTCCGGCGTGAGCCAGACCGAACATGCTCGGTTCGCCGTCAGATGGGAATATCAAACGAACCGAGCCCTGGACCGAGCATGTCGACCAGTGTGTGGCGGGTAGGAACATGCTCGCCGAGCTAGCTTGGCGAACATGTTCGCCAGTGTGTGGGGTTGTCCGGCGTGAGCCAGACCGAACATGCTCGGTTCGCCGTCAGATGGGAATATCAAACGAACCGAGCCCTGGACCGAGCATGTCGACCAGTGTGTGGCGGGTAGGAACATGCTCGCCGAGCTAGCTTGGCGAACATGTTCGCCAGTGTGTGGGGTTGTCCGGCGTGAGCCAGACCGAACATGCTCGGTTCGCCGTCAGATGGGAATATCAAACGAACCGAGCCCTGGACCGAGCACGTCGACCAGTGTGTGGCGGGTAGGAACATGCTCGCCGAGCTAGCTTGGCGAACATGTTCGCCAGTGTGTGGGGTTGTCCGGCGTGAGCCAGACCGAACATGCTCGGTTCGCCGTCAGATGGGAATATCAAACGAACCGAGCCCTGGACCGAGCATGTCGACCAGTGTGTGGCGGGTAGGAACATGCTCGCCGAGCTAGCTTGGCGAACATGTTCGCCAGTGTGTGGGGTTGTCCGGCGTGAGCCAGACCGAACATGCTCGGTTCGCCGTCAGACGGGAATATCAAACGAACCGAGCCCTGGATCCAGCATGTCGACCAGTGTGTGGCGGGTAGGAACATGCTCGCCGAGCTAGCTTGGCGAACATGTTCGCCAGTGTGTGGGGTTGTCCGGCGTGAGCCAGACCGAACATGCTCGGTTCGCCGTCAGATGGGAATATCAAACGAACCGAGCCCTGGACCGAGCATGTCGACCAGTGTGTGGCGGGTAGGAACATGCTCGCCGAGCTAGCTTGGCGAACATGTTCGCCAGTGTGTGGGGTTGTCCGGCGTGAGCCAGACCGAACATGCTCGGTTCGCCGTCAGATGGGAATATCAAACGAACCGAGCCCTGGACCGAGCATGTCGACCAGTGTGTGGCGGGTAGGAACATGCTCGCCGAGCACTGGACTTAGTTTGTGGCTGTCTACCGTTGGGAAAGGTAATACGGAGACTACTGTTGGTAGTTATCCAGTAGCATTGTTGAAATAAACTGTCTTTTAATTACAACATGCGGTTTTGGGAGGAGTTCATAAATTTATATCTTTCTCTCCGACCCGTGGAAGCATGGAAAATGTGGATAAGTATATCAAACAAGAATGTTGTGAACAGTTACTTACAAAAACTAAAGAAGCTTTGCCACATACCGACATTGACTTTGTAAAAAAAAATCGATAATTTGAGGGCAAATTTTAGCCGTGAACAACGAAAAGTATAAAAATCCAAAATTACGGGTAGTGGAAGTGAAGACCTCTACCAGTCAGCAATGTGGTATTTTAAGTTACTACATTTTACGGTGGACCAAGAATGTATGCGAAAAAGAACTTATTTTTAGACGAAGAGGATTGCCGAAGATGAGACTGCAGATGCTGCCGATGACGAAGAAACTGAAGATATGCAAGTAAGTACCTAAGAAAGTTATGCTTTCCAAATGTAGAAATAAACATGTATAAGACTAGGCACTCGCATAGGGCCGACCATGATTCCGAAGAATTGGCTTCAATGTTTTACAATATTGTTTATGAAAACAGTTGTTTATTTGATAAAATAATACGAACACTTTGTGGCAATGACAAAACCGTAAAATGTAACTGCAGTGTGTAAACAATACATGATAATCAGGGTTTAGCAGTATACTCTGTCCTTGTTTACAATTTAACACAATATTTGACACGCACAGAAAAATAAATATCCTGAGCTTCCAGCACACTGTTAATAAACGAAATATGTCGTCACAAAATACACTACTATTTATTAGACTGCGCAGAAAATATCATCGTATAATCACAGTTCTTGTTGTTAAGTTCTCGGTGTTCAATACATATTTATCATACGTTCTTGAAAATAGACAGCACCTTCATTATTATAGTACATTTTGTAAGTATTTCGTACCTTTTCTGCTATTTCATGAGCTGCACTTGCATTCGTGTTCTTCAGGCCGACCAGCTGCCGACCACCTGTCCACGTGCATTCCAAGACATGTCAACAGACACCTGAACCGAGAGCCCATTATACAGAACGCATTCTCCACCATCCTTCACGCACGGCTTATAAGATGGTTAAATATTTTCTCGTCGTGTGATAGAGTTTTTTTGCTAAAAGGTTTCATTATATTCTCTTGGAGGGGAAAAACATCATCACCTACGAAAGTGAAAGGAAGTGTGACGTTAAGACTGCCCGAAAAACTGCTTGGAGATGGAATGTTGAGTGAATTGTTTTCAAGCATGTCATAGAAGTCTGTCTCTTTGTAGAATGCCTCCATCCGAAATCCTACCATTTGTTCCGCAGTGGACTTAAATGAATTCATATTGTACACAAACTATTGCGAGTAACACAACACTGAAGAAACCTTTGTAGTTGTAGAAATATGCACCACTGTCTTTCGACTTATTTATCTCGATGTGTTTACCAGGCCCAGGCCTGTTTTCTATCTGCCACAATGTTTTGAAATCTTGCGCAATGTTCATCAAATCCGCTGACGAAATGGGAAACTGAAACAAATGTACATAATCGTTATCGGATGATTCAATAATTATTGATTGGCATATTTTGTTAAACTGTTATGCAGGGTACACAATGTTTAAGAAGACATACGTACCCAGTTAAAGTTAATTATGTCTAACGTTTTTTATTTCCATTGTTTATCTCCCGAGGTGTTGCCTGTGAGATTGTGAGAAGGCCTTTTCGCTATGGTGTTCGTGTCAAAATGTGGTGATGCAAGTTCAGTTATCAATTTTTAAGGGCTATAAAATATCCTATTTAAGATACAGACTTCCGATTTGGCTAATGCTGCAGATGAATAATATTACTACTTTAATAAATTTATATATCTGAATTTTATCATAACATAAGATACTTAACAAATTGAAATTATTACAAATAAGAATAAAATGCAAAGTCAATCATGAAAATGCAAGAAATTATTTTAAAAATGGACCGCATAAATCATTCCGGCAATTTCATTGGCAACACTTTAGTATAGTCACATTTACCCTAGTTCATGCAAGTACCCTCCAATTAATTATGCAGACTGTCGATCCGCCGGCCTTCTATAATTGCGTAGGCAACGCCAGAAATATACTTGATTTTCTTATCTGTTAGGCACTGTTATGAAAATAATAGTCTGGAATATTATTAACAGTTCAGGATTTATTTTTTGTTTTACAGGTTACATATGAATCTCCTACATGTGATTCAGTTAATTCACCTCCCACCCCACTGCCATCATCACAAGCCTGTGGATCCTCATCCACGCAACTGCCTACATCAGGCATATCGAAGCGGCAGAAGAAAGTTAAGAGTATCCTTGAAAAAAAAAAAAAAAGGATTTTTTTTTTTTTGTTAATGCTTCAGCTACACGGGAAAATTTTTCCGAATCTAACTGTGTATTAGGTCACAGTGTTGGTCTTCAACAAAGAACTCGACGAATGATAACGAGTGATCGCTTTAAAACAGTTATTTCAGAGGTACTGTTCCATGGTAAACTAGGAAATTTAACTGTGTTATTAACCGAGTGTTAACAACGGTCATATTTCCCAGTGCAACCACCTCATCACTTACAACCATAGCAGTATGCATCCTATCAACCAACACTTACTGAATTGCACCTAACTCAACCAAGATTTCCATATCCCCAAACTACTACCACAAATAGACAGAAGCTACATAACACACCTACTTTCACACTAACGAACAATGCCCATATTGAAGGTAATGATAAAGACGTTAAGGGTGCTATTAATTTAGACACGGATGTGAATGACTATATTTTAGAGAAGTAACATACAAATACATAACTAAAATTTCTCTTATTAAGCATACAATGACGCTTTCAAAACCAACTGAGATGCAACTATTTATAATTTACTTGAATACAGACACTTAAATACTTTTAAATATTTAACTTTGTTTTATTGATATCATAACCTCTAACAATTAAAATTCTTACCTTTAAGTATTCCGTTTTTAGTGCTTCAAATATGGCGACTCGGGGTTCTGGAATTATTCTTCCTAGCAATTCTCCCTAGCTTCTGCCAGTAGCTAGGAGTCGCAGGGTGGCAATCAGTCGTTCTGCTTTACTTATTACTTCTCTTAGCTTCGTGTTATTTTTATATATTACTCCCCTAACATGATTTAGCAATGCATTGAATGTAGCCTTATCCATTCTCAAATAATTATGCGAATTTGTTGGTTCGCTACTTGCCAGCTCTCTAAGAAGTCGCATGTCACTAAAGCAATTTCTTTCCTGAAGCCATTGTTTTGTCCACATTCTTCGCTTTCTTTGACGTATTGGTTCATCATCTAAACACACAAATCCACCAAGGAATGCAATACTACTTGCAGCCATCTCTGTCGTCGACTGACGAGCATGCACGTGTAGTTTCTGGACAATCGAGAACCGAACATGCTCGTCGAGCATATTCGGCGAACATGTTCGGCGAGCATATCCACTAATGTATGGGCGGCTTGGTGCTTCTATTGAATAATAACCTTTCCCCCCTCCTCCACAAAGCCTATTAGTTCAGTGTTGTATGCAATAGAAATGTCTATACGCCTGATAGGAAATAGTTGCAGGTGAACTCACAGTAAACTCGACAAGGAAATAACATGTTTCAATGACTTGGATGTCTCAATATCACAGAGCAAATGTTTATGTACTTCATCCTTTTAAGTCTCTTGTCTTAACGTTTCTGCATTTCTCAAGTTTTAAAAAGTATCTTATTTCAAATTACAGAGAAGCGCCCTTTTTTCTGGATATAAAGACGCATATGAAAGTTTACTGTAAATGTGTAAAATTTAAAAGCATTAACAAATTTTATCGACTTAATCTGAGAGTGAGTTAAGGCCCGCACTATACTACGAATATACTATGCAAATACATACGGTAGGCCTATTAATATTTTCCGTGTTGATGGTTGCTGGCTGCAAGTGGGGTAATTATCATGTTCGAATGGGTTACTTACTCTGAGCTGCTTTACCAATAAGACACCAAAACATACGTACAGTATACGATTTATTAAATAACCATTGGACAGAAATTGCCAGTCGAGGTACATTTTGATCCTTGAAAAACTGTCCTACGTACGTATAATAAAAGCTCTGCAACAACGTTTCATACGCGTTCAAAGACCACAGACATGTGTTGTAGAGAATAAGCAGTTGCAAACACTCGAGCGACGAGCTATTTTCCAGATTCAGTTGGAGTCTCATACACCGGGCTTTTCAAATACCCCCATACAAAACAGTGAAGTGGCGTGAGGCCGGGAGAACGAGCAGGCCATGCTGTGGGTCTACCGCGTCCAATCCGTTGCTCACCGAATCTACGCTTCAAATGCCCTCGGACGTCACGAGAGAAATGAGGAGTTTTACCATTATGTTGAAACCACAACCGACGTCGAATATCAAGAGAAATGTCTTCGGGAAGTACAAGGCACTGTTCTCTCGGAATCACAGGTACAGGTTATCTCTGAGACGTAATGGCAGTATGTACGGCCCAGTCCAATTATCCCAAACAATACTTGTTCACGTGTTGACAGTGAATGTTTGTTTGTGGGAATGGATGACGCTGGCATGAGGGTTTTTATTTTCGCACAGTTGTTGATTGTGTAAATTGACTATTCCATCTCAGGTAAACTATGCTTCAAAGTGTTGCACGAAAATCATAAAACAGGTAACAATAGACGTTATAAAGTAGTAGGTAAATTTTAATATCAATAAACCCATTCACTTTGTAATTAATTTATACGTATGGTTGTCAAGTGTGTGACTTCTGCACTAGGTTCTACAGTTTCGAAGTTCATCCCCTCCACTTTAACCTCACCTTCCGTATAATGCTCTATAGCAGAGTGCCTAGGTTTTATTTATTTTTTTTTTCACAAACCTACCCTGAACTAAAGGAGGAGTCGGGAGCTAAGGTAAGGGTGGGAACTAAGTATATCTCACTACTAGCGTCATATGCCTAGGCATGCTGGAACACTAACTAACCTGTGTGGAATTACTGGAGTTGTGCAATTATGGCACCGATTAGGGCCATTATCCTCTCACAATAACTAGAGACCCTAATCTAATGAAAGGAGGAAGGAACTCGTCATAGACACCGTAGTAATCCTTATATGTAATGTAACTGGAAAATTGCATTAAATTAAAACTGCAGAAATATTCTATAGAAACAGACGAAATCAGTGTAATTGATGAGAAGAGCGTTGAAACTCTAGTTCACAAGAGTCCAAGGCGGCTGAGCAATTAGCACGCTCGCCTCACGCAAAGGCGAACCGGGTTCAATACCCGGCCGGGTCACCGAATTTTCACAAGTGGGAATCGTGCCGGACGATGCCGTTGGTCGGCATACTAATGTGGTTTACGCAGGTGTAAAGCTAAAGAACACTTCATGAATTAATATCACTCTCAAATGCTCATGTTAATTGAATATGTATTTATAGGTGGTGAACTATATACGGCGGATTGTATAAAGACAGTAGATGTAGGTTCGGTAAAAACATTACGGACTTCAGAACTTTTTTTTTTCATATGAAGCTTACATTTATTTGTAAATATGGGATATGGGATTCGTGATAGAAATGTCGCATTTTTAATGGGTAATTAAATAATTTTAATGTATCTCTGTATAAAGAGATTATCCCCATGCTAAATTTAGAAGCTATATCTCCAGGTTTTATTTAGGATATTCTAGCTTTCAAATTATGCGACTTTAGACAAGAATATGACAAATAGGGAATATTAGGCTGGGCAAATTAAGCCCTCCATGAAATTTAAGTTAGTTCATGCAGCGCACCTAACCTAACTGCTAACAAAGGAGCTTTATTTACTCTGTGCCAAGGAGCACGTGTTAAACAATGACTAGCGTTTATAAAACCACGAATATGTTGATCACTGATGACAAGATAAATTTTATTCTAAAGAAATGGAATTGAGATTTATACAATTTTCTTACTCCATAAATAATTATCTACTTAACGAGGTAAAATTGAAGGTAGATATACTGAAATACAATTCCTTCACTAATTTATTAAGTCTACAGCAATGTGTAAACAACCACATAATGGTATTTTTAAATATTTACACTATCCAGGTTATATATTTTTGAAAACAATAACTGTTGGATATATCATTTTTGAAACTATTTTTAGGTCTGGAAAAAAGCTTTGTATTAGGTATTGTACTGAATTCTACAGTCTTGTGCTTGATATGTATTTCAAACACTCATGCTTAAAATGTGCTGGGCTTGTCAATAGCTCCTCAAGGAGCTTTCAAGCCTTGTATTATATGTTACAAAATAATCTTTCACCTACAAGGCTTGCTTAAGAACATGAATTGGTCACTAAATTACGGATGGACAACCTGTTGGAAAGATTCCATTCTCGTTGGTTAAGTAGTCTATTTTGTGTTTTCGGCCGAGGCGATAATTTGCCAATGGAATTGCCTAAGTTTGTTGGTTAGGCGATAGATTTCTTCATAATAGTTGTAGTAGAGAGATATGTTGGTAGATGCAGCATTCATCTACGTCGAAAACAACAGAAATCCCCTACGAGGTTATAGCTCCCTTCGGCATGTATAAATAAATACGTATTCTGAAAGAACAAAGTAAACCACAAAAGTGTGTTATTTTCACGCCAAAATGTTCTTGCAGTGCTTATTTCAAGGCAAGCAATAATAATAATAAATTAAATAAATTTAGATTTGCTGCAAATGATAAGTTGTTAAACGCCGTGTATTATATGCAACTTTGCTTAATATTTATATTTGGCGATTATAAAAGACTTTGTCGTAATAGTCGGATTGCCTACTTTAATTAGACAAACCACATGAGACACGATTTTTATTATAATAACCTTAAACTGTTTCAAATATTGGACTATCACAAAACGCCGTATACTGTCCATTATGTTCACACTCATATGCGTTCTCGCTGACGTAGTGCGCAAAATGCGATGAATTCGAACAGCTGATCAAGCAGGTCTGTATTTTTCTTTCGGCCATGTTAGGCCTAATAGTGGAAATGCCCGCTGGACGTGGCACTGAGGCATCTTACACTCGCCACCTGCGCAAAGCGGCCGCCGTCGTCTGGGCCCACCACACTGAAGGTCCGCGCGGTTCTGAACCACTTGATAGCAGCACTCTCACTCGCTTGAGAGAACCGGCTGCAACTACGTCAGCCATCGCTACGTCAGTCGCGGCTCTACCTTGGCGAGTGTGCCTCGCGGCCTGCTGCCGTGCCCCAGGGAGGATCCTGCCCATCTCCCCCAGTTGACAAGCTCATGGCCAAACACACATCTTTCACTGCAAACATGTTTTATTTTACTCTGCTTGCTGAATATCACATTAACAATTATTTTCTTGATTATGAAGTTATTTTACAGATTCGTAGTATGAAATCGATGATAACTTAATACAAGATGTTATTGGTATAACCAATGAGCCTACTCTCACCAACATGGTTGCAAGGCCTTGATGTCTCGTTGATTGCAATATCAGAAAACCTCGTATCATGAGGTATCAGTAGGAGTCGCATGTATGTTGTGCACCATTTACCTCAGCTGCTGGAGTACAACCTCATAACAAAACCCTCCTTCTACCTTTTTCAAAAGGACTTCGGCTTGGAAAGGGCACATAGTATCAAAATCATCAAACTTTCAATAGCAGAACAGGTGTATTTTGTCAACGTGAGTGCGTTTTACCTTTTACAATATAATTGGGAAAAGGATGCTGCCAATACTTAAAAGAGAAAACAGAAATAACTTGCTTTTAGTATAATTCTCAAAATCATTGTACCAAAATTTTCAGAATATTCTCCAAAATTCACGAGAATTATAAAACTTTACCAAACTTTAGCCTGTCCTTTGCAAATATACCTTGAACAGTAAATTTTCAATTCCAAGCCCAATATTTATTCTCACCACAATTATTTATTTCTCCTTTGGGCGCCTTCTTATAAAACTACATTAAAAATATTTTGGTTTTTTACCTCACATTTTTATAAATACTTCGCTTACAAAATATATCGTATTAAAATAGCAGTAATATATAGTAGAACTTTAGCAGGGCTTCATAAAAGCGTGAAGTTACCGTGAATGGCCAGCAGAAGTGATCGTCGTGAGAGACAACTCGGCGGTGAACGACGGCAAGTTGTGAAGTCAGCTTGACGAGGAGGCGCTCAGTGATTCTCGGAAACATCTTGAGCGACGAGATATGTTCGTGTCGGCGCGCGCCAATGACCTGGCCGGACAGAGCCGGACTGTGTACACGGAGGTAGCCACTCCAAACACTCCGGGCCAGCTTCCGACAGCCGCAAAAAAAATATATCCCACCGCCGGCGACTCTCTCCATATCCGTGCTGGCCGGCAAATATTGACGCGCGAGCCACGCAAACAGTACCCACGTTTGTCCTATAGCGCGTTGGCGTTCCCAGCCTTTCTTATCCCCTCCACTCCATTTCTTATCCCCTCCACTCCATTTCTTATCCCGTCGTCGCAACGACAACGTGACGAAAATCGTCCATTTCAAATATTTATGCTTCTCTTCTGGTGTAGCGGTTAGACTTCTCGCCTCCCACCTGAACGAACAGGGTTCGTTTCCCGACGTGGTCGCTCCCGGGTTTTCGCATGTGGGAATCGTGCTGGACGATGCCGCTGGTCGGCGGATTTTCTCGGGGATCTCCCGCTTCCTCCTCCCTGCTCACCTCGCTTCACCATCATCAGCTCTCAAGACCTCGATGTTAAGAGCTGCACAAATATCTTTATTCACTCACTTCACTCAGTCTCTTCTGGTGCTACCTTTAAAAAATCTGCAGGTTCACTGGATTAATGAACCTCGCAGTTCACTGTATAATCGAGACGCTAACATATATTCATTGTCTGCTGACACAGTGCGAATAGTTGTACCAGCGATCATGTTGCGTGTGATTTCGTTCTGGCTTCGAATTCAGCTCCGGCCATCTCCTGATTTAGGTTCTTCCGTAATTTCCCGAATTACTCTGGCCGAATACTGTGACGGTTTTTTGCCACATGTCATACTTCTATATTTCCTGCTTCTCTGAGCAACTTGTTCCGTCTCTGATCACCTTGCTGTCGACAAGATGATAAGTCATACCCACAGACATATGATTTTGTTGCTCCTTTCTTACGAGTTTATTACTACCCTAGATTACGAAATATTTAGTAATCTGCTGCTCAATGCAAGCATAGCACAGACGCAAGCTCTCAAAGCTATTCGAATCAGTTTGCAGTCTCCATACTGGGTAAGCAAACATAACCGAAATGGCGTGTTGGTTTCTCGGATTCAAGAGTACTCAGATGTTGGTTGATTGCCTTCTGGCCATGTGTTTATGCAAGGGCATGATACTGGAGCTGTACCCTTGTTAGCTACATTTGTCTCCACGAAGTTCGCTTGCCCATGCTGAACGGGTTATGATCTAGCACGAAGTTGCCAACATTTTTACGAAAAGAAGAATAAATACAGCGGTTTTCTATAACCTTCTCTCTTGGCGTTTTTTTTTTTGTTTAACATCTTGCTAAAATTGACTTCGTCCACTCAACCACAAATTTGCCTACCACTCTTACTATACGTCCACCCCTCTCTGCCTTTGCATGCTAAATAAATTCAGAGCTTAATATATTTTTTACCTGTAACTAACGTATCCAACTTTTAGAACTGTAGACAAAATAGATTCATGAGATCACATTTGTGAATATACGTTAAGCCCTATTCCTTCATTTATTAGTGTGCAACGTGTGTTTACAATAGAATGACAGTAGGTCTGTATTGTTACTATTTTTCACTGATTAACTGGCTCATGAGCAAACATTTCTGTGAATTTCATATTCTCCGAAGGTTTGTGAAGGATTGCTGCCTAAACGTGGCCTTAAGGATCGTATTTGTTATTAAATTTATATTTCGAAACAATGCTGACAGCTGTATGTCATCACATACATCACATACATGACAGCACATACATCATCAAATATTCCACCGAAATAGGACACAAAAAAAAGTTACTTTTATTATAAAATACTCTGTTTACATGTGTATTATTTCACAAGTTCCTAACAACACGTAAACAAAATTATAATCATATATAATATTTATTACATTATTTTATCATCAAATATGAATTTTGATGAGTATTTTTCAATAATCGAGTTAGTTTTCTGAATCGTGGAAATATTTTAAGTTTTATTATGTAAATTGTAACATAGCTACACGTGCACAGCTCAGGTAGGTAAGTACAGACCATGGCCGAAAGAAAATACAGGTGTGCTTGAACGTTTCGAATGCCTCATGTTCACACACGTTACTGCGCGCACATACTAGTGTAGAAATAGTGGACGTTATATGGCGTTCTGTGACAGTCAAACAATGCAAACATTTTAAAGTAATTGTAATAACAAATCGTGTATCATGCGATTTCTCTAATTAAAGTAGGAAAACTACTAGTACGACAAAGTATTTTATATTCGTCAAATGTGAAGATTAAGAAAATATACAGTTGCATATAAACAACGTATTATTTGCAGCAAATGGAATTAATTAAATGTATTACTACTACTGCTTGCCTTGAAATAAAAACCGCAAGAACTATTCGGCGTCGTGGTTTAATTTGAGCTTTATGAAAACGTATTTATTAATACATACCGAAGGGGACTATAACCTCGTCGGGGATTTCTGCTGTTCCGTACATAGATAAATGCCACCTCCACAAACACGTGTTTTGTCTCCAGCTATTATGAATATATGTATCGCTAAACCAACAAACTTAGGCACTTCGTTAGACAAATTATCGGCTCTGTCGGAAACAAGTTACTTTGGCAACGAGAATTAAATTCTTTCTATCAGGTTATCCATCAGAAATGTAGTAACTAATTCATTCTGTATATTTAATACGAGTTGCACAGTATGCATATTCACATGTTCTAATGGCATTGACTTTTTACTAAGCAATAAAAAAGAACATAAAACTGTTACGTACATCCCTAGCATTTTATTTAGTTGCCCTGTAGATTTATACCACACTTTCCCACTTTCCCTGACCCACTGTATAATTGTAACATTATTTATTACATAAGACCTGAAAATTAAGTAATTCAACCACGTTATAGTTAGCTTACGAGCAATTAGCAACGTATAAATTTTCAGAATTGCTGTTTTCCTTAACTTACAATAAGTACTTTTGTTTAGTAAAATTATTCAACCATGTACACAAGTACGAAAACATAACACATACATCTCACTGATTTTATTAATAACAAAAATGATGGACCAAGCATGTACGGTAATTGCCATTTGAGTTATTTATACTTCATTTTATGTATGGATGTATATAAACTACTTCATTTGTGTAACTTCGCCCTAATGATACAAAACACTTGAATATAACTTTTACTGGGTTCATGACTTGCAAATTTTAATAGACCTATATTAAAGCTGCAAATGTAAAGGTGGCAGGTTTTAATCTTGATAGTTGCGTCAAAATATGCAAGCACTGCCACGTATGTTGCAACATTTACTTGTTGTTTATGCATTACGATTTTGGCATTCGTATTTTAATAATAGAGTACTTTCTATTATGTTCTATGCATTCTAATATACACTTTATTGATGATCTTGTTTAAATGAGTGTAATAATAAAAGGAATCTAAGTCCATCCCGAATGAGTTCAAGTAGTACACTTACAAGGATGTTTATTTTATGAGAAGTTTCCTTTATTAAGAAGACCAATTTACTGTCAGTAAGCCTATGCAATGAACTGTACTTGGCTAAAAGTGTCATCATCTAGCAATCTGTAACGCACTGAAAACGGACACAATAAACCTGTCAAATGCTGAATTGCTAATATTCCCCAGTGATTATGCATTATATTTTTTTCTAAATTGTATAATTATTTGGGTTTAGTTACAAAGAGAATAAAATTTTGTATATATTACATTTTTATAGTGAGCTTACAAATACCAAAAATAGTTGTTGCAAGAACACAGAGAAAACCACTGTGATGATTCAGAAAATGCTATGAATGTCACAGGCCGTCGTCAAAACACATACAGCTCTTCAATGTATTGAAATTTATACAACTTACAGTTGGTGATTACTAGCTTTATTGTAGGCGTATAACTACAGTGTTCGTTATGCCATATACTATGAGCAGGAAGATTGATGGTAGTATGTGTAGTCTTGGTATCAACTGTTGGGATTGTTACGAGTTTATTACTAGCCATGGATGACTCTTGGACTTTTATAAGAATCTAGTAATATAATGGATCCAATCCAAATGGGGGAAAATATAATCACGGGGCAGTAGTCAGTGAATAGCTGACGTCGACTAGAGATGCAGGTAATTGCGAAGGCCAGTTTTGCCGTCAAATGAATGCTAATAATTTTCTGCTACTCTACTCGGACACATCACTTCCGTCAAGCCCGATGAATGCATATAGTAAGGGATGAGATGGGGAAGGTACTAGAAGAAGAATGAACATGGAAGAGGAAACATGAGCATCCCGAGAAATCTCCTCCGCCCACACCACCGCAAGGTTGGTTATACTGGCCACACGAGAATTTCCATCGGTTAACATTTCCGTCCGTCGAAGCTCCCAGGAGTGAAAGACTGTGAGAAATATCTGATCCTGCTGCGGGTCCTGAACATAAACCGACAGGGGCGGGATATATTTACAGTTTATTGCAGGCCTTCGAAACACGTGATATCATACAACTGCACGAAGATCGCCCGATGGACATTCCTCAGCGGCGGCTTCATCACGTGCGTACACGGAGTGATTTTTTGAGGGGTTGGGGGGGACGAGTCGGAGAAGGCTAACCTTGAGTACGAATGATTCTTCATGTACGAACTAAAATACGAAGGTGGGAGAGGCTTATATACATGAATAATATTGACATATTCATGTGTGTAAACGCATTCCATTTCAATGGTAGTCTGGAAGTGAAGTAGTGTACTATTATAACATGGTGATTAGCCCCCCCCCCCCCCCCTCGCTCTCTCTCTCTCTCTCTTTCACTAACGCACAAAGACTTCCGTCCAGCATCTGGATGCAGGGAGAGAGTCATCGCAGCACCTAAAGCGAGATCCGTGTCCGCATGGGGTCCTCGTCGACGCGGGTGGATGGAGCCTGTGTCAGGAAGGGGGCGACGAGTGCTTTACGCACCGCGCCTCGTTAACAAAGAAAACATCCACCGCAAAGAGAGGAAGAAGAAAAGGTGGAGGAGGAGGAGGAGGCCAGAGCTAGGCTCTCGCAAGTGACTTGCGCATTCCTGCGGAACAGCGCGCTGAGCCGTCGGCGACAGCGGTATCTGCCTCCGGGCCGCTGCGGGATGATATACCGCCCTGGCCTGGTGGCCTTCCTACTGCGTGGGGGATTCTTCCCTGACCCGCTCGCTGTTCCCGCCTGCCTGAGCGCAGTTTCGCGGTCGAGGGAATTACGTTCTAGCTATTTGCATGCTGCTTAAAGCCTGTTCGCGATAAAGTGAACACTTTTTTAATGAACCTCAGAAAAAAGTCACTGTACCTGAACGCATGTACTTTAATGGGCGCGCTGAGTGACATTTGCCCAACAAAGTTGGTAACGATGGCTGGAAAGTAGTGCCACATTTTAACGCTGAATAAAAAGTATTAGGTAACCATTTGTAATAACTTCAATTATTTCTTTCGTTTTCTGTTTTTTTAATGCACTGAAGTGTGAAAATTAGCAAATTTATAAAATATTAACTTTCCTAAAAATTTCGCAGTTTTACTTGATCGACATATGAATAAAGTTACGAGGCCCATGGCAATGTTAATTTTACATAAAGCGGACGAATACATAACGTGCGTACAAATAGATCTTAATCAGGCCTTTCAAAAGTGGTCATTTTACCGTGAAAAACCTGTACCAATACTCCTTAACTTAAAATGCTACGTAGTGTCAGTACTGGTAGGTACTCTATTGAAATATAAACCATTCACGACTACTTCCAACTTTTTTGAAGCCCTACTAAGTTCTACTTTTGGGCAATTCCTCCGAGTCATGCAAGCAAATCTTAACTAAATCTAGAAAATTATACCAAAGTGACAACGTAGCTCATTCGTGCGCTCTCAGTTTAATATTATTTTGTATGAGAACCATTTCTTATAAGCGTTACCAACACACCTATTTTCCTCCTGGTGTTATGTATTATAATTATAAAAAGAACATCTTGATTAATCGATTAAATTTAACTAGAAGTACCAGGAGGGTGAAATGGCTGATTATGGGCCAAACGGTGTCGGAGTGAGCCTCGAGGCTCCACGCCCGTTATCTTGGATAATGTCATCACCGCCATCTTGGATAACGTCACCGCCACCATATTGTATGACGTCATTTCCGACTGACATATTTTATGTCATTTCCGGCCGCCATATTGCCAGCCAATATGCCAACATCTTGGATTCAATTCCTCCTGCTCTGTCATTCAATTTAGATTTTTCTTGCTCTGTCATCCTGTCTTGATATTTCCTGCTCTGTCATTCAGTCTTGACATTTCCTGCTCTGTCATTCTGCCTAGATTTGTCCTGCTCTCTCATTCCACCTCAATTAATCCTTCTCTCTTAGTCCGCCTGTACTTTTAATGCTCTATCATTCCACATTGGCTTCCACCATCTTGTATTACATTTTACCTACCCTGTCATTCCACCTTAATTTGCCTGCTCTCTCATTCCACCTGGATTTTTCATGATCTATCATTCCTCCATGAAATCTGCCATCTTGGGTATCATTTCTTTAGTCACATTCGTTTCACATCATGCTTTAACATTCCATCATTACATCTGGCATCTTTGAGTTCATTTATTTAGTCACATTTGTTCCACCTCATACTATATCATTCCACCTTGACATCCTCCATCTTGGATCCCATTTATTCATGCTCTATCATTCTGCCTTAGCATCTGCTATCTTGGATCTCATGCTCTATCATTCTACTTTGACATCTAGGACAAGCAGTGGAGGTGTGCAGCTCTGTGGCTCTGTCATTAGCTGCAAGGTCTGGTGAAAATTTTATTGAGGCATTAAATGTCAATCCTAACAGTCATAATTAGGAATATTTATATGTATTTAATTATTTGTTTGTTAACTGTCTTCTTGACTTAATGGTATACTAGATGGATTGATCATGAATTATTTAATGTATTTGTTAAATAGGTATCACATATGAGATGTTTAATATTATTAGCATCAATATTATGTTCATACCTCCACAAAGACCATCAAAGCTATACAATTGCACAGCTGATCGTGATTTAATATCTCTGTTAAAAAGGCATCTCAGATGAGAAAAATATTTTTTAAGATTGTATATGATTATTAGCATATTACTATTAAGTTATTTGCATGTGCATACCTCCACAAAGACCATCAAAGGTATACAAGTGCAAAATATTGAAAACATGTAGCAATATCTACATACAAAAACCAAACAAAATCTTTGTAAAAAAATATTGGTTGGCACATTACTCACTGTTAATCCTGCAGGCAACATTAATGATGAAATAATGTCTCACAAACACACGAATTTAAAAAAGAAACTAATTTATTTTACATATTTACAATTGAACTTCAGGAGGGAGAATGATATCGCACAGACACCGCACACTTGCACACAGGCTTCGCACCTCTTCTAGAAGTAGAGCATAGTTTTTATCACACAGGATACGACTGGTATGTGATGCTGCTGCCATCTCCTCCCAGAAGAGTCGAACCTTGGCATGCAGGTCCCGCTGAGTTACATCCTCTTCCTCTTTATCCACATTGCCCAGGTCCTTGAGACACCCTACTGACGGTATTGAGACTGGTGTGTACTCACTCCAAGGCACCGGAGTAAGTGCCCATTCTGGTGGTAGGAAAGCCTCTGCTGGAGACATTGGGGGAAAGGAAGCTGAAGTTGGAGGCATCGTCCATGCAATGTCCTCCCTCGAAGGCGAGGGTGGCATTCATCGTCGGTATCGCTTGCGATCAGGCAATCTGCTGCGCTCCCTCTCGCAATAAAAACATTCTGGAATGAGTGGTATTGTCTCATCGTCGTAGACCCTGCTGGTTTGCAATGAGAAATTTTTCCACATTCCATTCTTCAAAGTCCGATTAAAGCATTCTACCATGTTCGCCTTCATACCACTATGTGTAGAATAGTGGTTTATGCTATTTTTAGTCATGAGGGTCTGAAATGCAGGATCGTATAATTCTCTTCCGAGGTCCGTATGTAAACTCCTAGGTGTCCCTTTGTCTTGCAAAACAGAATTCATTGCATTTGACACATCTCTCGCATTTTTAGTCTTTACGGGCACTGCCCAAGCATACTTGCTGTAATAGTCCATAGTGGCCAATATATATTTGAATCCCTTGTCTGCATGTGCATAAGGTATCATTTCAACCAGATATGCCTGATACACGTCCTGCAGACCAAACACTAGCACTTTGCAATGTGGATAAATTTATCTTGCAGGCTTGTGCAACTCACTGCCAATATTTGCACGACTCATTCTATGTATCTGTCTTCATGCAATTCTTCGATTATGCTAGATATTTCATTAGCATGAGAATTATTCCCAGCTTGCCGAGAAGCAATTAGCAGATGTAATCTGTTGACAATTTCATTAACATCGTTCCAATAAATGTACTCTGGATGCCAACCATCTTCTATTTTTTTTACTTAAATAGAGACCAGAACCAACTGCATCTCCAACATCGGAAACATCTGTGAAATAATGTCAAATTTCAGATGTGTTTCATTCTTATATTCATTTCTGGCAGGATCATTGTCATTCAAGTGTGCATTTGTAAGTTTCAGCAGTTGTTTATACTGCTGCTGAGCAGTGCGAGAGTATCTGGCAGGGTTTTGTTTAAACAGTAATTCATAAAGTCTTGTAGCCAAACAGACCACGACATTTCCAACTCGTACATCATCGTTTGGCAGGAATAATATTTGTGAAGATTCTCCAAGTACCACTTTTTATTTTGTTTGTATACACCATATATGATCTCAAATAACTATGAAGTGATGGACTTACTTTCTCCTTCTGTTCTTTTCTTCATTGCCATATAGACAGTGGCAGGTCATATTCATCTATAGTAGTACATTTAAGTTTCTTCTGAGACTTGGCTTCGATGTCCGATTCGGTCTTCACTGCTAGCCGATGGAGGTGACGGTGCAGGTTTCATACTGTCGAGTCACTCAGTAATAGGTTTAAAGGATTCTTCTTTAGCCATTTCACATTCAATTTTGACATAGTTGCTTAATAAGTTTTTTGTACGAATGTTCTTAATCACTTTGTATAAGTCACTGACGACATCAGACATCATACTAAATGCAGACTATTTATGTTCCAGGATTATATATTCTTCTTGCGAGGAATAGAGTTCGAAACAGAAGTCAGAAGGTTTTTTCGATATTATCTATAGTGTTTTATAATGTTATTAGACATAGTAATATCATATCCAGAACAACACCACTGCTAGTCTTAATAGGTATTCTATTCTTCTGAGTTTTTGGTCGATCAATGTTTTCACATCAGTAGGGATAGCACCGAGTTTAACAGCCGTATCATTTATGCTAGCTGTTACATCATTACATGTTCTTTCCAGTACACTCTGTATTAAAGTAAGTCGGCATTCAGGGACTCGGCATGAACCTTGTTAACAGTATATTTGTCATGTTTTGGATCAGTGACATTGTTAAGTCTCTTCCCCTCTGCACTGCAGATTCCATCATCAGTAGGTGTTAAACAGCTTTCCATATTTCGTTTCAGGCCATTATGATCAAATTTAGAAATGACATAGCTCATCTCTCACTGATGATGAACTGATCAAATCCTCGTCTGTACCTCCCTTTAAGTAGGGTAAAATCTTTGAAAATAACCAGGAAACCGTGTGGATGTCTCCAATAAAATGCACACACATTCTTAAATTTTTCAAAATGTCATGTCTGCATTAACATGATCGGATTAAACATGGTGCATGTTTAAATCATCCATACGAAACAAAACCAACATGTTTGCATTGTCATGTAGTATTTTTTTTTTGGTATGCGAGAATACATTTGACAAAGGTAAAACTAATCCACTTCTACATGTCTACCCATGCAGAAATATTCTTGAATGGACAACTGCTTCTCACAAGTCACAGAAAATAAATATGGAGTTTCGTAAAGCTTCACTCGGTGATACAACAGCTTCATTGTAGCTGCATGGAAAATGACATAGTCCTTCCATGGCTCATATAATCATTCCAAGTCTCTGGTACTTTGGCTGTTGTAGAGAGTTCGAGTACAAGTACACATTCTCGAACTGAAGACCATTGAGTTCCTTCAGCAAACTTAGCATCACACACTTTTTCCACAATCTGATGGTCCTGCGATGATACACCTCGCTGTAGTCGGAAACAAAATTCCATGGCTCGATTCCTGAGAGATGGTTTCTTCTTAAGTAGGAATATTTATGGGAAGAGTAACATCTTGCTTGACAATATGTATGTTGCCACTACTATCATGTGGAGCGTGTGCGGAGACAGATGTGGAGTTGATTGCAGTGCACGAGGCTGTGATTGCACTATCATAGTACTACAAATGTTAGAATACCTTTTTAAAATATCTCTCTGAGTAAACTCTCGTTGGCAGATTTCGTACTGAAATCTCAAACTTGAAGTCTTCATTCTGTAGGTAGTTGCTTCATGTCGCAGCACATTGCACATGGCTGTAAACATTTTACCA
Organism: Dryococelus australis; assembly: GCA_029891345.1. Classification (NCBI taxonomy): domain Eukaryota; kingdom Metazoa; phylum Arthropoda; class Insecta; order Phasmatodea; family Phasmatidae; genus Dryococelus; species Dryococelus australis. Next base: position 96,483,819 of record CM057002.1, on the reverse strand, counting down.
CAGAAGCAACAGTGGAGGTGCATCATTAGTACTGTATGCCCGTACTGTTCAAAGTATAGAATGATACTGACTCAAAAAGTATATAAATGACTGCTTTTATATAATTTGCAATCAGTAAATTGTGATGCCTTGTAGAGGTAAGATCGGACGTTGACTAGTGAACATGCTTATCAACAATTTATCTTTTGAAGCACATATTCCTGGATACAAGTTCTGTAGACCAGGTATGAAGCTTGCAAAACGCCTGGCACATGGTGATGTTGGCGTACACAATCTTGAGAATGCTTGCAAGGAGCTCGATATCGCTTATGCATCCAGTAACAAATTAGAAGACAGGCACGCAGCTGTTGCTATCCTTGCAGACAAAGCCAAGAAAATAGCCAAGTCACCTCAAACAAGGTTTGGACAGCAAGCAGCTGCTTGGGGTGTGTCCAGAATAATGAAGACAAAATTTAAACGCGGAATGGGATTGGAAATGGCGCAGCAACTCAACCAGAAGAAAAATAAAAGGAAGACATAAGGGAAAGGATGCAAAAGGAAGAAGAAATTAGGCTTCCTGCCGTTTCTCCTACCAGGACTTGCGTCACTAGGTGGTTTGATCGTTGGAGTAAGCGGAATTTCACGTGCAGTAAATACATCGAAAAACCAAGGCAAACAATTGCAAGAAGCTCTGAGGCACAATAAGCAAATTGAAGCTATTGCACAAGGAGCAAAAAACAGCAAAGGACTTTCTGTAAGGCTGTACCTTACAGGAGGCGGAAAAAGAACGATATGAAATAAAGGATAGAAGTGATCTTAAATAAATTACCTAACCTACCACTTACTAGCCTAGACTTGAAGAAATGTGCACGAAAAAAACAAATACCATATTTCTGAAGAGTGTACATGCATGATGACCTACCACAAAAACCAAAGAGAAATGAATGTGGAATCATAAATTTAGACAATAGCTCTGGACCGGGCATGCATTGGATAGTTTACAGAAAATATGGAAACAATGCTGAATACTATGACATCTTCGGAAACCTACTTCCACCGATAGAAGTGCGCAAGTATTGTCATGGTATGGAACTAAATTAGAATTATTTCACAGAGCAGTTACCAAGTCAGTGGAATGGCAGTCACCTGTGTCTCTGCTTCTTGGCTGAGCATTTAATAAAATAGCACACATTCATGTATTGTGATCAGTCATGTTTGTAACTTTTATCTTGATGGGCAATAGCTCAGAACTACACTCTGTACATTTTACAGCATTTGTCTTAGAAGGATCGTGGTCTGTGGCACTTGCCAATTCTCAAACATATTTCTCTGTGGTAAATGTGGACAGCTCAAATTGTAAGTTTCACTATGTTAAAAATAATGTTGTGGAAGAAGTAAACTTACCTACATGCCCATACGAGATCTATGACATTTCATTATAGCTCAAGAAAGAATTGCAGCCAGACATAATGTTTTTGCTATGGGGAAACTCAAACGCCTTGAAAAGTGAAATGATTTGCACTGCAAATATTGATTTTACTGTGCATAATATCCTAGCCTCCATGTTGGGATTCGAACACAAAATGTACGAGAGTGGTAAAGTACATTAATCAACACTTGCAGTAAATGTAATGCCAGTTAATGTTATAAAAGTGAATTGCAATGTGGTAACAGGCTCATATCTCAACGGGAAACCGAATCATACATTACATGAATTTGCAGCAATGGTCCCACCTAGCTTCAAACTAGTAGAGGTTCCGAAAACTCTTGTTTATGCACCGATCGTATCGAAGAAGGTGCAGGAAATTATCATTTCAATAGCTGACCTGGAAAACAATTTCAATTAATTCTTGAGACGAAGAAATAAAATTACGTCTGCACTTGAAGCAAGATGGGTCTGAATTTTAAGAATAAATATATTAAAGTAGGTCTCGATGTCAAGCCGAATCTCAGTATGACGAGAGCTGTCAGTATGTTAACACACAAGAATATCACGTTCTTGAAGAGTCTTGGGTTCAGAGTAGCAAGAATGGAGGCAGGAATACTGAATATAGACAAGCCCATCAGCTACAAAGATGCGATCACAAAGACTGAGTTTCATACTTATTCTCTGTAAATTCCTGGACCTTCATGCTATCATCCGAGGTTCGAATACCTGTACAAAACCAAGATATTTACATGCTGCCATGCAACTCATGCGTGAGATTTCGAGGCAAGCTTACAAAGCCTGGAGATGATGTACCAGCAACTACCAAGATAATTATAAATGGTGTACTTCACTTGATTAATAACATATCTTATGAACTTAATGGTGTAGAGCTCGATCAGGCAAAAGAGGTAGGCATTACTGCCATGATGAAGAATTACCTCTCTCTTACAAGAAACCAACTACCCACAGCCAAAATGACTGGATGGGGAATCGAACCAGATTATAAAGTGACAGTGAACCAAGATGGAAGATTTGAAATATGCATACCACTCTCTACATTGCTGAGATTCGCCGAGGACTACAAACATATAAAATTGAATTCCAAACAAGAGCTGGTAATATTGCTGGCAAACACTCAAACTAATGCTATTGTAGATACTTCAGAAAATCCTGAAGTTGTAATAATATTGCTGCATTCCATAGAATGGCTTCTGCCCCATAAGAAAGTAAAAATGGGAGAGTGAATCAAACTGCTTAAATTTGTCGAGAAAGGAAGAAATAGCGATTCAGCATTTCGCTCATGGAGCTTGAAAACATATCCTAGCCTCACGCAGCCTTAAAATGTGAACTGGAATGTTAAATCAAGTTTTGCTATGGAAAAACCGAGATACACCATTCTAGCAATTCAAACAGGAAGACAAAATGGTACTGGCTCAGGTCGCTCAAAGTTCGATCACATCAAGATGAAGAATGCTAAAGTGTCTTTGAACTCAGAAAGTTTTCCCTATGTGGACCTAAATAGTGACTTTATTAATGGATCATATATGTTGGCATATCAAATGTTTTCCAATTTTCATAGATCATATAATGGTCACTAAGCTTCGACGATGCTGGAACCAAACAAGTTCATGAACAGTGCACCACTCCTGGTATTCGACGTCAGTAAACAAGATGACCACATAAACACAGGAGTGATTGACTGCAGAATTGAAAAGATGGCTATGGAGAACATACCTGTCAACACTCAAGCCTATGCTCCCATAATCCACGATTGTCTGGCAACATACAATGCAGGAGATAAAGCGGTTAAAATTGTAATAAATAACTAACTCAGTTCATTGTCTTCCAACCTCCATCATACTCGCTAACGTGCAGGGCTTCACATCTCCAATGGAATACATCATAAAGGAAATTTGCATTGCTTACTCTGATTGCAACACATACTCACACAAATTCCTACCTCCATTTTCACATCGCCTGCTAGACTATAAAAGCAAGAATACAAATAAATGGCTTACAAATCATTTCCATGGACTGCACTAGGAAGATAGCGATGTGGAATATGAGAAAATAAACAGTGTACTTATGGAATTTATAGATAATGATGGCATAGTCTTCGTGGCCGGTCCTGAGCAGAAGAGGTGGCTGAGTATTTGCTGCAATGACAAAATAAAAATTATCGACTTGCAAACAGAGTACGACTGCCCATCTCTGGGAAAACTAAAGAAGGTGTATACCGGCCACAGCTGTGACTCAGAACTCTGCAAGTCTGAACAGAGTTGGGCCTGTCCTTGTGAGAACACTTTGCTGCTGCGGGTGTGGTGCCTTGGCATGCGATGATGTCAATGTCGCATGAGTATAAGGGAGGGGAGAGCATCGCAACATTGTTATCTGCCAGTCTTCATTCTCTCACCAGTGCTTCAACAAATACGATTTGCCATTCTATCGTTTTTCGAGAAGCCTAACCACGGTGTGCAGTTCCAAAAACTCAGTGATGTGGAAATATGCAAGAAGTACAGAGCAATGGATTTCCAGCCAGTCAACACAACTTATGGGCAGAGCATCACTTGTGTGTTGGATGGTGAGTTCAAAATTCATCTGCCAAGAATGTATTTGCATCTTGTTAACTAAGAGGATCTGAAGAAACTTAGTGATTCTGCAGAGGTTTACTTGACATATGGAAGAATGAAACCAACAGCAAATGGCAAATCTGCTCACATGATCGAATTTTCATTCGGAATGTTGGACAGGGTGGTATAAATAATTAGAAAAAATGTTCGAATGTATATAAACTAATAATGGCTAAAACTACCAGTTGCTTTTTGTCTGCTGTCAGCACTCCATCATTATGTATGTGGCTTTCAATCCACTGGACATTCGTAAATACGAAGATGTGACCATTGGCTACCATAATGTGAGTTTCAAGCTAGCTGGCTTGTGCGAGCAAATTGAGTCGTGTAATGGAATCGAACACTGGATACTGTATAACGAAGATAAGTGTATGTCATAAGTTCCAATACCTTGCAGTATCATATCGTGTGCTGTCAATTGCCTTCATCCAGACACCATATTACCTACATCTACAACGTCGCTCATGACTCGCAAACAAAGAATAGTTGCTGCAAAAATGGTTTCAACAGAGCATCAACTATGAGCTATGCAGACCTAACAGCGATAACATTACAAGATGGACAGAGTACTGCAATGGAGATCAATACACCACCATCATGAATCGAGGTCGCACTATGTGGGTTTCTATGTGCTCACCACTGACGTGCAAAGTATATTTACCAACTTCCCTCTGAACTGGACAATCATTAAGCATCCTTTGTCATCGGCAACATGTCCGACAAGCATAAATGTGTGCTTTTCCGGTCGGATAAAGTGGACAAGTATGGCTGATATTTCATCGGTTACAGAAGAGAAGTATTCAAACCAGTATGTGTGATCGAGCAAGTACTAGTATGTGATTGTACGAATCACGTTTGGGGCTATTATGACTTCTACAATTGTTTCCACACTCAAACTTCGTCATGCAACAATCTAAAGAGATATGCTGTTTTTAATCTCCGCCCAAACAGTGAGCTGCCTGCAAGTGAAGATGATCTCACCATGCACGTCAAATTCCAAGACATTGATGAACATCAAGTTTAAAACAGAATAGACTTCTGCTTACGAGACTTGGACTCTGATGATATTTTTCAGTGGAGTGAAGAGTGCAACGTCATCAAACACAAGACTACTCTTCATGGGTACATGTGGAACTTTCCCTGCTCCTGCGAGGTCTGCTGTGTAAATAGATTACGATCATGGACATCGAAGCCCAGACTGCAAAATCAGAAACAGATGGCATAACCATATAGGGGGAAATTATTTGTAGAAGCAAGTGTAAATGTCCGGAGACCCGCAGTGACTTCATCTCCAGAATCCTGTCTGTACTGGTCGGACTCTTCCACTGACATCATACATCACAGTGTACTTAAAGAGGCTCGTCAGACCTACAATGATTCAGTTCGTCGTCGACTGCAGACTATCAAGAACAATGGCAACTTATTATCCTGCGAACCACTATGCGAGGGCGAAGCCTGAATTGAGTAGGGTGATACACTTGTATTAGAATGGTACTCATTTACGCACATATATGGACATTTTCATACTGTTTGCAGATGAACCAGTAATGTTTGAGTCATGTCAACAGATGATTGACTGCATTACTTATGGACAGCGCTCTGTGTTCTACTTGCGCGAAGATACTTCACTACCGTGCTTACCTGAAGAAGTTATTGCACATACTATGATAATCTTGCCTATGCATTCACCAGCCTGTACTGAGGCAGCTGTTTCATCAAACAAAGGCGTCATCCAAGCAGCCATTGCATCAGTTCCAAAATCTTCTACTGAAGAAACCAATGCCCTGAAGGATGTTGCTTCGATGCTTTGTACAGCGGTTCAAGAACCGTGTGGCAGTAGAAAACGCAAGATCTCGGCTGATTCAAGTACATAAAAATGTAGACGACAACGACGACTTCATTCTCAACCTGGCCTCTCGGAAGATGTGGGACAAGCAAGTCCGTTATCATAAGCAACACCAAAATTCCCACCGACATTTCTCGAATTTGTCATACTCATGTTAACAGTTATGGTTGGTTCAATGGACTATGTGCAAAGAAAGTAATAATGATGATTTTGTAAGTGCTGAGGTTCTAAAATGTGTGTTTGGTAAATATTTTATGCCGAATAAATCATGCGAAAAATAAATAAACTGTGATTTCATATATACCCTTATGGCATATAAAAATTGGTTACTATTATAACAAGAAAATTACTTAATTAGTTTTTAGTTTAACTTCAGGAAAAAAATACTTGAAAGAAAAATTGCATAGGTAAAATAAATGAAAATACAAGTATCTCATGAATATGCCTAAATATTTCCCACTACTAAATGAAATGCTGCATTGGTTTATAACTGAAAACTTTTAAAAATCAGTGGCATATGTGTGTATTATTCGACAATAACAAACGAGTTCATACTGCTTATTTTAAATATGCATACCTAATACTAGTGATAAAAACAGCTGTAATTATACTGTACTTGCAAATGAATAATGTTTTGTTTTGGCAACACATATAATCTTTCTACTAACAAAATATATGGACACGATTAAATATCAATTTATTTTTATATATTTTAAAAGGTTTAGTTTCGAGTATTCAATACTCTGTCTGGAAGAATAAATTGTGTGCAAGCTAGAACTTTTTCCGTATTCAAGAATTGACAACACTCAGTCGCTGGCTGTGACCACAAGAATACATTAGCTAGCCGAACTAGTGACATAATCTCGATGACTATGTTCGCCCTTTGGCTAGTATGCCTCATACTGTGTCACAAATGTCGCTGACGCACGCTCCATTCCTTTAGCTTGCTAGGGTGAATCATATGACGTCAGAGCCTGATGTCCGAATCACTGCTAAATGCAGCTAACTCCTAGTGACGACTGGGTTTTTCCCAGAGTAAATGTATGACTGCAACATGCTTCGCTTCGAGCGGAGTCACTCGACGATCTGCAACTTGCTTCAACGTATGGAAAAAAAAGGGGAGAGGTTTGATCGTATGAAGGCAGCTAGTTTCATGCGGCTCCCTAAGTGACTGCACCATGTGTCGACAGAAATAATTTCTCAGGGAAACAGAATGATGTCGAGCTGATACTTGTCCATGAGGCAGAGCCACAACACATGACTCCTATTACTCACTAAAGCTAAACTCCCTCCACTCCCCTCCTCAGTGTGAGTAAAAGGAGCCTGGAGACCTCGATTTTCCACAGTCGCTGTTCATCATTCGTGGTGTTGAGTGCTTCTGGAGATTTATCCAGATTACATTTCACTACTTTCTTTTAATTCTATAATTTATTAGGTTTTTTCATATAGTCCATAGTTAAGGTTTAGGTAATACTTGAAGAGTTTTAGTTAGGTTAGTACATCAAGCGTTAGGTTTTAGGTTAGTACACCAAGAGTTGATAGGATTTAGTTAGTAGCATCAAGATATAGGTTTGGTGGTTTAGGTTAGTACATTAAGAGTTTAGATTTAGGGGTTTAGGTTTGTATGTTAAGATTTAGGGTTTAGTTAGTACTTCATGAAGTAAGTAGACTTAGGTTATTTTTTCAAGAGTTTAGATATAGTGTTTAATACATAGGCAGAAAATGATGAAATCAGGACTTGTATATATACACTTTTTTTTAATATTTTAATTATTAAATTGCACACAATGGAAGGAGAAGGAGTCCAATGCATATTTTGTAGCAAGGTTTTTGCCTTTCAGAATAGTATACTGAGGCATGAAGGGAATTGTCGTCTCAACCCGAATCAAGGAGAGCAAGCAATGTGTGAGAGGTGCAGGGTGACCATTTCCAGAAAGGACAATATGCAGAGGTATCTTCGGAACTGCAATGCCTCTGTCAGACATGTGGCGACCACCACCTGCAAATACTGCAATAAGCAGTTTACTTATACTGATGCCGCAAGACGTCATGAAGCAGGGCGTGGTTTCAACCCTGACTGCACATCATTCAGTTGTGAGTTATGTATGAAGAAATTTACAAGAAGAGATTATCTTTTAAAACATGCTCCTAACTGTGATGGACCTTCTCCTACAAAGAAGAGGCTAGTTATATTTCCTATATCTCAACCATCCAGTACATCTCTACAGGGACCATCTACAAAACCTCAAGCCATGTTATAAACTTTGGCCCGACCTAGAATAGTAGCAGGAGCCGGAGATGACAAAACACCAATGGGGTAGTGGAGGCTGAAATCACTTTCCGAAAAAACTTGAAAACATTGTCAATGAATGCAAAGATATTTGTACATATTTAGATAACATCAAACAGAATTTAATAAACCAGGTATTTGAAGAAGTTGAAGAAAATGGGAACATAAAATTTAATATTCTCTTGGAATGCGAATACGGAAAACCTGAGCCTCATGAAGACGAGAGTGATGTATGTGCATTTAAAACATAAAGTATTGTGTTTATAATAGCAACGATGTAGAGCAAGCTGTAGTGAACAGCATCCAAAAAATGTGCAAGGAAGAAGAGGAGTATATGAGCAAGGGCTCTGGCTGGCCTTTATGATCTATAAAACAGCTTCAGCTCAGAATAAATTATCTACATCTGCTGAAGGCCTCCTCATACAATGATCTACCTGCTCCCATCAAAGCCAGAAAGGCAATCATCAACCCTCAGAATACCGACCAACAGTGCTTCAAGTGAACTATGCTTGCTGGATATGTCAAAGGAGATCATCTGTATCATGTGCACGACCGATACTCCTTGCTGGAAGATAAGTTCGACTATGGAGGTTTGGATTTTCCCACATCATTGCATCAGATTGCAGTCTTTGAGAAGAGAAATCCAGAGGTATCGATCAACATTTATGCCCTCAATGATGATATGAATGTGGTTCCCAAGCATGTGAGTCAGAATGAAAAAGCAACGAATATCGACCTTCTCCTAATCACCCATGGCGTAAATTCTCATTTTACATGCATTAAGAACTTTTCGTGACTCATCTGTCCACAGCTCCCAACACATGGACATGAAACTTATATTTGTAAATGCTGCTTCACATACTTTGATAACCGAACTCGTGTATCAGGGCTCATGGGTGAAGAAGCTTTACAAGAACACCAGAGGTACTGTTCCACCCATGCACCAGTACGAGCCGAGATGCCCAAGCCCGAGAAGAATGGCGAGCCACCGGTCTTGAAGTTTATAAACTACCAGAATAGCTATAGAGTACCAATAGTAGCTTACTGTGATTTTGAAGCATTATGTAAATGTGTGTATAAACCTGGAGCCTAACCCCAGCAATGCATATACATATATATCAAAAACATAAAGCATGCAGCTACTGTATTTATGTGTGCTTGACGCCGATATTGTTCCTGTGCACTTGATTTCGGACCTGCCTTCGCAACCAATTATCTACAGAGGTCTTGATGCAGAGAAACATTTCATGGATGTTATTGTCGATATTGCCAATAAAGTGAAGGCTATATACGAAACATCATTACCAATGGCTCATCTGACACTTTCCAAACACATTTCTTTTTACCAAGCCACTGCATGCTGCTACTGTTCCACGACCATCGAACAAAACAACCGATAAGTACATGACCATAACCATTTTACCGACAAATACATTGGTGTAGCTTGCAACAACTACAATATGCTTCGTCGGTGGCCGAAGAAACTACCAGTCTTCTTTCACAACCTATCATATGATGGAAATTTCATTATCAGGGAACTGGGCTATGATAACAGGGCATCTTCATCATTAATCATAGCAAAGAAAAAATGATGACTTTCACCAAGCACCTAGGCTACAGGTTCAGTATACAGTTTGTGGACACATTTTGCTTCATGGCGGCCAGTCTTGCCAGTCTAGCCCAAAACCTACCATCCCACAAGTTCAACAATAATGCAAAATTTTTCACTCCTGAAGAAATGAGTCTCACCACATACAAGGGTGTATACCCATATGGCTATATAGATTTTTGGGCGAAACTTGAAGAGGTGCAGCTGTCGGACAGGGATAAATTTTACAATCGATTAACCGACTCTGGCATCTCCGATGAAGGCTATGCCTATGCACAGACCTTCTGGGACAAATTCCAATTTAATTTCTTGGCTAATACTCGGATATATACCTCAAGACAGATGTGCTCATCCTGAGCAACATATTTGAACATTTCAGAGATCTTTGCTTGGAAATATATGTGCTAGATTGTGTAAATTATGTAAGTGCACCTTGATTTTATTTTGTTTGCGATGCTGCAGATGACAAAGATAGAATTAGAGCTACTGTCTGATTACGACAATTACATGTTATTTGAGGCAGCAATCCACAGTGGTGTGGCTCAATGTATGAAAAGGAGATGCAAAGCAAATGACAAGCACCTGCCTGAAATGTTTGACTCCTCACAGCCATCAGTATACTTGCAGTATGTATATGCCAACACCCTCTATGGAAAAGCAATGTCACTCCAGCTCCCTAAATGTGACTTTCGATTGTGCGACACAGACATCGATGTGATGAATGTGGCCGATGACTCTAATACAGGATTATATTTTAGAGGTAGATGTAGAATACACTACCTTCCTGCACGAATATCATAAGGACTTACCTTTCCTACCATTCAACGAGTGTCCTCCAGGCTTAAAACAGAAGAAGCTACTTACAACACTGGAAACCAAGACTCACTATGTTGTTCACTATCGAAACTTGAAGCAGGCCCTGGCACATGGACTAAAACTTAAGAAAATACATTGTGTTCTGCAGTTCACCCAAACTCCCTGGTTGAGATCCTACATAGACTTCAAGCTAGCAAATAACTCCACCTTTGGGAAGCTTATGGAGAATAAGCGAAACAGACAAAGGATGGAATTGCTATGCGATGAACAACACATCAAGAAGGTGATTGCAAAAACATAATTTAAGGACAGAACAATATACAGCGAATTAATCGTGCTGGTGAAATTGGACAAAGAAGACATTCTTTTCGATAAGCACATTTACACTGGTTTTGCTGTCCTGGATTTATCGAAGACGGTGATATATGAATTCTACTACAGTGCCATGGAGAAGTACGATAATAACAACCTTCACCTCGCTTACACGGAGACGACTTCATTCAGTTACGAAGTACCAACAGATGACTTTTATCACGACTTGGCCAGTGATCCTGTGATCCTGGACGAATTTAATACCAGCTGTTACCCCACCTCTCACCCTTGCTACTCATCTACCAACAAAAAAAAATAATTGGTAAATTTAAAGATGAGTGCAATGGACTTGTGGTGAACGATTTTGTAAGCATGCGAGCTAAAATGTATTCGTGCAAATGCGGCGGCAAAGAAGCAAAAAGGGCGAAAGGTGTACAAAAGTGTGTCATTAAACAGAAGATCAGTTTTGAAGATTACCTTACTGTTGTGGAGAAACAAACACCTATTAGATGCAAAATGCATAATATAAGATCTCGTCATCGCACAGTTCATTCCGAGTGTTCCACTAAATTATCTCCAAGTTGGATGGCTAATAAGAGACTTATATTGGATGATGGTGTAAATACATTGCCTCATGGCTCACGGGTATGAAAGGTAACTGTAAATATGTCGCATGTGAGATACTTGTATTAATTGTATATATATATATATATATATATATATATATATATATATATATATATATACATACATACACACACCGGCCCCAGCCCAGATAAAATGGAGAGGGTAACATAAGATATATAAAAATGTTTTTATATGTACATTGGAAAATAGCTGACTCCTCAGTGCTTACTCCTCAGTGCTGACTTCTCAGTGGTGACTCCTAAGTGTTGACTCCTCACTGTGGCTGTCCCTTCACTGCAGCTGACCCCTCACTACAGCTGACCTCTCACTACAGCTGACCCCTCACTACAACTGACCCCTCACTAGAGCTGACCCCTCACCACAGACTCCTCACTGCAGATTCCTCACCATAGACTCCTCATCTGAGATGTCTTTTTAACAGAGATATTAAGTCACGATCAGCTTTGCACTTGTATACCTTTGATTATCTATGTGGAGGTATGCACATGCAAGTGGCTAAATAGTATTATGCTAATAATCATACATATATCATATGTGATACATTTTTAACAAATATATTAAATAAATTACGATTAATCTGCCTAGCATACCATGAAGCAAATATGGTGGTTAAGAATTAAATATACATTCCTAATGATGACTGTTGGGATTTACATTTAATATCTCACTTCTCCATATGTCTTAGTATGCAGGGCAGACATCCAACAGTTCAATCCTACCCTCCTCCCTTTTTTTTAAAGTTCAGAAAAACAAAACACCATTTGCAGCACTCCTGGCGGCTAATGGTGGAGCCACAGAGCCGCACTCCTCCCCCACTTGTCCTAGATGTCAAAGCAGAATGATAGAGCATGAGATCTAGTATAGCAGATGCCAAGGCAGAATGGTAGAACATGAAGAAATGTTATCCAAAATTGATAATGTCAAGGTGAAATGATAGCATGTGAGGTGGAACGAATATGACTAAAGAAATGAAATCAAAGATGGCAGCTGGCATGGTGGAATGATAGAGCATGAGGTGGAACAAATGGTACTAAAGAAATAATATCCAAGAGGGCACATGTCATGGTGGAATGATAGAGCATGAAAAGTCCAGGTGGAATGAGAGAGCAAGAATAATCTAGGTAGAATGACAGAGTAGGAAAAAATAAAGCGGAATGACAGAGCAGGATAAATCTAGGTAGAATGTCAGAGCAAGAGAAATGGAATCCAAGATAGCGGAAGCCAAGGTGGAATGATAGAGCATGAAAATCCATGTGAAATGAGAGCAGGAAAAATCTAATGACAGAGCAGGAAAAATGGAACTCAGGATGGCGGCCGGAAATGACATCATCCTAGATGGTGGTCGGAGATGACATCATCCTAGATGGTGGTCGGAAATGACGCCAACCAAGATGACGGTGGTATCGTCATCCAAAATGTCGTCCATGGAGCATCGAGCCTCACAGCGACACTGTTTGGCCCAGAATCGGCTATTTCATCCTACTAGTACCATTTATCCAAAGACGTAATACTTTTTGTTAACAAACGTATTAAACGTTTGATACATGACATATTTAGGATGCAAGCGAACACTTCATACACAGTGTGTTTTTCAAGGGTTTAATTAAAAACGTACGAAGAAACCGCGAATAGACTACATGTTTTTTACAACTTCGTTTTACAATGTTAAGGGGTCCGTCTAACTGCTACTTGAACTGTGTTGCTGTGTGTTTGACGGAGTTTCTTTTTACGAATCTTTTTAACGTGATCCGAATGTGCACTATGCCTTTCGATTACTTTCAAGACGTCATGCACATCAGAAATATAATTTCGGAACACTCCAGCATAGTTTTAAAAAAAAATGCTTTTTCAAAGCGCTGTTCAGAAAATATTCGGATCAGATAAAAGAGAACTCGATGATACTGTACTGAACCTTGTTATGGTTTATTCGCGGCCATGTTTGAGTCAAACCTTTGAAAAATTTACCCCATGTATGACGTCACTGGTTGTTTCCTAAAAACGTCATGTATCACAAGCTTTTTGTATGTGTGTTAAAATAAAAATACACTGTTTTTCATTAAACTTAACTTCTACTTATCTTTTATAAATAAATGATTTTATATTTCATTTAAAGTTAATATTAATAAAAACAGGGGTAAATGGTAATGCCTAGTAAGAAATTGTTCTCATTCAAAATATGATTATAGTGAGTGCGCGCGAATGCAGTGCGTTGTCTCTCTGGTGTAATTTTCTATATTTGGTTAAGCTTAGTTTGCATGAGGCGTAGGAATATCCTGGAAGCGGAACTTAAGCAGGACTTCAGAAAAGTTGGAAGTAATCGTGAATGGACTATGACAGGGTCATCGTTTAGTCACATAGGTAGACGCACTACGATCATAACACTGCACGCCAGTAGAGAGTCTTGCGCGTAGAGGCGATGAGGCAAGTGATGAGTGTGCAAGAGCCGGCCTTATAGCTCGTGCGTCTCGAGGTCTCGAATAGCTGCAGGCGGAGGAGGCCTGTGATGTGCGACAGTAGTCCAGGATAAACGTGGCAGTTTCTCTCTGGAGTACTTAACTATTCTGTAGCTGGCACACGAGTCTTCCTTATCGACGAGTACATCTCCAAGATGTCAGGGATCACCTTCAAGAGAAGGTGTTATTATAGTAGTAATAACTATTCCGTCCGGAAACACGGGCCGGGAGAGTGGGAGATAGCAGCCGAAGTCCCCAAGGGCGGAAAGAAGATCTGGCCGGCACAACTTGAGCCGGAGTCGCGTCAGACGGTTTATTTTTATTTCCTAGTCCATTTTCCCCCGGCCCCGATTGCAGTCGGAGTAATCGCGCGATGTCATTGCGTAACGAGCTGTCCTGAGCTACCGATGGTATCGCAGTGCCGCGTGCTTTGTTAGCATGTTCCGGCGAAGGCTGGATGCTGCCAGCCTCTGTTATCTGGACCACATGATCTCCCTGCCCCTGGCTACTTGATACAGCCGACGGCGTGACCCCATCTGACAGTCGGGAAACTGGAGTAAACCAACTCGTCTTCGTGACGTACCTATTTTTAACGTGACTCTTGACCCTGCATTCTCCACATTCTTCGTGTATGCCCCTACAATTCTTCTGAATTTCTCTCGTAGGCGTCTATCGTAGATGTATACGTAAAGACTATTAGCTGGTGTTTCAGAAACGTGAGGCGTATTAAAGTTGTTTATTCTTTAGATCTCCCAAAATTATCTTCTTCATTTGCCTGAAGACTACACACGTGTACTTTATCTCTGTGTAAGATTCATTATCTAAGCAAATTTTTGCCTAGCACAGTTTTAATCATTTAATGAAGTTCTAGAAATCCTAACACGTCACGATATAAGATGGCAGCAAGTTAAACATTTCAGACTTTTACACACTTGAGAAGAGGTCACTTGTTCACAGGGACGAATCAAAACATTTTTCGCCACATAGGAAGATGAGTTATCGTGCACCCCCCCCCCCCCCCCCCCCAGCACCAATCCCAACATACTACTACTCATCTCAAATTGTACTCTTACAATGGTTTTCGTGGTAGCAATTTTGAAAAAAAAAAAAAATGTTACGCATTATTTAAATATTTTGAAATACTCAGGATAAATTTAAATTCCGGTAATGTACTAAGTTAAGAGAAAACTACAATTAGCTTTCATTATTTTTTTAAATTTAAAACAAATACATTGTAGATGTCCATAGAAGCGTTAGAGTATGCATATATATATATATATATATATATATATATATATATATATATATCACAAGTTAAAAATTGATGTAAAAATTAATACAATATTGGTAGTAAACTTTATCTCAGTTTCCTCGGAGAGAGAAAAGCTTATCAAATGTTCAAATGTATTTATTAAATATTAATGAAGACTTTTACTACAGTAATTTTCTTTGTGTGTTGCAAGGTAAACTAGTTAATGCACCGCTGACGCAGAGCCCCCACAGTTCGCCTAAATCTCTACACACCACTTAACAGGCAGGTCTTGAGAGCCGATGCCGATGAGAGTGAAACGAGATGAGTATGGAGCAGCGCTGGAATGTGAGAACGGAGGAAATGGGAAATCCCCAAAATAATCCACCGACCAGTGGCATTACGTTCCTATATATTTATATTGTAGTAATAAGTTCTGTTCTACGCACTAGTTACAAGTGCGTCAACTTGGAAACAAAGGAAAACTTTGTAACGAGCGTTTTTTATTTATCTCAGTCTTTTTATTAGTTATACTTTCCCTGCTGTAGCCTACAGTGAAATGTTTGTAATCGGACGGCTATGCTGCGAGATCTTAGTCCGGCAGTACGAGCCACAACTAAGCTAACCTACTTCTCTTCTCTGCAACGCATTATTAATCCCCTCACGTGCTGATACGTCTGCCGGCTAGTCAGTGCTATATTATTGTGAGGATCTCTTAAAGGCTTAACCCCTTAGTTTCCAGCGGGAAAAATTACTGGTATCTACACGAAAAGCTGTGAAATATAGTAATATTGATGTACTACGAGTGATAAACTTTCTCCGTGTTCAGAACCTATGAACACATTCTTGAACAGCAATGAAGCTAATGTGTGATCATAAACCGCCATCCATAAATTATTCTCAAAGCTGCTGTATCGTCACTGAACGATGTAGAAACTCTTCATATGTGTTTATTTGAATACGCTACCGTCAGTGGTGTTTGTGTAGTGTTGCAAGGTAAACTTGTGCTTACTCAGTGCTGTACACACTCGGGGCACGCAGCAGGAACCAGTAACCAGAGTGGAGCCGGGAGAAACAGAATGTTCTGCGGCCACTCACGAGAGAGCGGCGAGGTATCCATTACACACGTGCTGTGACATCAGACACACTACTACTTTTAAGTGGGCGATGCATAAACCAGTAAACGATTAGGTACATCACATGGCAAAAACGCAGCCTACCTTGCAACAGTTCACCATACGCCACTGGCTATCGTCTAACCTTCATGTCTCCTACTGTAGCTCTTTGGTCGTCCTCGGCACCGTTTTAATTACATAGCCTCGACTTGAAATGCGGAATTTCCTTCTGAACCACCCTTACAGACAGTCTCCTTCTCAATTAAAAACATGCTGGGCCCAGGGGGTGGGGGAATGCAGGTTTGTTCCCGCTTACTCGCCTGTTCATCCCCTGCGTCGGGGTGTCTTGGAGGAGGGGTCTCGTCTCCAAACAAGAGATTTTCCCGTTGCGAAATAAACTCAATTACCGACGAGACATTGAGCGCGGCTGTTTCAGAAAGTCGCCGGCTTGCCGCACTCCCCCATTTAACAATATTTTCCCCCGACGACGTTCTTTACCGTGTCCGTTGTGCTCCAACCCGCTCGCCTAATGTAGCGCACGTAATGAGCGTCTTTCCAGACTGAGAGAGGCGAAAGGACCCACAAACATTGCCGCGGAAAAAAAGGGGAGGGGAGAGGAGTGAATTTCTCATTTCCCGGCCTCATGACGCAGAAGCTTCTACCCTGCATCGCCCACAAGAATGCACGACCCGTGAACGTACAGTTGTTTCATGCGACTCTGCGCGCACGACTTGCTGCCTTCTCGGTGCTTCGGATATTTGAATGGCTCTTCACTTCGAGGCCTTGAAAGCCGATGAGGGTGGAGCGAGGTGGGTATGGAGCAGCACCGGAATGCAAGAGCGGGGTAACAAGGGAGATCTCGAGATAGGCCCGTCGACCAGCGGCATCGCCCGGCACGATACCCATATGTGAAAATCCGGGGGCGAACCCTTCGGGATTCGATCCCAGTTCGCCTGGATGAGAGACAAGTTATCTAACCGCTGAACCACAGCGCCCCCAACTGGAATGAACTTCTGCGTTCACAGTGTGACGATTTGGGAATTGTCACAGTATCTTTTATAATTTGAGAATATATTTTTAGTGTAATTTTATAGCGGTTGGTGTTACCGCGCTGGTACATTTTAGTATGTATGTTAATAATTGTATAATGACCGGTCATATATTTATCATTTAATCATTTATTTGTATATGTACATTGTAATTATTTTATCTACCAATTTAAAGCATTTAATCATATTTATCATTATTTACTGCGTGATAATTATTGAGTGATATTTCAGGGTAACGATTATGATATAGGCTGTGAGTCGATTATGGCATAGGCCTATGTAGTTCCTTGTTCCACCAGCCTAATGTAAAGAGCGGCCACGAGGTGCCGCCTCTGGCGTGTCACGTGCGACGTCGCGGGGGTGGGCCGGCACGGGTGGCGCGCGTGAGGTGGGCAGCAGTATGTTGCTATAGTGTGAACTCGGTGCTGTGTGCACGGGCAGTGAAATGTTACGGGACTGAAGTATGAACGTGCGGCCGGAAAGTGTCTGTTTGTCGTCGTGGGAACTAACGCACCGGTGGGCCAGTTATGTGTTACCAGCCAACGTCGGGTTAGTGAGAATGGACGGTTTGTACGTAAGCTCGAACTGCGACAGGATTTCCACCACTGTCGTCTCACTTAAATTAGGGTTGTGTTCGTACTGTACGGTAGTGAGCCGACGGTGTCTTGTGGGATTTCGACGGAATTTTTCTGTGATCGAGCGAGGTGTGGAACGAAAATCAACTTGGTGAAATGGGCCCGCACGGGACTAGACTCAAGCAGGCGTTTAATATTGCGTTAGACGCAACACCCCCCGGAAAACGTGTGTAAAACTGACAAAAATATAGACAGATTGTGTAACGTAATCGAGGGGAGGGAGTTGGGGAGAAATAATTTGTTCGCTGCTAATAAAATTTGTGCTGAGGTTTCGAACAACATGTAGAGACGGTTGGAGATCGCCAAAAGTCCGTAACTCTATTTTAACGAGTAATGCCACTGAAACAATTACTGGACTTCGGTGTGTAAAACGTGTCGAGGTGAACCCTGACTTTGTGATAACGGCGGACGTGTTAGAAGTTGCGCCCTGCGATACTGGACTGTCTGCTGGTAAAATTGTCGGGCTAAATGATGGAAGTCATTTTGGCCGGGAATAAAACCTCGACTAATCCGCTAACCGAATCTTCTGCCGGGCATGTACATCCACGTCTTGGTCGCCGCGGTAAACTTAATAAGGGAGCGAGTGCGTGACGGAAGAGCGGCGTAATACAAGTGCAATGCCGATGGGAGTGCAAACTGCTTTGGCGGGGCGAAAACATCTGGACAGTGCGACCAACGACGTCATGGTCAGAGGCGGCCTCGACAGCCTGCATTGCATCGTTGGCCGAATAGTCGGGTTGGTTTCTTCACTTCGTCGGGCCCATGGTAGTGCCGCTGCCAAGGTACTGTAATTAAAACACGCAACGCCGCAGTTAAGACTCGCCAGACAGCGAACCTAGTGGCTTCTCTGAGGTGGCGTAAATTATTGGAATGAGTGTATAATTGTATTTGTACGTTAATGAGACGCGATGATAAGTAGAGTGGGACAAATTTTCTGAACTGGTCGCATTTAGCGAAATGTGTCTAAGAGTAATTTTTAATTCAGTATTTTTAACGTGGTTGCTAGAAACTTTTTGGAATGCCACGTGAATTTATGGAGTGTAACTAAAATAATAAAATTTGTTGCCACTAGAGACCTGAATTTGAGAACATTCTTTCGTGCATAACTGGTATGGACCTCTATAGCTTTTTGGTGTGTTTTTGCAGTAATTTCATTATAATCTCATACAATATCGTGGGCGGGACATGGCTCAGATGGGTATTTATTGTCGAGCACGTCTAACTTCATCCAAGGGCGGGGTTGGGGATTGTTGTTGTCTGGGTGACGGCGTGAGGCACATTTTGTTAATTCCCCCCCCCCCCCAAAGCCCCACCCACCAACCATATTTCCCTGTGGCGGTCGGAAGGCGTCTCAACAGGGTCTTCTCAACTCGGGTTTCTCGCGACGTAATCAAGGCCAGCGTTTTGTATAGTGACTGTAGTTTCATACCAAGCAAGTTCCATCACATGGTAGCCGGTTTGAATGTTTTTTTCAAATCATGGGTTTAAACTTGGCTGCTTTCTTCGAAGTAGCATTTCGTTAAATTTCCAGGTAAAAGGCCGTGCAGCTACTCTCTATGAGTCACTGTAATTTTTTTTACCAATTACGTTGACATCCCGATGAGCGTGTATGCTTAACATGAACTAAAGATACTCCAGTTGAGATTGGTAACAAGCTATGGATAAGATTTAGAACCATTTTATTATTTCTTTTCTGGTGTTATTAGACGGTTGTCAAACTGAAATGTCCCAGGCTGTGTAGCCGTGCGGTATTATCTGGCGTGCGTATACGAAGAGTATGTTAACATATTCTCCAGTTAAACTCCGAATCTGCTTCTTTAACAGTGTTCGCTAACCAGAGTAGTAGGGTCGTGGCGGTTCTTGTCCACCACTAGAATGACCTGATGAAGCGTTAAAGTGGAAAAAAGTGTGCAAAACATTTGAAAAAAGTGCACATTCGCAAATTGCGCAATCTGTTTATTCCGGATACTACGCAATCTTAAATTTTCAAAATTTTGGATTTTCTTTTTGTTTTCTAAGGGAAATTTGTGACTGAGGAGTGGTGTTCTTGTGGAGCGATGTTCACTCTCTGGCGTTCGGAAGCCGACTAACCAGAGAGGTATATTGTTATTGGGTATGTAGGCATCGATCTTGGTGGAAGAGTAGTATAAAGGACATTTATTTTTTTATTCGTTTGGAGATGTGTTGGAGCACTTGCGAATAATGGGAGAAAGATACGTCTGCTTCCACCTTGTTCTTAATGTATACTGATGATTTAAGAAATCAAGATCCGGGAGAAATGTTTTCAGTGAAGCAAATATTTTTTATTACAAAGGACATGACTACCTAACAGCAGCTAAATAACTCTTAGAATTGCTCAATTGCTAACTAATTGAATCATGCCAGTACCACACACAACATAAAATTCGAATTAATATAAACCAAACACAAAATATTAAAAATTACTTTAACCATGAGATTACCACAAAAACCAACAAAACTAAAAGACATTAATCATACAAATAGACCACAAGAGTAATACTGTAACAAAGTATACTAATGCAAACTATTTTCCCTTCGAAATATATTTTTCGACAAAACCAAATTCCATTAATTAAAAACACAACACAAATTCATTAATCCGCTTACATCGAAAAGAAATATACTAATCGGAACAGCAAAACTACTTCACTACCAATAAATATGAAAGAAGCTAACCAAAGTCAATTAACGAAACACACAACACGTCCAACTTTCATAAAAACTCACCACAAATCCAGAAGCCTTAAAACGAAAATTAAAATCCTTTATAGATTGTCAGTGTATCCTAAACACATGTACTTCACCCCCATCTGCTCTCAAGATGCCACGAAACACAGGATAAACCAGACGAACCATTTATCACTTTCAGATCACGTGAATATTAACCATAAGAATAAATAAATATTTAAACCAGATCACAAACAAAAACCCTTTGTATTCTATTGGAACTCATTCACTTAGTATATATTCAAAATTTCTGCTAACGTAATTATTCAAGAAAACTCCTTATCACAGGCGTATCCGGCATGTACAAAACGAACTGTGTCCGCAAGCAGCAATCCGAGCCTTGTCGCTCTGACACCACTCTAAACATTCACACACATTTCAATTAAAACAACTAACAAAAACTTATACGAATATACAAATTGAATGTAGTATGTTGTGTCTGCTTCCTGCAGGCAGACTGATTAAGTACTGACGGCTGCCGAGTGAAAGTGAAAATTAGGCGATCCCACACTGTAAATAGTACACTGTAGAAATCTTCTTGTTTGACAAGGTATATTGTAGGGGTGTTGATGTGAATTTTTGAAGAGATACAGCTAACAAGGTCCGCAGATAAACTCGATGCAAGTTAAGCTAGCAATATAATTTCCAACAGAGATGAGGTTTAATTCGATGAAGATTGTTTAAAAAAAAAAACTTGTAGATTAAGCTTACTTCTCCATAACAATATACGATGCAGTTGGCAAGGAAAAATGAGAGCGATTGTAATGATGAATGCCTGTCCAGAGATGTTAGGGAATATTATCTAAAACATTTCTTTAAAAATAAGAAGAAATAAAATAAAATGTTAAGAAATGTAAAGTTAACTTTAGGTAAGAACAAACAATAAAAGTTAACTATGGAAAAGAAACCAAATTAATATCTGTGAAATGCATATTATTGTTTAACCCTCTATATGTATTCACCTTAACTTTATAATAAATAACAATTTGTTCATACTTAGCTGTTTGTGATTCGAGAAACAACAGTTTGGTAACTCCTATATTGAACACAAATACTCTTGCTATTTCATACTTAGGAACACAAACGAAAGCAGGTATCATCGGCTCTATCTCGCAATTAATTTAACATAGCTAGTTCATTCAACTAGGTAAACAAACATTATGTTTGCATCCTACAATCCTTAGTTTACCTTGGATGCAAGACAAGAGTGTTCTATTGTCTGTAATATGTTTGCTAAATAATGTGAGTTTAATAATTTTTTGTTAGTAATTTCCTTTCCGTTTATAAGTAATGTTATATATGACAAAATAGTGAAGACAGGTGTAGGTGTAAACAATGTTGGAATATGTGTTTGTTACTAGAAAGTTTGAAAATGAAACTCAACACTAAAAAATGTTATCTAAAACGTTCACAAATATGTGATTATTATAATGTGTCATCTGTAATAAAATAGAAAAAAAGAAAAAAGATCAATACGCTCCCCACCCTTATGGGACACAATGATATGAGTTAAGACTTAATATAAAACAATGTCTTTTTTGGAGCAGGAGGTGTGGCTATGGAACTCTAACATACAGGTTCTGGTGATGCTATGAACGTGGGTGGAGGTGGGGTGACTGAGTAATGTCTAGGTGTAGCCGGTGAAGTAGGGATATTATATACAGAATCGGGAGATGGTATAGGCGAAGGAGGAGGCAGAGAGCATATCACATTTGTGTTATTAAATGTTAAATAAGGAGCCAACTCTCCAAACAGCAATGTACTGCCATTCCCCACACCCTTAGGAATAGACAAATCTAAGGGTAATACCTTATTAAACAAACATTTCCTCACAAACTGGTCCCCTTCGATAGCCATTGTTAAATCAAGAGCCTACGGCTGCTCTTGGATTGTTACCTGATCCTTTCCTATGCTAACCAGCATCTCGTTGTTGACCATTGTTCCAATGCTGAGCAATACCTCGAAGGTGGAAGGCACTTCGATGGTGAGCCGACTCTCAACGATGACCAGCATCTCTTTGTTGGGCATCGTTCCCATGATAGAAAAGTTCTATATGGCCGACACATCCTCTACATTCACTTTATTAGTCTCGAGATCTCTCATCCAAAGAAAATACTAATCCTGTAATTAACGAATTCGGAGACCTAATGTTTTTGTAAAACACTTCCCAGTTTATACTCATGATTTTATGCTTAAAAGCCTGAGATATTAAACTGAGCAAATAATCTTCGTAAACACCTTACATTACTGTACATCATATACTACCTTCTACTATGGACTACTACCATGACACAAAGTGAAACGGATACAGACACTACACCCTTATTTATATGAATGTTTATATAACAGTGAAAAGGTATGAACAATAATGCATCGCCCAAATTCTCTCTGCAGAAATAGCTCCACAAGCTAACAACATACACAACATCCTTATGACATAACCTGTGAAAATCACCTCTCCGATCTCCCTATAAACAATGTCTCCTTGTTCAATGAAAATTATATAACTTTTCCCATGATAAATAAACGTCTTAAGTTAGATATTAAATGAGTAATTAAAACCACATTGATAATAAATATATATTTTAAACTATTCATATAAAATTGTTATATGCTTGTTTATAAACATAAATATTATGCAGAATAGATATTTAATAATATTCACTATACCCTTAAATTCACTGATTTAAACATAAAAAAGGTTAAAGACATAATAATAAATATTAATTTTTGTATGTAAATATTCTGTGCGCGAATGCCAATGGAGTTTGGCAATGGTCGGGCTGGCATGACTGAAAGGTTGGGGTGAGAGGAATGTTCTCAGTGACTGTCGCCGGTAGTCGTTCAAGGCTTTCTACACTCCCAGTTATAGCAGGAAGGCTGCGGCTTGTCGGGTATGGGAACGGTTGTAATGTGTCCATGAGGGAAACTGCTTTAAGTGTTGGGTTATGGACAAACAACTCTCTTTAACAGCCTAGCTCTTGCTCTGCATGCTGGCCTCATGGCAGAGGTTCAAGTGTATTTCTTGTAAGGGTCTTATATTAAAGACTGATTCACACTGTCTCATAGAACTGATTTACAACACCTGAGAATTCTAATTAAGGGTAGTATAGCATTTTAAAAATGTTATTCATTCAGGCATGAAATTGCTTAGTATTTTTCTTGGGGATTTTCCTCTTCCTTTAACACACTCCTTCAAATGAACCAACCACTCATTCTCAAGAACCTATTTTGTATTAGTAATATATCACTTGTTAGAAAGCCAATCACGTTTAGACATTTTTTATATCAAACTTTTAGAATGTTTATCTTCATTAACAAGATTATTACGTATTTCTTACGGAAACGAATGGGTTTTTTATGAAGGGATGAGGTAAATAAAATAAATACAAATAAATTCATTTTTAACACACATATTAATTACATATTATTACAAAAATCACAATCTTCTTAACATATTTGTTTACAAAAACAAATGGTCGTTTTTATATACCAAAGTTTCATAAAAGTTCTACACTCATTTAAATAGACATGATGTAGTTGATGATGCAGTGAGGCTCATATATGCTATCATGTAGATATTGTTGCAGGGAGACGAATCTGTTATTCCTTCAAAACTTGAAGATGTACTTTTTACAGTGAATTCTGGATGAATCGTTGACTCGCTGGTTGTTACATTCCGATTAGATGTAAACCACTAGCTGTCAGTGAGATTAGCTCACTTGTAAAGTGTCTGGAAGTATGAATCACACATTCTTGATGTGGTTGAAAGCTTGATTCAAATAGCTCATTCGTGATCTTGGGGCTGTATTTATTATGTTTGAGTGTGGTGGTTTGGGAAAAAAATTTTGATAGGAATTTTGTAATGTACTCAGGGTAAAGTAGACTCCATCCACATCAATCTAAGGTTTATCGTCCAGACCCGATAACGCAAACTTCCTCATGCGTTCGGTGTAGACTTCGTGATTCCGCTATTGGATTCCCCAATACCCTAGTGCGTTTTTCGAAGCTTTCTCGATAATCCTCGTGTCGGAGCTTCTGTAAGGCATTAGACTTTATGCCCTTTGCCTTATGCATTCACTGTTCATTCGAAACAATGTATGTGTAGAGCTTGGGGGACATAAACCTATAAAATGTGTGACTAACACATTCATCTTACATAATCGCATACAACCTTTATTATCATGTAAGATTTTTTGCGGAGTATTGAGTGCATAGTTGGAAGTATCAAGCAGCGAAATTAAATATGGGGCTATTACTTTATAGCGCAAAAATAGAATAGACCAAGGAAACTGCGTCACAATATAAGAGTTGCAAGATTGACAGAGAAAAGTCTGTATTAATATACTTATAATGAGAAATTTCATACAGGTTTAATATAGAAAAGGACAGAGTTCTTTGACAGTTTGATTGAGACAAGAATTTCATCGATAATTAACCGAGTTTGGAGTATAACCCTTCCTATCACCAATAAACTTGGGCTACTAATATCCTTAACTGAGGTTACTAATATATACTAGCATTTTTGGTATATCTATGAAACAATTTAACAATTACAAATAATTTTCTATGCTGCTAGTATATAGTATATAAGATATTTTGTAAGAAAAGATATTTTTATGCCATATCTCAGAAATCAATAAACCGATTTCCACCAAATATTTCACACAAGTAGCGTTATGGTAGGCAATGTAAATTTGTGTGTTTTTAGTGGCTCACACTTATTATCAAAATGATGGCCTTTTAAATATTTCAGGGTAGTAAACCCTATAATTTAGAACATTGGACTGATTACACCCGAAGTCGATGTTTTGAACCCTACCTCCGTAATGCAGTTGACTGCAAGCTATCTTAGTAAATCACTAATGTATGTTAATTGTCTTGATACTGTGTTACATATTTCTGGTTTCATCATCTCTAATGATAGTTGCTGTCAATGAGTCGTCAACGCCTTCCTACCATCTACGCTGTTAAGAAATTAACTGAAATATTATTTCCACCAATGTAACGGAAAGTAGACCCACTAGTTATTAGTAATTTACTGGTTTTTTTTTTGTGCTACCTCCTTATTGTTACCTGCTCCCGTGATCTCATTGTGACTTTGGCTTTTGTGCGTTTGCTCCCGTGATCTCATTGTGACTTTGGCTTTTGTGCGTTTGCTCCCGTGATCTCATTGTGACTTTGGCTTTTGTGCGTTTGCTCCCGTGATCTCATTGTGACTTTGGCTTTTGTGCGTTTGCTCCCGTGATCTCATTGTGACTTTGGCTTTTGTGCGTTTGCTCCCGTGATCTCATTGTGAATTTGGCTTTTGTGCGTTTGCTCCCGTGATCTCATTGTGACTTTGGCTTTTGTGCGTTTACCTTTTGGATTGCGCTACGGTTAGGGCGAGTGTTTACTAAAAGTAACAGACCGAACGGGATTGTTTAACTTTGAGTTTTGTCAGTCAACATGGATCAGTGTTATCCCTTATTCGTATCACTGATCACTCAAGGCAGTAATGAAGGTGTTGCTGCTCTGATGAACATAATATTCGGAGAAAGGAGGTCAACAAACCTGAAAGGTTTTCTAATCACCAGATATTTATCAACACGCGTAATGCGTTCGTGGAAGGCCGTAAACGTAGTTCAAACAGTCAAAGCACCTATTCAACAAAATGTTAGAATAAACAGTCCACGAACATTCTAAAAGTTTCAGGGAGATAAGAAATCGTACTGCTATTCTGACAATTTTGGCACGTCGTATATTCCGTTCTTGAAATCACCACCTCTTTTACATATTTTCCAAGAGCTAATTTTCTACTGTCATCGGGTTACGAAAAAATGGTTAGGTTTCGCCACGGAATGCTACGTCTGCAATGGGAGGACGCCAACATGTTTTATAAAATTTATGGTAGCATTTACAAAGAGACATTGAGTGAGTGAAGAGATCTGGGCAGGTCTTAAGATCTAGTTCTTGAGAGTCGATGAGAGTGAGGCGAGGTGAGTATGGAGCAGCGCCAGAATGCAAGGGCAGAGGTAACGGGAGATCCCCGAGAAAAAACCCGACGACAAACGGCATCGTCCGGCACGATTACCACATGAGAAAATCCGGGTGTGACCCCGCCGGGAATCGAACTCGGCTCGCAAAGGTGGGAGGCGAGTAGGCTAACCACTACACCACCACGGCCCATTGACATTGAAAACTATCATTAATCGTGTATTGATAATTCTCATGAAAAGAAAGAATCTCACTTCAAACGTCAATTTGGTGTGAACTTGTCGGTGACTGAACGGAGACTAGTAAACATTTCCCTTGCAAAGTCTTCAGACACTTTTAGACGTGCGCGGAAACGTGGGTTTAAAATGATGATGCCCCACGCATGTCATTATGAAGTGCATGTGAGGCAGTATTTATACACCTAAATTCGAAAACCCCTAAGTTCACCAGATTTGAATGTGATTTATTTGTTCGTATGGACGTACTGTAAAGAAATACTGTTTTATATTAATTCATACCATACCATAAGGGAAGATTGGAAAAAAACTTCCAGAAGCTGTAGACATTATCAAATTTAATTACTGCTCTCCAATCATTCTAAAGAATTTTTCTACGAAGTTTTAGGTAGTGTAGGCTATAAAAACTAAGGAAAATGTTTTAAGCATATTTTGTTAAACGTTTAATAAATTAAATTGAGCTAATTACTTGTATTTAGTGTCTTTCCTCTCATTCTTTCTTTTAGCATAAGATAACCAAAGCAAAGAGATCATGATCTGCCTCTTTCACTCGATAGTGTTTCATTTCAAAGTCAGGTATCATTATCTGATCCCTTTCCACTTAAGTAGCAGTGTTCTAAGTCAATTTGAAAGCATTGCAACTTCTGGATAAAAGCTCTGTTTTTCACGTTTTCATAGTCCAACTCTACTCATGAC
Organism: Dryococelus australis; assembly: GCA_029891345.1. NCBI lineage: Eukaryota > Metazoa > Arthropoda > Insecta > Phasmatodea > Phasmatidae > Dryococelus > Dryococelus australis. The sequence goes on along the minus strand of CM057002.1, from coordinate 96,456,103 downwards.
CGATAAAAAGACTTTTAGAACCGTAATGATTATTAATTATGACTAGTTAAACAAAAAAATCTTTCCAGTGACGGGCATTACTTAGGCAGTATGTACATAAAAAATATCCAACTTGAACTTGAAACAAATAGGCCATCCGAACAGGGCATGGCTTCTACATAGCCGTTATTATTTTGTACGTCATGGTAACGATGACATGAATAGTGTTTTGTAAAGTGTCTACACTACTCACCTGCCATTTGTACAAAAATCACTTCACCGGATTCCTTGTTATGAAAAACGTTGCGTATTTTAAAGTAGTCTATAAAATCGGGGAAAAAAATGTAAATAATAAACATTTTGGACTGGTACGACCTGTATTGACGGTAATTGATGCGGTTTTGTGCCTATGTCTTGTTCAGTTTGGACGTCTATGATGGAACACTTTTCATACACACACTTACATACGTAATTGTTACTTAAAGAAAGTCGATAACCTAACAAACGCAAAATGAATAATATCGCGAGTTTTTATAAAAATTTCAAGACTATAGGTATTACGCGGACCAGTTCCTTTATATAATAAAATACACAATTTTAGCTAAAACTTAAAATAGTTTCTGCACTGACGAACATTATTTTAGAGTGCAGTCGTTGTTAATAGCGTTCTGTCTTTAATAGCGAAAAATTAAGACAGCGCTTTAAGTGAATAGCACCTCGCGTTTCCGAGAAAATTATTGGTTTTATTTTCACTGCATCAGATGTGTACTTTCTTTCAGTAAGTTGTGAACTTGTAAAAATTTAACATCTAAAATAGGTTTCTATTTGTGGCATTAATTCAGGAAGTTCATTAAACCCTAATTGCTGCATACCAATTTAAAGAGAATGCAAAGTCGTAAAGTCGAAGAAAATAGCGCAATCGCCATGTAGATATACACTGCCGAATCACATTATTGTAACCACCAGCTAGACGGGCCATCTGCAACACCTAGCCCATGATGCATGGTCCGTGGCGTTGGCTGGTGAAGCGGGTAAATAATGCGACCAACTTGCTGGCTGTACACATTGCGCGTCCTGCTTTCATGGGTAAGGTATACGATATAATCGAGTTACAAAAACGGATGATCATAGGCTTTCGGGCCAAGGGAAGCAGAATTTCGGAAACAGCGATGTTTGTGAACTGTTCACATGCCTCTTTGGTAAAGGTGTATCGTGAGTGGACGAATGGCACCATTGGGTATAACCGTAGTGGAAACTGCGGAGCTCCACACACCATTGATGTCAGAGGTGAAGGTACACTACGACGGTGCGTGAAATCCAACAGACAGGCTACAGTGGAACAGCGCTTACCCTCCAAATGAACCAGGGGACATCCAGACACGTGTATACTACACCACTTCAGCGAACCCACCTATGAATTGGACTCCGGAGTAGACGGAGTGTGACTGCACCCATGCTAATACAGGTACATCGGCGAAAACGACTGGAATTTTCTCGACAGTATGGCGACTGGACCGCTGCTGATTGGCGACGGGTAGCCTTCTCTGACGAGTCACGTTTGCAGCTGCATAGAAGGGATGGACGTCAGTGTGTCAGGCGAGAAACGTCGGAGAACCGATGCCCTGCATCCATTACAGGATGAACGCAAGGTGGTGGGGGCAGTGTTATGGTCTGGGGAATGTTCTTGCGGTATTTTTTAGGTCCCATCGTCACGTGGAAGGCACTCTTGATAGATTAGGTTATGAATCTATCCTCGGCGATCACGTCCACCCGTACATTATGATTGTCTTTCCTCGGGAAGACGGGATCTTCCAGCAAGATAATGCGCCTTGCCACACGACTAGAAGTGTCCGCACTTGGCTGGAAGAACACGATTAAGACTTCAAAGTTTTTCTCTGGTCCCCGAACAACCAAGATCTCAATCCACATTTGTGGGGCCACTTAGATCGTCGTCTTCTTCGTCATGCACCCTTCAACAGTTGTGGGACGCACTGCAGATAGCATTACTCCAGATACCCACGGGGACCTATCAGCGCCTGATTGTCACTGGAATCTCGTCTAGCTGCTGTCTGTGCTGCGAAGGGCATATTAATGTGATTCGACTGTGTATGTGAATTCCGAGAAGAACAAAGCGTTTACATGGAGTAAACAATGATTAAAAAACGGATGTGACAACATAGCATATTTCAAGTATTCTTAGTAGGGCTTTAAAAAAAAAAAAACAAATAAATTGTTAGTTCGCTGAGATCAAATGATAACAAACATAATAGGTAATAATTGTAACAAAATCAGAAATCACCAAAATTCAAAAATGAAAACGAATGTACTAAAATATCAATCCATCGGATCTTCATCATCAGCATCATCATTGGCATTGTCACTAGCAGTGTCCTCATCTTCATTATCATCACTACTATAGTCCATTCACGACTGGAACAGACTTTCTCGGAATTTTTCCTCCTCCCATTTTTAAGGAATAAATAAAAAAAATACGTTAGAACATTCAAACTATATTCTCTCTCCGTGCTGCCAAACTAACTGTACCCGCGCCAGTTACTGTATGTAGTAACAATGTATGCAGCTGACGACTAAGGTGTTGTTCAAAAGTCTGCTCCAGTTGTGAACAGACTATAGTTGGATACATCCATCTGATTTTCACTTTTGTAAGCATCGTCATCGCCACTGTCAACAACCTTATCTTCGTCATCACTGCCAGAGTGATGAATTAACAGCTCTTGTACTTATTTTGGAACACGTAGCATGGTTTTATTTTTGACTGTTTCCCTAGTGGATATAACTGGGTCTGAACTCAGAAGGAAACAATTATAAACGTTGTAATTAGTTTTTCCTCGGCTACATTTTCTGGTCAGAGGGAGACTGTTTTCAATAGAATCCGTAGCGATTGGATAAATGAAATGTTATCGAACGCATACGTAGTGATGAAATTGTAGTGTGTGTGCAGATGGATCGTCGTGGAGCCGGTCAGACAGCTCCATTCCCGTGCTTGCGGCTAAGATGAAGCACTTACAGACCATCTTCTTCGGGAACTAATTTGCGGATCAATCATCGCCTCTTAACTATTAGCCGAAACAGTCGTGAATCTCCGTGACAGGTCGGCTTCTGCCGTAGCCGCCGCCTAGGGAGAGAGTCGGTCCGGGCCGGAACGCCTCGCGCATGCTGATTGGTCGGAGGGAGTGCCCATCCTCGTCCTGAATACTAAAACATCTGCTTGTGCGATGTTATCCTGGCTCTTCGCTCGTCGGGATTTATCAAAACTTCCCCATCTCCCCGCGCGTCTAGGCTCGCCGCTTGTGGCAGCCGTCGCTTGCCGGAGCGTGTCTCATTAGCCGCCATCTTCAGGGCGTCGCGGATAACATGTCATTAGGGACTTTTAAGAAGTTTTCCCGCCGAGTAACGCGGCGTAATGTCTCGAGGCGGGATTCTCATTGCTGGAAGTTTGCGCGTCAGCAGAACATGCAGAAAAACGGTAATCAGGGTAGCGAGAGAATTTGGGCAGTCAGCTGGTTGTCTAGTTTAGAGTCGGGGTAAGTGCAAGAATAAGTCTCATTTATTTTCCCTTTTCCCTGCGCTGCAGAATGGCCCACCTGTATTTCCATCAAATCTTCCGTTGGACAAGTCTTCCTCAACTTATTACAGTTATTGCGAATAAAAACAATTTTTGCAATTTTTCATAATTGAGAAATATTTAATTTTCTTTTCTTGGACATTTAAACCGTAACCGCTCCTTCCATCGACATGCACCTGAATGATGACAGGCACAGCAATAAAGTACACGGACTTACAGCATAGCTTCAGAAATGTGCCACTGCGATGATATTTTGGTCTATTAAGAGAGTGAAAAGTTGTATGAAGGAAATACATTCCGTTTTGGATTCATGATACTTTTACATTATAGATTAATTTATATTCCGCATGCCACTAAGAACGATTCATATAATTTACCTACTGTATTCAAAGTGGTGAATATAACATGTAAATAATGTGATTTCCGAGGGATGCAACATAACATAAAAATTTTATGTTATGTAATAATGAGAGTGTAAGAAATAATCTTACGTATAGTTTAAATTACGAAATATAATTTTTTTTCGTATTTTTCTATTCATTGCTCATCGCTATCTATTGTGTAAAATATAATTTACCTAAAACGGAATTAAAGGCAATAATTTTAAATCACTTGCAATTGCGGTTAATAACCGTATTTGACGTAGACTTTGAACATGGAGGTTTTTGTGATCAACGCCCTTACTAGGTTTACATATACAGTTATCCATAAACAGCGATTTAAAAACCTAAACATGCAGTATTTTCGTGTGTCCTGCTTTTCATTAAAACTGAGATATAGCTAAGTCCTACACGTCTGTGCCTTGCTTAACGATTTAGATTCTCTGGCTGGAGATCAGTACAGAATATTTGAAACCAACCTTTCAAAAACGCTGCCTTAAGGGCAGGGTTTTTGAAAGCCTTTGAAAGGTTGGTTCAAAAATGGAGTTTTTACACACTGTAAAAACATACACTGTAAAATTTTTTAGTTTTACTTTTACAGGAAAACTCCGTAGAATCCCAGTTGCCAAGGAAATTCTTTATAGAACTACATACAACTTTCTTGTAAAATCTGCAAAAGATATATTTATAATGTTACAAATGATATCCATGTATTACAACAAAAATTATAGAATTGTACTACAACTTGGAGTGGACATAAAATTGTTTTTTATAGAAAATAAATGCGATGAATTAGTAACAAAGAGCGGGAAAAATATTTAAAAATAATTTACTAATAAAAGTATACCTTGCCAGCAAAGCGACTGGAACCCGAATTTCTTGCGTTACTAGCCCAGATCTTTAATCACAAAATCAACTTGACATACAAGCCACGCGATTATTTTCTATTGAATACAGTAGTTAATACCTACAAAATCAGCGAAGTTATTCTGTAAAGGAGAATGTATATTTTACTTTAGGAGTTCTGGGTATATATAAAAAATCAACATTAACATTTCACGAGTAATAGCGTCACGTGTTAGTAAAATTTTCATTGGTTATTATAAGTACTTGAGTTGTTTCATGTGTTTTACGTTAATAAAACTTGCAATATATATTCTTTGCACGCGACTATACTTTACATCACCCCCCAGTTTTTGCATAAACAGCTATGTACAGTTTTACGTTGTTGAGTGTCCGCTATTTTACTTGAGCTCGTGGATACAGGTCAGTAGGTATAGTACGAATATTTTCATGGGTTTTATTACAAACACGTCTCTTTTAGTTTTACAAAAGTCATCTAACAAGAGAATTTTTTTTTACTATTACAAACGTTTGTAAAATTACAATTTTTCAGTAAAAATTACAAAAAAATCGTTACAGTGTAGGCCTACATTTAAAGCTTCCTGTATAGCAAATAAAACTATTTATTTGGTGCTGTTATGTTTACACTAGCCAAATGTTGCTTTAATTCAAAGGGAAATTTAAACACTCAGATTTGTAGTTATAATTTTTTTTTATAAATTTTTCTTTCACGGCAACCTTATTTTTATTTATAGAACAGAAAAAATTTCGTTGAACTTATTTTGTTTACAGTACATAAATCTTGCTGTTAAGTAGGTTAACTGCTATTAAAACTTTTCTTTAGTTCATGATAGAAACGAAAAGTCCTAAATGCTACGTTACCAGATAACTGATGTAACAACAATACAAGGTTATCATTGTCATTCATATATAAATCAAGAATTATTTCGTTTGTGCGGTGGTTCATAGTCTATTTACGATATCATTTTTTGTGGCAAAAAAAAAAAAACCTTTGTTACTGTAAATAATGTTTTTAGAGTGCAGCAGGATACGAAGAAATGAGATTTTCCCTCAGATGAGTGTTTCTATGTACTATGTGAGGGAAATTATTCCCCTGCTAAGAAAAGTGGGTTATTTTCCTTAAATATGATTAATTCATAGTTTCCATTTCACATTGATAAATCATTTACTTGTGGCCAGTTGTATTCACAACAGATTCTTGTTCCATTTAAATTAATTTTAAGGTAAATATTCTATCACTATAAGTTATCCATTTTCTGCTATAAAAAATGTTTTTTTTTTTTATTTCAAGTTTAATACCTTTTGTTTTCCACGTAGTTGTTTTACTTAGCTGTAAGATTTTTTTCGTAATAATAAATAACAAACATTTTCAAAAGTTTTTCAAAGTTCTAAATTGAGTTTCTCAAGTAATTATGCATAAATATATATTTTTGAAATAACTTTTATCCATTGTATTTTATGGGTTGTGAAAATTTAATTAAAAATATATCACTATATAATAAAGATACGCATCGTCAACGGCTTATAAGAAAGTTAAACATTTACAAATGGCGAACAGATTATTTTAGCTTTCAGTCATGTCATTGTTAAGATTTCACCTTTTAATTGTGTTACTGTCCTGTTTACTATTTCTGCTAAGGCTGAAACAGTACAAGTTATTCGGGATACGTAACTCAGAAGCATAAATAAAATGAGCACAGGTATTCTACAAGCAGCACGTTGATTTATTAACCTCAAGTTATACACAATTATAATTATAGTGTCGTCAATTACTAATACATTAATAAGTGATGAAGGCTCGATCTTCTTGCTTGACTCTGAAATAAGCTAATACGCTAACCTGAACTATTAGCTGCGTAAAAACTTTAACTCGGCCTGGCTGTCCTAGCGCCTGTGGAAGGTAATGATCACCACTTTATTGTAGTAGTGTCAGAGTGAGCTCGATCAGCGCCTACACCACCGAACTCCAGCAGCACCTCTGCGTCGCGATGCGCGATGTCTCCTGCGCGTCGTCGACCCTCACTTATATACCTCTCAGCCGCCTCGCCTCGTTCCCCTGTATTCTCAGATCTCCCAAACACCGCTCTGCTCGGCTTGGCGCACCTAGCTACCCAAGCTGCGTCCGCGACATCATGTCACAGCGTTTATATCAACACACCAAACCTTGAAGCCAACAAAAGTTCCCTCCACCCCTTTAAAAATATGTAGTTCGTATCTTGTTTTATGCAGTCTATTCGTGGTTTATTCACACATTTTGAATAAACACCCAATGTCGGACGTGTTTAGTTGTTCCCTAGCTATGTCAAGTGTTTTATACTTGCTTCAGCATAAAAAATGCCTTGTTTTTGGTTAAAATGAAATTTTACTTATATTTTATGTATGAGTAGTAATATTTCATTTAGAACTAGTATGAATGAAGACAGAGAGGAACTAGGTGTGTTGGTAATGCCTAGTAAAGACTGTTCACGATAAAGTGAGCACTTTTGAAAGCCCTTCTGAAGATCTACTCGTATGCACGTTGTGTATTCTTCCGCCTTATGTACAATTAGCACTGACATGGGCCTCTTCATTTTATTCATGCGTCGATCAAGTGAAACTATTAATTTATTTAAAAAGTAAATATTTCACAAATGTGCTCTTTTTTTCACTTAGATACATTAAAAAAACTTACAAAGCTAAAGAAAAAATTTAAGTTGTTACAAATTTAAGTTGTAACACTTTTAATACGACGTTAAGATATGGAACTATTTTCCATCTATCGTTACCAACTTTACTGGGCGTATGTCACCAAGTGAGCCCGTTATAATATAATGCAGGCAGGGGCAGTGACTTCTTTGTACGTTTGATTTCAAAAGTGCACACTTTATCGTGCATTTAAGAATTTAAGCATTTAAGAAACTGTTCTTATGCGAGATATTATTACACTGGGTGCTCCCGGATGCGATGCGTTGTACCTCTGATGTGATTTTCTAAGCTTTGTTTGTATGAGATGGAGGAATGTCCTGGGAATATAACATTAGTAGGGCTTCAAAAAAATTAGAAGTAACCGTGAATGGAGTATATACGCACATCTAAGTAAGTAATTGTTTTTTGTTTCTCTGAAAAGGTAGAAAACCGCCAATTTTTACTAATATCCAATAAAGTACATTAAAAGAGGTAAAAATATTGAAAATAATTTAAAACAGCATTTTTAGGATTCTCCTGCGCGGTTTCCGTAAGTGTAAGGAAAAAAGCACAAAGTTGTCGTAGTTGATCACAATGTGCGCTGCTGTGGAACGAGATGCATGCAAGGCTTCCAAAGCTGCTCAACAAATAGTGGAGGTCCTATACCCAGCCCTTATCTAATATCGCCCTTGATGGTGTTGAGGACATGCCAGCTTCTAGCCAGAAGATTGTGGGATCAAACTCTTGTGTTATGCTTATACATTTTATGTTAGTTGTACGTTAAGAGTGGGATGGACCCCCGCATTTTTTGTGAAATAGTTGTTTGTGCGAATACGCGTTTCTCGGTAAATAAATGTTCTGCAAAAACGACTTTTTGTCAGAAAAGTTAAACAATCTACTATGCCTCCATTTTTTTATTTATTTTTTTACTTTTGTCATATTAAGTTCATTCTTAGCGACAAAAAATCGTGGAAATGGTAAAATATCGCGTTTCTAAAGCTTCCCTATGTAGTTTCCTTAAGCGGCAAGAGAAAAGTACAAAGACACGGGCGTAATTTAATCTGTGGTCTTTCGTCGCGTGTAAAAAACCCCATTGTTACAGATCTAATTTACACAGTACATCGTTACTGCACGCCTTGCGCGTTGGAGCGATGAGGCACTAAGCGTGTGTGTTAGTGTCGCCCGTATCGATCCCTCGCTTCTTGAACTTGGACGCAGGGTTCCCACGGGAGTGTATGTGCCTTCCCGGGCACTTTCTGAGGTATCTTAAAGCATAATTACCATCAATTTAAGTGATTACTTTGCCTAATGGAATCTGTAAAGTTCTTGAAACAAGACTTGTAGCTACTGCCGTGAACATGATAATCAGCAAGTAATTTTCCAAGTAGACGCATCGGAGTTAAAGGCCGTTCACGTTAAAGTGAGCACTCTAGAAATCAACCAAAAAAACCACCGCCCGCAACTGCTGGGGATGAACACACCCAGTTATGTTGGCAGTGAAATGGGAAAAGTAGTTCTACGAAATAATGCGGTATTGCAAGTGTAATGTTTAAATTTATGGCTACTTAAACAGTTTGAAGTTTATTTTATACATTTTAAAGTAATTATTGGCGTAAAGATAATGTATTTACTGTAACTCATAATTATATTGTGTCATGTTATCGGCGCAGTGGTCAAAACCAACGGTCCGTTGTTGTGGTTCCTCCATGCTTGTTGCTTGGCTTTGCTTGTGTGGAGTGGTTGCGAGGCAAGCTACAAATTTGGAAACTGGAAGTAGTTGTGTTTTAATATTTCTTATTTATTTTTCAGCTTATCTGCAATCAGCATTGTTTTATTATAGGTCGTATAGTGTTTGATTGTGTTGTAGTGATTTTGTGTAAAGTTATGAGTTCCAGATAACTACTTACAAATATTCAGCATCAGGAGAGCATTATAAATCTCGCCGAAAGTATTTATTCTTTAATTCGTCTAGGAGAGACGAAGCCGTGCAATGTGATCGAACGAGTAGCAAAAATGATGATAATTTCAACTGCAACTGTCCGGAGATAAATGTAAATGTGTTTTTACGACGTGTTTTCCCGAACATTTTTTACGAAGTGTTTTCGCCGCTTAACCCCAGTACGTTTTGCAGTAAATCATTGAAAAAGAACAAGTATAAATCGACAGTTAGAAACGTGATATTATAAATGAAAAGTTAAATAACAATAATGAAAGTAAATGAACTACAGCAGAAACGCAGCGTTAATATATTCATGTGAGTTTGGGAAGTACATGTTATATACAAGTTTGACAAATAATATTAAAAGTTATTTGTACCTATCTACCTACCCCCATCTGTTTAACCTTGCTTTCAAATTTATCTTGATAACAAGTGCAAATTTGGCAGTCAATAATTATACGTTAATTTTACACGTTTTTATATCACTTTGTTGTTTTGTAATATAGGACTAACCTCAAATACATCTGTACGTATCTATTTACGCCAAGCCATGTGACCTTTCTTAAATCTGCCTTGTTAACAAGTACACATTTGGCCGTCAATAATTATACGTTAATTTTACATGTTTTTAAATCACTGTTATTTTGTAATATAGGCCTAACCTCAAACTTGTGTTCATGTAGTTATTCACCCCAAGTTACAGTGTTAAATTTTACTATTGTTAACATAACATAAACGTCGGAGTTTGATGCTACACCAAAGGTGTTCCAACATATAAACTATAAAATATTGAGGCTGGTTATGTTAACTATAGACCTATAGCTGTGTTTGTTGCCGACATTCTTTCGTGATGCAAGTGTAGGCCAAATTGATTTATTTGGTCAACAGTTAGGCCTATAGAATAATTCCATGTTTAAATTTCGAAATGGATACTCGACAAGTCAACTTGCTACCGTTTGAGAAATATCTACGAAGATAGTATGCGTTGTTGAGTAGGCACAATTGTTTGTAATATCTGCCACATTGGCCGCAAAAATATTGTAGTTATTGAAATTTAATGTAACTGTAAATTACCCGTCATAGTCAACACCCCAGACTCCCAGAGCTCCTGTTTACTTGTGAGTACATGTTTTGTAAAGGTTAAATTACATTACGCAGTGTTTGTGTTAAATTAAGTATTTCTAAAGAAGCTGTATGAGCTAGCTTCCAATAAGGACCTGACTACCATTGACATACCTAACACATTCACAGTTATAGCGATAAGCACATACAAAACACACAAAGCACAGTGGCCTGGCTACAATTAATATAACGATAATAATATTAGTTTGTTTATGTTGCTACATTTGTACCGAAGAAATTAAGGCCTGTACGTAGAGTTGGTAGTGGGTTTTTTTTTTTTTTTTTTTTTTTTTTTTTTTAATTGATGTGAGACATTTTTGAAATGGTAAATTATTTACATTTAAATTTTTATTTTAAACATTACCTAAAAGTGTTACAAAACTTCCGTAGTTGTGATTATCCATAAATAAACAAAATAAAATATCTTCCCGAGGAAGGAAGTTAAAAAACACACTTTCTTAATTTGTAAATACGTTTTTCAATTGATAACAACAGAGTATAAGTGTCAGGGCTTCTGATTGGCTTTTTGACGCACAGCTATAGTAACAAAGAAAGTCAAACTAAGTGCTTATCGTTATGCACTGTAACTTGACTGAAAGTATTCGTTTTATAATTTGTACTTTACAGTATAATTTTGTTGTCATTTGTGGATATGTATTGGTTTTACATTAATAATAAGACATTTCTTTCAGCTTTGTGTGTGTATGCTGAACCATTTTTTGTAAGTATAGTAATTTTCTTTAAGTCCTTTTCTCATTTAAATTTTCAATTTTGCTGCAGTCATTGCAATGAAGGAACGACAACAATGATAAGAGTCCATACACTTTACCTGTAAAATTTGTTTCTTGAGGTCTGTGAGGGTTTGACAAAAAGGAAATGTCGCACCCATTTGGGCCACAAGAGTCACCGTATGTGTGTCCATCACCGGATCGGCATTTCATTTAGCTATTAATAATATACATTATTTTTGGAATTATTTTGTACAAATGAAGGTAATGCCAGTTACAAGTCTGGTATACCCTTCTTTTGCCACTTCAATTCACAGTATAAATGTTCAGTTCTTTTTTTAAGGGTCTCAGAAGGGTACGAACTCAGAGTAACGGTGTCAAAAAAACAATATGTACATATACACAATTGCATTTGTTGATATGTTTATATTTTTAGTGTGAATTATTTTAATTTTATATATATACGTATATGTTAAAAATATATTTTTCTCCATTATTAAAGTTGCATATAAAACTATCCTTAAAATGTACATATACATGCATATATTTTATATATTTTTCTTTTTTATATATTACATATTTTTATATACTGCCAAGTTTGTACCGTCACGTTAAGTTTATTAGCCCCATCTAATTCTGTGCAGCGGTGTACTCTTTGCTTGGCTCAGATCCCCTCCACTTTCCTCGCTGTTCTGCCTCCCCTCCTTCCCCTTTCCCCTTCGTTTTTTTTTTTTTATTTGTCATTTTTTATTTAAGGCCTTGCGTGGCCTCGCTCTGTCTACTTTATACGCTTCAGACATCTGCTACGTTACGCCGCTACCTTATGCCTGCAGGATGTAGTTTTTTCCTGATGGTTTAGTTGCATCTAACTTCGGTCAGCTGAGTCCAAACACAGCTGCTATGTTTTAGAGCTGACGTTTTACTTGTCATGCTACAGAGCGATGGGGCACTTAGAAAACGGTGAGTCACGGGAAACGTTAAGTTTGCGGTACAGTTTTTAAATGTTTGGTCATTTGTGTGACAAGTGGTGCTGTACCTTGGGTGTGCAGTAGTGCTACTCTATTTCGAAATCCGGTTTTGGCTGCCCTTCCAAATTATTTTTCAGTTTAACTAATGCGTGTCCTTTTTTTAACGTGCCGTGTTGGTCCTTGTTCACCATCAAAGTTTATTGTTTTTTTTTTTTCACAGTTTCCACGACTTCATCGCTAGTGCGTTCATTATTCAATTGTTTGTTGTATAAAGTTTTTGTCTATCGGAGCTGTGTCTATCGGAGCCCAAACAAATTATATATGTTACATATTTTACATATATTGTATATTTTACATGATAAATATACGTATATACATATACACATAATGTGTTATATACATCATATATGTTACATGTTTTATATATAATATACATGTTAAATGTTTTATATATAATATACATGTTACATTTAACAGTCTTAAAATGTAAACATTGAGTTTATTAACATGTGGCAATCAGATAGCAATGTTTGTTTACTTGTGGTGGCAGGATACATAATACGCAAGAGAGTAGAATTTTAGCAGGGCTTTTAAAAGTGCTCACTGTATCGTGAACGGTCTATAGAAAAATTCCTTCAGAGAACTGAGTTTCACTCTAAATGTTTGCAAAAAACACACACGCACACACACACACACACACACACACACACACACACGCCCACGCGCGCGCACACACACACACACACACACACCCGCTTGTAATACGAATGAATTTGTTTGTCATCAACAATATACAATATAATATAAAATAAAAATTCACTAATAAATATTAGAATAAAATAATGGAAAAAAAAACAGGTAGAACTGAATTACACCCCCAGCGGAGACCTGCATTTCGAAGTAACGTCGCTCATACGCAATTTATTTGTTATAAGTATTGTTATTTCACATTTCATAGAAAAATAAAGTTTCCAGCTTCAGGGGAGGGCAAGTGCAGCCTCTTGCCCCCACTTGCTGGCGCCCATGGACCCGAACAAACTGTGAGGCGTATAGCGGCGTGACGCTTTGGCGCCACTGAGAGCGACGGGGGTAATCGTTTGCGTGACAACCGCCAGATAGCAGCAGATTCTGGGTAGTTGTGCCGCCATCCGCTGGATGGCAGCGCTGGCGACTCTCACAGCCAGAGATTAGAGAAGGTACAGATGGAACATTAGCAGGCCGGAGCGAGGCCAAGCGGACATTGTTTCTTCAGGTCACTTTTGTTCATGGCGACGTTTGTTTTTTAATACAGTCAACTGTTTCTCTGTTGACAAATATGAATTATGTATTGAATAGCTTTTAGCGGGTTCGACAACTTTAATATCACCGCTGCTATTATACTCGTTCCTAATTCGGTACCTCGCCACAAAACATATCGGCAATACATTCCATATTGAAAATTACGTGTATATACAAGAAGACTTGGCTAAGCCCAAATACCAACTACAGGAGATATTCATACTTGAAAACGAATTAAGAAAAATGTATTCTTGTAGAACCAATAAAAAAATTCGTGATATTTTATGTTCGCCTGGCACATATACAATAGGCCCTACTATATGTAAGGATGGAGGTAAAAATTGCACGCAACTAACCAAGATGTACAACGGTAGAGGCTTAGGTAGTAATGTTCAATAAGAAAACACTTTTTTGTATTAATATATAGAGACTGTTTTGTATCAGCCGTTATGTCAAACCTGGAGGCAAGAATGTTATACCTGAGAGCTTGCTATTTTTGAGAAAAGGAGGGGGAATGGGGAGATATTGAGGTATTTGTAGTTTCTTATATGGTTGATAAATTCATGTTGTCTCAAATTTTCCGTAAACCAATTCACGATTTCCAAAAATATTTTACGTTATAGACTGTTCACGTTTTTAAGGCCCTCCCGAAAGTCTCATTAACCCCTAATAAATATAATTTATTGCAGTCTCAGACGTTAACTATTGAGAATGATGAAATATATACACTGTGTTTATAAGTCATATTGCAATGTTTTAAATTTAAAAAAGGCGAAAAGGTAGAAATTAATTGAAAGGGAAAATTTTGCAGGGCCTTTAAAAGTGCTCACTTTACCGTGAATGGCCTATACATAATTTCGAATCTACCACAACGTAAAAACCTAGTTAGGAATTAATTATCTTAAGCAAACTAAATTTGTGGCACAAGCCACAAATTTTAGTTTCCACAAATACTCAAATCCAGTTAGATTTGAATATAAATTTATAGCAGTAAATTTCATTGTTAACAGTTAGCAAACAGTGTAAGAAGCCGTGTTATTAATATATATATATATCAGTATTAAATGTTTGCACATTCTTAGCAATGTTGTCTGTGTTCATCTGATGGTCTATTTCCAGCATCTAACGAAGAGCAATTTTAGTCTCCTATACTGTACAACGCGACTGTCACTGTCTTCATGGCTGCTTATTGTAACTGCACGTTTGGTATTTTTGTGAATGACCTTGCAAGTTACATACAGTTGAGGTGTGAAGGCTGACTTGCAAATACAAGAACCTACCTTTTAAGAGTGAATATATTAAGCACTCCTGTATATTTTATTTCTCAATTATTAGTCTAAGACATCTGAATCCTTACCTGTCAATTGTAACACCAAACTACTGTCACATGCATATTCAGACATCTCGCAGTATACTTTAGCATCTTCTAAATTTGTATTGTCAACATTTTTCACGCAACTGGAAAATATTTTTTAACAATACCTTAAACCAGGGTAAACCTTTGCACCTGCAAAGCAGGTAACTTTGCATCATTAAAATTGTTTGTTTTGGTGCCTTTTCATGGAAGGAATATCAGATTTGACCTGGACAGATAAAATTCAAAGTTTAAAATACTCAGCTGCAGTTCAATGTTCCCTTTCCAAATGGCAAAAACTAAACATTCTGAGCCGTTCAAGGTGCCAAGTAATCCCTGTTTACAGAATTTAGAATGAAATTGTCTTGCCTTTTATTTCTTTTTAAAATATGTTTGATTTCAAAATTGCAGCATGTGTATATCAAATCTTATTCAATCTAAGCCCACCTTCACTTACCTTTGGTTGAAATACTGCAACGTAGCAGGGGCTTGGGGTAATGCATTATGGAGGCACATCTGGCATGCTTGAAAGTCCACTGAAAATCTGTAGGGCCTGCTTACTAGGTAGTACTAGTAGTAGATTTCTATTTAAGACATGGCCTAGCACTAGATACATGTAACACCATATACTCGAGACACTGCAGACCCATGCGTCAACCAGGAAGCTGTACTTGAATCCCTGGTGGTGATTGTGAAAGAAAAACTGATATAAAATCATAGAATTTGACTTCCACCTTATTGCCTGTTGTAAGAGGTTAAAACCACTCAATTGAAGGTGGTGACCAATGTTTCATTTTGACAAGCTAAATATAAATCAGTATTGATTCTAAATTTTATGTATGTGTGTGAAAGTGGTTTAATACTCATAATGTTACTGTTGCAGGCATACCTTTCTGCCTGTAAGTGGCATTACTACCAGCTGGGATAGACTAAAGGACAAAAATCACACTAAATAAAGAAAAATGCTCGAGGGACATAAGTTTTATGCTTGTACAGTAAATTGTTTTATTAGACTCCATATCACATGTCTTGTGTAAATCATTAGTTAAATATAGCAAAGTGGTTAGCCTTGACCTCATTCATCAATATGCATTCTAAAATTTCATCAGTTGAATTAATAAAAGTTGGCAAGTATAATCCCAAGTAATTATGAAAACTAGCAGTATTTACCATTTCACTTTGTCTAAAGGCATTTAAATTAAGAGGTAGAGGGGTTGATTTAAACTGTGGGCAGTACCTATCCTAAAATAAAACATTTATCACTTCAATCAAGATGTGCTAATTCACTACTATTTGCACTATGAATAAAATGCTGTAGGCCTATTAGATAACAAGGTGACAGAATACTGTATTTTGAGACAGTCTCAGAAGATATTTCTTTCAACAAAATAATTCCCCACTGTTATGTCACACCTTTTACTTCCTTGAACTTGTGATTATTCCAGTCAAATATAATCAACAAAATAAAATACTGCTCCATGCTCATCTTTGTGCACTCACTCAACTATTTAGTGTGGCTATAAAATATCCAGATTCCCACATACCTTTGAATTCTTTCATTACAAATTTAAGAAACATGTATGTAACGACGAGCAGATGTCATGCCTTGCAAACTATCTACAGTGCATGAGAACCTTACATAAAATCAATTATAAAATGATTTCTTAAATTATTATTACAATTTTCTTTCATGCAATCATAGTAAACTTTGACGATATTCCATGACGAAAATTTTCTTGCAAGTTCTGCTCTCTGAAGCCTCCAGAATAGAAATATGCCTAAATTTAGTTATATATACAGACTATTTTATTAGATAATTTTTTACATTTAAAAAATGTATTTGAGTAAAATATTTTACAATGTAGCAAAATGTGTAATTTTTTTCATATGCAGTATAAATCGCAATTTTCTGACAATTTTTATGGTACCTGTATTACTTTTTTTATGAGTTCTTCAAATTGTATAGTCGGGTGCAATGCTCCATTTGCAGTTGCTTTACTTCAACCTTAAGTCGTTAGTATATCTCAATGTATTGAGCATTGTGCCTTGACTCGTGGTATGTTTCAAGACTTTAATAAGTGGGGTTAATATTGCTGTATTCAGTGTAATAAAATGTAAAAAGAAAAGTCGTAAAACATTTTCGTCCTGCTACGCACATTTTTCTGTGACGACATCAAAATTCATTCTTATTACCAGCGGACGATAATCACGTTATGGTAATTGTGTCTCGCAGTTATTAAGAAATAACGTTGGGCCAACTCCGCGGAACTTACTGCCAGCAAACTACCACGATTATTCCAGCAGATTGTCACTAATATAGCAGCAGCAAATCAAAGCTCACCAGCCACCTCTACTAAAGGCTGTTCACGGTAAAGTCAGCACTCCGAAAAAGTAATTTTGAAAATAATCACATCCGCAGTTATCAATGGCTCCTGGTTAAGTTCGCAGCGAATTAATAAAAATAATTCTATGGCTTGACATTGTGTATTTTTTACATATATGGCCACTGAGATTAGTGTTCTGATTTTATTCACATTAGAGTAGGAAGCTATAGTACAGATGTTCATACTAATAATCATTTTAATATGTTATGCCTAATAATTACACATTGTCTGTTCACTGTAAACTGAGTACTTCTGCAAGCGCTGCTCAGTATGTACTTGTATGCACATTGCGTATTCTTCTACTATATAACTTATATTCATGCGTCGGTTAAGTGAAACTGTGAAATTATCAGAATAGTGAATATTTTTACATACAGTATATGCTGATTCTCGCATTCACATTAAAAAGGAGAAAGCAGAACAATTCAATTGTCTGTTCACAAATGTTTACATTGTCGCACGAACAAAGCGATGAGGCCCGCGGCAATGTTAGTTACGGCGAATGAATTCATGCTGGGCAGAAAAGTATAATCTTAAGCAGCAGGGATTTCAAAAGTACATGCCGTACCACGAGTACTGACAATTTTGCCCAAGCCTTTATCATTCGGTGTTGCAGCTCTTGTGTACAGCCTAGTTTGTTTTCTTTGTGTTGCAGGTGAGTGAATGAGGAACGTGAAGTTTACCACTAGCAGCGTGAGCTGAGTCGCAGGTAAGAGTGATGACTGTTGCAGGATAAAGAAAGGGTGCAGGCTATAGTG
This sequence comes from Dryococelus australis, assembly GCA_029891345.1. NCBI lineage: Eukaryota > Metazoa > Arthropoda > Insecta > Phasmatodea > Phasmatidae > Dryococelus > Dryococelus australis. The sequence continues at coordinate 96,438,099 of CM057002.1, read as the reverse complement.
TTTTTGCTAGTAATTGTTGCGTATGAGGATGAGGATAATTCATATAGCAATTTTACACACAAAACGTTGTAGTAAACAACGCTATACTTGCAAAATGGAAAATGTCATTATTTTATCAGTGGTGTCATAAATGCACAGTGGTGTCATAAATGCACGCCAACGTTTCTTCCAGTGCAAGGATTCCGTAAGTACAGGTTGTTCACGGTAAAGTGAGCACTTTTGAGACCCTAAGTTTAGTTTTCCTGTCAGTCATTTTTATCCTTCCACCAATTTTTCAACTATGTACTGCATTGTAAGTAATAAAAACAATGTGTATATTTAACCAGACTTGAAAGTTTACGTCTGAGGTTACAATAGAGATATATTTGTTGACTATTATTCCAAACTAGGGGTTAGCTCGTGACTTTTTTTTTATTGTCATGGGGCTAGAACCCTTGCCATGTTAAAAAAAATCTGGTTATCATACAAAGACTGAAAAAAATATTGCATACATATATGTAGGTAGTAATGAAATTATGTGAAAATAACTCAACATTGAAGCGACTGCAGTCCCATTTGATATTTATCTATCCACTTTGCCACTGCGGCCCCACTTAACATAGTTATATCCACTGAGCCATTAAGGTCCCACTTGGAATCGCTGTATCCACTGAGCCACTGTGGCCCCACTTGGAATCTCTTTATCCACTATACCACTGCGGCCCCACTTAACATAGTTCTACCCACTGAGCCACTGTGGCTCAATTAACTTAATATTGAAGTAAGATATTTAAAGTAAACAAAAATGATATTCCATTACCTTCATATCTCTATGTAATATTCTCTATGCATTAATACAAAACTTTTATAGGAAAAAGTAATTTAAAATGAGTTTTTAGAGTAAAAGGTAATGATTGCGTAATCTGATAATGCTGATATACGAACTTGACCTCCTGTATTATACCCTGAGGATTCGCTCTGCAAAATTTGAAGATTTTCTGGTGAGTTTCAAGGGACTTAGGGGTATTAAAGACATACAGACAGACGTATGGAGGTCGTCTACTTATATAGTACTATGAGAGATCTTAAAAAATTTTACCGTGAATAGTCTATAGGTAATCGAATTGAAGCCCATTTTTTTTAATTAAAGAGATAAGCGCACAAAAATTAACAACACGACTTGTTATGTACACACATAGAGACAGAAATTTGAAGGCCTGCCTCCACCACAAAAGGGAAGAATGCTATTAGTGAAGAAGAGAAGTTCTTATGATTTCAGTGTATTTTAACGTTTGCTAAATATCGAGTATGTGACATTTAAGTGCGCAGTAGTGGGTCGTAGATACAAAGGGATGCCGCCTTTTTTGATTGGCCTATTTATTTTGATATCAAATTGATATCAGTGGGTTAATTAAATTGATTATAAAGGTTAGTCTAATTGAAAGGGTCAAAAGGGTTAAATGTATTGAAAGGGTTAAAAAAAATTGGGTTTGGTGTATGAGTGTACTAAGGGTCAATTTTATTGTTTTCTTTCTTTTTTGTGGGGAGCAGAAGCTCTGATACGTTTTCACTCTGTGAGCTCTGGCACACAGCTGAGGTGCGTCGTGTTGGGGATGGAGTGTGTGTGTGTGTGTGTGGTGATATTTGTGCAAAAATGGCATAAGTGTAATTAATTTTCGGTTTGGTAGTGATCTTACTTGTAGATGGTGTTGGTAGATATGCGACTTTGAATGTTAGTATTATTCCAAATGCAACTAAACGTTACAGAAACTCAGTATTCTACCTATGATTAAATAACAGGAGAGAGAAGTATAACTACGTGAATAACATCTGGTGTCGACAAGTGGTAAACGATCACAATTACACGACTCTCGAAGTGTCTAAAATAAATTAAACTTGATTTTATTACCCCGAGCTGTATGTTAGAAATATAATTTACAAGAGAGAAGTATAACGAACGAACACAACTACGGGAATAACTCACAATTACGTGAGTGTGCAGTATGGAATTAACGAATTAAAAATGACCCTATAATTTAAACGACAGTCTTCCTAAACACAAGATATATGTATAACTACTTGACGCCTTTCGCATATACCTTACATGACACACGTCCGTCTGTCTAAGAGACTGGTGAGGAAGAACTTTAGAAACATAATCCACGTGTTAAAAGAAGCTAATTCATTAAGAAGCATAATGATATCGCACCTCTCCCAAAACACGTCTGTCCGGCTCAAACACTGGTGAAGGAATGGCGTCACTGTATGACGTGCGGCAATTTATATACATGGAGCTTGCAGGCGAATTGAAATTACGGCAAAAAACTCTGAATAAGCCTGACTAAACAATTTACACACTACTCATACGCATCCTGAATTATATCTAGAAAAAATTTTCCCTACCAAGCACTGTGTTCAATTTGACTAGCGAAACACACAGTGATTTAGCACTTCCAGTTAACACAGACAAGTAAAGATTTCCAAACTCGTATTTTGAATTTTAAACATACACAATATAAATACACGTAATGAAATCGCACCTCTCCCAAAACACATGCGATAACCTCAGAGGTCAGTAAATTAATTAAGCAATCATACATCGAGAGTCTGACTATATATACGTGGAGAGCGGCTGAGTTGAAATATACGACTGTCAGCACCTAATTCCCCTAACAAGCTACTATTAACGACTTGAGTATTCTTCCTATAACTACATGAATGTATAAAAGCGAATTATTTAAAAATAACGGACGCACTACAAATTTCCGCCAAGTCTGTGAAATTCACGGCACTTGGTAACAAAAACATATGTTGAAAATGCTACGAAGTTTCGTCTACCGAACACAGAAATTGGGTTTACATGATAAACACACTATTACACGAAAATATATATTTATAAAGAAATTTCACACTATAGTTTACAAAGTCTGTGAACGAGATCTGAACCCCGGAGCATATCATATCGCTTAAAGAGAATCGCAGCTATCTCACTCCGAAGCCCTATGAAGTCATGTCTATGCAGGGGAAGGCTTGCCGAAGAACTAAATTGGCGGAAACTACCGATAAGCCTCCGTGTCGCTCCTGACTATACCGCTCCATCTCCCCTTGTCCAGAATATGACTGTGCGAAAAGAGTTATTTTCCAAGGTCACAGAAAAACACCCCCTCCAACGTAGAGATCGTTTTCAGAGAGCTGCTCTGCCCCCGCAGCCCTGGTCCCCCTCCAATGTAGAGTTCGTTTCCGCTGCCTGTCCAAGATCATGCACCCTCGTGCAGCGAAGTTTGGACTCTTCCGAATATATTTATTTGGTTGCAAAATTACGCTTTACCCATGAATTGTTGACTCTCCCGAAAATCTGCCCTGTTCGGTTCTGTGAGATGAATGGTCATTCCCCCACCACCCCTTCCAATGACTCGCCACACCTAAAGCTGGTCAGCAGTCTTCAAACCTTTGTGCCATAAGATATTGAAAAATTCTCGCATTTTGGGTCTCAAGTGTCTAATCCTATATTTCCATAAAATAAATATTCAACAACTTTTGCTGAAAAGATTATTCCCTTAACATTAATACTAGATTGAAAATAATAGCTGTAGATATGCAAGTGTATTTACGGAACTGTATTTTATTGTTTCCGAATAACTTTCGCTGTCGCAATAAAATTATTTTTTACAATTCTTGTATCGAAACCTATCAACTCAAGCATGGCGAAGTGAAAACTTGTTATGAATCTTTGATGAAAATTTTCCAAAAAGTAAGTTTAATTTCTTCAATTGTTATTAGCGAATTTAATGCTACGAAGGAAAATCAATCAGAACATTTCTAACTCCGGAACCGAAGTTTACGTGAATGCTTGTCTAAACCCATTCCAGCTGTTTAAGGGAAACTAGATGAAAGTAATGTTAGGAACGTGCAATAAACATCAAACCAGGTTTATTTATCTCTATCTCTCTCGTTCTTCTATCCTCTCACTTTTGCATCCTTGAATACAACCGTTAATGCTAGATTAATATTCCCTTTCCTTTGTAATAGGCAGCAATCATGGTACTTAAGTCTCCCCACAAAGACTTCTTTTTAGAAAAGAAATCTAAGTTAAGAAATAAGTTTGTAGTATTTTTAAGAAATGTATAATGAAAATGATTTAAACACACAGGATTATCACTCAAATGTTAATCCAATGAAATGGTAATCCAATCAACAAGGGTATTGGTTGCCGAATAAATACTAGCTTAATAATTTATGTACAGGTTTATTAATAAATAAAAACATATAAAATACAATTTAAAAATATTTTATTTAATATCACAATTATTTTTACAAACATTGTATTACAATCTTTTAAGATCTTGATTCTTAACCCAGTAGTCGTATGATTTTGAGGAACCCCTCCATCGAACCGAGGAAATATCTTTCTTCCTTTTAATGATTTTAGCAATAAAATGTTCATTTGGAGAACTGAGTTTTTGCAGTTCATGTTCGTAAACAAGCATTTATTGGTTCTCCGTTATATGATTTTAGGTAATAAACTCTGGGATGTGTTTGTCTAATTGAAATAATTTTAAATATTTCAAAAGACCAATTCATGGTAAATTTTTTTCCAAAGATTCCTTTCTGCTTCGAGATACATATAAATTTGCCAACTTTGAACTTTGGTTTTCTTTCGTCAATGATTTTAACATTATTATAAATAGTTTTCATTAAACTACTATACATAACTTCTTTGGATACCATCTTGATAGTTCTATGGTATATAGAATAATAAAATTCAACTTTTTCAGTCAAAATGCTAACCCATTTGTAAGTCCTCCTAGCAGTTAAATGTTTATATATTAACTGCTTAATCGATTTGTTGATACGTTCAACAACACTGGCTTTAAGCTCCGAATGTGTTGTGTAGTGATTAATACCATATTCAGTCATTCGTTTCTGGAATTGTGTAGAAAATATTTGATTCCTCTATCAGTTTGGAGCGAATTTAGGTTTCTCTCTTTCAAAACTCTCTTCATTGTATCGGTAACCTCTTTCCCAGTTTTGTTTTTCAAAGGTATAGCTCAACCATACTTTGAATAAACGTATATTATGGTTAAAATGTACTTGTATCCCTTATTGTATTTGGAAAGCAATTTCATTTCATGAAAACCAGCTTGAAAAAGATTATTTAAAACATGAGATATAACTCTTCTTCTAGGATATCTTATCCTCGCAGGAGCATGAAGCTCTTGAGCAATATTACTAAATTTCTTTGTAATATAACCGTCTTCTATTAACTCTTCAATAATAGATAAAATTGTGTTCGCATGTAAATTATTCCCAGGCATTCTCGGAGTAATGAGAATTTTTAATCTATCAACCAATTCATTAGGATTGTTTCAATATACATGAGAAAAATGATCACCAACTTCATCTTTATATATTCCACTTCCAGCATTATTAGTTATTAAATGTATTTTAGAGTGGTTTTCATCTCCTGAACGAATATTAGTATTCGTTCGACGAATAAGTTCTTTGTATTTCTGCAAATCGGTGTCTGAATATACATTTAGATAATTTTTTTAACAAAAAATTCAAACAATACTTGACTCACATCAGTTACATAAGCACCTATTTTAATTTTTTCTCAGGAAAAAATTTCACTACCTGATCTCCCAGGAACCAGTTGTTTTCATGTCAATAAACACAAAATGTCACATTGGGCAGAGGTGGAGAATGTTGTAAAGATAAATAACTATGTGTTAATTGAGAGAATTGCTTTTTCTTTGTTAAAGGTTCGCCTTCCATTTTAATTTTTAAAGATGTTTCTTTAGGTTTATTTAAAACAAAAAGCAATGTATCCATTCTATTTGTAACAGGTTTAAATATTTCTTTGCTTAAAACATCCTGTTCCATTTGAGCTCATTTGGCTTGTAAATATTTTTCCATCACAGTATATGTAACATTATGTAATTCTGAAGCAGAATCAAAACTTATGTATGTATGTAGATGTATGTGTATGTATGTGTGAATATATATATATATATATATATATATATATATTTATATTTATATTTATATATGTATATATATTTATATATGTATATATATATAATATGTGTGTATGTGAATTGGGTATTGCTCTTGTAACTGATGTAGAAGGTCGAATAGTTTGTTCTTATTCAATCTTATCTACTTTACTTGAAACAGCATCCAATTTAGTTACAGTTTTTTCTTTCAAATCATTAATAAATTAATTTATTTGTGTCTCCAAATGATTTTTTTTCTCAAATCAGTTTGCATAACTAAACCAAATTTTTATTAATGAATTCATTTCTGATATACTACATTATTTGATCCATTCATGTTTCAAATTGTTTTGTAATAGTATCACTTATGTCTTCATTAATTACAACTGTTAAATTTACTTGCATTTCTGTAAGTTGTGTTGTAAAAACTGTATTTGTCATATTGTTAAAGTCTTTACTAAATCTGTTTAGTAGTTCTTCTATTCTAAATTCGTTGCTCTGAAAATCATTGATAATATTGGTTTAAATGTTTGCAATTACACTCGTGTTTTTATAAACATTATCATTCAAATCAACTAACTTTATTAATTTCTCTTGAATATTGTTTGAGTGTGATTTAAATATGTTTAGCTTAATAGTGTTTAAGTCTTCCATATAGTGTTTATTTACTGCATCGCTATCTTTCACACCCATACCCACGTATGTCCTTCAAATCACAATTCCCATCACGTTTTTCGGTTAAAGAGCTATTTTAATGATTGAATTTTATACTGCTCTATCCAAAATATGAAATACACACTGTTCTTCCTGGAAGAAAAAACTGTCAAAACCAAACCTATGTTTGCTTTTATATAGGGGAAGTGTTGGTATAATCTCAGGAAAAAAAAAATTTTTCTTTCCATAAGTAAAAATATGTATCTTAAATTTTTTAAAAATTTGAATGTCATATCGCCTAAAACATGATCATTGTAAATATGTTGCAGATTCATATTGAACATTTTAAACACAATTGCCATATTAGCATTATCATGTAAATTATGTTTTGGTATAGATGCGTAACTTTTCGATAGATAGAAACTATTGTTTGAATGTCGTCGACTAAAACTAACATATTTTTGTATTTCAACCTGTGGTTCGCATCAAACAACGTCAAAAATAAATAAGGAATTTGGTAATGCTGATTTTGGAGGCACTACATCTTCATTTGTAAAAGGGAAATATCGGATTTCTTCAATTAACGACATTTGTCGTTGATATTTTTCTTGTTGTATTGTTTTAGAAAACACCTACTTTTTCAAATTTAGTCCTTTAGGGTGTTCCAACAGTGACATAATAACATATGTTATTCCAGATGAAGAAGGACCCCTTATTATACAATGTATATTTGATGGTAATAGAATACCATGTTTCTGTTCAATTACATTTTCTTTTGTATTTACAAATACTGGCAGATGTATGTTTTGTTTTATAACCTTCATTTTTACACTATTAAAAAGTATCACATAACATACAAACATAAAACTATAAATGTAGGTCTATATATAGGCTCACGTTCAGTTTAAATCAATGGCTTGTACTAAAAATATCAAAAAAAGTATGCGGTGTATTAAATACATTGATTAATAAATTACCATTTGAATTGCATTTACCAAAATACAGTTATTGTGAACCAGGTACTAAACTTGAAAAATATTAGCCATGGAATGATCAACTAATAAACTCACTGGATAGCATGAGTAAAGAACACAATACAGTTTACGATCGAACTAATGATTTCAAAAAAACACATAACAGATACAATTATAGCCAATAAAGCTGCAAATATAGGGAAGAATATATCCACATCTACAGGTAAAAAGCTTGTTGCTTGGGTTGTTCATAAAATTATGCGCCCAAAGGTAAAGAGAGGCATGGGCTTAAGATAGAAAACCAAATGAAAGACAAAGAAAGGAGGAATCATTCCATTGCTATTTCCAGCATTAGCAGAGCTTGGATTAATCCTCAGAGGAGTATCAGCAATTAGTAGAGCAGTTAAATCAAAAGGTAAAGCAATGTATTTGAAACCATTTAAAGTTGGATAATGACGAAAAAACAAGGCAATGAATTGTATTTAATATAGTTAGGATATATTGTTAATAGAAATGAACTACATACGTAATGTTGAAGAACCGATCAGCTATGAAAATGCATTCACCAATATGGAAATACATGTGTATGAACCATTCCGAGCACATTTCATTCATAAATAAGATTTTCAATATAATATCATTATATTTACACGTTACCATCGAAATCAAGTTTGAGATTTAGTAAAACAATTAAAAAGGCAGCTGATGCAAGTAACGCAGCAACTACAAAAATATTAAGAAATAGAATACTTCATTTAATCGACAGAATTGCGTATCTGCTAAATGGGGTGGAAATCGACCAAACATGATATTGGAATTACTTCCACGATAAAGAACTATCTCTCAGGAACTGTAAACAATATTTATACAGGGCTTATGGCTGGGTGGAGCAATGTTAGTGTTTGCTCACTACAAATAAACCCAGGTGGAAAATATGTAGTTGTTATACCTTTAAATATGGTTTTTGGGCTTTGCTGAAGACTACAAGCATGTCATATTAAATGCTAAACAAAATTTGTTTTTCTATTTGGCAATACACATTTGAATATCATATATGATACAGCTAATAACAAGGAAGAGTAATGTATTTTAATTAAGCAGTGTGGAGTGTGAAATCAATTTTTCATCAGATAAGCAGAGATATGTTATTTTTCCAATTAGCAAGAATTTCAAATTTGCAGAAAAAAACTTTATCAATAAAAAAATTACCTATTGCTGACATGGAAGACCATACAACTGTATTCAGCTTCAAATCATTGTTAGACTGGAAGTTTCTAACTCCCAAATAAAAGAAAACAAATAGATGTGTTTACTAAGCATCGCCACGGTTTAATTGGGGAAAGTGGCTGTATAGATTATGAGAATATTGAAGATATTTGCAAACATTACCTAAATAATTGTGAAGTATCTGTAGGTGAAGTTGAGCAAAAACAGATTTTAGAAAGTGTGTATATTAGGAAAGTAAGAGACATTCAAAAAATAAAATAAAATAGTCTATCATTCTAACAATTGTGTAAATATATGGATCTAATTCTAAATTACTCTCCTTAGAGGAAAACTCAAAATTAATGCTAACTTGGGCAATGATGTCTGACTAGGGTGAAACAGACAATGATGATTCCCCTCCTGAATCACTCGTGGATGTTATTCGAGTGATATTGCATTATTTAGAAAGCAAGAAATTTAAATAAAAAAGTATTTGCTTGTATGATATCCAGTAGTTTGTAAATATCGATCAAGAGAATGAAATCACATTCTCGCGCACACAGAAATCCAAATGTGACGTGAATATCTGCAAGTTATTATAACTTTGCAGCAAACCATTTCGACTTTGTTTTGGAAAGAAATAATTGTGTGACATCTTATATTTATATGTTAGGAATCATTCTATACTTGTTTGATATGTTTTGGGGCTTCCTGTAGTTACTTGTGTATGTTTTGAATATGCTATGCTGCTTCAGTCTTAAATTGATTTTTTGAAACAGCTTGTGTTTGTATATATTTTGTGAGTAAATTTATCTTGTAAAATGAATATTTTTGCTTTTATTTAACTTATTTTTATTAAAACTGAAATTGTTTTCCTAAGAAAAATATTTTCTCAACAGAGAGAGAGAAAGTTATAGTTTTGATAACTCTAACCACTTTTCCATAACTAACAATCATATATACCATATTGGGTAAGACACACTTGATAATAGTTATGTTTTAAGTCACTGGGCATATAATCATAAAAGGAAAAACCTATGAAACATATAATTAAAAAATATATAAATTTGTTCCTGCAGGTGAAACAACTAGATATGCTCAATTTTATAGGTGTTTAAACTTAAATTAGTCATGTGGAATTTTTCCGATCAAACATTATCTAACAAATTTATTCTTGTTTCGATATGTCAAACTTGTAACTTTTGCCAATGTCTTCAGACGTGAAAAACCATTATGTTTAGAGATCTGCGACCTTAGCAATGTGACATGCGAGTTTCTCCAAAGCCATAAACCTGTAAGGTTAAATTTCAAAATTTTTTCCAGTAGTTTCAACTACAAAACCCTAGATCTCGGGGAGGTTGCCAGCCTGACCCCAACAAACCCCTGCAGAAACTCATTTTAGATTTTTATTATTATACCTTAGGGAAAGTGTCTCCTCACAAAGCAAACTGCCAAGGTCCATCCTGGAGGGGAAGAGACTTCAGGTCAAAGATTTTAACAGTCTATGATAATAAGGTCAAAACATCTTCCTAGCTGTTTGTTTGAAAATTTTCGAGCAAAATATTATGTTTTGTTGTTGATAAAAATTAATATTAACTTTGCAAACTCCTTTACACAGGAAAACATAGATATATTTAAATAATACAGACAACCTGTATATAAAGATTAAAAAATATTTATGAAACAACTTTTACTTCCCCCATTCACACTAACTGCTGCCAACAAATTTTAAAAATATCTTATAAAATCGAATTTAAACCAAATTGAAAACATATCCGGTCACATTAACAGAAAATAATCTGTATATGTTTAGTGTAAATATTATTAACAATATACTTAATAATAAATGGGAACATATATACTAAAACTAGATAGTAAAGCGTAACACATTTCTTAATTAAGTTAAGATATACAAAAAGATATATTTTAGGAAAAATTTAAGGTTTGCAGAAATATTGGGTGATGTCCTAATATTATGAAACATAATACTTCATTCTATTAAAAATGTCATTTAAAATTTCGAAAACAAAAAGAAATTAATAATACATTTAAATTATTACTTTAATCTTAGAGAAGATTAAAGAGGGATAATAGCAAGTGTGAATGGTAATTATGAAAAATAATATTTTGTATATTTCTATAAATTATATATCTCATTATTGAATGTGTTCATCTCTTTTACATTCCTTATCCTTATAATTGATTACTAAATAGAATATATTTATTATGAAGCAGAAGTTATTTTAGTGATAAATAAATGTTATTCATTTCTTCGAGGTAGAAACTTAGTGAAGAGGTTTGTCTCAGAATTTAGAGTGTTTGCTTGAGGATATTTGAAAGTTGGGGGTGCTGGAAGGGAGGGGGCTGGGTATTTGGACTTCTGACTTCTGGTTGGAGGGGAGAAATCAGGCTTCTCGAACGTTTACATGGTAATTTGAAATTTTTATAAATAGGGCTTTAGCATCTATGCCCCCTACAACTATTCCAGTTGTTTATCAGTTCGGTTCACCTTGGCATGTCATGCTTGTATGAAGATTTTCTTGGTTTATCTACCCAAGATTTTAACAAAGAACTTGCAGATTTTAACTGGGGCTATTTTAATGGTCTATTGAACATACCAGATGCTTTGGCAAAAATTTATTCGATTTTTTGGATGATGACTAAGAAAGTGGATCTACTCTACAACCGTTGTTCTCGTGAATACCTTCAATGTTAAGAACCATTACAGTGACGAGTCCAAAAGTGATGCCTTCGATGTCGAAACCAAATATGTTGAAAGCTGCACTAACAAGACCAACAGTCTCACTTTCCAATTCGAGGTCTACAGCGATGCCTGCAGTGTCGAGGTAGACACATTCAACATCTATGCCTTCGATGTCAACGACTTCGAGATTGGAACCTCTAGATTTATCATAAGTTATAAAATCATGTGAAGCATGTATACAAAAGCCACCAATGTGTTTGTGTTTCACTTCACTAGATTTACCCTCAAATATAATGTGCAGGAATATATGTCGAAAACCAGTTATACTAAGATTTGGAACAGATTTTAGAGTTCAATTTTGTGTTTTCCCCCAAGTCAAGTTTACCATCTCCTGAATTATTATTATCACCTGAATTACTTCAGTGTAAATTAATTTTCCCATCTCCTCCTTTCATACCTTCACGACAGAAAATTATTTATACTCCTATATCATCACTAATATCACCACCACCAGTTGTTCTGGCAAAGAAATGCAAATTCAGCTTATCTCTTAACTCTAAATAGAAATTTTAATGAAAAAAATTCGAACTTAGAGTGATGGTTTCTGATGCAACATAGTTAGATATATTTTTTCAGTTTAACAATTGTAAGTATATTCAAATGTGACATGGTGCGATAGTTTTCAGGTGTAATATGACATTTTTTAAAAATAAATCTAATAATTTTCACTGGTAATAGGATCGTGAGTTTTTACAGCTTTAATGATTGAAAGTATAAAGTTGGAATGATTTTAAAGAAACATCATTCAGTTTGTTAAAAGTTTAAATGGTTTTAAGAAAAGTCCTTTTAAGTTTTAACGATTGATTAAAATGTTAATTAATTTGTAGAAAAGTGTCTGAACAACCAGTAAAATATTAACACTTTGCTAAGAAAGATAATGATTTATGATGTAAAAGGTTGGAAAGTTTTATTAAATGTTATTATTTCAAACATAAAATGTTGGAGGGTTTTTAGTCGTAACAGAAATTGTTGTAATTTTTTTTGCAGTTTTATGATGTAGTGTTTTTTTTTTCATTAAAAAGCTTGGATGGCTTTAACACGTAATGAAAAAATATGTTTAATGATTTCCAGTCATAACAGGAAATTTTATGATTTGCAGTTTTATGATGTAAGATGGTATTTTGTTTAAAAAGTTAGAATGGCTTTCAGTGGTAACAAATTGATAAATGTTTGTAATTAATTGTATTATTTGTGATATAAAATGAGGTAGTGATATTTTTTAAAGCTTGTAAGGTTTTCAATGGTAACATGTTTAAAGTTTTATGATATAAACATGTTTGATGTGAATGTGTAAAGAATAAGTTATATGCATTTTTTAAATAATAATTTTTAATAAATTTGTACGTTAAAATTGAATGCAGTGACTTTTATTTATTGATTTGAAAATTTCTCCTGTATCACTACTTTGTGAATGAATGAATGAGTCATAAGTATATGCATATTAAATGAAAATATGTTATTGAGACTAGTAGGCGATGTTAAGTTGTTTGTTGAAAAGATTTTAATGCCAGGTGTTTTAAAAGAAAGAAATTTGTACAAATTTGTTGGTGTCAACTTGATGAGGGGAAAAAAACTAACATTTTAATTAAAACACACTCTGAAGAGCTGAGGAGAACTTACATAAAATGCTGGAGAGAAATGAACATGTCTGAATAACTGAATTATTAAATGGAGGGAACAGACTTGGATATCTCCAGAAAACTTTGCCGGGCCGCTGCTCTATTTGAAGAAACCTAGGGAATTTAACAAAACTGAAAGTCACACACAAACCTTTTCAGGGGCAGGTGGAAAGTTCCCTTAGCGACACAACACAGGGTTTCCCCACTGTCCCACAAATAGGAGAGTCCAGCCAACTTTGAAAATAAATTTTTTTTTCTCACAGCAGCAACAAGTTTACAACTGTTGAATTTGAAGATTCAACGTGAAGATGTTTGCTGGTAAAAAAAAGTCATACTTTATACAATGTCAGAAAACATAATTGGAAAACTTCTTTAAAAAATTAATTTATCCCCGCTTATATAGTAAATGGATACAAATGACTGCCACTTTCCTTTAAATTTATGTTAAATTTACCATTTTAGGAAAATCAGTTGAAATATCATGAAATTTAACAACTTCAACTTTCCTAGCAATATCAAGTCGAGAATTTTTTTGCTCGGGGAAAACTGTTTGTAAATAAGTTAAAATATATACACATTTTATGTTAATATTCAGAAGTGGGAAAACTACATGTAAAAACATGTACAAATATTTTTAGAAAATAAAAACTGACTAAAAGTAAACAAAAAACATTTAGAACATGTTTGTTTAACATATGTTTTTAATTTTTGAAAATAAATTTTGACTTTAAATTTGCTTAAATCTAATAATGTTTTAAATTTAACTTGTGTAAGTGGAAAGATGTGCGTTTTCCATTACTTAAAAAAAGTCTTAAAATTGTGTTAGTATAAAAATTAATCAATTGTTAGTTAAAAGTTTGCTGGAAAATGGAAAAAAGTATGCTGGAAATGGGAAAAAAGTTTGGTGGAAAACGGATTATATTTTTTAAATTGAATTTATTTTGTGTTAGACATTTGAAATGTATTTGTTAGTGAGGAAAAATCAAGTTTTATCGGCTAGAATTATGAAATTTTTTTAGTGCTCTGGGAATACGTCAGGCTCTTGCGTCTCAAAAAATAGGAGGAAGCTTCAATGTTCGAGCGAAAATAGCAGTATTTAGTGGGGAGGGGAAAGGTGAGAGGGGCATGCAGCTAGCCCAGGTCAGTTCGAAAGCTGCTGCTGCCCCTTGGGAAAACGTCGCTTTGGCCTTGAAGCAAGTCTCCATTCATAGCCAAGGCAGCACTCTGGGGGTAAAGGGCCAGGCCTGCGTAGTCTGAGAATTTCTATGGAAACACATTCTGGGCTGATGGTGAAGGGAGGAGGTGCGTAACATTGAATCAACAGTGAAGACTTTGCAGCACCCTCCGTGGGCAGGGCAGTCATCTGAAAAATCATTTATGACCTTGAGGAGGGCAGGTTTTTTGAAGTGCAGTGTTGGAAGGGGTAGTTCTTGGCTGGTGTAGGTGGAGGGGGTGTTTGCCGCTAACCAGGTTTTTTCAGTGTTGGATCGATACCAGGGTGATGGCCCGGGGCTTTGGAAAAAGGCAAAAGCGAACTCTGTGTTGGAGGGGGACAGGGGAGGCATGGACAGAGCATCCCTCTGAAAACATGTTCATGGCTGGTGTAAGGGGGAGGAGTGGTTGGCCTTGAGCAGGAGTGATGCAGAGGCTTCACACTGTTTTCCGCCAAGCCAAGCCTTCCCCTACATAGATGAGACTTCATCGGGCTTTGGAGTGAGATAGCTGCGATTCTCGTTAAGCGATATTATGTGCTCCGCAGTTCAGATCTCGTACACAATCTTCGTAATCTATATTGTGAAATATTGTTTATAAGTTCTTAGTTTATCGCGAAAAAATATTTTTTTTTTCTGTGATAGTGTGTTTATCTTGTAAAATTAATATCTATGTTCAGTAGACAAAACTTTGTAGCATATTCAACTCACTTTTTGTTACCAAGTGCCGTGAATTTCACACACTTGATGGAAATTTGTAGATTGTTCAGTATTTTAAATAATTCACAATTATGCATTCACTTAGTTGTAGGACGAATAGTTTAATCAAGTCGTTAATAGTAACTTGGTAGGGAAATAGGTTCTCTCAGTCGTAAATTTTAACTCAGCCGCTCTCCATGTGTTTATAGTTTGACTCTTGGCGTAAGATCGCTTCATTCCGAGGTGGATGGGTGTGTTTTGAGAGAGGTGCGATTTCATTATGTGTATTTCTATTGTGTATGTTTAAAATTCAAAATATGAGTTTGGAAATCTTTATTTGTCTGTGTTAACTGGAAGTGTTAAATCATTGTCTGTGTGTTTTCCTAATTAAACTACATTTAGTGCTTGGTAGGGACACATTTTTTCTAGATATAATTCATTTTGTGTATGAGTATTTGTGAATTGTTTAGTCAGTCGTATTCAGAAATTTTTGCCGTAATTTCAACACACCCATTAGCTCCATGTATATAAATTACACTAATGCCATTCCTTCACCAGTCTCTGAGCCGGACAGACGTGTTTTGGGAGAGGTGCTATTTAAATATGCGTGTTAATAAATAAATCTCTTTTAAAGTGTGGATATTGTGTTTCTAAAGTTCCTCCTCGTCATTCTCATAGGCAGGCAGACATTATCATGTAAGGTATTTGCGAGAGGCGTCAAGTAGTTATATATATATATATATATATATATATATATATATATATATATATATATATATATATATATATATATATATATCTTGTGTTTAGGAAAACTGTCGTTTAAATTATAGGGTCATTTTTGATTCGTTAATTCGCTACTGCACACTCGCGTAATTGTGAGTTTTCCCTTAGTTGTGTTCATTCGTTATACTTCTCTTGTGTAAATTATATTTCTAAAATACAGCTTGGGGTAGTAAAATCATGTATAATTCATTTTAAGACACCTGGAGGGTCACACAATTGTGATTGTTTACCACTTGCCAAAACCAGATGTTATTCACGTAGTTATTCTTCTCTCCCTCGTGTTATTTAATCATACGTAGAATACTGAATTTCTCTTACGTTTAGTTGCATTTGTATTAATACTAATGTTCAAAGTTGCCTATCTACCAACACTGTCTAGAAGCAAGATCACTACCAAACAAAAAAATATATACTTATGCCACTCTTGCACAAAACATACCATATATATATATACTCTGTCCCCAACACACCGCACCTTATCGTGTGCCAGAGCTCACAGGGTGAGGACGTACCAGAGCTCCTGCTCCCCACAAAAAAATAAATAAATAAAATATTAAAATTGACCCTTAGTACACTCTTATACCAAACCCAAAAGAAAACCTTTCAATCAACTTAATCCTTTCTACAGATTTAACCCCTCCAATACATTTAACACTTTTTAACCCTTTCAATTTGGTCAACCCTTTGATGTCAAATTAATTAGGCCAATCAAAAAAGGTGGCATACCTTTTTACCTAGGACCCGCCCGCCCCTATTACTGTGAGCCATTCATAAAAATTGTTCGAAAAATCATTCGCTTTCCGCGCCAATTTTCAGTAGCCTTCTGGAATTGTTGTATGTAATTTTTTCACAATTCGGCTTTGGTCTCAACCTGTATGCTCAATTCGTCCAGAGTTTAACAGATAGACAAAAGTACATTTCTATCCTGAAGAGACCCAGAGAGAAGACACTCTTTTAACAGAAGGAGTAAATTTTTTTCCATTTTAAGAAGGTAACATAACAGAATGAAAAAAAAAATGTCTTCTGCAGCAAGTGATGAAATTTTGCTGAAAATTATTTTGTTGTAGCTGTAAGATATTAAGGTATTAAAGGTTGTTACTTAAAAATAATTAGCAGAAGTGGTACAAACGCTATGTTATACTCCACCCACAAAATTATGGTGCGTGTCACTGATTCCTATGCCCTTGAGTCAAGCATCATGTTACTAACCTGTAATTTCTCAGGGCATACGTACAGAAGTAAATAATTTATCACACTAAAACTCTGACAAGCACTTCATCAACGAAAAAGTATTCCATGGAGATATCTGCGAACGAAGTAATAGCGCCATCTGGATAACCTACGAGTAGTAGCGGTACGAGATAAGGTACAAAATATGTAAATTGATCGAATGCTTTTGACTCACAACATTTGCATGTCATGAAGTTATTTGTGATGATACACTAGCAATGCGTAACCTTATACAGTTATTAAATTACTTCTTTGAGCATACAACTCAAAATAATAAACAAGCCATCGCTTAAATTTATTGGCAATTACCCGCGGGTTCAGTGGCCTGTAGGTTATGCTTAATGATCGTCTGTATACTGGATTAGACGCTATTTCTTCGTTCACTGTGGCCATTGTGAGAACTCGAGTTTATTATTCTGGACTGATTTGCACGTGATGCGTTCACTATTTTGCAGCTATTTATAATAGTTTCTTAACCCTCCATGGTGCTCTAAACAGCCCATGGTGTGATTACAAAACTGACCCGAATATAGAGGCTGTGGTGGGGTAGTGGTTCAACTACTCGTCTCCCGCCTAGGCGAACCGGGTTCGACTCCTGGCGGTGTCGTTCCCGGATTTTTGCAAATGGGAATCGTGTTGAACCATGCCGCTGGTCGGCGGTTTTTCTCGGGGATCTCCCATTTCACCCACCCTTTTATTGCGGCGTTGCCCCATACTCACTTCGCTTCATCCTTATCGGCTCTCAAGACCATATCTCTTCAGTCATTCACTGACCTATATACAAATGTGTTATGTCTAACCTGTCACCATACAGATCTGTCAAACTGTCCAGTCCCTAATTATTGATGCATCGGACATATTGTGAATACATGCGGTAGTAGGGAAGTCTATAAGGAAGTTGGGCTACAATTTCTAGAAGACTCATAGTCAATAACAAACATTTATCAGTGCCGTCAGCTAATCGAAGTGCAGCTTAGTTCACCGAGGAACATACTAGCCACTGCGACAGCAGCAAATGGCAGGTTTTACGGCCCAAAGTCCGGCATTCCCTCCATCCTCCCGCACTGTAACTGTACTCTGATGAGTAAGACAGTGCACTGCACTTTCTCCTCTTCTATTTTCGGCCCATTTAATATTCTGCCCTTCTTGTTAATCTGAGATACTCCGACTTGATATCATGAAGCCTTTACCCGAGTACACCGTCATGAGGCATCGGAAATTTGCTCTCCTTGCCACTTGTCGAAATCCTTAAATTTTCTACCAATATCAGTGGCAAACTCTTCCCAGATCTTATGGCGAGCTTTGTTAATCATGACATTTTCTGGCCTTAAGTGAATATCCTTTATCTCTATAATTTCATGCAATCAATGTATAATGTCTTCGGTCTTCAGACATTCTGTGATAACGTGCTGGACTGTGGCATCTACTCCACAGATGTTGTACAGTGGAGATTGCACAAGCTGCAGACTGTGTTACTTCGCTTTGAAGTTGCAATGATATGTTAATAGTCGCATACTGTAGTGGTTAACACTAATCCACTTACTTTTCAATCTTGCTCTGATGTTGGGCAGAAGCTCATGTCATTGTTCCTTTTTCTGTCTCATCCCATCTTGTCTGCCATTCTTGTAAGATGTTCTACATTATCTCCTCTTTATCTTCATTTGACAGTCTCGCAACCCATGTTCTTTCAGCCGTGGTTCTCCTGTATTTCACCAACAAGACCGCTGGCAACACACCCACAATCGCTGGGAGTGACTCATTTGGCACTGTTTTATACACCTTTGTTACAGCCAGGAGTGCCACCCTTTCAGCACTAATGAGTTTCCTCTTATGATACACCAACTCAGTCCTGTGGTACCACATCACAACGCCGTAGGTCATAATGGCCTCAACACTGCTCTGTATATCGTCCTTAAAGTTTTATAATTAAGGCCCCAGCTCGTATTCGCTATTCTTCGCGGCTTATGGAATACCACCACAGTTTTGTGTCACATACTCAATGCATTTGAGGAAACTCATCTTGTCATCCATGAATCCCAGGTACTTACATTCATGCACATGTTTAACTGGGTCCCCACCAAGGCACACAGTCGGTGGCCTTTGCAGCTTCCCCTTTAGCAGCATGGTCTTTGTCTTCTCTGTGGAGAATTGTAATTTAACTTTGCTGACCAATCCAGGACCATGCCCATTACTTCTGCTGCTTTTCCTTCTAATGATCTTCTGAGGTCACCTTATCAGCACCAAGCCATCATCCATGTGTGCGAAGGCGGGAGACCCAGCTCCAAAATCCATCAAACAATATGTTCCATAAGATTAGCCCTAGGACCGATCTTTGGGGACATCCTTTTGTTAGCATTTTCCTTGTCTGTGAAGTTTTGGCGGAATATACACATCACCTATCATGAAAGAAACCCTGAATGACCCTATAGATGTTCGCCAGACACATATTTTGTTTTAACTGAAACATCACTTATGGCCACCAGGCATTATCGAAGGCCCCAGAGATATCCAAAAAGATGCCCAACACATACTTCGCCGTGGTCTCTCTTATAGTCTTCATGACGTCATGAAGGGCGAAATCCATTCCTGTACCTTTTCGTAACAAGTACTGCTTTTCACTCATGGTACATTCTATCTCCAAAGCCATAACAACCCTTCTGTTGACCAATTTCTCGAAGATTTTGCCCAGTACCGGAAGCAATGTCAGTGGCTGGCATGACTTAGGGTCATCAGGCTTTTTGTCATTGCCTTTATAAAGTATTCTTAGGCAACCTTTTTTCCAAGGGGCAGGAGACACACCAATCTGAAGGCAGTCATTGTATATCCCATGTAGTATATTCTTGATCTTGGAATAGCACCTTTTGATGATCTCTGCTGTTATCCCATCGCTTCCAGGTGCTTTGCCATTTTTCATGTTGTATACCACTGTGGTTAGTTCTTCCGGGTCAAATTCCGGTGCATTTATATTGTCCGGAACTGTTACCATTGGCTGCCTCTTCTCAGCATGCTCTTGCCCCTCACCATCCTGAGAGTCATCAGGCAGTGTGGAGCAGAACCTCCTTCGATCTTTGTAGATGTTACCAGTTCATCATTAACTCTTATATGTGGTGTGGAAGTTGCCCTTTTGGTTTTACCAGCAGTCGGTTTATACACCAGGTCAAATGGGTCCTCATTCCCGACTTGTGTTACAAAGTCTTCCCACGACTTAGCCTTCTTCTTCCGAACACTACTAAAGTAAGCCTGCTTCTTTTGCTTGTATCTTAGTGATAATTGCTGTCGTTCTTCTCCCCGTAGTCTATGCAGTTTTCTTCTCTCCCTCCGAAGATCCTTCCTCTTCAACTCCAGCTCCCTGTCCCACCATGACAGATTTGAGAGCCCTTGCAGAGTCTTGCGGAGGTTCTCTTTGCAGGTGTTCTGGATAATCTTCGTAATAGCCACCATTCAATTTTTAACCGGCCAATCCACTGTACTGTGGATATACCTAGTCTCATATTCCATATTTATGGGTATATCCCTCCTTCCATCATATATCTCAAAGACTATCAACCTGTGGTCACTAGAACTTTCATCCAACACTTCCCAGGGAGTGACGGAGTCTTTAGTCTTATTGTTTGTAATTGTAATATCTAGATATGACTCAGTGTTATGGGTCTGTGAAACAAATGTTGGCAGCTCCCCTTCTTCATTCACTGCATCCATATTGTTCATCAGAAAGTGGCTGACAAGCTCTCCAGCTTCATCAGTTACTGGGGAGTGCCAAAACTCTGATTTGGCATTAACGGCAGCACCTATTACTAATGGCTTTGTAAGCAATATCAGCTATTCCCATCTGTCTAGGTGCGTTTCTGTGTCGTCCCCAAACTGAAAGTATGAGGACACCAACCAACACACTATCGTGCCTTTAATCACTTGTATACATACGTGACGTGTATTAGACACACTATTCATGGCAGATGCATCCATTTACATGTTGGTCTTCAATACCCCAGCCTAGGGACGTACCCCGCTCGTGAATACAGTGCCCTGCAGACCCATAAGTGTCAAAAGGTACATAAGGCTCTTGAAAGAGGGCTATGTCCAATTTCTGCTCCACAACAATTCTGTTAAGCTCTGCAGCGACAACTACTGACCGCAGCAAATGACAGTGCTAGTGTACAGTATGTACAGAACATCGACGTCGATCCACACTGTCAAATTTCCGGGGCTTCGCCTACCGTATTTCATATAATGCCATTTTAAATTATGGATTTATATCTCTATTTCTACTATGGAGAGTTGCGTTCCAAACAAGCTACGATTAACTTCTCCGGGAAGTGGAAGATTCTCTGTTCGTCTCTTCCATATCGTTTGATAGTTCCGTCTCTAGTAAAACTTATTCTACTCAAGTACAAAGGCGCAATGCTAGTCGTTTGGTAAATAAAAATTATCGCCAACAGGTAGCGCTGGTGTTGCATGTGTGGCGGCGTATTTTCTCTGTTTTGTGTTAAAACAAACGGGACAACTACAATTTTCAACAAATGGATATAATTGTGTAAAAATGTTTTGATGTGTGTTGTGTTAGCTCCCACAAGCATAATAATCTTTGTTTTTCGCACTAAAGTGGAAATTTAATAAATTTAATATTCAGTCGCAAAACTGGATTTAGCAAAACGATTGATTACAAAATTAATTCATTTAAATGTGACAAGTTAATCAAAAATTCATTTTGATCACTGTCATTACTTTGGCCTTGAATTCATGACTTTTTGTCTCGGAAATATGAGGTTCACAAAAGTCCAATGCCATATACAATTCCATTTTTACTGCTTATGCTTGAAAACAGCATTGGAGGACGAGCATAACAGTAACAAAACAATGCTGATACTTAATGTCTTGGCAGGAGTAAGTGTGTAGGCCTGTAAGGATTCTGACCGAACACAAACTTTCACACAATTAATCAGAATTTCTCCGTGGTTTACAGCCGGCCAACATTAAAGCGGCCTATTTGAAACACCAGCGTCACTTGCGGAGGAGATTTTCGGTATTACAATCTCTACCATAAGACTTCTCGTTTTCTTTCCAACCGGAGTGGAATAAACGTTTGGCTGGACTCACAATAGTCCAGTCCGTCGCACGTCAGTCTTCCGTCCGGCGGTCACCTGATCTTCAATCACGGGACAACGTTTTTTTTACTATTCGACCATCCGTCAAATATTTACCAAACTTTAACTTTAGACGGACGGGCGGATAAACCACCGCTTTCTAACGACATTCCTTAGACGGGAATACTCACTTTGATATAAACAGCAAGGCAGTGGATCTGTGTTTGCTTATTTTTTGTAGTAAATTCTGTAATGTAATATGTCAAAAACATTTAGTATATATTCTTATTACGTAAAACAAAATATTTTCCCAAACTGTTTTTCTCTCGAAAATGGAGTTATATTTTGGTTGGAAATACAACGAAAGAAAGATTGCCAGATTAAGTTGTCACGCTGAAATTTGGCCGTACATGATTGCTGGACAACAGATTGTTGTGAATCGCTTTCAACTGACGGACGAAAACGATAGACGGATGTCTGCCGGAGCGACAACTGACTGGGGCCACGGACTGTTGTGCCTTAGTCTCTGAGCTCTGATCGGCGTATAACGCTTGAGCTGCACCAGTTCCGCCTCTGTACGAGTGTCTATTCCACGGCACCACTGACTGGCAGATAGGGTGGTGCGTGATAGGATTATGCGCGAGCGTATTTCTAGCCGGGCTGTAAAAAACAGGTCCAGTCGGCAGCCGACAGGTCGCGCCGGCTGATAATTATTGTTTATTACGGGTCGTCGCCGCCGTAGAGAGTCGCGCAGTGTTAAAAGTCGCCTGCGCTCCTCATCTCGTTGTACGTCGTCCGCGGATCCATCGCTCAGCCCCCCCCCCCCCCCCCTTCCACAGTACTAATGTATTCTGGAGGCTTGTTTATTGACTTTCACGGATAGACAAATGCGCGCTTCATATGTTTATTAGTTTTCCTGCCCTCAGGAGGAAAAGCTCTGCACACACCCCGCCCGCCCTGCCCACCCCCTCCTTCTACCACCATCCCATCAACACCGCCATGCCATCGCGTCCCTTTTACCAAGCGCATCGTTTTCTACGACAGGAAAAATACATATAGTTGCTATATAACTTCTTTTTCTTTTCTTACTTCAATGCCTAGCGGGATGGAATTATTTTATGGCTGAAAGAAGACTGGCATTCTTTTTAGAACAACACCCGACTGTAAAACGCAGAACTCGTTAAAACGTGACATACATGCTATCAAAATTGGCAGAAATAAAATTATGATTTATGTTTTACATGAGGGAAGAATACTTATGTTTTGCTTAAGCGTGTATCTATTTTGGATGCTTCACAAAAAAAAATTGCAAATAAAAAATAACTTTTTTCAAGCAGAGCAATTAAATAGTTACGATCATTGCATAGAATAAAATACTGGTAATAAATTTTAGAAATATCTTGATACCGGTAATTAATTTTTCTGTAATCAACATGCATTTCAGTCATGAGTGTTATAATTGTTTATTGCTGAAATAGATTTGCATAAAATAAGTTATTAAAAGTATTTTTCAACATCAGTTCCAGTAATTTAGTAACTGCAACTATAACTATTATTATTTCCCTGCTTGATGCATATTTTCTTGCAAAATGTGCTTTCTAAAACGTCCGAAATGGAAGTACGCCTAATATATTGACTTTTTTAAAACTTTAAAAGTTGTATATTGTTGCAAAATATTATACAGCATTACAAAATGGAAAGTTACTCAACTTCAACCTTGATACTGTTTTCAACTTTTTTTCTTATTAACCTTTGTGTAATGTACTCAATATTTTGACGTACACGAGACTGGACTGAAATAATACAAACGTTTTCTCAAACGTGTTTGATTAATTTCAAGAGCATATCGAGGAGGAACCAAGAGGGGTACAGCTCTCCCTCCTTCTAAGATTGTGGCATTAGACCTGTTCAGATGGCATACGCTTGAACCTGTATCTTCCAAACTAATAGTTATGGCTAAATAACTCTTGTCGATATTCGTGAATTGTAAAAATTCATTAATCTTCGTAAGCAGTAATGGAAGTTTCTAACCTATTAGTACTATGAGAACTTGACCAAAAACAAGGTTGCAGGCATACAAACGTTAAAGACCGTCGGAAACTTCTCTGTTCACCTCAGTCTTCTGTCGAATAAAGTAGGAAAGCTACCCTGAATAAATGAGATAAAAATATTATTTATACTTTCTTATTACGTGTTCACAATGATGTGGTTTATTTGTGAAAAATTTCTTACCATGTGATTAGCCTGGCCACGAAAAAATTGTGGATGGGTCCCTAGCCTATATCCCGTTAATTTGATTGTGGTGTATAGCCGATGAGAGTGATTAAGGCGAGTATGGAGCAGCGCCGGAATGAAAGGGTGGGGAAACGGGAAATTCCCGAGAAAACCCGCCGACCAACGGCGGCGTCCAGCACGATTCCCACTTGCAAAAATCCGGAATGACCCGTAGAATAGTTTGTGATAAAATCTTTATAGCATTCCGATCGTGCACAGGAAAATAATTCAATGTCATGTGTAGATTAGCTCTCAAATGAAAAGGGCCGAAGAGTAATGTTCTTTTCTGTCTCTCCATTCGAAGAACACTTACGTTTATACAAGAAGGTAGAGTGATGTCAAGAAATGCTAGCTAGGGCTTTACCTCGTAGATTATTTTAGGCACGTGTCTTGGTTACAACATCGCTTTCAAATTAGAAACATTGTGTCGTTCATTTTTGTTTGAAAACGGCATTGTAGTGTAAGAGGTGGCTGAGACACGCCTAAATACATTTAAGAGGTAAAACACTCTTGTTTCACTCCGCGGCCGGTCTACGCCAGACTCCGCCGCTCCAGAGGCGCGACCAGGACCCTTGAGGGCTCGTGGGCTTACAAACGTTTTGACTGATCACGAGCTTATGTTTATGTTCAGATGTGCGCAGCCAGGGAAGCAGCATTTCCATTGCTGTGTTCTTGATTCTAACTCCCCTGATCCCCTTATATTTACAGCCAGCAGATTTGTATAACGACTTCAGATAATAACTGAAATAGCGCACTCTGACTCACAGTTGACATTTAAATGTATTATGAACTATTTTGATTAATATTTGTAATTTCAGAATGACTGTATTTTCATGTTGTACTTGATTTTAGTCGTTTGTGTACAGTTAGTATATTCATTTCATTCAGTTTATTCATTTGTATTTAGTCATGAAAAGCTACTCTAGTAATCTAAATCATAGTTTTATTAATATTCGAAAGAAAAAAACGAATGAATTAATCCATTTATTCCGCAAAAAGCAGTTTAATATTTAATGTAAGGGATCCCAAAATACAATTTGCTGGAGTAAGGGGCCCCAACTAGAAAGAGTTTAGCCAATGTGTCTGTCGCTAGTTAGTGAGCGCAATATGTCCAGACGTCTCCCCCTCCCCTTCCTCCTCAACTTCACAACCTCGCGGCCTCATGGTAGCTATTTTAGATGTGAATACGTCTTCAAATCAGACCGATGACACACGGGGTAAATGCTGTTCACGATAAAGTGAGCACTTTATAAATGAACCGTATAATAAATGTCAGTATACCTGCATGTATTTTAATGGGCGCACTGAGTGGCATGCCTCCAGTGCAGTTGGTAACGATGGATGGAAAGTAGTTCCATATGTTAAGGTCGAATAAAAATTGTTAAGTAACCATTTGAGATTATTTGAATTATTTCTTGCGCTTTCTGGTTTTTTTTTTTTTAAACTCCTCAGTGTGTAAAAATTATGAGATTTACTAAGTGTTTACTTTCTTAATAATGTACACAGTTTTACATGACCGACGCATGAATAAAGTGATGAGGTCCATGGCTGTGTTAATTTTACATAAGGTGGAACAATACACCGAGTGCATACAAGTAGATCTTAAGCAGGTCTTTCAAAAGTGCTCATTTTACCGTGAACGGCCTATAGCAGTAAGGAAACTGCGATGTAACGCTTGCAGGGTTATCGGATATGCGACTACGGCGCATGCGCGAGGTGCAGGTGGCGGCAATTTTGGATGTTGGAGAAAATTTACAATTAGTAAGTAGGGCCTATACTTATCTCGCGACTTAAATGTGCTAACGCGACTAGAGCTGAAAATTTAAGGAATAAAAGCAAAGTGTGAATTACATTCCTATATCCAAAAGGAAATATTACGCGTGGACGCAGACGTGTTCACTTAAACCCCACGGTCGTGTCCCCAACACAACATAGGCACACGCCAAGATTCTCTAGCCTACTGTCCCGAAAGAAAGATAAGCTTATGCAATCACCCGAATGTCTGTCTTGGATTTATGTCCCTCCTAATAACTTGTCAAACACACAACCGAATGTCACCAAATTATGTCCACATATAGTATTTATAAATGACGTCGGACTTTTACAGTTTTCGATCATGCCGGATACATACTTATTTTAAAAATGGAAGCAACTTTAAATTTTAGGGCACTGTATTATATCTCGCGGAACTATTTAACATATTTGAACACAATTTGGTACGTTGGCAGTGCATGATTAAGCATTGAATTTAGAAAGTGGTAAAGATGTTATTACTCTGCCATTTCGGAAGATAGTGCAACATAAAAAATAACGCGTTTACGTTATATCTCGGTAACTACACTACCGATTCCTGCCATATTTGGTAATTTTGTAGGCAATCTTCATATATGCGATTTAAATGGATTAAGCACTTATTTTCAAAATGGCGGTAATATGCATTTTTTAGGTTTATTTGCAAGATATACAATGCCATTTGACTAGTTTTGATCAAAACTATTATGCTGAAACTGTCTTTTGCAAGCATAAAATTTGTCAACACACAGCCTTCTTTGTCCGCCAATTTGTGAGAGTGAAACGTGGAAAATTAAGTTTTAATGCTATCCATATCTTGGGAACAATCAACGGATCCCTACTACATTTGACAGTCGAGTAGTACTACAGTACGCCATGTAAACTGACATGTTTTAGTGGGTCAGATTATTATTTTACAAAATGAAGGCAACATAAACATTATTGCTTATTGCTGGGGCTGGCTCCTTCGAGGGTTTCTCAGCGTCGTGCTGAGGCAAGGCGCAGAGCGACCTCTGCCAGCCGAGCCATTGTTTTAAACAACACATACCGGGGTATCGAGCACGAGGTCAGGCAGGTACTATAAAAGCTCAGAGCAATGGAGGCTCTGGGCGCCATCTTGCCTGCCGCTGCCGGAGTCTCTGCCCGAGGACAACAAGACGAGAGGACCGCAGCCCGTGGTCCGCCTTCGACGTCCGACGAGAGCCCGCCGTCGAGAGAGCTGCCAAGAGTCAAGATGGCTAAGAGGGTAATTATTAAATGCCTGGTAGGGCGACTAGGCACAATAGGGCACGGGACTTGTGACGACATTAAGCTCCCTCTGAGAAGAGTTTGCCTTAATCAACGTTACGATACTTTGAGAGAGATTAAGGGCATAAGCGCCCCATTGTGAGACGTTAACTGTCGAGATAACTTGTTACTTGTTGTTGATTGATTGTAGAAGCAGCTCATTGATTGAGACGCCTAGTGGAGGCAGATTGTAATTTTAGTATTTAATAAACGTAGTATTTTGTACCCGAGTGCTGTTCCTTTGAGCTACCCCTGTTCACCCTTGTTAATGTGGGGCGTGATTCATCCTCAGGACTGGCCACACCACTATGCTATATCTATGAAACCATTAACCAATTCTAACTAAACATTGTATGCTGGTAGTATCTGTGAAAGCATCAAGTAAACTTATATACAAACTCATTTCTCAGACATTTTCATACATGAAAGATGGAGCTTTTTGTCCTATCTCGGGAAACAATTACCTGATACCCACCAAATTCAGGCTACATATAAGTTATACTTTTGTAGTCAACCTAAATTGGTATGACTTAAGGAGGTAGTCGCATATTTTCAAAATAACAGCGATGTAAATATTTTATTTTGGTAAACCATTTGTCCTAAGAGAAACAGGAGTTTTACATCAAATGTTCAGGGCCAACTAACCGATTCCCACCGGACTTTGCACATAAGTAGTGCTACACGTGTGTCTAGCATATAAAGCACAAGATATAAATCATGTATTTAAGATTGTCATATCTACAAATTTAACCACTTTCAGCTAAACTTTGTATGCTGAAAATAGCCGTTAGAGGCATCTGATATATTTACATAGATCAACTTTTGTCGACTTTTTGTAAGATAGTGCCAGATGAAAGAACTGCAATATTTATGTCCCATATCGGGAGCCAATAATGGTATTCCCGGCAAATTTTGCACACAAGAAGCACTAGAGTAAAGCATTGTAAACTTAAATAAGTTAAGTGGGTGTGATTTTTTCCAAAATGGTGTAATATAAATTATTAAGATAATAAAATCATATTTATTAAATAATTTGACAAATTCGAACCCAACTTTTTATATTAACTTTATCTATCAGATGCGTCAGATATGCCTTTACAGGGCCTATTTTTAGGTATTTTTGAATGATAGCGCCAAATGAGCAACTAATGCTTTTACGCCATATCTCAACCAGTCAAACTATTTCCACCCAATTGTGCACACAAGTATTGCTACTGTACACCATGTAAACTACATGATTTATGTCATATACACACACTTGTTTTCAAAATGATGCCCTTGTAGATATTTGAAGTTGCTGCACCCGGTTTACCAACACTTTAGACTGACTACTATAGGTATAGGTAAACTGAGCACGTTTGAAAGCCTTGCATTCATGAGTCGGTCTAGTGAAAATGTGAAATTATTAAAAATTAAATATTTTACAAATACGCTCATTTTATACTTCGATGCATTAGAAAATAACAAAAACTGAAGAAATAATTTACGTTGTCACAAATTGTTACTTAACACTTTTTATTCGAGGTTAACATACGAAACTACTTTCCCTTCTATCGTTACCAACTTTGATGGGTGCATGTCATTGAGTGCGCCCATAGAGATATATGCAGGCAGGAGCAGTAACTTTTTTCGAAGGTTGATTTCAAAAGTGCTCACTTTATCGTGAACAGCCTTTACCGAAGTGGATACTCCGAATGCTACCTCTGTAATGTAGTTGGCTGGACCGCAGCTTACAGTACGAGGCTCTCTGTGTTAGTCACAGGTAATGCACGTGGGTATTTGTAATTGTCTCACTAATATTATATTTGTTTCTGGTTGATGCAACCAATGATATTGCTATCATCGAGACGTTAAAATCCACCTACTATATAACTTTTAAAAAACTTCATGAAAATTATTTTCATCTGTGTAGAGGAAAGTGGGCTCATTATTTATATCGATAGCTTCTTTTTTCGTGCTGCATGCACGGAGAGTATATAATTGTGAGCAAGTACTTGTATACCTGGCAGTTGTCCGCCAGCCTCCATTACTCCTGTGATTTTATCTTCATTAACGTAACATAAAAATCTTATATCGTCGCATGAAATTCTACAGCAAGTATTTCTGTCATAGCTGCACGCGAATTGCGCTGGAATTATAAAAGCAGAAGTACTACATTAGAAATGTTTGAGACGTTCTTTTTTTTGTTCTTACTCTTACAAACACGCAGACAGATTCGCCGCAAGGAAAAGTAATGATGTAATAAGAGTTTCTTGGAATTTATAATTTGTAAAAACGAAAAAAAAATTTATCGGATAGAATGACTTGCAGTCTAGTATGTACAGACCAATGTGAACTTGAGCCGCTGTAATGATACCAGTCGACTAACTGCGCAATTAGAAGCCAACTTTGCGTGATTTAGCTGTCTTTGTACTGTCGGTTTTTTAATACCTTAAGAGTCATTTAAGTTATATATGACTTAAAATTCAGTTGGAAACAACACAGAATGTCATTACATTAGTTAAATCTTCCGGTCTCTTACAATTAATGATTTAAAATAGACTAAGGCACTGCAATAGCCTGTTTCCCAGCGACGTTTAAATATACATACATATGTTATTTTATTACACCAAATGTTAAGTAAAATAAGGTGTAGTGACAAACCTTTGGACTCCAGTCAGGACGACCTGGATTCGATTCCCGATCAGATCGACCTGGTTTTGGTTTCCCATTTGTTTCTTTTTTAAATCACTGCAGGAGAATTCCGTGGTTGTTCCTTCTTACACGCCATGGCCGCATCTTCCTGCTCTTCTGAGCAAGTTGTTCCTTTTCTATTGACATCGCTGTCGACGAATCTTTGCTTGGAATTACCTTGTGACGGAGGAACTTAAGCCATAAGAATATTCCAAAACATTAGCCACACCCACTTCTCACTAAAAGCTCTCCGTGAAAACTAAACTTCAATACCCTACATGCAGTCCTCCACATCGTTGGTTTTTAGCCCAACCAGAATAAGGCTAGTCCGATACTGAACGGCTGTGATTCACGGTGGTCACTTGCGACGAGTAACCACGAAAATGACTTTTAACTGAAGCGTGTCGAATTGTAGCTAGTCACAAAATATTTTCACGTAAACTTGAGACACTATGAACATGCAAGAATACAAGTGTGTAATGTGTACTTGACAGTTGGCTACACTGACTGTTCGCGAAAATAAGCTCCACGGAAAGTGTCTAAAATTCTGTGATTTCATCTGACAAGATGATAAAATTCATATCCCTGTCTATACTCGACGCCTCGAAGATTTATTCTGTATCTATCGCAACTTAGGTTTTTCTTTTCACAGTGTCATACGTACGCATCAGTAACGAATTTACTTTTTAAAGATAATTACGTATTAAAAATAATTATTTAAATTTTTAAGGTGCCTTTTTGATTCTTAACATTTGTTGATTTCTACTCTACAAATATTGTCGGACATGAAAACCTGTTATTCTGCGTATCATTGCATATTATTGCTAATTAGTAAAGTATTGTGTACTGAAGTATGTAAATAATCTTGTTTTCGTCTTAACATAAAGATCACTGTAAAATCATCAGTGTTTCAACTTTAAAAACCATGAGAATAGAATTTCACAAATAACCTACCTTTTAAGCTTTGTCTTAAGTAAATATAACTTGCCACAAAATGGTTCTTACTATGTATTCTTACCACTAATATGCAGTTTGTGATCTCTCTTACAATGTAAACCAAGTCCAACGCTTAGGTAAATAGAGAACAAAATGCAAAAAAAAATATTAAATGTTTCGCTTTATGAGAACTGACACTAAGGGGACGTGATACTGTAACTGTGGATAAACATTCAATTTACTACTACAACTTCGCTCTTATTTTTTCATAAGTGTTTTCATAAATTTCTTCCAAATGTTACATTTTTTCTACCACTGTGTTTTTAATAACTGAAAATCATTGTCAAACTGTGGGGTCCGATCTCAAAACCAACTTAACATTTTCAAGTGCTTCCATTCTTCCATGCAACCAAAGTACAAATTCTCGGCTCTTAAGATGTTGGCCTAATTCAAGATTTAATAGCTTCATTTTTCTTTGACAACTAAATGTTTTTTGACACATGTTTTTCTTTTACTCGAATCACTTATGTTACTACCATGTCACATATTTCTTTTTTTTCCTCCTAATTTTTCTTAGACTACTTTTTCAATAAAGTTTTTATATTAATCCCATTCCTATTCTACATCAGTACTCGAGGTTTACTTTTTAAATTTGTGTAAATCTTATTTGGTGTAATCTGCAATTCAGGAATGTGGAAGATATTTGCTTTACAAGCTCATTTTAATTTGTTCTGATTTGGGCATAACACCATTTAAGTTCTCAGTTATACGCTAGCTCTAAACAAAACGTGTTACAATCTATTATTATCTTTCCTCTCAATATCCTAACATCTTCAAAATATTTTCTATATGTTCCCATTTGCTACGAAAATTTCTATTATCGAGTGGGCCTCCTGTTCCTATCCACTTGCATTTATATCTGTACTTTTGAAAATAAATAAGCTGTTTTTACACAATTAAAAAAATAAAATGTGTATATTTTAAACTTTTTGCTTATGTTTAATATTGATACTTAAGTATTGTAAAATCAGGTTTGCTACAATTCTGTAAACACGGAAAAACCTAGAAAAGTCAGGGATCTCAACAATGACAAAGTAAAAACTGGAAAAGATTACTGATGTGGTAATCTAAACATGACGTACAATTTAACGTAACAGATTTATTTGCAAGCTGTCATCCTCGGTGACAGTTTCAGTAACATGTTTTAAACTATACGTTACCGAAAAACAACTACAGCGTACGAGACATATCCTTGCTACTAAAATATTCTCCTCGTACCGTAAGACTATTTTCAGACATAATAATATCTGCGTGTTTAATATTTATACGTTTGTGTGAAGCCCTGCTTCAAGTATGACACGCGTGTCAGTTAGCAAACTCAAGCAAATTTTTGTGAGTACTCCTGTATTGCCAAAGACTGTCCTGCCTTAACGACTTATTTTTCGTCCCGCCAGCTGGTGCAATGTGTGATGCCTGCAATTTTCTGGAGTACGATTAAAGGCTGCTATTATGGGGTTGGTATGTTTACAGAATTCTATGACGTTAATGAACTTGGTTAGTAAGTCTGCTTGGTTATTTGCCACGTCTGTATTTGTAGCCCAGCCTAATAAACTGTTATTTTGTTTGAAGAGGGGTTACTAATTCAAGAGGCAATATTTTCTTTGCTGCAGAAAAAGGTACTTTGTTTTTCTCCCCCCCCCCCCCCCGGGGTGATGCACGTCTGAACGCTTCCAAGCGTTGAGCTATACTGAAGAGCTGTCTGGTGGCTACTACTGGCAACGAGTTCAGCCTCCCACACTCTGGCACCTTCTATACGCCTCTCCGCTATTCCCGCCGCCTCCTTATACTTCCCGAGCCACGTTTTCGCGTATAAATTCTCGTCCCCAGCCCGAGCAAGTGTGGACGATTCGATTGGGAGTTCCAGCTGCGGTCTCGTCGAAGAAGGCCGTCTTGACGAAGAGCTCAGAGGAGAAGAGGTGTTCTCAGTACTTTTCAGTGCTGAAACACTAGCGACTGATGCAGATAAATGCCTTTTTTAAGGTCACTTTGAAAGGAATTGCTGTATCACTAATCCCCCCCCCCCCCTTTAGAAAACAGAAATAAATAAATTTTCTACTTGAGGTAAACAGAGCCCTAGTCACCCGCCCCTCCCTAGCCTTGTCTCCGGTAGTGGGGAGAAGTCAGGAAGTGCGAACTTGGGCGAAAGTGCACACCAGACAACACATAGGAGTAGGTACACTTCAGGTACACATGTACAATGGAGAGCACACTTCTAGGAAACCCACAGCTCGTGACCTCGCAAAGTAGCCTCTCGTGGCTAGCGAAAACACAGTAAATATGGATACACAGCAGCAACAAGCTGCTCTTCAAGAACAAGCTGCTATTATTGCACAACAACCCGCTCTTCAAGCTTCAGTTGCTCCTCAAGCAAACAGCGAGTGTAAGAGACAAAAACGTGGACAAGTAAATGAGAACACGCCCTCGTATGGCAACGAACAGACGCCAGCCGGCCAAACAAGCACCCTTGGCGCATCGCAGAAAGCGGCACAGCCACAGGCCGCCCCGAAAATACAGATAAAACTGACTGCACTGGATCAGACAGTATTCGAGTACACGCCAGCACGATCCAGGATTACACAAATGCTGTCCGAATTACCAAACAACTAGGCTATCAGCACAGCCTACTGCGCCAGTAATGCGAAATTCCAGTATAACTGGTTTTCTGCCACATCCAGGAAGATACTCCAATGGAATTCCTACAAGGTGAATTTGCGAATGGGAGTGACAGTCCAGAGGGCCTGGTTTATCTCAGATCGCAACAGGCGAGCGATTGGCAACGTGGTCATTGAATCACCGCATGGTACAGACACCGAACCATACATGAAACTGCAACACTTCGCAGACTTCCTCATTAAATTTGAGGATTTCCATAACCCGACAGGGCCCGCACAATGAAACGCTGGCAGCGGGAACAATCATTTGGCAGCAGGCTGCGATGCAGCGCCGAGGTGTCCGTACTGCAGCGGCCCTCACTTAACAAAAGACTGCACAGTTGTGGACGATCGCACACAAGTGAAATGTGTAGGCTGCGGGCAAAATCACTGCTCGAATTACCGCGGCTGCGGGACTTACAAAAATGCAAAGTGGAGCCGACTTGCACCCGGGACTCTCCAAGCCCGCCAACAGCAGTCAAGGCAGGCTATTAAACAAAACCAGCGAATGGCAGCCTGGCAAACAATGACTGTCCCTGTTCCAGCCCCAGTCGGGTCACAACAAGCACGCCCGCATCAGCCCCCAATGCAAAGTCACAATGGTAGTGTGTTTGTCCTCGTAGGCGCAACAGCAGCAGCCAGCACATGTACCTGTGTAAATCAGGTATGCATGGCTACAGGACGAAATGGCTTTTCCGGCCTTAGCAAATCAGCCCATTTCCCGCAACCATAATGTGAGGTGGGGACAGAAACCTGTCACAATCAAAGAAAACTTCCCAAAAACAGCGTAAAAATGCCGAAAAGCAAGTTGCAGCAGCGGCCAAGATCGCCCAGCGCTGCGCGAACTCCACTGCTCCTCCCACCGTGGCCCAGCCGGCCAATCAGGTGCCAGCCAATCAGAGCGCACCAGCATGTCAACAAAAACTCGCGCTCCCAGGCCGAGCTCGGCGATTAGGAGTTCCGAGGTAGCCAGCAAGGAGAGAGGATCTGCAGTGAACTTCAGATTGCAGTTTACTGCTGCAAGTAGTTCTCAGAACTACTCGATTTCAGTGTAAGCTCGTGCGGCTAGTTCTTCTTAGAACTGCCGCATAGTTTGAATTTAAGTTCCCTTAGTTTCGTTAGGTCTTCAAATACAAAAATTAAGTTTTATTAGTTTTAGGGGGAAAAAAACAGAGCGTCAGTCGCCCCCTACCACCCTGTTCTTGTATCCGGTAGAGGAGAGAGGATAGTAGGGAGGGGCTTGGACGGTACACACCAGTCAGCCAACACAGTGTTAGGTACACCTGTAGGCACACTTACCAGTCTGTAACCTGCGAAAATGGCTAGTACCGATGCTGCCATGGAGACGCAACTCCCAGCGAACCCAGCAAGTATAATTGCGAATGATGTTGCCTTGCAAAATGAAAGCAAGCGCGCAAAAGGTACGCACGACGTACAGCCCCATCAGGGCACACAACCGCCCCCTTAGGGATCGCAGCAGCCCTCAGTAGGCCAAACTGACCGGCAATTAAGTCAGCAGCAGCCAAATAAGCTGTTAATAAAACCGTTTTATGTGTACCTGAGAAGTACACACAAATACCCCGCTCTCAAGCGAAAACTCGATGAATCGATGTCGCTTTCATGGAGTGTTGTCTGTGTCGGGACAGACACACTGCGCGTTCATACTAGTTCAATGACAGACTTTGCTACAGCTGTCCGTATAATCAAGGAAATGGGGTACCAACACAGCCTGCTCCGACAGGCCGATCAAATACCAGTGAAGCTTGTATTCTGCCGGGTTCAAGCGGATACGGAAATGGAATTCCTGCACGAAGAATTCCAGCGCCTCGGAATGCTAGTCCAAAGGGCCTGGTTCATTCACGATCGCAACAGGCGCCCAATAAACAAATTAGTGATCGAACTGCCTCATGGCATTAATACAGCACCATATCTCGCCCTCACAAGCTTTGCAGGTTTTCAGATCCGAGTGGAAGAGTTCCACAATCCCACCGGATCCGCACAATGTTCCCGCTGCCAGCGGTTTAATCATGTGGCAGCAGGATGTAGTGCCACACCAAGATGCAGGTATTGCAGTGGCCCGCACCTCACAAGATTGCCAAATTGTCGAGGACAGAACACAAGTGAAATGTGTGGGCTGCGGCCTAAATCACTGCGCAAACTATCGAGGTTGCCAAACCTATAAAACTGCGAAATGGAGCCGCCTTGCTCCTGAGACAAGGCAAGCTCGACAGCAGCAGTCACGAGCTGCAATTCGCGAGAATAACCGCGCAGCAGCCTGGCAACAGCCTGCCAGCAACCAGCAACCAGCCCAGGGCCAGGCACTTCCAGTGCCACAGCAAACACATGTCCAACCACCGCGAAATATGCTTATGCCTTCGTGGGCGCAACACCAGCAGCCAGCACCTGTACCTGTGTATAACAGGTACGCCTGGCTGCAAGACGAGACGATTTTCCCGGCCCTGGCGAACCAACCCATTCCCCGCAACCCTAATGCAAGGTGGGGCAAGAAATCACAAGCAAAATCTAGGAAACAGTCTAAAAAACAACGAAAATTTGCCGAAAACCAGGCTGTAACACAGGCCACGAGCTCGCAGCCTGCGACCGCCGCTCCGTTTTCCCCCTAAACAGGACAGCCGGCCAATCAGGGGCCAGCCAATCAGAGCTCACCTCAGCCTCAACAAAACTCGCGTCCTCAGGCCGAGCTCGACACACAGAGTTGCGCCGGGACGTGCAGGGCGTCCTGACCTCTGGGCTATGTGTTCTTTGCGGTCTGGAGAGGGAAACTTCCTCAGCCCGCAGAGAGATACAACTGCTGCAACCGAATGGGTGGTATAAGGGCCCTCACAAGGGCCCGAGCACACCCCCCGCTCTGAGCTTCGGCAATGATGAGAGCTCGACACACACACACCCCGCGACCCATGGATGTCGAATCGGTGGCAGTCGCTCCGACATTACAACCTGTGGCGGACCTCCCCCTACCATCGCCCCTGTAAACCAAAATGAAATGATGGCTGCAATTAATGAAGCCTTTACAAATGACGCGCATCTCAGCAAGTACCCCGACCTGGCATAAGTGTTGCAGCCCCTTTGTGCCATGATCGCCATCTGGACGACTAATACGTCGATCCATGACAAAATAACCGCGACCATCGGCTCGTCCATTTAGCTGGTCAAGAATTTTGACCATGCCGGTAAACCCAATTAATACAGCTAATTTAAACTCACCCGAAACACACATATACTCCATTCTCTTCTGGAATGCACGCAGTCTTAGCTCAAAAAAGGACGAGTTTATAGACTATTTGTCTCGACATAGAATTAAAATCGTGGCAATAAATGACACATTTCACACATAAATCTTGTTTTTCTGTTCCAGACTATGCCGTATATCGAAAGGACAGGCCTTTGATAAGAGGAAAAGGAGGAGTGGCTATTTTAGTACATACTTCCATCGCACATAACGAAATTAATCTGCCAGACTTTCCTATATTAAAAGCAGTTGGCATTGAATTAGAATTAGGCAAACAACGCACTAAATTACTAGTAATTTATGTCCCCCACCCCGAGGGCGCTCACTAACACTGGCCGGCCTGGATTTATTATATAATCAAATATGTAATACTTTTCTCGCCCTCGCCGACATAAATGCCAAACATCCAAACTGGGATTCTGGAAATAGAACAGCAAATGGGATGCTCTTACAAAGGCACCATGCGAATAGAAATTATCAAGCTATGGCCCCAACTGAGCCTACCTATAACCCGCCAAATATTAACCAACATCCTGATATTTTAGATATTGCTCTAGTTTAACAGTTTACAACTGGGATGGACCTAAGAGTCGATCATGATCTCTCCTCCGATCATTACCCAGTTCACATTGATTTTGACAATATTTCCACAGAAGTTATTGCCCCGAGAAAAATTAAAGATTATTCTAAGGCCGGTTGGCCGAGTTTCACAAGTTTTATAACAGATAATTTGTCACAGATAAATAATGATTACGTAGCAACAACACAGGATGTTGACGAAGCTATAACCGCCCTTACAAGCACAATACAGCAAGGCGTGGCTGAGTGTGTTCCAGAAAAGACACATGCAAATAAACTCGATACTTTTCCGCAGTATATACGGGATTTAATCACGCAGAAAAACCGCCTAAGACGCCATTATTATAGACGCCGAGATCGGCAAACTAAGGCGCGAATTAACGATATACAGGCTGTCATTTCAGAGGAAGTAACTCTATGGCGGGCCAGTGTCTGGGATGCTAAAGTAGCTAAGTTGACACCACGCGAAAATAATATATGGGGCTTAACTAAACGTCTCTTAAATATAACTGATAAAATCCCGCCCTTGCAAACTAACACAGGATTTGTTTTCACCCCTGAAGCAAAGGCAGAAGCCTTTGCAAATGTGCTGGAAAATACTTTTCAGCCAAATCAGGATCCCTGTGATAGAAATTTTACAACCCATATTTATCGCGAAATTAAAGTAAAACAAAGAAAATTGACTGAACACGAACCTGAATTAACACAGTCGCATGAAATAAAACTGGCAATTCGCCGCATGCATCCCAGAAAAGCTTCAGGAGCAGACGGAATTCAGGCTATTGTATTAATGAAAATGCCTGAACTGGCCCTTGAGTATCTAGCTACATGCCTTAATGCTATGCTAAAGCTGGAATACTTCCCAAACGAATGGAAAACTGCCAATGTGGTTGTCTTTCACAAGCCAGGGAAGGATAAGAAACTCCCACAAAATAATAGGCCAATTAACCTGTTAAATACACTTTCTAAAGTTGCGGAATATATAATCCTAAGACGGATTAATTCTCATATAAGTAACAATAATTTACATCCTGAAAAGCAGTTTGGCTTTAGACAAAAGCACTCCTCAACACACCAATTAGTACGAATCACTGAATATATTAACCATGCCTTTAACTGGAAAGATTATGTAGTCGCAGTTTTCTTAGATATCGAAAAGGTTTTTGACAGAGTTTTTCATGCTGGATTAATTTATAAATTATATAAATTAAAATTCCCCGATTGCTATATTAAATTATTAGCCAGCTATTTGAATCGCAGAACCTCTTCTGTCCATTGTGAAGGGGCGAAATCAGAGAGTAAAACCATTTATGCTGGAGTGCCTCAAGGCAGTATACTTGGCCCAGTTTTATTTAATATCTATATAAACGATTTACCGAAACCAGACCACCGACTGGTGCAATTCGGTTGCTATGCCGACGACACTGTCATATTTAATCACTAACACGACTTCGGCCTAGCAACACAAACTGCATTAACAGCCTTTCAAGAATATTACGAAATAGTGGATTAAAATCAATGTGGGGAAAAGTGAGGCTATCATTTTCAAGCGCAGGGCACTACCTCAAGCTGCAAATTGTCCGCAAATCACTTTATTTGGCGAACCCATACTCCATAAAGATGTAGTTAAATATCTAGGCGTACATATGGACAGAAAGTTTACCTGGAAAGCACATATAGACGCCAAATGTGTAAGTGTATACGCCAGACTCTCCGCCCTATACCCTATACTTAATAGGCGAAGTGCCCTAACACGAAACACAGCAGTATTGCTATATACCATGCTCATACGGCCTGTTGTAACATATGCTGCGCCCACATGGGCCCATGCAGCTAAAACACATATCAAGAGACTGCAGATTGTGCAGAATAAATGCCTGCGAATTGCGGCAGACGCACCTGGATACTGCCCCATTACAGATCTGCATAATGAGCTTAAAATTGAAAAACTAGACGAGCACTTCGTCAAAATGGCTGAAAAATTTTACAATGATTGTGCCACATATGCTAATCCGAAAATATCTAGTCTCGGCGATTATGACCCCAACGAGACTCAGAAATATAAGCGGCCTAAAAGCATATTACACTCTTTGACAAAATAATTATCACAAATTAGCGAAGCAATATGTGAACACAGAACAAGGCAAGCAGTCTCTGTAAAGCTTCT
The DNA here is from genome assembly GCA_029891345.1 of Dryococelus australis. Classification (NCBI taxonomy): domain Eukaryota; kingdom Metazoa; phylum Arthropoda; class Insecta; order Phasmatodea; family Phasmatidae; genus Dryococelus; species Dryococelus australis. Next base: position 96,398,232 of record CM057002.1, on the reverse strand, counting down.
GGCTCAGAGATGGCCCTGTGCTTTTCATTGCAATTGTTTTCTATGCTACACTACGTACGGACCCGAGTGTCAGCATCGCGGGATCCAACCTGGAGTTTCGGTCTGGTGTAGGCCTGTGCGTTGGCCCTATACACCTACCTGATACCCAATATGGCGTCCTCCAGGCTGGCGATAATCTTATTTATACCCTTCATAACTCATTACTAATTACCTAATTCTTCGACACTACACTGGTCACTCACAATACTGTCAACAGTGCACAAAACACCACACTTGCTGCAAGCGAATTTTCACTGTAGGTAATGCCATTTCATTACATCGCACTACCACCCCCTTCCCCTTCCTAATTACTCCTATTTTAATGCATGGAAACTAGCACTTTTATTCTGCTTCCAGAGAGATGACTGTCACCTGCGGGCGGTGGCGCAGTTCTGTCCCCCGCCTCCAGGGCCGTGCTACTGCTGTACGACCCTGGATACATTCCAGCAGCGAATCGACACATTTCATATCACCCTCGTTAACCTCACAAAGTCTACCTTAGCGAACTAACAATAACCCTACTTTCTCCAGCCCTAAACCAATAAAAGGAATTATTTTTATCCTCCGCGACTGCCGCACAGTTTTTTCCAGACCCTCTCTGCTTTGCCTGGTTTTCTATGCCCCTTACTAGACCTTTCTTCTTTTGGGGTGTGTCCATGGCTACAATTGCAGCCATGGCATCAGACAACTCTGCTCAGCCGCGATGCATGCGCCTATTTAGTTAATTAACCCTGACCTAAGGCCTAAAGGTTTGTCCTGAGACGCATCCCATTCTCCATCCGTCTTAGCTACTAACAAGCATGCCGGAGGGTACACAGGACTGTGAAGGTGCTTATGTTGGCGTAGCGGGATTTGGGGGATCGCCAGTTAAATAAAAAATTCCGAGCTCGCCCCAACCACATCGCAGGCCATGGAGGTCGTATTGGTGCCAGTCGCTCCGACATGCCAACCTGCCGATGAGGGTGAGAGAGGTGAGTATGGAAACAACGCCAGAATGAAAGGGCGGGGGAAACGGGAGATCCCCGAGAAAACTCGCCGACCAACGGCATCGTCCGGCACGAATCCTACACGCGATATATCGGTGACGCGGCCGGGGATCGAAGGCGGTTCGCCATGGTGGGAGGCGAGCATACTAACCACTCGGTCACCGTGGCCCCAAAACCAGGTAAAGTCAAGGGAAATTGTTCCTGGTGTTTTGTTGAATAAGTTGTCCAGATCTGATGCTTAAATCTCCATTGGGTATGTATATCACTGATTTAATGGTGACTTCTGTTAACTTCCAATGGATTCCACTACTTCTGTGGATTGGCTCTAAGTTCGTTCGATCGACTGACTACTCGGTAGCAGTTTATTGGCGGACGTTCAATAAAAATCGCATTTCACTGAATGATATAACTGAGTCAGGTTAAGTGCAAGGCGCCAACGACAACAGTCAGTGCATTCAGGCAATGCGAAATACACTACCAGATGCTCCCGACGCACTAGTTTGATATTTGACTACTCAAAGCAAAAGAGTGACAGAAACTTTTCTCATTTGTTTCGCTACATATAGCGTGAGGTTTTTAAAGTACTTGTCTGACCAAACGGAATAATTTCAATGCAATAATTACAATAATAATAATAGTAATTGGCTTTTTAACGTCAGCCGGTTTTATGCTTAAAAGCTTAGCAGGGGACGGTTTACAAACTAACTTATAACATTATTAAATTAACACCCATGCTTTGCCCGGGAATTGAACCCACAGCCTCCCACCTCCTAGACCAGTGGCGCACCAACCGACTGCGCCACGGAGGTCGGCATTGATAATAATAATCATAGCTGTCTGCTTATCTCGATGCTGGCTGAGAAAGCTGTAGATAATTGTAAATTGCCGGGAAATGGGAAGGCTCATATTGAAAATATGTCCGCGGTATTTTCTTGCAACAAGAATGGGGAAGGCGCTGTGAAAAACTGTTGCTTGTGCGGCAGGTCAGGATCGAAACGTAGAGTTAATACGATATAGAGTGCGCCTTTCACCCGCACAGTAACAAGTATCAAGTGTTCCAGCATTGAAATAATCTACATTTTATAGACTGTTCACGCTAAAATTAGCCCTTTTGATACCCTAGTTACTTTTTCCTTTCAGCCAAATCTTATCCTTTAACAACCTTTTTAAATAAATATTCGTATGCAAGTAATAAACATAATTTGTATATTCCACTGCACTAGTCACACTGCCCAAGGCTAAAATAAAATATATTTACTTACACTTATTCCAAATGAGAGGGCTTTCAAAAGTGCTCACTTTACCGTGAACAGCCTATACTAAGAGTAGCACACTGTTTACTAAAACATGTGCTTTAATTGTTTAGTACACTACTTTTGACTACGTCAAATTACGCCACAAGATTTTTTCCCCATAAAAATGACAGTTTGAGGTTAAAGCTAAATGTTAACGAAACAAAATTCGTGTATTTTCTGAAGCACTGAATTTTACAGTTATTTGGTAATGTTAAGCAATGTTCGGGACATTCGCAAAATATATCTATCTCATATTTGTTGTAAGAATCTAACCCACAACATGCACGAATGCAAGGCACACTCGCTCTCACGCAACCAAACACTCGGTAAAATATGACAAGTATAGTGGAGTGGTTTTGGCAGCCCTGAACAGTGAGTCTTCGGAGTCGAAGGGAAACAGAACATCCCCGTAAAAAAACCTACTATAGGTTGTTCACAGTTACTTCCTACTTTTCTGAAGCTCTGCTGAAGTTCTATTTCCAGGGTATTCCTCCGCCTCATGAAAACAAATCGTAATCAAAACCTAAAAAATTACACCAAAGAGACAACGTACCGGATTCGTTCTCACTCAATGTAATAGCATTTTACACATGAAAAATGTCCTACTAGTCATTACTCACCCACCTATGTTCTTCCTGTTTTACTAATAACATTTATAAATTAAATATTATAATGTATAGATAGAATTTAAGTAAAAGCTAAATTTAACTAAAAATATGGAATTTTTGTCTTATCACGTATATAAAACGTTTGTAATACGTGACATTCTCAGCAAAAAAAAAACTAAACACATCATACATAGGGTGGTTTTTCGAAGGTTTGATTCAAAAAGTGTGAAAGAACCGCGAATATACTACAGCGGCATCTTCAGGCATGATTTCCGCGTATGAAAATCCGGAAGAGGTCCTGTCGGGAATCGAACCCGGTTCACCTTGGTGGGAAGCGGGCGCTCTAACCACTCCTGCAACTGCGGCTCCATAACCTGACAAGTAAAATATTTATGAGTTGTTCTAAGGTTTTAACGACTCCTGGCCGGACGTAACGAGGATCGGCTGTTTTACGAGACGCTGTGTGGCGGGTATAAACCAGGGGTTAATTAACGGCGGACAGCGCCTCTGGACGGATCAGCCGGAGTCGCTGTCGCTGTCGCTGTCGCTGTCGTGGCGAGGGCGGTGAATGTGGACCGCAGAGCACTTAGCGGCCGTAATTACGTCCAACACGTGCGCTTGTCGACGATAAAACTGCCCTCCCCTATCTCCCCCCCCCCCACCTCCCAAGAGCCTAACTAGCCGTCGCCGCGGAATGCGCAAATATACTAGCTAGCGACACGTCGTGCATGGCCACAGAACAGCTGAGTACATAGATGCACAGCTGCTGCCTGCCGCTCGAATTACAAGCACAGCCGTCAACAAACAGCGCTCAGTTCATGGGCTTCCATTCTGACGATTCATCACGGCTGCTATAGGCTGTTTACAGTAAAGTGAGCGCTTTTAAGGCCCTATTAGCATGCGTAATAATCAAAAAATAATTGTATTGTGGTCTCACATTAACTTTAGAACTATTTTTTTTATTTGAAAGCTGTGTTAATTAATTACATGGAAAGTTTCATATCAATAATTGGTGAAACGATACAAATAAGGTTAAAGAAACTTTCATACATGACCTTAATAAGTTCTCACATGATCGTGAACAGCCTATAAAATTGTACTTGGAAAACTTTTTGACATCTTGCACAATAGCACAAACACAGACACGAGGAGGCCGCGGTCGCTGAGCGGTTAGCCTACTCGCCTCCCACCTGGGCGAACTGGATTCGATCCCCGGCTGGTTCACTTCCGGATTTTCGCCGGACGATGCCGCTGGTCGGTGGGTTTTCTCGGGGAGCTTCCGTTTACCCCACCACTTCATTCCGGCGCTGCTCCACACTCGCCTCGCTTCACCCTCATCGGCTCTCAAGACCTCGCTGTCAAGAGCCGTCCAAATATCTTCACTTCACAGACACGAAATGGCATGGCGGTTACTTTCAAATCTTTAGGCAAAAAATGTAATCTGAGAATTAATAAAATCCACCTTACTAAACATTCACTGAATGAAATCGCCCTACTATCTATCTGCAAAACCTTCATAATGGCCGCGCAAGTTCTGAGTTAGAATCACTGTTGTTAATTGATGCTGCGCCATCTGATGACACTTCACTTTCCGAGTCACTCTCACTCTCGTCGTCGCCAAGTTAACTATTATGCTGTCTATCACATCACGAATAATTCCATCCTTTCACCAGTATTCGTCTTCGGCGTTCTCAACATGGCTACAATATCCTGCGCAGTCCTCTTTTGTTACTGATCAGAATGAAGTTTCAGTGATTTCCTTCATTTTCGTAAGTGACAAATCGCCCGTGACGTCACCCCAGCCCCACCTCTCCCACCGACAGGGCCGCTCGTTTCTTTCACGCACAGTAGGATACCGGTTACCGGCCGCTGATTGGCGAACATTTTGCTGGTGCTGGCCATTCACGATGCCATTATTGCTGGCGTGTATCTCGCGATATAAAGCCGCTGTCACACACTCCATTTTTTTCGTCATACTGTTTAGACAGGTTCCGATTTTTTTTTTTTTTTTTTTTTTTTTTTTTTTACGGTGTCAGCCAATAAGACAAAAGTAGACGTCAAGTAACTTTCAAATAACGAACAATTGATAGAAACGAAGTAGGTTATGAAGATAATTAATTTATGCAGAAGCTGCCTGGGCATGAATTCTATTTTAAGTGAATATTGCACATGAGTTTACGAAATCAGAGATATTTATTTTAAATGTGCAGGAAACATCTCCGATAGATAAAATTTGAAAATGGTAAAGAAGTGAAAATAAATTACAACATTCCTTACGTTTCTTCCTGCATGGAAAAATAAAAGCAATATCTCACTATGAAAATAATTTTTAAATAATAATACAAATTAGATTCTCCCAAAAAAAAATTTGACAGTGTGACACATTTTCACACACATTCAACGTTATTTGATAAATCTTATTGAAAAGAAAAGTTTGATGGCCGTACTGTATCTTCAAATTTTATTTTCAAATAAAGTTGGAAGCAAAAATTCGACAGTGTGACTGGAGCTTAAGCGGCTGTCTCACTTCCGTGTTCTTAATTACTCTCTGGCAAATGCGTGCATAACACAAAACACTTCGTGTAGGAAATTTTCCTAAACATATTTCAATCGAATATGTTTTAATTAACAATTATATTTATATTAATTCGATTTTTATATTTAGACTATCTTCATTAATAATAGACTGTTTGGTGTTTTCATGTCCAGTCAGGTGGGAAGAGTTTTTTTTAGGGGGTGGGATGGGCTGTATAATCTGCAAATGTGTGAAGAAATTCATCTTCGATGTTTCTTCAAGTTGGTTTATTAGGAGCATTGTTATAAAATCAATAACAAATTTCTCACTTTATCTCCTATTGTCGTTGCAGAATTTTTTTGATGAAAAAACGATCACGAAGGTATTGCACACCTAACAAGAGGTAACGAAAATGTATAAAATTTGGGAGCAATGTTGCATGCCAGATGCCTAGTGAGAGGAAGAAAAGTCAATATCCACTGCAATATTGATTTAATTGAACATGTGAGGCATTATATTAACCATTCCCTACTGGACTGGCCAATCTATCTGTAAACTCTGTTGCTAGGAAGGTCTTGCTGACAGGGTGTGGAACTAAGTTCCATGCACGCGGGTTATTTTCGCTTCATTTTATTCGCACTTCTACGCTTTAGGTGCGTGCATAGGCATATGAGAGACTTCTCATGTACAGCATTATCATCGGCAGATAGGCGTATGACGAGCACTGCCTCTTGCGGGGTACATCTGGTCCGAGGATTACCGTACTCCTCACTGTATTCTCCCTCGTAGTCTATAGATGGTCAGCTATACAGCGTCACGTGAAGATAAGTAGCACAGAAGATAGCTTCAAGCATCTTCTTTCTGGCTACAGTTCTCTCTCCAAAAAATGCCACAGAACTGTCAAGTTTGAGCTCACGACTGTTGTAACTTGGAAGTTCCAAATTTGTTGCTGCGTAGTGCGCAGTGTACTTATGATAAAGTCGTCTGTGCACAACGCCTCCGGGAATTTAGTGCGACGGTTAAACTGTAGTAGTAGGAGGCTAGACTTCACAGCACTTCATATCATCATGATAAAAATTTTCTTTCTTTTTTATACAGTAGCTCTCTTATGTTCGTAGATATTACTTTCTTTTTTATACAGTAGCTCTCTTATGTTCGTAGATATTACTTTCTTTTTTATACAGTAGCTCTCTTATGTTCGTAGATATTACTTTCTCCAAACACACAGAATTAGGCCGCTGAAGTAGTGAATACTTTGGCAGTTCGAAATAATGATGTGTCATTCGCGCAATACAAAACATGAACTAGTTTGAAATCTAGTCTTGTTGCCACATTACAACACTAAGTTACGAAGTCCCTTGTCGTGCATGGGTTTGAGTACTCAGTCAATGAGCGCCGTGGGCGAGGGGTTTGTTAATGCCCCGAGTTAGTCCTGCTCGCAGACTTTTCTCTTGATCCGACGTAATCGTGTGCACTCCCACTATATTAGTGGTTCTGATACTCACCGCACTGACAAATACCCACAGTCCGGAGTGGAAAGTTTTCGACGGCTCTTAGCAACGAGGTTTTGAGATGGGTATGCAATGCTGGAAAAACGGGAGATGCAGAGGTATCGTCCGGCACGAATCCCACATGAAGAAATCCGGGAGTTGCCTCGCTCGGACTTGAACCTGGATCACCTTGGTGGGAGGCGAGTAGTCTTACCACTATGTCACCGCGGCCCCTGCCCACGTTCGGGCCGGAGCTCTGTTCTTGACTCTTCATAATTGTAAATGCCGATAAGGGCGACAGTGCCACGCACATCAAGTACGCCATCGCCGCTAAGCGCAAAGCTCCCACAGCCGCGTAGTGTTCTCGTCACATTGCGTGTAACTACGGGACTTTCAGCGGTGACATAATTTTATTAGTAGACAGTCCGTAGAAAGATTCTATTCAAGGCCCTTGGGTAGGTTCGCGTGTATCTGGTGCCCATGTTTTGAGGTACAACATTTTGGAAAAGACTTTTTAACCATTTTAAAATGCTCGGAAGTGGTGTTTCTAATGAGCCACGTCTTGAAAGCACTCAACAGCCGTCGTCTGATGTATGCGTTCTTTTCGTAGAGCAGCTCAATGGTCGCACATTTGATAATTTCGTAGTAAAAATAGTACTTCAGAGACTGCAACGTATTTCATGCATCAGGTAGGATGGGGTCTTAATAGTGATGTCTCGAGCGCTGTTCACAGCACAGATTGAAGATGAGCTAGACCGCTAATGCGTCTTCTGCGCATGTACCCAACATTGACCTACCACACAGGAACACAACTGTCATAATCACATGATCAGCAATGTTAAACGTGTTCGTTTATCTTAATTTTTAAATTACAAGCACTATTACATTGATAAAATTAGTTTACCAGTTTAAATTTAATCAAACTGCATTACAGATTCGTGAGACATTAAACAATCTCAATGCACTTGTTTACTAAAGTGTTCTCACCTCAAATCCAATCCACGCCCGTTTTTACTATCCATATTGGCAGAAGAGCAGTCCAATATTGGGAAACGGAGATTGGTTTTGCGCAGCCAGCGATATCGGTGTACCTCGTGTTTAGTCTTTGGTTGAGGGTGAGATGAGGCGAAGATGGAGCGCCGAAGGTAGTAGACCTGGAGAAGCCGCCGGCAAGTGGCGACGACGAACACGGGCCTCCTTAGGGCCGCGTCGCGGACAACGACGGGAAGGGAAAGGGGGGCTGGAAAGTAAGTATCCATTTGGAAGATATCATTACGGAAATTATGCATCCATACTTGCGCAGAAGAATCCGAAATGGTAACCATTCAAATTTTACTAACAAATCATTGCGTTACTGAATCCTGAAAAGTATTCATTGTAGGAATGGTTACCATTCGGGATTTTTGTACCAACATTCACATCCCAAATATTCTTAAACGTGCCCACAATATGAATGGTTACCATTCCAGCTTTCTTCGCGAGTGCACGCATCTAAAAAAATTCTGAAAAGTATCCAATCGGAAAAGTTTCCAAAAATGGCGTCGGGGAGGTTGACGGTATGAGACTCGTTTCCCTGCTACTAGAGGGCAGCTGCAAATCATGTGTGTATGTGTGCGTGCAAAAACAAGGGAGTGAAGCACCCGGAACTCGGAAATAGTGAGTATTTGACTTTAAGAGATGGCGGCCAATACGGCGGTCTACTAGCTACCAAGATGGCGAAATCCAAGATGGTGGCGTACTGGATACCAAAATGACTTCAGAGGCCAAAGGTCAAGGTGAAGGTCGTGGGGTCAAAAGTCACTGTAATCCAAGATGGCAGTAGTCCGTCCGTCCGTCCGTCCGTTCGTATCCGAGATCCCTGTGCCAGAACTCTCATAATATAGCTAGTTAAGTCCTGTTCAAAATTCAATTAAATAGATTAATAATTATAATTATTATAATTAGTTCGTTCGACTTTAAAACGATGCGGAGACCAAGATTTATTTAGGTACAAAATAATAATTTGATAAAATTGACTAGCAGTAAACAAAGCTCACTCATCGACGGCCTCTGCGAAACAAGGAAAATAGTAGTCACTTGTTATTTTGAACTTCTTGAGGACAGGTCGTTAAACAAATTGTATAAATCTATAAGATATTACCATTTACTATTTGAGTACCCAGACGATTGACCAAATAACTTCAAATTGAATGTGTGACGGCATAACAGCGACAACAGCTTCGTTTTCTTCTTGAATCGGCTACCCAAATTTACATTATAATAAATGTGGAGTACTCCTGTGCCGAGTCCAAACCTATGACTATTTATTTCCTTTCTTAATTAGGCTGCATCAAAGGTGTCGTAAATCGTAATGAACCGGAACGTAAAATGTAAAATATACGGTTTTGGAAAATTGCAATTAATATATGTATATATTTTTTAACATTCTCCATAGAAAAACCGCCAAGATAGTTAACTCCTAAGAAAATACAGTATACCTAATTACCACTGTAATACCATGATACCATGCTATTTTAACATTTAAATTGGGTAGGTATGTTATTATATATTGTAAACTCAAAATTATATAGTGATTACCAGAAAATAAAATATGCTAATAAATCAACATTTAACGATAACATCAACGAGAACTGCTGTGCTGCAAAATTATAGACGGTGGCACTATTTCATATCTTAATACCACTAATAAAACAACTGTTGTATTTGTTATATTTTGTTCTGTTTTCCGATTCAAGTATGCAGCTATGTTTATTTTGTACGAACGTTCAACTAACATATTTGGCTTAACGTGAAACCATCCATCACAGAACAAATTGTGGTTGTGCAGTTGTGTAGAATACAAAAATATTCCTCCAGGAATTGACAGAACTGTAATGACAGCTGCTGGGTTAGACAGGCACGGATGTTCTTTTCATAGTCAAAATTCCGGAAAGTGACAGTTGTTGAACTGCATCTGAATGTCTTATGATGTATTAGAACATTCAGTTTAAAACACTTTCCGAAAAAAAGAACGCCTTTAGTCAGAGATATGATTTGTTCATTGAATGTAGGAACTTCAGTTTAAAATGTAAATTATGGTTTAAAAAACATACAAAACTGTAGGAAATAGTATTGCAACAAAACAATATGAAGTTCCATAATTATTTAAATCCGCCAATGGCGAAAATGAGAGTAGTTTGATTCTTTCTTTGTTTGATGAAATAAATCTATTATTGGTTATTGATAATTGTAACAAAATTCGAATCAGTAAAATTTTTACTTGGTTTCAGCAGATGTCTATCGGTGACCCGTCTTTCCTGTCAAACTTGTTATTTGCCGATGAAGCTGGATTCGCCAGAAATTCAATATTTAGTTTTCATTACACTTATAATAAGGCTGACGAAAATGTCCATTACTCGTCAATAACGACACGAACAGCTATTCATCATCAATGTTTGGGCAGGAATACTTTGGCGACAGTCTGGCTCTGACTTGTTCGGAGATAAACATGGCGATATTTAGTGTTCTCCTCAGAAATTAGTTACACGAGCTGTTGGAAGACGTAACCCTTAACGTTATACGTCGCATGTAGTTTATGCATGATGTTTCACCGTCACATTTTAGCAGAATAGTAAGATATTTCTTTAATATACAGATTTCGAACAAATTGATAGGTCGTGCAGGATCTAGTAATTGGCCTGCACCTTCTCCAGCCATTATTTCATTGTATTTTTATTTGTGGGCCACTTAAAAGCAAATGTGTATTCATCACCCATGCTTAACTTCTAAACACTTTGGCATCTGGTACTTTTGAAATACGAAAGTCAATGATACGACTACATGCGTGCATTCAGGCTGAAGGCGGTCTTTTCAACACATTCTAAAACAACAATAATCACCTCATTATTGCATTACAGACAGGACTATAACTCAGAAACAAAGTCAAAGAGGCGACATGTGTGTATGGACTTTATTCATATTTCAACTTCTCCTGGCCACCGGTGAATTGGATCCAACATTTTATGAAACATTATTTGTGTGCAGGTGTGTGTGCGTGTATTAGTGTAATATGTACTTTACTATTCTTTAAGATCTTTAAGACGGGGTGTCTCAATTTTCGCAATTACCCCCCCCCCCCCCCAAATTACTGAGACGATCAAAAAATTAATTTTCGCTCAAACTTTTGACTTTAAAATGTTGGTTCTTTTTTAAACACGTACCGATTTACCGTGTCCTTTGCTCTGCTATTACGAGTTAAACGGAACCTGTTACGTGCATGAACGAAGTCATTAGCACGCAATTATTTTTTTAACGTGCCGAAAATGTTGTTCCGACGCACGTTTCTCTAGTTGCAAACTTTATTACACACTTTGGGGAAGTTGTTAAAAGTATTTTTGAGGTAATCGCTGTTTAGAAAATTTGGCTGCTCCTTTTGGATAGTTCACACGAGCAATGAAGACTTGGCTTTTTACAAACAAAATCTCTAACTACGCTATTGTCTCCGTTGATTCCCCACTTACTTGCATTTTTTGCGTAATCTGGAATAATTCTGCGGGGTGCCCACGACGAGAGAAAAGGTGACGTCCAGATGAAGAGTTCGTTGCCCGGACGTACGGCTGGCGCGGTCGTTGCCCGGAGCGACGTGGGTGCAGCGCACGGCAAGCATTCAAGGCAGACTGACTGGCGTAAGTCGGCTAACACACGAAGCGATCCGGCGCATGCACTCTGGCTAAGGTTTCTCAGCTGTCTGGTGCGAAGCTCGTCGGTGTGCTGCGGGCGGCCGATGTCCAGGTGCCCTGCGATTCGCCGAGCAACCAAGACTTCAGGAGGTGTGGTGGGATGGAATCGCCGATCATTGGAAGCGCCCCCTGAGTTCACCCCACTATGGAGATTTTGTGTGCTGGTGGGGTTTATTGGATGCACATGGAAGAGACTGTTATTGGCCGAGCTCAGTGTATTAAAATTTTGGTCACTTTTGTATAAATACTTGCCCAGGAGAGTCACTCGAGAGAGATGGTTCCTCCGCAGTGATCAGACGACAGCGTCAGTTAAGTACTTTGAGAACTTTTATTGAATATTTGAACTTTAAGTCCATTTGGTGTGATGGTCCTAGTAGGATATTTGTGGATATCGCAATATTGCTTTCAAATTTCAGGAAAGCAAGTTCTCAGGAAATTTTAAGAGATTTCTGGATTTAAAAAATCCTCTTGTAATTTGTGAAGTTTTAAAATGATCGCCTTACAAAAATATTGTGCCATATTTCTCCTTTTAAGCCACCATCAATGTCAAATTGTTATGGAGCAAGAGGTTAATTGTAACAAGCGACAGTTAAGGTAAACGTGCTCCTGTTAAAGATTTTAAAAAGGCTTTAAATCCAATCTTGTTGTGGAAAATTCTTAACGATCAGTTATTAATTTAAATTAAAATTGACCTTGTTAGCATTTGTAGATATGGCCAAGTAAGGAACTACCCAGTTTAGAATATTTGCTTGTGTAATATTAAATGATTAGCAGTTTCCAGTATTTGTATTGTCTTGAAGATATACATTTTAATGGCATTTATCATTGTTGGCTATGGCCAAGTAGAAAAATTACCCATTTTAAAATTCTGCTTGTGTAACCAATATATTACAATATTTGTTTGATTGCAGATAACGCTTTTTATGGCCTTCGACATGGTGGCTATGGCCAAGTAATAATTATTGCTTGTATAATCAATAATTATCGTATTTGTTTGATGGCCTTTAAGTTATGGCCCAATATAAAGTTTCCCATAGTATATATATTTTTCACTAAATGAAAATCATATTATATTACAAAACTTGTCACAATTTACAAGTATCAATTCTTGCAAATGACAGTTGGAACTGTCCAGTTCATAGGCAAGAACCGCCTTGTTGAAAATTTTGCCATGGGCAACAAACAAATAAGTAGTGTTCTGGATTTTTTTACATTTTTATGATATTTAAAGACCATTGTGTAGAATTTCAAGAAATGCATTTATAATCCACCTTGTTATTGATTGATTGCTGTTATGTTACAGTTCAGTACATTACACTGTTCAGTACCTTGCTTACTTTTTGGTACTGGAAGATGTTGCCAGTGTGCATAATTTAATAAAAGCATATCAAGCATTGTTTTCTGATTAATTTTTACTGATTTCTTTGGTTTTTTCAGCCTGTGGTGAAGCCCGAATAGATCTCAGAGAATGTACACATGAATTTTCCATTTGAAAAATCAACGATAAGTCAGATAAACATTCTGTTAAATATTTCTACAGTAAAAAGTTTTATTACTAATTCAGTAGTTGAAGTAAGGTCACACTGCAAATATGAAAGTGGAGTTAAACGGTTTGATTATTTCCAATCACAGTTCAGATTATTTGCTATAGATTAGCTTTAAATGGGTGCCTCTTTGCTATTTCTCTGCACCACTCACTTCAGGGCAACTTAGGGCTTATGGATAGCTGCCTTGTTGCGTCCTCTGGACATAGAGGTCGCCACATCTTAGACACTTGTAAAATCTAAATACTTGCATTTTAATAAGAAGGATAACAAGTAAACAACTACAGTTGCCATTAATGTATATACAAGAACAGTGACACAGTCTTAGAACAGAACAACAGCAATTGAACAAAATGCCAATATGCCATAAATGAGCCATGCTGGTAGTTTGACATTAACCCCCACAGGCACAGCCTCCTTTTGTAGATATTATATCCTCGACATTTGTAAGCTTCTGGTGATTGTCGTAGCTTTAGTATATCGGTTACAAGCTGTGAGAATAGCATTGCATTACAATGTCTGTATGCCGTTCATTGCCTGTGGGTAGATATTACATCCTCGACATTTGTAAGCTTCTGGTGATTGTCGTAGCTTTAGTATATCGGTTACAAGCTGTGAGAATAGCATTGCATTACAATGTCTGTATGCCGTTCATTGCCTGTGGGTAGAGGTAACATTGCTTTAGGTTATGTTCTAAAGTTTTCTGATTACAGCTCCATTCGTATTGTACTCGCTCATACATACCGCCCATTAAGAGGATGCATGCAGCTCGCAACATTCCTGAGACTGCTTCATTTTGTACCAAAGTAGAATGGTAAAGATAAAAAAAAATATGCTATTTGGACATACGAGGAACTCTGGCCTGAAATAAGAACTAGACATTATGATATATTACGTGTCAACGTAATACCGAAAAGGATGTAGAGTTTTGTGATTTGCCGGAACATTTTTCACGCCTTTAAGCTGTTTATACTAATCACAGATATACAGTTTAATGAGTGACATACTTCTTACTGGCCCAGTCGCATGAGAAATTAACTTTACACACAGGCTGCAGATAATACGTAACATAAATAAACCATGGGACCTGTACTAAGCACTTTGGAAAAACCTGTTAGTCAGTATATTTTCCCCATGGTCTTCCAACAGCTTTACAAATAGTGGAAACTTGTTAACAATATTGACTTTAAGAAGACTATGTTCCTGGAGCAACTTTGCGCGTTCGAGGTCACGAAACGAGGGAGCGATACGGACGACACTAACACGCACCTCTTGTGCCTCAACGCTCCTACGCGCAAGGCGTGCAGTGTTTCCGTCGCCTTCTACTGTGCAAATTAGATTTGTAACAGTAGGATGTTACTACACGCGATGAAAGCCAACATACCGATCTACAGATGCCACTTTGTACTTTTCTGATACTCTTTGAAGCAACTGCGGATGCAAGCTCAAAATACCGCGCTTTTTTTACCATTTTCTTAATTCCCTTTTTTACTTTGTATATTATTAATAGAAAAAAGTGGCTGCTGTAGATAAGTGATTTTTACCTTTTTGTGGCAAAATGCTGTATTTCCAAGATATTTGTTAACTGAAATATGCGTATCCGTGCAAACAAAGATTTTACACAAAATATGACATTGGCATCCTTTGTAGACAAAGAAGGCAGTATTTGTGCTGATTTCGGCCATTTCCAAGAAAACACAAGTTCTCAAAAGTTCGTTTACCACTGCACGAGAGCATGTTGTTGTGTTCGCAAACGTATTTGTCTCCTAAAAGGTTCAATCAAGATAAAACTAAATTTTATTTTACTTCACATGTAAGCATAACAAATTACTGTGAAAGGTTTATTTAGATGACAAGTAATAACATTATTGACGTCAGTAACTATAATTTAAGAATTGCTAAATTCATCTACTACCACATTACATGATGATTCACCACCAGCTTATACTGTACATATAAAGCTCTGCTCGAAAGTAGTGGCATCAGACATCTATCCGTGATGTCCCAAACAATTTTGTAAATGCGAAATTTACATTTATACCTAAGTGGAGGAGAGTGGAATTATAAGGGCGGCTCCTAACATATAGATCTGGAGAGCCGTTATATATATTTAACTGTTACATTAATGATCGAATAGGCAATAGCATTCATAACCATTCTAATTCTGTTGGAGTGTTCATTACGATAATGTTGTCAAAAAGTGCACAACGTGGTATGCATATCTTAAATATCCTTAAGTAATAAATACGTATGCAATTTCATAGGCCCGATTCTCACGACAGGAACCTTCTTGTCATTTAAATATATTATGTTGTCTTCGTACCATTTTTCACTCTCCATGTATTTGTAATCTATGTTTCTTAAGACTCTATTAAAGTAAATAAATCACAACTGCTAAATAAAATCCAAGTACTTCTTATTTCAGATCTACATAACTCAGTTACATGTTATTGTTTTGGCTATTAATACATACAATACATAAAAATATTAATCTGTTGAGTTACATCTTTAACATGTGAACAAAAAATTACGACTAGAATTAGTCAACACTTCACACTGGCATGTAAACTGAGAGATGCAAAATTAATACATACAAATAAACTGAAAATCATAAAGTTTCATTTAATAAGCAATTGTACCATTTTGTTTTAGAATAGTTGTATACTATAATTTGACCAACGATAGTCATCCATGGCATGCATGTCAATGGAAGTGGTAATTATATACCCTTGTGCTGTGGTGACGCTTTGGTAAATTCTTCTTTCTGCAAACTCGGGCAGGCATATTCTACACAGAATTCTGTGTCCACACGGTACACACTCTCGTTGGCTTGTTTATAAAACAAATCATTGCAACGTCTCATTACGCAGAGCATCTAATTAGTATTGTTAAGCCTTACACTCTAAATCGGAATCAGTTATATTTTACTGATTGTCAGTTGAAACTGCTCCATCCAGAATCTGTAGAAAAAATATCACTCATTCATCAGTTAAAAGAAATATACTAATTCAAGCAGTAGAAAACTAGTTATTTATAGTTGGTTAATAACTAAGCACAGAGCATTCTTATGTGATGTACGTTAGGTACGATTTATTTTGTCGCAGAACACAAATATTGTCTACACAAAATCGTTTTTGGATGTGGTTGGGGCTCGAACCTACTCCCATAAAACAAAGCATGCTGATGTTTTCATGATCAGCCATATCCACTGCCCTATTTTACCACTGCCAAATGTGTGCTCGTATTATGGGTACTGAATCACAAAATGTAATGTCAAATATTGCTTAGTTTCGTGATGTGAAAGTATTTCTTGTTGTCGAAATATATAGATTTTCTGCTCAAATACATGACTTTGCTAAGTTCGAAAGTCAATATATGTTTAGTTTAGTTCGGATTATGTGTTTTAAAATATAAATATAGTGGTTTTAATGCACGGGGTTATCGATGTCCCCTAGTATCCGCCATTTTATAATGCAACGAGATACTACAGATTTAAACTGTTATTTTTAGTGACCGATAGATCAGTGACAATTTTACTGACTCGGTAGTGCGGTGATTCAATAAGAAAGGTGGATTTACACCAACATATGTGTTGTGGTCTGCAAGTTAACAGATCAAATAATGAGGAAACGACAAATTTTATAAAATATTGCATTGTTTCTAACGCTCCACTGTCTAATTAGCACAGTTATTACTTGTTAATCACTCTCTTCAAAATAACAATTTCTTTCTGTACAATCTCGTTGCATTGTAAAATGGTGGATACATAGATAACACCGAAAACACCGTTAAAACCGCTATATTTTTCTTTTTAACTTTGAATGACTTTCGAGACATACAAAGTCGTGTACCTATGTATGCATAATATGAGTATATTTCGACAACATGAAATACTTCACATTACGAAACTTACAGTCGTTCGCCATTGTAAGTACTACGTTAATGCGAGACCGTTTATCTTAGTGGCAAAGTAGCAGAGTTTGTAGAACGTCAGCTAAAAGAAACAAGAGAATGTGTTGCGTTTTGGGATGACGGTTCGGTACCAACCACTTCCAAAATTTCCCTGTACTGATTTTCTACTGACTGTTTGTATAAGTGGATTTAATTTAACTGAAGAGATTAGTAGTTTCATTTTTCTACTGATTCCGGATGGAGCAGTTTCAACTAACACTCAGTAAAAAATAACTGACTCCCATTTAGAGTGTACAGTAGTATGGAAATGTAGTATACGAGTACACACACGTTTATTTTATAGAAATACTATTGCTGTGACGTGTTCTACATATGAGTTTATTATTCAGTAATTTTATCTTTATTTTTATTTTATTTTACATATTTAATATGTACACGCAGCAGTTGAGAGTTATTCATATATTCAATATTACGTATTTATTTTCATATTGTTAAGTTTTGAGCTACATGCTAATTTGTGTAAGTTGGTAATGGTTGATAATAACGTATTGATTGTAATAATAAGGAATGCACCCCGATATAAGCCCTATGTGACGCAGGTTAATTCAAATCAGATAACAGACGCTAAATTGAGTTGTTGAACGAATGTTCTGGTCTCCATCTTGTTTGAAATGGGTCGCTAACGTAACAGGTCAGGTAGACCTGAGCTCCGTCTGAACAGGCAAAAATTATAATTTAAAAGTGAGTTTGACCCCGACAAATATGCTCCGTTTTACGTAAATAGCCGGCAGAGTGTTTTAAAACTGTCTGAAGAGGGCTTAGGAGTTTTGCAACTTTAAGTATAACGCAGAAATATGAGGTATCTTATCACCGCCATACTAAGTGACCGTTGGTCCAGCGGTGGATTCCTTAAGACGTTTCCTGCTAACTTCTAGTCCAGCTGCTGTGTGGTATTTGTAAATATGCTGTGGTTACAATATAAAGTTGGAAACATTATTTAAATCGAGTAAAGATTTTGTTTGCATTAAACTCCATTCCACCCTTGGACTTCTTTGAGTGATATGCTAGTAGTTAGTTTCCTTATTATTTCCCAGCAAATATTTAAAGTGACATGTGTATAGCTGTGTGGAGGCGGATATTAGCCTGGATACAAAGAAACATGCTGGTAAGATGTACGTCTGTTGATGTTTTTGCTGTGATTTTTAGTATTTTGCAGTGTGTGTTCTGTCACCTACGCATTCAGTTGTTTATTTGCAAACCCTGTTGCAGAATAATTACACATATAAATATATCTCCATTTGTTTTCACATACATTCAAGAACCCTAATTCACCATAGCATACATGTTGATTCTCTGGTATTCGCTGGGGTAACTCCTTCATCAGTTAAGACGGTTGAGTGTAGTTCTTGTAGCAAAGTAAATCAAAGCATTAAATGTGAGGAATTTTGTTGGATATAGGCTGTTGAAAGTTTACTGAACACTTTCAAAATCAATATTGGAAAAACGTCACTGTATCTAGTACCTGCATACGAACAGCCACATTGAGTGGCATTTGCCCAGTAAAGCAGATAACAACGGAGGGAAAGTAGTTACTGTTTTTACGTCAAATTAACAGTACTAGGCAAAAATGAGCGAAAACTGAAATTATTTCGTTTGGTTTCTGTATTTTTTATGCATCTACAGTAAGTGTAAGTATTGACAAATTTGTAAAATGTTCTTTTCTAATGATTTATCGGTTGCACTTGACCGACGCATTAATAAAGTGACCAGGCCCATCGAAATGTTAGTTTTAAATATGTATGTTGGAAGAATACATAATGAGCATACAAGAATCCATTAAGCATGGCTTTCAAAGGTGCTTACACTACCGTGAAATGCCTAGTACTAGGGACAGCGTATGTTATTTTCGGTATAAGCTGTTCACGGTAAAATGAGAACTTTCTAAAGTCCTGCTTTAGATATACTTGTATACACTTTACGTATTTCACCCTATTATATAAAATTAACATTGCCATGGACCTCAACACTTTATGCATGCGTCGGTCAAGTAAAACTGTGAAATTATTAGGAAAGTAAATATTGTACAAATCTGCTCATTTCTACACTTCGATGCAATAGAAAAAGTACGAAGCGAAAGAAATAATTTTAATTTGCCACTAATGGTTACCTAAAACTTTTTATTCGACGTTAAAATACGGAACTACTTTCCCAACCATCGTAACCAACTTAACTAGACGCATGCCATTCAGTGCGCCCGTTAAAATGTATGCCAGGCAGGAGCAGTGAAATTTTTTCTAAAGTTGATTTCAAAAGTGCTCACTTTATCGTGAACAGCCTTTAGCTGCAAGAACACTATGCTTCGTACAAAGCCTGAGTTCATGCCATACATGTCACGAGACCGGGAACCGAAATTCTCATAACTCGTTAAGTGGGTTTACTAATCTAAAGATTCCAACATTGTACAATGAATACTTAATTTAATACTATTAAACTGTATTTACTATCTTACAGCATATACAAGGATACCCACTTACATTTTACAAGGCATGCCATTAAATGAAAAAATATACAACATTCGAGCTCATTACATGAGAAATGCCTTTATTACCCCGATCTACAAATATTTAATATGCTACTGTTGTGATATTAAGTAAAACAATTTATTGAAATTTGTGCGTAAATTATTTAATAAACAATTTTCATAATACCAAGAGAATTAAAGATTATCTCAAAACTCAAGCAAGATAAGCTACAGTTTAATTACATAGGTATAAATAGTATTTAAGGTATAATATTTTTAAATTCTGTCTATGTTATGTCCTTTGTTTTTAAACTTTCTGTTTCGTTTTGACCCCTCTTCATTTGTATATGTTTGTAATATGACTTGCAAACATCTAACTATTGCTACATCCAGTCTCTAGGCTCATGTGAATCGAAGGAATAAAAAAAAATCATAATAAATAAACATGTACACATACATCATGTATTCAATAAAATAAACTAATCAAGATTAACAGGTAAAGTGTCGTGTGCAAAATCTATATAACTTGTGTAATTGCTGCACCAGTGACATGCAACTCTCGTGAAATTTTTGCAAATTACGTTCTTCAGCAGCAAAATTTAGACGTTATGCATTGCGTGTCTTGGTATCGAACAACTCACATTCTTATTCAGATTATTACTGATGCTATTATCATATTACGTATTTATTTACCTTTATGCTTTTCCTACCTCAGGTGGAATTCTGGTGTCCTCAAGCCGCTAATGTTGCAATCAAAAAGTATATATTACACCATAAAAACTAAGAAATTTACCTGTTTGAGGAAAGAGAACTGCTGTATAAAATGTAAACATTTGTATATATATATATATATATATTTATTTATTTATTTAGTTTGATTACACATCTTTTTCTCGAAATTTTAGCTAAATATTTTAAAATTTTATTTAGCTTGTATGTTATTTATCTGTGAACCGAATGAACTTCATAACAAAGGTAGTGAGTTTTTTTTTTTCACCAGCATTGCCTTGTGGCGGGCTGTACACAGTGTCTAAAAAACACAAGAAAATTAATAAATAATTTGACTTTCTTGTTACATTCCTCCTTGAAGATAACGCGGAGTTTTGCGTTTTATGTTTTACTTCTCTGGAGCAGTATCTGTGATAAGGCTGAAACCTACGGAAAATCAAGTTCCCTTCCGCAATCTGAAATGTGTGGTGCTGTCTTTTTAATGGCCCTCACCCCATTTTCTTGTTGCAGAACCCCTTTCCCTGTACATTTCACGCGCCTGCATTTCAGAGACGACGTATTGTTTTTCCTTTCGTGTATTCTATAAAAATAACCATCTCCGACTGAAAATCACGATCCACCATTCCAACCACGACATTCGAGCACGTCACTAACCCCTTCTGAATTCTCGCCTCTAATCTCCATGTCGATCGTAACTCAAGAAACGATCATCGGAGACTGATGTTCTTACTTCGGTTCTAAGTGCGGTAGACGATGGGTGCTGAACCTTTGAGGGGGGGGGGGAGGGGGACGGCCTACGCTCTTCTGCGAAAAACAGTGATGCGTTTAAAGGTCATTCTCGTAAAGGGAGGCAATTGGCCTGTTTTTCTCCTCGTCCGCAGCTGCACATGACATCATGTATCCTAGGCCGTGTTCCGTTCCCTGCACTGATGCGACCTACTGCATAGTTGCCAGTTGTTCCGTTACTCCATGCGTTTGATGCTGGCTGGGCTGGGGAACGGAACAAGTCCCATGCTCTATTTTCGGCGTGTAAATGTGAGCGTTTTGTTTACGGATGGCAAGACATTTACATATACGTCGATGGTAAACCCGTGATCCTGTCGAACGATTTGACAGGATAACTTGTTTACAATACTCTTATATGTGAACGCGGCATATTAAAACTAATGGAATATTAAATATTTAACAGCCACCACGAGTACATATTAACCTCAAAGTCGTACACTCAGCAGATTAACATGTCGCAGGTTGGCATTCCAACCTGCTTTACTTTCGCCTAGTTAAGTTTGCTTGGGTTCTGTTTACTTTATTTCAATGGAAAAAAGGAAACACTGTTTGGAAAAAAAAGGTTGGGGGTCTTTAGATTTACGCCTTTCATGAGACGGATTTGTTTTCATGGAGCAGTAGAAAATTGTGCTCGTATGGAAATAACATTCATACTATTGTAACTTCAATAATTCTAACTGTAATGAAAAAAACAAAACGCGATACATATGTCGTTCGTATTCGTATAGATGCAGACACGCACACGCACACACACACACACATACTTTGGCCGAAGTTAACCTTACACTCGTTGAACTCACGTATTTAGACAAAAAAAAAAACAAATATAATTTACACTCTACAATAGTGTTGGAAGTGCGACTTTTTTTAGGCCACGTGCATTTCAATAATTGTAGTAACAGTTTACAAATACATTATTTACAAAACACGCAAACTTACTGTTAGTTAAATTCGCTACTTCTTAAAAACGTGTTCTATGGAAATCCTTTCAAGTTTACTTTACCAAAACACGTTTGTTCGTCATTATCATTATATAAGTTAGTTGCAGAATCATTCAGTACAATCAACACTGCACACATTTCCTGAAACTAACAAGTTTGCCCTTGGTCGCAGACGATGCTAACCTCCAAATACGCACGTTTCTGCCATTTTCCCGCCACTGTGACGTCAGCGCATGAAGCATTTGTGCTGTTTCCTCGTGCAGGTTATGCGTGATATTGGCCGGAAGTAGAATGACGTAGTAGGTGCGACGATGCGCCTGTGCGAAGGGATCGGAACTACTTCGTTGACCATATTTTGCATTGTGGAGGTAACAGAACGTGGCCCCATACCAAACAACTCACTCCTTGAGTCTATCTCGTTCCATTCGGTAAGTCGACATACATTTTTCTGAACAGCTGAACCGAATGTAGAAACTGTGCTATATTTTGAGTTCTTATGCCGAAAAGTACACGGATTCTTACCGGGGTCTTTGCTTCCATTGCTATGTGCATTACTCTCTATAAACGTTCAGTTTGTTAAACAATAGTCCTAAGCAGACACTGTAAGCGTCTGAAATATAGTGAAAGGATACCGAATTTACACTTATTTGGAATTATTCTTGTGTGTTCAGTCATGTCATTTTTAATAATTTGTTCAGTACACGGTGAGTAACAAGTTGTCTATGCTCTCTTCCGTTTTCGTTGCAACTGTTTAAGTCGACACAGTTTTTCGTCTCTTACGTTAATAATACTTTTAATAATTTAGTAAATTGACTGATAGAACTTTGTTTATACAAAAAGGAGCGACAGGTCTGGTTGGCCTTCAAAGTGTTAATTGATTTTCCTAACGCGGAAGGCCAAGTGTGTATAGGCCTAATGAAATACTACTTAGTGTTTCAAAAAGTCCTAAATTTGAACAGCAATAAGAACTGACTAATCATCGTATATGTGGAAGACATGTGTGTATAAAGCTACTTTAACGATAATATGAACTTATTAACGCAGTTACGTATATGATAATATGAACTTATTAACGCAGTTACGTATATGATAAAGAAGTACAAGTAATGGCAATATATAGGATGTTTCAGTAAAAGCGTGCAAAAATGAAGCTTGTAACAGCGGCCTCACTACGGGACGTTTTAAGAATGGCAACTTATCGCGCTTCCGGACATGGGTTTAATCTCGTAATATGTCAATCCCATTGTACGGTGTGGGTTTAGAACATCCGATACAAATTTATTCTACAGTTAAAATTTTAACCTATATTATGATACGTGAAGGTAATGATTACTTTAGCACTTCAAACTTTACAAAAACTGCTGCAGAATGTTTCCTTGAAATGACCTTGACCTTTGGCCTCGGAAGTAATTTTGGTAGCCAGTACGCCAACATCTTGCATTCCGCCATCTTGGTAGCCAGCAGACCACCGTATTGGCCGCCATCTCTTAAGTCAAATACACACTATTTCCGAGTTCCGGGTGCTTCATCTCCCTTGTTTCTGCATGCACACATAAACACATGATTTGCAGCTGCCCTCTAGTAGCAGGGAAACGAGTCAATCTTATACCGTCAACCTCCCCGACGCCATTTTTGGAAACTTTTCCAATTGGATACTTTTCAGAATTTTTTTTAGATGCGTGCACTCGCGAAGAAAGCTGGAATGGTAACCATTCCTGCATTGGATACTTTCACTCGCCCCACGCCGGCTGGCGCTTCGCTGTGAGCGCGGTTTCCCGCCGAGATCTCGGCCAGTATGCAGCGAGCAAGGCGGAGATGCGGATCTAAGTGCGCGACTAACAGCCGCTACACAGTGCCTGGCAGCGGGCCAACCTTGCTCGTCGACCTTGTGACGTCACCTGGTCGCCTGCCGCTGCCCCTGCCCCTGTCGCACTACAGGTAAAGGCTGTTACCTATAAAGTGAGCACTTTAGAAATGAACCTGCATGCCCTGCATGCATAGATTTTATTCAGCGCTCTGAGTGATATTCGTCCAGTAAAGATTTTTAACGATGGATGGGAAGTAAGTCCATATCTTAACGTCCATCGGAAAGTGTTGAGGTAACCATTTGTGATAAATTAAAATTATTTCTTTCGCTTTCTGTTTTTTTTTATGCATCGAAATGTAAAAATGAGCAGATTTGTAAAGTATTTTCTTTCTTAATAATATCACAGTTTCATTTGACCGACGCATGAATAATGTGACGAGGCCCATGGCAATTTTAATTTTACAGAAGGTGGAAGCATACACAGCGTGTATGCAAGTAGATCTTATGTAGGGCTTTCAAATGTGCTCATTTTACCGTGGACAGCCTATACGTTCACATATACCTGCCCGCCTGATGCCGGTGCCTTGACGTCAGCCCTGGCGCTAGGTATTCCATAGTAAAATGCAGAGGGTTCCGTGAGCTTGGCTTGCAATAAGTCAACTTCTGGAACATAGGCAAACAAACCAAATAGTTTGCTCTTACTTATTGCCTGCATAGTGCTCAGGAAACAGATCACGTGCACCAAAAAAAAATTTTTTTTAAACACATTATAAAAAAAACTTGTTTGTGCAGCTGTACCTAGAAGTAGGATGCAATATGTGTTATTAAATTATTAAATATGCTGTTATTGTATCATGTTAGAGGTCCTATCGTTTCGCCTTATGGCGCAAGGCTGAACTTCGCAATCATTGGTGTGTAAGTTTATATCTGTATACACACATACACGCTCACGCGATTATTTATTTCATACTTCTTTCGTGAAATTAAATTAGTAATATAAAATGGGGGTTCTGACCCACCAAGCTGCAGGCTGTGGACAAGTGGAGCCTAATAAGCATAGATTCAGGCTGCAGACTGGGAACCCCGGGAGCGACAATTTCCCTTTTTTCCTATTTTCCCGTCCAAAACTTGATTTCGCGTACATAAACGTCCCTTTTTCCGTTTTCCCTTTTTCCCCCCTCAAAATTTCCCCAATTTCCTTCCCGCCGCCGACGGCCATGTCGGTAGCCAGTGCCGGCCGCCATATTATGTGCCTAATATGGATAACACAGGGCCGATCCCACATTGTGGCGTTTGACTCATTGTGGAGGTGGAAGAGATGTTCCATGACGCCACTCAGGACCGCCATCTTGGATCACGAGCACCACTGACTAACAATATGGCAGACAATTGTCGACCAGCTGAGGATGGCCATTTCGGTGGCCAGCGCCGGCGGTGGCGGTGGGGCATCAAGGCATCGCGAACGATCGGATATTGCCACCCTCTGGGTCAAATATGCCCCATGCTAACGTATAAGCATAGTTGGCTGTAATTTCCGAACCGTTTACGTTATAGTTGTCAGAATCATAACATAGTATCCACCCCGACTAGGAGAAGTGTTGTGGGTCAAATATGACACATGTCTACTTTTAAGCATAGGTGACTGTATTTTTCGAACCGTTTATGGTATAGCCGTAAAATTCATCACATAGACATCATCCTCGACTAGGAGAAGAATCTCGGGATCAAGTATGCCCTATGTCAGTGTACAAGCATAGTTGGGTGTAATTTCCGGACTATTTGAGGCATAGTTGGCAAATTCATAACGTAGATATCCTTCATGAATAAGAGAGGGATCGCAGGGACGAGTATGCACCATGCCAATGTATAAGCATAGTTTGCTGTAATTTCCGAACTGTTTGAGTGATAATTGTCAATTCATAAAATAGACTTCAACCACGACTATGATAGATGGCTGTAAGTTACAAAGCATTTGAGATACAACTACCAAAAAATGATAATACATGTATAACCCCCGACGACGAGAAGGGACGTGCAGACATATATCGGCCTGCATGTCTCCCCGTCCTTACTCACCTCTGTATATCCTTTCCCCTCGGTGCCGCCTTTCCCGTCCCGGCACCGCGACCAGCTACCATCCACTCGTCCTCACGCTTTCTCTCTCTCTCTCTCTCTCTCTCTCGTCTCCTATCATTGTCTCCCCCTCCGGCCGTCTAAATCACCACTGATCCTTCTTCCTCGAACACTCGCCACCGTCCGGCTAGCGACACGCTGCGCGCCGACCCGCCGAACACTCATGTAACAGAGTACTTACTTAGACAGTCGGTCAGTACCACCGGCCTTGCACCTGTGAGCCGTGTACCGAGACGTCAATGTATGTACGTATGTAATGAGATGTCACTCGCAATGAATACACAGTCATCGCTAGACATCCGAGTCCCCCGCACATACAACACATGCTAGAACGATAAGCAACCTATTATGAAAACGAATTATCCACTACCTAAACTTACTTCCAGACAGTCCCTCTCCCCCCCCCCCGAACCATCAATGTGCGTATATACTTCCAGACAGACGGTTAGTACTACCCCACTAGGGAGGACCGACCTTGCACTCGTGAGTTGTGTACTCACTCACAATTAATACACACAGCCGTCACTATACAGCAGTGTCTCCGCACATACAACGACATCAACACATGCTAGAACGATAAGCAACCTATTATGAAAACCAATTATCCACTACCTAAACTTACTTCCAGACAGTCCCCCCCCCCCCCCCCCCCGAACCATCAATGTGCGTATATACTTCCAGACAGACGGTTAGTACTACCCCACTAGGGAGGACCGACCTTGCACTCGTGAGTTGTGTACTCACTCACAATTAATACACACAGCCGTCACTATACAGCAGTGTCTCCGCACATACAACGACATCAACACATGCTAGAACGATAAGCTTATTATTATTAGGAAACGAATTATCCCCTACCTTACCTGGGGTAGCAATGATTACTCGTAAGCCGTGAGCACATTCCGTGGTTGACGTGACCCCGCTGTAAGCGGAAACTGCAATTATAGTCCTGCCTCTCCGTGCACGGTAGATACAGACCCAGTACTACCTCCCCTTGTCAACGTGCTTATCGGTATACTATTGAAAGGAAACAATGCATGTACCCTGAACCACCCTCGAGGTTCGATTCCCGTAGAAAGTGTTACTACAAGACGTCATGAAAACTACCAATGGATGTACGTTCATGGAAGATGGGAGCAAGGGCGCCACTGCAGTAACCACCATTGTCTACAACAGTGGTCGTAAATACAGACAGTCGCATATCAAGCTTATCACACACAATTATACTCATATGCATTTCTCTGTTTGTGTTCTCAGTAGCCCGTTAGAGTTCACGAAAGGAAAAGTACCTACCAACCCGCACGCGCGTATTGATCAAGCGTTAGCTAGACAAAACCATACAACGTATGTCATTCGACAAAAGTTATGTAAAGTCATCACTAATACAAATAGTCGGGTTGGCCGAGTGGCTTAAGGCGCCTGTATTAAGCACTGGTTCCAGTAAAAGTGAGAGTGGGTTGAAATCCCTGCACCCGACACATTTTTTCTGTACACTACTTGAATAAATAAGGTATCGCAGGTTCGATTTCCGCTGAGAGGCTTGGTTCGTTCATCTTTTTTCGCGAAATTTTAA
This sequence comes from Dryococelus australis, assembly GCA_029891345.1. Lineage (NCBI taxonomy): Eukaryota > Metazoa > Arthropoda > Insecta > Phasmatodea > Phasmatidae > Dryococelus > Dryococelus australis. The sequence continues at coordinate 96,370,635 of CM057002.1, read as the reverse complement.
GATTTGCGGTATAATTTCTATGTTTTTAAATAACAGATATATTTGGGAAACCATTAATCAAATCATTAAATAAAAACTTTGATAATATAGCTGAAGGTTTTAAAAATAATACGTAGATTCACAATTAAATTAGTGTTTCTTCTTTACCAAGTGAGCAAAGCATTGGTTTTTATTTTACAAGATCGTATGTTTCTGTTCTGGGGTGAATAATTGTAGTTAAAGATAACACAAATATGAAAATTAGTGTTGATTTTAAAGAAGCTGTTGAGGCTGGTACAATTTAATGTTTTAATTAGGCAACGAAATTTAACTTATGATTATTTGAAAGAAAATATCACTGAAGATATATAAATTTTTAATTTTAATGAATGGATAGTGTAAAAAATTTTACAGAAACAAGATATTGTTTCGGTATTTATATACATCTTTTAGATATATTGTTAAAGGTTTTGATCGAATAAAATATTATTTTCAAAATTCTAAGTAAGTTTTTTCTTTCTCTAATTCTGTCTTGATTTAGATTGCTCGCTTGTAAAATTTCTATTTCTAGAAAACATGAAAAAGTTGCTTGAAAAGCGAGACATTTGCTTGATCTTAGCTTTAAACTTAATGTTTGTAATGGTGAGACAAGCCTGCACGATATTTTTGAAAACAAGTGGTAAATTTTCTTGATTTTGAGGTAAATTAGTTTGGTTTTTAGAATGCTTAACCATGAATTTGGGGCAATAAACCTTGATTTTGGTCTCAAATTGCTTGATTTTTCGATGAAAATTTGGGGTGGTCCAGAACTCTCCTTTTACATCTACTGCCAATTTTCAATTCCTTACGTAGCCAATGAGCATCCCAGTTCCGTTACATTAAATGTACCGCCACTCCATTTTCCTTCTCTCCACTTAAATATTCTTTTTTTAAATAAAAAAAATGGCTTAATGCGAGCCACTGATGTCCAATATTGAATGACCCAAATGGTGAATATTTCCCAGTAAAGTGAAGATCGAATTTGAGGTAATAAACGATAAACAACCTCAGCCATGTGCTTACAATATAGGCTCTGTCTAGAACTAAAATTATTCCGTGTGAAATCACAGCCTGCTTGTTGCTCGTGATGTAAGCAAGCAGTATGGCAGGCAAAGTTCCTCCAACTCTTCCTCGTTGCTGGGCGGGTGGTGTCGGGAGCGATGTTCTCAGGCCGCATATTGGCCACTGGCCTTGAAGCAGAGTTGTTTGCCTTCCGGCGAGGTTTATGTAAACTCGGTTTGTGCAGACGCAAGGCGATCCCGTGCCTCGTTGCCTGCCGCCTGCTCGCGTCCATTTCAGGCTAGCGCTGACAATTTCAATATCACATCAAACTATGATAATCACATCGACATTTCTTTGTTTCCTGTTAACATCGCAGGGGCCGCGGTGACTGAGCGGTTAGACTACTCGCCTCCACCAAAGCGAACCGGGTTCAATCCCCACTCCCCATCTGGGTCACTCCCGGATTTTCGCATGCGATAATCTTTCCGGACAATGCCTCTGGCAGAGTCTCTTGGATTTTCACATGTGAAAACGAGGCAGACCTTGCCGTTAGCCGGCGGGTTTTCTTGTGGCACTCCCGTTTCCCTCCGCCCTTGCATTCCAACGCTGCTTATGCGCGCCAGACCTTCTGTAAAGCGCCGACCACAACCCCTCATCTCAACTCTGCTACTCCCCAGGTACTTTGTCAATATTTAAAATGATGTATTTCTGCAAAGCAATCGACGGTCGAGCGGTAGTGAGGCTGGCTCTCGCGGAGCTCAGCCGCGTGTGATCGATAATCGCGCTGTCTCACGACTCCTCGCGCCGTGTGGGGTCGCGGCGAGTGACCCACACGTCCGCGCTCCCGCGTGTGCGTGCGTTCTTCGTGCCTGTGTGAGTCGAAACGCAACTTGGTCAGCGAGTGTTTTGTCATGACTAGAGACGCGAGAATTTCGCGGGTTCATTTCTAGACAAGTTGGAATTCATACACTTGTACGTTCATGCACCTTTTGTAATTGGTCGATGTGTTGTTTCACACCTCCTGGATATAAATGAGCCAATAACAAACATGCAATCAATTATGCGCCCAACCACCACCTTTTAGTACCACAACAATCAACCAATAAGCAGTTGGTGTATGTATGAGAGTATAGGTATAAGACTGTGAGGTCTAGCCTACAGGTCATTGCACTCGTGAATTTTTCGGGTCTCTAATCATGACCAGCGCTCTGGGCGGCCGGGCACAGGTAATTGGCAGCGATGACCACACACTCTGGAAACTGCTATACAGACTGTCCCAGAATGTTCGTCATCAGGGAAGAACACTTAACAATACAGCAATGAAATGGCCTCTTATGACAATCACTACGCTATGAAAATGATCACAGCTCGGAGTCGTGTTATATTTAACTGATATGGTAGCTAAGTGTAGAAGTTCCCCTTAGAGCTCAGACAGCGTGTTGCAAGGTCAGGAGTTCAGTTTGTTACATTCATGGAGTAATGCTCTCGGGGATTAGTGTCAACCTAATATATTGTGGTCAGCCGAGGGTTGTAAACAGTGTTATGCCGTTGTTGCGGTTGTCAGCGGATCGCCAAGCTGTTTTGACACTTACCGCCAGTCAAGCATTCAGGGGTTAATAATCGTCTGGGTGAAATTCGCCTGCTACTCTGTTTCGCAGCCCAGCAAATAGAGAATCTTCCGCAACGCGCCATAGCCAATCACACACAATGAGCCTCGCGCAGCCAATCTGTAAATGGGTACGTCCACGTCAAGTAACCCCCCCCCCTCCCCATGAATTATCACTTCTGTGTATTTATTCTGTGCCGATAGGTTGCGTGACATGCAGACTCGGCTCGGGTGTAGGAAGATCCATAATATAGCAAGTCGTAAATTAACTCAGTCAGAACATTTGATTCATATTAGCTTGGTTAATTTGAGATAAAATAAAATTGCGATTAAAAGAGAATATACCACAACCAATGCTTATTCTTGAGGTTTACCGTCGCTTAATTATATTTTACGGCCTTTAACCGTAATCTCTTAACTGCTGACTTTATATTTTAAAGGTCCGCGGTGGTGTAGTAGTTAGATACTCGCCTCCCACATAAGCGAACTGTGTTCGATTCCCGGCCGGGGCCACTGATTCTCACATGTGAGAATCGTGCCGGACGATGCCGCTGGTCGGCGGGTTTGTTCGAGGATTCTCAGTTCCCCCCCCCCCTTGCATTCAGGCACTGCTCCATACTCACCTTGCTTCACCCTCACCGGCTCGCAAAACCTTGATGTTAATAGCCCCCCAAATATTTTCACTCTCTCACTTTACCGGTGACTTTTTTCAGTTTCTAGATACTTGGTTATTTATTAGTACAAGATGAAATGACACGGCTTAATTTCGGTAGGTTCTCACGAAGTCAATAGCCTTCTTAAGTTATGTCCTGATTATTTACTCAGATTAGTATTAGCACACCATTTTTACGTGAGCACCTTTTGTTGACATGTACGACGACTGCTCGATTTCCCTTCAAGGCCACTGCAACATGTCCGGAGTAATGATACGCAATCCGAGCACAGGAGTCTTGCATATTTTGCACTCTGGTGGCATACATTTATGTTTTTAACGCAGCCAACAAAGAGATAAGCAGTAGCGTAATGTCGGGAGAATGTGGAGGCCAAATCGATATTCTCTCTCTTCTACCACACCGGTCTGGAAAATTTTCATCCAGAGCTCGCAAATCATCTTTGCGTTCAGATGCTACCTTCTGATACACTTTTCGAAACTCCCTTTCCACCCTCACGGCAGACTTAAACTCCGAAAACTACGACTTGTAACGTTCTCCTGAGCAGACGTCATATATAACAGTTGAACTCCTGGAGTACGCTGGAGAACGATTAGCCGCATAAGGCGAGGAGGGGAGAGGGGGCCAACACACTGAAACCAAGGATGTTTTCAATGTTGACATTATGTATTTTAATCACAGGATAGTACCCTCAGTACTTAATTTGGAAGTAATAGTACTCTGCTGGATTATACTTATGCCTTGCAGTGCATAACTGTTTCACGTTACAGCAAACTTGCTTATGTTCCACAAAGACGTTGGCTAACATAAAATTAAATATTTTGGTATAAATCTGTTTTGCATATTTTCAGTTCGTTAATTTTTTTTTGTAGTAAGTATAAAACTAACTCTACGACGTGCTTCTTAAGACGTTATTTAAAAAAATAGTTCGTGCAATGATTTTATTACTCCTATACAATGAACTTTATTGAGTGCTTATTGAACGTTACTTGTCCAAAAATTTAGAAAAGCCACCAAATATAATTATGTAAAAATTTGCATAATTTAAGCAATTTTGTGGTGTATTTTTTTTCCTGTGTCTCTGAAACAACTCTAGTTCCTTGTTTTTGAATATAAATTTTATTATTTCTGCAAGTGACTAAGTTCTTATTATTTACTAGCTTTTACCCGCTGCTTCGCGCGCGTGTCACATAGTTCTACCCACTGAGCCACTGCGGTCCTACAATTGGGTTCTTTAGCCACTGAGCTACTGCGACCCCACTATTCGGGTTTCTTCCGACTGAAATACTGTGGCCCCACTATTAGGTGCTCTAACCCCTGACCAGATGCGGCCCCACTATTGGTTTCTCTACCCACTGAGATACTACAGCCCCACTATTGGGTTTTCTACCCACTGAGATACTACGGCCCCACTATGGGTTCTCTACCCACTGATATACTACGGCCCCACTATTGGGTTCTCTACCCACTGAGATACTGTGGCCCCAATATTGGGTTCTCTAACCACTGAGATACTGCGGCCCCAATATTGGGTCCTCTACCCACTGAGCTATTGCGGCCCACTATTGGATTCTCTACCCACTGAGTTACTGCGGCCCCACTATTAGGTTCTCTACCCACTGAGATACTGCGGCCCCAATATTGGGTTCTCTACCCACTGAGCTATTGCGGCCCCACTATTGGATTCTCTACCCACTGAGTTACTGCGGCCCCACTATTGAGTTATGTACTTACTGAGCTACTGCGGCCCCACTACTTGGTGCTCTAGCCCCTGACAAGCTGCGGACCCAATATTGGGTGTTGTACCCACTGAGCCACGCGGCCCCACTAGTGGGTTTTCTAGTCCCTGAGCTTCTGTGGCCCCCTTATTGGGTGCTCTAGCCACAGAGCTACTGCGGCCCCACAAGGAATAACTCTAGCCACTGGGCCACTACGGCTTTTTGGAAGGGAATGTTTACAACCCATAGACAAAAAAGAAAGGGGAAATGACGAAAATATTTGTTAACAATGCTATTTTTATGTAGTAATCAATCCTAAGAAAAACTTAATCAGTATCTATTAACAATAAGAATTTTCCTGAAAGAATTAGATATTTTCCTGGAATAAAAAGTAGCCTATGTCACTCTCCGGCCCTTCAGCTATACCTGTGCATATAATCACGTCGATCCGTTGCTTCGTTTTGACGTGAAAGAAGGATAAACTAGCACACTTTAGCATTTGTATAGTAGAGTAAGGACTAGCTGATCCCGGCGAAAGTTGTTCCGTCTCTTTCACGTACTATTTTGCCTTCTCAATGCGTCCTCTCTATTACGTCTGTTACGTCGACCGATGTTCGACCGTGGTATCGCTGGCATTCTTCTCTTTTATATCAACAAACATTTCCTGCAAGTATGAGCAAATTCGGGCCCATAAATATACAAGTTAGACTCTAGCGCCACCTATCGGAATGAAACATAACTAAAAACTTACTCGCCAAACAATAACATATGATGTGAATATGGTCTTAATTGGTCCAGCGGTTTGCCAATGATGATGCGGTTTAGTCACGCACGAAGGATTTTATATATAAAGATGTGCGCCAAATAAACTGCAAAATTATGATTTTGACATGCATATCTACAAAAAATATCAAGCGAAGAAGTGATGGTACCATAGAAATGGAATTAATATTAATGTCTACTACAGACTGTTCACGGTACAGTGAGCACTTTTGAAGGCGCTCTCAGTTGGAATAATAGTCAATAAATATACTTAATTTTAGCCGTAGCTGTTGACTTCCGAGTGCGGGAGAATATACACGCTGTGTTTGTTACTTAGATGGTAATATTTATTTTAAAAGGTGGTTAAAGGATAAAGTATGGCTGAAAGGAAAAAGTAACTAGAGCATCAAAAGTGCTCACATTACCGTGAACAGCGTATAGTAAAAATGGCACATATTTAAAAAATAATGTCCGAAGCACGTAATCTAGCACCTCGCGCCAAGCCACACGATGGAGACAGCCGGGCAGACGACAGTCGCCCAGTAGAAACTGTCGCGGCGACAAGCCTACCGGCGAATGTCGCTGGTGACCTTGGATCAGTTCACTCTCGCCATTCTTATTCCGCGGCCTTCAGGTTCTGTAGTCCGCCTTGCGTCTTCGCGTGTCTCTCACCGACATATGTAGTTTCTCGTCCTCTGCCTGCGCGCTTATCGCGACATCTCTTCGCAAACGTCATCCTCCATTCCACAGTGACTGTGATCTATAGGCGGCACCGCAGTGAATCTGCAGGTCTCTCCTCGTGACTGTGAAGGTTGCTCTTTCGCACTAGTGTGAAGTATATTCCGCCTTTCACAGCGACTGATGGTTTTAGGCTAATCACTTTAAAATTATCACTTTTTGAAGCACTCTCATTTGGAATAATAGTACAAAAATATATTTTATTGTAGCCTTAGACGCTAACTTTCAAGCCCCCGTGAAATGTATACATTGTTTTTATTACTTGGCGATATCTATATTAAAAAGTGGTGGAAGGATAAAAAATGGCTGATAGGAAAAAGATAACCAGTGTCTATGTAGTGCTCAATTTGCCATGAACAGCCTATACAAATAGTCTAACTGTCAAATACATTTAGGACTAAATATCTCGTCTACAGCGAGGTCATTAGAGACGTTAAAAGTTTCTCAGAGAAACAGGGACGGGGAAGGAATCTACCTCAGTCTGTAGAAAATAACCATCGCAACATTTGCCTGGGGCGAGTTTGGGAAAGTATAGAATGTCGAAGTCAGGAAGGCCGGACCAGGAATCGAACCCGTGTCCTCACAAATGCGAGTCCAGTGGTTTATCACTGCGTCACCTCGGTCGGTAGTAAATTACTATAATATTCGTCCCCCAGGATATAAGAATGGCATATATGTATGTATGTGTGTGTATACACACTTTAATGAAGAAGGGTTTTTGTCACAGAACACGAATTGTAGACGTTTTTATCTACTAATATAGGACTTTACACTTTTACGCATACTAGAATCTTAATATTTTATTTCCTCCTTTAAACCCTACCTATATACAGTAGCGTGAGATATATTTCCTGCTGAATTACTGGGGATGTGAGTTTCTCCCACAAAACGCAGCTGTTATAGGTGTAGGCTTTTAGAAAATCTTTTAATACAAAAAAAATTGTTGTTATGCATTTGAGAGACTTCGCGTAAATACAGCACGTGTTCAGAGTCGAGCGACAAATATTCTGCTGTAGCAACACTGTAAGCACCGTAGAGTGGCGCCGAGTGCAGGTAGCGTGCAGTAGAGGCATTGCGACTGGGACCTTTGGAAGGCTCTTCAGTGTCATTCGCCGTCGAACTACGGACTGTGATTTCCTGAATTGCAGCCATACAAAATGTATGAGGCGAGGGCAATAAGTAGAGACCCGAGAATTTCGCGGGTTTATTTCTAGACAAGGTATAACTCACACACATGTAGGTTCTTGTTACGTTTGTAATTGGTCGACGTGTTGTTTGACATCTGGAGATAAATGAGCCAATAACAAGCATGCAAGAAATTGTGCGCCCTACCGCAGCCTTTTACTACGACAATAATCACAGTAAAAGTAGATATCTGTATGAGAGTATATAAGACTGTAAAGTCATTGAACTTGGGAATTTCTTGGGTCTCTAGTATTAAACAAAAAACAACAATCAACCATATTCTGCAGAAAACTGTAGTTTCACAGGCTATTTATACAATTTAATATGATCATTCGATAGTGTTTAAAAAAGTGCACCTGCTGTCTTGCTAGCTAGCCGGTGGCATGACGCTTGCTTGCAGGTGCTGGTAGTTGTCTAGTCCGCCAGTATATGATGCACCTGCTGTCTTGCTAGCTAGCCGGTGGCATGACGCTTGCTTGCAGGTGCTGGTAGTTGTCTAGTCCGCCAGTATATGATGCACCTGCTGTCTTACTAACTAGCCGGTGGCATGACGCTTGCTTGCAGGTGCTGGTAGTTGTCTAGTCCGCCAGTATATGGTGCACCTGCTGTCTTGCTAACTAGCCGGTTGCATGACGCTTGCTTGCAGGTGCTGGTAGTTGTCTAGTCCGCCAGTATATGGTGCACCTGCGATCTTGCTAGCTAGCCAGTGGCATGACGCTTGCTTGCAGGTGCTGGTAGTTGTCTAATCCGCCAGTATATGGTGCAAGGTATCTTGTGTTCTGTTCTTGGTTAAACACAGTTTCGTGTGCAAGTTTTTCCCCATTAGTCTACGCGCGCTAGTTAATAAGAAAGAAAGTATATTAACATAAATAAATTGATGTTTCCCATCTCAGGCATGGTCTTTATGCACCAAGCTAAACCAGCTTCACTGATGTAGGTTCAGGCAGGTCGTTCCTGCCAACTTATAGAGTGTAAAACATAAAATGAGTATGGATAAATGAACCACGGTGTAACAAACAGTATAAGGATCGCTGCTTGAAAATAAATATCCTTGCCTGCCGGGGCCTGAAATCTTATTGTGAATCATGAAAGTTGTAAATAGTATATATTCATCTTTATTTTTCGTAATCAAATGTACTACGCGACTGTAGAACTTTCTGGGCTAAAAAATGGGGTTTACATACACTGTAAAAATTTTTGCTGGTAAACTTCCTAAACTGTAAAAGTTTTTAACCTGTACACTGAAAGGAAATAATACCACACATCAAGCTGAAGATAATAATGTTTAGTATCGCTACTTTACAAAGTTGGGATTTTCCCTATGCGTTTCACTGTTTCCTGAGCAAATTTAGGAATTCTATAGGAGAAAAAATTACTTACCGCGTTCTAACACTGATATGGTAAATTTCCGAATAATTACTTAGAATGTATATATTTTTTGGAGCATCACGATGTGCTTACATAACCATACAGTTATAAACGCCTACTTTATCACTGTGTAACATGACATTAGTTTTTGACAATAGTATACGGGAATTGCTGGGAAGGCCTTGTGCCCGGAAATAGATAATAAATATTTAAATATTTAGTATTTGTTAGTTCGTGAGTTATAGATTTCACGATAAAATTTATGTATTTAAACATGTTTATTTATAGTACGTAAAATGTTTTATCGATAAAATGCTAAGCGCGAGGAGTAGCCTTAGTGAATGTGAACGAGGAATAGTTGTCTTCAAAATTGCTTGTTGATATGCCTGTCAATTGGTAGCAGTCTTTATGAACACTCTAGCAGTGTCATTAAAATGTGGTATGGCCTGTCGAGGACATTATTACCCGCGCTGCCCGAGTAGTGTTCTGGTGGCCGGGTCGCGGCTTGCTGGCGTGGGGTCCAGTACACAGCCCCTGCAGAAGTTTCGGCGGGGGACACCCGGCCCAGGAGGGGAACCGGTCCGCCCAGCCACCACGCACCAGCGCTGGTTAATTACCGCCTCTCATGCACTCTCTCTCTCTCTCTCTCTCTCTCTCTCTCTCTCTCTCTCTCTCTCTCTCTCCTCCGCGAGCTGGCTGCTGGTAGGATCAGGCGATTATCAATCATTACCACCCCCTTCGCAGCACGGTTATAAGCACCCACTCCGCAGTGAGGTTATAAGCACTCCCTCCACAGCGCGGTTATAAGCCGCCGCCGCCTTTTCTATCATTGCCGAAGCTCAGAGAGGGGGTGTGCTCGGGCCCTTGCGAGGGCCCTTATACCACCCAAGCGGTTGCAGCATTTGTATCTCTCTGCGGGCTGAGGAAGTTTCCCTCACCAGACCGCAAAGAACACATAGCCCAGAGGTCAGGACGCCCTGCACGTCCCGGCGCAACACAGACAGCCCGCCAGTCAGACCAACAAAGCCGCAGTACGGTTATAAGCATCCCCTCTGTAGCACGGTTATAAGCACCCCTTCTGCAGCACGGTTATAAGCACCCCCTCCACAGTGTGGTTATTAGCAGCGGCTAGATACGGCACCGTGCACGTCCTCTGGTCACCCGACCACTTGTTAAAGGTTGTTCACGATAAAGTGAGCACTTTTTAAATCAGCATTTAAAAAATGTCACTGCCCCTGCCTGCATGTATTTTAATGGGTGCAATGAGTGACATGCGCCCAGTAAAGTTGGAAACGATTGAGGGAAAGTAGTACCATATCTTAACGGCGGATAAAAAGTGTTAGGTAACTATTTATAATGACTTCAATTATTTATTTTGTCTTCTGTTTTTTTAATGCACCGAAGTGTTTAAATGAGCAAATATGTGAAATTTTCCTTTTTTAATTTTTAGAGTTTCATTTGACCGACGCACGAATAAAGTTACGAGCCCCATGGAAACGTTATTTTGACATAAGACGGAAGAATGCACAATCTGTATACAAGTAGATCTCAAGCAAGGCTTTCAAAAGTGCTAACTTTAATGTGAACAGCCTACACCACGGTCCTCTGCCCTGCCGCTTGCCGTTGTAATATAACCAAACAATAGCTTTAAAAAACTCCTGTATTCATTTTAAAGTACTTTTATAAAGATGGCTTTGTCATCGTAATTTTCGTCTCGCGTATTGCATCTTTAAATAGTTCAGTGTTAATGCTCTGTAAGCATTGAGACTAAAAAAATTAATCTACTCGGTATATATTAGTACACTCACTTGAGCAATTTAGCATTTCATCCATGTTAAAATCAAGGTTTCTAACTTTCTAATCGAGAGCAAAAACTCATACACCTAACCGGACATCGTCATGGTTCGCATGATCGACTGGTTTTAAAAGTGTAAAAAAAATGATGGTGACTTCCTGCATAATTTACGAAAACACACCATTACTATCAGAAAATTCGAACGGAAAAAGAAAACGATTGTACTACCATGAATGTTTCCGCAATTTTGTCACAGTGACCTAATACCAATCTGAAATAGAATTTTTCTTCATAGCTGCAAATATTTTTAACTTTGAAGCAAGACCCCGTTACACCATATAACAAGTTGAATCCAATTCGCTGGATGGATAGGCTTAAATTTAAGTTTGTTTTACTACTATACTGAATAATTTTTTTCTATCCAGCCAAAAATATTTACATTTTCGTGTACAGTGTATAGAAAACCAAACATAACTAGGATACTAGATACTCATCCTGTACCACATTGTAATTTTTTTTTCTCATTCGTTTATGGTGTCCTTATCACAAGCACGGAATCGATAGCCATGTTCATTCCGAAATGTGACATCAACAGTATAATTTATAAATTATGACGGAAAACTAGTTTTAACTTACAGCAGTCTTAACTAGACCAGTTTTGTGCGGCGTCCTGGTAGACATAATTTTCCAACTGTTTTTTTTTCTTTAGTAGGCCTATTATAATTTATGTTTCTTTGGTTAATAACATACAAATTTATAATAAGTGCGAGAGTTCTTGTTCATTCATTTCAAATAAGTACTATTCGTGTATTCTTCAAAATATGCGTATTTCATGGTTAAATGTACGAAAATGCATGGATATAAATTTCTCGATGTAAAATTTTCTGGTGCGTAAATAAATAATTTACTATATAAATAAATAAGTAAATTAATTAAATTCATTATTTTATAGTGCAAATTACAACAGGACTATGATGTGTATGTTCATGAGTATAAATACAGTTTGCATTGCAACCGATCTAATTGGAATCTGGTAAGTATTGTTACCTGTTACCTACTGGTCTGCTTCGCTTCCATTGCTTCACTCTGCTTGAGCGAGCTTAGAGGGGCGTGTGTGGAGGTCAAGACAGAGGCGTAGTGTGAGAAGCGGGCGGCGATGAGCAAAGGCAAGCCACCGCGTGCTGTCGCGACAATGCTATCGCGACTCGTGCGCCCCTCCCCCCCTAAACTTCAGCGGATTTAATTTCTTAGGTCATCTTTGAAAGAATGTTCTGTTTGACACCCCCCCCCCCCCTTGCCGGTCTGTGAGACTTCCAGATTGGGCCGGCGAGACTACTGAAGCCGCAATGGGCCTCCGAGCGGAGAATTTATAGTTTGGAGAATTGTGCGATCTTAAGAGGACTATGTATTGAAACTTTTCTGTAAAATAGTATCTCTGTAAATATACGTTCTGGAAATACGACTGTTCTCTAGAAAGGATTAAAAAACTATTTTCTATAGCCCTATCTTTTCACTTCATCAAATTAAGTGTATTTATTGGAGAAAAAAATCGCAAAAGTGGTAAAATATTGCATTTTTAAAGCAAGTGTATACAGTTTTGTAAATCGGCAAGAGAAAAGTACAAAGATACTTACGTGCATAGTTTAATATGTGGGCTTTCATCGCGTGTAATAAAATCCCACAGTTACATATATAATTTGCACAGTCAAGAGTCACGACGGAAACACTGCACGCCTTGCACGTAGGAGTGATGCGAGTAGTAGGGCCTACGGGGTTTGCCCCACTTTTAATCCATCTGATTATCAATTTGATATAAAATTAATCGGATTAAGAATAAATCCGATCTTAATCGGATCAATTTTTTAAATCTGATTTTTATCTGATCAAAACTTTTTAATCCTTAACCCTAATCCGATAAAATATGGTCAAGGAAATTTAATCGAAGTTTTTTCATCAAACTTGTTTGATCAAATTTCTTTGATGTGATTTTTTGTGTAATATTTTAAAAGTGTATAGTTTGGGCACTTTATTTTTTGGGGTGTGGAGCAGCTCGGGTAGATGTTGACGCTCGGAGCTCTGTCGTGGTACTGAGGTGTTCATGTTTTGGGGAAGGGGTGTATATTGAGGAGCGATGTTGTCTGCACGACGACTGGCACTCGATGGGGGACTGGAATATTGTATAGGGTATATATATAACTTTAATTTGGTGCAAGAGTGGCATAAGTGCTTTTTGGGTCTCGTAAACTGTGGTGGGAGATGCGGCCGATAGGCGACTGACGTCAAAGCTATTGAAAAACTCGTAAAGAGACGACGTATTCCAAATGAATAACACTAATGACGTTACACATGAGAGAAATGAAAAAAGTATTTAAACGACGACAAAACTATAACTAACTAAACGAATTACAGACCCCAGCTATCCTAGTGTCATAAAGAAATAAAGTAACAAATTATTATCCTATAGAACCAGGCTGTCCTGGTGCATTACTTTAATTAAACGTCGCAATAATAACGGATTTGAAAATAATTAGTAAACTATACAAGCAGGAGAAACATGTCTGTCTGGCTGTGAGGTTAGTGAAGCAATGCCTTGAAATTTTGCGAAAAACATGGAAATTAACAAAAAGAGAGTTGAACACACAGTTACATGAAAAATGGATAAAAATTTTGTTTACGGCGCACTTCCGTGATGAAACAAATTTTGGTAGCAATATATAAATTAGATTACTTGAATTTAAAACATGTAATGAAATTTTACAAACAGGAGAAACACGTCCGTTGGGTTGGGAGATCGCCGAATGAATGTCTTATAAGATGAGTGTCTGGAGCTTAACTAGAGATGTGGAGCACAGTCGAAGTCTGGCAGTCAAATCAACCAAAAGAGAGGTGAATACGATTTACTTCCAATTACAAAACTACTGTTTCCAAATAAATGAAACCGCTGACATTACCCAAGAAAGAAATTAATGAAATGACAAATTGTTACACAGCAAAAGTATAAGGAATAGGTCCGAAAATGAATAAATATATTTTTTAAACAGCAGAATGAACCATTTCCTGGTCTCATAAATAAATTAACTCACTAAACGTATTACAGGAACTAATTTCCTACAAAATGAATGCTCGATTACTGCCCGCATAAAATCTTGTGTGGATGGAAGCACATTTATTAAACAAAGGCATACTAGCACTGAGAAAAATTAACCCAAATATTTTACACAAGTTCCGTATTTAAAAACGCTCGAAGCTAATTATGTTTGTGTAAAATATGATTGTTTTAGCAGCCGAAGTTGTAATCTGTTTTGTATGATATGTTAAAAGTAAAAGTCGGTGGACTCCAGCTCTCTCTGCTGTAGAACTAGGTTAGCTGGGAACATTCTTCTACCTGGCTCCTGAAAAGGTATTTTTGTCAGTCCATGCTCCCTTTCTTGCCTTCAAATTGTTTTAAGCTTTGACTGATGGGGTTCCTCAAGATGCTAAGAGTTCCCTCGTTTCATTTCAGATTCATTCATTCAGATATGTAATTCTCTCAAACACTTTTGTAATTATATTTCCCCCCTCAGACCTTCAAAGTTGTTTTTATCAAATGTCCTTAATGGAATGGGGGGAATTTTCTCCCTCATGAAGACTGATGTTAGAAACTTGTATTTCTTGTGAGAGGCAGTTGGCTACCTGGAGAATAATATGAACCAACACGGGTAGATACTCACTCGTTTCATGTTCACCAAAAATTTTTTCTAACTTCTCTTCAGTAACATAGCATTTTATCCACTCATCATTCACAAAACAAGTTATTAAGAAATTAGTAACATGAGGAATTAAAAACAAATAAATAAAAGGACTCATTGCTCCTTCTTAATGTAAAAGTATTTTTAATCAATTTTTTTTTTCAAAAAGCATCCTTTAAAATTAAATATTTACAATAGCTCGTACAAAATTTACTTTACATCAAACATTTTCCATTGTCTTTGTGTATTACCAAATCATGTTAATATATACAACATACATATATCAAAGACTTTATGATAAAAAAAAACAAGTGAATATTTACAAAGAAACTTTGCAAGAGACTTCATATGTTACAAACATTTAAACAATAAAATACATTTTACCACAATTATTTAAAGGGTATTATTTAACAAACATTTTAAAACTAGAAGACAATTTAAGCACTAAATTATCAAACATTTTGAAACACATATTAATGAGAAACAGTTATAATATACAACAAAATACCCATAACTATATTGACAAAATTCTTATACATTCTTCTATTACGAAATAAAAAATGCATAAAGAAATAAAAAATTATTCAAAAAATTCATTTCTTTTATTGAATCTCATCCAGGTTTATTTTCCGACACTCACACATGCAAATGACTGCTTACAACACAATCACATGCACATCAATAACAGGTATTATGATAATAATGTTATATTAAACTGTGGATAGCATATAATTTCTTCTTCCTAATTGAAAAATGGCAAGAGTAATTGGATCGATGACAGTTGTATCAAGAGTTGATACTGAAGTTATGCCATGCCTTAAAGTTAGGAAAACAGGTAGTTATGCAACAGGTGTACAAACAGTTGTAGACATCCATATATGTTGTAGATAGCTGTAGATAGATGTGTTGATAGCTGTGAAACAGGAGGTGCTTGTGGTGATGGTAGATGGACATCATTTGTGGTGTGGTGCTGGCAGTTGTGGTCTTGTGGTTTGTTGTATTAATTGTGGTGCTGTAACTATTATTGTTGGGAAATAAAAAAAAAATTTAGGGATTTTGTAATGTCCCCAAGGTAGGATCGATACCCCATCTGCCTCAATGTAGCAGTTATCGTCCATACCTGACAACACTACCTTGGTTACGCTTTCAGTGTAAACTTCATGAGCATGAGAATGGAACTGATATTAGGTCCCCAAAACCCTTGTTCAATTTTCGAGGTAATCTCATTAAACCTCGTACCTGAGTGATTGCAACATGTCAGGTTTTACACCCTTCGCCTTGCATATACATTGCTCATTCACAATAATGTATGTGTAAAGCATGGGATGTAAACCCAGTGTGTGATGATGCGACCATCACATTCATCTTTCATCACCCTGGTACAGCCTTTGTTCTTGTGGGGGAATTTTGGCAGGTTATCGAGCACATAGTTGGATGTATCAAACAACACCTTTGATTCTGGGGCAATTACTTTATATATGTCATCACAAGCAACAGAATACACCAAGGCATCAGTATCACAATAGAGGAGGTGTAAGGCTGCCGGAGAAAATTTGGTACATATGTACTGATAACGGAATTCGTAGGGAGTTAATTTAGAAAGAACAGCAATGGCAACACCAGTGTACAGAGGTTTGTTGAACACAACAGAACTCATTGACATCTCGATAAGGACCAAATTTTCATCGATAATCTGTCTTTGCTGGAATGTAGGATGCCCTATCAGCTCTGCAGCCCTGTAGATCGTGTCATACCTCGAAACGACTCTTATGTCCTTTTACCAGCATACATTTTGCAATTTTTTTTATATATGGAATTTTTCATCAATTTGAAAAAGGATTTTTCAAATTTGTTTGCAGCCTGAGCACATTTCTCAGTATTAAATTCGATGTACAGTTCCATCCATGCCTTCTTCTCAAAGAGCAAAATGCAATGAACAGTCAATTTTGGCCCTGCACTTCAAATAGGGCTTTGGTGTTTCCCTGTGTATAACATAATTCTTCCACAGCATGAGTGTCGAAAGTTTATCATGCGAGTCATTCGGTGGCATGCCATTTCTGGTGCGAAATGTAGATCAAATAGTTCATCATGACATTCGTCCAGAAATGACAGACCCACTTCCACGAAAAAACAAGTGTCACCATCATTCACTGCATTTGAAAAATTCTATGATGGGAACACATCAGCCTTAACCCACTCTAAATTGACAATCTGAATATTATATAGCACCATTTGGATGTAGATCACGTTCACGTCGAAATAGCATATATTTCAATGCCACACGAGGGTCATAATCCTCTCCCATGTAAATATTGTTGGCTCCCATGCCCCATCTTGAAACCTGGGTAATGGCACTCTTGACCCACGTTCTACAAAAAGTACATGTCTGGGTCAGTCAACAACTCATTGAAAATAGCATTGAAAATAGTGTCCCAAGAAAGAGACGGAGCTGTGATGTACATGGCAGGGTCAAGACCGTAATAAGTCAAACATACAATCCTGAAATTTTCAAAAATATCTGCCAGCAGACAAGTGTCCAGATGGACGTAATTAGTAAGTGGCATACTGCAGCAAGTTTATGCAGTTTCACGCACCCCATGCAGCTTTTGAATGAGCATGATCCTCATCTCTAATGCCTTTACCTCTCATCACATTATGAAATGCGTCCTTTGGTGGGAGTAATGTGCATATCAGACTGTCTGGCGACTTAACAAAGTCATAAGGAAAAACTCCCTTCCGTTTTGCCAATTCGAACTGGGTGTTGTCTGGAAAACATCAAGTGGGTGATACTCATATGTGCAGATAGTAAATTGCCTGCCAAAGTTTCCAGAGAGGCGCTTATGAATTGGAATGAGTCAATAAAATGTAATTGGAAATATTGCACCTTTCCATTAAATCAGTCCCATTGGGAATTTGTTTGGTAATACATTTGTATTTCTCTAGGGTCATTCCAATCACTTGAATTTTACCAGAATTTTCAATTGCCATGGTTATGTCAAATAGTGTTACATGACGTTTGGTGAATGCTTTATGAGAAAGTAAGCACCATAGTTTTGCAGGTTATGAAAAACAGCGACAAGTTGTCTCAAGTTGCATTTATTATGTGTGGTACCTCCGACTTCCCCCATCAGATGGTCATAATCGACCACAATATCATCTGTACCAAGCTTTTCCTTATAAATGTGACACATGTTTGAGGTGCCAACCCACCTTCATCAGCAGGGTTTTATGGCTACATCGGAACAATCATGCTGTAAATACCTGCAACCCACTTTGTAAGTTCAACTAATTTATCAACTAATTGGTACATACAATCAGCACCCACAAACTCAATATACTTAGATAAACTTGGATTGTATGAGCAGACCAACAAAATGTCACAAGCATATGGAATATGTTGGTTAATGGTAGTTGTATTACTCGTTTCATCATTAGGCAAGCAAGTGGACATGGGTATCAGACAACTTTCAACATCACAATAGGCAAAGAAACCCAATCTTTGCTGTTTGCTGGAATCTTTAAATTCCAAGTACTTGTTTCCAGTGGGGAAAGTACTGCGAACAGCCTTTTGTTGCTGGCAAAGAATAGTGTGACTTGCGAGCTTCTCCTCACTAACAAAGAACTCAAGATAAAAAAACATGTTTGCAAATGTATTTTTATTTCCCAGCTGACTGCAAACCAGCCATGACAAATTTCTAACACATACAAAATGCAAATAAGCAGCATTTTCACTCATGCAAATTGCCAAAATATTCACATATTTGTCATGACGTACAGGAGAAATACACATGGTATGACAACCCACCATTTTTGCAAGTTTCGTGAATTATATTCCTATCTTTGTCCAACAAACAGTAGACATGGATAGAAATATAATTGTTCTCCTCAAACTTGCGAATATCCTGTATGACTAGAGGTGTCGAAACACCTCCAGTATTTAAAACCTTGTGAGTTTTTTTATATGAAGTAATTCTCTTTGCATATAGTGTGGCAGGTAACAAAGATGCTATTTCGACATAGTGGAAACACATTTCCTCTGGGCACTGTACATCGACACAGGTACGGCAATTAGTGATAAACTTGGGTAATTTAGTATGCGCAGCACCGATGTTGAATTCCTGTATTGAGACACATGGGTATCCATGTATGTCAACATTTGCAGACTCCAGCCAGATCCATGTGCACTAAACTCCTCAAGCCTTTTGTAAGATAAGGGACTATGTTGTCATAATAGATTAAACCCACATCGAATGAGTGCAGGACAGAGGGATTTCCTCTGAAAATGGAACATTTCTGTAGCACCTCCCTTCACAATGAGGGTTTTTAAGTATTTACCCTCTATGGTAACTGAAATGCTAATATGTCAGGGTGATGCACATACTAAGTTTTATAAAGGGGCTTTAAACTTTACAAAAAATGCGAAAAGTCTGCATCACTGTTAAGCCTATCATTAACTATCTGCACATCATTTAGCCTGCCCGCATATGCTGCAGGCAATGGCTCATATGTGAGTTCTGGCAATGGTTCCAGTAAAGACAAAATATCCCCAATTGACTCAAAAGTCGGTTGTGAGATGGATTGAGCACTGTCCAAATGGCAAGAATTTTCCAAGTCAGAAAGAAATAAATCACCCATCCAAAGATCAACCTTTTTGGGGGGAAGCAGACATTATTCGACCTTTTGTTGTTGATGGTCTCTCTGTGAGTGAAACTGTGCTCAAATTGCTTAAGTAGAGATCATCCTGCAAGAGGTCAACTCATGTCTGCTTAGAGAAAGTACACTGTCTTGATAGCTTGCAGTATGCTGTCTTTCCATCTGCAATTCAGAATCTGAATCGGTTACATAAATATCTTCAAGCAAACTGTCAATACTTTGCCGCTTATGCTCACGCATATCTGGTATTTGAACCCAGAGCCTTCAACTAATGGGTAAACTGACTACATCACAGAGGTCGATGAAAGAGTAAACTCTGTTTTATGTATTTATGGTATTTTGTAAAATACTATGTTTTTAAGCACACCTCTTTGCCAGGGCAGTTCTAACTATCTTTAGTTGAATGGAATTTTAGCAAACAAATAGTTGTGTGTGTTATCTGGCTTTTTCATTGTGGTTATAACAGTCATTTAAAAGAAACGAGGCTTCTTTTAATTTTTTTAAATTTTTAAAACACACATGTATATACATTTTAGGTATAACTATTTATTTCCTTACTTAGGAAAACAAGTTCACTTTTAAAAAGGGGTAGGTTAAATAAATGCACAAATGAATTCGTTTTATGATATATTTATTGATAAATATATACAGTTTGTTTCATGAATCAATTTAACAAAACTAAGTATAGGATGTCCTAAAACATAGCACATACACACAGCATCAAACAAGAATGTACAGGTAGCTCCAAAAATTTATATATAACATTTTAACATTAACAAGTACAGGATGTTACAAAACATATTACCAATTATTTAAAAAAATATGTACAAATACTGGTTGAACCAAAACTTTAGTTAAAACATTTTAATTCACGTTGGTACAAGCTGATACATCAAATGTTTCACAACATAGTTTCACAAACAATCATAGTTACACAAATATTTTATAAGCTGTTAGCAACTTCCATATAAAAAAGTTTTCATCCATTTCCTTAATATTGGATCCATATCCCCTTCTTGTACTCTGATTTCAAGGAGGGAGTGTTTCTTACACCCAGACTTTAACCTGTCTGTTTGTACATAAACATCTTTACATTCCAGGGAATGTAAAATGATACTTCCAACTAATTATGAATATGTTTCGACATAATGTGATTGTATGTCTTCAATTCTAGATGGAAGAGGAGGTGTTGCAGTCATGTAAAACACAGGACATTTGGTTACACTATAGTGTGTAAGTTTCATTAGACTTTCCTGGTTTGACACTGACAATGGTTTCCAGGATGAAAATACATCATGTTATGTGTTTGCTTTGCAATATCCAACTGAGATCAATTAGCAAGGAATAATACACATATATTGATAAAATAATCCTCTATCATTTAAAGTTAAACAGTGATTTTGGACTAAATTTAATTTTTGCTAGTGTAATCGCTCGGTGCCAGTCACATTTTGATGAAACATACCCAGTACATATCATGTAACCAAACATTTTTCGATATAATATAAAGTATGAAGACCATTGTCACACTCTTTGAAATACTGATAGCACAAAACATATGTTTGAAATATTTTTCTATCTCACAAAATGTCATTACAATGTGTTCGCCTGTAAACTTATGCTTTCGATCAACTCAGTGCAGTGCGTACTGGTTTAAAAGACATTTCGAACTTTTATAATTAATTAAAACTAGAATGAAAACTGCATGGCTTATTATGTGATGAGAAAGGTTCAGAGAAATATGTACATTTGAAATAAATGTCTGGCTCAAACATTTCCTTAACAACAAAATGTCAATATGCTATGCTACAAGTTACAGAATACAAACCTTTATCAATGAACATATACATACAAATCGATGAGAATAGTATTCAGAATAAGCCACCTCACAAGCATATAAATTACACAATGATGGGAAAACTAAACCTCCTTGTTCGAAAATAAAGTTGTGAATTTCTTCGTTGTTGGTCTCCTTCCAACAGATGGTAATTCCCTGGTGAGTTCTTGGGAGTTGGTAGGCAATTACTTATGTTGATGCTCCTCTTCATGCTCCTTGGTAATGCTGGCAATCATCAAATTTTCTAGTGTTTATGGTAAGTCACTGTTGGGGCGGAGATATCTCACAGCACAATCATCACATGCTATGCCTTCGCCAATGCAAGTCCCAAGACTGTTATCAAAAGTGTAGCACCTCTGTTCTATATTATCGCAGACTTTAAATTGTAGGATACCATCATACAGCTTAAAGGAAACTCTTATGTTTGCTATTTTTAGAATATGTTATACATTTGTAGGGTCGAGGATGCTAGCCATGACTGACAGTTTATTACTAAATGGTATCCTTTATATAGCTGTTGTGTAGTCACTTTTTTAAGTGTTCTTTCTTATCAAAACTTTGCAATTCCACATGCCACACACAGTAATTAATTCTTGGTTTCATATATACATAAAATGTTCCTTGTTGTTACTTTGTTTGCTCCATACTGTAGTAAGAAAGCAATAACTACAATCCTTCTGCTTGATATATTTAATTTTCTTGTAGGATGTAAGTTTTGTGATGTGTGTACTATGAGCTTCAAATGCTAGTTGACTCTCACTGCAAGGTAGTTTGCTTTTAGGATGCAAATTATACAAAGAACAAAAACTTTGCCCAAAACAAACAAAAATTTAAATTATGTATAATCAGATCTGATTAACAAGAAATGAGAGTGTTCATCTCTGTTACACATATGAATCTGTAGTGGACTATCTTTTTGTTCAATTCGAAACTACACTCGCCTGTATCCTGAAGTAACACTGGCATAAGGAAGTGATGAGTCGAATCTGTCCACCGTAACTGAAGCTCCAGTGCACTGTTATATTTCTTTATATATTGAGATTTTCTTCCATTTTGAGATAATATTGATTCTTTAATGACATATTGGTAAAATCGAATTTACAGGCACAAATATTGCTATTCCAAACTTCACAGTCCAACATGGCACAAGGCAACCTTTGAAGGCGACTACTACATATAATTTGTGTGATCTGTTCAGTCCACAAGGTAGGGCTATTGTAAAACGCTTTATTCAATTAACATTTTATTTGTTTAAATCCTGGCTCATTGGTTATTTCTTTACTTGCAGCTTTAAAACATAGGTCCCCAGAAGAACAAGGCACATCGCTGTCGAGCGGCATATTAAAAACCGAACAACCATCTTCCTCATTACAGAAAACTCATTCTTGATACGCATTTCCTGCGAAATTTTGTGCAAAGCTCCAGTGTTCATCTCTGTTGCACATCTGGAATTGGAAGTGCATGCTGTTTAAAGATTCGAACCACACTTTCTTGTCGCCTGGAGTAATGCTGGCATAAGTCTTCTCTGGGTTGAATTTCTCCAATTTTTTCGAAATCTCGACCATTTTTCGAAATTATTATCTTTACATGTAGATATGATGTTAGTACAAAAATTCTCTTAAATTTCGTTTTGCATTGTGAAGAAAGCATTTTTTTCACATCAATTGATATATAGCATTTGACTATTGAATTAATACTCGAACAGTCATTATGTCTTCTGATATTTGACTTCTGCATTGGTTAAACTTTTTAAAATTTCCTTTTGCATTTTCCCAAGTACATATACTGGATAATCTTCGAGGAGTGCATCGTTCACATATTGGAAGCTCTCTTTCTAAGCTATATCACTAGAGTCCCATTTTAGGTCATGTATCTTGTAAGTTTGTTGCCAAAGCATAATTTTAATTCCAGGTTTTAAAGTATACCAAGGTCTTGGAGATTTAAAGCTTAATACTTTTAAATCATTAGCATAAGTTGCATAAGAAATTCCAAGCTCCTTAATTACAAAAGAGTCTTCTTGGTAATTTTCGAAACCTTGCATGTAGCACATCATTTTTACATTTTTTTAAAACTCTTAAGTAATACAGTGTAAACCAAAAGTCTCCACTCATCTTATTTATAAGATATCAGTGGTCGCATAGGAATCCACTTCATCAACTCCAGAATCGTCTATTATATATCTGGGATAGTTCTGGCTTCAATTGACTTCCAGCCTTTGCGACATACAATCCCTCTGCATATGTTGCAAGTTCTCATCATTAAAGAAAGCGGGTATACCATATGGCAGTCTTCACACAGAATATATGGCACAATATCATCATCAGCTCGTAAATGTCCAGAAAGGAATGACTATACTAGCTTAATTTCATGTCCCGCAAAAGTAATGATAAACTCTTTTGGCCGTGCCCACACTTGTGAACAGTCTAAACTCAATAACATTTTTTCCTTTCCATATGCTAGAATACTATTGAATACTTCAACACAATCCTCAATATGATTGTCACTACAGTGACCTTGATGCATTCTGTTTGTTGTGGGGTGATTCAGATATATATATATAATATGTGTGTATATATGTATATATATATGTGTATATATGTGTATATCTATATGTACATGTATATAAGTATATACATGTATATATGTATATGTACATATATATGTATTTTATTATATATGTATATATTCCCTTACAGAATCTGCATTGTATATATAGGTGCTACTGTATCGTCTGACATAGTTGACATCTGGCATCATTCTCATTGTGGATGCCTAGTATTGTAGTCGATATTTGGTGTTGTAGTGCATTCTCGGCATTGTAGTAGATGCCTAACTCTTGGTGCTGTAATGCACATGCATGCACACACATGAAGTGGGAGTGGATGCTGATGACTTAACAGTGAGAAAAAAATTATTTTATCCTCATATAGTATATGGATTCAAATGGCCTCCATTTTCCTTTGTATTTGCCAAAATTTGGATATTTTAGAAAATATTGTGAAATTTGACAGATTCCAGCTTCGATAAGTCGTTTAACACTGGATTTGTACTATTTCATTAATATTGCATCGGAAAAAAAAATTATATTTTTTCAAATATAGACATTTTATGCCAGATAGTGTAGTCGAAATTCTCGCATGGAAGCTTATGGAGAAATCTACACATAAAATACATATTTTTCTCTGGTATGCACATATATTTGAATCAGATTAAAGTTTAGGGAAATATAAAACATACATATTCAAAGACATTTGGCTTTGGCGTATTTTTTTCAATAGGTAATAAACCTTGTACTCGTGTATTGCTTAAATCGTATGATGCGTGTTTCTCATTACTTACAAATTTAGCGAGTGAAAATATAATTTGTTCTAAATTTTTCATAGATTCCTGGCTTTCTGTGAAAATCTCTTGCATGAAATATTTTTCATAGATTCCCTGGATTTCTGAGATTTGAGAAATTTATGATTTGATAATATACTTGAAACTTAAAGTTTATTGTATTAAAATTCATTTCTTGGAAAAAAATTTGGGACTAAACTTCATTTTAACTTCAGGGAAATAATTTTAACATTGGGGACTTTGGGGAAATTTTTTTTTTCTTCAATGCCAGCACAAGCAAGCCATCCCTTGATTTCGAGAATAGGAGATACCTTCCCTTCTGAACAGGTTAATGTACAGGCGAAAGTAGATGTTTGGGGGGCAGAGTGGTGAGGGGAGGTAACCAGACCGGTCCACTTAAAATTCGTGGGTAAAGGGCAGTTTTTGCAAACACTTTAACACCTTCAGAAGAGTCCAAACGTGGTGTCTTGAAGGGGGTGTCTAGCATGTGGACAGTCTCCAACGTAGTGAACAAATATGCATTCTGGGCTGAAGATTGATGGGGCGGGGATGCCTAGCCGATGCAGGCGTCCTCAAGCTAGCAGAAAAGTCATTCTGGGCTAGCAGTTTAGTTGGGGAAGGGGTTGGGGAGGGGGGCATACCCGAAGACACACTCTGGTCTAGGAGGGAAGGTACGGGGAGAGGACAGGAGCTTTCAACTGTCCTGGCTAGCCTATGCCATATTAGTTTGTAATTGAATGTTGCCCTGGATACATTGCTCTCTGCATACACATCACTGAACATCACTCTCTGCTCTTCCGACAACACTGGGCAGGTTGACTAATGCCGGGGCTTTGTGACATGACTGAGGGGTAGCGGGCCCCCGAGAAGTGGGGCTTCACCTCTCGCTTTCTTCGAATAGTATATGCTCCGGGGTTCAGATTTCATTCAGTCTTTGTAAACTACAGTGCGAAATATTTTTATGAGTTCTAATTTAATAATTTATCGGGAAAATTTCTTCATATGTTAAGCCGATATAGTATGTCCATTATTTTATAAACTATTATTGTATCAAGTACATTTTTGAGCTTGGTCTACGATACTTCATAGGAGTTTCAACTACCATTTTGTTAACTAGTGCAGTAAATTTCCCGGACTTAGTGGAATTTGTGTTAACATTATTCGGCTCGATGTAGTACATCTGATATATAAATATTTTTTCTTTGAGCACATTTGTGGTTTTATTAAAATATCCTACGTTTCTATATTGTGTTGTGGGTTTAAGTCTTCATATGCTGCGATTGAACATGTGTTAATGTTACGTGGTATTGGGGTAAGTTCTTTATCTGCATTTATGAAATTCTCTTCCTTTTTATGTTGTGGAAGACTTGATTAAATTTTTCGTGGATATTAACTCATTAAAACTAGTTTGATTGGAAAATATAAACCGGTAAATTCATGAATAGGAAATTTTTATTGACAAAATGTTTAGTTATTTTATATCACTTCATTCTGCTGTTTGAAATATATATATATTTATTTTCTGGCCCGTTCCTTATACTTTTGTCGTGAAACAATTTTTCATTTCATTATTTTCTTTCTTGGGTAACATCAGCGGTTTCATTTATTTGGAAACTGTCATTTTGTAATCGGACGTAAACTGTATTCACCTCTCTTTTGATTCATATGCCTGCCAGACGCCGACCAAGATCCATGTCTCTAGTAGTGCTTCTGACACTCAGCTTATAAGACATTCATTCTGCTATCTCCCAATCCAATGGATGTGTTTTTCCTGTTAGTATAATTTCACTGCTTGTTTTTTAAATTCAAGTAATGTAATTTATATGCTGTTACCAAAATTTGTTTCAAGTACGTGCACCGTAAACGTAATATTTATCCATATTTCACATAGCTGTGTGTTCAACTCTCTTTTCGTTCCTTTCCGAGTTTTTTTGTGTAATTTCAAGTCATTGCTTCACTAACCTCACAGTCGGACAGACGTGTTTCTCCCCAACACACGAACACCTCAGTACCACGACAGAGCTTCGAGCATCAACACCTACCAGAGCTGTTCCACACCCCAAAAAAATAAAGTGCCCAAACTATACACTTACCAAATATTACACAAAAATCACATCAAAGATATTTTATCAAACAAGTTTGATGAAAAAACTTCGATGAAATTTCGTTGATCACTTTTTACCTGCCTAGGATTAAGGATTAACAATTTTTGGTCGGATTATGATTTAATCCGATTATTTTGATATCAAATCGATAATCCAATTAATCAAAAGTGGGGCGAAACCCTGTCATCCCTACTACTGATGAGGCACCAGGCGTGCATGTTAGTGTCGCCAGTCTCTCGCTCCCTCGCTTCAGACGAGTGAGCGAGGGACTGGTGGTTGAGACTACGAACTGGATGAGTTAGTGACAGGAATTTGGAATGAGGAGAAATAGACAGATTGAATGTGTTTAAATAATGAGTGAGTGTGAATTAAGCGACTATAATCGATAAGAATTGAGATAGACTTTACATATTGCACTCACTGGAAATAGCAACAGTAATAGTAGAAATAGGTAGTTTCATGTTATAAATAATGGCTGTATAAATAAATTGAAAATCAAGTTTTTTATTTTATTTTAATTAACACCTCCATCCCTCTCGAAATCTGGCGTCTTGTAACAGTAAATTTTCCGGCCAGTTGTTCACTTTGTCTTAAGCAAAACGTGGTTTTTTTCCACCATTGACACATTACGTAATAAACATTTCTAAAATATACTACTTTGCTGTTTACTTGTGACTCTTAGTTCTTGATTATTTGTATACAAGTGGAAGTCTTGGTTGGTTTCGTTTTTGAAGTCATTGTGTTTCAAATCGCCGGATATAAAAATGAACATCGCTGTGGAATATATGGCCTGTAGTTTTGCACCGATTAAGCTACAGTGTGGTTGTGGTGTCTACTACTACTACTCCTACTACTACTACTACTACTCCTACTACTACTCCTACTACTACTACTCATACTACTACTACTCCTAATACTCCTACTACAACTCCTACTACTACTACTCCTAATACTCCTACTACTACTACTACTCCTACTACTACTCCTACTACTACTACTCCTACTAATACTCATACTACTACTACTCCTAATACTACTACTCCTAATACTCCTACTACTACTCCTACTACTACTACTACTCCTACTACTACTCATACTACTACTCCTAATACTACTACTCCTAATACTCCTACTACTACTACTCCTACTAACTACTACTCCTACTACTACTACTACTCATACTACTACTCCTAATACTACTACTCCTAATACTCCTACTACTACTACTACTCCTACTACTACTACTCCTACTACTACTACTCATACTACTACTACTCCTACTACTACTACTCATACTACTACTCCTAATACTACTACTCCTAATACTACTACTCCTAATACTCCTACTACTACTACTCCTACTATTACTCATACTACTACTCCTAACTCCTAATACTACTACTCCTAATACTCCTACTACTACCACTACTTATACTACTACTACTCATAATACTACTACTCCTATTACTACTCCTACTACTACTCCTATTACTACTCCTACTACTACTCCTAATACTACTACTCCTACTACTACTCCTATTACTACTCCTACTACTACTCCTAATACTACTACTCCTAATACTCCTACTACTACTCCTACTAATACTACTCATACTACTACTCCTACTACTACTACTCATACTACTACTACTCCTAATACTACCACTCCTAATACTCCTACTACTACTTCTACTACTACTACTCCTACTACTACTCCTACTACTACTACTACTCCTAATACTCCTACTAACTACTACTACTCCTAATACTCCTACTACTACTCCTCCTACTACTACTCATACTACTACTACTCCTAATACTACTACGCCTAATACTCCTACTACTACTACTACTACTACTACTCATACTACTACTCCTTATACTCCTACTACTACTACTACTCATACTACTACTCCTAATACTACTACTCCTAATACTACTACTCCTAATACTCCTACTACTACTCATACTACTACTACTCCTAATACTACTACTCCTAATACTCCTACTACTACTCCTACTACTACTACTACTACTACTACTACTACTCCTACTACTACTCATAATACTACTACTCCTAATACTCCTACTACTACTCCTTCTACTACTACTACTATTACTACTACAACAATTCTTCTTGTATTGCATATATATAAATGAAACCAGTTTTAGTGTCAATTAATTAAAACATTCTACTTTCAATAATATGTTAATACACTGGACTGCGTTTCCTAATTCACTGCCAACATTACTGGAAATACTTAAGCAAGTTTTCATGGCAGAGGCTGAGTGTCTTTCAATAGTGCTTTCCACCCAACTGTACGACACTAGTACAAACATTACCAAAATTGTCTGAAAAGCAACGTACGAAAGAACGCAAATATTTTGCAACACTGTAAATTATTTTAATGATTAAAAATCAGTAAACAAGTGTAGATGTTAATCAAAATTTAATCGTATTTACATTCTGGATCCGTTAGAAACTGTATTTTTCAAATAAATAATGAATCTTCACTAAGTAGGACCATCATTTTAAATTAACATGATTTTATGCACATACATTTCAGCCGTGAAAGTTAAAATCTTTATAACTGAAATGTGTATGAATAAAATCAGTAGGTAAAAATATTTGTAAACAAGATTACTAAATTTTTATTACATTCAATCCGATTAATTACACTGATGGCCTTGCTTTACAAAGTTTATTTATTATTTCATTTTTTCAAACTGTGGTTTTAGAAGCATCCAAAATTGGAATAAGTTTAAATGTTGTTTTCAAAAATAGACTGTTATTATTTATTTTTTTAAATTATTTTTCTAAGGAAATTATAGCGGAATATTTTAGTGCTAAAAAATCCTATACATACGACGTAAATCGCAATTCTGACAATTTCGGTAGTACTACAACTTTTTATCGAGTGCTGCATATTGCACAGTTGAGTGAAGACTTTCTCCTTGAACTTTAAGAAAGCATTTCTAGAAAGATCTGTCCCTAAAGTCCATAATTATTCGTGAATCAGGTATACAGTTTTTTGTAATACTTAGCGCTTTTGCAGATGTACAGCGGTATAGACACGTAAAGACCGTATAGTCCAATCATTGTTACTTTAAACTTTTCTGAAGCACTGCTAAAGTTCTACTTCAGCATTTTCCTCCGTCTCATGAAAACAGTTTATCCGAGTCTAAAATATTACACCAAAGGAACAACGCGCCTCATTCGTACGCGCACAGTATAATAATATTTTGCATAAGAACTATTTCTTACTAAGTATTACCAATACGCCTATTTTCTCAAATTATTTAATTCGTATTAACTAAAAATGAAAATCATAATTTATACACAGCGTGTGAATAAAAGTTCGATTTAACCAAAAGTAGTATGTTAGCATAAGTAAAACGCTTGTGAAGCACAATATATTTAGGAAAGATACAAACACGTCATGCCTAATGTAATTTTTGAGAGGTTTGATTCAAAAAGTGCTAAGAAATCGCGATTGGAGTATAAAGGCTGTTCACGGTAAAGTGAGCACTTTTGAAATCAACCTTAGAAAAAGTCATTATCCCTACCTGCATGGTATATTTTAACGGGATCACTGAGTGTCATGCGCCCAGTAAAGTTGCTAACGATGATTGTAAAGTAGCTCCATATTTTATTTTAACGTCGAATGAAAAGTGCCAGGTAACCATTTGTGATGATGAAATTATTTCGTTCACTTTGTTTTTTTAATGCATCGAAGTGTGAAAATGGGCAGATTTTCTTTTGTAATAATTTCACAGTTGCACTAAACCGACACATGAATAAAGTGACGAGGCCAATAGCAATGTTAATTTGACACAATGCTGAAGAATACACAATTTGCATACAAGTAGGGCTTTCAAAAGTGCTCATTTTACGGTGAACAGCCTATAGCAACAAATTTGCCGCTCGACACTTTATTGAGACTCCTCGCACTGCCTGCCCCCAGGACGCAGACGATTAGCAATCCGCCACATATTTAAGTAGATTAACCCTTGCCTCGCCTACCGCTCCTGGTCACAGAATTAATACCCCGCGTCCTGCTTCTGACTGCATGTAACCTTGTAACCCCTCGCGCGTAAACAGAGGAATCACGCCTCCTCCGGGGCGTAGGTGTGGAGCGAGAACGCTCTCTTGATGAGGGAGGCGAGATTCGCAGCTTCTTGTTGCTCCTGCAGGGATTATATCCTCGTGCATTACCGGAGGGCTGCTTGTCCTGTCGACGTGCTTAATGGAGCGCAAGTGATGGAGCGGCAAACCTTAATATAGCTTCGGGCGCCGCTCCGCATATTAACCTCAGGCCTGCACATTTCCGTGCAGCGAGAGTCACGTTACTGTTTTGTGTGAGGAGTTAGCTCCAAGTTATACATTAGTGATTACTTAGAGCCAAGCAAGACTTTATACGAATGTCTGTGAGTCGACGAGGCTGTAGTTATTGCGCATTTTCACCCATTATCTCTTGCCTTGCAGGGCCTCTTAAAATAACCTAGGAGAGTATACATGTTCTTACAGGTTTAACCTAAACTAACCCAATACACTATTTTAATGAATGATTTTGTAGTTCAATCTAAGAAAGGATAGTCGCTGAATAGGTCCCAGCAAATACAACCTGTCGGCAAACTGTCGGAATAGTGTCCGAAGTAGGCTCAAAATACTATCTGTTAATGGTACGAGGTTTTTTGACAGATTGTTAGCATTTACGATAAAGAAAATGGACCAACGTATTCAGTAAGATAATAGATGGAAAACACAGAAATTATGTCGGTCTGATATTTACAGCCACTCGATCGCCAACATTTTAAAGAATATTCTCAGCCGATTCTGACACAATTTCTTTTTGCCTCGTTTGTATGAGCAAATATCTCATTCATTGCGGTCCAGTATCTTTTTAAAGACAAGGTGCTTTATCTCGGGAAAAATAATTTTCTAACGTCTTCTTGCCCGTAGGGTCCGCGGTGGACGAGTGGTTTGCATGCTTGCCTCCCACCAAGGCGAACCGGGTTCAATCCCCGGCTAGATCACTCCCAGATTAACGCATGTGGGAATCGTGCAGAATGATGTCGCTGGTGGGCGGGTTTTCTCAATGATCTCCCCGTTTTCCCCGTGCCATCATTCCGGCGTTGTTCCATACTCAGTCACTCTCATTGGCTATCACGACCTCGCTGTTAAGAACCGCCCAAATCTCTTCACTCACTCTGCTCGCTCGAGTAATTATTTGTAAGCATCGGGAATGTGCATATATGTAATTTAAACTTTCAATCTACCATATAATTCGATAGCTCAGTCATCTAAGGCACGTATATACCAAACCAATGCCCTGCTTCACTCCAAAGGGTTTTTAGTTGCATTAAAATATACGTGATGATGGAGGTGAACATCATATATATGACAACACTTCAGGGTAAAAAATTAACACACACTATAGTGGTTTATATTTTGCCGGTCAATATCTTGTGTATTTCTAACAGTGTCAGTAAATAGTTGGCCGGCGTTCCATGTTTAAATCGTCCCAATTCTGGCATGTGGCATCGGGCCACCATATTCTGCAAGTTAGCTTGGCAAGTTGCAATTAATAACTGCATCTATTTTGCTCTTAAATAAAAGGAGAAAACTGTATTTAATTCATAAAGTTATTATCCCCCCTCCCCCCTTTTCGCGCTGGTGTCGCATAGCAGCGAAGAGCATAAATCGCTGCCCTGTATTTTTACCGCCGTCCAAGACTCATCTTCTTTTCTCACTGAAGATACCATTCAAGTACTTCAGGGTGAGATAAAAAATCTACTGGCACAGATAACAGAATTTTGGTCAGAAATTAATAACTCGGAAGGGAGAAGGAGCTTAATAATATGTAAGTTAAAATATTATCAATATGATTCACACAGATACTGATATTAAGAGTACAATATGTGATAGACTTTTCACTCCGGGACGAATTCGTTTGATATTAAGCCGCGTCTACACTGGAGCGACTTGGGCAAGCGACACTGTCGCGCGACCACATTGCGTGAGCTCTGTCAGATGACCATTACCTGTCTACATTAAGCACATCAGACAATGTCGCACTATATGTCGACTGCCCTGGCTACATCTGATCAACTGAACTTCAGTTACCGAGATGTGGGACGATGAGGATATCCTCGTAACCATGGCGGCATTGGGTGCGCCCTTCTTTAAAGAGGAGAAATACATACCGTGGCACTGATCTAGTAGCAGACCTAGTATGCGAAGACATTGATGAATTAAGTCTAGAATATCGGAGCAATGGTGGGTAAGATTTCTTTCGGATGCCAAGTAGTAATTTTGAACTACTATTGTGCATAATAGGTCCGAAAATTAAGAATGCTAATACCTCGAATAGACAAGCAATACCAATAAAGACACGCTTAGGAGTCGTGTTGAGATTTATGGCAAGTGGAGATTCGTACAGGTCGTTGGAAACGACATTCAAGATATCCCATTCAACTATTTCAAAGTGCATACAGAAGGTGTATTAAGCCCTTGTAGAAGCACTGAACGACTACGTACAGGTAGGCTGTGTTGTATGTGTTATGTTAATAACTAACAGAATCACTGTACTTGTTTCCATAGCAACTAATCTGGTCATATTGATGTACTACATTCATATGCAGCCACATCCACTTTTACTGCAAACTGTTTATAAGTAGTACAGCATTTTGCTTTACGTGTACAAAGGGAGGAAATAATCTTGGCATGCCCATAGTTATTATTACCAATGTATATAATTCATTTGACAGTAATGCCGAAAGTTCTATCTTTGCTGAAAACATAAAAATGTACCAAGGCTATGACAAACATAAAGCTGTAATTCATATTTTACAGCGTACGTACCCAAATTAAATGTAAACATGTGCATTATGTACACTTCTCATCACAAAAAATGAGCAATCTCGTGTAGCTGAAAATATTTCTAAGTCCCCTTCGGGTATGTTCGGTAGGCTGCCCCCTCCCAAGTCACAGGCACGTGCCGTGGAGTGGGCGTGGCTAAGAGCTGCAGCAACACATGGCTTTGGAGGAAAAAGGATACAAAACTCGAATAATAGTTCTGTGCGCTCAGTTTTGTCCGAATATATTCCAACACATTATATGTAATGAAGTTAGAGTAAATTAGTGGTGAAACCTTCGGAATTATTAACTAGCCTGTATCAGATCAGAGAAACAAATAGTAAATTATAAATTTGAACATACCACACTGGACCACTGGAAAATAATTACCTCCAAATCATGCATAATTGTAAATATTAAAGGAGGTGTTACGTTATAATTCCCCTTGCCAACACACACGAGATCTTTGAAAACATAAAGTGATAATCACCAAAAACATTAAATAATACATTATATGGAATAATGTTTTCATATGTATGATAATTAGAGACCATGAAATGTCTCGAAATGAATGGCATGTAGTCTAGACTTCACAGTCCAATGAATACCCGATCAACTACTGTATATTCACTGTTCGTTTCTCCAGTAAGTGGCCAATATTACTCTAAAACATACAGCACGTGATCCCTAAACGTCTTTCCTTGCCAGTTTCGTATTTACTTCGCACTTATCTGAGTGAGCCTTGTTAACTGTAATTTAATGCAAAGGTAGATTAGGTGTAAGTTTAGCTTGTCCTCAAAATAATCTTCGCAGTTTTCCTGTTCCTGCTTTGTTCCGTTCATAAAGAAAAGGCCTATTTACATGCACCGACACGTCTTAACCAAATTTGGATTACAGTAAATAGTTATTGATTATTAAAGTGATACAACACGAATTTACTACAGTATTATCTTCTGGAGTCTCTTGAAAGATCTACGGTTATTTAAAAATACTCAAAATATTCACCTTTTAAAACATAATAACACATAACACATACAACGAGCTACTAGGTATATTTCGAAGGAAAATATTCGAATTAATGTGAGCTCTTCTTGATGCCTGTCGCATTTTATATATGGACGTATGCACCCAAATGTCAATAAAGATTACGTATTAAGTCGTAACTCAGTTTTTATTTTCATTTATACACGAACTGAAGTATAAATAAAATTGCTTGCATGTTTCATGTGTGTGTTATAGCACCATTACGAAAAGTGTTAAGAGCTCACGTTGGCGCGAACAGCCTATAGTACCGTTATATCTAAACTCGACAGTTCAACTCGAAGTGTTTTGTCATGATGTGGGTTCTCGCCGAACTGCCTCCATTGGCCATTCGTGCTAGTAATGGTAAATAACCCAATTTGAAATACTTGGTGACTGGCAGACACCACACCGACCAGGCACCTAACTGATAGGTGGATACATGTGTAAGTGTGCTTTCTAGCAATTGGCCTCTCAGTGTTTCGCGCTATGTTATGCGAATGCTAGCCATTGTGGCGTACACAACTAACATTTGTTTGATAATATTTCATATTGTGATCACAAACATGATTCGCCAACATTCTATACATATATTTTTATAAATCGTTGTCATTCCCACAGCTACATAATTAGCAAAATATATACCAATTTGATACTTGCGTTATCTTGGATTATCTTACACACGAAACATTCACACATATAAATATTTACTAAATGAATGTTTCTTTAAGAATTACCTTCCTTGCGGGATAAGGTATTGCAGTTTCTAAGTTTGAGTCCAAATTGGTTTACCAAAAATCGAAAATTTAGCCGGTGGAAGACCGTATTCAGTACCTGTACGACATAGGTACACAAATAGAGATAGAGAATTGCATTTTCTTTATGACACATCTACCAACATCTGACTTTGATGTCCCCGCACTTTGACCTCATACCTACCAAAATCGTAGAGGTTATAGTGACGTAAAAAGGTTGGGAGAGTTGAGGTATGTTTTAAATATTAATAATATGACATGCAGTCAAATGAAAAGTTACTGAGCCAGAGTTCCAAAATGTCATGCAGGAAGGTCCATCCTGATCCACTCAAGTTATATTTCGCAGTGGTTGTTTAAAAATATTTAATCATTTACAACCAAATCTGTTCTACTTTCTAACCCTTTCTTGTCCGTTTATTAGGTTTAGTAGTGCAAGTCAGAAAATGAATAAATTCACAATAACAATTTAATTTGTAATGTTGTGAGTACTATATAAAAATTACTTTGGCGCAAAGGGATGGGGAATAGGAGCGGAGGAACCGCCCGCCATCATGTTGGAATTTCCCTTTTTTCCCCTTTTTCCCCGCTCAAAATTTCCATGTTTTACTCAAAATGAAATTAATGTCCTTAAAAATTTTAGATGTTCAGCAAAAACGTCCGTTTTTCCCCTTAAAAAATTCCCATTTTTCCAGGCAGATCAGTGACCCTGGGTAGAGCAGTGAGACGGATCAGCGACCCAGGGTCAAGGATCAACGACCCCGGTGACCGGGATCAGAGACCCCAGGGGCAGAAGAGCAAGGCCAGGACCTTTGCCCTTGACCTTTGACATTTAACCCAAAAAATCCAAAAAATTAAAAAAATTCGACAAAATTAGAATTTTTTTTTAATCCCAAAAAGTATATTATTAAAAGTACAAATTATTTCAAAAATATTTAAAAACGTATTTTAGTATTTTTTGAAAGTGTATTATCAACAATCTATTAAGAACTATTTATAAAACTTAAAAAATTCACCAAGAAATGTATTGTTAAAAATGTATTCAAAATCATTTTTAAAATCTATAAAATGTTATTATTAAAATTAATTAATTAATTATTGAAAATCGTTTGAAAATGTATTAAAAAAGGAACTTTCCAGAGGTCACCCTTCCCCATACACATCCACCATCTTGGTAGGTGCAAGGGGCGACCATCTTGATAGGTGGCCGCCATCTTGGTAGCAGCGACCATCTTGGTAGGCGACCACCATATAGGTAGGCGACCGCCATCGTGGTAGATATCACCTGTCCGCCATATTGGATGCAGGTAATAATGACCTCAAACCCATGACCCTGGATGACCTTGGAAACCAAAACTCGAAAAAAATAAAAGTCTACAAGAACACTACAATACAACCACCACCATAATAGATGCAGACTATGTTGACAACCCCATGATTTGAATGACCTTGAAAAACACTCATAATAAAATATATAAAAGTCAGTAAGCATAATACACTACACACTACGGCCACCATATTAGATGCAGGCAACCTCGACCTTGACCCCATTGCATTGAATGACCTTGTAAACAAAATCTCGACAGTAAATACATGAAAGTCAACAAGCGTATTACATTCCTAACTACTATGACCATATTAGATGTAGGTGAAATTAACCTTGACCTTATGACTTTGAATGACCTTGAAAACAAAAACGCGAGAAAAAAAACATGCTTTAGAATTCTTGTATGTATAGTTGTATGTCCTTTTCAAGCCACTGAAATTATCACTGCCAAATTGATGTCTTAGCTGCAACTTGTGACCTCGAACAAGGCGATTTCGCCAATATACCTTATGTCTTCTGGTAGGCACAGTTGCCTGCAATTTTTTATATGGTGAATTTATGGCTGCCATATTCATATGTATCACTCGTGATATCGAACAAGGCGATATATATGGACTACCATACCACAAGCCTTCATTATTCTTTTGATAAACCTGTTACTGATGTCAGAATTGTTGGCAACCCTATCAGATACTTTGTTAATCGGTATGTCTTAACACTCATACATATTTAGCCTCGCGGTCATAACACCTACTCATACTTTTTTACTTCTTCCCTTTCTCTTCTATAAATAGCCATTTTTGTATTCCTAAATACTCACTGACATCTATTGAAAACTAAATCTTCAGTTAAACTGCATGTGATGGGGTAATGTTTTTAGGTCGAATGCTACAAAGCCAGAGCCGCGTACGTAGTTGTTCCACCTCTCCCCAACCAACCCCCGCGCCCACGTTCAGACAAGTGCCACAACGTCTGGCGCAGACAGGAGCGTGCTTCTTGAACGCTGACCCGGACCTGGTCGAGCGAGCGTGTACATGTCTGCTCCGTAACTAGGCCAAACAATCCTATAGGTAGTTTGGAAAACTTTGTCATTCTCGTACAAATATCCCTGCAACTGGGGGTGTAGTGTCGTCTCACTTCGAAATATTTTCGGTGCCTAAATATTAGAGATAATTTACCTGCATTATGTTCAGTTCATGACGTAGCAAAGTCATGTTTTCGGCTATTCTTTTAAACTGGTTTCTTCAGATATATTGTTTTTATTCCTTTTAATAGAATATTAATCAAAGTAAGCGCTTTTAGGAATACATAACCGTTTAAAGCGTAGCGCTAATATTAACATACGTAAAAACACTTGGCTTTAGCATGTTCGTAAAATTTGTTGTTACGACGTCATTGCGTATGTAAGACATAACAACTATAATCGAATAGTGAACGTTAAGCATTCCTGGGGCCATGGTGGTTTAGTGGTTAGACAACTCTCCTCCCACCATGGAGAACCGGATTTTCGCATATGGGAATCGTGCAGGACGATGCCACTTGGTCGGTGGGTTTTCTCACTGATCTCCCATTCCCCCACTCTTGCATTCCAGCGCTGCTCCATACTCATCTCGCTTTACCCTCAAGGGCTCTCAAGACCTCGGTGTTAAGAACCGCCCAAATCTCTTCACTCGCTCATCAAGCATTCCGCCTACCAGGATGTATTTTGTCCAGAAGGGCGAGACGCTGAGGACGACCCAGGCACGCGCATCACATGCATCATCGTCTCTATGTGCAAGGTACTGAACAAGTGTGCAGTCTTTCCTTCAAAACGTACCTCTGAGATAACTTTAAAATTAGGCCTATTTCATAAAATGTTTGCTACATTTTCTTATTACCAAACAATAAAATAAATATATATTTAGATTTCAGTTTCTTGTTGTGCACTTACGTCGTTATCCTATATTCATAAACTGAGCTTTCGCCCATGCACTAAAACGGCAATGCCGAATATCTATTTACATTTGGACGTCTTCGTTTGGCGTGATCGGTGTGAATGTGAACTGGACCAGGTTTAGTGTGAAATCATCCAACGGAAACCTTGGAGTGAGTGAAGAGATTTGGGCGGCTCTTAACAGCGAGGTCTAGAGAGCCGATGAGGGTGATTGAGGTGAGTATGGAGTGGCACCGGAATGAAGGGGTGGGGGAAACAGGAGGTTCCCGAGAAAACCCGCAGACCAACATCGTCCGGCACGATTCCCACTTGCGAAAATCCGGTGACCCGGCCGGGGATTGAACCAGGTTCGCCTTGGTGGGAGGCAGGGAAACCTTTGAAAATGCTTTTAGTAACAAGTACAGATAATCGTGCCGTTAGTATTCTCTACCCGTTGTAGCGCCCGTCCGTGTCCATCACATTACTGAAGAACGAGGGAGCTCAACAGGGCCACTATGTCTGGCGCGAGCAGTAGTGAGAGCTGCAAGCAATGACAACTGCACACAGCCAGGCGGACTATGAAGCAGTTGAATGGGGAAACCACCTGACTGCCTGTTCGTTTTGTCTCGGCACTATGCACGCCTTGTTAAAAAAAAAAAAAAGTCTACGTGGCTTATTTATTCAAACAAAATTGACGCTTACGAAATAAAATTGACTTCATTTTTTGTTCGGGAAAAAATATCTTTGGAAAGCAAGGTTAGGGTGCAAACATGATGAGATTGTTTTTAATAATGTATTATTCATAGTTAAACTTATCGATTAGATGAACAAAAACATTGTTTGACTAAATGTAATACACTGCAAATACATTATATTATTTTCTGTATAATTTCTCATGTCATATGTTTTCTCTTTTGCATGTTTGTTATTCGTTTTTATTTGCTCACCAAACATTTAATTGCAGGGCTGGAAGTATTAATATTGACAAGGGAACTGGAGCCTCTGTGTTACAGACCACAAGATTAACTGAAGCT
The DNA here is from genome assembly GCA_029891345.1 of Dryococelus australis. Taxonomy (NCBI): domain Eukaryota; kingdom Metazoa; phylum Arthropoda; class Insecta; order Phasmatodea; family Phasmatidae; genus Dryococelus; species Dryococelus australis. Next base: position 96,331,206 of record CM057002.1, on the reverse strand, counting down.
GAGTATTTGCAAGTTTCATAAGACAAAAAGTTTTCCACAAAGACTCGTGGTTCTGAACATAATCATAATTCAGTCGGCAAGTTGAAACATGATAGGGAAATTTGAAGGCACGTACAGAACCCGTATTTCACGTAATATCTAAGTGGCATCTGCAATTAATATATGATATTCGTTGGCCACAAAATTAACATTAACTGAGAACAGAGATTTAAAATGTATGCCATTCTTTAAACGATCAGTGTTGATGTGAAATACTGTATGTAGGTGAAACACAGCTGTAAGTTAACAACAGTGATATGAGAGAGACATAAGTGGCGGTTAACAACTAAGATCTTCAGTGCTGATAGTGACGAAGAGAGGTACAGATGGAGCAGCGACAGAAAGCTGAGTATCGAGAGTACCCCAACACTACCCACTGGCAAACAGCAACGCCCGCCACGTTTCCTATACATGAAAATCCGGATGTGGCCCCTATTTGTCGTGGTGTGAGGCGAGTGGTCTGATAGTTACAGCACCACAGCTCCTACAAGCGATTAAAAACTTTAAAAATACACATCCCTTTTTTGGCGAGCTGGTATTCCCAGACGAATAACTTTTATTATCCTATCGTAAAATCGACGAGAGAAACGTGATGCTCCATATTAAAGTTACTTAACACTTATTTCAGTGCTTTATTAAGTCAGCAAGAAAGGCAAATAATTTTGCTTCCTTGAATACCTCAATGTCAAATGTTGTAATGCCATTTTATGTCAAATGTTTGAACGCAGATAGTGCAAGCTGACCTGGTTGGAATTTTATGCTGACATGCATATTAAAATGTTTAACTTCACTTACAGCGCACGAAAGCATGAAATTGGCCGTGGGATTGCCTAGTATAGCCATGGTAGTAAAATGCACAGAATTCTCCTGAGCATAGCTGCGAGGAGGAGGTTTCAGGTCGGAAATGCATGCAGCAGAGAAACAAACCCTGCAGCTCACATCATTATGTTTGGGCTACAGTATCGTAGAAGGTCACAGACAGTTCCTTCAACCTCTGCTCTCCAGTTTCCTAGAGAGCTGTGCTTTGTAAAAGTTATCGTATAAAGCGAAGAAAATATGCACATTTTGTACGAGTAATTGAACTAGTGTATACATTTTTTTAATCTGGCACTTGAACTTGTCAACGCCGTCAGAAAACAAACGAAATGCGCTCGAGCCTCTTAGTTTTGCAATATATTTCATTGCAAACTTGCTGCTGGTCAAAATATTTAATCTAGTTTTTAACAAACAGTTATCATATATTTTTCTGCGTGGGAAATTGTATAGAGCACAAATGAAGAGAATAAAACGTTCTACAAAAAATGTTTTCATTCATTGAGTCCATATTTTAATGATTGAAAATATGCACACAATTAAACCCTAAGAGTCAGTATATTTGCGCATATGAGTACCCAATCGATCAATGATAAAAAGAAAGGTAAGCTGAATTGCTTTGACAATGCCTGTGTTGTTTTATGTTAAACCATATTTAACGTACCAATATCGGTCCAGAAACTATTTATTCCAGTTATTTTGTAATATATAACATGTTTTGTTTAAAACACTGGTAAAGTCTCATTTCATTCGATTGTTTAATTACTACATACTGTGTTATTTGTATCAAATTTCCGATAACATTCACTAGTACATGTGCAATATTTAAAAAGTGTATGGACCCCCTCCCCCTTTTTTTTTGTATTTTCGTTCCTTGGTTACACGGCTCTGTGGTTATAGAATAGTAATCAAAACGTTCATGTCATCCCCATGTTAAAAATAAGTTACCGACCCACGTAAAACATATCAGTTTAATTGCTCAGGGTAGTGAAACTTGTTTGCCAAATTAGGTAGTAACAGGTTTATTGTTTCCCGACATTTGACACAATATGTTTTCTTGTTGTAGCGGTACCTTACAATATTGCAGACAAAAAAGACAATGTACCAGCATGTTTAGTACTTGTAGGTGATACGTTCAACACATCAAGTTTGGTTGAAATTGGCCAAACAACAGTATGCTGCATGCTGTATACCAAATGAGCCTAAAATATTTATATAGTCACCATGCCAAAATTAAGTTTCTAACACATATAAATTGCATATATTACCTTGGCATACATAGTATTACATACAGTATATAAATATTGCTTGAAATTGGTCACACCGTTTTATAGATACAGAAAAGTTATCAAAATGTCTATATCGCCACCAATTAAAACTAAATACCTGAACCAATTAAGTCATATCAGCATACTTCTTGTTTGTCAGCTTTGGTTGTAATGGGTGGATTGTTTTCCGTGTTACCATACAATAATTTTGTTTTTTATGGGTGCGCTATATTATAAAATGATGAATGAAAATGGTTATTTATTGGCATATTTACAGTAATGCCTTTAGTTGATACTTTCTTAATATCAAATGTAATCGGATTTTACACACACACACACACACACGCACACACACACACACACACACACTCACATATATATATATATATATATATATATATAGTATATGGTACCATTGCCTACTAGTATAGGTCTAAAAGGTACTAGTTGCCTGCAAAACGTGGCAGGAGTCTATTGTGTAATTTTCCAGATATGATGTTAAAAGCTTATTGTTTTCACGATGGCGAACCAATAAGAACGTACCTTCTTAGATTAAAAGACGTACAAGATTAACTGTGAAAATACACGATTTGGTTTTACCTAGTAAAATAATTCCCCAAAAATGATTTGGCGCCCTACTGTATTAAAAATAACCCTTTAAAATCAAACAAACGGCTTTGCAGAACATTGTAAAAATCAGATGTCCTTACTAAGTTCAATATGTGCACCGAATTTGGTGAAATATGTTTCACAGGATAATGTTATTATGAGGGGACATATAGTACATCACAGACATACATTTGCATCATTATATAAGCTCATTTTTGCAAGAAAAGTAGCTTAACATTGAATGGAAGTGAAAGTGAATTGAATGTTTAAATTTAATCAAGAAAGTACGTAGGGGTTATTATTTATTTCGAATTATTAAACAACTGTTAGCAGCTACATTAATTTTCGAAATAAACTGTTTACGACCGCAAATAAATGTCTCATAAGAAAAAATTAATAAACGGTTTAAATATTATAAGCTGTGTATAAAGTTTCCTTTTTTTTCTGCCTTTTTGTTGTTTTTAATGTTTAAATGGATTCAAAAAGTGTTTCGTACTACTAGTGGCGTACCCTGTTAGGTTTCCTTGCATTTTTTCGTGGTTTCACAGAATTCTTTGTGTATGTCATTATTTTCGTTTTTCCTTAAATAATATAGCTTTATGATATGCATTTAATATTATGTTGGTTCAGCGATGCAATGAGGTAGGCTACCTTTTAAACAAAAACGTTCAGTTTGACTCCATGCTACATTTACTAACGCAGAAGAAAACAATGAGAATAATAAGTCTGGCGGACGAACGTTTGCTTCCACCTGAGATTTAATTTAGGTTACGCCACATACAAAAACCTCTACTGGAATCACGCTGCTAAATGTTTTGTTGCCTTCTCTAAAACATGCAGTAGTAAGTCATCTTCTTGCTTCGCATCCAGTAACACAAATACTAACTAATCCCTGGCGTGGGGATACTTTATTATGTAATCATGTTCCAATCGAATTTTTGCTTATATTCACGATGAATTTACACGCCATACTTTATGATTGTTTAGTTATGCGTGGAGTGTACGACGTCAGGAATGCGATTCCCTAACGTAAATCATACAGGCTACGTAAAGAAACATACAGTATGTGTTGTCGTGATTACGGACAGTACACGCAGCGATGTGTGCAGAGCTCAAGGCAGGTACCAGTGCATATACAGCCGTTAGATGGCGCAGGTTAAGTTGGCCAGGCTGTTAAAGCAGCCTGCCTGTCTACGTGGGCCCGTCGCAGATCAAAGTGCCACTGCAGCTGAACTGACGCCATAAACGTGGTTAGCGTACGCGACGATAGAAGGGAAGAGTGTACAGAGAGCGAGAACCTCGCAGGGTTGCCAGGAACTTATAACAAACCATTACTTCATGCTACGAGGTGCATGGCGTGTGGCAACGCGTTTTAATTGTCCCTGACCATGCGGAAAAAGAGATCAAGTTAATATCTGTCATAACCACGGCGAAAATACATTGAAATTGATGTGGCTCGATTTTGCGTCGTAAAGAAATCGGGAAATCTGTTCATTTTTTTTTTTTGCAAGCATGCCGACATGCGTATATTATCTGCTAACGGCTGTTGACGGTAAAATGGGCACTTTTGAGGCACTAGTTACTTTAATCTTTCAGCCATTTTTTATTCTTGAACCACCTTTTTCATTAAATATGGCCATGTAAGTAATAACCACAGTGTAAATATCATACCGCACTCTGAAGTTAATGCATAAGGCTAAAGTAATATATATTTATTGACTATTATTCCAAATGAAAGAGCTTTCAAAAGTGCTCAATTTACCATGGATGGCCTATAAAATGCAGGCATTCACGGCATAGACAGATACACGCCAACTTACAAAAGAAAGGCTCTTGACAAGGAGGTTTGTGCAGTTAAACTGAATGTATTCTATCCCTGTGCGTGTGATGTGAGAGGTAGAAAAGACATACAATGCCGATGAATGATTTACAAACTCCACACTGTTCTGTATCTTACGTCAAACATTTTGCAGGAAAGGTTTGCTAACAAAAATCAAAGTGAATAAAACAACGTGTAAACTGTAGGTTTGAGAAACGCGTTGATTCCATACATACATACAAAAACTTATAATAACATCTTAAAAAAATTATCAAACCCCAAAGAATTCATACGAACCGTTAGAAGTAAAAAATATTTTCTTACGCTCTAATGACTCCCGTAGTACTTCCCATCCAGGCGACTGTGCAATGTACCGTAAAATGATATACAAGTACAACTATGCTGAGACAAACCAAGGAGTGGATGGCCAAACGTACTTTCGCGTAGAGAAGAAAGTTATATTGTGAAACAAATCCGTCAGATCTTTTACCAGTCCATGCGCTATTACAAGAGACCTACGAAATACTTTCAGAGTCACTGTAACCAATGACAGTAAGAAGAATATTCAGTAATAGTGACTATAATGCAAGAACACCACAGAAGTAATCGTTCATAGGCAAATGTAATTATAAGAAGAGACTTAACTTCGTGAAGGTATACTTACAGAACGATTACTGGACAGACGTAATATTTCCAGATGAGAGTAAATTCAAGGTTTTCGATCATGATAGTCCTCTATAAGTGTGGAGAAAATCGAATAAAGAGATAAATCCCCAAAATTCTCGTCCTACCGTCAAGCATGGTGGGGGTTCAGTTACGGTGTGAGGGTGCATGAGTGCATGTGGTGTAGATGAACTAATGTTTATATATTAACAATTGGATCAATAAAACTATATTGACCAGTTTAAACATAATTTGCGACCTAATGCCATACAACTTGATATAGTAATGCACATTTTACCAGGATAATGGTACTAAGCGTAAATCCTGTGCAACACGAATATGGCTGCTGTATAATTGTCCTCGTGTAGTAGAAACTGCACCCCAATCATCAAATTTAAATTCAATAGAACATATTGGGGCATACTTAGACATTAAGCTACGAAAACATAATATTTCAAGCACGCGGAACTTGAAGGAGAAAATCCCTCATGAGTGGAACAATATCCCTCCTAGTGTCATACAAACGGTAGTAAAGTCAATGCCAGCGCGTCCGAGAAGCGTTCTGAAGCAAAGGTGAGGGCATGCTTAATATTAAATGGAGAATTTATTTTGTTTATGTTGATGTACGAAAACATTTGTTCTTCGTACGAAGGTGTATGAACATTTCTGATTCGGAAATCGTGCATTTATTTACATTTATGTAATATATTACTTTGTTTCTTTTATAAGGAACGTTGTTTATTTGTTGTATTTGATGAAATGGAATACAAAATACAGCTGGACGCATACATGTGTGTCAATATAATTGCTTATTGTACAGAAGTCGTGAAAGGAACCGGATGTATGAATATTTGTGGTCGTTACTGTATATACATATTAGGGCCTGTTCTATTTGAAAATGCTTTCCGCGGTATTCGTCAAACACAAGAATGATTTAGTTCCATTCGCAATTTGACCTTATTTTAATTCTTATGCAATCTGAACAACTTTTAAGCCAGTAGAGACTACTGACATAAGACTTAATAGACACAGACCTGCCTATCACTGACATCTAGAATGTTTTCAGTCTTAAAACAAAAACAACTTAAACGTCGCGTGTATGCGGTCACGGGCAGAAGTATAAGGACAGTGGTAAATAGCAATTAGTGACATTCGTAGCTAAGCTTAACCTAAAGACAGAAAATAGGTAATCAGCTATGTTTAATGTTACCTAGTGAGGTAAAATATGACACACAAAACAAACAACATAAACTACTATATCACTGCATAAGACTACATCATGTCTCCAGTTATAATAAACGTAGGACATACATCAGCAAAGTGTTAATCATGTTTCACTCCACAGTAATTTGTTAACTTCCCTTTTTGCGAACAACGTCCATCAGTCTATTTAACTCTAAATTAACCGGTTTTACAATGAAGTCTGGCCCAATGCTATTACAATTTGGTAGAAACGCCTCGTTTGTGATTTGTGGGAAAAAAAATGTTTTTTTTTCTCTCTCTTCTCTCCAATTCCTCTTGAAGATTCTCAGTAGGATACGGGTCAGGTGAGAGTGATTGGGTATTGTATGGCATATGGGGTGTGTTCTAGACGATCCATTTCGCAGTGTCCTTGGGGTCACTCATTGTTAGAAATAGAATACCATTAGGTTTCTGGAGTTCGACCTTGAATTTCATTCCTACTGATTATGTTATTTTGTTTCGTTGTAATATAAAATGGTACAGTATCATAGAATGTATTTTATTTGTTAGCATATGTTTGCATCCATATAAAAACACCTGCAACAAACAAAGTTGGTCTCGCGTGTATGGTTCTGACGTCTGCTGTTTCGGGTTCGAAACCACCTCGCACCTTTAATTTGTGTCTCAATGTGGTCATTATGCCACGTGGTGTGCTATTGGTTTTTTGTGTCACGTTTTTACGTGAGTGTTTCTTTGGCCCTGAAAAGGGCCAATGGTGTAACCTCAATAAGAGGACCAGTATCCCTATTCTCAACCACCTGCCGCAGTCGTCGTGGTAGAGAGGCGACCAGAGAAGTAGCATATCATTTGCTACTAGCTACTTCATCCCAGGCATATGCTACTAGCTCCCAGGGAGCTTCTTTATTTGCTGGCTGAGGATAAGGCCAGTTTTCCGCCATCGTGCGCTTCGTCACCGACCAGACATTCTCAATTGGATTCAAGTTGGCACTGTAAGGTGGTCAATCTATGAGCTCTAGTTGGTCTTACCTTGCGAACCATTCTGAACCCTCTGAGAAGTGTATATCGGAGAATGGCCCTGCTTGAAGCACAGCACACCATCGGGATACAAAAGTCGCACCAAGGGAGTAATAGTGTTCTCTAGAATATGTAAATACTACCCGGCAGGTTTATTGGTCATAGATACTGTAAAATTCATTATTAGGGTTGTGAATATTAACAGTGAACAGTTCTGTTGAAGTTTGATGCCTATGTTATGAATTTGGCAACTATATCTTATGTGGTTCGGATATTACATCTACCTATGATTATAAGTAGATTATAGGGTATGCTTGACCCTGCGAACCTCCTTGTAATCATGGGTGATGTCTATGTTATGAATTTAGCAACTAAATCTTATGTGGTTCGGAAATTACAGTCAACTATACGTATAAGTAGACATGGGGTATACCTGACCCTGCGACCCTTCTCATTGTCGGCCTGTGTTATGAAGTTGAAAATTATATCTTATGGGGTTCGAAAATTGCAGTCAACTATGCTTATATGTTAGGTCTGGTGAGCGTGTAAGCTGATGCTGGTATTAGGTACTGCATTATTGTGCTAGGTCGACAGATCCCGAAAGGAATAACAGAGCATGACACTCGGCACCCGCCAGGACGCTAGGTGTAAGGGTCCCAATACCCTGGCATCATATTGACAGAGCTGGAGGTTGGGATCCAAGATGGCCACCATGGGTATGAAGGAAGATAGAAATTTTTTTTGGGGGAAAACAAGAAATTTGTCCTGTCTGGCATCATCAAAGATTGTGGTTGCCTAGTTCCCTTGCCCGCAGCTCCGAGCCCCTATTAGATTGCCTGTTTGTATACTACTACATACAAAGTTTTCCTTGAAGATATGCATCAAAATGCAGCACATAGTGGTTACTACATTATAAATATAATTATATACAGCTTTTTAACGTTCTCATTATTTTCACTGACGCCAAACCGGTTGAAAAATTTCTGAGAAATGCTATATAAGCATTATATTTGAGGTAGCACTTGTCTTCCAAAATGGCTACCAATATAGACTTATCTGCTGGTACCGGCAAACTTCTGTGCACGGGAGTTCCCTCTTACTCCCTAGACTACGGTTCGGCACAGTCCGGTCTCTAAATAAGCGGCAAGACTGCGTCCCGGCAGTATTCACGCCGACATAAAAACATTCGGTATTTTGTCTTGAGTAACAGCAAATGTAAAACCGGACACTGAGACTTTTTACTGGCGACAACAGTGCTCTTGTGACAGTGTGTGCTGGAGGATTTCTTTACCATCTGAGTGTATTGTTCGATATAATACAATTGCTTTTCTGTTATTGAGAGCAATTTTTCTGTTCAAATATTAAATAGTATCGAATGAAAATCACGTTATATAAAAGTAACAACAATGGAGGTGGAATACTTTCTGTGGTTTGATGCATCAACAGATTGCTTGTTCCTTTTCCACATTTTCATAACATCTTTCACCATCAAAATGGGGGTGAGTGGAGGATATAAATATTTGATCTGAAGGTTTACGACATGGTGTACGAAATATCTCAATGGGAAAGCATTACTCAAGACATTTGTTTACAAAATTTGCAAACATTGAGAGGCTTGAGACAGCATAACACTAAGCCAACTTGAACACATTTTACAGCATAGCAGTTTTAATTCTAAAAAAAATCGAAAACATGCATATATTAACACATAATGTCGTACACAGCTAGCATCTATATAGTCGGTGCCGAATGTAATTTCGTAACATATCCACAGTTGTTGTCACGATATTTTTGATGACGTAGAATTCTTGAATTGTGTCTTTTGTGGAAATCATCAATCACAATACGGAGAAGCAAAGAAATTTATTTTAATAATGAACAATATAATTAAAACACTTCTAACTATAATAATGTTATATTAAATGATAAAAGAATATTTAGTACAATAACTGCTAGACAATAGCACACAATAGAACTGAGAAAAGGATAAAGATATATTTTTATTTTCAATTTTTTATTCCAAAGAAAAGAGTGATGTATGAAGGTTAAACTAAACTATAAAAACTTCATCTGCTGTTTCTGCATTCAATTTAGCGCAAATATATGGAAGCGAATGCCAACCAATGTGGCAGTGAATTATAGGTACAATGTGGAACAAGTAATTAATATTGTTACACTTGCTCTCTCTAGAAATTAAGTGGGCTAAACCAAGTTCGTTAAGGGATGGAGGTCTTAATCAAATAAAATAATTAATTATAATTTCGTTATTTTATTTATAATAACTACAGCGAAATTCTCTAAACTCAAATTCTCACAATAAATTGAAATCACTTACTGTTCACAATTGACACCAATTAATAAAATTTATAATTAGGACAAAGTAATCAATTAAATTAAATAATTAAAGATCAGTCCCAATAGACAGTATTTCAACCTATTCAATTATCTGATAATTTATGTTTCCATATTTGACAGTTCGAATATTTACAGTAAAATCAGGATTACACTTCAATTCAGTCCCACCTCAGTTCAGCCCATGTCCCGCCAATCGTAATGTTCTAGAGTCATCCAAGCGCCCTCACGCACAGTAGGCTTCACTCGTCGGTTTCACACCCTCTCGTCCATTCACACCACTAACACCTCACTCGCCGTCGTCCCGCAATCTCCAGTCGTCTTCCACCCTTCACTTCGCTCGCGCACATTCGCTAGGCGGCCTCCGTCAAAGACTTCCGGCCGCTGGGCTGCGGCAGTATATATAGGTCTTAAGCCGCCACCTAGAATCTTCCCAACTCGCGTGATACGTCGCGGAGGGCTGAGGCGCCAGCCAGTCTCACCAGAACATTCTTGCATCGTAGCTAAACGTATCGGAAACGTTAGCAGGCGAAAGGAGGTCTGTGACGCCAGCAAGTCTCGCCACTGTCGGCATTCGCGGGATTCCCAGAAGAGAGTCAGACAGCCACGAGCACATCTCGTTCCATGAAGAGGGGAGGGCGAGGTGGGTCTTCGATTACGGCGCGGGACAGCGGAGTCGGCGCCAGCTGCAGCACGTAACAAAATATCACTTAAATTGTAACTTAGAAATTATCTCCAATGAAATAAGCTGCCTTTTGTTCACTTAAAATAAGTTCTTATAACAACTGACAGTGTTCTGGTTGACCTATTGGCTGCCCACTGTGGCGTAGTCGGTTAAGTGTTGAGCGTGAGTAGTTCCGGTTTCGAATCCCGGGTAGAGCAAGGGTGTGATTTATGCTTGTCCGTAGGAGTCAACCTTTCATGGGAAATGTCACTTCCAATAGGAAAAATATGAGAAAAAGTTGTCACGGAATTAAAAACATTAGTGCTGTAAATCTGGAATTGTATGTGAATATTATGCTACTTTTACAAGTAAAACTTTGGAAACTAGTAATTCAAAGAATACATGCCTTTTCTTGTAATAAATTAACTAACCTACTAAGTGGACTTGTAATATATAGATATTTAACATTACAGTCAAGCTTGTATTTCAGTCACATTTGTAAATAGAAAATTTTAAATTAATATATAACATACATTCAAACATATATTTATTTATACCAGAAATATAATACAAAGATTATTATCTTTTATATTATATTTAAATAAATACGTTCCAACTAGAAATCGAACCTACTACTTCTTGAGCAAATACGCGTGGCCTTAACTTCAACAACAACAAACTAATTTACTTATTACTATAGCCTAATGACAGCGTTAGTTTCGGATCTGTTTGTGTAATAATTTGACAGGCATGTAATTTTAAACAGTTAATGTTTTAGTTTTTAATGAATTTCAAATAGGATTACACATTTGCACAATCTTTGTTTCACTATCGAGAAAATATTTTCTCTTTGAACATTGGAATAACATTTACTGGCATAAATTATAGACAAACGTATATTATGGTCTGTTAAGTTAGTACAAATAACTGTATCATAAATGCTACAGAAATATTTTTATATTGGTTACACCGTCTGCTGAAGTCAGCATTATTTGGAAAAACATATTTACCGGTGGCATTAAGTTTGCACGTGAATCGGAATTCCAGAAAGAAAAAAAAACATAAACCGACAAGATACTTAACACCTTTTTATATAAACTCGAAATGTTTACTGCGATTTTCGTGAGCTTTTTAATTTGAACACCTAGACGTATGTAGACCACGATTTCACATAAACTGCCATTTAGCACGGCAAGAATGCTTACACACAGATTAATTGGTTGGAATTTGTGAAGTAGATGAACATTATGCTGTAGATTGTAATTTTATTATTTTATTTCTTGTTTTATAAACACTGCGTGTATCATTCTTTATAGTGCGGGTCAGTCCAGTATGAGTCATTTCCACGACTTTGTGCAAATAAAAATATAAAACATTTTCTATAGTTTCAAAAGAAAAGCACTGGCCTGAAATTACTGTTTTGTTATACTTTGATAAACTGTACGTATACATTAATTCACGTGGGATTGCACCGAGTGTTAAAAACTTAGTAGTATTCCAGTTGTATATTTTTATCTGTAGTTTTATATAAATAAAATGGTCAAGTGCAAATTTTAAACACTAAGGATAAATTTCTTGTACCTCTGCGAACGTCCTTCGTCCTATATTGCCTTAAATATACCTACCTGAGCCCACCGTAACTGATGCTTTTGGAATTGCCGATAGTAAGGCCAGACCTAAGTGCGCATATTTTCCACATCCCCCCCCCCCCCCATGTTGTTGATACTTTTAACACGCTCCGCCCGCTCAGACATGCACAGACGTCTGCCGGCTACAGCAGATAATACGAAACCTACGTAAGGATTTGATTTGGCAGGGAAGAAATTGGTCCGGTTAGCTAGGACGTGGCTTTTCATGCAGACAGCGGCTAGTTGCAAGAGAAGCATTCTTGATGTGTGCATACAATAATTACGTCTGCAACATGCGCCGATTGTTTAATTAATTATTAGTGCCCTTATTTACTGATTAATATAACCATATATTCTGCTAATGTGTGATATTCGATTTTCGCAAATGCGTACGACAGCAGGAGATTCATTTCTGTTTATCGTTAATAAAATACAAATATTATAACTACTTAACGTCTTATATAGAATAGGGTACATTTTAATTATTAACAGAGGAATTATACATTTCTCTTTTACAGTTATCTGTAATTATAGTCATTTCACATGCGTTTACTGTTTCATTGTTTGAAGCATCGAATGTTGCTTACATACCTCAAGACAAGCTATATTGCACAACACTGTAGCTCAGCTCACCTTTATGATTGGTTTTTTTTTGCTAAGTGTTACCTGCTTGCATGACACGTGAACGTTTAGTGTGGAACTCATGTGAGGTAATTCCGCTAAAATATTTCGGGCCAAGCTATGTTGCACAACACTGTAGCTCAGCTCACCTTTATGATTGGTTTTATTTTTGCGAAGTGTTACCTGCTTGCATGACACGTGAACGTTTAGTGTGGAGCTCATGTGAGGTAATTCCGCTAAAATATTTCGGGCCAAGCTATGTTGCACAACACTGTAGCTCAGCTCGCTTTATTATTAGTTGCTTATTTCCCTAAGTGTTACTTGTTTGCCCGTGAGACACGAACTTCAAGTGAGGAGTTTATGTGAGATATTCTGTTTTGCATTAACTTAATAAATCCCAGGACGTGTTGCTTCATCCAATTAAATGCGTTAAATTCACTTGAAGAAACTGATGTCAGAATGGTGCTCCAATAGAAGCTAACGGGATTCTTGGCGCAGTTAAAACGCTGAACGATTGGCCGGATAGTTATGTGTGGCTGGTTCCTTAAGAGCCGAAGATTGCCGAAGGGGACTTTAACTTTTTCCGTCGCTCATTTATTCTGACGGGAAGTGTACAAAGATATTTGTGGACATGTGTTTGAATTCAGGTGCAATCATTAACTTGTAACGTCTATGTTTTATATATGACATTCCACATTGCTCTCTCATGAAATGTCTTCAAGAACAGAAGTAATGCCAGACAGGCGTGTCGTTGAATTCGTGTCGCTTGATGATGGCATACTGTAAGGAGTCACCATGATCCCTGGCTGAAAGGCATGACGTATTGCGAATGTGGTGAGGATGCATAGTATTTGTCATATTTTCCACGTGTAGCTTCCCATAACATCGTGTTTATATCTTGTTGGACGTTATTTCTCGTTTGCTCATTAGTAAGTTTACGTAACTCGAGCGATTTATTCCGCAAACAGGCCGTAATCATCTTTTTCTTTTCGCCCTTCCCATGCAGCATTCATTATTTGAAATGCTTCCTCTGCCCTGGGATGTCATTTTCCTTTTCTTCTGAAACGTGGGACGTTGCCTTGATGTGACGCCGTATTGAGTGTCCGTATTCTGCTGTGATGAAGCATTGCCTGGTGTAGACACATCCGCAACCTGTCGGGGTGTATCAAGGTGTGTTGCGCCAGACTGGGTTCCAGGCTCACCATATTCCTCTATCACAGTCTCATCTTGTCCTTCGGGAGTATTTTCACTGCTATTCTAGTCGCCAGCGACCTGTGGAGCAAGCAATTACATTAACATACGTGTGTGTGGCACATGCAAATGTAACCACTTTAGTAACCAACTACAATATAATCCTAAAGTAACTACAATCTAATATAGTAGAGAACAATACCAGACATTGAGGCCTTCTGTTTGGCGAAAACTCGTAGCAGCGCGCCATGCGGTTCTGAGTACAGGCCAGTACATAGGACCCATACCAATACAGCTAGTTGCATTTGACTACTTCTGCTACTTCTAGATGGCGGCACTAAATTAATGTGTTTCATTATAGGTACTCTCAGCTGTCAAGGTATCGCTAGTGTTCGTACGTACATGCCGCCACCATCTCCAGTGCGAAAGGATAGGCAACGCCTGATATCCTCTACTGTATTTGCTACAATCTAGGAAAATATCAAATTATACTAAGAATAACCCTCTTACTTACAAGTACCTCCCCTTTAACAGGGAGGACCCTGCCGATTCCACCAGTGTTTGTTGCAGATGACTCTTTCCCCCTGTCGAATAACATAATGAAGCCTTTTCCAGGACAACATGATAATGGAACGAAAGGACGTATTTATAACTACAGAGTAAGTCTAACTAAGCGAACAGTGGAAACTGCCTTTGGAATATTAGCTTCAGTGTTTCGTTTCTTACGAAAACCTTTGCTTTTGGAACCAAGTACCGCCTTACTGCTTGTGCTAACAGTGGTACATTTACATAACTTCTTAAGACGAAACAGTACTGCGTCAAGGATTTACACACTACCTGGAAGTTTCGACGTAGAGTGTAATGACACACATGAAGAGATCCCTGGGAATTGGAGAAGAGATACAGCGGACCAAACGTCGTTTCTATCTCTTCGCAGGGTTCCTAGATGGAGCGCAGAAGCTGTTATTGAAATACGAGAGGAATTTGGATAGTATTTCCTGACAGCGGAAGGTTCTGTACCATGGCAACGAGACATGTGTGGATAAACGAGTCCAATATATCGGTTGGTACAGATCTATAGAGTATTTATCACTACATCTATAGTACATTTGCGGTACGTTGTGCACTTTGTAATAAATATGTCTAAGTAATCTCACCGTTACTGTGTGAAATTACACGCACACTTTCCTCTGTTTGCTCCCAGGTACGTTGGTTATGAATTACAGACGGTAATTCCAAGCTGTGACGTCTTCATAATTATACATTGTTGCCATTAGTGGGACCTGAAGCGCTCAATGTACCGCAAATAGACTGTTTGCATATATACATACAAGCGTATATAGTGTGTCAAGTTATGTAACCTTAACCTAATGTTAAGGGCCAGTTTCAAATTACATGGTTTTGTTCCGATTATTTTGTAATTCCAGTGTAGTTCAGACAGCAAGAAATGGTTATTGTCAACCCGATAAGAGTTTTCGCTGGCTGAGGTAATTATCACCTATAAAACCAGTCTGTAAACATTCATTGTAATAATATATATTTATTTAGCGGGATCTACACACCTGTACACACGTGCTTGGAACTGGGGAAGGAATCGGCCATGACCTTTATCCATCCCAGAATTTGCCTGGAGTGATATCGGGAAGACATGGCAAACTGACATCAGGATGGTTGGACCGGCAATCAAACCCGCGTCTTCCCGAACGCGAGTCCAACGTTTTACCATTGCACTGCGTGATGCACGAGGTTTGTTCCTGTCTTTTAAGGAACAGCAACGCCCGGAAATGCGTCCATATTGACATCGATTCAGGGTCTGCTCCACTCCCTGGCTCTTCAACTTCTATATTTCCCTTGCCAACTGCCCGACTACATTCTATATTTTCCTTTCCACCTCATGTTTTTGTATATCAAATACCGTACTGATAGCGGTCAGTTCATCGTACCTAGCATTTTTAACTTTGTAATTCGTATTTTTAGGGTCCCACAGTACTTCATATGAACGATAGAGTACAATTAACTTTGTCTATTTCCTACGGTCCACTGTACAGTACATTGCTCTCCATACTGAAAATTTTGGCAGCACAATTATTTAGCACACACGACACAGCCACAACACTACTTCCCTCGGTGTAAGCTCCGCTAACACTGATACAGTACACGGTGGTCGGGTGACTCATGTGTATACATGTCGCTCGACTAGGTCAACCGACTTCCCTTTTTGATCTAGACCGACTCTTGATGGGAAACTGAAACACGTCACTCGACCTCCCGAGTCATACGACTTGCGTCTACACTATGCTTTGACATTGTCGCCTCTGTGTAGACAGGTGATAGTCCTCCTATGGCTGTCACTCGACTTGGTCGTACGACAGACACTGTCGCAGGACCAGTCGTCCCAGTGTAGACGCGGCTTTACAAAGTCAGTATCAGATTTTTTTGGTCTGCAAACGATATTGCTTCTGCGATATCTTTAAAAAGTGTGCGTGCAAATGCATAGGTCTACTGATACTTACGTAATAAACTTAATTTCCCACTAATTACGTAATACACGCACCCTTAAGAAATAGAGCTTCGCACTTTGAGTGCAATACAAGTATTTTGTCTAATGTGTTGCCGTTAATGTAGGCCTACTATAAGAGCAGGAAAAGTAATGCATATGATAAAATAACTGTAAATGTTTTTGACGAAATGAGAATTAGTAAACAAATACGTACAAACAGGTCAGTGGAGTATATCGTAGCGTAATATGATTATGTACAACTTGCAATGGCTCGTGGTTTCCTAGGAAAATAGAAACTACCTTTTTTTTTTCTTTCTTTTTTTTTTTTTACATAATTTACAAACCAATGTTCGACAGCAACATTAAAAAGAATTATCAATAGAGACAGGTGTTTTTCGCAAAAACATTTCAAGACCAGCTGTACTCCAAAACACTTTTATTAAAACGCGCTTTCGTGGTTGGATGATTTTAAATATCACGTGCCTCAAGTGTCTGTCCGCGAATGATGGACGTCCACTTTCGGAATACTTTATTACGATTGGCCCAGTCAAACAACATGTTTTCTCACATACGCATGCGGCCAATAACCAAAGGAAATTGTGGTTGTGAACGTAGGATATTGAAGTCTAGCAAAGCCATAAATATTTTCCCGAAATATACCTGTCTCTAATTATCACGTTTCTTGAAGAATGCGGACATAAAATTTTCGCAGCAGTAAGTGACATGGGAGATGGTACCCAACCTGTTTGGAAACATTTCTCCTGAACATTCGTAATTAATACCCCACACGATATCAACAGAGCAAATTTTTCATTATCAGATCATCCATTAAATCATGATGTTTTGAGATAAACTGCAGGCCATTTTGCTCACTAGTAGAAAAACACATATTCGAAGTTGGCCTGTGTGGAACTGGCAACAAATAAAAACTCTCTAATAATTACAGATTTGACGGGCGATTTAATTTATCCAGACAATGTATTCATGAATAAAAATTCTAGTTGTGGACAAACTATCTGCAAACAAAAGGAAATATTTGAACTGCTACCAAACATAATTATTTATGCAAATGGAAATACACTGCCAGTGTAACATAAGAAAAAGGACGTACATATGTATAACACGTTTAGGTACAATGGAAAGGGAAAAAGAAGACAAGATAAATGTTTGAAATAAATTTTAAAAACCTATAAACTGGCACTGCAGCAGATACCAATTTTATTAATGTTCTTTCTTAATGAAGACATATTAATATAGTGTTAGAAAAAATTTGTTTTAAAATTATTTAAGTTAAAAGTTAATTTGTACCATTTTGTCGGGTTTTTTTTTTTTTTTTTTTTTTTTACGATTACAGACACTTTGTAAGGAATTGCAATTTTTTCGCATTGTTATTACACTGATATTTCTTCACGTATTTACATTTAGTTTTCTTATTATTTATTATTTCAAATTTTCAGTTTATATTTGCAGATTATTTAATGTTGGAAGACATTAGTACAAATTCAAATCATATTAAAGTTGAAGCTATGTTTTTATGTAGCTAGTCCTTACTATGAATATTTACGTTATAGTTAATGCCTTAAGAGTAGAAAGGTTAGCAATCGACACGAATATCTCACTACTGGCGGGTGAGCACGAAACATTAAGTGTATAAAGGTTAGCAATCGACACGAATATCTCACTACTGGCGGGTGAGCACGAAACATTAAGTGTATAAAGGTTAGCAATCGACACGAATATCTCACTACTGGCGGGTGAGCACGAAACATTAAGTGTATAAAGGTTAGCAATCGACACGAATATCTCACTACTGGCGGGCGAGCACGAAACATTAAGTGTAGAAAGGTTAGCAATCGACACGAATATCTCACTACTGGCGGGCGAGCACGAAACATTAAGTGTAGAAAGGTTAGCAATCGACACGAATATCTCACTACTGGCGGGTGAGCACGAAACATTAAGTGTATAAAGGTTAGCAATCGACACGAATATCTCACTACTGGCGGGTGAGCACGAAACATTAAGTGTATAAAGGTTAGCAATCGACACGAATATCTCACTACTGGCGGGTGAGCACGAAACATTAAGTGTATAAAGGTTAGCAATCGACACGAATATCTCACTACTGGCGGGTGAGCACGAAACATTAAGTGTAGAAAGGTTAGCAATCGACACGAATATCTCACTACTGGCGGGCGAGCACGAAACATTAAGTGTAGAAAGGTTAGCAATCGACACGAATATCTCACTACTGGCGGGCGAGCACGAAACATTAAGTGTAGAAAGGTTAGCAATCGACATGAATATCTCACTACTGGCGGGTGAGCACGAAACATTAAGTGTAGAAAGGTTAGCAATCGACACGAATATCTCACTACTGACGGGTGAGCACGAAACATTAAGTGTAGAAAGGTTAGCAATCGACACGAATATCTCACTACTGACGGGCGAGCACGAAACATTACTAGCATACAAAAGACGTTACGAGAAAAAGCGTTCGTAAATAACAATTTATATAGTGAATATGTATGGTCCATAATTTGTTCCTACTTGAAATTCTACACCACCTACGTGAAGTACTGGAGACCATTTCAAATGTGTACTGCAAAATCTTTAATGAGGCAAAATAAACTGTGATTGCTTTTGGTTCGATATGAATAGTTTGTGTGGCCGTATTGACAAGGGTAGTCGAAGTCTCACTTGCGAACGGTCAGGGAGAACAACAAGGCTTCGCAGGGCACAGTGGATTCCAGGTGACGTCATGCGCAGCAGACTACGTAATTGGTCGGCCTCTTGCCTACCCGCTGACCTACTTCCACTTATATAAGTCTCTTTATTACAAATTGTCATGGAAAAGAACACACAAACAAGAATCTGGACGTATAAGTCACAGTGAAAAACCAAAAGAGTTCTTGACTACTGTTTTACTATAAAAAATCTCGAACCAAAAAAATCGTGATTGTCGAGATAAAATTTGTGGGAGCACGGCGTGATTTCAGCGCTCAACGTGACAAACCGCTGACAGCAATCAAAAATGTGGTGCAAAATATAAGTATAAAGGAGAATTACAATAAGGCATAAGTCCGCTAGAAATTCTAACAATCATAGCTGAGAAAATATTTGAGCTGTTGTGATAATGTCAGTATGTGCTATTAACTTTATTTTCTATTACAAGGTAGTTCTCATTTTCCGCTAGATAAAATTTAGGGCTTAAAACACACGTTTTGACAGCTAAGTAATTATGTCGCATGTTCGTACATTCGTCGGCTGTATCATTCATCAGAATCAGATTGTCCAACTGTCGCCAAAATTGTACAGGTAAAATACTAAATTTCTTTTGCGTTTACAAATTCTGATTTTTCAAACTTAAAAAGCACTACTTTTTAAAAATGTCCAGTTCTGTAAATGTTTGTAACTTTTAATGAAGCGATTCACTTTCTACGTTAAGAAGTTTCAATAAGAAGGGACAGGAAGCCCCCCCGGCTTCTGTGGCTTGTAGACTGCGCTTGGCAGTCCAGTGGTCTAGCTGATGTAATTTTGTACACTGGCTGTTGCCTCATTCTGAGTCCGACCGGTCTTACTTTAACCCACTTTGTTTGATTGGGTCCCCTTTTTTTTTACGGGTTTGTTATTGGCTTAGCTTTCTTCAGGACGTGCTATACTGGGCCCCTCTCTATATATGAGGTATAAGATTTCTTCATGGCATACCTTGTCCATCGCGGAGTGTTTCCCGAATTTTTCCGATCTTTTATCGATAATTCGTCCGTGTGCGGTGTTCGGTTAAATAAATGCTCAGTTTATCCCGGATGGACTGTGCGTAGTACATGCTTGGTTACTTCAAACTTTTCTGAAGCCCTGCTGCAGTTCTATTTCCATGCCATTTCTCCGCCTCATGCAAACAAAGATTCGCGAAGCGTAGAAAAGTACACCGAAGGGACAACGAATCGCATTTGTGCGCATTCAGTTCAATAATATTTCGCATGAGAACTGTTTCTTACAGGGCCGCGGTAGTGTAGTGGTTAGACTACTCGCCTACCGCCTGGGCGAACCAGGTTTGATTCCCGACGGTGTCGCTCCCAGATTTTCTCATGTGGGAATCCTGCAGGACGATGCCGCTGGTCGGTGGTGCTTTTCTCTGGGATCTCCCGTTTCTCCCGCCCTTTCATTCCGGCGCTGCTCCACACTCACCTCGGGGCCACAGGGGCTGAGTGGTTAGCCTATTTTTTTATTTAATTACCCCACTTAGCAGTACAGCCCTCCAGAGTGTTCATTTCTATAATGACTACTACAATTAAAGAGAATATAAGTTATATAAATCCACATGTTTTTGTGGGAGGGCGTCTGTTTGTCTGGGCGCCCGTAATTTATGGTACAAATTCTATTTTTATTCAAAAGTTTAATTCACACTTCCTAGGAAGGTGGTGAGTTATTCTGCACCTACCGAGACAGCTCCCCGACGGGTATCCTTTCGCACCCCCCCCCCCCCCCCTGTTTCACCACCACCGCCCCCGCCGGAACATACCAGGGACCGGGAATCCCATGAATCTGCCCGCGCGACCAGACGCAGTTCGCGCCAGCACACAGCTAACTAGCCTTTCGACCGGTCCGCCATGGTACCCAACGGTCGAATGGCCCCGCCCACCAACTCAAAGGTCCCCAGCACCCTCCCTATCTGTACTGTTCTATTTGGTTTTATTTTTTCCCCTCGCCCACCGTTCTGCTCCATCCTAAGCATCGTCCAGGACATCGGAAGAGGAAATGGATCTCCGCTCCTACGGCCCCCCCCCCCCCTTTTTTACATAGACACATACAGAGACATCAACAAACATCCTATCACAAATAACATCTTTCCCTCATTTAGATTTTATTCTCCGCAGTTCCTTCCGTTATTCTTTCATCCGTTTCAGATCTTATCTTTCTTCTTCTGTTTCTTGCTGCTTCTCCTCTTTTTCTCTTCTGTTATTCTTCTACTTTCCTTCTCTGTTCTCCTCCCCATTTTCTTTCCTCTACTTTCTCTTCTTTTTCTTATCTTCCTCCTTCTTTTCTTATATTTTTCTCCATATTTCCTTCAATTCTTCCTGCATTTATTTCGGATCTTGTGTTCTTCTATATAACTTTTTCACGTTTGGAGCTTTTCAATTTTAATATTTACTGAAAAGTGTGTTTCTTATCTAAGAGAGAGTTATTTATAATTTTTATTTAATTTAAACGTTAAAACACTAGACAAACACAAACACTCACTCAATAATTCCCATAGTTCGAGTACACATTCATCCGCTCCCTAGACTACTCAGTTAAATCATCATTCATATTTTTTACCAAATCATATATTTTACTAACACTTTCATTTATTATTTCTACAATTTCCTTGTCATATATATTATGTTTTTGTAATGGCCATTTGGCATTAAAAGGTTTTAATTTATGTTCTAATTCTTTCCTTTCTTCTTTAAACATGTCACACAAGTACAGAATATGGTATACCATCTGAGATCCCTTTTCACATTGACAACTGTCATCTTCTATTTTATTTATTTTAGCTAAATATTCTGTAATTTGACTGTTTCCCGTTATTACTTTTAACACACTATTATTTATATTGCTTTTACTTTCGTACCATTGTTGTATATTTTTTATATAGTTTCTAGTATTTAGGCCGTTTCCGTTGCATCGTACTCTGTTCGCCAATTTATAACACTTAGTTTATAGATATCTTTCTTTAATTCTTTTAAACTATTAAGTTCATTATTTCTATTTTTTTTCAATCCAAATATTATTGTGCTCTAATACCTTATTATATGTATTTCCGTTGTATTTTATTTCGTCACCTTCATTTTTGATTTGATGTATCACATTTCTATCTTTTATACTATAGTCTATTGGAATTTCTTTACTAATTGTTATCGCCTATACATATGATATTGTTGGTGTTAAATTCATTATTTTTATCAATATATATCTTTGTGATGCTCTTAGTATTCTTTTAGTGTGTATTTTCTATTTTATTTTTGTAACAAGTGATAGCATATCGTATAATATTACTGTATAATGCCTGATACATTATTTTCTTATTTTTACTATTATAATTTTTGATATTCCATACCATTCGTTTTAATTTTAAAAATATGTTCTTACCTTTTTCAGTTATAAATATATATATAACATGTGGGACAAAACTTAATCTATTATCCAAAATAGTGCCCAAGTATACTATTTCCTTTTTAACTTGTATTGTTTGTTTGTAATACTTTTTCACAGGCGGTCTTTTATCTAATTTTCCTTTTAAAATTATGGCAACTGTTTTCTTTACTGATAATTTAAGTTTTTTCTCTTTCGTCCATATTAAAGTTTTATCCATTTTTTGTGTCCGTTCTTCTATCTCCTTTCTTGTATTACCATCTATCAAAATTATTCAATCGTCCGTGAATGCCACAACTTTTGATTCCTCATTATTGTTTTGTACTATGTAATAATTTATTACGAAATTCCATAGACTTGGCCCTATTGCTGATTCTTGTGGACAGCCGCGATTTATTTCCATTTTTAACGTTATCTGATTATTTTGTACTATTATGTTCCAGTTATTCAAATAGTCCCATTATACTTCTTTCCATTTTTTCCCTATTGGTATTTTATTAATCTGTTCTTTAATGTCTTTCCATGTCACTGTTGAAAATGCATTGATTGATTATGTCTATTGAAATGCCAATCAAATATTTCTTGTGCGTATTTCTATTAAATTTAATACCTTATTTATTGTCTGTTCGGTTGATTTTTTTTTTCTCTAAATCCAAATTGTTTATCGTGAAGCGTTTTTTCTATTTCTGATTAAATTTTACTATATATTATCCTTTCGTATATTTTGCCCAATGTTGATAAGAGACATATTGGTATATAGGATGAAACATCTGTTTTTAGTTTATTCTTACTTTTGTATAAAAATACTATCTTTCCTGTTTTCCATATTATTGATTTAATTGTTTCCCAGCTTTTATTTATTACTTCGAATGTTATCCGATTGATTCCCGATGATTTTTTAACACTGCATCTTTTTATTGCATTTTCAATATCTCCTTCTTTAATTTCTTCAGATTCTTTTTTCTCTCCTTCCAAAGTATGTTTTTTCTATTTCTTCTTCTGTTCCTTCAAGATTAGGTAGTAGCTTGCCCATCATAATTTTACATGTTTCCATAATTGTTGTTGTCAATTTTTCCCCAATTTTTATGCTACTCATGGTTTCTTTTTTCCTCAACTTCTTCCTTGCCAGTTTATCTACTAAATTTCTTGGTCCCTTTCTCGTTTCATATTTAACAAATTTAATCCATTTATTATTCATATTTATCCTGATTAACTTTTTATAGCCCCGTCTAATTTTTTTGTATTCTTCCTTATAAATCAATTAGTATTACATTCACAACAGTTCCTATATTTCCTGTGTTTATTTGTTACTGTATTTCTCATTATTTTTAGTTTGTTAATCCACCATCAATTTATATTTTATTTTTTATTTTATTTGTTGTTTCTTGTTTATCACATTTGTTAACTATTGCTTCCTGGAATTTGTCTATTGTTTCTTCAATTGTATCATCTTCCATTCTGTTATCTATCATCTTAACAACGTTTTTTAATTCTTCATTAACCTTTTCCGAGTTAGTAACTTTTAAAAGTAATCTTTTCTGTATCTTGATTTCCTGTTGAGTTCCAATTTATATCTCAAAATTTTTTTTGTTATTATCGCTTATATTATGGTTTACTATACAATTTATAATTTTGCTTTCCATATCTTTTGTAGTCATAGTTAAATCAATATTCTCTTGCCCGTTGATGCTGTCAAATGTATATAAATTACCTTCTTCGTTACAAATTATCCAATTGTTTTTGTTTATTATTTCAATTACCTCTTCTCCTCTTGTGTCTGATATTTTTGAGTACCATAATGCCGATTTCGTGTTAAAGTCACCTGCAATTTATTATTACCTAGTTCTACTATTATTTTATTCAATTGTTTTAATATATATTTTATTTCTCGTTGTGGTAGCAAATATATTGAAATTAATGTCAGTTCTTCATTTTTTAAAATAATTTTTGCTACTGCAATTTCTTTCGTTATTAGATGTTGTAAATTTAATATTTTATATTTATTAGCTATTATTAATGCTGCTAATGATTGCCATTTCTCGTTTTTAGTAATTTGGTAGTTGCTGTTTAAATTTGTATAATTATTATTAAATAAATATGGCTCTTGCATAAATGCAATTTCATATTTATCTTCTCTTAATTGATTATTTAAGTCTAATGTTACTGTACAGGCCTTTTGCAGATTTGATTGTACCACTCTAATCCCCATAATCTGTTTCCTTTTTTTTAGTCTTTCTCTTGCCAAATTGTAAAATGTACAGTCCTTATCGAATGCCGTGTGGTTTCTTTCTTCTCCTTTCTTTTATACCCGTTTCCAGTTTATACATTTATTATGTTCTTTTTTACATGTTCTTGTTGTATGTCCCTCTTCTCCGCATTTCCCACAAATTTCTTCTTTTTGTCTGCATTGTTTTTGGGC
Organism: Dryococelus australis; assembly: GCA_029891345.1. Lineage (NCBI taxonomy): Eukaryota > Metazoa > Arthropoda > Insecta > Phasmatodea > Phasmatidae > Dryococelus > Dryococelus australis. Next base: position 96,306,265 of record CM057002.1, on the reverse strand, counting down.
GTTTCCATATATATGGAATTTTTTACATCTCATAGGCGACACAAATTCTTTAACATGGTATGCTTCCCATACACAGTATATATTTTTTCTTATTTATTATTCGTTTATAAATTTTCGGGCTTGCTTCTATTACTAATGTTCTTTGTTCTGTTTACTTCCCTTGTTTCAAAGCGGATTTTTGTTTCTTTTTGAAGTTCGTCTAAGTCGCAATTTTCACTCAAATTTTGATTATATATTTTTTTTCCAAAAATTCTTCTTTGCCTAATTCCGCTCTTAATCCATATACCATTGGGTTTCTCTTCTGTAGTCTGTCAAATTTCATTTTTATCTCTTTATTCCTTATTTCTTCTAATTTGTATGCTTGCTCTTCATTTGGCATCTTAATTATTATGGCATGAGAATTTTTTTTGATAAGCTTATTTATTTTAATGTTTTTTTTCATTTGGTGTAATGTTTTGTGCTTATTCCCTTTTGGTTTCTTCGCTGCTGCCATCTTTATGCAATTGTTCTGGCTTCATTATAATTTTGACTGGTTTAATTTTCTTTTTCTTAGTACAATAACTGTTTTCTTCTTCCTCCAGTTTTCCTAGTTTTTTTATTATTCTCTTGCTCTCTTCTTTTTTGTTTAATTCCCTTCATTTCAGCTTTTAATACCGCTATTTGTAATTTCTGCTGCCGAACTACATCCTGTACTTTTGATAATTTTGTCATGATTTCCACGTATGCCACTTTTTTTGTTCTTAGTATCCTTTCCAGCTCTTGTAAAATTTCTTTAATATTTTGCAATGTACACTTCTCTACAGAATAAATAAACGATGGAAAAAGTTATCCCCTTCGGCATTCTTCGGCTTTAGACAAGATGTATCGCCTTGGTTCTTTGGCAACCAGCTACCCAGAACTATCCGGCCAATCATTCAGCGTTTTTACTGCGCCAATAATCTCTTTAGTTTCTATTGGAGCACCATTCTGACGTCGGCTTCTCCAAGTGAATATAACGCATTTAATTGGAAGAAGCAACTCTTCGTGCGATTTATTAACTTAATGCAAAAACATAATATCTCACAAACTCCACACTGGAAGTCCGTGTCTCGTGCGCAAACATGTAACACTCAGGGGAATAAACAACCAATCATAAAGGCGAGCTGAGCTACAGTGTTGTGCAATATAGCTTGCCTCGAGGTATGTACGCGATATTCGATGCTTCAAACAATGAAACAGTAAGTGTATGTGAAATTATTATAGATAATTGTGAAAGAGAAATGCATAATTGCTCTGTTAATAATTAAAATAAACCCTATTCTATGCAAGACGTTAAGTAGTTATAATATTTGTATTTTATTATGGGTACACATAAATTAATTTACTGCTGTCGTACGCATTTGCGAAAACCGAATATCACACTTTAGCGGAATATATGCCTATATTCATTAGTAAATAAATTCACTTAGCATTCATGAAGCAGTCGGTGCATGTTGCAGATGTAATTATTGTATGCGCACATCAAGAATAACGCAAGTATCATATTGGGATGTATTTTTCTTATTTCGTAGTCGTGGGATTAACGATTTATAACAAAATATATATAGAATGTTGGCCAATCGTGTATGTAATCACAATTTGACATATTATTACACAAATGGTAGTTGTGTTTGCCACAGTGACTAGCATTCGCATAACATGGCGTCAAACACTGAGAGACCAATTGCTAGAAGGCACACTTACACCAAAGTGAGCTCTCTACACTTTTCGTAATGGTGCTATAATACACATATGGAACATGCAAGCACTTTTATTTAACTTCAGTTTGTGCATAATTTAAAATAAAAACTGAGTTATTACTTAATACGTAATCTTTATTGACATTTGAGTGCATAATGCAAGATGCATCAAGAAGTGCTCACTTTAATGCAAAACATTTATTTAATGCGAATATTTTCCTTCGAAATATATCTAGTAGCTCGCTGCATGTGTTCTATTTATGTTATTAATTTTTTAAAGGGGAATATTTAGGGTTTTTTTTTAATTACCATAGATCTTTCAAGAGACTATAATCGCTCCCGTAGATAATATTGTAGTAATATCGTCTTATAACACTTTAATAATCAAAAACTAATTCCTGTAATCCAAATTTGGCTAAGACAAGTTTGGTAATCATCATGGTGCATGTAAATAGGCCTTTACTTTATGAATGGAACAAAATTGTTTAACTTTTCCGCAGGATCATCACATGGAACAGGAAATCTGCACGGATTATTTTGAGAACAAGCTAAACTTTTCACACTTATAGACCTAATCCAGCTTTACATTGGATTACAGTTAACTAGGATCACTCATGAATGTGCAAAGTAAATACGAAACTTGCAAGAAAAGACTTTAGGCATCACGTGCTGTGTGTTTTGGAGTAATATTGGCCACTTACTGGAGAATCACGTAGTGAATACACAGTAGTTGATAGAGTATTCATTGGACTGTGACGTCTAGACTTCAGACCATTGATTCCGACACATTTCATGGTCTGTAATTATCTTACATGTGAGAACATTATTTTACATAATGTACAATTTAATGTTTTTAGTGATTATCACTTTGTTTTCAAAGATCTCGTGTGTGTTGGCAAGGGGATTTATAACGCAATAACTCATTTAAAATTTAAAATTATGCATGATAAGGAAGTAGTTTTTTTCCAGTGGTCCAGTGTTGTCTGTTCAAAAACATCATTTACTATTTGTTTCTCTGATCTGATACAGGCTATTTCATAATTCCGACGGTTTTCACCCCTAATTTACTTTAACGGTAATACATATAGTGTGTTGGAATATATTCAGACTAAACTGAGCTGAAAGAAATATTATTCGTGTTTTGTATGTTTTTTCCTCCAAAGCCATGTTACCTGCAGCAGTTAGCCACGCCCACTCCGCGGCACGCGCCTGTGACTTGGGAGGGGGCAGCCTGCCGAACATACCCGAAGTGGGACTTAGAAATATTTTCAGCTACACGAGATCGCTCATTTTTTGTGACGAGAAGTGTACATCATCTTCTATTTCTAGTGCGGTTTTTTCATGATTCTCTTCTTGGTTTTCTTGTAATCTGCTGTCTTGATCTACTGTTGGAAGGATCCACACCGAAGGAATAACACATCGCATTTGTGCGCCTTCAGTTCAATAATATTTCGCATGAAACCTGTTTCTTACGTGGCCGCGGTGGTGTAGTGGTTAGTCTGCTCGCCTCCCAAGAAGGCGATCAGGGTTCAGTCCCCCACCAGGTCACTCGGATTTTCGCATGTGGGAATTGTGCCGAACGATGCCGTTAATCGGCGGGTTTTCTCGGGGATCTCCCGTTTCCCCCGCTCTTTCATTTCAGCGCTGCTCCATACTCACCTCAATTACCCTCATTGGCTTTCAAGATATCGATGTTAAGAGCCATCCCAATTTCTTCACTCGCTCAATTGTTTCGTACTTTAGAAATTACCAAAATACATATTTTCTCTCTGTTAGTATTCATATTCATTATTCTTGAAATAATATTGTTTGAAAATTAAATATAAGTAAAAGTTCGATTAAACTTAACATGAGTAGATAACACGAGTGGATAACACGAGTAGATAACACGAGTGGATAACACGAGTAGATAACATGAGTAGATACAATTTTTTTTTCATACAAAACATATTTGGAAACAACCAAGCACGTCGTACATGAGGGGTGATTTTTCAAATGTTTGATTAAAAAGCGTGAAGAAACTGCGAATAGACTATAGCGAACATACCGCGGAAGACAGCGACCAGCGAAGCAAATCGCGCCTGTCCGTGCCTTCACACCTGCCTCTTCTAAAATGCTAATCCGCTGCAATCGTTTTACACGGCCTTGCAAGCGTTAACAATGCCCGCGGCACTCCTTGCAGCTTAATTATTGTCAGCGCGACTGTTGCAGGCATCTGCATAAAATAGACGCGTTATACCGACAACGCATGCATACTCCATTACGATACCTTAGGGAAGGACGGAGATTTCAAATTAGGCTCAGCTTAACATGGTTTATCACACGTTTATACTGCATCTATTTTCTGTCATTTTTGCCGTTATATCAATTTCGATGTTTTGTTAAACTGAACTACATATGTTTCCGTGGAGGATATGCGCAGTGATTGATACTAATGTAATTATCGTTTTACTTATAAAATTTCCATCTTTAATTTTGTAACTAAATCATACACACGTTATCGTGTTATACGTATTTCCTACTTGTTTTGCGTTGTTGACTATGTTCAGGGTAAGATGGGTGTAACCAGGCCATCCAGAATAACCACACCACGGCTTTATGAACAAGTCTGAGCATCTTAGCTCTCTTTGGCCTGTATTCCTAAACTTTTTTTATAAGGATTTCGGTGGAGCTTAAGTCTTGTTCAGGCCTAAGTATCATCAGTAGCGCTGCGGCGCAACACTATCACGTGTGTTATATTCAAAGTACAGTGGTTGACATATAGTTTTCACCTCAATATTTTGTTAAGAGGCAATGTGTTTTCCTAGAGCAAAGCAACTCGAAGGCGGAGATATTAATAGAACATCTCCCCTTTCCACCTCCCTTCTCAAACAACCCCCTCCCCCCCCCCCTTCACCAATCATATTCAACCACAATTCCATTGTGATTTAAAATTCAGTCGGGTTTTGTTAGATGTTAGCAATTTTTTTCTCCCTCTTTACTTCTTTTCACTCCTTCTAGTGAACCATAAATCTGTACTGTAATCCAGAAGTGGACATTCGTGGCTGGCACGAACTACCTCATTGGACGAGCAGTCAGAGCTGTGATGGCGCGCGTGTGACACGGTTAAGGCACAGAGTAAATGACCATACAGAAGTGAAACAACCGCTTATTCCGCGAACTCTGGTCGCACGAACGCTCCGGCAAAATGGCGTCACTAGCCAGCAACACTTCTGAACACCGCCGCGCCGCTCGCCAATCAGCGGCGGCTAACCCACTCACCAGCCGGCAGCCCCAGCCAATAGGGAACATGTCGCAGCACGCGGTGACCAATCAGAGCCGGTGCCAGATCCTCGTGCAAAGGAACCGCCACGTGTGTATAGTCTGTCCACGGTTTCTTTACACTTTTTGAATCAAACCTTTGAAAAATTACCCTATGTTATGGCATGTTTAGTTGTTTCCTAAGAATGTCACATATTACAAGCGTTTTATGATTGGGATGATATAAAACTACTTTATTATAAATTAAATTGAATTCTTACTTATATACTGTGTGTAAAGTATAGTATTTCATTAATAATTAGTATGAATAAATACAGGGAGAAAAATAGTGCGTTGGTAATACCTAGCACGAAATAGTCCTTATGGAAAATAACGTTAGACTTAGTGCGCTCAAATTCGTTGTGGTGTCCCTTTGGTGTAATGTTTTATACTTAGTTAAGATTTGTTAGCGTGAATCGGAGGGATAGTTTGGAAGTATAACTTTAGCAGGGCTTTCAAAAAGTCTGCAGTAATCTGCCGTGTCTCAAGTGGCCCAGAGATCGCTCTCTCTCTCTCTCTCTCTCTCTCTCTCTCTCTCTCTCTCTCTCTCTCTCTCTCTCTCGCTCTCTCTCGTGCTCTCGCTCTCGTAATTACGTCATTATGACGAGCGAGAGAGAACGCTGTCTAGTCGTCTGTATTCGTCAGAGCGCGAAAGAGTGAGAGCACAGAGAGAGTACGACGGTGTATACTCGCTGGGGCTCTCTGGCACACTCTGGCCACGAGCTGTATTTGTTTAAATTATCTCCGTGTTCGAATAAGGTTATAATATCTTTCTGAACTAAAACCACGTTAGATTAACTGTAAGTGTATAATTCCAACTGTTTTAAAGAACGAAATAACATATGTAACTCCTAATTATAAAAATATAAATACGGATTTCTAACTAGGTCTCGTTCTTTGTAGTTTAGCTGCAACATGACGGTAAAATATAAAACAAAAATAATCGTATTTTATGCGTTAATTATATTAATCTGGTAGTGCTATAATTATTTGTGAATTATTTTGAACAAAAATAAATTACTTACAATAGCTATGACTGCGATTTTAGTTTAACATGATTTACCGCCTTTTGTTATCAGCTGTTTGCCTGACGTCGGAGAGAAACGAGAGTGTGGTTGTCTCAATTCCCAGAGCGAGAGCGTGAGGCAGTACTCTCGCCAGGTTGTGCGAAAGAGTGCTCTCTTGAAAGAGTATTCTATGCGTTGAGACACGGCCTTATGCCCGGTTGCACCATCGTCGTTCGAAACTCGATCCGAGATCGGATTTAAGATCGACACAGAAAACTGTTGCACCATTCGAGTTCAGAGCTGGACTGGAGACCGAAATTGGCGGTTCCAAATCTCGATCCGAGATCAGAAGCCATCGTCGACAAATGTAGTTTGAAAATACGCCAACAGATAGAACTACGTTCAATTGATTTCTTGGGAAATTAAAACAACATTATACGCAGTTGAATAGTATTCAGTAAAATTCGTACAATAATTCAGATAAAACATCGCACATCTAGTTCTATCTGTAATGAAAAATACGCTTAATTCTATGACGTCATATTACGAACCAATAGCAAAATTTGTCTCATACATCATATCGATCTCTCACTTTGGAACGAAGATCGACGAATCGGAGATCCAGAATCATGAAATTTCGTTGGTGCAATACTTTTACATTGGAACCAAGATCAAACTGGATCCTGTTTGGGAACTAGGATCATTCGATCTCGGATCGGGGAAGATGTTGGTGCAACCGGGCATTAGTGGTCGAGAAGAGCTCGCTATGATTGAGGTGGTGTGTGCTGGACGAGGATCCAGTTCCCGCGGCCCTGAACTAGGCGAGATCTAGGTCCGTACGCCGCCCGCTCGACTGGAGTCGAGGCGACGGCGGCCGTGGAAATGAATTCTCCTCCCAGCCACATCACCTCGCACACGAGGCGCGGTCGGCTTTTGTGAACGGGAAATTACAATCAAGGCGAAGAATGGAGAGGCGAACAAAACGACGAGCAGGTCCCGTTAGTTAGGTTATTATTTGAATACTGCGGAGTACCTGCTGCTAAGCTAAAGAATTTTTTTTTTTTTTTTAACTGTGGACGTTGTACTCTTGCCAACTCACTGAGTAATTTAACTGTAAACGAAGTTCTGTTAGTGGTTTTTTGTAAATCCTTTGTAAGTTTATGCTGAAATCGTTTGCATTCCTTAAAATAAATTATATTATCACAACATAAATAAGTGAGAGGAACTTTCATCGATGCATTTGTCATGAGCCACGACCATGCACGAGCTATTTCACTGGCAAATTGAAGTTTTCCTTACTCCCGCCAGCTTGAATTTATGACTGAGAATAAGTATCTTACTTAAGTCAGAAGAGTTATTTTTTTCCAGTCTGTAGGTAACACTATAACGTGGAACTAAAAATTCAAACGTTTACTGGTTTAATAATTACGTATATTGTATATTTTTTTATTATATTCCACTAATATTTGAAGATGCCATTTGGCTTAAAGTTCCTAAGTAATTTTATTAGTTATTAACTTTTCAATCAAGTGAAATCGATGTAAAAAAAATGAAGTATACTACATAAGAATAGCTGTTGTAATCGTTATGTGATGCAGTTTACTGACACTGCTAATCTGTTCTTGCCAAGATATTTATATGAGAAAAATATATTGGCAGTCCTTACAAGAATATTTCAATGTAATTTCTCTTCCAAGGCAAAGATTGAGAAATTAGCATAATAAAGAAAATTTAATTATCTTTGCATACTCCCCGAAATTACAGTAGTATATCTAATGTGAAGTAATACAGTTCAGTTAAATATTTGGAAAGCTTGTGGGATAAAATGTTTTTCTTACAGTCGTGGAACGAAGCGCAATAAATAAATGCATTCCATACTAACAGTTACATGTATCAGTGATATGCTGGTAGTAAGAAAGGAGCCGTGGTGGTGTAGTGGTCAGACTGCTCGCCTCCCTCGTAGGCGAACCGGGTTCAATTCCCGGATTTTCGCACGTGGGATTCATGCCGTACGATGTTGCTGGTCAGTGGGTTTTCTCGGTAGGCCTCCCGTTTCCCCCCGCCATTGCATTCCGGCACTGCTCCGTACTCACCTTGATATACCATCATTGCCACTCATGACCCTGATTTTAACAGCCGCCCAGATATCTCCACTCCACTATAATATAAGTGAATCTGGGCTACTTGCTGAAAAGTAATATTAATTATACATATATGTGTGATGGGATAGAAAGTCAAGTGAGAAATCTAAAATTGAAAAGAAAATATTTCTTTTGCGGAAGGAAAGAAATAAATGTATGCTATGCGTGGGTGCCTTGTGTAACACAAATTATGTTAAATCTGCTATATGTGGGATTTAGCTTAAACTGTGTTGCGATATTATCTTTGCCATGAGAGAGTAAGCGATAACTCTGTCATATCTTTTCAGCACACGGAGAAAATCAAAGTTCCTTTCTTATAATATTCAGCACAGTTTTGTGGTGCGTTTTGTAATCAATCAACTTATCATAGAAAACAAGAAACATTTCTTTACAACACCACTTAAATGATATTACATGCAACTAAGTTTCCAAAATGATTAGTATTTTAATACAAGATCAACATACTCAACATTACATAACAGCTCAAGCAATACGAAATGAAAATTCAATAAAACAAGAAAAATGTTAGGATGTCAGCCTATCATTGCAAAAATGATGGGATCTGCTAAAAATTACCCATTGAAACACTGGTGTACAAGAACATGACGGTACAAACATTTATGAAAACGTGTAGACTGATTACAGTAAAGTTCACCTTTTCTCCTCAAGCGATATTACGGCTAGCAATTTAAATCACATCAGATATTCTTTTAATTTTATGTTTCGGACCACTGGCTGTATGTTCATTCACGTTATATCTTATCTAGCAGATTAATTACATGGTTAAATATGTTAATGTTTCAACTTCTCTTCGTACTTTGATTCCAAGACTTTCAAATCAAATAATTTTGCAGATGGCTTGACAGGAACGATGAAGAACTACTGCTCTTAGACGTGTTGGGAAGCCGAAGCCTTCATGCGAACTTGGGCCTTTCCAATACCCGGGCATGAGTCGCGTGCTGCGGGAATCGTTGGCGTCTCAACAGAACGGAACAGTTGGGCCTCCAGCTGACAATACTGCGCCGCTGGTCAATCTCCTTAAGGTTGACATCAGCAGTGTCGTTCCTCAGTTTCCTTCACGTCCACTCACGACCATGTTACAAGCAAGAAGAACAATTTTCTCTAAACCTTCCTTCACGTTCTCTTAACACTTACCGTGACGACATGTCCTCATTGTGTCCATGATCCAAGATAACAGTATCACTGTAGGAATTTTTGCACAGAGAAACAAACTAGCCCAAAGTAGGTTGCCAGGCCCTAAGAGGAAACTGTTTTAACCAGTCCAGAACTAAAATAAATACTTTTGTCATAGTAACTTCACATGTTAATCAAACCAGATGTTACGGACTCTTCTAAAAAATGTAAATAACATTGTCACAATGGAAAACGTAAATGTAAACAAATATTAAAATAATGCTAAACTTCTGGAGCATAAACCAGGAAATAAATAAATGAATTTAAAAGGACAAATACTGGGCTTAACACATCAACCATTATCTCAGCAAATAAGCATTTAGAATCAATCAATAGCAGCAAGACACATTACCACATTGCGAAGCACGATCGTAGACTATATGTTTGTGTCAAAAGGGCTTCATATTACTTTCTGAGATACAGGAGCTCTGAAATACCAGCAGTCTGAATTTTAATTTAGAAAGGCATACGATATAGGCGCCATAAACAATCGTTCCGATTAACATAATATGAAAGACACAGTGAAACGTGTTGTCAGACTGGAGTAACTTATGGTGCTACCAACATATTTGTAATCGATATTATGTATTTTCGTAACGAGTCGTATTCGGGTTCAATTCTCGGTGTGTCCAAGAAATTTTTGAATCATGATAAATTTCCCCCATATCTCAGGATTGGTTGTTGTGCTGTCCTAAAACCATTACAAATCACGAATGAAATCATTCTGCTTATTCGTTGAGTTCGCCTAGTTTGTGGGCCATTTAGTAGTCTGGATACTTGGAGAGCGTAAAGCCACTTAGAACAGCTCTCACTGGTTTCTTTTTTTGGGAGTGGGTAGACCGGTGATGAGGGGGGGGGGGGGGGGGCGTACATCTGTACGACATATCAGGGCCAGGTTCCTTCCGTAGACTCGAGCACAGAACATCTGAAATTTTATACCCCCTCGCCTAACCTTGTACAAACGCCGGTATTAGCCCACAAAACTCAGGCAATTACGGGTGGGGACAGCTCGCACACCGCCATATCTCACTTGTAACTCGTAAGTTGATCTCGAACCCTTTTATCGCTTATTTGTTATGCAACCCCCCCCCCCCCTAGTTCCCCTCTCCTAAGAATGTAATAAACTTGTTGAGGTGTTATATCTGAACCACTCCTTGTAGTGAATAAAAAAAAGAACGAATCTGTGGACTTTTTGTTGTCGCAACAAGATTTCTTGAAACTACATGCGATCGGATTTCGAGCAGACAACTCTCTATTTTGTCTTTTACAGGGTTTGCCAGAAATATTGGTAACTCAAGAGACATTCATGTGGTGTTATAAGCAAACGGAAAAAAAAATTCAAAATTTACATAATGTGTCAAATTCACACGTTTATATATTTTGGCAAACACACTTGGTAAAAAACTAACTTACGTGTAGAGAAATAAGGTAAAGTACATTGAAAAAAATCCATCAGCTTGGTCAATATATCTATGTAATCAGAAAATAGTATTTTGTTTTGCTTTTAGATTGTTTAGTTTAACAAATCTTTGCATATTTGGTTTTACCTGTGACTGTTCGTGAATTAGCCTATGAAATAATTTTCATTAACCTCATAAAATTTATACAATACATTTCAGTGTCGTTATTTTTTTAATTAGTTTGATTTATTTTGTTTGATAATTCAAAAAACCACAATAAAAATACATTTTGTAGTACTTTCTGGGTATTAATGTGTTGGTTTGCCCTACACGGACTACTTAAAATTCAGAGCGTTTGTTTGGAATTGGACTCTAGGAAATAAGAAACAAGCGTGTAAATATCACGGGTAACGTTTATTCTATGCCAAATTATACCTGGAGCAATTTTTGCCCCTAACAGCCATTTTACATGGTACCAGATTTCGTAAAAGCTTGAGCAAGGTCTGCCATAGCTGCCCTTATACCGGCCTGTACGGCACCCGTCATAGAATTTTTCGCCAGGCGCTGCCAGATTTCATCACAGGTTTGGTAATTGGACCTGTCCTATTATCTGTGGCAGGTTCCATACCGGCTCTCGTACCTGGCCAACCACATTGCAGTTTCAGAGCGTAGGGCGCTCCCGTGGCTACTACTTGAAACGAGTTGGTGAAGAAACTGAAAAGGATGCTTCCATATTGAATTTACATCCATGAGGTTGATACTCTGTGAAATAGATTAAAAATACGACAAATAATATTGGCTATGACAACTTTTAATTACTGTTTAAAACCGTTCTAAATACTTAAAACATTACCTTCCGCATGAAAAACTTAATTTAAAAATGTACAGTATATAAACACTATATAGCGTGTGAACTGGCGGTACAGTGGTTAAGTCGTGGCGCCCACGAGTAGCAACTAACCTTGAGCATGAGTTCAAAACTCCGTCGGATCAATTTTTTACCATCAAATTTTACATGCGGACAATATTCCGGTACATATAGGGAAACTGTATTTTGCAACCGGTCAGTAATTTTCGTCAAAATTAAAAATAACCCACTCGTACTGTAGTGACCACACGTCATTTTCAAGAAAATGAATGAAACGATACTAATAAGCAAATAATTTATGTAAAACGCGAATAGTAGTATAGCAATATTAAGATGTGCTAGCTAGTACTTTTATAGGCCTACGCAAGTTCTACGAATGGGGTTCACCTATACAACAAACCACACACTGTGCATCCACCGAGTGTGCCAAATACCAGTACGCGAACTGCTGTCGTGTAATATGTATCTTCCATGGCGGCTCAGATAGCGGCTGGTATACCGGCTCGTACACCAAGTACGGCAGCAGGTATCGTGTAATGTTCGCTTAAGAGTCTAATCAGCTCCTCCTAAGGTAGGCAGCTTTTTTCTGCCAGATACGTCATCAAATTCTGTAATTTAAGTCGCGAGTTCCTCGTGGCTCCGTGTCCTCCCCTTCTGCATTTCTCCAGTGCACAAAAATATATATCCCCTCAAGTTGCGCAGTTTCGCCGGTTTGTCGTCCTTCCTTGCTCCTCCCGGCTTTATCAGCTCATGGGAACCGCGAGCAAGTGTGTTGAGGGGGGAGGGGGGAGCTAGTAATGGGGGGCGATCTTTTCCAAATTAAAACGGAAGAGCCTCGCAGCCTTAATTAATCTATCTCCGAGTGAATCTCAACCGGAAATCTTCCGCGATTCCTACACCCCTCCCTGCCTTTCCATTCCCTTTTCCAATTTGCCGTAATTGGGTCCGCCAGCGCTGTTTGGCTCGGTTCAGACTCACAATAGGGCCAGGGTTCTTCTGCTCTTCACCCAGTACGCACCACTCTTTTAGCTGGGCGTTATTTTGGAAAATAAAATCCCTCCGCTTGCTTCCCGTGATATTTATTTTTCTTGGAAGTTTCTGTCTTGAGGAGCAGTCCAATTATGATACGGTGTTAAATTCCGCGGGAATAAAAACACGAGTAGCCCGCGTGACATTTGACTGCAGTCGCCGTGTTTAAAGGCTGTTCGTAATAAAGTGAGCACTTTTGAAATCAACCTCAGAAAAAAGTCAGTGGCCCTGCCTGCACATATTTTAACAGGCGCACTGAGTGACATGCGTCCAGTAAAGTTGGTAACGAAGGATGGAAAGTAGTTTCATATCTTAACTTCGAATAAAAATTGTTAGGTAACCGTTTGTGGTAACTTAAATTATTTCTTTACCTTTCTGATTTTTTAATGCATTGAATAGCAAAAATTTGCATATTTGTATAATATTTAGTTTCCTAATAATATCACTGTTTTACTTGATCGATGCATGAATAAAGTGATGATGCCCAAAGCAATGTTAATTTTACGTAAGGCAGAAGAATACACAACGTGCATACAAGTAGATCTTAACCAGGGCTTTCAAAAGTACTTATTTTACTGTGAACAGCCTATAATAAATATTTATTATGCAAAATGTTATTACACTGAGTGAGTACGAATGCGGTACGTTGTTCCTTTGGTGTAGTTTCTTAAGACTTGCTTGAGCTTTGTTTGCATGAGGCTGAGGAATATCCTGAAAATAGAACTTTAGCAGGGCTTCAGAAAGTTGGAAGAATCCGTGAGTGGGACTATGAATAAATATAAGTGTTTTCATGCCGCACGAGTATAGCGTAGCGTGTCTTGTTGGAACTGTTATGTAAACTAATTGAGAACTACGGATGCTGAGTAAGATAAAACGCATGTTAATTACTAACGTCGACGTCGCGTGGGTAGTTAGCGAAGTGCTATTAGAAATAACTAGTTGCTGTTATAATTATGAAATTATAACGTGTATTTTTTAAATTGCCACGTCTAACAAACACGCTCCCATTTACCGCTTTGCGCTCAGTAGACGCCATTAAACAAAATTGGTTTAATGGAGTTGCATGATTTAACCCACAGATTTTTACCAAAATTGTTTCTTTCTAGTTCCTCTCATAATGCATTTTATGGAAATGGTAAAACAAATGTTCTGATTACGTACAGCGAATACAACAGTTATAATGACTGAAAAGTCTATCTCTATAAAATGGATTTTTAATGAAAAACAAAAACAACTATAGGCTTAGGTTTAAAATAAATTTAGAATGTTGTCGTAGTTTTTATGTACTTTGACTGTTAATGTTCAGCAAACAAAGTATAAATATTTTTTTATTAAGATGATTATGCCACTTTGTATATAATTGGCCCCGTATTGTTAATATGTATTGTATTCAGTTGATTTCGTATTGAATTGCATGATTATGTCAGGGGTAGGAACTCTAACCCGGCACCTAATGAGTCTTGTTGATGACAGATTGGGAAATTTTCCTCAATAATACGAGGATAAATCCCATTTGTGCTGAGGATTTCTGCAACTCAAACATACTTGCCGACCCTGCCTGTATTCGCAAGTATACGTACGGCTGCTAATGGCGTAAGGTAACCTCCTGCAATGAACCGGCTTTTTATTTATTTTTTACCTTCAAAATGATTGTGTGTGAAACAAAAGTTAGAACATCAGTGACAGTAAATAAATTATTCCCTACTTCTCCATGCCTCTCTCGTTCTCTTTTTTTCAGTTTGGAAGTGGTGACTTAATTATTACCGTGTCGCTGACTAAGGACGCCCATCAATGCCAGGAATTGTGACGCCCGCGGTAAAAAAAAAGTTGAGTTCCCTTTTTTATCTTCACTTTGAAAATTTTAACATTAAAGGTGACTGAGCTTCTAGAAATAATTATACTTCTCCATCCGGTGATAATAAAAGGAAATTGGCCTCCCTGTGATTTAACTTAAAAATAAATTTAGGAGAAGTGTAATTCCTGGAATGCTAGTCCTCGGGTACCTCTCCCCCCCACCCCCCTCCCGCAAATTTGTGGTCAATCCATTCTGCTCTCTCATTCTCAGTCTACTCACCTGCCACAGTGGCTGACCAAATATTTATCGTTATTACTGTCTATTTTTATTCTCAAATTATTTTACTTTTAAACGTATTGCTAACGTTAAACCAATGTGAGGCCGTAATAGAAAAGGTTTTCACTGTCAACTGGGACTATTGTGGTCGCTTGTGATGACTGTGGTCAAATAAAGAAATAGCTGTAGGTTATTAAAAACATATTTTATGTTCTTAAATACATCACATATATTGTTATATTTTGGAAACAATGTAAAGTAAATGGCAACCCTATTCTAAGATGTGAGAAACACATATTTCTTTGTTCTGACAATAATCACCCCTGTGACCATACATTTTCTCTCTATCCAACGAAACCTCACTCGTACATAATCGTTTGTATTGTAACAATGCAATTAAAATAAACTGACTTTTGTAGCAAATTGCATAAATTAAATTTCTGATAGTTTTTATTTTTAAAAAGTCAGACATTTCTGACTGGCAATTTTTATGATTACGTCAATTATAAAATCGTATATTTTAGTTACAAAGAAGTTCACACTAATTAATAGTGTCTACTTTTATTCTTAAATTAATCACTCTATTCATGTGTACTGTATTACCGATTCAAGTGGCTGTTTCTATGACACATTTACTCTACTGTTCGGATGATTTTTACTTGTATATTCGTATTTCCTTCGGGTTTGTATGACTTCGCGACTTATGGGTGATAGTCGTACATAAAAAAAAAAAAAAAAAAGACTGTTGATAAAAGCTGAAAATAACTTTTCCTTCAGATGGGGAGTTTAACCACTTTTGAGATACATAAAATGGCTTTGGACTCAGTTTAAGGTCACAATACACGGAACATACTCTCGTGGAATAACATGGGTTTCGGTAAAAGTTGCATGCATGCTACGTCCGTAACGTTTGACCCTCCCCATGTTCTAAAATTAGTTTCCGTTCAGGAAGAGGTGTGATCATAATTCTTCTCCTCTTATGGCTGTTTCTAATTTTCGTCGATAATGGCTGCAAAGTAATCACTTTCAGAATTTTTTAATTTTTCCTCAATTGGTTTTATTTCCTCGAAGCGAATATCATTAAAAAATGCATATTTTCTGGAGAGGTTCCCAAATTGATTTCAAAAACGACATAATGCGATGATTTCGCAGTTGATTGTAAGAGTTGCAGTTCAGTGATCATGATATTCTGAGTCTACAGCTGAGTTTAAATTGCTGATGAAACTAATGAAGATGGAGGCCTCTTCCTCCCTAAGGCCTCATGTTTTTTTGTGGTATAAAATTTCATTTCTACGTATATTTATGTATAGGATATTATATTGTTGTGTAGATATCTCCATGTTTTCTTCTGGAGCGAACAATTGTCATATTTTTCTCAGAGTACTCCCACATTTTTTTACAGTTAAGATGTTTGACAGAAGGCCTTCTGTGAGAAGCTGGGCTTTACTGTAAAACGAATCGATTTTATGTACAAAAATTGGCGGTTGTTCTGAACCATCGATTTGGAAGGGCTCTCTCATCATACAACAAAGATGAATAGTGTATACGAAGGCCTGCCTTTGACCTCAACGATCATGGAGCCGCGACCTGTATCAACGTCACTTGATTGTACAACACAACCTAAGTCAGTGCTCTCAAAGTCGAAGCCTAATGTGAATGGTATTTTCCTTAAGCAACCTGCATATGTTTCCTCGCATAATTCAATTACATCGAAAAATGTTTGCTTGTTCCTGTCAAGTATGAAACCTGATATGATAAACCAACTTATGGATGAGGTGGAAAAATTATGGTTGTGTAAAATCTAATATGTGGCCAAACTATAGCTATACGACTCCAGAGCCACCACGATGACGAATATTGTACTATAGCCTTCAATACCTCGAATGTAGCTGTGTGTATAATGTAGATGCAGTAGAAAGCACCGGTGACGATAGTATACACCAGTTATGCCAAGAGGAAGAAGAAATTGCTAAGGGTTCGGGTTGGACCCTGGCTTCAGTAAACCAACTAGAGCTGAGGACAAATGGGCTCAATTCACTTTCCAAATAGGCACTCTTTCTACCTGATTACAGAGAATTGCAACATAAGAACCAGCAAACCACTACATTAATTTGAAGCTTGGATTGTGTGAGGGGTCAGTTGCGGAGCATGAAGGGTCATTTGCGGAGCAGGCGGGGACATTTGCGGAGCATAATGGGTCAGTTGCGAAGCATGAGTTGTCATTTGCAGAGCATGAGGGGTCATTTGCGGAGCAGGTGGAGATATTTTAAGAGCAGTAGTGGTCATTTAAGGATCATTTAGGGGTAGTTTGCGGAGCAGGATGGGTCATTTGTGGAGGATTAACTGAAGCTGAGCAAAGAACTCGTCTGGAAGAAACTGGATTTAACTGCATGGTATTGTCATCAAGAAACTAGATAAAACAGGCTATCTGTTTGAATGTATGCATAAAAATTCTTAAATCTCACTGATGAAATATCTTAGTAGTTATATATATATCTAGGAAAAGTAGATACACAAGTTGCTACTGTAGAAAGAACATTTTTTTCATGAATATGATGCGAGACAATGATTTTACGAAGTCTACTATAGATCTTGCCTTTATGCATGTACCTTCTCCCACTGCTGGAATATTATATGGAAAACAGTGTTGCTACTGTGCAAAGATCTTTAACAGAATCTGCCATGCCGGTGACATGAGAGAACCGCCTGTACGAAGAGTCACTTTAGCGCGATGAAGCATTACGAAATTGGTACTGTACAGTTTATGCAAGGCTATACATTGAAGGAACACATCGATATCTGCAATGGTTCATCTACTGGGAACCAGCAAGTGATGTCATCAATACCCCATGCTGCATCGGTGGGTACTGATTCGTCAGGCGATAATGTGGCAGTTAATGCTAAAAACGGAATGAGTGCATTCGACTCGGGTTTTGTGGAATTTACACTTGCAAGACTTTCGCGTGAAGTCGACGATCTTTAAAATAAATGGTCGTTAGCCCTAAATGCTGATGATGACCATGCGATTCCTACAAAGAAAAGTAAACGTGTTATTGAGGATGAAACAGGAGGTGAAGACAATCATGAAGACAGTATTCATTATAATGACTATGAAGACAGTTTTGATGAAGTATCTGATGAGAAGGATGATGATTCTCTTGATGTTCCACACATTTCACCAACGAGTTTCCTTCAACAAGTGGTGTGAAGAAGGCAGAAGGCGTCAAGAACGCTCTTTCATTTGCTGCAACGAGCGAAATGTAGAAGGCAGAAAACGCTAAGAATACTGACTACATGTTTAGCGAAGACCCGAATGAACTTGTTGATAGACTCAGCCATTTGTTTGCATTGCAATAAGATGGATTTCTCGCATGTTAAAGAGATATCTTCAATCATTGGTGAACTGAAGGATCGGTGTTATTTCAGATAAGACTGTAGGCTACTATCCATGATCTGCAAGAATCTGAGAAATGTAAAGATCGAATGTATGAAATAATTAGAAATTCAGAAATAAATTAAATTTATATATATAGGGCCTCCATAATAATGAGATAATATCTTATTCAGTATGTTCTGCTTCTGTGAAAGACTTATTAATTCAGAGGTGTGTACAGTCTATCGTGAGAGTCTGTTTAAGATCAAATTTATGCGAGTGTATGCAGGGCTGAATTCTATAAGGCGAAAAAATGAACCGGGAAATATTTTTGAGGAATGTTTCGCAACTGGTTAGTTGGCCTGGTCATTTGGCATGGCCCTTTGTTTTGGCCAGCTCTGGCTGAAATGTTATATGTAGATTTGCAAAGTTTTGCGGAGATTTTGCGAAGTTTTTGAGCAAAGAGGATAGCACCGAGATTCGTATTAGGCAACTTTTTCGAGATTGGTTTGCATCAACTGTTGGTATAGGTGGGAGGTATGGTCGGTTGGTCTTGGCCACTGCTGTAGCTATTTATGCAGGAATTGGTCTTGGTAGGAGCAGTCTTGGGTAGAATCAGTCTCTTCAGGAACCGAATGAAAATTGTACAGTAAAGAGGTAGAGATTAGTGTGGTTGGTTAATGATGAGGGTGGATAGTGAGGGGGCGAACTATGATGAATTATTGTGTGTGTGGGACAGGGAGGGAGGTGAGGCTCTGGTAGTAGTTTGGTGGCAAGTGTGGATGTTGATGTTGGCTGAGTTATGTTATGTAAATGGCGAGGGAAGTGTGTTGTCAAGTCAAGTGGTGTGTTGGTAGGAGGGGTGCATGTGTGCTACATAAAATCAATAACTCGCTTTATGGGTCGTAAATATTGATCGGATATACCTATATAACCAATAAAATATATAGGTGGGGATTCAGACGTCTGCTGATTGTCGTACCAGGGAGGGGCTGTGCTCTGCCATCTTTACGATAATCTAAAATTTGGGTCACACACATCCAACGTAGTTTCTCGCATTAGCTATGTAATCGTTCCCTCGATGTTCTTTTAAGTTTTTGTAATTTTTCGCAATGTTTATCTTGATTTTTCGAGTTTAGGATCATTCGGGTTCAATCTATGGTCGCCAATGTTCGACATGGTGGTTGAAGTCTGTAACTTATTATGCTCGCTGATTCTTACAAATGATTCTTGGTTTTTTTTTTACATTTTTTCTCAGTTTTTAGAGTTCAAGGTCAGTGGGGTAAAGGTTAAGGTCACCAACGTTCAACACGGGGGTTGGAGGCAATAAAGTAATATGTTAATTGATTTTTATGAATTTTTTGGAATTTTTACAATTTTTTAAAAATATTTGTTTTCAATGTCATTATGGTTAAGGTCGATATCACTGGCATCCAACATGGGTGTCGGAGTCAGTGATTTAATATGTTCCTAAACTTTACATTAGTTTCTTGCGATTTTTTTAGCTTTTTTATGTTTGGGAGGGGAACATGGTCGCATTAAGGGATGGGTGTAGTGGTTAGGGTGGCGGGGTGAGCGGAAGGGGAGTATGAGGTAACATTATATGTTTCACGATATTTAGAATTTATGTTTATGTTTTTACAATTAGTCTTGGATTTTTTATGATTGGGGAGGGAGCTGGGGTGGTGGCGAGGTGTTGGTGGTAGGATAAGTGTGAGGTTAACATTATAAGTTTCTCGATTATTTATTTTTTGTTTTAAAGATTTTTTGCGATTTTTGTTTTTTAATATAATAATTGATAGGCGGTTATGGAGGGGAGGAGGTGAGGCGATGGTGAAGAGTGTTTTTGGTAAAGGGAGGGGGCGGAGGTACCGGGGTTGGGCAGGGGGGAGGCAGGTCCGTCCGCTGTATATGGCTCGGAGTCTCGAATCCTCCTCTCGTGCTCTGAAGATTAAGTAACTCATTCCGCTGAGAGCCTATAATCCTCTTGCATGCTAGATGATTTTTCGGCTCTTTCTTCGAGGAGCTTAAAATCCACTTTCCTAATTTTTCCATTTTTTGGAAATTTTTCTGTGAAGACAATGATTTTTGGGAAAATAATTATTACTCTAAGTGATTTTTTGAATGAAACAGGCAATGTGTGTCGATAACATGGCCGTCCCAGGCCGCCGGCCGCCTCGATAACCGGTGTGACTAGTGGCTCCGAGCTCCTATGCATGATACCTGTCCTCGAAGGAACGTTTCCCTACTACTGACATGTAAAGTTACATGATTTAAATGGGGCCAGACATTGATTTTTACAATTGCGGCCATATAAATATTTTTGATATAGTTGGCATATCTATTTAACAATTTAACCAAATTCAAACAAACTTTTTATGCTGACATTAGACGCATAGTATAAGAAACATTTTGCAGGCAGTTTTGTAAGACAGCACCGATTAACAAAATAGGGGTTTTATGCCTTATCTCGGGTACCAATCAACCGATTTCCACCAAATTTTCCACACAAGTAGGGTTAATGTAGGCCATGCAAATTTGTGTTTATAGTGGGTCAGGCCTTATTTTCAAAATGATGGCCGTGTAAGTATTTCAGGGTAGTAAACCCTTTAATTTAGAACATTGGACTGATTATATCCGCATTTGATGCTACGAATCCTACCTCCGTGATACAGTTGATTGCAAACTAGCTTATTTTTCTGAATTCTAATCCTGAATAAGTCACATTTTAATTGTCTGGGTACATGTTTCACATGTTCGGGGCCACGGTGACTGAGTGATTAGCACGCTCACCTCCCACCAAGGCGAACTGGGCTCAATCCCCGTCCGCGTCACCGGATTTTCGCAAATGGGAATCATGCCGGACGATGCGGTTGGTCGGCGGGTCTTCTCGGGGATCTCCCGTTTCCCCCGCCCCTTAATTTTTGCGCCGCTCCATATTCACTTGAATCACTCTCATCGGCTCTCAATACCTCGCTGTTAAGAGCAGCCCAAATCTCTTTACTCACTCACTGTTTCACATGTTTCTGGTTTAACCGCTAATGATAGCCATTAACGTCTGAATGGCAGCCATATCTACCATCTAAGCTTTAAGGAACTTCGCTAATATTTATTTGCACCAATGCAGAGGAAAGTGGGCTCATTAGTAATAAGTAACTTCTTGTTTTAAATTCATTATCTGAAATTAGGTGTACAGAATTGTTTCCTTAAAAAGTTATGAAGGTAGCTACGAAACAGCCCTTATGACTGATACTTCAAACAAGTCTGCTTCATTAATAAATAATCTTATAGGTAATTTTCAACTTTAAATTTCTTTTAGCACCATAGCTGCAAATAAATTTGACTTAAATAAATGTGGTTTTTCTCGGTTTTAAAATATCTAGGAATTCCGGAATGTCCATTTAAGTATTTTTTCAACTTGGATATTTTACTTAATCACTTAAAGCAAGTCAAATGTTCATGAATACAAAAATTTTAGTTTAACATAATACATGGTAGATTGCCACTATCCCCACCTGCTCCTTTATCCCTTAAAGGAGTAACGAGGAATTCAATATTGGAACTGAGTCACTCATACGGTAAACCTGGCAGGGAACCTGCTGGAAAATCATACGATCCCTAATCACGCGGCAAGAACGAAGTAACAGGTTTATGAAAGTAACGGAAAAAAACACACCCTGGAGGGGAAGGGTGACTGAAATTGCAATTATTTTGGTCATCTCATTTTTTGAAACATTGTTGGTTAGTGTGCTTACTATTCACGCAACTATGATGTAAGAAGGTGCCTGAAGAAGATTGTAAGTGCCCCGAAAAGAGAGCCGAAACCTCTAGTAAACTACTTACAACTCGCTGCACCTTTTTCAAGCACTTCAGAGCAACAAGTGGCTCAACTGTTGGTTTGCAGTTACGTTCGAAGATTAAAGAACGCAGCGGGAGGAGAGCGGTTTCGAATGCTGGCCACGAAATCAACTGAATTATGTTCAGTAATGAAGGCAGTCCTCTCCTTCCTCTATCCATTTGACTATCCTATTGCCTCGGTCGATCAAAGCCGTCCACTTATGTGGTCATCGGTCAGCAGTCAAGCATCCTTCATGTGGGATATCCGGTAGGCTCGAAGTACGTCGGGGTAGATTTGCCTGTCACCATTCCACCATACATACGTGACTACGCCATTTTCTTCTAACTTAAAACATTGAATATTGTTAGAGGTTTCTGTTCTCTCAGTGGCTCGCATATTTTGAGTTTGACAACATGTTCCAGGTCATTTATTGTGAATGTATTTTACACGTCATATTAATGATGTTGCGATTCGACAATGATATGCTTTTTCTCCCGCAAGATTCCAATTCCTCGCTCCAGGTGATTGGTGGGTATATCCTAGATATGTGCTTCCCATGACCCAACCCCTGTGACAACGTTCGAGATATTAACATTTTATACTATATTTGTATCAGATACTCTTCAACATGCGCGGGTTGCAAGTGGCACGATTTTCAGCAGATCCATTGTTAGCGGGTATCTACTGTACATGATCAAGTCATAATGTCCGTTTGTAGATCATACTAACAAAAGTAATGAAGAGCGGGTGGAACAGAAATTAACGCTGTATATTTTCGTTGTATTCTACACATTTGTGGGAACCAAGATAAACAAACCAAAAAAGAGAAATCCTACATAACTGTTATTATTTAGATTGTGAGCTAATATTTTACCAAGACTGATGTATTTCTGTCGATATATTTGTCACGTTGTAAGTTTATGTATTTTTTGCCGCGCTAAATATTATGGGAAATAAGTGCACCAAAAGTGGCAAAATATTTGCTCATTGATCTTTCCCTTGTTTCACTACGACTGCTTCCAAAAACCTGTAGACTTCACTTAACGTATTTGTCTTTAACTTATGTCCCATCGCTGTCGTAAGCAAGCCACGAAATTATACAATACGAAGCTGAAACATAATTATTTATTCTGTTCGTCAGAATAATTAAATTAACATCAGGGACTCTACTTTCATGTATATACACACGAAATTCCAACATATTTGATGATTAAAAATGTTAATTCTTTTCTGCAAAAGAAATTAATAGCTTGGTGAACTTTTATACAAATTTAGGCGGTGAAGAAATGCTTTATATACAGAGTTTTATTACATGCACACATTCATTGACCGCGATGTGTTTTCTATAGAGGACTCTAAGTTATAATGATTGA
The DNA here is from genome assembly GCA_029891345.1 of Dryococelus australis. Lineage (NCBI taxonomy): Eukaryota > Metazoa > Arthropoda > Insecta > Phasmatodea > Phasmatidae > Dryococelus > Dryococelus australis. The sequence continues at coordinate 96,282,953 of CM057002.1, read as the reverse complement.
TTTTTGTTTTGTTAGGTTCAGTCTTCATTGAGCTCATTTTCGTGTTCACTGCCGAGATATGCACGATTGTCATGAGCATTGCATCTCAGCACGAGGCACTACACATGCACGTTGCAAAGCGAAAACTTCACCAAAACGCAATTACCGAATGTTAAACACTAGCTTTTTTTTTTTTTTGCATGATGACGAAGATAAAGCCATGCTTCATGCCTTATTCACATGTTATATTTTCAGACAGGAATTTTTATTACCTACAATTCACTCTGAAAACATGAACGCCTTTTCTCTTTGTGTAGAATTTTTTTTTTTTTTTTTACTTTAAACTAGGACTCGATACATGTCTGACATTAAGTGTTTTGATTTTTTGATTTTTTTTTAATTCGTAAGTAGGTATCTCTAAAACAGTTTTTAGTAAAATATTTTATTACCATTTTGCCCATTGTTCAGCGTCCTAGATACGCGTAACATTTAAGGGCCTATCTCCCAAGTACTGCTAAACTTTTTAAAATCATTTCCATAAAAAATATTTTCAGTTTTTCTTTATTACGTCAATATGTTATAATATATCAGAGTATTGTGCCACATAAACATTTAATGAAAACCGAGAAATAGAAAAATGACACAAGACATTGTTTTAGTTGAGTTTAAGAGGGCCACATTGAATGTTGTTTAGAAAATTTAAAATACAGCCGCAGATTAAAATTATGAATAAGGTGTTCTTATTTTCAACCATTGCAAAAAAAATTCCAAAATCGTTTCTCTGTGCGATTGCACATAAATCTTAAGTTAACTGAGGGTATTTCCTAAATTACACTGCTGGAGAATATAATCAGAACACCTGTAAGGACGATGTCGATTACTATCGCCTGCCTTCGTGCGTCATCTGGGGGACAGAAGATGTACCTACTGATAACGGTTTCAACATAGTTTTCCCGTAGATTGTGTAGTGGCATAGCTACAATAGCGGCATGTGTATATCGACCCTTAAGAGTGAATGCCCACTGCCAGAATATTGTGTGGTGCGACGTGTAGAGCAAGTAGACCGCATAACATGCAGACGCACACGTGCTTCTTACAGTTAACGGAGCGAGTTTGAGAAATTTCATTGTGGTCTTTCGAGTGCCAGGATTGTCCTTTCGGAGAATTTCTGCACAAGTTGGACTTGCAAAGACGGTTGTGCTGCGATGCTGGCAACAATTGAACATATCAAAGCTATTAGACCAGGCTCTGGTCGCTCATACACCACAGATCCCCGCCAAGATCGACGTTTTGTAAGGGCAGCAGTGATAGACCGTACAACGACCTCATCACAGATCAGATCATATATGACCCAGAAGTGTCAACACGAACCGTTGGAAGCTGGTTACTGGCAGCTAGACTATGGCCACGCGCACCTCTAGCCAGTCTCCCACTCACGCCGCAGCATCAACATGCATGGCTCGACTGGAGCCGTCGGAGGGTCACGCGGAGGATGAAGTAGCACGGCGTTGTGTTCAGCGATGAAAGCAGATTCCGCCTCCATGCAAGTGATGGTCGTTTACGCATACGACGTAGACATGGTGAGCGTCTTCTCGTAGAGTGCATTTGTCCAAGACACATTGGTCCTTATGGTATGGGGTGCGATCAGCTACATCTCACTTTCGCATTTGGTGTTTGTAGAGGTAACAATGACCAGTGCATGGTACGTGCATAAGGTTGTTCGACCTATTCTTCTGGCGTTATTGTAACAGGAATGTGCTGTGTTATTCCAACAGGATAATAACCGTCCACACACTGCTCGTTATGGATTATGACTTAAGTTCTTTATGGGGAGTAACTGAAATGATAGTTAATGGTAGAACTTTTATGGTAACTGAGAAGGTTTATTTATGATATGTGAGACACGGCCAATACAATACAGAATGTATACGTAACGGGGAGCGACTTTAAATGTTATTAAGTTATTAAGATTGATTAAGTTATGACTATCTCACGCCATTTCTGTTTATCTCTAAATCGGACAGTCCCCGCCTTATTCCGAATGCTGGAGGCTATATCTAGCTGATCATCGGATGGTGGCGGATGGACACACACGCCCATTTTGGTATCTTCCCTGGCTGCTGGTCGGATGTGGAAAGATGTCGGGCCCTGCCTTAGAGCGGCCTATATCGTCGTATTGCTTAAACATAGCTGTCCCCGATTGCTGGCTGGTGGAGGAGGATATTGCTGTCGGCCCTTGCAATACACTGTTGTAATTTCTGGCATCCTGGTTTACTGAAGTTAGGGCTCTTTCATACAATCATAACATCGTGTAACGCACCATGCTGTGCAAGACGTGCAGCAACTTCCCATGCCAGCACGGCCGCTGGACTTGTTTCCAGTCGAGCACATGTGGTGGGACATGGGGAGACAAGTGACCCGAGCGACTCGTTCACTGACAACTCTTGAGGAGTTGCGTGAACAGATAGCGCACGCATGGAATAATGTATCCCAAGACAGTATTCTCCGCCTGTACAATCGACTGCTTGCTAGCCTGTGGAGGCTACACTGCATACTAGTCGGGTTCCCTGCCTGGGTCCATACCTGGTACCTTGGGACCGGTTGCGCTACTGATCTGAAAATGTAATAATTTCATGTGCTCTATACGCGCTGTTGCTATACTAAATTTGGAGTGAGTTGGAAACCTCCCAAATTGTGTTCTGATTTTTTCTGGTAGTGTTACGTAAAATGTCTTACTCTTGCAAGTGATTTACTTTTTATTATTTATGTTATCTGAATTCATGAAAACCCTGATTTAGACATATAAATGTGAAAAACAATGCGAACTAATTTATTACTTGAAACAAGATATATGTGTGGTGCGCACTCACATTCCTTGTCTGAGCACTCCCGTCAGTTTTGGAGACCTCAGTGTGTATATCGCTCTCTCTCTCTTTCTGTCTCAAAGACCCGAAGTGATACGCATGATAACACACTCATTAGTCTGAAGCTGCAGGAAGATAGAGTTGGTGGTGTAATATGGTAGTTAATGAAAGATTTTAACATTGCGTGTTGATCTCAACCAGCGCTCACTTGGCACACTTTAGAAGTGCACATGCATTGCGGCTGTTCAGTAATGCCAAATATCATACATCCCAATATTAGAAAAGCTGTCTATTTAGCGTGTGTATTTTGAAAACTGGTGGGAATTCACTAGTCTGTTTATAATGACATGTTCAGATGCACTTATGAGACAAGTATCGCAAGCAACTGTAATGAAAGTGGGTTTCTATCAAGGTTTACCGAGTGTCACGTATTGGGAAGAGAAGTGTTTGGTAACACCTCCGAACAGTCTCGAGCTCTGCCTGTAAACCAACACTGTCGCCTGAATTTAAAAAAAAAGTGCGCTGCTCAGGCATGTTGCCAAACATGCCTTGGTCACGTCCACCATGACACATTCATTACTCGAGTGTGATTCTCAATTACATTACTGGTGACTTGCCTTCAGCTGAGATTGTTACAAAATCTTGCACACCTGAAAGATATTCCTTTAGCCCATCCAGAATTTGCCTCACCTGGTTGTGTTGACATGTTGCTGGCGGCAAATATAGTGGCTGATATGTGAAGACTGGCCGCAAGATCGAAAGAAAACCACATGCATTTCATACAGCATTTGGTTGGGTAGTTGCTGGTAATGCTCCATGTGCAAGTGAAGGCGAGTCAGTTTCCTTATTTGTACGAATGGGTGCATCTCTCGATGTGGCCCTTCAGAAGTTTTGAGAGGTAGAAGAGGTTCCATCTGTCAAGCGAGGCCCAACAGTGCAAGAATCATTTCATAAGTACCCACAAACATGGCGAAAAGGGCAGATATATCCTGAGACTTCCATTCGGATCATCCACGTGTAATTTGGGTAACTCATCTTAGACAGCAATGCATAGACTTTGTGGACTAGAACATTGACTTGCAAGGATGCCAGAGCTGAACAGCACTACCATGATTTCAAGGAGAAGTATGAAAGCTTGGGTCACATGACACATATTGGACAGTTAACTCCCACATGTGATGGCTATCAAGTATCCCTTACTACAAGTGAGTTTGCTCAGCCAGCATACTTTATTACTCAACAAGCAGTTGTCAAGGAGAAAAGTGTTTCCACAAAAGTGAGGGTAGTTTTAGATTTATCCTGTAAGACCACAAATGGGCAATCACTGAATGATCTACTTTCTGGGCCGAAATTACAGAAACAAATTTTTGATATAGTTTTGAGCTTCCGAACATTTATAGTTGCTGTGACTGCATATGTATGCAATATGTTCAGACAAATAGTTGTTGATCCCACTGATAGGAAGTACCAGTGTATTTCTGGAGAAATTCAGTGGACAGCCCAGTTAGTGTGTATGAGTTGAGCACAGTCACGCATGGACTGGCTTCTTTGCCTTTTCAAGCCCTCCACACCCTGCAGCAACTTGCAACAAATGAGGGTAACAAGTTTCCACTGGCTGCTCATGCTATACTCAATGATTTCTTTGTTGACTATATTGTTACAGGAGCTGCAACTGTTGCCGATGCTCAGTTGCTAAAGTCTCAGCTCATCGGACTCTTGGCAGCAGGAGGTTCAATCTGTACAAGTGGCACTCCAACCATGAAGAGCTCTTGGATGACCATCGACATGAATCTGAGAACTCATCACGTATGTTTCGTTGTTCTGATTCAGCGAAAGTGTTAGGCTTACGGTGGGACCCAGTACAGGGCCATCTTTTGTTCAAAGTGACTTTCCCTGACTTACCAGTGACAAAGCATGGTATACTCTCAACTGGTGCTCGTGGATGCGTAGCACCAGTGGTCACATCCAGTAAGATGTTGTTACAGACCTTGCGGACTCAAGGCCTAGGTTGGGATGAGCCAGTGGGAGAAGAGATGTCGAGAGTGTGGGCACATTTAATGCGTCTTTGCCATCTTTGTCAGAGGTTAATGTGAGCAGATTCGTTCCAGTCCAAGAACACAATGCGCAGTCTCATGGTTTTTGCGATGCTAGCGAGAAGGCATATGCTGCAGTCATTTATGCTAGTTGTGTTACAGCTGGTGGTGCCACTGAAGTGCACCTGCTTGTCGCCAAGTCCAGGGTGGCGTCACTCAAGACTCTGTCTGTTCCAAGGTTAGAGTTGTTTGCAGCAGTTTTGTTATATAAACTTTGGCAATGTGTTTTGAGAATCTATGATTCAAAAGTTGTTAAACTGGCATTGCATGCCTGGACAGACTCTGCAGTAGTCGGCCTGGTTACAATTGTCACCACACAGTTTAAAAACCTTCGTCGCCTACCGAGTTGCAGAGATCCAGTCCATTGTACCACCTAGTTCCTGGAGGTAAGTTCCGTCGGAACATTACCCTACTGATGTCGCTTCACATGGCTATATTCCAGACCACTTGGTGAACACAATATAGTTTTCAGGATGATATTGGCTGTTCCAACCTCCCGAGAGCTGGCCTATGCACCATTCTTGCGAGAGAGTATCGCTTACCAGAGATGTCCAATGTCTTGGTGGGGCAAACGCCAATCAAATGCAGAACTCCGATGACCCTTTCGGCATTGTGCAGAAATAGTCGTCCTTTTCTGGACTTCAGAGTGTCATGGCATGGATCTTACGAGTGATAGCCATTTTCCCAAAACTGCCTCATTCCATTGCAAGTCGCAGACAGCTGAGGAGTTGTGTACTGCCCGTAATTACTGTGTCAAGATTTTGGAGTCAAATTACTTCAGGGAAGAGGTTAGAGCCTTGAAAAAGGGATAACCATGCTGTAAACTCATTAAAAGCCTAGTGCCATTCTCGGACTCGAAGGGTGGTGTCAGGGTGGGCGGTAGGCTGCATAATGCTCCAGTGACTGAAGAAAGTAAGCATCCCATCCTACTTCCAAAGCAAAACTGACTGTTCGAATTGATTATAATGCATTGTCATGTGACCAACCTGCACACAGGTCCATCAACCACACTGTACCTGACACATCTAGAATACTGAATAATTTCTGTTCGCACTTTGATTCGTAAGCTCCTTCACAACTGTGTCGCATGTTTCAAAATGAGTGTAGCATCATCAGCCCCACTGATGGGCACACTGCCTGCCTCACGATTCGCCCAAGATAGAGCATTTTTAAAAGTTGGAATTGACTTTGGGGGCCCATTCCTTGCGACCCCAGTTAAAGCGAGAAGGAAGACCACCCAGAGAGTTTATCTATGCTTGTTTATCGGTATGGTGACTAAGGCTGTGACCCTGGAGCTCGTGACTGACCTCTCTGTAGCAGCATTCCTTGCTGCACTGAAGCACTTTGTATCCATTCGAGGGCTTCGATCGGAGATATCCTCAGACAATGGAACCAACCTGGTGGGTGCCATAAAATACCTGAAGGAAGCGTACAAAAGCCTCTTCTGTGGAGAAAGCCAGCAACAAATTGTTAGTGAGGCCGGTCAGAGAGGGATAAAGTGATGGTTCAGTCCCCTTGCCAGTCACCACTTTGGTGGTCTCTGGGAGGCTGCGATTAAAAGTGTAAAACGCCTTAAACGTGTGATGGGAACACAGCTGCTTACCTTCGAAGAGCCTGGAACTCTGCACAGATATCTACAGTGCTAAACTCTCGACCACTATGTGTCTTGTCGGAGGATCCTCGAGTGTGTGATGTTCTCACTCCAGGGTATTTCCTAATGGGTGATGCTTCGGCAGCTCTGCCAGAACACGACTGGTCAGAACTTTCTCAGTACTATCTTGACCGGTGGGAGCTAATCACTCAGTTCCAGCAGAGGGTGTGTGGAAGCGGTGAAGTGAAGAATATCTACACACACTCCAGCAGAGAAACAAATGGACGTCACCACAACCCAACATTCAAGTGAACCAGATGGAGCTGTTGAAAGAGCCAAACTGGCCTCCACTGAAGTGGAAGATAGTGCGTGTGACTGAAGTCCACCCTGCGCAGGATGAGAAAGTGTGTACCGTGTCATTAAGAACACATCAAGCCAACTTCACCAGAGCAGTCACAAAAATCTGCTCTTTTCCTGAAGAATAACTGTGTATCATGTGAGATTTCAGACTCATCCTTTTGTTTGGTTTTTTCATACATATATTAAGTGGTGCACACGAGAACAATTGGAAAAAAATGTTTATTTTTGGTGGGCGGAATGTTTACAACCAAAAAACCACTTCTAATGTGGTGATATTCTCAATATGCGACTTGTACCATTGTTGCGCTCAGGCACTGGTTAGCTGCTTGTTTGCCATGAGAGGGCAGTAGTGTCGCAAGATGGCGCGAATTGAGGATGAGCACGACTGCCTGTCCTAAACATATTTATAAATAAATACACACGCAGTGAGTGAAGCCAGCTTAGTACACAGAATATGTGTATGTACAGAAGAAACAAATGCAGCTTCAATAAGCGTCTGGTTGGTAAATTCCTGAATAAATTATCAATGTTCATGCTAATATTGATATGCGCTTTAAATTACATAATTACATTCATTTCAGATGTGTATTAACTTAACACCAGGTGACAAATTTCCGAATTATATGTTCCTCGTTAAACGCAGTATTTGGTACCAACACAGTCATGCCACTGCGCGAGTGAATATTAAATTACGTAAACCACACATGACCACATGTAAGTACATTAATTATTGCAACAAGACAGCTCTTTAGAATAATGAGGTTTACATAGTAATACAGTTCTATATGTCGTGCATATTTTAATATTATCTAAGATCCAGCAATAATAGGAAATGACATGTGTTTATGAGTGAAGTATTTGTTTGAAAATCAGATAAATATGTTATTTAAAATAATTATTAGGTCAAAATTTTAATTCCACGTGCTGAACCCATGAAACAAACTAATAATTGCAAACTTACATGTGTCATTCCAATGCTAGTAGAATTTTTTTAACACAAACTGATGAGAGTTTCTTGTTTGAAACCTGTGCATTACTGAAAATGTCCACTTAATGTTAATGTGTGTATGACTATATTGCACGTGTGATCAGTGACACGTAAATAGAACACCCAAAACCTTCCCAAGTAGCAAAATATATTTGGCCCACATATGCAGATCTGATTGTGAACAAGCAGCCCACATGCAGCATCCACAGGCATTCAAGAAGCGGAGTGCACCTGCAGATGCATGTGGCACACATGGTGAATGATGACTGTGGTATGATGTGTTTACACGTGGGCCACAGGTGGATATTTAACTGTCAGCAGATGTCTGGCAAAACCAGAGTTACCCATAAGTTAACCACAAGCGGACCACTTCCGTCTTTCTGCTTCTGGCCTGTCGTAAGTAAACCACATGTCGTTAGCCAAGTGCTGGTAAGCCACTTGTGGCCCACATAGACGCAGCTTGCCATGCATTTTCAAAACCATAAAATAATTGTGTCTAACTCAAATAAAATTGATGTATTTACCATATTCATATGGGTTATCTTCAGCTTGATTTCACAATTAGTAAAGTTCTTTGGAGAAACCTGGAATCGAACTCACAAACCCTTCGTCTACAGTCAAGTATGATATCAACTACTCTACTATATATTCATACACGACCTTTTAAGAAAATCAGGATACTTACTTCACATACATAATGCATTATTATCTTTGCTATTATATAGACAATGTTAGTATCACGAGTCAATACTGGGATTTATGTTTTGTTTAAAAGACTAGTATTTTAGTTTCGAACTACTTTCAGGTAGAATTTTAAATGCAAAATAATGAATTTTTTTTTTCGTGTTATGCTTTGCAGGTTTCTGGTTTAAAAAAACTATTTTTACTATTACTAGCAATGTAAAGTGATAATTTTACTTCATATATACATGAAATAAAAAAAATCATTTGAATACACAAATCCTATTTGCTACTGCACTACAACATATAGTTGGCATGCCACAAATGGAACATAAACTTGATCATGTTTCCTCAGTAATAAGGAACAGGTGGCATATCACAAAAGGCGGTATGTACTCTTTGGCAAACATCACCCACACATTCTCTACATACTCTGTAAGATGCCTGTGGGTGTTTCACAAATATTTGCTTGTGCGCCATATATGAAATTCCGTCAGTCATTTTGTGTTAAATGGCCCACAATTTCCCACATGATAATGCCCAACTATTAGAAATGAACCATTCTACCATGCGATGGCTTTATGCGCAAACATGATCTTATAATCATACTCTTCGGCATACATCAGCCACATGTTTTCCATGTGTTCTAAGATACCAGTGGGTCATTCACTGATATTTGCTTGTGGGCCACACATTAAATTCTGTCAATAATTTTGTTTTAATGGCCCACGTCAAAAATATTTCCCAAGCAAATACAGTCACTATTGTTCACGTGGTATTATTGTGTACCACATAAGAAAACAGTCATGTGGGCGAACATGTACTACCTGTGCCAACAGTTGGCCAACTGTTATCTGCTTGTTGTTTGCTACTTGAGTTAGAATGATGCTGACTTACAGAGTGCATTCAGCCTGTGATCCTTTTTTGGTGATAATTTGTGAAAATATATATCAGTTGTGATTACGATATATACTGTTGTACTGGTATTTAAGTAATGCTGCCTACGTGCTTAAGTTTGTTTTTTCAATACGTCACACAATGGACCGAAGCGTATCATAGCGGAGTACTCTTTCCCTTGTCAAATGTTTTCATGATGGTTAGTAGCTATATTACGAGTGCCGGTCCGTGCCGCGCAACAGCTCCTTCACGGATGAGCTGACCAGTCCGTCCTGAAAGCAGCAGCTTAGGACAGCGACTGTCAAGAAGTTTCAAACTGACAGTAGTTTGCAGGAACTTTTTTTGTGTGGGATATAGCCGCTGCTAGCTGCGTCTTAGCCGCAGACTCCACTGAACACTCCTGAGGTTTTCGGTAGTTGAAAGCCCCGTGGACGTTGAAAAACAAAAGTGTGTGCCCGTCAGTTGGTCTGCAGTCATTCGGTGGGTGTAATTTACGTTCTTACTTAATTGACAGGACGTGGACGTGATGTGCACTCCGCGGGAGTCTTGGGTTCCTACCCCAGATGGAGGCGAACGGATCCGTTTCACCCCCCCCCCCCCCGGACACACCCGGTGACAAACATGGTGAGGGAGAGGTAAGTAAAATACGAGGCGGTCCAGACGACCGGTGGCGGGGCGGTCAATTAAGATTTCCAGCGGTGCGCGCATCTGCAGGCAACCGACCAGTTTTTCCATCGCTGTTCCCTGTATAATGGTGTGGTAGGGAGGGGTAGGGGGCGTGAGATGCCAGCACAGTGGAGCCGTTCATGGGAGAGAGAGCCACGGCAACCAGAGACAACTGCGCATGCTTTGAGGATTTTTTATTTATGTACGCGCCAATGGTGTGCAGTGAGTTTTTTTACAGGGTAAGCAATTTCTGCTAGCAAACGCAACTTCCAACTTTGCTTATCCTCCATATGTATTTACCGTTTTATAAAACCTAACATTAGTTATAAGAACGGAAACGAAATGAATGTAATAATAATTAAACTGAATAAAATTTAGAGAGCATATTACAAATTATACGAAAACTCCCGTTTCCCAAACACTTTCATCCACTTCCCAAGGAAAACTGCAAGACTGGAGGACACAAACAGAACGACTGCTTAACCTGCCGAAGGAACGCGGTGGCGTGTTGTTGTTGCGTGTTCAATTAATCGATTTATCACTACGTTTGTGAAAATATATACTAGATAGCAGCACTATGCGTTTGCAGTACGGGAGTTTCCAAACTCTTGTTTCTCGAATCGGAAACGGGAAACCCAGAATTAAATGTGTTTAAAGTCACGGCGAAAACTATAAGGGGTCACAAATTTCCAATATGTATATGGTAAGTATTGCTTACCTTGCGTCAATGGAATAAACACCACTGGTACGCGCCATATTCAGCACTATGGCCGGTTTATAATTTGCCGTCTTCATCGATTGCGACTTCCTTCGCTAAAAACAATTGCAAATGATGTGAACGATTACATATTTAAGTTTGCTTCCTGCCTGGGGCTTGTACATCATTACAGTGTGTTAGAAAGTCACGTTTTCTCTGCGAAACTATTAAACGTGAGTCCAATTTGCTGATCTACGAAAATAACACTCTTCAGACGAGGGATGTTGAGTTCTTTTAAGACGTCTCGTACATTAGAAGCACCAAACGACTTTTTCAAAGCGCTGTATCTCAAAATATACACGTCAGATTAATACAAAACTACCCATGGGCCTTGCATTGAACTTTCCACCAATAAAATAATGGAGTCCCCGCTGAAATTCCCATAGGTACACTCAGTGCGACGAGACTGCGTGTTAGTTCAGTGCCTTGCGGCCTCAAAACCGGAAAACAGCTACATGTAGGTGGGAGCATTAATAAGACAGGACATAAAAAGTAGACTACTTCCTTTAAAGAAAATTGTTTACATATTGAAATATGATACCGTTACAATTTCTCTTCATGTCAGTGGACTAGTGGTCTTAATTAAATCAAAGAAGGAAGTATAATTTCCTAATTTTGTGTACAATAACTACAATCAAAATTCTCTCGACTCAATACCTTTTAATAAATGGATATAATTTGCTGTTTACAGTTAATGACTTCAATCAATACAACTTACGACCTCAACCTCAACGAAATTAACGTAAATAAATAATTAAAAATTAGTCACAAAGGATAATGTATCAAAACCTATGTATGCGAGTATATTTCATGAACTAAGCCTACTCTAAAACAGATGAAAGAAACATGCGTATGTTTAAAATATTGATATTGCCATCGTGAAAATAATAGTGTGGCTCCCTTGAAACAAATCAGTTTAAATGGCCTGCCATAGTGATACTGGGTTCCCAAATTTTGCAGGGAATCTGTAAATAGTTTCAGGTGATAGGCTATAATAGTCGAGCTATCATACAAATAGTTGGAAAAAAGTCTCCGTAGACACATTTTTATGGTTGTGATATAGGCTACTGCCAGCAGACAAAGTTTGGTTGAACTTGGTTACACGGTTTCGTAGATACTCATAGCATAGAGATAAAAAGTTTTCTTATAGCCGACATTTTAAAAATTAGTATATGACCCCCTTAAAACATATTAGTTTACATGGAGCATCATAGTACTTGTTTTTATTCAATTTGGTAGCTATCGGAATACTGGTTCCCGAAATAACATACAAAAACAATATTTTTAATGTGGTACTATCCTACAAAATGGTGGACAAAGGAGACTATGTATCAGAATATTTTATACTTGTAGTTGGTATTTCAGCAGACCAAGTTTGGCCGAAATTAGTCAAACAGTATGGTATATATACAAATTTAACCTAAAATATTTATATGGCCGCCATGTTGAAAATAAGCATCTTATAAATTTCAACCCAATATGTTAAAATGGCATACCATTGTATTAAATACCTGCCAGCATACAAAGTTCGGTTGAACAACAATCAATTGTATCTACACAGGGCCTTTTTAGTCCACCATTTTGCAAGATAGTGCCAAGTGAATACATAAAGTTTTATTATGTATTGGTAAACAAGTAGATCTATGGTAGGCCATGAAAAATTATTGGCAGTATTTTAAGAGGGCCAAACACTTAAATTCAAAATAGCGGCCATATGAATATTTTAAAATTGTACGCTATATGCACGAAACAATGTAACCAATTTCAACTTAACTTTGTATGCTGGCAATATATATATGTAAGAATCACATGAGCTAATACATTAACTCATTTGTTCGTTTTTGTAATAGACACCGAAAGCGCACAAAGTTAAGTTGAATTTTTTTCCGTTATGTTTAAGATATAACACACTAAAGTAAAAATTGCATTTGACTGGCATTTTGAAAATAAGTGCCAGCTCCACTTAAAACAAATTCGTTTACACGGACAACCACTGTACTACTTGTTTGCCGAATTAGTCAGGAATCGGTTGGTTGTTTCTTGAGATATGACAAAATACTATCGTGAATATAGCAAATAAAGATAAAATATATGAATGGCCGCCATTTTGAAAATAAGACTCTTATACATTTAAATTGCGTATATTAACATGACCTTCAATAGATATTTACATGCTTGATTTGGCAGTAATAGGTTTTTTAGATCCCGAGATATAGTGCAAAAGCTTTATTTTTTTTGTGGCACTATCTTCCAAAATGGAATATCAATACCATTAAGCTTTCTAAAACTCAGTGTTTATGATGTGTACTACCAAAATACCAAATTTGGTTTAAATCGGTTTAATGGTTCCCGAGATATAGAATTAAGCCCTAAATTCTGAAAATTGCCGCAATTTTTAAAATAAGTGACTGGCCTAATTGATAGCTATAAAAGCCGAATGAGAAACAAATTTAAAGATAAGTTTCAGAGATTAATGAACTGGATTGTGGGGGTTTTAATTCTCTGTATTGTGCCAAAATAATTCCACAGTGTACTTTTATAGCTACAATGTTGCAGTTACTGGAAAGTTGTAAACATAATATTTTGATATTTACTATACCCATTGTCTCTCCTTGAATTTTAACTTCCTCTCCATAAATCAGAGTTAAAATGGCCAGTGTAAAAAAAAAAAAAAAATTAAGTTGGCTAGGTGTCATCTAACATTCCTGAAATGTAAAATAATGTTGTCACCGAAACCAAACATTGTATGCTGAATCCATACATTTGTTTAATACGAAAAAAAAAATAAAAATAATAAAAAAAATAAAAATCAGATCACGCTCTCTCTACCCAAAAAAAGTTATTATTTTTGTCACTTTCATCTTTTATTCCTGTTAATACATAATGAAACGACGAAATTGGTTGTTACAGAACATACTGCAAGCAGCTACGAAACAACAGTAGTAGACGCGAGCACAGGATATTGAAATCTGACAAGAACCGAGATCTTATCATGATTAATTATGTCTTTACACGCAGCTCAATTGATTGCTTCAAGCTAGAGGATGCTTTTCTTTTATTGTTTTCCTCTGTGTAATCAGAGGGAAACAGATAGCCGATTATATTCTAGGCGTAATTACAGATGTCGCAACAGTGGCAACTGAAGTCAGCAGCTAAGGAAAACGTATATATTATTATCTCTTATTAAAAACGAATTTGAAAACGTAAATCTAAAATGGTATACGTTGCCATAGTCAACGAGCGTATGTTTCGCTAATTGATGTGATGATTGCCAACGTTTTTCATACTTTCTTCAACTTATATTATACCCGAATATCGCAAATGGTCCGATATCTCAGACCTATAAAACCGGACGGTTTGTTTATTACATGTGCTTGCCAACTCTGTGGCCATTACGTTTCAATTAATGCTATAGTAAATATAAGCCTACATAAACTCATATTGATACACAGAGTTACCTCTCATTACCAAAAAAAAGGAAACACTATTTAAAAAATAGCGTTTTTGTTGACCAACACTAATCTCACATTGTGACTTCTACCCAGGCTTGGATATGAATTTGTCTATAGGCTGTTCACGGTAAAATGAGCACTTTTGAAACCTCTGCTTGGGATCTACTAGTATGTACATTATGTATTCTTCCGCCGTATGTAAAATTAACATTGCCATGGGCCTCATCACTATATTCGTGCGTCGGTCAAGTGAAACTGGAATTATTAGAAAAGTAAACACTCTTCAAATTTACTCATTTTTACACTCCGATGCATTGAAAAAACTTAAAGCGAAATAAATAAAATAAGTTAACACAAATGGTTACCTAACACTTTCTATTCGACGTTAAGATATGGACCTACTTTCCCATCATCATTACCAACTTTACTGGGCACATGTCACTCAGTATATGCAGACATGGGCAGTGACTTTTTTCTAAGGTTGGATTCAAAAGTGCTCACTTTATCGTGAACAGCCTTTATAGGTTTGAATTATTTATGAACTCTGACCATATGTGCTCCACTTCACCGGAATCGTCGCAGGCGCAAAGTATATTGCTCAGTCACGTACAATTTTGGACTATAAGCTTTATTCCTTGACATAAAATCCAGAATACATTATTCTGAATCGAAATACTTCAAAATTAGTAAAAGTGTGTTTGGAACTGTTCCAGTACAGTAATTGTGAATATAATGGACCGTCACTGATACCTCGCAATTGTAATTGGTTGCTGCAAGTACACAAGTACAGGTCAGCCAGAGAGACTCTTCTCGCATGTTCCGTTGTGAACGCTAGTGTGATGTGTAATTCGCAAGTTCTTGTTAGAACAAATATACCTTCAGTTGCAACACTTCAAAGTAAACAGTGACGGAGCTTCAGTAGCCGACCGGTTCGATTCCCGGCAAGGTCGTTCTCGGGATTCTCGCACGGGGGGATGGTGAGGACGTTGATGTCGGGGTTCGTTTTTCCTTCCCTTCACCGTTGCATTATGTGGTTTCCCCATCGCCACCTCTTCTCGCCTAGTTCGTTCTTCCGGCTGGCTGGAGCGTGAAGACTTTCCCGCAGGTCGATCAGCTGGTTTTCTCACCCGTAATCCTCATCTCGTGTGTTCAGCAATGACACGGGCATGGATAAGTGTCAGGGAAGCGAATAACACAGAGCGCACCAGTCTTCAATGAAACACGTGCGCACTCTTATGAATTGATATTCTAGAAATTATCGTCAATATCAGCCGTAATCTAATGTTAGTTAAGTGTGGACTAGAACACGGTCTTTCGCCAAAATCAAGGAGATTTTAATGAAGAGAAATAGTTACATATTAGACAACTGTTGCAGTTAGTATTATTAAGATATGTGGAGAGCCCACAATTTATATTAATGTTACCTATAGTCAATTCATTGTTACTTCCAACTTTTCTGAAGCCCTGCTGAAGTTTTCCTTCAAGCAAACAAAGCCTAGAAAAACACACCACAGGGCATTCATGCCCACTCAGTGTGATAACATTTCGCATGAAAACTATTTTTTACTATGCATTACCAAAACACCTCTTTTATCTCTGTCTTTATTTATATTAGTTATAACTGAAGTATTATAATTTATAGATAAAATATAAGTAAAACTTCAATTTATTCAAAACTAAGGTACTTTTATGTCAATACAGATATAAAACACTTGTGATATATGATACAGTCAGAAGTGGCTCCGTGGCCTTTTTGCTGGACCGGCGTCACGGAGAGAAACTACTCCGTTCAAGATGTTCGTTGGCCGATATTGCCTCTGGGTGTCACGCAGTCATGCCCTGGTTCCTAGTTTGGTGAAGGAGAGTCTTGCAGCGTCAACCAGAAGGCTTCCGTGGTCGTGAACCCGTGTAGCCGATAGGTATCGAGTATTACGGTCGCATAATCGTTTTAGTGACTACTGTGGTTTACAAGAAAATGAAGTCGTGGAATATTTAAAGTGGCTATTGTTATCTTTGTTTTAACACACATGATCGGCTTATCTTTGTTTTAATACACATGATCGGCTTGAATGCATTGTGTGCAAGTCGCTAAATAACGTCTTCAACTTAGGAGAGGAGACACCTGAGGGAAGGGCAGGCCTTTAGGTTCCCTTCTCAAGACATGTATGCTTCTCTTATAAATTTCATCTCGGTTCTATTAAAACTAGAGAAAAGTCTATAATCCAAAAGTGAAGACATAGGCTAAAAGTATCAGAAATAGGACATTCTAACAATCCGTTAGAAAATGTATGCAATTCATCAACGCATTTCGGAGAACAATAAGTCTGGGTGGCTCTTTACTCTCACTCTAGCGTCCGCTACTAAATTTAGGGAGGGGTAATATATACTCTACCCCTCCAGCCAATCCACCCTCTTCTCCAAAAATACTCACGCCACTGGTATGAAAAAATATATAAAAATATTAAAAAGAATAATAATCATGAAGTCTCGATTCGTCCGCTCGTTCGGTTCGCGCGTTCCGTGTTCTTTTTCTCACGCACGCAGCCGTGCGTCATACAACGGGCCTGTGCCGTGACCCCACCTTGGGGCTCAGTTAGTTTGGTTTAGTAAAGCCGTGGAGCACGAAGGGCGATGCCTCCCTCGGCAACACGCCAGGGCGTGGACACCTCCAGCCGACGGCATCGTACAGATGAAGTGGATATGTATCCGATACGAGGCGTAATAAATACCTCCGAACCTTCAATCTCCCGCCTAATGATAGACATCTGCGTCCGGTCACGCGGTCGATAATGCCGCAGATTTTTTTCTCCTTTATTTCTTTCAAAAATGATATCGCCACGGACGATCACGCCACGCAGCACTGCCCATACACCACCTGCCCCAGCCTCCCCAGACTCCAGAGCCGACCGCACATTGACGTGCTGCGGCTTCCAGCTATCTCTTGTGGGCGCACTTCAGCATCTGCTGGCCCCGGGCTTTCTTCAGTCCCTGCTCGCTGCGGGTAGAAATTCCGGTGGACGTGTTCCGTGACTAAGTCCATCCCACAACACTGCAGCTTCGTTTCCTTTTGTTTCTATCACTGTGGACGCTTAGGATACCCCTTACCCGTCCCGTCAACGCCCCGCGAACACAACTTTATTTGGCCACCGAGTTTGGTTTTTACATGGCCAGTATAGATTGAACCACGCGTGCGTGAATTACAACCCCTACAACTGTACCCTTTCTGGAAAATGCAGGGGTGGGTATAACTTAAGTTGTCCTTTACTTTTATTGATTTACCTTATGATTTTATTTTAGCCTGTGGCTTCCCTTCTCAGACCACATTATTATTTTATTGATTATTAGATGCATTTCACCACGTCAGTTGATTGTCATTCCTATCTATTTTTATTCTTTAGTGGTTTCCCTTGGTGAGCGCAGTTCGGAACGCCATCTCCCCTCCGTTCCCCACATGGCGAGGCGGTTCCTTTGATGGACACCATTCTTTGATTGGCTGCTCGAGGCTCATGGAACGGGACTTGCGTCTGATTGGCCGCTGCGTGCTCCTAAAGGTCCCCTATTAACTGGGCTGCCGGTTGGCGAGCAGGTTATACTATACAGGTGCTGGTTGGACGAGCACTGCTGTGTTTGTGGCCAACCCGGATGTTGGATCGATGGTTGAAGATCACGACAGACTGCAACATTGATGCAAGTGGACTGATGCAGGAAATTAGACTATGTTGTTTATATTAGTTGTACTAATTATGTATTAAATAGGTGAAGGCTCCAGCCCCACCAGGCGCTTGAAGTGCCTTGCAGTGTGTTTGAAATACGTTCTTCAACGAAGCTATTAAACGTGCGTCCAACATACTGATATATGAAAAAAGACATACACACACATTAGACGAGAGCTTTAGAGTGCTTTCAAGACGTCACGTACAATAGAAAAGCCACTTCAGAGTACTCCAAAATGGCTAAATACGACTTTTTTAAAGTGCCCTATCTCAAAATATACGCGATAGATACGTACAATACTACTCAAGTGTCCTGCAGTGAGATATCTTAGCGAATTTCCGTCAGTAATATAATAGGTTCGCCGCTAAAAGTCTTATATGTACACACAGTGCGACGAGAACGCTGCACGGCATTTCAGAGCCTTGCGCTTAGCGGCGATGGGGCACTGGATTCGCGTGACGTATCGCCCTTATCGTTCCCAGGCTTATCGGTGTCAAACAAAGAAAAAATCTCGAGGAACTCAGTGGTAATTTCTTGGTTTCACAGAGAATTGTAATTGAGTAGATTACCGCAGACTATGAAGGAAAAGGCCGTTTGAGTTTTTCGGTAGAGTTTTAACACTAATACGGTGCAGATTTACTGAAAAGACAAGCAAGTTGTCTATATTCACAACTGCATGGCCTTCAGTTCTGTTGGGCGCTGTATTCCAACTCATCACAGTCCTATTGGTTCTCTACACCACAACTTCCAACTCGCTGTCACTATAACGACTAGTGTTCCAAACAAACTGTTCATTTGAGTAATTTACACCTTGAATGTTGTTGTAATGTTACGTTCCAGGGAATCTTAATAAATTTGCTGACGAAGCGATTTTCCTTCGCTCTTGTCTTCAAATAATGTGGATGTTGTATTATTACGGCAAACTCCATCCAAATCAGTTAGATTCGAGCGAAATAATATAATGTCGGCAGAACTCAAAGTGTTAAATAAACAAGGAAAATAATTTTTACTAATTTATTTTTATTCACACCTTCATCAAGAGTGGTTATAGTCTGTTCATAGTAGCTTCACACTTTCTCAATAAACCTTTGTAAAATCACCCCATGTATAACGTGTTCTCTTGTTTCCTAAATATGCGATGTATCATAAACGTTTTATATTTCTGCAAACATAAAAGTATCTTATTTTTAGTTAAACCTAACTTTTACAAATATATTGCCTATGAATTGCAATATATATTTTATAATTTATGTGAATAAAAGCAGGGAAAAACTAGGTGCTGGTAATGCCTACAGTAGTAAGAAATTGTTCTAATGCAAAATACTATATGTTAGTGAGCGCGCGCAAATGCAGTGCGTTGTTCCTTTGGTGTAATTAAACTTTATTAGCATGAGGCGGAGAATTTCCTGGCAGTAGAATTTTTCGTGGCTGTTCAAAAAAGTTATACGTAACCATGAATGGATTATATAGGCTGTTCACGGTAAAATGAGCACTTTTGAAAGCCCTGCATTAGATCTTCTTGCATGCACATTGTGTATTCTTCCGCCTTATGTAAAATGAACATTGCCGCGGGCCTCATCACTTTATTTATGCGCCAGTAAGGTGAAACTGTGATATTATTAATAAAGAAAATATTTTACAAATTATGATCACAAATGGTTACCTAACAGTTTTTATTCGACGTTAATATATGGAACTTCCCTCCACCGTTACCAACTTTACTGGGCGCATGTCCCTCAGTTGCACCCGTTAAAATATATGGAGGTAGGTTCGGTGTTAGTTTAAAAAAGTTGAACTCAAAAATGCTCACTTCATCGTGAATAGCCCATACCGTGTTTACCGTGTTTTCGATGTTCTGTGGCGCGAGTGTGTGTTGTCGTGGAGGTGGGGTGGGGGGAGAAGCTTATGTGCTGGCTGGCTCCAGTTGGGAGGCGCCAGGACTCCTGCCTCCCTGTGGTCTGGCAGAACTAGACGTCGTGAGTCCCTTCCCCACGTTACGAGGCCATTCCAGGAGCGGGACGGGCGCCCAGCGCGCTGTACTACAGACGCTTCCCCTCCTCGACCATTATATTATCCTTTCCGTCTGGAAGCTCCAGTATTCAAGATACGGCTTGCTGGATATAAAGTCGGCTCCCCGTGTCCGTAACTATAACCGCGCGGTCATGTGTTCTGTGTTGGCGGGGAAGAATACATATTAAAACTGTAGTAGCGGTTACAATGTTGCAGAATGCCACTCGTTTGCCGACATGCCGTACATCACTGTGAACCAGCAACACACATGTAGCAGGAGCCGCAGAAAATCACGTCACCGTACTTGTAGTATAGAGGCTGTTCACGCTAAACTGAGCACTTTTGAGGTTTCACTTAGGTTTTCCTTTCTGCCATTTTTTATCCTTTGGCCACATTTTTTAAAATAAATATTGCCATGTAAGTAATAAACACATTGTGTATTTCTATTGCACTCTGAAGTAAAAGTTTAAGGCCTAAATAAAATGCACTTATTTATATTATTCCAAAGAAGGGGGCTTTCAAAAGTGCTCACTTCTCCGTAATTGCATAAGCCACTCTTCCGTTCGGAAAGTAGGCTAAAAAAAAGGAGGGGGGATTGAGAATTGTCGAGTTTCGCCTAAACGTAAAATAAATTCAGTACCAAGGTAGACGGCTCGCAATACAAGTGTATGCTAGTTACACGGATGTCATCGTACCTCCGTTCATCCGACAGATCCTGCATGTCTCAGAACAAATAGTACACACTGAGTACTCCGGTAGATTCATTTGGTGTGGCCGCCGCAGAATGAGCTGAGTTGGGAAGTTGGAGGTCTTTGAGCGCCAGTGAGGGTGAGATGAGATGAAGATGGAGTAGTGGCGGAATGCAAGGGCGGAGGAAACAAGAATGCCCCGAGAAAACCCACCGGCCACCGGCAACGTCCGCCACGTCTCCCACGTGCGAAGATCCATGTTGGCCTTGGTGGAAGGTGAGTCGAGTAGCCTCGCTGTTGTTGCACCAGCACGTCCCCCTGCAGAATGAGTTCTGTGACAGCAGCAGTCAGTGAACAAGCAACTTCTGCTAGAGTAGGTATACAAAGGATTGTGTTAGGTAACCATTTGTGATAACTGAAATCATTTTTCCCTTTCTGATTTTTTAATGCATATAAGTGTAAAAATGAGCAGCTCTTTAAAATATATGCTTTCCTAATAGGTAATTTTACAGTTTCATTTGACCGACGCATGAAAAAAGTGCTGAGGCCCATGGCAATATTAATTTTAAATAAGGGGGAAGAAGACATAACGTGCATACAAAACTGCTCATTTTATCGGGAACAGCCTATAGGCGTACTAATGAGTAAACCTGGAACAACAAGGTGCCATAAAGAGCCAACGATAGTGGCTATTGCAGCAGTTGTTCATCTTCGACTGCCTGCAGTGCTCTTGAGGTCAGCCTATGAAAATAAAAAATCACTGTCCCCTAAAAGCATGTATTTTAACGGACACACTTACTTGCAATTTAAGCTATACGTGGATAGTAAAAGAGAAATGCTGTACTTAGTTACGAAGTTATTTATATTCGATTTATGATTATTTCAATTGTAATTTTTTGTGGTAGAAAATACAGAAAATCTGAACTAAAAAAAAATATTTTGTGGGAACCACAAAATTATTTGTTAGTATTCACCATCCAAAATAAATTTCGTGGTGACGACTAAATTAATTATTTATCACCACTAAACTTTTGTGGGCAGTACAAAATTATTTTGTAGTACATACAAAAAAAATTGACAGGATGACCTCTCTACGCAATATTTTTCTCTGTGTAGTACACATACAACACTAGCGTTTACCTAGTGGCGAAAATTTTCCCTTTGCCAAACTTTTAGCATTGATCTTTCTAACCTGGGTCGAAGTAACCTTAAGGCCATATTACACGATACCAGATTCCGTAAAAGCTTGTGCAAGGTCTGCCATAGCAGCCGCTATACCGGCTAGCATGAGACCCGTCATGGCATTTCCCGCCTTGCCCGGCCAGATTTCTTACCAGGTTTGGTAATAGGATACGTCCTATTCTTCGTAGCGGGTTCCATACTAGGTTTCGTACCTGGCCAATCACGTCACATTTTCCCCTGGCTACGTGAAACAACTTGAGGAAGAAACCAAAAATGTCGTCCCCATCTCGGTTATACATCCGTGATGTTCAAACTCTTTTAAATAGATTTAAAATTTGACAGAGGCTAATAATACCGGCGAAGACAGCTTTTAATTACTGTTAGAAACCGTCCTAAATACCCAATCGAATTGTTTAGTATATTTCAGGTATATAAACGCATTATCTTGTGTGTGAATTGATAGTCCAGCGGTAAAGTCACGACGCTCGTGATTGGTGTGTGAATGTTGGCCATGAGCTCGAAACTCCGTCAGACGTTTACTTTCTTTTATTAAATACTACATTCGGATAATATTTTGGCACGTAGAGAAAAAACTACATTTTGGAAACGGTTCATTATTTTCCTCAGAATGAAAAATATCACACTCGTACTCTTAGTGACCACATCATTTTCAATAAAATGAATTTAACTTTAACTATGCTAGTAAGCAGTCAGTTGATGTAAAATCCCAACAGTAATATAGCGATATTAAAGTGTGCCAGCTGGTTTTTATATATTTTATTATGAACCGCAAGCTTCGCATCCACAGTGTGTCAAATGCTATTACGCGAACTGCTGTCGTGTAGTACGAAATAGCGGCTGGTGCACCAGGTCTCGTAGAAGCTTGTGCAAGTACAGTAGAAGGTATCGTGTAATATCGGCTTTACTCGTTGTTACGTCTCCCCTTCCTACCTTCTATCCTATTCACTGTTCAAGCACTTTGCTGTCAAGACTAGGTCGGGTAGACGTACGTGATCGGGGCGTAACTCTACTAGTTCACTAACAACTTTGGAGGATTCATAACACAGCTACTTTATTGAACGTTAATTAAATATAACACACAGGAAATAGATACACCACTTCACAAGCGAATACTTAAATGGACAATATTCAGATATCAATTACTTACAAGCGGCTCGGTACCGTTAAGTTACAATACAATGATATTTAATTCTCTAGCCTCGCCAGTTAATATCAATTAGTACTTATGGGGCCGAATAGGTCTCGAAGGGAAACGTTGCTCCCTAACTGCTAGTTAGTTATGCTCGCCAATTAACTCTGAGGCACCTCAGTGTTCCTCAAGGCCTCGGTGTCGTGATGGCTCAGGTAGCCAGCTCCGGCAGCTAACGTCGTCGTACCTCAGGCGTCGTCGAGTCACTGGAAGGCGCGGACCGGGGGTGGCGTCTACGGCCGTATTATACGCCTCACCCAGTAGGTCAGCGTGGCGTGCTTACGAAACACTCTCGATCCATAACCCGTTCTACCTTAGCTGGTAATTTCCTTGTGGCTGTCGAACCTTAGGCCCGCCCACAAAGGTTGCTACCTTTCTGGTCGCTACATCGTGGTCAGTATCAGTAGCTGCAGGCAGAGGCAGCTGGCCACGTGCCTGGCCTGGCCTTACCCAAATATGTTCAGCGCAATCTTCACCCATCTTCCTCCTTCCCCTTTTCAACATCATCCTTTGTAAAGTTTGCGGTGGAGGGAATAAAAAAAAATTGTCGTGTTTCCTAACTTAACTGTTCTCTGCATGCGCTGCCGTCTTCATTAGGGCGCCTCCTTTGGCCGGGGTGAGTTCGGGAGGTAGAGTCCAGTGCATGAGTGAAGAGATTTAGGCGTCTCTTAAGGTGGCCGCCTGATTGAAAGAATTTTGCACGTCTGAGGGCCTAAATGCGTGGGAGCGCTAGGGGCGTCCGAGACATGCGCATCAGCTCTCTCATCGCCTTTACGCGCAAAGCACTGAACTGGCGTGCAGACTCTCCATCGATAATGTGCCTCTATGACACTTTCAGCAGAGACCCTACCATTTTTGACGTAATAATAATAATAATAAAATTTTGATGCACTCCGTATTTCTTTTCATTGTTTGTACCGGAATGTTCCTGCCTAAAAATTGCCGTAAAAACACCCGTTTGAGTAATTTTCAATATCACAAAAACATACTTTAGAGAGAAATGGAGGAACTGAAGAACGTATACAGATGCGTAACATTTCTTCGAGTGCTATTCGTAAGCAGACCTCACTTAGACACGTTGGACGGTTTTTCAATTTTGTGGTAAATTATTTGAGTTTTTCATTAATTGCGCCATAATTATACAAAAATGGAATATATATATATATATATATATATATATATATATATATATATATTTTTTTTTTCGCCTTCAAATAAATACGTGTTTATTACTTTTCCAGTTAGAGTTCCGACACTTTCTGAGGACTCCCCGCCAATAAACCATACACTGCCAACGAAAGACGTGAAGCACAGTTAAAATAAACTTAAAACTCTCAGCAGCCAACTGGCAACTGGCGAATGATAACGGATCGGTTGTACATATGTCCGAGTAGTTCAGACTGCGCGACATTGAGCCCGGAACTTTTCTGATCACTGCACACATACAGTGCAGTGTTTTGTCGCACTGCATGTTAATATACACGAAGAGTGATCGCTCTGTAGGCTTAACTTTTTTCGATTATGAAGGCTGTTCGCGGTAAAGTGACCACATTTGAAAGACCTACTTAATCTCTACTTGTATGCGCATTTTGTATTCTTCCATCTTATACATATATATATTATATATATATATATATATATATATATATATTATATATATATATATATATATATATATATAGTGAAACTGTAAAATTACTACTAAAGTAAATAGGTATTTTATAAATTTGCTTATTTTTACATTTAAATGCATTAATAAGTAAAGAAAGTAAACACTACAATTTCAGTATTCAGGAATGTTAATCTAACATTTTGAATTCAACCTTAAAACGTGGAACTACTTTCCTTTCGTTGTTACCAATTTCAGTGGGCGCATTCCAGTCAGTGTGCCCGTTAATATGCACGCAAGTAGGAGCAATGACATTTTTCAAAGGCTGATACCAAAAGTGCTCACTTCAACGTGAACGGCCTATACGTAAGTACTCGTGAAAACTAAAAAGATGTTTTTTCTTTCTGTTTTTTAATGCACTAACTGTAAGAATCAGCACGTTTGTAAAATATTTACTGTTCTAGTAATTGTACAGTTTCACTTGACCGACGCATGAAGAAAACGATCAGATCCATGACAATGTTAATTTTACATATGGCACAATAACACAGAGTGCAAACAAGTAGATCATAAGCAGGGGTTTCTAAAGTGCTTATGTTTACCGTGAACAGCTAATAGATTATCGTAAAAGTTTTAAAGTTAACAGAGAAGAAAAACTGAACCCATAGTGACGGCCTCTTTAAGCCACCACCAAATCGGGTTCATTTGTATCGTTTCGTAGTAAACGGTTCATATATGACATTAAAAAGGAAATCTTTGTTTGACTATAAATCATTACATAATACCATTTCTGAAGTTGCACCATAAAAGGAGTTCTGAAGTTGCAGTGGTTTGACATCCAACCCTGTCTTTTTAAGTGCAGAGAAAATAATAATTTGTTGATTTGGATTATGTCACCTGCGACAGTAGTGGCAGAATAAAGAAATATATTTAAATTAGTAGTTAATATTTACGCTATCATTGGAAGGCGTGTTTTTTATGAACCTGATGTTAAAAGCAAGATAAGATAAATCCATAATTGACGGGACCAACTCGCAACGTAGACTCTCTGCCCCATGCACCACACTGAAGGGAAGAATGTAGAGACGCTCTCCTGTCGAACGTAGACTCTGTACCCCATGCTTCATACTGAGGGAACGGGAATGTAGAGACCCTCTCCTGTAGAACGGGACGGACGCTGGGATGATGCGGGGTCGATTACCGCGGGAGCTGCAGGTTGGAACCGCGGAAATGCGGTTTCCCGCGCCATTCGCGCCTCAAATGTCGCCTCGTTCCTGGTCGGAGAGTTGCTGGACACGCAGTCTTGGTCTCTGGAGGAAACCTGCCCTGGCTGACTCGATTACAACTTAACTACTTCTTTCTGCCCGTTCGGGAATAGCTGACCCGTGTCCGAAGGCACGACGACTCAGTCGGACTCCACACGCCGAGAGTTCATCGACCCGTCACGAGGTATCACTGCAAATAAACTACTGTTAAATACCAAAAAAAATGGGCTGTGGCTGTGTTGGGGACACGGCCGTTTGTTTTGCGTGAATACGTCTACGTCGACGAGCTCGGCCGCCTTGATGCTTTTTTTTACGTCCCCGGCACCTCTTCACTTGATCATATGAGGTTTTATGGGTATCACTGGATTGCTTTTAAGATGCTCTTTCCAACCGTATACGATTTGTGTGTTTCGAGTTGGCTTTTTGACGAGTATAGGACGAAATTGTGTTAAGTTTTCTTAATTTTTACGTTAAACTCATACAATTTCACCATAACTACGCCACACAAATGTTTTTATACATATAATCGATTGATCTTAGCGAGAGCTGTCGATTGAAGTTAAAAAGAGCGTCTTAGTTTCTCCTAGTCAAAAGTTATACTACGTGGAAGTTATGGACGCGGCGAAACGAACTCAAAATTGTGCCCCTCCCCCCTCTCCAGAGCGATACTTCGCAGTCCTCACTTAACGTAATATATTCTCTGATCCTTTGGCAATCGAGTGGTGTAATTGAATTTTTAATTTAGACGATACATTCAGAGCTTCAATGCCAAACTGTATTCCCCGATATTGTTATCGGATTTTCTGGATTGCCTCCCACTATGGTCGCAAATTTGAACACGTATTCACGTCAAAATTTTCTGTAGTCAATTCACGGTTTCTTTCAATTTTTCTGAAGCCCTTTTAACGATCTACTTCCAGTATATTCCTCCGCTTCATGCAAACAAAGCGTAACTTAGTCTACAAAATTACACAAGAGGGATAACGTACTGCATTTGTGCGCGCTCCGTTCAATAATATTTTGTATAAGAACTATTTCTTACTAGGCATTATGAACACGCATGTTTTCTCCCTGGTTCTATCCATATTTATTATAAATTATATATTATGATTTCTATATAAAATATAAATAACCTTACAATTTACAAATATGTTATTTTATGTTCTTTTATGCTAACACAAGTATTAAACGCTCGTGATATATAACATAGTAAGAAAAAATCTAAAATGTCATACATGGAGTGATTTTTCAAAGGTGTGATCCGAAATGTGTGAAGAAACCGTGAATTGACTATATGGTTGAACCCTGCTAATTTGAAGTGCTCTTTGACGCTAAAAGTAAAACACATATTTATAATAGGCCTATAAATTAGACTATTTTACCCTACTCTTACACATATATGGTTCATTTTTTTAACATTCATACAGCAAAATTTTCTGTTTTAAAAAATAATTTTGAATTCTTTTTAGTCATGAAATATTTCTACTCAAAAATATTTCCAGCAGATGTTAATTGTATTATATTAATTGAGCCTTGTGTAGCATGTTTTGATTATTCACCAGCCACTGATAGATTTACCATTGTGGTGCATACAAATGACGATCCTGCTGAGCTAATTAAATCGGTAATGTGCTGAGGTACAAGCTAACGCTGCTAATACTCTCTTCCAAGCACTCTTCCTTCAACTTCCCTCATCAGCGAGTATAAATCACATAGACAATCCTTAGTAAGAGTGTCCTTAATCTTCAAAATAAAGTAATAAGCAAACGACTGCTGTTCTTAATTAAAGCAGTCATTTTATACTTGTCCCGTGTTTGTTCCTTCTTTTGGTTGTATTAGTTCTGGATTTGAATTGTCGCGCTCCCAGCAACCCATCGCTTATACGCGCCAAACGCTGAACCAGCGTGAAATGTTTCCGTTATCACTCTTACTTGGGCAAATTACAGATGTAATAGTTGGACTATTCCACAGGATGGAATCCCGTACATGTAACTACGAGTGTATGGTTTTACATTTCTCCTACTTCTTAAATAAACTTTGCAGGAACGCTCCAAAATGCGATATTTTTTATCCATCTTTTACATCTTTTTGAATACTGCACTTAATACGATAAAAACCAATCCTTACGGGCGTAGATAATACATATCTATTTGTTATGTTTTCTGGCAAAAAGTAGTATTACCAATATATTTATTTGCTGAAATAGGCGTAAATGTGCAAAAAATGTATCCACAGACTATAGTTCCGAGTAGAATCAAATAGAGAAGTCGGCCGCAAGGGAAAGGGGGATAGGCGCCAGGCGTCACCCAACTGCCAAATTAAATCTGGGTAACCTCGAACTTGACCTTTGACCTAGAACTTTACCCCATTACTGGGGCCTTGAATAGCCTTGAACCCAAAAAAAATCTAAAATTCCCAAAAAAAAAAAAATATTACGAAAAGATGATTAAAAAATTAAAAAGAATTAAAAAATCATTAAAAAATATACATGTAGGAGGTCCGGGGTTCGATGACAGGATCAACTAAGCTCCAGACCCAACCGGCCCTCGTCAGATCGACCAGTGTCCATCTTGTCAGCCATGTTAGGTGTTGATGACCTTGACTTGCAACCTTAACCTTGGATAACCTTGAAGTCAAAACATTCTAAAAAAATCCCAAAAAAATAAATAAAAAAATGTTTAAATATTTATTTTTAAAAATAATTACTCAATATGAATTTTAAAAAATTTACATTTTCAGAGGTCCCTTCACCACCACCCTTAACAATTTTTTTATTTGTTATTTAATCGATCAATTTCTTGCCTTCGCTAATTAGTCGGCAGGCCTTCACCATTCTCCCCCGCACTCATTCCATCGCATGCAAGTATCTTTCGTTTGTCATTTGTTTTATTTTCAACACCTAATTACCACTATTTCACGATTTACCCATCAGACGAGCTGATGATTGAACCACCAGGACGAGGAAGCCAACCCGGAACACAAGTCCCGATGTGTATACCAAGAATCCCTGTCGCATGTCATCTTTGTGTGACAGGTGCGGTAAGCAGTTCAGCCGTACCGACAGTTTACTTACACATGCAAAGACATGTACAGGTGAAGTGCATTTATCACCAGTACCTCGCTACCAGGTTTGCTGCAAGCAGGTCTCTTGTGACTTCGGTATATGTCCTCAAAAGTGTAGTTACATGCATAACTTGACCTGCACAGTGTGTCTGTGTAATAAATGTCACGATATTTTCGCACAAGGACAACACACGTGTGAATAGCGGGATGTTTAAAAGACTATAATCTACAACGGTGTTGCATATATTGAGATGCTTTTATATAGAAGATTATTGAAATATTTTTTCGAGGGCATGAACGACTGTATTAAATTAATTTAATACGAAAATGACTGTGAATAATATTGTGATTTATTTTGTTTACCTATTATTGAGAGGATAAAATAAAATCTAAATTGCACACAAATATAAGAAATGTAATTAAAAGTATTTTATAAAGTACGATTCTACAATTAAATAAACAATATTTTTTTTTAAACTGAAGACCATTAAGTTTCTAATAAAATGTAGATTTAATCAATTATACAGGTAGTCAAGGCCCCACATCATGCATGTAGGTATACTGCTAATTGTAAAAATAATTTTCTAATTGAATGAAAATTACAGATTTTTCTATGCCTATAAAAATATTAGTGTTGACAGCTCTCCTGGCGGCTAAATTAGTAACTCGCCTGGTGTTGAAATCGAGAATGTAACTCCGTCTATGTGTTGGAAATAGAATCCAATATGAAGGGTGCCGACAGTACCACCTACACTTTAAAAACATAAAACAAATATTGCTACCCCCTCGTGGCTAATTCACCAGCTCATCTGGTGAGTAAATCGTGAAAATAGCGCTACCTAGGCGTTGAAAATGAAAGCAAATGAAAAACGAAAAAACAAGCGAGTTGCTTGCATGAGAGGGAATGAGTATGGATGAGGGGCGTGGAGGCCTGCCGACTAATTAGCGAAGGCAAATCATTTATCTATTAAATAACCAATAAAATATTGGAAAGTGTGGCTGTGTAGGGACTTCTGGAAAAGTAAGTTTTTTTAGTTCATTTTTAACAATAATTTTTAAATAAATTTTTAAAATATTTTTTGCATTTTTAGGATTTTTTGGGATTTTTTAACAATTTCTTTGGCTTAAATGTTATCCAAGGTTAAGGCTGAAGGTCAAGGTTATCAACACCTAACACAGCTGACGAGATGAACACTGATCGACATGGCGAGGGCCAGTTGTGTCGGGAGCTTAGTCGGTTCACCTGTCATCGAACCCCGTACCTCCTACACGCACAACTTCAAATTTTATCATTTCCTTTTAAAATTTTTATTTTTATTTTTGTAATTTAACAATTTCTTTGGAATTTTGTTCAAATTTCCGGGTCATGGTCATTTGAGGTCACGGACTTTGGATCAAGGTCAAAGGTGAAAGTCGAGGTCATCCAGATTCAATATGGCGGGCGGCGGGCACCTGGCTCCACCCGCCAAACCTTTGCGCCCAACTTCTCTACTTTATTCTACTCGTCTGGACTACTAACTCTTGAAACTGTACACAAATGACGCAAAATCTTCGCATTTCAATAATTACCCATTCAATATCGCTTAGAGTTAGGCAAATAACATTTACAATAATTACCAATCAATATCGCTTAGAGTTAGGCAAATAACATTTACAGTGACAGCAGTTTCACAAACAGGGATTTACCTGAGTTTGTTCTCTCGAATTCTGTAATAGATTTACCTGTTATTTTGCCACTTTACCAAATTCAATTTATTGTTAGATTTTACTGCATATTTTACTAGAAGTTTGGCTGATTTTGCTATAAGTAGAGACCTTATGAATTCGCGAGTTCAATGACCTGTAGGCTAGACTGCACAGTTGTGTGTACAAATATGTCGTTATCGGCTGCACATTGGTTGTCTGCTGTCACAGTGTAAGGCCACAACTTGGCCAGCTTTCTCCAGGAGGTGTCAAACACCGCGTGGACCAATAGCTGAAGTTATATAAACGTACATGTTTTGGAGTATAGCTTGTCGCTAGATAAATCCACTAATTCTACCGGTCTCTAGTTAAAAGTAAACTTTTTTTGTCATCATTCTGAGACGTCCTCTCTCCCGCAGGGGTGTCAGGTATTTCAATTTCTGCCTCACTCGCACGACACACTAACATAACCTAAACTACCCCTACGGGGCCGAAAGAGCTCTCGACTTAACCCAAGTACCGCGGCCAATAGGCAACCACTTATAACTATCTACAGTATTATTAGCACTACTTAAGCTACAGCAGAGCAAGTTGTTATTAACTGGGTGGGGGGGAGGGGTCATTCAAAATAATGTCTCTCGACTCCTTGGTTCCAGAGTTCTTTGGTTCTCTATCTATTCCGCACCAGAATGAATGTTTACAAGCACTGAGTTTTTGAAAAATACATTTCCATTAAAAAAATTAATGCGCAATATAAAAAATTCTAAAACATTTAGCACTCAAGATTATGACTGTGTAGGCAGACACCTTAAAAATGTACAACGTTATTTACCCTACGCAACATTTATCAATACACGGCGCTCTTTAGAAATCCACACTAAAATACAAATTCATTGGAGAATCGCTCCTGCGGCGCTTTTCTGGCGTGGTTTTTCAATTATCTCCAATAAATGACGGACTCTGCAGGGACGCGACTACGATGACATTTATTGCTAACTGATACCTGGCGGCCTGTGGTCGGACGGCTGGCCGAAGGGCTCTGCGGAGCAACGGTGAACAGCGTTGGGGCCTCGTCAAGGGTACCCCGGGTTATATAGGTGGACACAGCATGAGTTGGGCTCAGTGTCGCACCGGAGAGGGGCCGCCTTGGAGTGGCATTCACACAGAATACCGACATGCTGACCACCTGGCCACCTCGGAGAACACCCTTGCCAGACAGCGGCAACCATCTGAAGACTCCGCGTAGCTCGGCGCCGTGAAATGGAACAGCTGACTGGTCATCGACCTCGTGGCTCTACTCAAACTTGTGCGGTTTACTTGCGCTCCATCACGTGAAGATCCATACTGACGCACTCGGTTATGTTCTGCACGTTACGCCGTTATTTAGAAGTACGAATATGCATCCCGCATTCTAACCGCATGGACGTACGTTAAGAAAGAAACCAGCTTAGAAATTGTATTGCTAAATATTTAATGTCACGTTTCTGGGCTCTCAAAATATTCCATAAAAACATGAGCGGCTCATGTACGTCAGTTACCAAACGTATTCATAAAGTGCTCGTCAACAGGTCACACAAAACGCACAGTTTACCCAGTTCGGCAAATTTTAGTTTCGCGAGCCATCTTAATGAATAACAATCTGTCATTTCAGCTACGATCGGCACGCTCATATTAAAATGAATATTGCTGGTTCGTACAGCGGCTTCACACACGCAAGCTATTATACTATACTGTCCGCGGCATTGCGATACCTACCCCATACTTTTAACGGCTGGAGCTGCACACCACCAGTGATCGTTACAATGTCGCGTCGGCGTTCGTTTCTGGCATTTCCACGTAATATTATTTTCGCAGCCAGTTTATTCACTCTCGGATGCGTCACGGAGACTTGTACTCACTCACGTTAATCAAGGCACACCGCGACCGGGATATAGTTATACGGCAGTCCCAATACTGCCGACATATCCGGCCAAGCCGACCGCTACCTCCCACAGCTGAGACGCGACTCCCTCGGTTCGCGATCGGGCACCTACGCCGTCTGGCATGCATCTACCGACTGTCGCACTGGCTGGGAGCGCTCACATCGGCACCAGCCAAATGACGTCACGTATTCGCGCCACAGTTGCGATCCTTTACATATCGATTACAATTTATTGGCGACAAAAGATAATATCGATACTAAATATGACTAGTAACACCCATATAAAATATGTGCAGTAATATTCATAATACATTATTAAATAACAATAAGAATAATTTACCGGCCGACATGTAGTAAAATATAGGCACACATAAAAACGATAAATACTCTGCGCATTCAATGGTACCACTTGTGGTGCGAAATTACTAAAAGAAAATACATTTTACTAGGTGACGATACCCATATCGTCACAATTCATACTTAGGAAATAATTGATATTCTCGGCAGAGTTTTTTTGTACTTTTACCAGTACACGTTTTGAAACTAGTAGTCAAAACATTTGCATGGGTCTTGCAATATGGGAAAAATATTGAGAATTGAAATGTACATAGTTTTCATGTTTTTTAAATCTTAAGAATGTAATAAACTAAAATTAATTTCCTTTTATGTTACTTTAAACATACTCATTTTCGAAATACTGTCTCGGCGCTTCCATTAAATATAAAATAACATGCAGTTATCTAATGAACAATCTCCCATGATTTTTGCCACAAAGCAAACTGAAAGATTAAGCAGGTAGGTGCCACAAAATAAAACGGCACACTATGTTTTTTGAAAACTTCAAATTTAAGACAAATGCAAAACTTTACATTTCAGGTATCGCTGTTGTCAGCTGTGTTTGTAACAGCGGAAACATTCTACTTCTATCCTCACATCTGCTACTCTTGTATGTGAAAGCAAATGTCCTATAT
Organism: Dryococelus australis; assembly: GCA_029891345.1. NCBI lineage: Eukaryota > Metazoa > Arthropoda > Insecta > Phasmatodea > Phasmatidae > Dryococelus > Dryococelus australis. Next base: position 96,249,308 of record CM057002.1, on the reverse strand, counting down.
TTAGAAGATCAGATCTGGAGAAGCTACAAAAGTCTCTAATGATGCCAGAATATGCCATTTCCAGGTATAGGAATATTTTTTAGGGTATAGTTATCCTTCAATTACTAGTGGAAAACTATTTTTGACAGCAGAAAAAAGCAAATCACGAAAATATATTATTCCACGTTTTTCTGACCTTACAAACCACACATTTCAATTCAAAGTCTCAACCTTAAGTGTCCGTATATAAATTAATCGAGGATTGTTTCAGATTTACAATTACAACTTAGCTTGTAATGGGATTCACATTTCTTCACACGTTGCAAAAACAGCATATTAATATTATCTGCTAAAAAATACAAGTAATTACCATTAATAAATATCTTAGATGTTTATCACAAGACCAGTACTGTTTGTTGATTGTTGATCTCAGCCAAGCACTTCTTAGCTCTGTTAATACTACCCTCCCCCCCCCCCCTCTGTATCACACAGCGACATGGAAGTTTATCGGTAGTGCTGTGCATAGAGTCGTATCCAAGTACATTATGCATCATGAACTCAACCATGTTGAAATTTGAGCACATTTTTTTTGGAGGCGATGACAAAACGTTAAATGGTTTTTATTTGGCGTGTTCCTGGCTCGAGAACAGCGAGATTGCAGTCTGGAGTCGTGCAACAACCCGTGCTCACTACACTAGTGAAGCCAGTAGTCTGTCCCACTTTCTCCAGCTGCTTCTTCGTCCGCTTGTAGAAGCAGCAGACGCTTACCTGGACATCCTCCCAGGCTCCTTATTTAAAGCTTATTCACATACCATCTACTTATTACATTTTATCGGTTAATTTTGCTTTCCATACTTTCTTTCAGTTGTTGTCGGTAAGTGCTACAAACTGGTTTTCCTGCCTGCGATTTTTCCCACGAGGTATCTGAAACGGTCAAGCGTAGCGATACGACTAATAACAGTTTTATTAAATATTTTCAAACACATATACAAAGTTGAATATATTAGAAAAGTATAAAAATTCAGATTCGTTACAGTTTGTAATAAAACATTTTATTTGTATAATTTTACTTTATCTTAAATGTTTACGATAGATTTATCCGATAGTGATAAATAATTTTTTTTAATGATCTTGGCACACTATTATAAATTTTAAAATGATTTTAATTTAGCTGCTAAAAAAATATTTGGGTATCCTAATAAGAGGCGCTGTCCTAAGTCGATATACTAGCAAGGCCCTCAAATGCCACAGATTAGGAATGCGCAGTCATAAATCTAAAATGGTTGTCTCATTTCACATATGCAAAGTTTATTTTTTAAATCTATCTGTAAGGTAACACAATATGTAGGCTCTCCAACAACAACAACAACAACAACAATAACGAAATAACTTGCCTTTTACAAACATTTAGCACCTAAACCGTTTCCTATTCAAACACTTAAAGTTTACAAAAATACAAACTGCGTGTTCATTGCGTTGTCTACCACCTAGTGCTTTGCATCACGAGAAAATGTCAGGCGATCACACGTAACAAGTTACTACCATATACACGTGAGCAGGCAGCACCTGCGGGAATGGATGACACTGTTGTCTTTCAAGAAACCTATCGCTTATAAGGGTAGACTACTTTACCTTAAAGTATATAAAGGAATGCGTTGTTTCAAGCGAATAAATGTAACAGAAAAGCTAGAAAAGTCGGACACAAGGAGTTTCATGTGTGTAACTCCACTTGAAAGTCGTGTCGTCATTGAGTGTTAGTTCTGTATTTTAAATTACGGCAATTGTTACCAAAGTTAGCGTTCTTTCGTTTTTGTATAAACAATTCAAAAATGCTTGAGAAACTCAAACAAAAGCGATCTGTTCACCCCTGTATTTAAAATATTTCTGCGTTTAGAAAATAAGTGTTTAAAATTGTAACAAATGGGTACATTTTTATAAAACATCGATGTGCTTAAACCGTGACGGTATTACTCGACATAAATTTGTTTTAAGTGTTTTTATTAAATGTATGCTAACTGCCTCTTTGCTGTATTCACAATGTTCCACTCATAATCCATTTTTGGTGATCAGTAAATGTAATTTTTCTGAGAAGGCTTGGCTATACCGTACTAGTAGGAAATTTGCTGTTAACGCTGCCTGAGATACATATTACATACTCAACTGCCACCAGTTTCATTCAGTTCAGGAAATGGCTACTAAATAACGACTAGTTGCTCACGTCGAATCTGTTCGCGGTTTCTTCACACTTTAATAAACCATTTTAAGAATCACCGTATATACGACGTGTTCGCATGTTTCCTAAACATGTGATGTGTCGCAAGCGGCTTATACCTATAGCAACATAAGAGTATCTTAATTTCGATAAATTGAAAATTTACTTATATTTTGTGTATAAATTTATTTATACACAAATTATTAATTTCATTTATAATTAACATGAATAAAAACAGGGACAAGATAGGTGTTGTGGTCATTCCTAGTAATAAATAGTTCTTACGCACTACTTTATTAAACTGAGTGCTCCCGAATGCGGTGCGCTGACTCGGTTAAACTTTGTTTGCATGGGTCGGAGGAATATCCTGTAAGTAGAACTTCAGAATGGCTTCAGAAAAGTTGGAAGTAACCGTGAATAGACTAAAGCTAAAATTCGTAAATAAACCAATAAAAATTAATCGCAAAAGTTTGTCTCATTGTACTGATTACACTGGAAGGCCGAACAGGGATATATATTCAAAGTTCATCAAGAAAATAATAAGTAGAATAAAGGTAACTTTCATCGTGGGTGACTACTACCTAAGAATACAAATTAGGTGACCGAAGTAAGTAAATTACAAGATTTATATTCCAATTACGTGAGAACTAGGAATAAAGCTAAACTAGAGCTAATAAAAAGAAGATGGCCGTACATAGGATAAGAGTGCCCGTGGAAAATAATAAGTATCAATAAATCGTGGGTGTTACATTTGAGAGGAGGCGGTAGGTCGTCCATCAAGGAAACTAGCAATCCGCCTCTTAAGATATCATTATCGGCCAGTAATTTTGTAGCGGACCGTGCAGTATTTCACAAACCCAGGGAGGATTAAAGAGAAAGCTTTGTAAAATGAAAAGAGACGGTGGAGGGGGGGGGGGGGGAGGCTACTCCATCCTCTGTCTGGCCTGCCAACTTATCAGCCTCCCATCTCCTCTCGTCCAGGACAACCTCCTCAGATGACTTGCCGTGATACCCCCTCGTGTCTGACGTCACACGGTGGGGTCTCCATGAAGGACATCATTATCCTCTCCGGTGGCTGGACTCCAGGAATGCAGGCAGCACGACATCCAGCTACAGAGGCAGTGCAACATGGCTAACTATTTCCGTTTTCTTGTTGTACAACACCCCCGCCTGTGTGGTTCGTCCTCTACTACACATGCCATTAATAGATCAAGGAAACAACTACATTTGTGTACAGATCACTATTGTGAAAGTGATCTCTAAACTAACTATTATTTCCTTATTGATGTTTTTTATATTATGTGTGTGTCTATAATATATATATATATATATATATATATAAAGAAGAGTAAATTCTGATTTTCCGTTTCTTCTCTGCAAATAAAAGGCATGAATCACAAGTAGCACGGGTCCTAGATTTGATATCAAATGGTTAATTAAATTGATATCAAATGGTTAAATTGATAAAAAGGGTTAATCAAAACGGGTTAGTCAAAAAAAAGGATTTAACTGATTGAAAAGGTTTATCGGATAAAATGTGATCAAAGAAATTTGATCAAATTTGTTTGATGAAAAGGTTTGATAAAATTTCTTTGATTGAATTTCTTAATATTTTTTCATTCTTTCTTTTTTTGGGTGGGGGAGGGGGGTATGAGGAGCTCTGTCCGATGTTGATGGTGTGGTGTCCTGACTGACCAGAGTGGTGTGTTGCAATATCTTATATAGGTGTGGAGTTGAGTGCAAGAGTGGGCACAGGCTAATTTTTTTATATTTTTTCTAATTTTGAGGTGTTTGGAGGGATATTGGTGTTAGATAGGCGCTTTTTACGAATATATTTAACACACGAGAGAATTTCATAGTGTTGTACATATGAATAAATTACACGCATCGAATTGGAAATTTTGAAACTATTACATGAATGATAATGAGTGAAATTACATGAGTCTTAAACGTAACGTCAGTCTCGTGCTTAGAAATATAATTTACACAAGAGAGAATTTTAACTACATTAATAATATCTGGTGCAAACTCAGTAAAGGAAATCCTGCTACTCAGTATGAATAAATAACACATTAACAAGTTTACATGTACATGTACCTTACACGATTCAGCTTGGAGAATATGATTTAAACCAGATAGAATCATGTACCGGAAATATTAAAATAAGTCCATTCGAAGTATGAATGAGTAGCACTTAAGTCGAGCTGTGTTGTGTAGTGCGTCCGATAAGCAACTGAGTTGAAGTTTAAGACTGCCAGAAAATCTACCATGCTACTATTAATGAGTTATTATCAACGAACAATTTAATCGCGTCTACCTGAACGTTAAACATTTCACATTGAATTTAAAAAAAAAAACTTACCCCGCTGCCATGTTTGAAATTTACAATTTTAATTCCCTTGGAAAAATTAATAATTCACTCGCCAAATTTAACGACGTATCCAGAGAACTGGTTTCCCACTGCGAATAAATGTTCGTATCGTAAGAAGCCATATTTTAAAATAATCCACTTTTAACAAGTAATAAAACTTTCCATTGAAGATTAGTGTGAGGTTCGTGTCGAAGCCGACGGTATCTCGGTTTAATTATGACAAAGATTACCTTAGAAATGGGAATCGCACATACTTAATGAGAAAATGTAATCACGATGTAAGCGAACGATATGAGTACACAGTCTTCCTCGAAGAAAAACGATGAAATCAATTACTTATCACAACAACAGTATATTGACTTAACTCATGAAAATTTATATTTTCCCGATAAAATACTACGTAAATCGCGGCTATTACTAGAGATGGTCCGTAGCTGCATTAATCCCAGAGGGTGGCCTCGTCGGCCGCCAAGTGTGTATAGGTGCGGTGTTTATGAAGGAGTTGACAAGTAGCACGTCCGTCTCCTCCAAGTATACATGAGCGACTGAAGATGGCACCGAGTGGGACAGCTGATGTCACTTAGCTCCCTGCACCCCTTGCCATCACCAATGTGCGATGCCCTGGGCTGGTCGCGATCATCAAATGTTTTTCAGCAAGATGGCATCATCTGATTAGTTGTGTTCCGATCAGAGGAGACCTGCCTCCCTGCCACCCCTTCCCCCCTGCCACCCCTTCCCACCCTACCTCCTACCCTTCACGACTCCACGATGCCAGCCACCTACTACCACCCCTCCTGTGCGATGTCCTGGAGGTCAGTCACCCAGACTGCCTGCGATTCTCAATTGTCGCAACAAATTCAAGATAGCATCAACTGCTTAGTTGCACTCCGATCGGGTCCTGCTCATTCGTAGGCATCCCCTACTTTCCACTCCTCGTCTTCAGAGCTACTTAAAGTCCACAATGCCAACAACCCCTTCCCCTCCAAGACGTGTCCAGAGGGACATGTCCCCTACCACCCCACACTCTCGGTGCTGACTTTTTGTCTGAAGACTTGCACTATCGAACCTGGAGCTCGCATAAACCAATTTTACGCATCCCAGTGGCAGCCCAGGGATTGCTTTTTCGTATTTTTTCCATGAATTGGTATCCCTACACTACCTGTTCCAAGGCAACGTGCCCTCCTCGCTACAGTATCAAGAACACATTCTTTGTAATGTTGGTTCCCCTGCATCACGTTGCCGACTCTCTGAATGCATGCCCCGAGAGATTTGGCCCGACTCACTGTCCCTTCAACCTTATGCAACAGGTTGAGTATATGAGCAGTGAAAAAAAATTTACAAGTCTCTGAAATATAGTTCCCAATGCAAGTCCTGGATTTAATATTCCATCAACACGAAATGTATATTTTGAATCAATCAAACTATTATTTGTAAAATCGTGCAAGACTTATTTTATTTACTTGTTAAAACAGAACTATTTATACAAGTATTCAAAAAATATATATTTTATTCACTCGTTAAGAAATGTTTTTACTAACAATTCAACATATAGGAGAACAAATTTTTGGGAGAGAATTGGATGGCTCTTAACATTGAGGTCTTGAAAGCCGATGAGGGGTAAAGTGCCGAGTCGCACGCGAGCGCCTGAGACTAGGGAAACGAGAGAGAGATTTTCGATAAAAACCCTTGTATCAACATCAAACACATCATCCACACATTTGCGAAATAATTTTGTTTTTATGATGTGAGCCTCATGGAAAGGCGAGAGTGCTAACCAAAGTGTTCCTCTTTCTTTTTATGTCTAACCAAAAACATTCCAACAGAAAAATTGTATCCCGTGTAACATAAAATGTGTATATTTAATATTTTAACAGTCCCTGATGTAAGTTTAACGAAACGCTATGAATATAGCTAGATATAATGTTTTTCGGAGCTGGGGAAATAGCAATGTCAATGTTAATCGTAATTTTTTACTAAAAGGTCCAAATTCTTGTAAATTTACGGCAAAATGACAGCCATTTTGAATCCTTACATTATATAAGGAGGAATAAATAAATTTTTTCTCAGTCTTAACTCGGCATCTGCTTAGGTCACTTCGTGTGCATGCATTGCATTAGCACAGATAACATCAGGCATCTAATACAGGCATCCAGGAAGCATCATCATCAAATGCAAGCATTGATAACATGAACGATGTCAGGTGTCCACTGCCACAACAGATGCTCATTATAATGACTACTACAGCTCCAGACAACAATTACTACTACAGCTCCAGACGTCTACTACTACAGCTCCAGACGTCTACTACTACATATAGAACATCATCAATGCAGAATATGCAGGAATTTTCATCAGGTACAATGCATCAAGGGCACTGCTGTGACAATTGCGACTCTGAATGCATTGAAACGTTCAATGCTATTTTAGCTTATGGGAATGCTAAAACCTGCAACTGCAAGTGCTGCCGAAAGAATTCATAATTTGTTTTGCAGCTCACGAGATAAATTTATTTATCCCTTGTTACCTGACCATTTAAAAGCCGATGAGGATATCGTATCCTATTTACCTTGTGAAGACTGTCCTTATGGCACGCCTGCCTTTGCTCATTATGATAACTTACAGCATATGCGGAGGTATTGTATGTCGTGCAGGCTGAAACAGATACTTGAAGCTAGAATCATTCCAGATATAGTAATGGACGATTCAGGAGTCGATGAAGTAGATTCCGAGGCGAGCACTGTCATCTTATAAAATTGTATCTGACAGAAACAATATAAAAATGATGTGCTACGCTCAGGATTTCGGAAACTATCAAGATAATTCCTTTGTAATTAAGGAACTTGCTATTTCTTATGCAACCGACACTAATGACTCTAAAGTACTATGCTTTAAATCTTCTAGACCTTGGTCTAGTTAAAAAACTGAACTTAAAATATTTCGGGAACAAAATTATGAGATACATAACCTGAAATGGGACTCTGGTGACATAGCTTACGAAAAACGTTTTCAATATGTAAATGATGCGTTACTCGAAGACTATCCCATATACGTGCTAGGAACAAGACAAAAGGAAATTTTAAATAACTTTAACAAATGCAGAAGTAATTAGTATTATAAGATACCACGACCGTTCGAGTATTAATTCAATTGTCAAACGTTATAATACAAATCACTGTGAGGAAAAAACATTCTGCTCCCAATGTAAAAGCGAAGCTTTCAGAGCATATTTGTACCAACATCCTACCTATGTGTAGAGAGATTAATTTTTCCAAAAATGGTTTGTTCCAGGTAGCGTAATATCTCGCAAAAATGGAGAAATTCAACCCTGAGAAGACGTAGTCTACTATTTTTCGAGGACTCAAGAAAGTATGATTCGAGTCTCTAGGCAACATATGCAAGCATTTTAAGTAATATTAGCACTGATTTACAGAGTAATGAATTTTGAAGAATGATTAAATTGATTTAGTAAGAATTTCAACGATATGTCAAACATAGTTTTTACAACACAATGTACAGAAATGCAAAAAGTTTAAGAATTGTAATTAATGAAGTGGTAAACGCAACTATAACATAACAACTTTAAACACAAATGGAACAAATAACACAATATATAAGAGGTGAAGTGATTAATAAGAAATTTGGTTTAGTAACACAAACAGATTTGAGAAAACAAAATAATGATTTGGAAACACGAATGAATTATTTTATTAATGATTTGAAAGCTAAAACTGTAGTAAAATAGACTTTGTTTTATGTAAATTCGGTAAGATTGAAAAGCTCAAACTAATTGACCTACTACATCAGTTAGAAAAGCAACGACTTAATTCATATATAAATAGATTGAATTTAGTGTAATATAATAACAACATGCCTGACTCTGCTTCGGAATTACATAAAGTTATACCTGTGATAAACGGAAATATTTACAAGTCAAATGTGTCCGTATGAAACGTGATGTTTTAAACGAAGAAATATGTAAACCTGTTACGAATAGATTGGATACATTGCATTCTGTGTTGAATACACCTTTAGAAGCAGCTTTGGTAATTAAAACGGAAAATGAAGCTGTAGCAAAGAAAGAAAATGCAAACCCTTTCTCAATTAACACGACGTTATTTATCTTTAAAACTATCTATGTCTATGCGCGATACGACATTTGATGTTTATCGACATGAAAACAACTGGTTCCCATAAGATTCGTTAATTAAATTTTTTCCTAATAATAAAATTAAATAGGCGATTACGTAACTGATACCAGTGAAGGATTGTTTGAATTATTGTTTAAAAACTTTCCAAATGGATATTTTGATACCAATTTGCAGAAATATAAAGAACTTATTCGTCGATCGAATGCTAATACTCATTTAGAAGATGAAAATCACCCGAAAATACATTCAATAGGAGATTTAGTTGGAAGTGGAATATATTGGAACAATCCTGAAAAATTAGTTGATAGATTAAAAGTTTTCATCTCTTCGAGAGAGTCTGGAAATAATTTACATACAAACGAAATTGTATATATTATTGAAAATTTAATGGAAGATGGTTATATTACAAATTAAGTTTTGTAAGATTACTCAGGAGTTTCATGCTCCAGCAAGGATAAGATATCCTAAAAGAAGAGTTATATCTAATGGTTTTAATAATCTTCTTCAAGCCGATTTGTGTGAAATGACGTTTTCAAAATATGATTTGGGTACAAGTATATTCAAACTATAATACACATTGATTCGAAATATTGTTGGAGTACATCTTTGAAAAACAAAACCGAGAAATAGTTGAAAGAGAGAAAACCCAGTTAGCTCCAAACCGACAGAGGATCTGAATTTTTTCTGCACCATTCCGGAAAATAATGTCCCAATATGGTATTAATGACTATACAATGTATTTGGAGCTTAAAACGAGTGCTGTGGAACATTACAACAAATAGATTAAGCAAATAACGTATAAATATTTCACGTCAAGGGGGACTTACAAATGGGTTGACGTTTTGCCTAAAATAATTTTATAATTCTAAATATCATAGAACTATTAAGATGACTCCTATAGAAGTTGGGATAATAGTTTAATGAAAACTATTAATAATAATGTTATAGTAATCGATGAAAGAAAACCACAGTTCAATGTTGGGGAATTTATACGTATCTCGAAGCAGACAGGAATCTTGGAAAGAAAATTTGCAGTGAATTGATCTTTCGAAATATGAAAAAATATTAAATTAGACGAACACATCCCAGAATATATTACATAGAAACATATGATTGCGAAGCAATAAAAGGAGGGTTTTACGAACATGAATTGCAAAAAATCAGTTCTCCAAATCAAATCATTAACAGGAAGAAATATATCCCCTCGGTTCGATGGAGAGGATTCTCAAAAGCACACAACTCCTGGGTTAAGAATCAAGATCTTAAAAGATTGTAATACAATGTTTGTAATAATTTTAAATAAAAGATTTTTAATAATATTTGATGGGTTTTTTCATTTAATAAACCTCTGGATTGGGATTAGATGTACAATTTACTGTGTAATCATTCCCTTTTTGATTGGATTATCATTTCATTGGATTAATGTTGGAGGAATAATCCAGTGTATTTAAATCCTTTTTATTGTCATGTATTTGATTGTTTTCGATGTTACATTTTTTGGTATCGGGTTAAAATTTTGTGTAAATTAACAGCTTAAAAACATTTTGGACGTGATTTCTTTAATTTCGGTGTTGTAATTTCCTGGAATTGAAATATATATATTTTTCAACTTAAAAGCATTTGGGATGTGATTCTGTTATAATGTTATTTAGGATGCATTTGTAACATGATATATTTCTTACATCTTGGATAATGTTTCCCGGAATTCGTTTCTCGGATTTAATTTCTATGCTATTTCGTGTTATTTTTTAAATTGTAACTTACTTCATCATTAGTTTATCGGAATACTTTTCTGGGTTTCCTAAATGTTTGTGGTAGGTCATATTTATTTACTTGTGTCGATACAGCTCTTGGAAATTGGTTAGTTAGAGAACAATATACTAGTCCCCGTGCTAAAAGGTTTTTATACGAAAATCGGTATAATATTAATGGCGTAAACTATACTGATGGTGTATCACTACTTAAAAGTTTTTGGTGGTGTACAAATTTGAATTTTTGAACGTTGTAGAAACTTGACTTATTTACAGTATAAATTATATCATAAATAATTTTTGATGGTGTAAGATTCAAATAAATTTTAAAAAATGTAAAGTTTAAAGTATGCTTAAACTGAAGTGCAATATCGATTTTTCTAGCCACAGCCTGCAAGCTCCAAACATGTAACTGGGAAAGGAACACGAGACAACCCTGGTCAAAGAAAATCGTTGTGTGAAGTGTAGGTTAGCTCTAGGCCAGGAACCTGTGTGGCGGAGTGAAGTTTGTGGGTGTGGCGGAGGGACAGGGGAAGTTCTACCTTCTAGTCCTATTGTATAGGCACCAGCTGCGAGCATCAGGCTCTGTGCAGAAGGGAATATTGTTGGCCGGATGGAAGTGGGCGGGTATCGATAGTGGCGCATGACATGGGCAGCGTCAGTTTAGTGAATCATTCTCTCATTGCCTTGCCTGCTTCTCACTATGCATATCTCCCACCTGCGCACGACCTTCTCCGACCCACCTGCATCTCACACTGCTCCAACTATGTGCGCGGCCCGACCCAATGCTGCTCTATACTCACCTTGTTTTCCTTATCAGCTCTCGAGACAAAAGTTTCGCTCATTCCCGCACACACTCAATTTTCAGGCATCCAGTACCTGGTATTGTACATGAGGATTTAGAATTACTCATACCCATATTTTTTGTAAAATCACGTCGCTGTAGTTGACTCCCTTTCCGAAATAAATTTGGAACTAATTATTACTAAACACGGAACAATATACCTTAGCAAGTTTAAGTTATATTTTCTTATATGATACTACTGTCCAAAAAAATTCATAGCTGTGGAAAAACTATACGTTAAATATGTATTTTTGTCTGCTAGACGGATAAATATACGTTGGATGGAAACTAACACAACTTTTCCAACATGTTTGTTTAAAATATGTTTTCAATAGTTGAAAATAAAGTTTAATTTCAATATTCCTTCAATGTAATAATAGTGATCTAAGTTTTAACTTGTGTAAGTGGAAAGATGCATGTTTGAAAAACTGTGTTCTTTCGATGATTAAAATCTTAGCGGGTTAAAATTATGACTTATAGCTATGTTGGTATGAAAATTAATCAGTGATTAGTTAAAAGTTGTTGTAAAATGGGAATAAACTTTAAAGTTTTTTGTAAGATAATTGTAAAATGGTATAAAGAGAGATGGTAAATTGGGGTTGGGGGGGGGGGGGAGTTTGGTGGAAAATGGTTTATATTTTAAATTGAATTTATTGTGTGATAAAAGCTTTGGAAAAAATAAAGTTTTATCGGCGGGAGAGGTGAAATTTTTTATTACGCTGAGAATGCACTATGCTCTTGCCTTTCGAAATATACAAGGCAGCTTCAGTGTCTGAGCGAAAATAACAGTTGGTAGAGGAGAGGGAAAATAGTCCAAGTCAGTTCAAAATCCACTGCTATCTCCATAGGGAAACTGTTGCTTTGGCCTTGAAGCAAGCGTCGTTCATAGCCGAGGCAGCACTCTGGAGGTTAAGGTCTGGCAAGGCGAAGCAGGGGAGCCTACACTAGAAAAACATGTTCTGAATGCTCTAGTGGGGGGCAGATCATTTTGTCGTGAAACAGATACTGCAGGAGCACCAACTTACAAAAAAATACGAAAAACCATTCTCAGGGCTGACACTGGGGTGCATAAAACAAGTTTCGGCTAACACCAGGCTGGATCGATAACAGAGGTCTTCAGAAGTCATCTTCATGAGTAGGGGTGTAGGGAGCACATTCCTCTGGACAAGGGCTGGTTCTGAGGGATGGAGGTCGGAGGGGGTGACTATGAGCAGCCTGCTCCCGATCTACATGCAACTAGGCATTTGTCGCCATCTTGACTCAGTTGCGAAAAAGGACAATCGAAGTCTGATGGGTGAATGACCCCCAGAACCTTCCAGACACAGCTTGGCAGGGAGGGGCTGGTCGGCATCCTGGACTCGGGCCAGTTCTGTGGGCGAGCAGTGGATGTTAGGGGATGCCTACAAACGAGCGGGACCCGATCTGAGTGCAAGTAGGCAGTTGATGCCATCTTACCTTAGTGCTGAAAACATTGACAATCGCGAGCAGCCCAGGGTAGCAGTTAGGCTAGAGGAGGAAAGGGGTGGAAGTGGGTGTAGGGAGCTCTGGAGCAAAGTACCCTCAGCTATCTAGTCTCTGCCATCTTAAGTTGGTGATAGAAGCTTGGAGGAGACAGATTTGTACAGCTCTTGCCATCGTTTTTGTCGGGCGTGTAGGCAGTTGGCGGATGACGAGCTTACGATCACAGGTTACCTCAATTATGGACCGGCGACCATCTCTAGGGATAGCAGCGATTTTCGTTAAGTGTTATTGTTTGCTGCGGGGTTCACACCTCATTCACAGTATTCGTAAACTACAGTGTGTAATTTTTTTTTTATTTATCTGAAAATATGAATTTCTGTGTTAACTTATTTTACTTTTCGGATAGATATACTGTGTTTGTGATAAGTAATTAATTTCTGTGTCTGGTAGACAAGACTTCCTAAAATACAGTTTGTGTTAACAAGTATGCTCTATTTACGCAAATTTATAGTACGTCCATTATTTTAAAAATAAGTTTCTTTTCGAGGAGGTTTGTGCATCTTTTCCATTACATATAAATAAAGTGATGTGGGATTAAGCTCTCCCCATTTGGTTATTTTGAAACAAATCATTTGGGGTAAGATTTTCTTTTGTTAATTACTTTCTTGTAGATTGTTAATTCCACACTCACGTAATTGTCATAGTTTAACATTTGTCGACATCATATGCTATTCATGTAGTTAATAATTCTCTCGTGTGTAAATTATTATTCTAAGCTCGAGACTCACGTTACGTTTAAGACTCAAGTAATTCAACTTATTATTCACGTAGTCGTTTGAAATTTGCGATTCGATGCGTGTAATCTATTCATACATATAACTCGTTTAAAGACTCTGAATTTCTCTTGCCTGTCAAATGTGTTCCTAAAAATCGCCTATCTACCGTCAATATTTCTGCAAACACCTTAAAATTATAAACATTAGAAAAAATGAGCCTGGGATCACTCGTGCACTAAACTCTACAGCTATATAAGATATTGTAACCCATTACTCTGGTCAGTCGCCTCCAGGACCCACTTCGTCAACATCGTACAGAGCTCATGCCACCCGCACCCAAAAAGAAAGAAAGAAAGAAAATAAAAAAAGTAATTAACCCTTTTAATAAATTTAACCTTTTCAATTTTTGATCGTATTAAGAACTTTTTGATCTGATTAAAATCGGATTCAAATTTAACCCTTTTTGATTTGCCCTTCAATTAATTTGATATCAAATCAATAATCATATTAATCAAAAGTGAAGTAGAACCAACACGCCCCTAATACTGCCCTTGTCCCAGATCCTCCATAATTACACTACTAGTGCTCTGACATCGAATCCAATAAATGTTAATTTTATAGAGCTGTTGGCAATAAAAAAGAAGTTTAACGTTGGTTTTTGAGACGGATTATTGCGCATCTGTCATACGAAGTAAGCCCCGTATAGGTTTTTTGCAGCCTACTTTGTTCGCTATATATTTTCATTCAGTCTCACTAAGCAGAAACGTTGGACGCAAAAACCAGTTCTGTGCAGTACAGTATCTTCTGTTTGTTGCAATTTTTCTTTCGGTGTAAACTTTTATCTTCGGTGAAGACGTGAGATAACACAATTATGGTCAAATCCTTTGTTTATCATTAAGAGTGCATTGGAAATGCAAATCCGCACAGAGTTCTCTCCTTTAGGCAGGATCGCCATGAATGAGACTACGCTGGCGCCAAGAGAGTCGGCTGCCTGGGAAATGCCTGTTGTTTCTGACCAGCCAGAACAACGATTTAGATGCGTGTGTAGTAGTAGTGGCGGAGTGAATAAGGGAGGGGAAACGGAAGCACCCTGGGGAAAGCCCTCACCTAGGCGGTGTCCGAGACACTCCTCACATGAGGACACCCGGCTGAATGGTTCCCGCCTCTATAGTCTATAATCGAACTGAAGCCCCTCAGGGGGAAAATGGGGGGGGGGGGGATGAAGTGGTGAGCAGTTTCTTAACCACTGAGCCAACCGCGAGTGCTCATAATCAATTAATTCAGCGACTAATGGAAATCACATAGTCTACACAGTCTGTTCGATTATAGTCTATTCGCGGTTTCTTCATACTTTTTGAATCAAATCGTTGAAGTCACCCTATATGTCACGTGTTTGATTGTTACTTGATTATGTTTTGTTTCACAAGTGTTTCATGCTTGTGTTAAGTAACGTTAAAATACCTTATTTTTAGTTGAATTGAAATCTTACTAGTGTTTTAACTATATACTATGACATTTTAATTATAATTAACATAAAAAAGCAGTAAGAAGATAAACCTAGTAACAAATAGCTCTCACGCAAAATATTATTACACTGAGTGCGCACGAATACGGTGCGTTGTGCATTTGGTGTAATTTTCTAGACTTGTTAGAGCTTTTTTGCATGAGGTGGAGGGATATCATGGAAGCAGAACTTTAGCAGGGCTTCAGAAAAGCTGGGAGTAACCGTAAACAGAAATATGTCTTGATGTACGTGTTGTGTAAATCGTCTGGAGTAAAGTTGGTGCATCCTAAAGAGTGGTTGACAGCAATCTTTTGTGAGGTAGTGCCCGTAGATTCCCTCTGACCCCCAAGTGTGGCATGGCGGAAACGTTAATACTACGAGAAAACCCAGTGGCAAAAGTCAGTGTCCGCCACGTTCCCCATTTGCGAAAATTTGGATGTAACCTCGACAGGGGTAGATTTTGGTTCGCCGTGATAGTATGCAAGTTATCTGACTACCATTCGGAGGCATGCTTGGTAACCACTCTGCAGAGTCGTCACAATAGCCAGAATTCGAAACAGGAGAATTTTATCATGGTTGTGAATTGTGTGTGTTGACCAGTTCATTGTAATTAATATTAATTTTTGTCCTTAAAATTGTAACATTTGTATGCAGAACAGTTAACCCTGTCGGTTACAGATAGACATTTTTTAGTCATGACAGTCCTGACAGAACAGTCTTGTTCCGGACTCTACATGTATCAGTATAACACTCTAAAAATTACATTCTGTTTAATGTCGTTGACAGTGATTTCTTATGAGACACCAAAATTTATTCCTAACAACGAATGTTGTCTCATCAAGCGTGGGACATACTTTATTAGAAGTTGTGTTCTGCTGTGTGTACTGTACATCATAGGCGCCGACTCGTAAGAAACCCAAGGTGCTCCTCCCCCCCTTTTTTTCTGCCACTCAGTAATTATCAAGAGGGAGCTCAGCCCCATTAATATGCCGACAGGCATATCATAAAACAGTCGATGGAATAAACCTTAACGAAATTAGGAAGCATTAACAGCAAAAGAAAATCATTCGAAAATAACAGACTTGCTAGCGAAGAAAACGTTTAGGGTTCAGTAATTTTTTGTGTGCAGAATTGAAGTCTAAAACTCTATAAATGCAAGTGGGTAAGATGTGTAAAGTGTCTCGCCCGTTAGGTTTATGGTAAGCTGTCCCACCAATGGGTAAACTAACTGTATCCCCAGTCGCGACGTGCAACCATGTTATTTATTTGTTATTAAATCAAAACCAATGAACCTTGGCCCCTACGTACAATGGTCTATGTAAGTCCGTGCCTACGGTGTAGATCATTAAATCAACTTCCTACACAACGTTCCATAAGTAGGTCACTGTTTAGTGTAAGGATTAGAAGAGGCAGAAAGTCCTAGTCAAGCGGGCTTAGAACCAGTTGCCGGGTTTGTAAACATACACGCTTTTATGCTACCACGCCACCAGAGGAGTTGGTTTCTATACTAAATCAGTCCAAATATACGTCTAAAAACTACACACGTTAACTGTTTGACCAGGATTCGAACCCGGATCGTCGTGGACAGCAGTCGTCGTAACTATTTCCAGCAGATAGATTGCCGGGCGAACGAGTTGTTACCGATTCAACTACACCTACAGTGTAAGTCACGCCTTGAGTTGAGCTCGAGCCAACACTACAGTGTGAATCACGCCTTGTTGGGCTCGAGCCAACACCTACAGTGTGAGTCACGCCTTGTTGGGCTCGAGCCAACACCTACAGTGTGAGTCGCGCCTTGAGTTGGGCTCGAGCCATCGCCAGTTCAGCCTCTTCGCCAAGCGCTCACGGCCTCTGTCGACGTGTTTAAGGCTCCCGCCTTACTGCAGCTGTTCCATCGTCGCTAAGCGCAGGGTTCTGAACTGAAGGTTCAATGCAGGACCGTTGAGTGGTTTTGTATGTATCTGACGCATATATTTTGAGATACGGTGGTTTTAAAAAGGCCGTTTAGTTATTTTAGAGTACTCAAAATGGTGTTTCTAATGTGCGTAATGTCTTGAAAGCACTCGAAAGCTCTCGTCTGAAGTGCATGTTCTTTTCGTAGATCAGCACACAGGGCGCACGTTTAATAGTTTCGCAGCTACAGCGTGAATTTCTAACACTCTGTAACGCTGTACTGGTGCCAGGCAGGAGGGAGTCTTAATATGGCCGCCTGGTTGAAGGAATTGTGTATGTCTGAGGTCTTAAAGCGTGAGAGCAACCGAGACATGCGCATATCGCCTGCCTCTATGCGCAAAGCACTCAACTAGCGTACAGTCTTGCTGCCGATAACGCTCCTTTATGAGACTTTCAGCGGACACCCTACCATCTAATGACGCAATAGTAAAAATAACGGTTTTATGATTATCCCTATCTTTTTTTAATTGTATCTGAAAATGACGGTGACAAACATATTTGAGCCATTTTTACTAATTCAAAAACTTGCTTTAGAGAGAAATTGAGGAAAAGGAAAATGCGTACAGACGCGTAAAGTTTCTTAAATGCTGTTCGTAAGAAGACCTCACTCAGGCAAGTTGGACGGTTTTTAAATAAATCTAATTCTGCTGGAACTCTGCACACCGTTGCAGATGGCAGTCCGCGAGGGAGGCCGGTGTTGGCGCACGCTCCACGCTCCCTGCCGAGAGAAAGAGAGAGAGAGTGTGTGTGTGTGAGTGCGTGAGTGAGTGTGTGTGTGTGTATGTACGTGGTCTCGTGTAGGTGAGATAGAGAGCACGGAGAAGCGTGTGCCAGATCGTGATCACCCCGAGCTCTGTCGAGCGGGAAGAGAGGCGAGATCGGCGGTTGTTTAACATTCACGGCTGCAGGGCACGCCCATCCCACATCCCGGTAGGGAACGGGCGTGTGTAGTGTCAGCCTAAAGTGATCGTTCATAATCCGCTTTCACACTGTATCCGCATGTTACCGCCAGAGGCAGGGTTATCAACGTGGATGCAGTATTGCTAGTACCAAGCGGCCGGCTGCCCTAGTTTTCCTAGGGAAGGGAAGAGAGAGAGAGAGAGAGAGAGAGAGAGAGAGAGAGAGAGAGAGCGGGGTATACATTAGGCCGGTGCTGAACAACTGAAGTTTTTACTCCTGATGAAGATGAAGCGAGGTGCATGTGGAATTAAGATTGAATGCGTCGGTGGCAGGAAACCTAAGCACTCCGAGAAATGCCACCATCCATGGCAACGGCCACCCCGTTGGCTCACGAGAAAATCCTCGCTTGTCCCAGCTGGGAAACGAACCATGTTCGTTCTAGTGGAAGAAGACTGGTTTGACCACTTAGCCAAAAAACGTAAGCACTCTCTTGAGGGGAAGGTAGGTAAAAGTGGCAGAACCAAGCCGTGCTATAAAAAAATTTGTACAAACTCTGTCAATTTTTTGTGGTGAATTCAAATTTATTTAGTTTTCCATGGAACCAATTATTTCGGCTTAAATAAATTACTGGGTTAATTTCTGCTTGGCAGAGAAAAATCCGTTGCCAAGTACGGAATCATAGACCCCAGAAATAATACTTTGGGAAGCGAGAGGCCTAATAGTCCTGGTGCTGAACATTTTTAGGACTACTCAATTTCCCTGTAAAGAAGAGTAAGAGAATGCTAGTGATGCTATCAGTCTGGAAAGCTCAATGCTTTTAGTTTTGCAATTAACATTTTTCACCACTAGGTAAGCGCTAGTATAGCATGTGTACCGGATTTTCATTATTTTATATGTTAAAAATCAAAGTGATTGCAATACTCATTAATCAAATATAAAATATATGCTTAACCAAGTAAAATCGTTTTCCTTTATTATTCACGTAGCTTACAAATGCAATTAAAAGTGATATCTGTGGAACACTGTGCAACTACCGGCGGAAATAATGTTAAACTCTTCCATAAGAAAACTCGTTTCGTTCCTAACCTGAATGGAATTAGCCTTAGTGATAGCTGTCTTTATTTATTTATTGTGCGACGTCCTCTGAGTAAGAATACGTCGAGTAGTCACACTTTCGACCAGAAAACTGGACCGACAACGATACACATCGACATGATCAGGTTATCAAGCGATTCGCAGCCCACTGTGATCTTGGAAATACCGTCGACGTTAATACTTATGTGCCCAACCAACTGTGCCGATATTTGCATGGGATGAGAATAGAAAACGTGGGTAAAAGCGACGTAGATTCAGTCGGAGACTGAACATACACCCTCACGAATGTTAAGTTTTTCGAGTCGAACAAACCAGCCGTGTAGAAATAAGACCCAACCCGTATTAAGGAAAACATAGATTAAAGTGTTATATACCTTAGTGTTATCAGCTTCTTCAAGTGTACGAATACCTGAAGAAGGAATGCGTCATATCAAATCTCCTTTCATTAAAATGCGCGGCTCTCATACCTGCACATAATTACACCATTTATGCAAACTATTAGAATACCCTAGCAAAACTGGACTTTGTGCGACATTAACACGGAGAGGATGGTAATTACTGTGCCAGCAGGATGTTACGCCTCTTATGTATGCTGAAGAATCTGTCGGTTTAGTCTCATTCAGTATATAGAACTCGAGCTGCTAAATCAAACATTATGAACCAATCCATCTACTATTTAGTTGTCTTAGTACTTTCCTGAACCTTCAAAGGTTTGTACCACACTTCAGTCCCAACGAGTAGAACGAGCGAGATGTGTTCTCTCGATGCGGCGCCCTTCATATTAACGAACTGTCAGCTAGTCGTGAAACACGGCACTGGTTTCCTCCGAAGCTGTTGGTAATAACGTTCTCTGGGAACATTCTTGGCGTAGCTGTGTCCTTGCCCCCGTTGGTGGCCTTCGCAACCGGAAGAGTAAATCATCCCAGACTTCTACCAGCAAGCAGAGTGTACACACTACCACCACGAGTGTCATCCAACTTACCGGCTACTAAATGGAAACCGCAGTGCATGTAATTACTTTCTTTCTCCATGGCAGTGGGGAATTTTATGTAGTTATTTTCCCGTTGAATTCATTCACTGTGAATTTTCGGGGCCTGGGGCCCCAACCATAGAATAAATATGAGAGAGACTGATCTGGCTGGCTGTGCACAGCCGTTCTCCGTGTCTATACATTGAACTGTTTTTTCTGTTAATACGATTTGCGAAAACGGCGTGGTTTGGATTTGAGGGTGGAACACTGTTTAGTATACAAGTGCTATGAGATTTCTGTTTACTTCGGCTAACCAATTTGTAATGCAGTTAGATTATATTAAAATTGGTTGACTTATTTTAAACATACATAAGTGCTTATGTTTTGAAATTAAGATATAAACTAATATTTTATCGCTGTTGACTATGTGACTTTGAGAGTTGTGTTCATGAGGGGTAGGTCAATGTTGGGTACATGCGCAGAAGACGAATAAGCGGTCTACCTCATCTTTAGTCTATAAACCCAACAGCTAGAGTGCACAAAAACTGAACACCCGTCCTTTACTACGTGATGTTTAAGTTGTCAGTTTTCTTTTAAACCTATCTCAAAACGAATTCTACTCTTACTGATCATCAATGGTACCAAGTAAAGTACGGATCGCTTGGTAAAGTGCTGATTGCATTGCGATCGAGTAGGTGTAATCCCTAGACCGCTGGACTTGACCAAATCCAATATCCATACTGTACCGCAGCCTACATATTACATCAAGCAACAAAAGACATTCATCCTCAATTTATGCTAAGTAAATATTGCTCTCTAGGCTAAGGTCACCAAGCTTCAAGTTCGCCCTTTTCTTACCTCTAACTGGTATGGTCTCATATATTATCATAGTCAAATAGCAATGTTCCGTACTGTCGTCGGGCGATAGTCTAGAGAAATGCCCGAAGATGTCTGGTCCTGATGTCGCATCTGACAAGGAGCGTCATTCAGGCTCCCCTCCCCCACTATTACATCCAAACTATGTTTCACCGAACGTACTTGCAAAATTATTGGTTCCCAGCAATCAGTCACATATTTTTATTGTGTTATAAACTGCCGAAATCTTTTGAGCTAACTGATTTATGTGGTTTTATCGCCCACAACATGTTCAGTTCGTGAAATGTCTAGAAGACTACCCTTCAGTTTCAAGAAAACAGCCACTTTTAAAGCATTTTTGAGGTATAAAAGGTAAAATTCGATTATATTGTGCCATAAAAATATCACAGAAGCGTGGATTTTCGAAATAACGTTTATAAAAATCTTCTGGTAATGTATTTGAATGCACTTACATTTTTAAAACTAAAATAATTTTTTATTCTAACGCCCCCCCTCCCCTCCCTTTGGAGGAGATAATCGCGTCTAGGCCAGTGCGGAGAAGTCGTGTGCTGTGTGGTAGTGTGATCTGCGACGTTGAGGCTGACAGACGTGTATAGGCTATTCGCGGTAAAGTGAGCACTTTTGAAAGCCTTCTCACTTCGAAATTAAATTAATTTTATTTTTGCCTTAGACGTTAACTTCCGAGTGCGGTGAATTATACACAGTGTTTAATTATTGCTTACTAATAAAAGAGATGGTTAAAGGATGAAAATGGCTGAAAGGAAAAAGTATCTAGGACCTCCAAAGTGCTCACTTTACCTTGAACAGCCTATGCTCGATGCACTGCCCCCGGACATCCCGGCCAGATCGTTACAGTGTTACTGGTGTGGGGAAAAGAGGGGGCGTGTCCTAGTGTCTCCGTCTGCCCACTCAGCCTGCTTCCCGCGCTACGACGCCGCTGCTGATACACTTGGTGGCGTCGCGGCGCCAGTGTAGCCGGCGTCTGCGGGGCGCTGATCTGGTCCAGTCCTGTTGGTTTTATGTTGGGAAATCAGAGCAAACACAAATGTGGCAGCCGGTCAGCAGCCTACATGCTGTTCCCGGTAAACTGAACACTTTTGAAAGATCTGCTTTAATAACTACTTTTTTACACATTGTGTATTCTCCCGCCATATGGGGGCCGCGGTGACTGAGTGATTAGCCTGCCAGCCTCCCACCAAGGTCAACCGGGTTCAATCTCCGGCCGGGTCACTTCCAGATTTTCGCATGTGGAAATCGTGCTGGACGATGCCGCTGGTCGGCGGGTTTTCTCGGAGATTTCCCGTTTTCCCTGCCCTTTCATTCCGGCGCTGCTCCGTTCTCACCTTAATCGCGCTCATTGGCTCTCAAGACCTCGCTGTTAAGAGCCGCCCAAATCTCTTCGCTCACTCATTCCACCATTTGAAAAATTATCATTGCCATAAACCTTATCACTTTATTCATGCGTTGGTCAAGTGAAACTGTATAATTATTAGAAAATAAAATATTTAACAAATTTTTTAGATTATACACCTAAATGGCTCCACAAAAAAAATCAATTCACTGTTCACAAAAGTTTACTTAACACGTTTGATTAAACATTAAGACATCAAACTAATTTATCTCCGTTGTTGCCAACTTTACTGGGTGCTTGACAGTTAGTTTGCCCATTAAAATATATGCAGGTAGAGGCAGTGACATTTTTCAAAGGGTAATTCAAAAGTGCTAAGTTTACCATGCCTATACACATTACTCGCCTACATTTCTGCAGTAGTTATGGTTTTACAAATAATAACTAATCTAGTTAAAGGGCTTAAAATCATTGTATTCGTTTCTATCATTAGTAGTATATGCTATAAGTTTTTCCCGTAAATTGGGCACTTTTAAAATCATCCGTGACTACATATACTATACTATGAAGTAAAAACTGACTGGTGTCGTTGTTGTAAAGTTGGCAGAATAGGATTTGTTTATAAAGTGTAATGACTGAATGAGGTAACGCAGTGGTAAATGTCGTTCACGATAAAGTGAGCACTTCAGAAATGAACCTTAGAAAAAAGTCGCTATTCCTACCTGCATGTATGTTAATAGGAGCAGTGAGTGACATTTGCCCAGTGAAGTTGGTGACGATGGGTGGAAAATAGTTCCATATCTTAACGTCGAATAAAAAGTTTTAAGTAACAATTTGTGATAACTTAAATTATTACGTCTCTTTCTCTTAATTTTAATGCATCTAAGTGTGAAAAAGAGCAGATTTGTGTAGTACTTACTTTCCTAATAATTTCAAGTTTTTTTGACCGACGCGTGAATAATGTTATGAGGCCGATGGCAATGTTAATTTTAGATATGGCGGAATAATGCACAACGTAGATTCAAGTAGATTTTTAGCAGGGCTTTCAAAAGTGCTCATTTGACCTTGAATAGCCTACGACACACAGCAGAAGGAAAGGGAGCCGCTGTGGCACAGCTGCTAGAGTGGTCACCTCACACGAAGGTGAACCGGGTACGATTACTGGCGGGATCGTTCCCGGGTTTCTGCATGCGGGAATCGTGCCGGACAATGCCATTGGTCGGTGGGTTTTCTCGGGGATCTCCAGTTTGCCCCACCTTTACATTCCTACGTTTTTCCATACTCACCCCGTTTCACCCTCATCGGATATCATGAGTCGGATGTTGAGAGCCGTAATCCTCTCCACTCGACTCCACTGGCTGGCCGTCCTGATTTCGATTTTAATGGTTTTCCGACCTCTCTCGACGCAAATGTTGTCATGGATGCTTACTTCCGCTTTCCTGCTTGTTCGAAATATTGGTTCCGTGTGTAATGATGATGTTGACTCGTAAGCGTAACCATAAACGTGTAATGTTTAAATAAGAGGTGACTTAAGGATACTGATTTTTGTTTCGCCACAGTAAAAAAGAATGGGAAAATTACCTGACAAATGTAGGGTAATATTTGCAAACTTGTGTGGGAAACATAGTTGTCCTTACAGGAAAGGTAAAATGACCGCATTCTGGAGTAAAATTCACGTACACAGTACTGGAAGAGCCTATACATGGATGGGAAAATTACGTTATGATGCGTGCATCTTTTCAGCATTCTCAACAGCGAAGTGGTGGGACGTGCGGAAGAAACAATTCTTTAACACAGTAATATTCACTAATACTATTACGCTGTCGTCGTGGTGTAATGGATATCGCATCGGACTGTCGTGATAGAGGAACCATAGTGCGCTCGCACCCACCAACAAGTGTCGAGGATTCTAGAGTTGAAGTTTCGGTTACTATTTGTCAGCGAAAATAGGCAATAAAAATTAAGAGTTGCAAATACTCCGGGGTATTTTTTAATACAATTTAATTATTCCAGATAGTTAACTTTTCCGTACTTGTATGGCATTTTCCCCAAACTTTTTTCAAGTACTTTTCCAGTACGATTAGGGAATAATACATTACTTGTTATGTAAGAGGTAATTTCACCTTACATGTAAGGGAATTTAACCTAATTTTTTTACGTTGTATACGTATGAGAGTTACAACTGGCAATTATTACAAATTCTCGTTGTTATTTGGCTGATGGATGAACCTTAGTAGCTAGGCACATAGCAGTTTTTAGGTGTAACATTTTGTCGGATGATGCCAAGTAGGCTGAACGGAGAAACTAACTACGGACTTCGTAGAATGCTCAGATATGCGTGAGTTACTAATTGCTATTGGAGCCATCAAATTCAGTTTCCGATAAATTCTTTGCGTTGCACTACTCGTTTCCAACACCAGGAGGCAGAGTATATCCGGTGGTGTTACAAACTTTAAGGGATAACGGAGAGCACCTGCTTCCATTTGAAATAAGGAATCAGTTCGGAAACGCCTTCGTCGAATCGTTACAACTAAAACACTGTTGAGATGTATGTTACAGTGGAATACGACAACGGTCCAGGCGTTGTGGAAGAATGTACTATACGTTTAATGTCATGAGGTAAAGTACTAAAATTACCTTTAATCCTGAAAACTAGGATAAACATTCTTGCCCGAGCCGGGAATCGAACTCGGTGGCTGGAGGGCGGAAGTTAAGCATGCTAACCCCGATGAGATGAGCCGGCAACATGCCATGTAGGCCTAGTGCATTAGAAAGGCAGGACACTTAAGTAGTAGGAACATGTCACTTCTGGCCTATGTCGCATTTGGCAATAGTGGGCTAAGTATTAAATTATGAAATTAAAAAATTAGTTGATTAATTGAATACCTATATTAACTAACCGATGAATTGAATTGATTGATTCGACTAATATATTAATTAAACATTGCTTGATATTTGTTTATATTTAAGAATCCTTTGATATTGAAGAATTCTTTTATTAATAGGCGGAACAGGATCGATGTGTACTCTGGGACGTCTTGGGGCGTACTGACCAGAGGAGTGGGCTGTAATTGTTTTAAATAGTAGTTAATATTCGTGTAAGAGTGGTATAAGGGCCATTTATTTATTTTTCTTTTTGGTGAAGTAAATATTTTTGAATGAAATGAGACTTTCAAATAGGTTACCGAAAGAATTACTTCAATGACTCCATGAAACAAATTCGTTTAACTGATTTTAATGATGCTATTACGGAATGAAACTGTTTTCCTTAGCAAAGAAACTGACCTCCACTAAAATCACGTAATCGACAGAAGCAAAAACATATTCATTAGCCAAAATATACTTTAATAATGCAATTACTGAATGAAACACAAAATTAATATCCATAAAATGTAACAGATGATTAAACAAATTTAATTAATTTAAAAAAAAGTCCAGCTAATATAAAATTACTACTCCCCAAAACGAATATAAATACGTACTTCATCCTCATCGACTCTGAAAACACGCATTGAAACCAGACACACAATCTTCCACCTAAAGCCTTACAAAAGGGAATACATATGCTTACTTACCCCAAGATTGCAGTACTAACTGTGTTATAGTCAGTTGAGCTTATTGTGGAGCAAGGTGTGGAGCGATGGAGTTATGGAGATATGGAGTGATTGAGAAGCAGTGAGGAGCAGTGTATAGCATGTGGAGTAGGTGGAGCTGGTGGTATAGTCTGTTGAATAGATTGTGGAGCATGTGGTGTTAGTGTGGTGTTAAGTAATAAGTGTTAAGTCTTAACTGTGGAGGCGAATGTGGAGGCGAATGTGGATGTGGATGAGGAGGGTGAGAAGGAGAAGAAGCAAGTATAGACGTAGTCTTGGAAATTGTATAAGATCTGTCTTTAAAGTGATGTTGAAAAAATTTCATTTCAGTATTAAAAAAATAAGTGTGTATACCATCCATTTGAGAATAAGTTGAAGAATAATATCTCTTCACAGCAGACATCAACATGTTGATTCAAAGTCGTAGTAAAATCATAAGTTTTTTTAAAAGTGATATTCGATTTTAATTGAGTTATTTGCAAGTTTGTATTTTGGTTTGTTATAAGAAAAGTCGATGCCAGCTAGTGAGGCTCGCCATTCCTTAGCCTTTCTCTACAGGACAAGAGTCCATATACCTGGAGTTGTCCTAACCATTAGCAATGGTGTACCTTGTCTCACCATTCAAAAACTTTCAGTGTTCATTCACAAGATTTTCTCACAATTCTCTCTCATTTAATTACTTTTCAGAGTTCATTTCTTGAAGACTTCTATTTCCATACTTGTTGGTATAAAAAACATTATATCTCACCCACAAATACACAATCTCTAGTAATTTAAAAAATCTACATATTAAAAAAATGAAATAAAAGGAATTCAAACGATTATATATTAAATATCACATTATTTCCTTCACCATAATGAGTTTGATTTTTTCAAAAAAAACATGCTTAAAAATTATTTACAAACATTAGAACTAAAGGCATTATACAGCACAGTTAAGACACAAATTCTTATAACTATTTTGCACAATAGTTCATATTTACTAAAAACAAAAGCCTTTATAGAACACAGTTTAACCCACAAATTCTTATAACTATTTTTAGATTACTTCATACTTTACCAAAACATTCACGCATGCATTCATACAAATTTACATTTCACATTACAACAGAAGAGCAAAGGTATTTACATAAACATACATATTATTTAAAAAAATTTACATTTCATTGCACATTGGGTGTCCATCAATTAAACTAAAATATTTACACAAAGGGGCACTTCCTTGCAGTGTCCATTGGGGCACTAAGGTTTGGCATCCACTATGGCATATCCAGGAATGTATATATATGTGCCAGACATACAGACACACAGACACACATACACACCAACACCTACAAAGACTCCACACACACACAGCTTCAAGAAACCTTGTATATTCGTAGATTTAGAATTATGTAATCCCACCCTGGGAAGAGTAATTCCTGGGTGACATAAAGTACAACAGGGTTTATTTGGTAGATGTTAAAAGCCCTACAGCTAGGGCAAACAGCAGCTTTGAAGAAATATCTCGAATGATATCGATGCAGCAAATGCAGTAAGTTTGAAGACAGCTGTGGTGCAGATTGCAGTGCGGAGCAGGATGTGGTGTTGGCTACGGTGCTGGTAGTGTTGATGGCAGCCGTATATTTAAAATGGTGCTGGAACTAAAGTTCGCGAAGAAAAAATTTACTGTGGGATCCTGTAGAGCCGCTAGGGTAAAGTCGATACTCCATCTGGCTCAATGAAGCGCTTATCGTCTAAACCTAATAACAATACTTTGGTCACACATTTTGTGTAAACCTCATGACCATGTGAATAGAGCTGGTATTGGGTCCCCAGAACCCTGGTGGAATTATCGAGTCGATCTCGATAATCCTCGTATCAGAGGGATTGCAGCACATTAGGTTTTATACCCTTCACCTTACATATACACTGCTCATTCGAAACAATATATGTGTAAAGCTTGGGACGTAAACCTACAAAGTGCATAATGATATGGCCGGCACACTCATCCTTCATCATTCTGGTATGGCCTTTGTTCTCAGGCGAGAATCCTTGCGGGTTACAGAGCGCATAGTTAAATGTATCAAACTGCATCTTTAAATCTGGGTAAATTACTTCATAAACACCTCTACAGGCAATTTCATAGATCACAGTATAGAAGGTGCAAGGCTGGTGGAGTAAATTTATAGCACATGTACTTATAATGAAAGTCATAAAGTTTTAATTTGGAAAGATCAAGAATGTCAACACTAGTCTTCAAAGGCTTGTTAAACATGACAGCACATTCTTGAAATTTCGATAAGGATAATATTCTCATCGATGATCTGTGGTGCCTGGAATGTAGGACACCCAATCAATTCTGCAGCTCCACATATAATCTGGTAATAACCCTTATGTCCCTTTTCTGTTGATCACTCTGCAAAGTTTTTCCATAAACAAGATTATTCATGAGTTTAAAAAACAATTTCTCAAAGTCGTTTGCAGCCTGGGCTCATTTGTTAATATTTGTTAATAATTCTTTGTATGGAGACATCCAAGCCTTCTTCTCAAAGTGCAAAATTGCGATGAATAGCGTCAAGTGTGGCTCCATACATCAAGTACTGCCTCAGTGTTTCCCCATGAATAACATAATTCTTCCGCTGCGCAAGTGTCAAAAAGAATTTTTCATGCTAGCCATTAGGAGGTATGCCATTTAATCGAGTCAAGGGCAGATCTGATAGGACATTACGGCATTAGTCTGGAGACGATGACAAATCCACTTCCGTGAAAAAGCATGTGTCCCCATCATTCACAGTGTTCGCAAAATCCCACGATGAAAACATGCCAACCTCGACCCACTCGAAATTGCCAATAGGAAGCTTGCTCTTCATAGTGTGACTGTACAGACCATTTACATCGAAATAACAGATATGTTTCTATGCCACACTGGGGTCATTCTTTTCGCCCATGTAATTGTTATTGGTTTCCTCATGCCTTCTGGAAACCTGCGATAAACAAAGAGGTACATATCAGGGTCAGTCAACAGCTCTAGCCACATATCTGTCATCCACAATGAAGCATCCCATGCTAGAGACGGAGCTGTGATGTACATGGCAGAGTCAAGACCATAATGAGCCAAACGTAATGTCCTGAAATTTTCAAACAGATCTTCTAGCAAACAAGTGTCAACATGTAAATACTGAATGGCATACTGTAGCAGATTTATGCAGTGGAACTCATCCTATGCAACTTGTGCATGAGCATAATCTTCATTGCTAATGCCTTCGCCTTTTATGACATTATGAAATGTGTTCTTTGGTGGGAGTGACGTGCACATCACACTGTCTTCAGACATAGCAAAGTCATAAGGAAACACTCCCTTCCTTAGTGCAAATTCGAATTGGGTGTTGTCTGGAAACATCGAGCAGGTGATAGTCAATTGAGCAGTTTTCAAATTACCTGCCAAAGTTTCCAGTGAGGTGCTCATGATTTGGAATAAGTCAATGAAACATAATTTAAATATTGCACCTTTCTATTTGAGTAAATCCTATTGGGAATATGTTTGGTGATGGACTTGTAATTTTTTACTGACATCACAATCACCTCAATTCTACCCAGGTTTTTGATTACCACTGTTCCATCCGGTTTTGTTGCGTGATGTTCAGCCAACAGTTCTTATGAGAAAGTGATGCACATCATAGTTTTGCAGGTTATGAAAGACAGCATGATGGGCAGTGAGAAGTTCAAAATGCATTTATTATGTGTGGTGCCTCTGATTTGCCCGGTAAGATGGTCATGGTCGACCACAGTATCTGTACCAGTTTCCTTCTTACAAATATGACAACATTTCTAAGCCGCCAACGTAGCTTCATCAACAGGGGTTTTTGGCTTCATCAGAACAGACATGCTATACATTCCTGCAACCCACTTCGTCAATTCAAGCAATTTATTTACTAACTGGGTATAAAATCATCACCCATAAACTCAAAGTAGTTAGATAATACTGAATTGTATGATAAAAACCAACACAATGCTACAAGCATATGGAACATGTTGGTTGATGGTATTTGTATTACTCATATTATCATTTGGGGGGGGGGGCAATTGTACAAGGGTTTCAAATATGACTCTGTATCGCAATAGATGATGAAACCTAATCTTTGCTGTTTGCTCTAAACCTGAAATTGCAAGTACTTGTTGCCCCCAGTAGGGAAAGTACTGAGAACTGCCTTATGTTGCTGATAGTGATCATTATGTTTTGCATTTTTCTCCTGACTACTAGAGTATTGGAGACAACAACCACAAACAAATTTCCTGTATCTGTTTTTACTTAAGTGGCTGTTAAGCAGCCTTGACAAATCCTTAATTGAAGCAAAATGCAAATGGACATCATTAGCACAAGTGCAAATGGCCAATACACTTACATGTTGTGCATGTCGTACAGGAGAAATATCCATTGGTATGATAACCCTTGCTTATCGAAAGTTTCGTCAATAATATAACTATCTTCGTCAACTGCAGAGTAGATATTGTTAGAAATATCATTGTTCTCGAACTTTCGAATATTCTGTAAAACTACAGGAACCAACAGACCTTCAATGACTAAAACCTTGTGAGGATTTGGATATGAAGTCATTCTCTTGGTATGAGGGGCGACAGGAAACAAAGCTGATATAAGGGCATAGTGGAAACACAGTCCCTCAGGACACTGCACATTAATACATACTTTCCTATTGGCAATGAACTTGGGGAGCATAGTGTGAGCAGCACCAATGCTGAATGCTATAAACTGCAATATGTGAACATCCATATGCAGAATTAGATTAAAACTCCAGCTGCTACCATGAGCACTAAATTTCTTATGCCTGTGTGTGAGATAAGGCCTAATTGTTGCAGCGTAGATTTCGTCCACATCAGTTGAATGCAGGACAGGAAGTGATTTGCTTTGAAAGTATAGCATCTTTATAGCACCTTACTCAGCCAAAAAGGATTTCAGATATTTAACCGCTATGCTAACACTAAGCATTATTGGCTGGGGTGATGCCATTGTTAACTCTAACAAAGAGACCCTACATCTTATGAAAAATCTTTCAAAATCTGTGTCAGACTCTACTTGATCATTACATATCTGCACATCAGTAAGCTTACATGTGAACGTTGTGGCCAACAGTTGATATCCCAATTCAGGCAATGAAGCTTCCGCTGAGTAAGAGGGATCGGAAAACGAATTATTTTCTGTTCCCTAGATGAAGTTTCTCTAATTGATTCGAAAGTCGGCTGTGAGATGGGCGAAGCACTATCCGAATCACTCGAATTTTCTGTGCCAGATAGAAACAAATTGTCTGCCAGGAGATCTACTTTTCCGTGTTTGGGGGAAAGATTGTTTCTCAATCTGTTTCAACTGACTGTCTTTCCATGTATGAATCAGTGCTCTAATCAGTCAAGAATACATCATCCAACAAGAGATTGAAACGACACCATTTAGGCAAAACTACAACGTTCTGACAGCTTGTACTAGGTGTTATTTTCTTTTTTAATTCAGATTCAGACCCTGTGTCGCTAACAGAAAGATAGTCCAGCAAACTAGCGAAGCTTTGAAGTTTACCCTCACTCATAGTGATACAAAAGAAATTTTGTACCCAATATAGCAATTTCAGCAGCACAAAAAAATATAAAGGAGCTTCATAGTGCTGAAAAGAGAGGAAAACATTATTATAATGTCTCGAAATGAAGATGTGTTGTAACTGTAAATAAATTATTATTAAGCATACAAATATAAGATTATTTTATGATGAACACAGGAGAAATTTACTTTAAATTTTAAAATATCAGATTTTTCAAAAATAATATTATATGTTTGAAAACAAGATATCTGTGTGTTTGCAATGCATTTAATAATTTTATTTTGACTAGCAAAATAGATTTCTTTAAGACATAGCTTTAAATATTAATTAAAAAATGTTTTCAGTAAGGAGAATTCACCTGTTTCTACACATTTAAAACACTTGTTTAAATTTACAAAATATTACTTAAGTTAAAGAAATGTACACTCTTACAACTAAATAAAATACTTAAAATCTAATTACAAATACACAACCTATTTTCATACATTCCACAATAGTTAGTTACTCGTCTTTTTGTTCATCGTACATTAATCCATCACTCAAACAACTAATTCAGAACATAGACATTGTTAGGGCTATGCACCCTTCGAATATGCTAGATGCATCCAGCATAGTTCCCAAATATTTTCCTATGTTCCATAATTCACTCCCAAACACTTTTCTACACAGACTGTCTTCAAAATAATTAACTAAATTTAAAACAAAAAGTCAAAAAACTTTCCCCTGCACTCATACTCGCAGTCATACACCTATTTTTTTTAATATTAAAACTATTTGAAATTATATTATATGCACAATCCACTCCATCACACGTCAGAAAATTTCATTCGTCAGAAGTACTCAAGGTCCAAACATCCATCACATAGACATCCTTCACTCGAACAATGCATTCTGAGCAGTGAGTCAGGCAGGGCTAGTAGCCCTCCAGACACACCGGGCATAGTTTGGTATAGCTCCTTCTTTGTTTTTCAATTATCCATCAGACACACCTAGGCACACAACAACCCACCCTTAAACATCCCAAAAATACTTTAAAATAACAAAATTATAAATATTAACATAAACCTGAACAAAATTTAACCACTTCACAAAAAATTCTAAAAGTTAACAATTTTAAGTGAATTATTAAAAATTTCGAAGAATAATTAATCAGATTTAAGATAATTATGAAAAAGTGCTAAAAGTTACTAAAAGATAAAACAATTTGCAGAAAATTGGAAAAAGTTACTCGGAGAAGATTTCACAATAACTAAGTAGGAATTCTAAAAGTCGAAGAAATTATGAAAAAAGAATTTAAATGAACAAAGCAAAATTGTTTCATTAAAATCTCGATAGAAAATTTTAAAATATCGAATACGTTAAGGAAAAAGAATTTTAAATACTCCCGATAAAAAAATCAACAGCTGTACAATTTTTCAAAATAATTATGCGATTGTTAAATACAATTCGTTAAACAAACATAAAGGTTGCCAAACATATTAGCATGATATCGAAATGTATTAAAAAGCTATAATTGTTAATACTATTTACTTACGTAAGTGTAGTAGCAAAGCTGGCGAGATCAATGGGTGGTCACCCATCCAAACTAGACAGTTGAGAGCCTGAGCTGCTCCAATGGCTGGCTGATGGTGGCTACCCATCTCCTAGGCTGGACCAGGCGAGCGAGGTTGGCAAGAGCTGTGGATGATTATCCGCCCAAGCTGGAAGAAGGCTGACAATGAAGCTCTTGGGTCCAGTGTTCAGGGATAGCTGAGAGCGCTACACCCTCATCATGGCGTGAACCCCAGCAAGGTGTTGCAGCGGTTGTTGGGTCGTCGCTTGCTGGTGGGCACTAGTCGAGAGGAGGTCCGTCCTCCAATGGTGACTTGTTCAAGAATGGTAGCTGCCACTCCTGCACATGTATATATAGCCGAACTCTCCTCTCCTCCCTCCACGGGGAACCAACATGAAGAAGGCAAATAGTCGGATTTAATAATAAAATATAATTTTACTAAAGTAAATATGATTTCCTTAATGCATTAAATGATGTTAACAAAAAATTAAGATTTGTAACCAATGAAAAGATTTTTAATGAATGAATATGTTTTTTTTATTTTCTTGTTTACATTTGTATTGAGTTTATACTTTAATGTGAAATGTGGATATTTCTTCAGTTTTAGCAATTGCAGTGACATCTAATTTAGAATTTTCTTACACATTTTTATAGCGACTTGATTCTGGAACTTAATAGTTTTTGTAATGCAGCATGTGCAGTTTTTTTAATTTCGATTAATTGAATATTATAAAACTTGTAATCGTGTAACAAGCATTGTGGGCATTAGTGTCCCATGCATTATTCTTATACTATTGTGTAAGGACTCTGAATTTGATTATTACCTGGGAATCGAACCCATGACTTACCCGGGCATCAAACCCAGCTTATATTATCCATGCCTTACCTGGGATTCGAACCCAGAACCCACACTATAGTGTAATCTGACTTTGCCAAGTGGCTTGGCGATATAACAACAATTTGTGTGAACTTGTGTTGGAAAATTATTTATTAAAAAAATATTATGTGCATGGAAGAGCTGTTTGTAATAGAGTTGAGTCTACATGAGAGGGGAAGGATGGGTCAGACATGGGATTTCTTTCACTGTGTGTTTAGAGCAACAAGAGGTTTTTCTTTTGAATCCACACCAAGTCCTTGTCAGTACAGCACGAGGACAGTGCTATACTTGGAACACTGGAAACTGCTTTCAGCGGGTACAAAATATATGACCTCTGCTCTTGGACTGAAATGCCATGGCTGAGTTTCTTTGAAATGTATTAAAATATCACTTTTTGTAAACCCTGTTTTAATAAAAGTTTTTCAAAACTGGTTAGAGTGCTTGCCTCCAGTTATTTTTAATGTTGTGTAATAATGAAATTTGATAAGCACTTTAGGGACTATGTTGCTTGTTCCTATTTGGTGGACTTATCTCATTGTTGTGGGAGAAGGATTCACTGTTTAACATTGATTGAAAAACACCAGCATGCTATGTTCTCGAACACATTTTGTAATAAAAATTGTGCACACGGGGTTCACTCTGAAACCTTAAACAAACTACTATAAATTGTTTTAATGTGTCTTGTTATGGCTTTATGTAGAATTGATATACAGCATTTGAGCCTTCTTGTTAAAGATAGTATGCCATTTGTAAAACGGTTGTTCCTTCAGGTGCGAATTCGCCATATAATTTTTTCTTTAAATTGCAATTGACTATATTTTTTTATCCTTATGACACAAGTTTGTGTTTTCTAGTTAAGAACTACCTGTTCACTGATTACTCTTATAGTATATATGATTAGTAGTGGCTAAGCTTGAATTATTTTCACAAGAACCATGCCTTGTTTTTTTCCTCTGTTTAATAAGCAGAACAATTTTCTCATGGGGAAACCAAAACATTATTGTAAAGGTATAATAAATATACACATTTGTTCATTTTTACCACACATTTATTCCATAATTTGTACAAAAATTGGAATTTTCTTTAAACAGTTTGTTTTAAATACAAACAACCAATTATTTCAATATTACACATTATAGGATATTTCAAATCATACAACACATTTAAACATATTTTGTTTGAAATACAAACAACCAATCATTTCAATATTACACAATCATAGGGGGTTTCAAAATAATGTTAATCTTTCACAAAATATAGGATGTCCCACAATATATACATAACCAGTCATTTAAACACAGATTGTTTCAAAATACACAGAATATTTAAGAGGTATATGATGCTTCAAAATATATGCATCATATTGTTAGGAACAAACATAGTTAGATAAACTTACACAAGTTGATCCACAAATA
The DNA here is from genome assembly GCA_029891345.1 of Dryococelus australis. NCBI lineage: Eukaryota > Metazoa > Arthropoda > Insecta > Phasmatodea > Phasmatidae > Dryococelus > Dryococelus australis. The sequence goes on along the minus strand of CM057002.1, from coordinate 96,214,098 downwards.
TTTTATCACATAAGTATAGGCTGTTACATAAGTTCTAAGCTGTTTGCAACCTCAGTAAACTAATTTTCAGACAATTTCATAAAATTGGATCCAAATACCCTTCTTCAAGTCTACTTTCGAGGAGAGAATGTTTCTTATATCCTGATTTTATCCTATTTGTTTGTATAGGCACTTCTTTATATTCAGGGGAGTGTCACACAACACTTTCAACCAAGTCTGGGTATGTCTCTATAAAATGTGAGTATATCTTCAATTATATATGGTAGTGATATTGTTACAGTTATATAATAAACATGACCTTTGCTTACATCACTATCCTGAATTAATTCATGTTTTTTTGTCTCCTAGCGAGGAATAAATAAACTGAAAATGAAACATTCTTTCACAGTACTCCGAAAATTTGTGGAGGATTGTAGAACACCGTTATGTATATGATACATTACACTTGCTTGATTTTACTCCAACATAGGGATTTCCCAGATAAAAGAACATCATGTTATGTGTTAGCTATCAAAAACCCAACTGATAACTATTAACCAGGAACAATGTATGTGAATCGATAACATTCATTCTCTCTCTAAATTTGCAAGTTGAAACATGTTTGAGGGCTAAATTTTATTTTTGCTAATTTTATTGTTTGAAGAAACACACCAAGTGCATAGTAAGTATACAAACTTCATTATTGTATACAAACTTGAATATTGTTGTCACATTATTCATAATACTGATAGGACAAAACAGTATCTGTATTATAAACAAGATGTTTCAAACATTTTTCTTCCTTGCAATATAACATTACAATGTGTTCACTCTTAGTTATAAAGTTACAGAATATAACCCATTTTGAATAAATGCATACTTAAAAGTACAAGAGAACATTATTCTGAATTTAGAACTTCACAAGCATAGATTTTGCACACAGAAGGAACAATTAAACCACCTTGCTTAAAAATATAGTTATGGATGTCGCCATCACATGTTTCCTTCCAATGATTTGTATTTCCCTGATGAGGTCTGGATAGTTTATAGGCTATGACTCCATTGCTGCACTCTTCCTCCAATTCTTTGGTAATATTGGCTGACATCATCTCTTCAAATGTAGATGGTAAGTTATTGTTGGGGCAGAGATATCTCACAGAAATTTGTTGCATGGTAAGGCTTCACCAAAGCAAATGCTTAGACTGGAATCGAAAGTGTAGCACAAATGTTTGGTACCATTACTCATTTTGAAGAGTACTGTCGTATGGCTTAAAGAATACTCCTCTGTAATCTATTTGTAGGACTTTGTATATGATTGTATGGTCGGAGATGGTAGCCATGATTGACATTTTAATATTAATGCTCTCCTTTATATAGTCTGTATATAAGTGTTCTTGCTTAACCAAACATTGCATTGCTACATGCCACAGAGAGACTTTAATTCCTGGGTGCCCATCTGTATAACATGTTCCTTGTTGTCATAATGTTCTGTCCACGCTATAGTATAGAACAGCAATATCCCTTCTGCTTGAAGTATTCAATTTTCCTGCATGATGTGCATTTTGTCATGCATTTATAAAAGGCTTCAAATGCTAGTTGACTCTTATTACAAGGAAGCTTACTACAAAGGACAAAATCTTTGCCCATAACAAACATAGAACACTTTAAAAAGTTTTTGTCAGAATGATTAACAAGAAACACAAATGTTCTTCTCCATTGTACATTTGAATTTATAGTGGACTGTCTTATTTGTGTTGTAGCCATACGTTCCTGTAACCTGGAGTATCATTGATGTATTGAAGTGTTGAGCTTAACCTCTCCATCATAACTGATGTCCTGCTGCATGTTAGTTTATAATTTTTTTTCTCAAAGAATATATGTTATTTACACTTTGCCGGGAGTGTAACACAGAGTAGGTTTGATCATCATTATCTTGATATTTTCCTAATTCAGCTTGGTTTAATCAAATTTGCAAACAGATAGATTGATGTTCCAAACCTCACATTGCCACATTTCACAAGGCAATATTTTAATAATGCTACTTCCTTGCATCAGCATAGTGTGTTGCTTGTTATTACATGTTGCAGTCCATATGGTAGGAGTGTCATAAAACTCTCTGAGTTTATATATAGTTTGTCTAAATCCTGGTTCTTTGATTAATTCTTCACTTCTGTTTTTAAAGCACAGATCCCATAACGAACAAGGCAGTTCCCGATTGGGTCTCATATTAAAAAATGGACTATCATTTTGGTCATACCACAATACTCGTTCTGTGTATTTATTTCCTGGAAAACTTTGTGCAAAGTTCCAATTTTCAGCTCTGTTAGACATTTGAAATTGGGAGTATATGTTCTTTAGAGACTGGAATCATTAAAGCTATTGTAACCTGGAGTAATGCTGGAATATGTCTGCTCTGGATTGAATGTCTCCAGTTGAGAGTTTTTATGCAGATCTGAACCTGTAACAAACAAATTTTTTAAGTTAGTACCTTTACATGTATGTAGGATGCTGGTACAGATATTCTTTTAGGGTTTTACTTTTACATTGCAAACAGAATTTTTTAAATTGCAATGAATTGTGTGGTAGTGTTTTGCTAGATAATTAATGCTTAAACAATCATGACATCTTCTGATGTTTACTATTTCTGTATTAGTCAGACTTTATAAAATTCATTTCTGCGTATTCCCCAAAACATGTACACGATTTTCATCGCATTGTTCATGTACTGTAAACTGTCATCATAAGCTATGTCACCAGAGTCCCTTTTCAAACCATGTACTTTGTACGTTTGATGATGAAAACTCTTTTTCAATTCCTGATTTAAGGTAGACCAAGGTCTCTGAGTTTTGAAAGATAACGCTTTTGTTTTAATAACTTCATTTGCATGAGAAATTGCGAGTTTTTTAATTACAAAAGAATTGTCTTGTTAATTTTCGAAACCTTCTGCAAAACACATGTTGATTGTAAATTACAAGTTTCAGGCACAGAGATTTAACAAGTCTAATTTTCTTTACAAAAGTTTTGTTGTAGCTTCCGAATCAATTTCATCAATACCAGAATCTTCTCTTGGTAAAACAGGATGAGAATCATGTTCGATTACATTTTGTCATCTTTGCATTATGCAATCTCTCCTCAAATGGACTATGTTTGGCTGTTTGAAGAAAGACAGTGTACCATATGGATCATCTCCATCACACTGCAAATATGAGACTTTGTCCTATTTGTTTTTTAAATCCTCCAAAAGTAATGAATACACATGTTGAATTTTGTGTCCTGCAAAGTTAATAGAAAGTTTTTAGGTAGCAACAAGAGGTTTTTGATATCTAAGCTTATAAGTGTCTTGCTTTGTCCATATGCTGAAATGGCATTAAAAACTAACACAATTTTCATCGCAATAATCGCAGCAGTGACCATTGTGCATATTACCTGCTGTTAAAACTTGTAGACTGATGAACATATTGAATAAATCTGTAAATTAATGCACCCATTCAGCGTACACTCCCGATACGATCTGACTTCGACAGCTGCTGGCTTAAGACTGAATGGAAAATTAATTAACTGCTACTTATATACTATACGAATTCAAAATAGCAGTGGTTTTGCATTAAAATCGTCTGAAATCAGACATTTTCGAAAAATTATTGAAATATATGTGATGTTTGTATTTTAAAACTCATTCCTGCCTGAAATTGTGGTATTTTTATACACATTTGTTGAAGTATCCACCTTTATGATATATTTGAGAGTTACAATTTGTAAAATAAACTTGTTACAGATAGAATTTGTGTTTTGTAGAAATATATATGTTTGTTACCTTGCAGAAATTTTATCAGGTTTAAAACACGCTATCCTAACATGTTAATTTCAACTTTGAAATGCCGTATTTCGTGTAAAAATATAAATTTCATAAAAATGTTAGTTTCTCCCACTTGTAAAATAAGTATATTACAGGTAGAATTTGTGTTTTGTAGAAAAATATATCCGCACATGCCTTTAAAAATGTTTGGGTTAATGTTTCCTGAACTTGAAATATTTTTATGTGCTCTACTGTGGATGTGAAGGTAAGGTATATGTGGTAATTCATATTTTCATTGCTGGGTTAGCCTTGGACCTGTGGGTCTTTGCTAAGTTTGGTGTCCAGGAATACTGCTTCTCACAGGCAGCAGAGTTACCTGGTTGCTGGCTTGGTGCCCTCCACCTGTCTCTGCATGATGAATGGGGTGGATTCTTTGAGAGTGCAGGAGTCATGCTGGGGAGGTGGTGTAAGGGTGGGCTGCACTGGCTTTGTGGAGCAGGTGACAGTGAGTGTTGTATTGTTGGCTTCACGACATTACATGATGGGGCATGGAGTCCTTGGAAGGGCAGGAGAGAAGGGAAACCATACCTCTTGGGGTGGGGTGTCGGAGGAAAGCGCACTATAACTCTGCAGGGAAAGTCGGGATGGTCTCTGATAGCTGGTGCTCTCTACATGTAGTGTATAAAAGTGTAAATTATCCGCCTCATTATCCTGCATTGTCGCCATGCCACTCAAAGCAGAATAATCTTTTGCTTTTTGGTGGCATGGCATGAGAGGCTTATACTGGATGAGTACATGTTGAGAAGGTGGGGGGGAAACAGCAAAATGGGTGCTATCGAGCATCGTGAGAACTTGTGGCGATTTCTTCGACCGTGTCATGCGACGTGGAAGAGGAGGTGGGTGGATCAATTTTTGGTTTCCGAGAGCTTTCAGTTACAAACCAGTCGCCGGACTGCCTCGTTGGGTAACACAAGACATTGAACACATTGTATACAGTTTTCTCTTTTGTAATCATATAAATGCTTAGGTTTTTATTTAATTATATGATCATTGAGAGTTACACGGCTATTGGATAACATTTTCAGTAACGGCTGCGATTTTAAATTTTGGTAAGAAAGAAGCCATTTTCTTAGAGAGATGCATGTGGTTAAATTAATTTCTTAGTGTATTCATTCATTTTGTAAGGCCTTAGGTGGAAGATCGTTTGTCTGGTTTCGATGCGTGTTTTCAGAGCTGATGAGCCAATAAACAATTACAGCCCACACCTCTGGTCAGTCGGCCTGAGAACATCACAGAGTACACATCGATCATGCTTCGCCTATTAATAAAATAATTCTTTAATGTCAGAGAATACTTTAATATAAAAAAAATAGAAATAAGATCAGAAAATTATTTAATTAATCGATTAATCGAATTAAATAATTTAATTAATCGGTTAATTAACATAATTAATAATTCTAATACTCAAACAATTATTTAATCCCATTTGCATATCATAATTAGACACTTAACTCACTATTGCACCAAATGAGAACAGAAGTGATATGTTCTTACTACTAACATAAGCTTAACTAATGCATAATAGATGTGTCAACGTAGTGGGTCCTGAAGTACATAGTGTGTGAGTGCACTGCAGTCCGTGTTTACATGTGGATGACTGTACTTGATCAGTCTGAGTAGGATGGAGTACACAGCCATACGGAATGTGCGGATATGGTGTTTGTGCATGGACAGTCTTTTGAAACTTCAGGGAATCAGCAAGAGTTTATTGGGCATCCCAAAACTATTTTGGTTGTAACGTTCGCAAAAGGTCTTTCCAGATCATGGTTCCCTATCTCAAATGGAAGCTAGGTGCCCTAATGCGTAATCCATGGAAGTTCGTAAAATCACCCGGATACATAATGTAGAGAGAAGTGACATACTCAGACAATTATCAAGGCGTCCCTGGAAAGGACAGAGGGGGAGTACACTGACTGAAGAGAAGAGAGGCATGTTACACCATAGCATTTAATTAAGACAAATGCGAAATACTTGCAGAGAAATGACTTCACAATAGTTGTAGGGGTGTGCTGGTCCTACCCCACCTGGGATTAATTGATGGATTATCGATTTGATTGATTGGATTAATCCTTATACCGATTTTAATCCGAATAATTTATTCTTGATTTTCTTTGTCTTTCTTTTGTGGGGGGGGGGGGGGTAGCAGAGGAGCTCTGGCACATCCTCGCCCTTGGAGCTCTGGCAGAGCGGTGGGTTGAAATGTCTTATATAAGAGTATAGTTTAGTGCTAGAGTGGGCTAAGGGTAATTTTTTCTATTTTTTCTAATTTTGATGTGTTTGGAGGAATGTTGGTATATAGGTGATTTTTTACGAATATTTTTAACACATGAGAGAATTTCAGTGTGTTCAAATGATTTATAAGGGTGGCCTAAGTGTAAATTTTAGGTTTTTGGAGGGCATATTGCTCAGAGATGGCAGTGGTAGCTAGACGACTTTGAAAGATGTGATTTACATGTTAGAAATGACAAACAATCTGTTTTCCGAATGCAATTAAATATTATAGAAATTTAGAGTGATCTATGTATGAATAAACTACATGCATCGAATCGCAAATTTCAAACGACTATGTGACTAATTAGAGCAATTGTGTGAGTCTTAAATGTAACATGAATCTCGAGCTAAGAAATATGATTTACAAACGAGAGAATTTTAACTAGGTGGATAACATCTGATGTCGACAAGTGACTAAACGAAATCCAGCTAGTCAGGATGAATACATAACACATTACCATGCACAAATTACACAATTCAGACTGATGAATAATATCTTATGGCAAAAAAACTGTGAATACGATATAAACCAGACACAATAGCGTATATCTATTCTGATAAGTAAAATATATAAAGTTTTACAAGAAAGTAATTAACAATAGAAAATCTTACCCCATTATGATTCGTTTCAAAATAACCAACTTGCGTGGAACTTAAGCCCACACGACTTTATATATAACAGAAAAAATGCACAAACATCCTCAAAGAGAAAATTATTTTTATAATAACAGACATACTGCAAATTTCTGTAAATAAAGCACATTTGTTAATACAAACTGTATTTTCATAAACCGAGCTCAGAAATTTAAAATTTAATGCAATATTGACTTAACACACGAAAATTTATATTTTCCTGATAAAATCCTTCCATATTAAAAGTCGTATATTATAAAATGTTAATCGTGGCCACATCGATCATAAGCTCGTCGGCCACCAAGTTTCTAGAGTTGCGGTGAAGATGAGAGAGAAAGAGCTGAACACGTCTGTCTCCTCTAAGCATTCATGAGCAACTGAAGATGGTGGCGACTGCATAGGTGAGGTCACTTTGCTCCAGAGCTACCTACACCCCCTCCCATTGCCTCGCCAGAGTGCGACCCCGGGCTGCCTGTGATTGTAAATTTTTCAGCACTAAGGCAAGATGGAATCAACTTCCTAGTAGTGTTCCAATTGGGAGGTCCCTGCCTACCACCCCCTCTCTCCACAACCTCCCACCCTATTCTGTACCCCTCACCAGAGCAACTTGTTCTGGGGTCATTCACCCATATGCCCTCGATTGTCAATTTTTCAGCAATAAGGCAAGATGTTGACAGCTGCCTACCTGCTCTCAGATCGGGTCCCGCTCGGCTGTAGACATCCGCAACCCTCCATCCCTCAGAACCAGCCAGAGTCTAGAGGAACTTACCCCCTTTCCAAGAAACTCTCCCCTACCCCCAGAGATGACTTTTCTGAAGAGTTCCACTATCGATACAGCCTCGTGTTCACAAAAACCTGTTTATGCACCCCAGTGTCAGCCCCGAGAATGCTTTTTTGTATTTTTTTGTGAGTTGGTGCTCCTGCAATATCTGTTTCATGGTTAGGCACCCCTCCCCTGCTACAGTATTCAGTACACATTTTTATAGTGTTGGCTCCCCTGTTTCAACTCGCCAGGGTCCATAGCCCTCTGAATGTGTGCCCCAAGAGATTTTGCCTGACTCGTTGACATTTCAATATTATGCAACTGGTTGACTATACGATCAGCAAAACAAAAGAAAATTTTAGAAGTCCCTGTAATCAAGTTCCCAACATAAGCCCCTTAATAATACCCAGTTTTAACATTCCAACAACAAGTGTATATTTGAATGAAGCAATCTACGATTTTTAAAATCACACAGAAATACAAGACTTATTTTATTCACACATTATAACAACTGTCTTTTTTACAAATATTCAAATAGGACATATTTTATTCACTCTTTGAGAAATGTTTTTACTATGAATTCGACATATAGGAGAGGAAAAACATTGGGCGAGATTTGCCCATCTCTTATAACGAGATCTTGAGAGCCGATGAGGGGAAATCATTCAGGTTGGTGGAGCACCGGGTCACCCATGTGAGACTAGTGGTAAAGGGGAGTGATAGAGATCTCCGATGAAAGTTTTGTATCAACGGGAACATCTAACACGACTTCATGCATTACAAAAAAAATAGTTTTTATGGCATGACCCAACCAGGGAGGAGGGCATGCTGACCTCTTAACCAATATGTTCCCTCTCTTTATGTCTAAACAAAAACTTTCCAACTGAAAAATGTATTCCATCTAACATAAAATGTTTATATTTTAATTTATTTAATATTTTAAAAGTTTACAACATACGTTTTACAGAACAGTATGCACACAGGAAGAAATTGTGTTTTTCAGAGTTGTAAAATTTTACTATGATGTCCTAATTATTGTAAATTCAGGGGGAAATATACTGCTATTTTACATAACTTTAGTTGACTTTTATTTATTTAAAAACTAGGTTAAATATATAATATGTTTGTCTTCTCCTCCAGACACCATAGTGTATTATTTTGAACAGGAACTCTTGTAATTTGTGTGCTTGTATGTAAAATGAAATATTTTTTTTTAAAATGTTTGCTGGACTATGTTCGGTGCAGACGTAAAAGTTTTAGCTGGAGAAACTTTCGAGTAGGCAAGGAGGGACTGAGGTCTTTGCTACCTGCCTCTCTAAAGGTATTCGGGACTCACTTTTAATATGATACCCTGGTATGTCACAAATGTTGGCTAGCAAAGCGGCATGTCTTACTCCTACATTCAACTTCAGCATACCAAGCTTCTCTCAAGATACTAACCTGTTGCCTCGTTCCTTTGCAAAACTTCATTCATTCAGCTATATTTGATTTTTGCTATTTTTTTTTTCTAATTTCCCTTCAGCCCTTCAAAGTTAATTTAAATTTAAATGACTGTAAGTTTCTTAAGTCAAGAAAATTACATCTTCTTTGTGAAAACAAGCAAAAAGTTATCCTGAATTTAAATACGTCATCAGCTTACTAATACTGATGGACACAAACTCAAAGCATTGCAAACAAAAGTTTGTTTTCTCATCACTCATTATATATAAGATATTATTGAAAAAAGTTAGGGACCTGTGTTTTTAACTTGAAAGAAAATGTTTTATTAAAAAATTCAAAATCACTTTCAAAACAGAATAAATTATTCATCTTACCATTAAACATATTACATCACAAACTTTAAATGAAATACAATCTTTTTTTTTTTGCCATTACCTTTTGAAAAACAACACAACTTCAAATCATACTTCATCTTACCACTGAGTTCTGATAAATGTTACATTCCGAAATCGTCAATGTATATTACATCACAAGTTGTTATGAAATAAATTCATTAATTTTTTTGTTTATGGTGTCAAATTAACATGTACAACTCAGAAGGCCTTTTTTAAAAACCAAAAACTCCATCTTTCATCATTAAACTGTTAAAAATAATCGCATCATAACCTGATACAACTTCCAATATATTCAAATACCCTAACATTTACATGTAAAAGCGAAACAGGCTTTTTAATCATACAAAAACTCCCATGTTCACCATTACAGTGTCAAAATGTGTTTAGAGTGAAAAAATTTACATCATAATATGATTTAAATAATAATGAATGAAATTTTTTTTTAAATCGTTAGATCGGAATGATTTTCTTTAAAAATTGTTACACCTGATTTTTTAAATCATTAGATTTGAATGATTTTTCTTTAAAAATCATTAGAAATGAAATAATTTTCTTTTAAAAAATTTACATGAGAATGATTTTTCTTTAAGAATCGTTAGAACTGAATGTATTTTCTTTAAAAATTGATACACCTGAATGATTTTTCTTTGATAATCATCAGAAGTGAAGGAATTTTCTTTAAAAATCGTTTGGACTAAATGATTTTTCTTTAAAAATTTTACAACTGAATGATTTTTCTTTAAAAATCATTATACTTGAATGAAATTTCTTTAAAAATCGTTAGAACTTTATATTGTCAATCATTGAACTGTAAAGAACTTTTCACCCTATTACAAGTTAAAAATGATTACCATTTTTTAATAATGAAAAAATTTGTGAAAAATTTGCGAAATTATACAGTAGAGGAATCATTCATCACTGAAATTGTGAATTTCCAATACAATTTACATCTAGGGTTAAGACCTAAGCTTAATATGTGTTTCTTAACTGGAATAACAACTAGTGTTAAAGGAGGTGAAGAAGGTAAGGAGAATTTGCTATGAATTATTTCTTGCAGCGAAGGATTGAATATGGGCTGAGTCGGAGAAATTAATCTCGCAGTGTTTTGTGTTACAGTTAAATTAAAATTTAAAAATTTGTCTGATTCCTCCAACAAATTATAATTGGTAAATACAGGTTTCGGATAGATGTTTAGAGAGGGAGATGTTAAATCTAACAGTTTACAACAGGAGCAAATCTTGGGTGTTGGCAGTCATTGCTAAACTTTTTTTTTCTTCTTAAGTCTAAAGCTCAAAACTCTGTAGGTGGGAGCACCGTGGTGGATGGTGCTGCAAAGTTGTAATATGTGGACGCAGTGTCTGACGGGTCTGTGGACACTCTCTTAGACATGGGCACCATAATGGATTGTGCTGTAAACTTGGAAGATGTTGATGTAGTGGCTGACGGTGTTGTGGACATTCTCATAGACATGGGTACCATGGCAGATGGTGCTACAAACTTGGAAGATGTTGATGCAGTGGCTGACGGTGTTGTGGACATTCTCATAGACATGGGTACCATGGCAGATGGTGCTACAAACTTGGAAGATGTGGATGCAGTGTCGACAGTGCTGTGGACTCTTTTGTAGACATGGGACACCATGGTGGACGGTGCTACAACCTTGAAATATGAGGATGCAGTGCCTGATGGTGGCATGGACATTCTTGTAGATATATGCAACATGGCGGATGGTGCTACAAACATGGAAGATGTGGATGCAGTGGTTGATGGTGCTGTGGCCACTCTCTTAGACATGGGCACTGGGGCGGACAATGCTACAAATTTGGAAGATGTGGATGCAGTTTCTGTGGACATTCTCTTAGATAGGGATAAGGATGCCATCGCCCTCATCCTCTAAAGAAGTTAAGAAACTGCTTACAAAATCATCCAAGCCATTTATTAGTCTTTTGAAATACTCCCAATCAAAATCATCAAGCTCCTTGTTAAAATCTAGCATATGTAAGCCAAGAAACTCTCCTTCATACGAACACAACATCGCAAATTGTACTGAACTGACAAACTGGAAAAAGTGGAAGGGACGTAGAGGCTGAAGCCCAATTTATCAAAATTTCAAATTTCCAGGTAAAATGTTCGAGAAACCTGATTTCTCCCCTCCAACCAGAAGTCAGAAGTTAAAACACCCATTTCCGTCTCCCAACATTCAAATATCTTCAACCCAGCACTCCCAACTTCGGAGACACCTCTCTGCTAAGTTTCTTGCTCGAAGAAATTAATAACATTTATTTATAAGTAAAATAACTTCTGAATCTTAACAACTAAATAAAGTTTATTTAATAATCGATTTAAAATGATTAGCACTGTAATACAGATCAACATAACAATGTATAATTTATACAAAAAAAAGAAAGTAATATTATCCATAAAAAAACCCTGGTCTAATGCCTTTTTAAACTTCTCTAAGATTAAAGTAATTATTTAAGGAAAATATATTTTTCTTATTCACAATATATCCTATCTAAATCAAGAGATGTGATATGATCTTATTTTGGTAAATATGCTCCCATTTTCGTAATCAGTAAATTGTTAATCATATTCACACCAAGCATATATGGATACTTTTTTAATAGTTAATGTGTCCGAACACGTTTCCTATTTGGTTAAAATTATATTTTATAACATATTTCCATCGAGATTTTTTGGTGAAGGGTAGTGTGTGAGGAAAAGTAAAAACTGGTTTCATAAATATTTTTTCATATTAATATACATCTTTTGTATATCACCCCCCCCCCAATCCAACATAATTTAGCTTGCAAAATGAATATTAATTTTATCAAGTAGATGACAAAATATTTTTTCTTGAGAGATTTCAAACAGCTAGTAAGATGTTTTGACTTTGCTTTCCTTGGCAGTTAAAATCATTGATCTGAACTCCCCTCCAGGGACAGGGATGTCCTTGGTTTCTTCCTTCAAGAAAAGCTAGGGCCTGGGTTATCTCCTGGGTATAATAAAACCAAAATCAGTTCTGCAGAGGTTTGTTGGACTCAGGGTGCCAACCTTTGAAATCTCAGTTTCTGAATTTGGTATTGTTGTGAAAAACATTGAAAATTAACCCTGAAGGTTTATGACTTTGGACAGGGAGCAGTTACACTGAAAGACCTCATATATCTAAACGTAATGGTTTTTCACACCTTGAGACACTGGCAAATGCTATAAGTCTAGTATTTTGAAGCTAGTATATATTTGTTAGCTAATGACGTTTGATCAGAAAAATTTCACATGATTCATTTGAACATATATTAAAGTAAACATATATTAAATTGTTTAATTTACAGTCGTTTGTTTTTTATTCATTTTATGCTTACATTGTTACAATCGTACCTAACCGAAACTCGAACCCAGTTTATATCAACCAAGTCTTATGTGGGATTGTATATTGTATTGTAAATTATGGAAAATCAGTTAGTGCTCACTTTCAGAATTTTTCTCTCAAATGTCTCTGTGGAGAAAATATTTTTCGTACCAAAACAAGATCACTTTTATTGAGGAATAGGGTAAATTAATTTTAAGGAAGGAATTTACTTTACATCATATTTATTTACAAAACATATGCAAATACAAAATGATCCAAAAATTTATGCACAACATTTTAACATAAGCGAGTACAGATGGCTCCAAAACAAATACAAGTAACTACATGATCACACAAAAAATTTTAACACTACCAAGTAGAATTTTCTCCAAACATTAGCATGCTAAACAAACACAAGTTTTTTTCAAAAAGTAGTTGCTAAAACTATTTCTTTCCGAAACAAAGTCGAAGTGCTTTATGCCAACGTGCTAATAACTTATTGATATTAAATTTACATTTTGCTTTTTTGTATACACAAGCATGCAATTTTGTTATCATGATGATCCATCTTTTTGTAGTAGTGGAATACATACAAGTAAATACTTTTTATAGTAAATTGCAGTCATTACTTCTCTCTTCCCAAATAATAGCATATGACTCAACTAATATCCACATGTGATTCGGGAGGAGAATCATCATTCTCTGTTTCACCCCAGTCGGACATCATTGCCCAAGATACCATTAATTTTGAGTTTTCCTCTGCAGAGAAAAATGTTAAATTTAATCCATATGTTTAACACAATTGTTTGAACAAGGGGCAAATGTATTTTTTAAATATCTATTACTTTACCATTATGCACACTTTCGAAAATGTGTTTTTTCTCAACTCCACCTACATACATTTCACAATTATTTAGGTAATGTTTGCAAGTAGCTTTAATATTATCCCATCTTCCACTCTTCCATCTATTTGTTTTCTGGTATTTAGGATATAGATATTCCCAGTAACATGGTTATTTGAAGCTTAATACAGCTGTATGTTCTTCCATATCAGCAATAGCTAATTCTTAATGATAAATATTTTTCTGCAGACTGAAATCCTTGCACATCACAAAACATCTTGTCATAGCTGTGGTTTGCATCTACTGATTCAATTCTTTATTTTTACCAGATTATCTCTTAAATTGTAACTGGCTAATCTGTCATAAATTATAAGAGTGTAAGCTTGTATATTTGCTGTAATTTGTGTATTGGCAATAATTTAAATTCATGAAACAATCGCGTTATTGGTAATTCTGTCATCCTGTTTGCTTACATCAAACCCAAAAACATTCCTCTGGTTTTAAACGATTCGGGTTCTAGGATTGAACAGATTTTGTAACAATACATTTCCTGAAACTTTGGGTACATATCATACGAAATAAGGAATTCCCCATCTGCAAAGTTCATATTTAAATCCATGTAGGGGTAAGTTTCACTGTTTAGATTCAGTTTAATACTTTTCATATCACAATTATCGAATATTTATCTATCAGGCTTTAAATTGTTTTGTCGATTTGTTTGAAAACCAGTGTAAACATGTCTTGGTTTTTTCTGATGAAAAACTTGATTTCACATTCCAAATGACTTTTTGTGATGTTAGCAGTGTTGAAAAACTTCTAAAGCCCACGATCTGAATGCAATGTCTAGATTCTTCTCATTTTCGATAATTTATAATAACTTTACACATTCACCAGTATTAAGTTCATTATGTGACATCAACCATTCCACACTGCTTAATTCAAATGTTACATCTTCCTCATTATTAGCTGTATCGCATATGACATTCAAATGTGTATTGCTGAATAGAATAACTAATTCTCGTTTAGCATATAACATTACATGTTTGTAGTCTTCAGCAAAACCCAAAACCATACTTAATGGTATAACAACTTCGTATTTTCCACCTGGGTTTATTTGTAGTGAGTAATCGCTAGCATTGTTCCACTCAGCCATAAGCCCTGTATAAATATTGTTTACAGTTCCTGAGAGATAGTTCTTTATCATGGAGATATTTCCAACATCTCGTGTTTAATCAATTTCCACTCCATTTAGCAGATATGCAACTCTGGCGATTAAATGGAGTATTCCATTTCTTACTATTTTTGTAATTGCTGGATTACTTGCATCAGCTGTCTTTTTAATTGTTCCTCTAAACCTTTAACTTGATTTTGACAGTAATGTTTAAATATCATGATTTTGAATTGAAATCCTTATTTCCGATGGAAACGTCTACGGACCTGCACAGAATGTTTCATACACATGTATTTCCGTATTGGTGATTGCATTTTCATAGCTGATCGGTTCTTCGACATTCCATTTCTATTAACAGTATATCCTAATTCTTTTAAATACAATTTGTTGCCTCGTTATAACTTCATAGGTAACTTATTTGAAGTAAGCGTTTTATGCTTGCATTTAGGTCTTTTTATACTTCCTTTCTTCGAAATACGTTCCTTTGTGACATATTTCTTAAAAGAACCACCTACTTTACGTCCGAATTTACTATTATACACTATACCCATTATGATTGTAATGTGCAATGGAATGAAACTGTTTATATAGCTTTTTTTAATGTAAATGAATGGTAAGTTCTTAGTTTCCAATATTAATGCGTGTACTGTCTTGATCGACAATTGTAACAACTATTTCATCAACACTATTCACTACTACTAGGATATATATCACTTTATTAGGTAATTCAATTAATTTATAACCTGGAGCTACATCACACTTGAATTCATGTATATTGTTTGTCGGGTTTTCCATTCAAATATGAACCGTCTACAATATTAACATACAATTTTATTATATACCATACAATTATATAACATACAATATTAACATACGATATTAACATAATTATACGACAGACATTTACCAACAATATATTGAACTGTTTTGATGATTAGTGTACTTGATTAGCTGGATATATTTTCTCCATTCATAACCCAACATATTTGAAATTGAATTGTCTTCTGAGAAATAGATATTGCATTACTATACATTGAACTAGTTAACATATTTGGATTTCGAGGTAATCGTAAATGTCAATCTTCAGGTAATGCCATTTTAATGAATGTTTCCAGGTCATCCAACTCATAAGATCCTACTGGTATCACAATCTTGTATGTGTTTTCAATAATATTAGCCATAAATAATTGGTTTTGCAAACCAATGTTTGGTATGCTGTTGTAAGCAGCAAATTCTATTAGACTTATTGGCCATTCTCCATCTAACTCCAATGCAGGGAAATATACCGCATACAATTAAGACGAATTAACAATTAACATCAATGTAATTGACATTACTAATATGTTTTACAATTAGTTATATATCCTATTTATAGCCAAAAAACCTAAACATAAATGTCCACAATTGATTGTATTTGGTAATTGCTCCATTGTGTAATTGTTCCTTAATTGTGTTTTTTTTAAATAATTATGTATTTCAATTGGAGGATGTAAATTGCCAAAACTGTCATAATAAAATGATTGATTTTCATTTTTAATTAATGCAACCCAATGCATTCCTTCATTTTGTTTCAATTCTAAATTAACAAGCATACATTCACGAAGACTTGGTTTCTTTGGTAAATCGTCTCATATACACACATCAGAAATAGGGAATATCCAGTTTCTTTACAAATACATTAATATTTTTGTTTGTTAATGCACATTTTGGGGAAAATGCACATTTTGATTTATTCATCCTTATCGAACTTTATACTGTTACAAATACATTCCTTTACCATTTGATTTAACTGCCCTACTAATTGCGGAAACCCCTCCGAGGATTGATCCAAGAGCTGTTAATGCTTGAAATTAGAACGGAATGATCCCTCCTTTATTTGTTTATCTTTTAGTTTTAGGTTTTAGACCCATTCCTCTCTTCACCTTTGTGTGCACAACTTTATCAACAACCGAAGCTCCAGTCTTCTCACCAATAAATGTAAATAGGTTCTACCTTATATTTGCAGCTTTATCTGCTAGAATCATATCCATTATATGTCTTTCTTTCAAATCATTTATTAGATCATAAACTATCTCATGTTCTTTACACGCATAATACAAAGTTTATTCCTTGATCATTCTATGCCAAATATTTTGCAAGTTTAGTACCTGGCCCACAATAATTGTACTTCGATAAATGTAATTCAAATGGTAATTGAATAAATCAATGTATTCAATACATCACATCCTTTTTTGATACGTTTAGTATGAGCCATTGTCTTCATCTGAATGCGAACCTATATATATAGACCTACATTTATAATTTTATGTTAGTATGTTACATAATACTGTGTAATTGTGTAGAAATGAAGGTTATAAAACTAAATGTACATCTCCTGGTAATTTTAAATACGAAAGAAAACGTAATTGAACAGAAACATGGTATTCTTTTACCATCAAATATATGTTGTATAATAAGCAGACCTTTTTCATGAGGAAAAACTTGTGTTATTATGTCGTTCTTGGAACATCAGACTGGACTTAAATTTGAAAATGCTTAGTATATGTCAATGATTAGCAATCATTTTGTCGTTAATTTGAAGGAATGCGAGCTATATTTCCCTTGTACAAATAAAGAAGATACGATGTATCCGAATGAAGAATTGCCCAATTCCGTATTTACTTTTGACGATGTTTGGTGTGAACCACAGGGTGACATACATGAATATTTTTATTTCAGTTGACATTCATATGGTGATTGTTTTTATCTATCGCAAAGTTATGCACTTACTATGAAACATAATTTGCGCAATAATGAAAATATGGTAATTGTGTTTTAAAATGGACAGTATAAATCTGCAACATTTTTACAATGATCATGCTCTAGGCAATATGACGTTTAAAAAGTTATAAGGTATGTGTTTTTACAGTTGGAAAGAAAATTTTTGTTTTTTGGGATATTATACCAACACTTACCCTATATAAAGACAGATGCATGTCTGGTTTTGAGTTTTTTTTTTACTTCCAGGCGAAGAACAATGAGTATTTCAAAGTTTGGACATAGTGGTATAAAATGCAATTATTACAATAGCTGTTTAACCAAAAATCGCGATGGGATTGTGATTTGAAGGACATATATTACATAATATGGGTATAGCTGTGAAAGAGATCGATATGGTAAATAAACATATGTGGAAGACTTAAGCACTATTAAGCTAAACATGTTATATCGCATTCAAATGATATTCAAGAGAAATTAATACAGTTATTGGATTTGAATGATAATGTTTATAAAATCACGACTGTAGTTGCAAACATTTTAAACAATAGTAGCACTAATATACAGAGTAATGAATTTAGAATAGAAGAAAATTAAAATGGATTTAGTAAGTAATTTAATGATATGACATAGTTTTACAACACAACTTACTGAAATGTGACTATTTAAGAGTTGTCATTAATTAAGTGGTAAATGCTACTATTACAAAACAACTTGAAATGCGAATGGAAAAAATTATGCAATATATGAGAGACGAAGTAATTAATAAAATAATTGGTTTAGTTATGCAAACAGTTTTGAGAAAACAAAATAATGATTTAGAAACAGTGATGAACTATTTTATAAATGATTTGATAGCTAAAACTATAGCAAAATTAGATGTTTTAAGTAAAATCGATCAGATTGGAAACAAACCCAATGTAATCGACTTACTACATCAGTCAGAAAAGCATAGACTTAATTCATATATAAATAAATTGAATTTAATGAAATGTAATCAAAACATGTCTGCCTCTGCTTCGGAATCACATTAATGTTATATCTGCTGTGAAAGATAAATATTTACTAGTCAAGCAAGCCCGTATGGAATGGGATGTTTTAAAGGAAGAAATATTAAACCAGTTAAGAGTATATGGCTACATTGCATTCTGTGTTGAAGAAAACCAAAAATAAATGGCTTTGGAAATTAAAACGGAAGAACCTTTAACAAAGAAAAAGCAAACTCTTTCTCAATTAATACAATGTTATTTAGTTTAAAACTATCTATGTCTACCTGCGATATGAGATTTGGTGTTTATCAACATGAAAACAACTGGTTCCTGGGAGATTCGTTAGTTAAATTTTTGCCTGAGAATAAAATTTAAAGAGGTGATTATGTAACTGATGTTAGTGAAGGATTATTTGAATTATTGTTGAAAAACTTTCCAAATGGATATCCTGACACCGATTTGCAGAAATATAAAGAACTTATTTTTCGAATGAATGCTAATATTCATTAAGGAGCTGAATACCACCCGACAATACATTTAATAGGAGATATAGAATGAAGTGGATGATATAAAGATGAAGTTGGTGATCGTTTTTCTCCTGTATATTGGAAAATTTCTAATGAATTGGTTGATAGATTAAATCTTCTCATCGCTTCGAGAGTGTCTGGGAATAATTCACATACAAACAATTGTTTTTCTATCACTAAAGAGTTAATGGAAGACGGTTATATTACAAATGAACTTTAATAAGATTGCTCAAGAGCTTCATGCTCCTGCAAGGATAAGATATCCTAGAAGATGTTATAGCTCATGTTTTAAATTATCTTTTACAAGTATATTTTAACCTTAATAGAAATATCGTTGGAGTATATCTTTGAAAAACAAAACTGGGAAACAGGTTACCGATGCAATGAAGGTCGTTTTGAAAGAGTGAAAGCCCAATTCGCTCCAAACCGACAGAGGATCTGAATTTTTTTCTGCACCATTATGGAAACTAATCACCGAATATGGTAATAATCACTACGCAATGTATTCGGAGTTTAAAGTGAGTGTTGTGGAACATTACAACAAATCGATTAAGCAATTAATATACAAACATTTCACATCGAGGGGGACTTACAAATGGGTTGATGTTTTGCCTGAAATAGTAAAGTTTTATCATTCTATATATCATAGAACTATCAAAATGTTCCCAAAGAAGTTAGGGATAATAGTTTAAAGAAAACTATTTATAATAATGTTAAAGTCATCGATGAAATAAAACCAAATCCGAAGTTGGGGAATTTATATGTATCTCGAAGCAGAAAGGAATCTTTGAGAGGAAATTTATGGCGAATTCGTCTTTCAAAATATTAAAAATTATTCAATTAGACAAACACATCCCAGAATATATTACATAGAAATATACGATGGAGAACCAATAAAAGGTGGATTTTCGAAACAGAACTGCAAAAAGTCAGTTCTCCAAATGAATATTTGGTTGATAAAGTCACTAAAAGGAAGAAATATTTGTCCTTGGTTCGATGGAGAAGATACTCAAAAACACACGACTCCAGGTTAAGAATCAAGATCATAAAAGATTGTAATACAATGTTGGTAAGGTTTAATAGTAAATAAAAGATTGCTAATTATATTTATTTGCTATTTGATTAAATGAATATCTGGATGGGGAATGGATGTATAATTTATTGTGTAATCAATCCCCTTGTTGATTGGATTATCGTTTCATTCGATTAACATTTGAGCGATAATCCAATGTGATCAAATCTTTTTAATTTTGATGTCATTCACATTTAGGTGATTATCTATTACATTTCATATGCAATTCAACTGGTATCTGTGATAGAATCGTTTTATTGGAAATTAGCATTTAGGTGTTAGTTGGGTGTTAATTAATTGTGATGTAATAGATTGTTTTTGATGTTATATTTCTTCGAATCGGGATAAAATTTCGCGGTACTTTACAGTTTACAGACATTTAAGATGTGATTTGTTTAATTCGTTGTAATTTCCTGAAATTGAAATACATATTTTTTTTAACTTAAAAGTATTTGGGATGCTATTCTGTTTTAATGTTAATTAGAATGTATTGGTAATGTGATATATTCCTTAGAACTTGGATAATGTTTCCTGGAATTTGTTTCTCGGATTAAATTTCCATGCTATTTTGTGTTTTTTAATTTAATTGTGACATAATTCGTCGTTACTTTGTCGGAACAATTTTCTGGGTTTCATAACTGTTTGTGGAATGTTATATTTCTTTGCTTGTAACAATATAGTTATTCGAGATTGGTCACTTTAAGAGAGCAATATACTAGTCCCCATGCTAAATACTTTTTATATGATAATCGTTATTAATTTTAACTGTGTAACCAATTTTTACATTGTAAAATATATAAATGTTTTTGATGGTGTAAGATTAAAAAATTGGAGGAAAAAAACACTCTACAAAATGTAAAGTTTTAATACTGAAATTAAAATTCAATGCAATGTTTTAAATGCATTCCACTTGCTTTAAACTTTTGAAAGACATGCGAGAAGAGGTTAAGGAAAATCATTATGTACATTGTAGGCTAGCTGCATGTCGGGAACCCATGCCGCAAAGAGAAAATTGTTGGTTAGGCGGGCTGCAGAGGGGAAGTTCTCCTGCTGGCGCGTCCGTAGGCTCTGCACATGAGGAGATGGTTGTCGGGCGGTTGGAAGTAGGTGGGAGTTGTCAGGAGGGCACAGGAGGGGTAGATCGGTCGGACAGAGGTGCATGCGGGTGGTAGCAGCAGCTTAGTGTACTAGATCTTCCAATCCCTCACCCGCTTCTTGCTATGCATATCTCACACCTGCGCACAACCCGGCCCAGCGCTTCTCGTCTCGTTTCCTCTCATCGGCTCTCGAGACCAAAGTTTTCCTCACTCCCGCACACACTTAATTCTCGGCTAACCGTTAGCTGGTATTGCACACAAGGTTTTAGAATGACTCGTTCTCGTATATTTTGTAAAAACACGTCGCTGTAATTGACTTCCTTCCCTAAATAAATTTGGAACTGATTTTTACTCAACATAGAATAATAAACTTTAGCGAGATTATAAGTTTCTGGGGTAGGAAAAGCTATACATGAAATATGTATTTTTGTCTGCTAGACGAATAAATATGTCGGATTGGAACCAAAACAACTTTTCCAACATGTTTGTTTAACATATGTTTTCAATGGTTGAAAATAAAATTTAACTTGAGTATTTGCTTACATCGTATTACTTAAAACTTGAATAAAAATACATGTTTGAAAAATGGTGTTCTTTCAATGTTCAAAATTTTTGGTGAGTTAAAATGATGTCTTATAGCTGTGTTGATATGAAAATTAATCAGTGATTAGTTAAAAGTTGTTGGGAAACGGGAATAAACTTTAAAATGTCATCTAAGATTGTTAGAAATGGAATCAACATAAAAAAAGTTTGGTGGAAAACAGTTTATATTTTAAATTGCATTTATTATGTTTAAAAACATTTGGAATGTATTTCTTAGTCATGAGGAAAAATAGTTTTATTGGTGGGAGTTGTGAAATTTTTTAATTTGCTTTGAATGCGCTAGGATCTTGCCTTCCGAAATATAGGAGGAGGCTTCAGTGCCTGAGCGAAAATAACATTTGGTAGGGGAGAGAGGAAATAGTCCAGGTCAGTTCAAAATTCACTGCTGACTCCCTAGGGAAACAGTCGCTTTTACCTTGAAGCAAGCTATATTCATAGCCGAGGCAGTGCTTTGGAGTCGAAGAGCCGAAACAGGGAGGGAAACCAACACTAGAAAAAACGTGTTCTGAATACTGTAGTGGTCTTGGAGAAGAACTTGCTTTTCACACAAAGACAGCTTATGGAGTAGGGGTGGGGCAGGTGCATGAACAGAACGACCCGATCTGAGTGCATGTAGTCAATTATCGCCATCTTGCCTTAGTGTTGAAAAAATGATAATCACAGGCAGCCCAGGGTCGCATTCATGTGAGGGTTGGGAGGTGGTGTAGGGAGCGCTGGAGCGAAGTGACATCACCTATTCAGTCGCCACCATCTTAAGTTACTCATGAATGCTTAGAGGAGACAGATGTACAGCTCTCTCTCTCTCTCTCTCTATCTATATATATATATCTGCACCGCACCTCTAGAAACTTGGCGGCCGACGAGCTTACGATCGGTGGTTACTCCAACTACGGACCAGCGACCATCTCTAGAGATAGCTGCGATTAACATTTTATAATGTATGTGATTTAATATAAAAGTATTTTATCGGGAAAATATAAACTTTCGTGTGTTAACTAAATATTGCGATAAGATTTTCTATTTCTGAGCTCGGTCTACGAAAATACAGTTCGTGTTAACAAGTGTGCTCTATTTACAGAAATGTGTAGTATATCCATTATTTAAAAAAAAAATTTCTCTTTGAGGATGTTTGTGCATATTTTCCGTTATATATAAAGTGATTTGGGATCAAGCGCCATGCAAGTTGGTTATTTTGAAACAAATCATTTGGGGTAACATTTAATATCGTTAGTTACTTTCTTGTATATCGTTATATATTTTACTTATCAGAATAGGCGTACGCTATTGTGTCTGGTTTAAATCGTACTGAGTTTTTTTGTCGTTAGATATTATTCACCAGGATGAATCGTGTAATTTGTTCATGTTAATGTGTTATTTATTTATACTGACTAGCTGGATTTTGTATAGTGAGTATGCACTTGTCGACATCAGATGTTATTCACCTAGTCAAAATTCTTTCTCATGTAAGTTATATTTCTAGGCTCGAGACTCACATTACGTTTAAGATCCACATAATTGCATTCGGAAAACAGATTGTTTGTCATTACTAACACAGGAATCGCATCTTTCAAAGTCGCCTATCTCCCACCACCATCTACAAGCAATATCCCCCCAATAGAATTTACACTTATGTCACTCGTAGAAATCGTTTGGACACTGAAATTTTCTCGTGTGTTAAATATATTCGTAAATATCGTCTATCTACCACCGTCACTCCAAACATGTCAAAATTATAAAAATTAGAAAAAATTACTCTTATCCCACTCTAGCACTAAACTCTACACCTATTTAAGACATTGAAACCCATCACTCTAGTCAGTCGACTGCCAGAACTCCAAGAGCGAGGACATACCAGAACTCCTGCTACCCCTACCCAAAAAGTAAGAAAGAAAGATAATCAAGGAAAAGATAGATCCGATTAAGGATTAATCCAATCAATCAAATCAATAATCCATCAATTAATCCCAATTAATCACAGGTGCGGTAGGACCGGCATGCCCCTACTACTCACAATATGAGAAATTTCATCTTGGTTTATAGAAATGCAAATTTTTTATCACAATTAAGTTTATAAATATTGTTAATGTTGTAATTTTCGTGGCAATTAGGATAGCAAAAGTTTTGCGCATATGAATTTATTGATGCTTATTAATGGTATAAACAATCCCAATAAAACAATTTCAACAAGAAACCAAAAATTATAAGATGGAAAACCTGGAAATATTTGTTTACGTACATGTCCTATGTTCAGACATGATGTATTTTTAACCATTGCATCAGTGGCTATGTCTGCCGCGGTAGCTTCAAGTGTTCGTGTTCCGGTCATGCTTAAATTCTTTGCGATAGCAAAAACTGTTTAATGCACTTATACAGAACAATACAAAAATTTAGTTCAAACAATTAATCGTTACAAGTTTGTGGCAAACAAGTATTAACAACGAAATAATTTGGTTTCAGCAACAACATATTTAATTGTCCCTGTAAAAAAAATTAATTTGGTTGCGGCAAATAAATCGTATCTCTCCGTCCCCCTTTTTCCGCCCGCTACGCCACATGTAAGAGTTTCTATATTTCTCAAATACCAGCCATATCCACTGTCTCCTTGTTGCAGTACGCTGTTCACGGTAAGCTCAGTACTTTTGAAAACTATGTTTAAGATCTACTTGTATGAACACCATGTATTCTTCCACCATTTGAGGAATTAACTTTGCCGCGAGCCTGATCACGGTATTCATGCGAGTGTCAAGTGAAACTGAAATTTATTAGAGAAGAGAATGTTTTACAAATGTGCTAATGCGCGTTTAAAAAAATCAGAAAAAAAAATGAATTAATGCAGTATTCACAGACGTCTGCCTAACAATATTAATTCAAAGTTAAGTCATGGAACTACTTGTCTTCCGTCGTTACCAACATCACTGCATACACACCGGTCAGTGTGTCCGTTAGAATTTTTACAGGTAGGGGCAATGAGGTTTCTGAAACGTTGATTTCAAAAATGCTTAATTTGGTGTAAACAGTCTATATAACAGTGTTTCCTTATACGTTGGCTTCCATTTCCAGTGAAAATGTATGTGATTTTCCGATATCTACAACAGCGTAAGCTCCTCGCTCGTAATCACAACGAGCATCTTCACAGACTGCAGACTTATGTTGCTCTACCCTGCGTCAAGGCAGGGTGGTTGGTTTCCTTTGTGGGAAAACCTCCCTCTACGGCTTTGCCACGTCCAGTGGCTTGAGCCTCGTGCGCTCTGCTCAAAGAGAACCAAGCTCCTGAATCTGAAGTTGCGGTTTGCGCGCACCGCTCTATAGGCTATTCACGGTAAATTGGACACTTTAAAGCCCTGCTTATAATTTACGTTGTGTATTCTCCCGCCTTGTTTAAGATTAGCGTTGTCGTGGGCCTCATCACTTTATTCATACATCGGTCAACTGGGAAATCATGAGAACAGTAAATATTTAACAAATATTCCCAATTTTTACACTTCGATCCATAAAAAATACACAGAAAGCTATATAAATAATTTAAATTATCATAAATAGTTACCTAATACTTTTTTATTCGACGTTACGATGTGGAATTACTTTCCCTCCATCGTTACCAACTTTACTGAGCACATGTCACTCATTGTGCCCGTTAAAATATATGACAGCACCTTGCTAACTTTTCAATACATCCGTATTATTTTGTACAAGAGTTGGTGGCAGAACTACGTTTTCTGCCTTTAAACATGCCTCGCCGGTAGTTTTTTGTTTAAAATGTTATACCATATTTTACTACCACGAAATTTAATCTTGAATAAATCACATATTAAAATGGATATATCGACTGGTAATAAATAATTTTCAACTGAAAGTGGACAGGCGATCTCCTTGGAAAATAAATTCAGTGGATGGAGTTTAGTGTTGAGATACCGGATAAAGAATATATTTTTAACGTAAACAACGTGTAATTGATAGGAGTAATCTGTGTCAGTTTCTGTATTAATTGAGTGATAATCCTTAGAGAGATATAATTTTTGCCCAGAGTGTTGTAGAAAATGAACAATCTCGCCACTGATGTGGTTCTCGTTCAGAAAGAGAAACTGCGCCGCCGTGCGTGCGTTGCAAACATGATTCTTTCTCAGTTCTTTTTCTAACTTCCTTGTGTAATACGTACGAGGTACAATACGGATGTTAGTGACTGCCTGTAACTATTGCCGGATGTGTCCGTCTACCCATGCTCTGACGTCCATGATATGCTATTCATGGTAAAATGAGCCCTTTTAAAAGGCTCTCACAACAAGCATAATAACCAAACAGTTATATTTTATTGTGGTCTTAGGCATTTATTTTTGAGATAAAATGTATTTACCGTGTTAAAAATCATATAACAATTTTTGTTTTAACAATTGGCATAAGGATACAAATAAATTGAAACGAATTCTTGATAATGTACTTAAATAGTTCTCACTTTACCGTGAACGGCGTATACATATTTTCCTCCATCAGGTAAATCGCTTTTCTCCCTTCATCTTGTCAGGGGTTGATTCCCAGCGATTGGAGTAGGGTACACGATCATCCGACAGAGGAATTGTGCCTTTTTTTAAAAACGTTGTATTGGCTGTTTCCAATTAGCGTTGTTCGTACATGACCTTACTTGCCCAGTGTAGACTTTTCCTGGCTATTCGAACGGATGATCATCTACTCCTACTAAACCGCCGCCCTATGTGGCAGTTTTAGCATATATTACTAGGAAACATACGAATATGCTACATGTAATCTTGAGCTTTATATGATTATGTTTGCGGATGTTTGACCTCTGTATTTCTGAGTACTCTGTGAGGTTACCCTGTAACCTCCACTGCCATGACCTTAAGGGTATCAGCCCCGGACTTCTACGATTTATATTTAAAAAAAAACTATCTTCGTAAATTATATAAAACTATTACAGTTGCACTCTCATTACTATTTTGCTAGCTACGGCTGACATAAGTCGTTTCTCCTCGCCGCCGGTTGCAGAAATTATACTATCAATAGTATAGAACCAGCACTTACTTAAGAAACTGCATACCGCAGATAAATGCCCTATGTCTTATCGATGCCTAAAACAAAATACAAAATCTATGGTATAGGTTGTTCCAAAAATTCTGTGAATACAAAATGACATGGAATGACACCTCTTAATGTGGTGTTAAGGAGAGGAGTGCAGAGATTTGGGCGACTCTTAACCGTCGTGGTCTTGAGAGCCGATGAGGGTGAAGTGAAGTGAGTATGGATGAGCGCCGGTATTAAAGGGCAGAGGGAACTGGACATCCCCGAGAAAACCCACCGACTAACAGCACCGCACGGCACGATTCCCACTTGTTAAACTCCGGGAGCGACCCCACCGGGAGGTGGGAGATGAGTAGTGTGACCTGTACACCGCCGTGACCCCCGTGATGTGGTAGGCGGATAGGAACGCCATTATTTTAACAAGCTTATATTTGACTGCACTTGTTAAACTCCGGGAGCGACCCCACCGGGAGGTGGGAGATGAGTAGTGTGGCCTCTACACCACCGTGACCCCCCGTGATGTGGTAGGCGGATAGGAACGCCATTATTTTAACAAGCTTATATTTGACTGCACTTGTTAAACTCCGGGAGCGACCCCACCGGGAGGTGGGAGATGAGTAGTGTGGCCTCTACACCACCGTGACCCCCCGTGATGTGGTAGGCGGATAGGAACGCCATTATTTTAACAAGCTTATATTTGACTGCACTTTTTAAACTCCGGGAGCGACCCCACCGGGAGGTGGGAGATGAGTAGTCTGGCCTGTACACCACCGTGACCCCCCGTGATGTGGTAGGCGGATAGGAACGCCATTATTTTAACAAGCTTATATTTGACTGCACTTGTTAAACTCCGGGAGCGACCCCACCGGGAGGTGGGAGATGAGTAGTCTGGCCTGTACACCACCGTGACCCCCGTGATGTGGTAGGCGGATAGGAACGCCATTATTTTAACAAACTTATATTTGACTGCACTTGTTAAACTCCGGGAGCGACCCCACCGGGAGGTGGGAGATGAGTAGTGTGGCCTCTACACCACCGTGACCCCCCGTGATGTGGTAGGCGGATAGGAACGCCATTATTTTAACAAGCTTATATTTGACTGCACTTGTTAAACTCCGGGAGCGACCCCACCGGGAGGTGGGAGATGAGTAGTGTGGCCTGTACACCACCGTGACCCCCGTGATGTGGTAGGCAGATAGGAACGCCATTATTTTAACAAGCTTATATTTGACTGCACTTGTTAAACTCCGGGAGCGACCCCACCGGGAGGTGGGAGATGAGTAGTGTGGCCTCTACACCACCGTGACCCCCCGTGATGTGGTAGGCGGATAGGAACGCCATTATTTTAACAAGCTTATATTTGACTGCACTTTTTAAACTCCGGGAGCGACCCCACCGGGAGGTGGGAGATGAGTAGTCTGGCCTGTACACCACCGTGACCCCCCGTGATGTGGTAGGCGGATAGGAACGCCATTATTTTAACAAGCTTATATTTGACTGCACTTGTTAAACTCCGGGAGCGACCCCACCGGGAGGTGGGAGATGAGTAGTCTGGCCTGTACACCACCGTGACCCCCGTGATGTGGTAGGCGGATAGGAACGCCATTATTTTAACAAACTTATATTTGACTGCACTTGTTAAACTCCGGGAGCGACCCCACCGGGAGGTGGGAGATGAGTAGTGTGGCCTCTACACCACCGTGACCCCCCGTGATGTGGTAGGCGGATAGGAACGCCATTATTTTAACAAGCTTATATTTGACTGCACTTTTTAAACTCCGGGAGCGACCCCACCGGGAGGTGGGAGATGAGTAGTCTGGCCTGTACACCACCGTGACCCCCGTGATGTGGTAGGCGGATAGGAACGCCATTATTTTAACAAGCTTATATTTGACTGCACTTGTTAAACTCCGGGAGCGACCCCACCGGGAGGTGGGAGATGAGTAGTCTGGCCTGTACACCACCGTGACCCCCGTGATGTGGTAGGCAGATAGGAACGCCATTATTTTAACAAACTTATATTTGACTGCACTTGTTAAACTCCGGGAGCGACCCCACCGGGAGGTGGGAGATGAGTAGTGTGACCTGTACACCGCCGTGACCCCCCGTGATGTGGTAGGCGGATAGGAACGCCATTATTTTTACAAGCTTATATTTGACTGCACTTGTTTGTATGTACGGTAGGTGTCTGTGAAGTGTCTGTCCGGCGCCCAGCGATTCACTAGCATTCACGATGTATTTGGTAGACAAGTAGTCGATTACTGGTGGCGTGTAGAGTTTCAGTGCCAGGGAAGTCCTCATTTATACATGGTTGTGTGGTTAAAAGACCATCCAAACTTTGAAACACAACAAGGAATTCGAATGATCCACCGCGTGTGTGTATGTGAAATGCCATTTGAAGATTCCGATCCGTTTGAGCTCGTATGTCAAATACATTGACATAAACACACGTGTAAGATGAATAATGAATATTCAGCGTGATGGTTCAACTTCCTGCGAAAAGAGTGCACTGAAACTTGCCTGATCGCGAGAGATACCGATGAGTGACAAGTCTGTTAATGTATAAATAGCCTACTTATATAATAAAAAACAAAATAGTTGAGACTAGTCAGTGTGAAATAAACTAACTGTAAAAACCTTTTAAGACAAAGCTATTATTTATAAATGAACTTAAAAGATAAAAATAATCATAGAAGCAGGAGAACTTGTAAGACGTGGTCGAACAGCCGTAAAAACTTTACTATTAACTAGTATTTGTGTATAAATTTATATTTAGTGTATAAAAGCTTAACGCTAATAATTAAGATCCTTATGCAAGATGTGTGCTTACTACGCTTACGCAAGTGAGGTATAGGCCTACGTTCTATATTGCACCGAAATTTTATATACTAAATATAAATTGATACAAAAATATTAATTTGTAGTAAAGTTTATTACTGCTGTTCGACCACATCTTACAAGTTCTACAAACTCTGACACTACTCCTATAATTATCTGTTTAGTTAATTTGTAAATAAATGTTAGTTTTAAAAGGTTCACTTGAGCTCCAGTCGTTGATGGTGATTGTGGGCGGGGTGTTTGCCGAGTAATGGCAATTGGTCTCGACGACGAGGCGAGGGCGACCGACGCGGCGAGGCGCGGCGGTCCATTGTGTCCTACAGCCGCCCTCGCCTGATGAGATGCACTCGATGGACCGTGGCTGCGGGGTCAGACACCCCTCCCCCCTTTTTCCCACTCTCTCTCTCACACACACACACCGCGCGCGCGCGCGCCTGGCTGTCTGCACGGACCTCTGGCCGCTTGCTGGGAGACCCGCCTGTCCTGCGAGTTTCTGCACCACTTTCCAATCCTATACGAACTGCCTGCCGCGCCGAGAAACTACACTTTTTTGTATGTTTCGAACTTTATGTGTGTGGTCAGGAGTCATACTGGGGACTGGAGATCAGTTGAGAGCGAGCTGTCGTCTGAGACGGACGTACCAATAGACTCACAGTACTTAATAATTGTTAATTGCGATATGTAATAATTCATTTACTGCACACGCAAGTGCGCGATTAAATGGTTACTTTTATACATAAATTAATTAATAGAATTATTTATTACATTCGCGAATTAAATCAAAACATACGCAACTGCATTACCCCCTACCCCTCCCCTCACTCACCATCCAAGCTCAGTAGTGTTCTGGACTTCGAAGAGTCAACCTATGCTGCTGCTGCAGCTGCTCCTCTCCCCTCCCTCAACCACCATCACAGATCATCCATGCTCTGAAATCCGAAGGAGCAACATCTACTCTCCGCAAATGTCACTTGTACCTTTCTTGCTCCAAGAACCAGCCGAACAATTACAGCACACCTACAGAAAATCAGGGGTAAGCCCCTGTGCACAAATGGGTACCACCAACCGCCAATCACAGAATACATCAGGGGAGGGAGAGGAGGAAGGGATACAGCCAATCACAACACACCTCTGAAGAAGGGGTGGTGGAGGAGGTAAATAGACTGAGGAAGAGGAGGCATGGGGGCACAAATTTTTTAGAAATGGCACTTAGGCCACTCTTGCACTTTGTATCGTAGTACTGGCATGCCCTCACTACAGACTAGTAAAATTTAATTTCTATGCCGACGGTGGAGAATTAAATTTTCTACTTCTGAAGCATACGAATATTTAATATTGATGTTGGTTTTTAACCCCACAGACTTAGTTCGCATTCCCTACACAGTGTTATTTCTGCTGATATTTTGTCGTGACTATCATCACAAATTACTTGTAAAAACGAGATGCTCCAGATATGAAATTAAAATTTTATTTGTTTTTCAATTGGATAGGATAATTACAATCTAAACCTTCCAGCATCATAAATTAAGAAAGTTATATATGCACGTATACGCATCAATAAGTTCATGGACGCCCTGGCGCGTGGCTGCCTACTTTTGGGGCGCCATTCACTCCGCGAACTTATGGACTGTGGCAGTGTATACATAAGTGTATATATACACATACATTGTCATATATAGACTTACATATATATATAGAACCATGTCACAAATTTGGTACTTCTCGACTTGAAACAACACCGCAACCCTAATCCATTACAGCGATATTCGTCTACGAAACTGACCACTCGGGAATTCTTTGTATACTCTATTCGTAGTTTCTTCACGCTTTCTGAGATAAACCTTTGAAAAATCACACCATATACGACGTGTTTGGTTGTTTTCCTAAATACGTCACGTATCACATGCGTTTTATACATCTGTTAACGTAAAAGTACCTAGTTTTTTACTTAATTGAATTTTTACTTACATTCTCTCCATAAGCTATATTTAATTTATAATTAATGTGAATAAAAAGGGGGAGAAACAGGTATGTTAGTAGTAGTTAGTAAGTAATAGTTCTTATGCGAAATATTATTGCATCGAGTGCGCACGAATGCTGTGCGTTGACCCTTTGGTGTAATTTTCTAGATGTTGTTATGCTTTGTTTGCACGAGGCGGAGGGATATCCTGGAAATAGAACTTGAGCAGGGCTTCAGAAAAGTTGGAAGTAACCGTGAATATACTTTAAATATTTACGAAGGTTCGAGTTGTTTCTCATGCATAGGCCGTCTTCCTACACGCTCACATTCACTCTCTTACACTGAGCTTTACACTCTCGTGTTCTTTCAGTGATCCTCACAGTGTAAGTAATAGGTTGAAAATATTGTTTTGTATATACGTCATGGTAGAACTTTGTTTTCCGACTAAGAAAATCCGAGAAAATGTCTACGAGCGCACCAAAACATAGTAGGTTGTAGTCAACAGCAGTGGTGAAACAACTTAGGAGGAGGCGAGCCATTTGTTACGCCACTGGCAACATCTATGGAAACATGACAGAGAAATCCGTCGAAGTACTTAGGCCAGACCTCACAGAGGAAACGAGACAAAATACAGCCGATCGAGTAATCAGACAAACGAACAACGAGATATGTCTGTACAGATACATGCAAATAACTCCGGACGACACGACAAAAAACAGGCAAGCGCAGTTGTCTTCCTACCACGAAACAGAAGTGACGCTACGTGAAATGCTATATGTTCCCATCTTCAAGCATACATACACGCACACACACAGGCATACTTATAGGCCTCGCTTAATTCAGTGTATACGATCTTAGTTGTACGAATTGTCAGACGTTTATTCCCTTCTCCGAAAATAGTGTTGATATTTTGCACTAAAACTAAATCAGTTAAAACTGTACTGCATAGGACAAAAATTCGACTTTATTGGTGAAAACAGAGACACACGAAAACAGTGACCATGTGCGGATAACTTCAGTAGACATTGTAAGCGCGCAGTAATGACTTACATACGTGCTAATTTGCAGAATGCTGAATATTCATTTAGAGATTAATCATTCAAACTAGTACCTATTCAAATACTGAGTGTAGCTACCACGGCCATCGTAAACAACATATGTGTAGTTGGAATCATTAGTTGGTTCATTTACCGACACAAGGCGATTTTACTGGCCAAACTGAATCGTATCTATCTCTTATGGCACGGCGGTGCACTAAATTGCACACCGATGTTCCTCTATAGGCTGTTCACGGTAAAATGAGCACTTCTGAGGCCCTAGTTACTTTTTATTTTGTGATTTATTATCCTTTACCCATATTTTTAAAATAAATATTGTCACGTAGGTAATAAACTCAGTGTTTAGATTCCACCGCACTCGAAAGTTAACGTCTAAGGCTAAAATAAATTATATTTATTGACTATTATTCCAAATGAGAGGGCTTTCAATCACTTTACCGCGAATAGCCTACACAAATATTTTCAGAACATAAATTTTCATATTTTATATATATGTGTATATATGTACATATGTGTGTGTACATATGTAGTAGGTGCAGATCCAAGAGTCAGTATTGGGGGTGGGGGTGGAAGTTCATATGAATCTTAAAATCTCCACATTAATGTTTTATGTTTTTACTACACTTCATCATGTAAATAATACTTAGCATTATTCAATAAAAATAAGTTAACATTTAATATAATTATACTGTTCAGTATAAAAATAAAAAATTAATATATTTAAATTAATATACTGTCGCAGTTACCGAAAATGACTCTCTTCTGGTATAAAATACTGCAAGCGAGGGGCTGAGGAAGCATGCAAGGCTTAAACAAAGTGGCTGTTGTTGAATTCAAGCATTAACAGCTAGTTGATAAATAAGTCATTAGGAAAAGCGAAAGCCTCTCATGTGCAGATGGATTATCCCCAAGTAGTGGCCCAAATCAATGTTAAAGATGGCAGACATATCTTGGTAGTGTCTACCAGCTACCTGCATGGTGGAGCAGTCAGTAAATACACACTGAAAATCTGCATAAAACAAAATTCTAGAAAATTCTTAGATTTAAAAGGTACATAGTAAACATTTTTCACGCTATAATTAGCAGAAAAAACCTCAACCTTTTGAAGGCACGTCAATGCAAAAATATATAAATAAACGAAAATGAGACTGGCCTAGTGGGAGGATTGCATGAAATACCTTACAGAAAATTGTGTATTATATTGTGTAGGCTTTTCCCCGTAACAAAAACACACAAATATCTTCGAATAATTACTGTGTAACAAAATCACATTGGCATACACATTCAGAAATAGCTTTATTTTCTAATTTTATAAAATAAGGATTGGTTTTGCTGGGGTAACAGCGGATTCTACGTCGGTCTGTCTCAAGTCCGTCAGCATTTCAACCCAAGGAAAAAAAAAACAGAGAAATCACTCCTATTGCATTTTTTAAATTCCTTTACTAATTTTTCTAGTGCTTTTCTGCTCATAGCAATTCCAACTACTCTAGCCATCTGGGTATAACATTAAAACTGGTTAGTAATGAACAATGGCCCGTGGGGCACATGACACATACTATCAAATGCCTTTTGTTACACAACACATTTTCACCTATTAACACTTCCCTACACACGGTGGCCAAATGAGTGCTCCTATGGTGATGGTGGCTGATATTCGCTAAACCATGTAGCAGCTGTCCATGCATTGTGTGACTGATGCTCTGGTACACAATGCGCCGAGGTTAGTGTTCTGCAACTCGTGCATTCAGATGTCCAGGAAAAATCGCTGAATGTTTTCTTCCAACGACACTGTTTGCTCGTATGTCCCCACATCGTCATCAAATGAATAGAAAATTATAAGATAAGACGACTCTTGTTTGATTTTGAAAACCTCTCAATGACATGATAAGTATTTATTGGTTTGTCGTAATGCACATGAAGAAGTGGCAGACCTTCCAGTCTTCTCTCCATCTTCGTAGTTCGTAGCCATGTTTTGGTGCGACGTAGAGTCGATAATGTCCTCCCTGAACTGGCATTGCTGACAGGAAGTGTGTAAAGTATATGAAGTAGTGTGCGAATCATCTTGTGTGTGTCCCTATCATAAAGTACAAATACATCAAGAGCTGTTTTCGGAAGTACTGCACCACGAGCCTTTTCAGATTTCCATAGGTCTGCTGCCAGTGAGAAATTTCACCTTTCTGAAGATTTTTGGTGCCTTCTGCAAATGAAAAAATGGGGTGACAAGGTACTGAACTGAATTGTTTATTTACTCCAAAGTCTTATCCACAATAACTCTTGGAAGTAAAGTCGGAAGTTGAAAAACATCAAGAACTTTATGAGAGAATCTTGTATTCAGATCACGTAAAATATTGTTCAAGAGTGGTATGAATACGCAAATCCTGTAATAATCCTCCAATGATTTGGACTGCATTGGGTAGTTGCTGCGGTGAACCTGTCGTCCAACAGTCCTGGGTTTACGAAGCTCGACATTAAGCTTCGCTGCAATGTTCTCTACCTGGACATAAACTTATCTGAAATATTCATCAGCATTAATGCTTCTACCCTCCAAAACCGATGTAACATTCTTAATACTGATGGAGGTCTATTGAAGGTCAAGATATTCTTTTTGAAGAAGTTTGCTCTAAGGAAGAGTGAAGGCCAGCACATAACTCAGGCAGAATACAGCAAATATAAACTGGCTGTCACACATAACAGCTACTAGTGATGCTTTTTTTCCAGCCACAGATATATCCCTCCAGCCAGAAATCTTCTCAAGGGTCTCTGTTTTCAGGCAAATCAAGAGGAAATTGAAGTACACCATAATGCCCTTCAACCAATCTTGTGTCGGACAGATTCTAAAGTTTTGTTTCAAGAAACTGAAGAAGAGTTTTACTACATTTTCAAAAATAAAAGGATTTAACCTCCTTCATAACACAAACTGCATTTTCAACAACTTGAATGTTTGAAGACTATGATAGTGAATATTTGAGTTTGTGGTTGTAACATGAAGTCTTCACTGCATAAGTTGCCCAGCTCTGTAGCTACACATTGAAGAGGAAGAAGCTGCAGTGCCTTCATTTTTCGTAGAACTATCTTGCCCAATGATTTCCCAGTAGAGAGATATCTTCCACTGCCTTCATGGTTTTCTCCTCAGTCGAATTATTTTTGGATTCAACTTCTAAAATTTTAATGTTGTATGTATCTCCGAGCACTGCAGCTTCAGAAATATCACCGAATACATCTATGAATGAAACAAAGTATTCTCTAATAACTGTGTGTGTGTATCGAAATGCTCATAATGAAGCACAAACCTTACTTGATATTTGTTTGACATGCCATTAGTTTCATCAAATATAATGGCATTAAATCCAGACTATGTTGAGAATGGTGTCTAAAATATCTAGTCGACAGCTTTTAATTAACTCATTGTGTACTGTTTTGTCGATATAAGTGGCCTTACAAGAAGCATTCTTTTAGTGATCTTCAAGCTGATTGTCTCTAGCATCCACCCGAAAGCAAGGCATTGCTCGAAAATTTCCTTCATTTTGAGATGGAGTATCAGCAATTAAGTGAACCTTCATCCTGATGACCACGAAAAAGAATATAGTGAAATATTGCTAAGAAGTCCCAAATTAAGATGTTTTCCTGCTTAATAAGTTGATTAATTTTGCACCTTGTCTATATGCACATGTGTAATTTGATAATCTTAAGAAGTTTTCTAGGTTATTAAGCATTATTTTTTTAGTCCCTTCAAAAACATTTCAACAGAATTTTACTGTATTTGCCTCCCAAGTAGATTATGACTGTCTTGACAATCGGGACAAGTCTCCTCCTATTTTCCTCTGCTTTCTCAATATGTTGGTGATTCTCCAGATTTAAAACTTCAGAGGATTGATTATTATATATTTTATGAAAATTCTTACCTTTGGCAACAGCATCAGTATGGTATTGAGTCTTGGCATGCTGTCCCAGATTACCTTTAGGCCCAATCAGATCTTTTAAGTTTGTAAGGGGTTCTGTAACTATATCCTTCAAAGGTACATTTTTACAGTATCCGCCCTCATTCCTGATGGTAAACCATGAGTAGTATTTACATAACAGGCATTTTTTTCGCATCTGATAGTACCAGCCACTATTTGTAAGCCTGCAGATGACCGTGGCTTACAAAATTACGCACAGGTTTCCCAGCTACAATGCGAGTGGAGAGTGGGCATATATAAGATCTCGAGTTTGCCATGGATTTACAATCAAAATAAATTTAGTATAACTGTCAATATTCTGTCCAATAAAATTATCATTGTCACTAGACACACTTGTACTAGCAGAAGAAGATCCAGGCTATGTTGACTGAAAGTTGTCACTTCTAACTACATCAGAGGAGTGCTTCGGAAGACTGTGAGAAGGTTGTGATGAATTTTCAGATAAATTTGGATTGCAGTTGAAGTGATAGCAGCTGCCAGAGACCTGTAACCGAGTGCTCCATCATTGTCTTAATTATTATGCTGATGAATCTTTTTGTAGATGTCATTGAAATTTTTAGAATTTGCTTAGTTTCGGGACTTCTTTTGGTGTAGACCAAAGAAAGAAGATGAGCCTAAACAACAAAAGAGTGCACTATCATTGAGTGAAAAAAGTGATATAAAAACATTTCTTGGTTGCAAGTTTGCTCTCATTAATGGGAAAAGATTATATTTCAGTTCCTGTGAAATCGACCCATGTTTGTAAGTGCTATCTATGTTGACATGAAAATGCACGTAGTCATTACTGTCTAGGAAAATATATCTTATTAATTTGTTTCTGAACAGTGAACAGTCCATATATATATATATATATATATATATATATATATATATATATATATATTTATTTATTTATTTATTTATTTATATAGTTATAAAAGCATGGTATTTCAGGGCTTTAACATAGGCTTACTTTAATTGATGTTTTCATACAATGTATCAATATTATTTCTACAGCCTTTGTGCTACACAGGGCCTTGGGAGAAACACACCATAGGGCAACTACCTTAGAACGTACCTTTCTCCCAACAACCCCGTGCAACAAACACCAAATAACACAATGGACCAGTTGTGACGAGTGGGGATTACCAAAGGTTATTTGATAAGATACAGGGCCGAACACTAGCCCAGTTCGGCAAACTTGCATTCGCTTTCACAATGAAAAGTTTTGTCTGCATTGAAAAGTAGTTTTAAATTATGATTTTAATATTTTAAGGTAAGTGCCAAAAGGTGATCAAATGTAACTAAATAAATAACAATATGTTGCAGTGACACTCTTTAATAAAACTAAATATAGATATGTTATAGTTAACACTCCTTCATATAATACACTTGTTCAATATGCAAGTTACCTAGTTACCTACATAATATCAATTTCTTTTTAATCTCAATAATTTTTCATAAACGAGATTCCGATTTAAATCAAATATATTTAAAGTTACATATTCTTAAAGGTTAAGGCGACAAAAGCTTAGAGTTTAACACAAAAAATGTATTAACATAACATTTCCATAAAGGTTAGTGTCACAAGGCCAGAGCTGAAATAGACTTTTCATAATTTGTGGTTACATTTTTTAAGTATCAATAACATTTTTTGGCCTGAAAGTAGCAGTAGGAACACACCCACAGCCCTGCACGGTCCTTGGAAAGTAGAAGAGCTATCGATCCATGATGATAGCGAAGATGGACACCAAAAACAGGCTCGTCCCATCTTAGGCCATGTTAAAGCTAGGCCCTACATGGGAACCTCTAAAAATACAAGAAACAAATAAAATAACCATGGCCTGCGAAAATTAGAAGGAATAAAAGTTGCCGCGCAAAATGGGCTACAAGCCACACTTACCAAATACGGCGAAAGTGCTAATTTGTCGAAGGATCAGGAAGATCCAGCAGAGAACAATTTTTTCAGAGAATGTCACACCATGTTTTAACGATGGAGAAGACGAAAACGTGACCGGTGGAAGTGGTCGTAGACCAGATATCGATTCAGGCTGTTATGGCAACAATCCATATATATATATATATATATATATATATATATATATATATATATATATATATATATATATATATATATATATATATAAAGTTATGATAGTAAAGTAAATAGTCACGTGATTTGATTTTAACAGACTGACACAATTAAGGTAAACAATTAGTAATAACTTAACATAGTACAACATTCTGAAAAGGTATTTCACATAAAGCGTCATTTTTTAATGTATCTTTTCCGATTAATAGATAATTATAAAGATATTCAATCGTTGTTAAAAATACAGGAAACTTTATCAAAATTCTGGCCACTAAAATAAATTGACAAGACAAATTACAAACATGAAAAATTGTGCAGAATAACAAATATTATGATATAAATGTTGGTGAAATAATATAAATACTAGAATATCTTAAGAGGTCACAGTAACAGTGACTAACAGAAATTAACACTGAGTACAAATTAATAACATTAGTACAGCGAAGCACAAGCAAATGAAGTGGCCGAACCGAACACCGGTTTTGCCAAACAACAATCATATTCCAAGGAAAGGAATATACAAAAAAACTTAAAAATTACACAAAATATTACAAACAAAAGCGGGTGTCACAAATAGTGATACACCTTTAATGGTAGAAAAAAATCATATTTTATTATTTATATAGAGTATAGGCTGTTTAATATTAACTGAACATTTTCGAAAGCCGTGCTCAGGATCTACATTTCTCCACGAATGTGTATCCGGTTGCCATATGTAATATTAAGATTTTCATGGGCCTGATTACTTTGTTCTTCCATCATCAAAGTGAAACCATGATATAATTGTTAGAAATGTAAATATGCTACGAACTATTTTTATTATTCCGCTGCCAACTTAAATGAAAGCCTGCACGCCAATTCGAAATGTAGCTTATACGCACTTACGAGTAGAGATTTTCTTCTAAAGGTGATTTCAAAAGTGCTCACTCTACCATGAATTGCCTATAAAATATCATCTTGCTATGTCGCAAATAAATAATATTGTGAGGTGATGAACTTGAAAAAAAAAAAAAAGATATTTCTAAAGCAAGTATCGAACTCGTAGTTTTAATAATATCAGGTAACAGCATTTTACAGTTAGTCATTGACCCACAAATGTACGCGTTTCAGAAATATATTCTGCCAAAGTGATATTAAACAATTAGTATGTTACATGCATTTGTTGTAAGTAACTGAATGCGCCCAGGGCTTATATGTACTAGGGCAAAAAATACATTGTAAAATAAATAAATAAATATTATATTTTTTCTTTAGTTGCAACTAATTACCAACCTTGTCATCATTTTGTCTGGTCGTTATCTTTCAAATAGTCAGTGAAAAAGCCATTATTCCATAATCCTAATAATTATTTAGAAATTATTCAGATAATATATATTTTACCGAACACTGTATGGTGTTGGTAACACAGGCTTGTAATATTTCAACATAGCGTAAACATACAGTGGTATGAATTTAAATTATTTGACATTGTGAGCCATAATCCTTTAGAACAGAGTATAATATCCTCGTACACACCCTACATACAAACTTGGGTCGACTTTAATCTCAGCCTCTCAGGCTGCAATGTAAGAAGGTAATTGAAAGGCCACTTACCATGTTGCACGAATCCTACTTCACATTAAATAAATTACACCATCAACACTGAAACTCCATCAAATATCCTTGTCGCCGCTTGTTGTTTACTTTTGCTGCGGGGCGCTCACGAACTGCCAGTGTCTGTTGCGACTTGCTTGCTGCCGAAGCCAGCATTTTTACATTAATAAATAGCACGTCATTTCTGGAATCAGGTCGAGAGCTTGAAGGGAGAAATATGACCCTTTACTCCCCTCTTGTATCTGCCCCTGATTATATATATATATATATATAATATATATATATATATATATATGTATGTATATGTATTATATATGTATGTGTATATAAATTGCGTCTGCATTAACGATAGCGACCAATGACTTTGATGACAAAACCAATTAGACAATATGTTAGCCACGGATTTGTAATTGCGTGACCCTATTGGATGTATAACATAAGCTTGTGCTGTTTAGCAACCAAGGAAGTTATTTCGTAATTGTATGTAACTCAAGGTAATAGTTTTTCAATACTTACAGCCATTTGTTAATATTTTAGGTAAAATTTGTATCTCATAAATAAGTATCCGCCTTCCTTAATTTCCATTCCCTTTATTCGTAGAAGACATGCATAGTTGAGACATAATATAATTTTTTTTAACTTCCCGCTTTATGTCGGTGGACCAATCGAAGAGTGGCTTGCAAACTGTGTTTATGTAAGCTTAAGCTTACACACCCAAGTTCTACCTGGGATTCGAACCCGGAGCCTAATGTTCCGAAGACGTCTCAGCCACCTCGACGGCTGAGACGACGAAGGCAGTATACTATTCGGCAAGAGGATCTACGGTAGCCTGGCTTGCTAAGGCGTGAATCTCATATGATGATGTAGGCAGGTAGATTATGGTTTCACACGCCTCGCCTTCATGTCTGGGAATTTGAGCACTTGCTGGGAAGGGGAAGGGTCCATGTCTTTCGTAGTCAACTGAAGTCGGGGAATGTTAAGTCAAGTTCAACCATTCTGTGCAATGACTCTACATTACTCAACTACAATTTTGCTGTCTGTCCCTACAGGCGTACGCCTAGTATAAAGCATTAAACGTCACGGCAGCAAACTATGGTCCAGTAAATTTTTTCTACGTCTCATTAGGCCCTATGTATACATTGAACGTTGAATTTTATCCTAACTTGTAAGACGGCGCTAAGCTCATAGTAATAAATTGCACCAGCGTTGGGACGTAGTGAGGGTGTGTGTAAAACTACGCTAGGTAACCCACCTTCAGTAATGTCGGCCAGGATCAAGATTCTGACTTCTAGAAACATGAAGGTTGCCGTATTTCATACACGTTGTCCACGTGAACTAGACAAGCTGATTAAATGTAAAACACTTGTAGAACTGCATCTTCGAAGACAGACGATGCTTCATGTGCATTGCACAAGCGAATTATTGACAAATTTATGACATTCTGCTTGGAATAGTTCACCGTGGCGTTCTGTGGATATTCCCCAGTCAATACACGATGCTGAAAATCCAGACTCATTGTTTACCTAAAATGTTTAGCATTTTGAATTATGAACGAAAAAGTACAATTTTAACGCCGTGGTTTCAAATACTCCATTTAGCATGTGCTTATTCCTAAAATTAATAGTACTTATCTGTAGTGAACAACTGTTTTGAAGGCGGCCATGATGATGTAGCAGTGAGACAGCTCGCCTCCCACTTGTGAGGTGAACCAGTACTCTCGCATGTGGGAAAAGTGATGGACGTTGCCTTTGGTCGGCGGGATTTCTCGGGTCACTGCCGACTTCCCTGCTCTTGCATTACACAGTTGCTCCATCATCACCTTATTTTACTCTCATCGGCTCACAAAAACTCGCTTTTAAGAGCCAAGCAAAATCTTTCGACTCTCGATTGTTCTCGAGTTTTGTAAATGCCTTAGAAGGAAATTTGTATTTCATTGTAAAAATTTGATTATCTTAAACATATGTTTTTAACGAGATAAACTGTGGAAGATTAGTTTAGTAGAAAAACTACTTACAAGCAATTGTACATTCTTGGTTGTGTGAATGAGCGACCAAGTGCTTTTCGACCATTGAAACTGCAGGTAAACGTGTAACCACTATACACACCCATAAATACTGCAGTTACAATTTTACGCGATACTGTCTACTTTGTGCTCGCTGGCGTACGAGTGTCATGTAAGCTCTTAGACCTCTTATCGGAAGCTCGATGACTCAGGCAAAAACTCGAACCAAGGCCGTCCAGTTGACATTCCTACGTCCGTGTAGAGGTTTGAAAACTTGGCGTCGCTATCCGGTAGCGGTCTGCACCCTCTCCGTACCAGTGCGTCTGTCATTCCTTCATTGACGTCTGCCTTTCTGTGGAGCCGTGTTCTCGTCAGACCGGACTTTAGGATATCCCAGCATTGTGTTGGAAGTTTCCTACAGACTCCAAGTTCGTCGTAGTGGAATATACTCCCCGCCTCTTTCTTGTTTAATTCACCGCTTGATGGTATGCTGGGTGGTATTTGTTGTCTTTCTCACCCAAAGAATCTGGGCTCGATTCCCAGAACCGGCTGAGCCGATTAGTGGGTCTCGCTCACATTATACTGCGTAAGGCGACGGCGAACCACTCCACATCTTGGGCGCTCCACGATCTCTATCATCGTGACGTGCCCTAAGTTTCCCATCAGCCTCATGCAACAGTACCAATCCTCATCATAGTCATCACATTTGAGTATGCTGAGAAATGTTTCAATAATAGACTCGCTGTTCCTTAGTTGTTTGCGTTAGGTATATTCAAATACATTAGATGCAAGTGCAGCTTTTTTTTTCAGTTTTTATGTGATCAGGTTTAGCGTCACTAGTCTATGTCACAGGGCAGTATAACCTTATAGTATTTTGTTTCGTGGAAAACTGCACAAACATGTTATGAAAACATCTACCTAACTTACGCTTATATGTTTAAATTGCAGCAAATATCTGGTTTATTTCTTTATTCGTAGTTCTTTAAAGTTTGTGTAGGATATTCTCCACATTTCATTTATATTATTTTATTTTACTGTTCAAACTATTAAAATGTAATTTTCGACTTGATGACTAGGTTTAGTGTGCGTCCTCTTAATATTCCAGTCTTTCTTTTCTTTTTTTTTTTTTTTTTTTTTTTTTCGTACAGCGCCGTCATCTGCATATAAATAATTCATTCACGACAATTAGTCACCGTCGATTAAGTATTTAGAAAAGAAAGTCAGTTTTCCTTTTCATTTCACAGCTGACAAATAACTTGTAATAAAATATTTGGTGACTTAAATTAACTGCATCGTCACAGAGTTCTTAAGAATATAGATTTGAAATAGCCTTTCAACCCGCGAACTCCAGACGCACACGCGAACAAGATGGCGTCACTAGCCAAACAATTTTGGAATACCGTTCTCCAATCATCGCATTGAAATCTAAACCTACTAGTCAGCTGGCAGCCTAGTCAATAGGGACGATTTCGCAGAATAATTAGCCAATCAGACAAAAGGCTCGATCCCAGAGACTCGTGCAGCC
This sequence comes from Dryococelus australis, assembly GCA_029891345.1. Taxonomy (NCBI): domain Eukaryota; kingdom Metazoa; phylum Arthropoda; class Insecta; order Phasmatodea; family Phasmatidae; genus Dryococelus; species Dryococelus australis. Next base: position 96,170,317 of record CM057002.1, on the reverse strand, counting down.
AATTAAGGAATGAGCACGAGCACATCAAAGGATCCGCTACGCAATTTCGTCTTTGTTTACTTATCTAGTCTGCTTCCGTGAGATGGGGCCGCGGTGGCTGAGCGGTTAGACTGGCCGCCTCCCACTAAGATGAACCGGGCTTAAACCTGGCTGGGTCACTCCCGGATTTTCGCAAGTGGGAATCGTGCCGGAAGATGCCACTGCGGGTTTTCCCGGGGATCTCTCGTTCCCCCCGCCCTTGCATTCCAGCGCTGCTCCATTCTCACCTCATTTCATCCGCTTCGGCTCTCAAGACCTCGATATTAAGAGCTTCCCAAATTCCCTTCACTTAAACACACACTCACACACATTGTTTGGGTTTTGGTGGCATGTGGTTCCTATAGTCTGGAACGCAAGTTATCTTCGTCTTAGCTGCAATCGTGGTGGGGGCAGACAGATTACTACTCGCGAACCTTATTCGTGATCGCACTGAATTTATGCTATGTGCAGTTCCCCATGCTGTTCGTGAGGCTGGAGGGGGGAGAGTGGCGTCTGCGGCCGCTGTGCGACCTGGCAACACCGCGATGAGTCAGTGCACGGGGGCGCGATGTTGCCGCTCGCCCGCCACAGACGCCCGCGCTACCTCCTGCATCTAGACACAGACACTCTTCTTGCGGCTATGACAGGAAATGTCATGCTATGACGTCATTGAAGCTTCATTTTCGTCCATCGCCGTAGTGTGACACCTAAAACATTGAGAATGTTGAGGCAAGTTTGTGTATTTAATGCATGCACATTTTTTTTTTTACCAAAGAATACTTTATTCTTAGTTTTGATCACAGATTCGAGTGTGTGGTCCGTATCCGCGAATTACCTGACATCCTGTGTGTGTGTGTGTGTGTGTGTGTTTTCTTACGATTTATATTGTGTTAGAATATACGTTTGTCGTTTGTTCTTCACGCAATAGCGGGAAAGAAACGAAATATTCCACATGTTCTAACAAAATACATTAAAATTACAAAACTCTCATATTTAAAACGAAGACTATGACACACATGCAACGTCAGTACTAGCTGATATAGGCTGTTCACGGTAAAATGAGCACTTTTGAAAGCCCTGCTTAAGATCTACTAGTATAGACATTGTATATTCTTCCGCCTTATGTAAAATTAACATTGCCATGGTCTTCATCACTTTTTTCATGTGTCGGTAAAGTGAAACTGTGGAATTATTAGAAAAGTAACTATGTTACGAATTTGGTTAATTTTACTCTCCAGTGCATAAAAATACAGCAAGCGAAAGGACTAATTTAAGTTATTATAAATAGTCACCTAACACTTTATATACGACGTTAACATTACCAACTTTACTGGGCGCATATCACTCAGTACACCCGTTAAAATATATGCCGGCAGAGGTAGTGAATTGTTTCCAAGGTTTATTTCAAACGTTCACACTTTGTCGTGAACAGTTTTAGCGAGAATTTTTAGCTGCCAAACTACTAACACTGAACTTTCCAAAGTGAGTAGAATAAAACCTATTACGGCCTATGCGGTACAAACACATTCAAGTGTGAGAATGCCTCCATTTGAAGGCCTAGCCACAGCCGGGAGCCTGGGAACCGGCGCTTGTTTAATCCTCGGGAGCTGCCTACCCCGCCAGGCGCCTGAAGTCCCAGCATGAAGAAGAAACTCGATGCATTCATCTTTAAGAAGCCAGCCATGTGCCAGGGTGTGTTTGTATGCATGACCATAGGCTGTAAAGCGTGTTTTAATTACGTACCCTCCGTTTTAACGACCGTGTGCTTTGGACAAAGAAAATATCCTTTGGCATTGTATTGCATGCGAAGGGTTTGCTAATATTAACATTAAAATGAAAACGTTTTAATTATATGTCTCGTAGACAGTTTTCCAGTGCAGAAGTTTATATGATAGAAGGTAACACGTGTCATCATAGTTTACGTCAATCATTTGTGAGGGTAAGAAAATTTTTATCACAAGAGAAAATCAATTAAATTTTTTTTTTAACCAAAGCTTTGCAATTTGCGGGCGTTAAAACTATTTTCTTAAAACACATATAATGAAATAGATATATATTGTACCTTTATTAATAAAAAATAATAATTTTTAAACGTCATGATATTTTTATTACCATCAACTCTCTTAATTTATAAACATATTTCAATACACGTTTTGCTTAATAGCTCACTATAGATATGTGTGTAGTGGTTATACGCCTTCCTTCAATATTTAAATTATTTTTTTACAAATTTTAGAATTTAAAAGATATTTAAAAAATAAACCAATTGCACAGGTAGTCTTATTTTAGCATTGGTATTTCAGTTATCTTTGATCGCAAGCATGCCAACATCTGCAAAACATAGTTTCACTATACAATAAAAACCAAATTTATTATATTAACTCACTTGGCATTATGGTATGGCAAAGTATACGAGCCACATTTACGTACGATGTGCTAACCGTCAAACCAATTGAAGTCTATGCTTTTATAATATTATAGGTACTCATTTGTATGCATTGGGTGATCTCACTTTGTTGTCCAACGCGCAGGGCTAGGATTCTTCATCTTGCTTGGCCATTTCTTCGCAGCACTTAAACGTTTATGGCTTGACAAGATAACCACGAATCTACTCTTTGAATTCTCATCATATTTGTTTGGATTTCCCTATGTTTTTTTTTCCCCCACTACTGATGGGACATGTGGAGATGTTGGAAATAATTTACCGTCTGCTGTCATGCCGCTATAGATGGTGGTGTGACTTTTCTTGTATACAAAATTATCTACGATCGTGCATGTAAGCAATACTCATGTGATGTATTGTCATAATTTACCTGAAGCTATACTGTATATCACCACTTACATAGGTCGAGTACTAAAACGTCACTGTATATTATTTTAAAAATTGTATAAATCATTTAGTTCATGTGGTAGTATGATCAGACTTTATATGCTCGACTTGAATATATTTCGTGGCAGTTTTCTTTAACATTTGGTCACTGAATACCAGCTCCATATACAACGACTTTCTTTTATATATACCGTCTATTTTCCGGTTGCTGAATTATTCTTAAAATTTTTAAAACCTTCTTGTTGCTTCCGCATGTTTCTCCGAGTTTAAATAACACAAATATTTCAGACATAAAGATTTCTCCATCTGGAGTATGTAGTAAACCGTATCGAGTTATAAGTCATGGGTAGAAATAGGTGTATTTCGCGAAAATTTTTATGGCCATGCAAGACTTCAATATCCTATGTCTACATCCACAACTTCCTTTGGTTATTGGCTGCATGACTACGTGAGTAGACATGTTTCTATTTGACTGGGCCAATCGTAATAAATTACTCCGATACCGGACGTCCATGATTCGTAGACACACTTGAGACACGTGGCGTTAAAAATTATCCAACCACGAAAGTGCATATGAACAAAAGTGATTTTGAGTACAGCTGGTCTTGAAATCTTTCCGCGATAAACACCTAACTAGCCATTGGTAGTTGTGTTTAGAGTCTCTTCGCGGTTTCTTCGCACTTTTTTAATCAAACCTTTGAAATTCATCCCGTATATGGCGGGTTTGATTCTTTCCTAAATATGTAATACATCACATACCTTTTATACTTCTAACTTAAAAGTATCTTATTTTTGGTTAAATTAAACTTTTATTTATAAATTATAATATTTAGTTTATAATTAATATGATTAAAATGGAGAAAATGTGTGTGTTGGTATGTCATGTGCGATATAGCTCTCATGTAAAATATTACTAAAGTGAGTGCGCATGAATGCGGTACGTTGTCTTTCTGTTATAATTTTCTAGACTTGGTTAAGCTTTGCTCGCAGAGGCAGAGGAATATCCTGTAAGTAGACCTTTAGTAGGGCTTAAGAGAAGTTTGAACTAGCGGTGGATGGACTATATAGTGCACAACGTAGTGGCATTTGGTTTATTGCACTGTCATTGTGTAGTTTCTTTCGCACCGAGCGGACATTGATATTCAGGCAGGAATGAAGTTCAAGTACTTTTGCTGCTTCGCAGGATAGTCAATATAAAATTTCGAAGTACATCACATCGGCCCATTATCGGGCATTGCCTCTGCTACAGCGTCGGGTTCATCTCCTCGATAGCAAGCTCATCGATCTGTCATACAAATGTTTGAATTTGACGTTTTTACAAAATTCTATGTTTATGGATTTGTGATAGCATGGAATTACAACACATAATTGTTGTCTGTAAAACAATAGCGCTTTATACACTGATCTCCAATCTTATATTTATAGAACTATTTATTGCACGTGCCAGGAATAAAATGCAATCCGGAATGTTTAGTTGACAATACGGCTATAAAATACTTCCATATCAGGACGTAGCTACTCTCCTATCAATATACATTAGTCCAGACTATATAATCATAACTTAATACGCCCGAGAATGCGCCTTTGCAAACAGCAGCAAGTAATTTTTAACGCAAACTAAAACGTGTTTGAAACTATCGTAAGCATGTATTTCTCAAGCGAATTCATAATGCAAGAATAAACCTTTTATTACGCCACGGGAAGCACATCTCTGACTAATATAAATCATATTTTTTTGTGTGTCAAAACAAGCCATTGCAAGTATATTTCCTATCATGAAAATGTATGTTACTTTCTTCTTTTTCTTCTTCCGTTAGGGTCTTCTAGGGACCACGAACCAATTTCAATGCTTCGCCCTTTGTTGCTCCTTCTTCTTTCTCCAGCACTCCTTCATTTTCTCACCATGTATCTTTTTCCTCTTCTTGGACTATTTCGAGGCTGTTTTCTTTTCCTTCCTGCCTTTGAATCCTTCCATTTTTAACACTTTTTTCTTAAAAATGTCTCTCTCTGTTGCTTCTTCTTCACTTATATTGTTTCTTTCCAAATATTTCTTAACTTCCTGAATCCAGGTTGTTGTTGATTTCTTATTCCAAAGATATTTGAAGATCCGTTTGGTTAACCTGTTGCCATCCATTCTATATAATTGTCCAAAAAATAGCAATCGTCTCTTCGGTATCGTTTCTGTTATGTTTTCTATGTTGCGATATATTTCATCATTATTTCTTAATTTCCATAGTTCTGTAGTTTTTAGTGAATCAAGTATTTTACGTATAATTTTTCTTTCTAGTACTTCAAATGTATGCAACTTGTAATTCTGTACTAGACATTCACTTGCGTTTCTGGTTTGACTACTGTGATGTAGTGCTGAATCATAAGATTTTTAGATAAGCATTTTTTGTTGTAGATATTCCTGGTTATGTCATATGCTCTTTCCATCTTGCGTATCCTTTCATATACCGCGAATTTTTCCAAACCATTTTCCAAAATTATTTCCCCCAAATATTTGAACTTATTTACTCTCTTTATTTGACCAATATCTGTTGCTAGGATTTCTGAAGCATTTTTTATATTTATCATAAATTTTGTTTTTTCTACAGAAATTCTTAAACCTGTTTTGTTGGCTATCTCTTCTAAGAGATTGACTTGTATTGCTGCGTTTGTTAAGTTTTCAGAAAGTATGGCAAAATCATCTGCAAATGCTAGGCAGTTTATTTCAACACCCTTGTTCTTTCTCCCCAGTGTTATTGGTGATAGCTTGTGTTCTTTTAGTTTTTCATTCCAAATTCTTACTATTTTCTCCAAGAAACAGTTGAAGAGTAGTGGATACAAACCATCACCTTGCCTTACACTTGTATTTATTTTGGATGGTTAAGATATTTCGTCCTGAAATTTTACTTATGATATGGTGTCTGTGAGGGTTTCAAGGATTGGATTTGCTAATTTAGATTTAACTCCGAATTCTCGGATTACTTTATCTAGAGTTTCTCTATTAACGGAATCAAAAGCCTTTTTAAAATCTATAAATATTACTACTATGTATTTGTAGTTCGTGATTCTGTGACGGACTATGGACTTCAGGTTGAAAATCTGTTCTGAGCCAGATCTTCCCTTTCTAAATCCACTCTGATATTCACCCAAATGATTGTCAAGTGTTGCTTATATCCTGTTTAGTAATATTTTTGAGAATATTTTATAAACCACTAGCAAAAGGGAAATGCCTCTATAGTTACTAACATCTTGCTTATTACCTTTCTTATGCAAAGGATGTATAAGAGCCACTTTCCATTCTTCCGGGATCTTCTCCGTTTTCCAGATTTCTTCAAAGATGATTTGAAGTTTATTTATGATTTTTGGTTGAGACCATTTTATAAGATCAGCTGTAATGGAGTATTCTCCACTGGCTTTGTTGTATTTTAGGGTTTTAATTGCTTTTTCAATTTCTTCAATTGTAGGTGGTGGATCTGTTCCTAAGTTTTCATGGATATCTGGGAATTCTAACTTGAAATTCTGTTTTTCACAGTTCGGAAGTTGATCAAAGCACTTCCTTAGGATTGTACAATTCTCGGTATTGGTTAAACCCATTTTACCAATTTCATCTTCGAAGCAAATACTTTGGCGCTTGATAGCCTTTTAGGTAATTTTTATACAACTGATAGAAATCCCGGGAGTTATTTTTAACCAAGTTATCTTGTATGTCAAGAAGTCGTGACTTTTCAAACGATTGTTTAGCACCCTTTATTATTCTTACTGTTTCTTTTCTTTGTTGCTTAAATTGATCAAAGTGTTCATTCTTTCCAGAGAATTTCCATTTTTTTCCATAGTTTTGTTCTTTCTGCCAGCGCTTCTTCACAAGTTTCATTCCACCAGACTTTATTTTTCATTTTCGCAGACCCGAATAACTTCTTTGCTGCACTTTTTATTTCTTTGTATAATTCCTGCCATTTATCTGATTTAGTTATTTGAATTTCTTCCTGAAATTTTTAAATTGTTTCTTGTGTGATGTTGAGTCTGTCTATGTTGTATTTAATTAATTTTTGTTGTCTTTTTTGGTTTTTAGGGGGGAGAATTTTCTATTTCTTATTACTTTTACATTCATAATTTCTTTAATATTCCTTTGAGAAACAGCCGCATGATCCAACTGGAATTTCCGTAAAATTGAATTAGGAGATATCCATGTTTTAGCTCTTCTTGGTAATTTCCTCAGGAAAGTCGGCATTAATTTCAATTGAAATATTTTTCAGAGATTAATTAGCTTCATGCCATTTTTGTTTGTTCTTTTATGGGCTATATGGTCACCTACTATTTTTCGAAAAGATTTTTCTCTCCCTATTTGTGCATTGAAATCCCCCGATAGCATTATAACATTTAATTTTGGGATTTTGGATATTTCCTCTTCCGGAAGTTCCCAGAATTCTTCTACTTTACTCGGATTTTCCTTGTTGTCTTGGTTTATTCGTGCATGGCAATTAACAAAGGTATAATGTTTATTTTTGTATTTAATTGCGAGGAGAGATATTCTTTCTGAACTAGATTTAAATTCTGTCACATTATCTACTAAATGTTTATGAACATAGAAGGCAGTACCAAGTAGTGTCATTCCTTTCATAACGTTGATTGCTGGTTTACCCTTAAATTTTCTATGGTTTTTGGTGTCTGTAACATTTTCGTCCAAAAATCTTGTTTCTTGTACTGCTAGGATTTGTCGTTCATGTTTATCTAAGATAATTTCAAGTTCTTTCTGTTTACCAGTTTGTAGTAAGGAATTTACATTCGAAGTGCCTGTAAAGAATTTCTTCTTGAACTTGAGTTTGGAAGGATACCAAGGATGCTCCGACTCATCCTTATTGCAGATGTTAGGACTCCCCGGAACCCTAAGTCACGATGCATTGCATAATGAAATGATGGATTCCTCTTCCGAGTTACCACCTGGGGTAGTGCTTTCTTTCAGCAGACTTTCCATTTTGCAATTGAAATTGTACATTGTACAGGGTAGGAAACAAATTCCAAGATAATATCGGGTTGTTAGTCCGAAATTTTGATTTTTATTCGTGGTTTACTCTACTAGGCTCTTCCACTCTCTCCGCCGTTGGGAATCTGACATCCCTCTTCCACTTTTGAGACTGCTGACCGGGCTTCACCTGTAACCCTAGGCAGGGGCCCTTACAGGGTGCTTCCATCCGAAGCCAGACGGACCCAGGTTTTTTTACCAGGTATTACTTCTCCCCCTCCTCCTTCTTCATCACTTACAAGATGAGGCCCCGGACTTGGTACCGGCAGTGGCGGGAAATTACATTTTGAATGTATTAACAAACTTAACAAAATATATTGTGCAAATGTAATGAAATATAATTATTTTATTCTCAGTTCGAACACTAAAAATGTTGCAATGATAACCGAACTGCTATTCAATTTAATTTTCCTCGTGAAAGATTACGGAAAAAATACCAGCTTATTATTATAATCAGTAAAGCTATCGTGTTACCGTTTGTCTTAATTTCGTTCAGTAAAATTCTGAGTGCAGTGAGTGGATGTCATTGCTTGATAACAAGTGTTCTCTGCGTTATTGCATGCTATATAAGAGGTGAGTCACATTCATGTGTCAAGGAGGTCGGGCCAGTTCTCGTGTTCAACTTGCAAAGCAACTCACTTTATGAGCACAGAGGTAGTAACTAAGCTATTCGGGGCCTGTAGTCATGGAAATCTTGTTGTCGTTAGTCTTTCTGTATCTGCGAAGCAAATACTCAGCCCCTGAAATGGATGCAAGTTATTGGCGTTCTCTTTTACACAAGATGTGTTACTTTCTTTTCATTTATATAAATATCCTTCACATGATTATCTATAGCGAAAAAATTGTCCGGGAACGTTTCATCTGCACATTGGCCCGTATAAATTATCGGTTTCTTAGACAGCTACTCGATAAACACTTTGGTTACGGCTATGATAGTTGGTGGCCCGAGATGTATATAAAACTATTACTTAATATCACCACGAGCAGGTGTTATACCTACATGCTACATTGTAAATTAAAATTAATTTTAGTTAGTTCATGGATGTCACTTGAAAAATAGTTGCTTTTGCAGCACCTCGTGATTATAAATTCTTACATAGTGTGACGTTTCTCTAGTTTTCATATGAAAAATACACAAATAAAACATTATAATGAAAAGAATATTTTCGCAAATACGAGAGCTTGTTACCGTCGGTAAAACCAATGAAGCCCTTGCCTTGCCTTGCCTTGCCTTGGCCTTGCCTCTGCCTTGCCTTGGCATTGCCTTTGCCTTGCCTTTGCCTTGCCTTGCCTTGGCCTTGCCTTTGCCTTGCCTTGGCATTGCCTTGCCTTGGGGAGCATAAGGACATGTGCAATTCTCTCAAGTTTCAACTGATGGTGTGTTGAGAAGAGTGTTGACCTCACAGTCTTTGTTGCCTGTTGAGATTATTCAAGGGCCAATTCTTTAAATATAAATTTTGAGGGTATGTAATGGCTTCGTGACATGGTATCGACAACTTGATAAAACCATCAAATCATTAAAAAAAATTACATTTGTCAATTTTTTTGAAAGCGTAAATAGGACACTTTTAACTTACAATATTTTTTTTCGTATAAGTTTCAAAAAGTTATTTTGACACAAAAGGCTAAGGATTTTGTTGAAGCCGCTGGAGTGTAATTTTGGCAATTTCTTTGAAATCCAACACTTGATTTACCTGCGATAATAGTTAAATTGTTGACTGTTTTTACTTTCAATCTTATCTCAAAAGTTAGAATCGAAGTACGGGTAGTCAGCTTAGAAAATAATCAAGAAAGTATTATGATGACATTCTGATAACATCGACAGTTATTTTGAACTGTAGTATAATGTTTTTCAGTGTTTAGATTTGTACCTAAAAATATATAAAATTGAAATTCCTATAGATAATTTTATAATTTTTACGGAAGTAATTTTCTACCATTGTCATACTTTCCCAATAAAAATGTAATACGAGTGTTTTGTATATTTTCAGCTTAACATCGATATCTTTAGCGCGGGTGAGGAAAAAAAATGAGATGAAGATGGAGCAGCGGCGGAATGCAGAGCGCGGGAAACTAGAGTACTCCGAGAAAACCTGTTGGTCCATGACAACGCGCACCACGTTCTCCAGAGGCTAAAATCCGGGTGACCTCGTTAGGAATCGAACCCGATTCGCCTTTTGTGAGAGAGTTTCACAGAGAAGAATAACTTTGAGTTGCCTTCGAGCTGTCAGGGGGCAAAACAACCCTGCGTACATTGTGGTAGTATTATCGTACTGTTATTGTGCAAACAAATATATTTCCCTGCGTCTGCGTGTTCAGTAAGATTATAGTTAATTTAAGATACTCTCAATTTTATTTCACTAGCACACTCGTACAGTACATTATACAATTCAGTAGGCCTACAAGTTTCCGACCTACACAGAAACTACACTCTATTTGCTTTACAGCTTATTTAGTGTTGACATGTTTTCTTTATCGATGTCGCCGGGACGTCCCTTAGTCTTTTGTTATAAGTCAAAGTCATAGAAATAATTGACAATATAATAATTAATTCTGCAAAGGGTACAGGTCAAAACCTGGAAACTAACCTGCTGGACCAATAGGACATTGTGCGCAGTTTGACATTCCCCACACATAAGACCCCGCCGTGAAATCACACTGCCAGTAAGCGAGTAATAGTGTTTATGTTAAACAGAGTTCCATGCCTTATGACTTTTGTAAACCTGTTTATTTAGTGATATCATCGTTGATCTTTCGATCCCCTCCTGCAAATTCGCGATAGTATCTGACACTAAGGCAGACTTCATATTACTGTATTCCCTTGGGATCTTGGTTACACGTGATTGGACCACCACTTCGTAAATAGTTTCTAATTGACTCTGAGTGCTCTCAATTATTAATACAATCTCTGATGGTCTAATGACAATACCAATCGAGCTTACAAGTGTTGACAGTATGTTTTGTAATCAGAGAGTAACGCAAATATTTGAAGCCCTTATCAACCACGTGAACTTCATGACATCATTCTTTGTTTGATTCGCTCTTTTTTTTTTCCTTCTTAGACCCAGTGGTGATTTGCAGCGGGCAGTAATCATGGAAGTCTCGTCTTCATTACTAGCATTACTATGCAGAAGCGTGCAGCATAAGAAACAAAACTTAACATTAACGTTCGCCTTCAAATGGAGCTAACATATTGTAATTAAGTTTACTAGTCTTGAAATGGCATCTTAACGAGCCCTGTGATGGAACGCTGGAAGACAGCGAGGCTACGCTCGTTTTCAGCGCCATGCCCTCTGTGCCTTCTTGCTGTGGGAAATAGCTTCGTACGTCACCAAATTAGGCGAGGCCCGTAAACACTAATGCGCGCTTTCCTTTTTGCAATCCTGTTACGCTTTCCGCTCTCGCGTTGCCAACTGCCTGAGTGATAGGCGCAGGATGTGTTCCGCCTGCGCTTAGCATTCCTGGAGTTCCACGAATGGGACAGAGAGCTCGGAAAGTCCCGGCAGAGGCGAATTGACATTAAAGTTGACGTTAATGGGTGAGCGTCCCTCGTAAACCACGAGCTCCGCCACAGGCAGATTTAGTAGGCAACCAGGGAGCATAAAATTTAAAAGAGTTGTCACTCAAGGGCATAACGAGAGATACTTATCCTATTCATTTGGTTGCCGAAGCAAGCCAAATTAGGTTCTACGCTACTGCCAATGTTAGGGCACAGAGCAAAAGATACATTCTCACATTATGTTGGTGGTATTGTAAAACCTTCCTAAGTAGTGTATGTATGGGTCGTTGGGGACAACGGGATCCGGGATGGGAGGCAAAAATTTGCCGCCATCTTGGTTGACGTCACAGGCCGAATCGGAAGTGAATATATTTATTTTATAATTTAAAGATGAAATTTTCCATACACAAGAAGGCAAATAAATATAACTTAAAAAATGTTTGAATTCTTCTGACCTAAATAATTGTTAGCGAAACAAAACGTGCGGTAGGCCAGACATTCAACTTATAAAATTGATTTTTATTTAGAATCAGTTTACTGTACATTCCAGCTAGAACCCTGTGAAAATATTCGAATGTTAAAGTTTTGTTTTTTAAAAATCAATAAATCGATTTTTTAAACATTTAAGTTATTAAAATCGTTTTTACCGTTTTACAAAAACAAAAGAGTCTAATTTAAAAAAAAATAAAGCCATCGAGTCTTGTAACCAGGCAAACATCGACAGAGGCGCGAGATATTCACATATGTGAAAACAGGCAGGTGACGTCCTTAGGGCACCGCGAGATAAAGGAGGAGGGGAAGTGTTGTCTACCTCTGAGCCAAGTACGTCTAAACTGACCTTGATCGCATGTCAGCTGCTGTGCGGTCTTGCAGCCGTGCATCACATGCGTATTTTAAACGTTGCGTGTTTGTTCACATGCACACGCATGCCGAAGGAAACCAGAGTCACTTACTAATAAGCGACAGGAATTTTAATTTTCTGGGTAAATTAAAATTCGCCAACGATAATATGTAACAAATGTTTAAAAATAAATATATCCGCAATTAAAAGTAATAAATCACATTTATAGCTAAAATATCATAATACTGACATAAAACACAACTTATGAAAAAATCCACTGTTCACAAGTGAGCTGCTTCGTGAAAATGAAATGGATTTGTTCACGTATTTCAACATGCTGAATGTGTTGCATTTGTATTTGCAGCTGCTGTTATAGAGTAATGCTGCTGCTTCCTGTATCATTCTCATAAGACAGGAAAGGCTATGCCAGGGAACAGAAAAAAAAACGTTATAGGCGGGGAACAATAATTTTCATGGCTCTCCAATTGGCTGGCACATAAAAAATTTATATTATAAAAAATATAACACCACGTTATGTACAGATGCGAGCTGCAGGTTATTGAGTGCCATGCTAATACGCCATGTCGGCTATAGACAAGCCTTAGTGCAATGTACATACACAAACCATGCCAGGCATCCGCATACTGCGGCTTACTACTGACATGACACTGATATCTGGCCGATACAAGGTGGCTAGGTGAGGGTAGGTGGGGGAAGGTCGACATTGTCAGCTATAGACATGTCCGGCCACCACGCTGTCTGAGCTTGCCGAAATTTTTTTAGTACAGCAAAATAACGTACGTACAGGTGCATGTCTCTACAAAACAAATTCAATTTGGCTTGTGCAGGAAACGTAAGGTTATAATACACGCACACTCACACACACACGTACACATGTGTCAAAACTCGTGAGTCTGTATGCACAGCGATGCGGGTTCGACATTGTAGACATGTGCACATGCACTAAACTTCGTTTTAAGATAGACATACATTATTCGCCCAATGTTTGATTGCAGTTGGGTAGCTAACTTCGAAAAAAAATTCCATCACTACGTCCATTTTCAAAATTATTGCCATTTTTCCTCTCTCTTAGTCAGATTGTATATATGTGAGCAGACAAGTATGTATCGTGCAGAACCTGTGGCACATTTGATTTACTCAGGCACAGAAATTTATTTATACTAATGTTATTTTATAATCTACAAGTTACTACCAAACCCACTTAAAAATGCAATCCTAATTTGAACCATCAATACAAGGGATCGTTGAGATACTTAATTATCTGTCAACATTTTCGCAATAACAAATTACTCGAACAGGAAGAGTAATTGTGTTTAAAAATAAATATTATACTTAATTAATTTCTGCAGGCGTATCCTGTAACCTGAGTCCCATATAAATGAAGAAAATTGTTAGCAAAAATAAAGGTAGTTAGTTGAAAACAATTTAAGTTTCGTAGGCAACAGATGTGTTTTGTAAAAAACTTCACAATGTCGGCCGATACTCGTCAAAAAGCCAAGTCGAAATACATAAATCGTATACGGTTGGAAAGAGCATCTCAAAAGAGATCCAGTGATACCCATAAAACCCCATATGATCGAGTGAAGTGGTGCCGGGAACGTAAAATAAATATCAAGGAGGCCGAGCACGTCAACGTAAATGTATTCACGCAAAACAAACGGCAGTGTTCCCAACACAGCCACACCCCCATTGTTTGTGCAGAATACAGTATAAAATAGTTGTAGGTAATCCACTGCTCTCAAAAAGTATATTTCAGGAATATATTACAGTAGTAGTAACAAGTTTCTTCATTTGATAATAATTGAGAATGAGGTAAAGAACACTACTGGATCCTGCATGCTAACAAGAGCTGCATAATACACGAGCAGATTACTATAACAATAATAATGACAAAAGCGGAGTACATCATTTGAATAATAGTCCATTAATTGCTATTTTTCTGTGATGAAATTTACCGTACCACATGCATCATTTTATTTAAATGATACATTTAATCAATCCCATACAGTAGCCCTTGGCAGCTTCGACTTGACTCTCCTCCAACAGCATACAGAGCCATGTTCTCCGGCGGAGGATAGTCGTGGATATTTGTCTGTGCTTCAGTGGTTTTCTCGAGGGTCTTCATTTCATAAACAAATGTTTGTGGTCACGTAATTGCGTACGGAACTATTTTTCCCATTACTATGCTTTACACGCTACTTTTTTGGCGACTCTAAACATAAAGTATTTACTGATAATATTTTTAATTTTTAAGGTCAATCTTTTAAAAATTAAATAAAACACAACAGGTTTATTAATTGCAATCTTCTGTGTTCACCGCTCGATGTCCGCTTCAGCGACCCAGGAATTGTAGTGGGCAGAGTACCTTCTCGACAAATGCATATCTGGAAACTTCGTCGGCTGGATTTCCTCAGTTTAGAAACCAACATGGATGGGTATGTTGTTCAGATCTTAGAGATAGTAGGTCCTTGGAGCGTAGTTCCGTATACGACGCACACAAAACATTTCAGGGCTCCAATTCCCTGTGAACCCTTTCTCAGGGACGCCTTTCTGTTTGTAGATGCGTATCAGGTCGCCGATTTTGGCTTTAGGCATGCATGGGTCCTACCTCTTCGGTACAACATATACGGTCCTACAAGGGAATCATCTTTGACATCTTCGAGCTTCATGCATGTGGTCGAGTGCACTGTAGAATTATACTCGCAGACGAATTTTGGAAGGTAGCTCAAGCCACTTGTAGCTGCCATTCCCCACGAAGTGCTTCCACATTCAGCCCTTCAGTGTCCTGTTGAACCTCTGTACGATAGATGCTTTGAGACTGCTGTACTGGAATAATGATTTATGTTATGTTTCTTGATCAGGTCTTGAACTTTGCATTCTAGAATTCCTTCCCATGGTCGGTTTGCAAATTGGTCAGAATGTGTCCTTCGTGCAACACATCCGCCATGACTTAGGTAACATCACATGTGTTCTTTGACTTGACCGGTCTGGTCCAGGCGAATTTGCTATGGGCATCGATGATTGTCAACATGTATTTGTAGCCCTTTGTTGATCCAAGCATACGGTGTCATTTCGACAAGGTCAGCTTGAAAAAGGTTGTTCATCCCGGAAATCATGACCTTGCAACAGTGGTAGTTTGCGCCTGGAGGCTGCATGCAATTCATGAGCGATTCCCATCCATCTAATCATATGTAGCCTCCCTCCTTCAGTTCTTCGACAATGGATGTAATCTCATTGGTGTGCGAGTAATTTCCAACCCTTTGCGAAGCGACCAGTAGTCGTAGTATAGCCACCAATTCATTTGGGTCGTCCCAAAACATATAGTCGATGTTCTTGTCACTGTCTATCTTCTTCATACTTTCCTCACTTTTCAGTGCTAGGCCACTGAAGAGGTCTGCGAGAATGTGGATTTTTTCCATCATTTTCATTATTATAAGCCCCATTCTCGGTATTGTTACCTTGGTAAAGCACATGTGTGAGTTAGAGCAATGTCTTCTATTCCAGCAGGCCAGATTCTGTAAACTCCCTGGGTTTTTTGAGAAACAGAAGTTCGTTCCACATGTCTTATAATCGCCAACTTGGATTATCCCCCCTGGTAGAAATTCTATTTCATCAGCACCAAGGAACCATTCATCATTATGCCTGTATACACCATACTACATATAATTATTACGAGATGTGTATGCTCATAGGTACTGTTGAGACAGACCATTAGATTTCCGGGCTTTCTTCGGTATCTTTTTCTTGTGTGCCAAATCCACATCCAATCCTTCATTCCGATACATTTTTACGTCATGATGTTTCCTTTTCTTCATAGGCCCAGCAGTATCGTCAACTTCGGTCATCATGACTTCGGGTACGGTGAGTAATGGGCTTTAAGATTTCTTTGTTTATTAGGTCACGTGAAGGTCTTCTCTTGGCGTGCAAACACTTCTAGCGAACCGACTGTATCACTCGATGCAGTTTGCTAGCAATGTCCGACATCGTAGTGAATACAAATGGTTATTGCTGTTTTTTTTTTTTTTTTTTTTTTAGGTTTAGTCGTGAGTCTCCAACATACAATTTTTGAACCTTTCCAGGTGTTCGCTGCAGATATCCAATATGTCCATGCGATGGTTTTCAATATCCATTTCCGTGGCAAGATGAATAATTGAGGTAGTAAATGTATGCTTTATGGCATCTTTAAGCACCTGTAAATTCTTTTAATTTTATATGAATGTCACTCAGTCTGTCGGTAATTTACCTTTGAACACTCATTACGTGCTCGTTCATTGCCATCAAATCATGAACGATCTCTGTCTCCAAACATTCCATCTTCGCCTCGAGCTTGGGCAAGTAAGTGCAATCGAATTTGCTCTGATCAGCCAACATATTTCATAATTCCTAAATTAAGGCATTGCCAATTTCGAGGACGAAATGTTTAGCAGCAGAATCTTCAAATCGTTCTGATTTGCCAATATTTAGAACTATTCTTCTACCAGTGTTGCGAATTCCATCGCTTCTTGGTATGAGACAACTTCCATCCTTGTCGTTGTTAAGCCGCAGCTTGAGGCTATCTGCCCTAATTTCGTATGCTGTAACTCATTGTCGACAGTCGATGATGAACTGATTGAATCCACGTCGGTACATGCCATTATACAGTGACCAGTCTTTTACGATCACCAAAAATCCATTCTTGTCTTTCCAGCACAGAAAAAACATAGGTTCTCGAAATCTGATAATGTCATGTCCGTATTGACATGATTGTTGTACACATGTCGCAAATTCATATCGTACATGCGAAACAGTGCCAACATTAGCATTATTATGTAGCAGTTGTTTGGGTATGCGCAAATAAGTCTAGCCGAAGTACTCACAGTCCATGTTCGCATGCCATCCCATACTAAAGTACTCCTGAATGCAAGTCTGTTTCTCACATGCCACATCGTCGAAAATAAAGATGGAGTTTGGCAATGCTTCGTACGGTGGCACGAATGCTCCATTATCTCTGCAAGGAAAATATTTCACACCATCTACGGCCTGCAGTTCTCTTGCCAGTCGCTAGTATTTCGGTTGCTGTAGCGATTTGGAGTATCAACGTACTGGACGAGGCATGCAAGCAACACAACATAACTTATTCTCTAAACAAGGATCTGCAAACTTGGCACTAGACACACAAGAAACTAGCACAGAAGGCCGACAAGATAATAAATTCGTCAGATACCAGGCTTGGAGAAAATATAACAGCATTGGATGTTTCCAACTTCATGAAGGCCAAAGTCAAGATGGACACGAGTGCAAAGAGCAAACGGAAGATACCAGTGAAACAAAAAGTGCTGAAAAATGGAATAATAGCATGCAAGACCAAGAAAACATCCACTGGCAGATTTTTTCCACTACTTTTTTCCTGCACTTGGAGCCCTCAGGGTCCTTATCATAGCCAAGAGCAGTATCGTTCAAGCTGTCAACTCAGCATTTAATGAACAAGAGCAGTTGCCCGAGGTTTAAAGGCACTATGCAATTATGGAAGCTATCGCCATGGGTAAAAAAAATGGCTAATGTCTTTACTTAGTGGAAGCAGGAGTAAGTGTGCAAGAGTGATGAAGCAGGAAGAGGCAATAATGAGATCTCTACCGAAATGGCTGCTCACTAACGTGGATTTGTAACTGTTTGCACACATATTGAAGGGACCTCATTTTCACGGAGTGTTCATGAGAGATACTTTACCCCTAAACCCAAGTGTGACGAATGTGCCATAATCAACCTCTACACTACAGCCAGGCCTGGTAATCACTGGGTAACTTACGTCAAATGTGGCAAATGTGGAGACTACTGTGACAGTTTCTGTAAATTACATCCTCCACCCAAGCTGCGACTATACCTGAAAAATTGCCAACTGACTTACAACTACGAGCTGGAGCAGATGCCGAACACATGGAACTGCGAACACTTGTGTCCTCGCTTCCTTGTTCGTATTAACAAGTAATTGAATAAAACGGCTATATATGGACAGGAAGTAATTAGTCATTTCGATAATGCTTACCTTGACGGGTCGTACCTCTGAGCTGCATGCTATACTTTCCTCCACTCGACCTGGAGGGGGAATGGTGCATAGGTTTGGTTGACTTTCAAACCGACAATGAGATCCCGAACATCGATGGAAAAACTGCAAGATATCTCTTGCGAGGTAACCTTACCGGTTGGTCCTTATGAATTAGACGACATTGCAATGTGTATCGAAGATTTGCTGTCTCCCAACACAGAATTCATTCTATGTGAAAACTCCAATACTCTGAATAATGTCATCAGATGTAGTGAAGATGTTGACTTTACGAAACCAGATTCCATAGGAATGATCCTGGGGTTCGAGCCATGCGTATACAAAGCTAGAAAATCCACGAATCGTCGTGACCTGTAAACATCTTGCCTGTTAATGTGATACGAATAAATGCAATTTGGCGAGCTGCACATATCTTAACAGTAGGCCAAGCAATACGTTGCACGAGTTTTCGCAGTTGGTCCCTCCAGTTTATAATCTTATCGTGACACCGCAAAGCATCATTTATGCTCTCGTTGTCATGAAGAGAGCACACGAGGTGGTGGTGAAGATCGTCGACCAGAGCGGAGAGTTGGGGAACTTTCGAAACCAAGAAATCACACTATGCTTGCATTTGAGAAGACGAGAATAAGTTTTACGGATACCAGAAGCAATAAAACAAAGCAGCGCATCAAACCATCGATTAGTACGTCGTAGGTCACCAAGGTGTTAACATGTGCTAACGAGATTTTTCTTTGCAGTCTTGGCTTCGAAGTCGATCGCCATGGAAGATCAGATTAACATCGACGAGCTGGTTGTTTTTGAAGACAGTGTCACAAAAGTGGAACTACATGCATACCAGCCATTCCTGATCGGAAGTTTGGAAAGTGGTCCAACACCAAGATATCTGCACTCCTCCTTGTCACTTATTCCTGCGTATCAGGGGGACACTAATAAAAGAAGATGGATCCATCCCAGCATCGAAGAAAATAACGAGCAATGGTATTCTCTTCTTCATCGATCGAATCATGCTCAATGGTGTCTAAGTAAACCAGACGAGAGATGTCGGCATAACGACCATGATCAAAAATCACCTCTCGTTCATGCCAAACGAGTTGTCTGCATTAGGATGGCAGACTGGAGGATAGAAGATGACTATAGTGTTCCTATATACCATAGAGGGAAATTCGAGGTCTACATTCCTCTAGCGATGTTGCTGGGAGTCACCAAAGACTACAGACGAATTATCATCAATTCGAAGCAGGAACTTGTACTACTCGTAGCCAATATGCACCCAGACTCCATCGTGGGTACGGGGGAAATCCTGGAGACAGTGGAACTGAAACTACAGTCTATCGAATGGATGCTACCTCACATTCAGCTGAGTACTACCGAACATATCAATTTCCTGAAGAATGTGTAAAATTGAAAAAACATCAATGTAGCTTACAGGTCGTGGAGTCTCGAGATATACCCCGGATTGCCAGCAAGCAAGAGCATCAACTGGATGGTGAAGTCCAGCTTTGCCACCGAGAAACCGAGGTACATCATTATTGGGATACAGATTGGAAGTCAGCACAATATGAGCGTGAGTCATTAACAGTTCGACACATGTCAAGTAGAAATTGTGAAAATATATTTGAATAGCGAAAGCTATCCGTACGCTGACATGAACATGAACTTTGAAAATAAACAGTACCTGCTGGCATATCAAATGTGCGCTCAATTAATAAATTCATATTATGGCCGCATCCAATCCCCGATACTAAGCCCAGGTACCTTCAGAGTTTGGCGTTACTCATGGTGTTCGACATGAGTAAACATGACGAGCATTCTGATTGCGAATGTGATCGACCACAGGACAGGATTGAATTCACTACACATTGAAATATACCCCCACACATGTTTACTTTCTGCCTAATACTTAACGACCGACTGTCATCGTACAATTGTCGAAACAAAGTCATCGAGATACTTTCTTGAATGCTGCAGAGGGTATTAATTCGATGGGCCATAAGCTATATCTGCTTAGTTGGCTTCGAGCATAGACAGCAGTAGTATGTACTGTAATCTGCAAGGCTTCCAGAGCCAGTGTGGCTACATGCTCAAGGAGATTGCTGTGTATGACGACCACGACAAAACACGCAGCGCTCCTTCTGACTCCTTACTTGTGAGAACTATTGGATGATAAAAGCAAGAAGACGAACGACTCGCTGCTGCAGTATCCGCAAGGACCAGTTTATGTAGCAAGACCCGAGCAGAAAAAATGGCTGAGTGTCTTGTGTAAAAACGAAGTTGAAATCATTGACATGCAATTCGAGTATGGCTGTCCTTTGCTGCGAAAGTTGACGATACTTTACAAAGACCAGCAGCGGCATGTCTGCGACAGGTCAGAACCTGACTTGACACGCATGTGGAGAAACGCACAGCTACTGCGTAAATGGTGTGCCTCGTCCTTGGACCGTGAATCTGCTGCCTGCGGCTAGACAAGAAATCACCCCAACATCGGTTCCGAAGCACAATAAAAAAATCTATAGACAGAATATTATTTGTGTTATGGTGTTTTATGTATTAATCTGTACAATAAATAGTGTGAAAACTATTTAATAGTGTTTTTACCATTACTCGTTAGATTGTCATTTATTTCCTTAAAGAAGCCTTTAAAAAGAAATCAGAAAATCCACATACCTCTTATGCTACATAAACTATTTATCTATTGGTGTAAACTGATGTAGTTTGAATTCGCAAATTTGGACCTGGGAATATTCACAGTCGTTCATCGAATGCACTGACGATTTGAACTACCTTATTTTATATAACAAATACTTAAAATTTAAATGGAAATTTAATATGCCAATATACTTACTTTGCAGGTATGGACCTCGTCGGCATACGGTACAGGTCGATAGCATTCTTGCCGACAGCAAATTATTTCTGGTGGTTGAAACGTATGTTACAAACACATTCTAGTTTCCAATACTGGAAGAAATATGTGTTGACGGTCTGATTTAGTGGCCAATGAGCATAATATTGATTGGCATGGGTGGAAGAAATATTCCTGTTATATAAGGCCAATGATTAGTTTGGTTTAAGAGGGGAAGGGGTGGGGGAGTTGGTTAAGGTTGTGGGGTGGGGTTATGTTCTTCCCGCATATAGAAAATTAAATCTTTAAATTCGTAAATAAATATACACACTAGCGATTCGCGCACTCTAGCAGGGGTCGTGAGAATGGGGGTTTCTGTGCACACTAAGGTATTTTCCAAGGAAATTCACCTACTTATTAGAAATCGATGTTTTTAGGAATGTTTATTAAAATCGTTTTTATGTAAAATAAGTTATCTATTAAAATATTTAATTAAAATTATTCCTAGCGTTACGTATATTTGGAATGGTTGGCCGTGGGTTGGGAGCGGCGAGGTGAATGAGGCCCGCCAGCCGCGCCTGTGACGTCATCCAAGACGGCGGCAAATTCCTGCCTTTTATCCCGGATTTCGTTATCCCCGGCGACCCATACATACACTACTCTTGAAGCCAGTTTTTTTTATTGTTAGTGGCCTGTGTTTTCTGGACAATATTATTTACTCGTCTTTACCCACAGTTATTCCATACCACTAATACATTTGAACGAATTTAAACTGTAACCGTGAAGGTAAGACACTAATTTAAAACCGTTTTATGCGTATATCCAGTACAATACACGCGACCCGAATAAACAAACAGACTGCTACCGCCATCAAAATTAAAATATTCAAATAAAACATGAGTTTATACCATTTCTACAGAGAGAAACGACATGATTGTTGCTTGTGTATTTATACTATGTGAATAAAGTATATACTATGTTTAAAAGTGTAATATTTTTTATGCTGAAGTTGTAAGACCGTAGAACCTCGACATTGGGTATCTTTGGTAAGGATTCGTCTACCCTATTCGAGTTACGTTGGCCTCTAGGCAACCTATTTCAAGCCAGAATACTTAGCCTTAGGAAAGGGCCTTGTCCAATTTTTTAGGCCGCATGTTTTTTGCGACAAGATTCCACAACTAGTTGTAATGGAATTTTGACTTTTGGTCGTCTTAGGTACCTGCTAACCAATCACAGACGTTCAGTGTCGGAGTAACTTAACTGTAACTAGCTCCGTCAAGGAGGAAATGTCATCACACACGGACGTGCGGCTAGTAGTCATAGCAAATTGGCAACTGTGCACGTACGGTGTTGAAATCTAGCCTCCGCATAAATATTTTCGCGGAAAACAGATGGCCATACTGATTGGTTGCGTTATGCCGTGGAAGACTGCCTTTGATGTTCGGTCAACTCACGTATTACAGCGGACCTGTTGCAGTGTTTAGGTGTGAAACTTATCGCAGTCCTTTGTTTATAGGGACCATATATGGTTTTAGCCTGCCATGGTAACCTCATGCATCGATATTAAGAATGTTGAATTCTCCCATATGATTCGGCTGAAATAGTCTGTGATAACTCCGTATGCTGGAGAAGGTCTGGAGAGATTCCCACTCTCGAAGAAAGGCCGGGCGGTGACCTCCGGGTGTGTCCTGGAGAAACACTAGGAGCATGGATAGAACCCTAACCAGACCACACAGGGTGGTATCTGAGTACAAGGTTCACAGTTCTTGTGGAAGGATGCGCCCTTGCTGTACTTGTCAATCAGGTTGGGGCTTCGAATGTGGCCAACTCGGGTGCTAGGCTGGGACACCTGTGATGAGAGGGCGTACCCTTCGATGGGGCGGTCGTAGCGCGGTATGACCGTTGGACTAAGAGCGCTACTTAAAAATTCATAAAAAGCAGATGGCTGAGAAACTATATCTGTAATGATAACTCATATAAACTGTTCACGGTAAACTGAGCACTTATGAAAGCCCTGCTTAAGAGCTACCGTACTTGAATGCACGTTGTTTATTTTTTCGCCTTATGTAAAACTAACATTGCCATGGACCTCATCATCTTATTCATCATGCGTCAGTAAAGTAAAACAGAAATTATTAGAAGAGTAAATGTTTTAAACTCTGCTCATTTTTACACTTCCACAAATAAAAAAAAGCGAAAGAAATAATTTATCACAAATGGCTGACTAACACTTTATGTTCGACGTTTAGACACGGAACTACTTTCTCTCCATCGTTGCCAACTTGATTGGGCTCATATCACTCAGTGCGCCCGTTAAAATATATGCAGGTAAGGGCAGTGACTTTTTCTATGGCTGATTTCAAAAGTGCTGACTATCGTGAACAGTCTATAGGCGAATAGCGTTCTGCCTCATTGGTAGTGTGCCTCACCATTTTCTTAAGGCTTCGGGGACACAACTTTTGGTATACGCAGCAGTTTTGCTTCCGTAAAATAAACTGGTATAAGGTCAAAGCAATAAAAATGTACTCTACTACCACGACATACCATTCTTTAGCCAGCCATTAGGTAGACGCCATTTTTGAAAAACACTTGGATACGAAAATTCCGACATGTTGAGAAATTGTTTCACTTCGGAGCAGAAGGTAATGGGATACAATCTTAAAACGTTTCCTAATTATCCCTCCTTCGGCTGCAGGCAGAAGTATAAATTAGAATTTTCATGAGTTTACAAAGACTTGTTGCTCTCTCTGAGCTATGTATTATCATCGGAATGGGAAAAGGACATCAAAGGACTAAATCCGATAAAGATTGGAGTAGGTAAAGTAATAATGGCAATTATCATAAGATTCAGTATTACTTTTAGTCTCTTACGTGGCATTATGACGCAGCCAACTAACGAAACGTAGAATAGCAGTTCTGAATATACTGCGGAACAGCGCAGAGAAGATATTTTGTGAGTACCTTTACAGCATTCTTTGCCGAACGTATCTGGGTATGCAGTAGCATTATTGGCTTATATTCGGGAGGTCGTGCGTTCGATCGCTGTCGACTGTACCGAAGGTGTTTTCTCTCGAGACGTATTGGATTATTGAACTATTTACATTATATTTAATGGAGCACTTAAAAAATATTTTGATGTGTACATTTATACATACAAATACATGTCAACTATATATTTAATACGAAAAGGACTGTACATGTAGTTTCAAAAGTTGTTTTATGTAAACCTTAAATGAGGGAGAAACAAAACCAGTGCGACCGAACTTTAATGTGCAATCTTCAGTCGCCATAACCTTCAAATCGCTGATCTATAATACCATAAAAGTTGCTGTTCGCAGCATTCTTATAAAACTAACTTATTTATGTAAAAACACATATGTGACAGTAAAAGGAATGTTTTTTAATTAGAGTTTACTGGAAAAAATTGTATAAATTGCATCGTTACAAATTTTATTTTCTGGTGAGCATCAAATAATTCTGCAGTGACACAAAAACTGTACGTTCGTTAAGAAATGTTTTGTAACTACTAACAAACATTTTAGCGACCAGTACAAAATTATGCCGTGTCGGCCAATTTTAACGAGATACTCTGTAGTGTGCACAAAAATTCTTCAGTGTAATAAGTGCTATAGGCCATTCAAGGTTACTTCACACTTTTCTACAGCCCTGCCAAAGTTCTACTTTTGATTACCGATTACGTATCCTCCCGCTGCATGTAAACATAAACATTGCCATGTGACTTCTACGTTGTAACTGTCAAAAACTTTTTTTTATTATTTATAGCTGTTCAGAGAATTCTGTCATAATTCAAAAACCATTTCGTACGAATGTTCGCAATTTAGGTCTATAAGTATATTTAGGTCATATTTATGACTATTTAACCATGTCTGTATTGACGATAGTTCTTATGGTTATTATTTTACATTGTTAACGTATTTGTTATACACGAAATAGCACATTACACGCCAAACACGTTAATATGTTGCTGCCACTTTGTTTAACACTATTAAAACTTTGGGGGGAAGTACTGTAGTATTTAACTTATTAATACTGATATGTGTTGGGTTATTTCGTTAAAAGGACAGCCTCAGTTGGAAAATATTAAAACGAAGGAACAACCAGTCCAACTAAAAGACTCAGTAAATTCAAGCACGCAACCCTCGTCGCTTATTTTTTTTGTACGTAGCAGCGACAAACTTAAAAGATAGTGGGGAAAATGCACACAAATAGGCCTACCGAACTTTTATTCCGCTCATATTTCTGTGCATTAGTACTTACTATTTTGTAGGTTTATTTCATTATTTATTTAAATTTATCTGGCTAGGCTTAGTATTTTGTTGCGATTGTTGCAAACATTCAAATTTCAGAAACGTAAGCACGTTATACAATTGTGTTTCAAACACCTAGGGCAAAATTACAACGTTGTGATAAATAAACAGACGTGACTTTCAAAAAATTAATTTTGTCATAAAAACAGTTCGCGGTGAAAACGTATAACTTTCGCACGTCCGTTATTTGCAACCCCCTCCTCCCCTCCCCCCACATACACACACACGCGCGCGCGCGCGCTCCGGACCAGCGTAATTTGAAGGCAACAGTACTCTTTCAAACACAGTGGTCACAACGGACGATCCAAAATATTTATTCCTGCCTTGAAAAAACAGATTTATCACAACGGCATATATTGCCTAGGTATCCTAGGTATATTTAAACAAACAGCGTGTACAATCTAGATGAGGTAATGTTTTTAAGTATTTTTTCGCAAGAAGAGGAATTAATGCTTCGTTCAACAACATGTCATGTTCTGCCAATTTGGGATTTCTAGCTGTCCCGCCATCACATCTAAATATATTGTAATAAGCATTCAAACAATAAAATATTGTTTCAGTTTTAAAATAGGAATTAAGATATTGTTATTTTTGCTGTAATAAATATGAAATACGTTAAAATTTAAAACATGTATATCGTTCCCGCTACTACTGGAGGTGCGAGACTTCCCGAGAGAGGGAGAGAGAGAGAGAGAGAGAGAGAGAGAGAGAGAGAGAGAGAGAGAGAGAGGGGGGGGGGGAAACGCTCCGATCCGCCTATTCAAGATACTTCCTCGGGTATATCATCAATTTTAATTGGATATTCAAATTTATCTAATGTTTTCTCAATGCTAAGACCCACATTATTATATTTTGATACTCTTTGTGCGTCTTTTTCTGCAGGAATCAGTGCAGATTTTACAGCCCAGAGAAAGCATTTTTGATCCTTGTTTTTAAAATTTATGCATGCTTTCTTAATCTTCATAAATGTAGGCAGTTCAATATGTGATGATCCATTTAATGGATTATACTTATTTATTGCTCATTGTATTTCAATTACTCTATCTAAAGTCCATTCAGAACCTCTTCCTTGAAATTGAGATAATTGTGTGAGTAATTCTTGCTTTATAATTTTATAAATGTTTATAATTTCTCCTTCGTTTAATATTGTGCGATTATAAGACTGAAATGTAAATAATTCTACTTGACCTTTTTCCTGCTTGCGACAATTCCTATGTAATTTAATACTGGTTTTCACCCCTCTAAAGTTCCTAAGATGATCGCGTATTGTCTCAAAAATCTAATTTTTTACTGAAGTTAAAAATTGGTTGGGCTCTACAACATTAAAGGAATTTTCAATGTTATATGTTGATATCCTACTTTTAAAAGCTGCATTAACTAAGTAATTTTCATTGGTTTTTCTATTTCTTTTGCTAACAAACATATTAGTATAATAGGGGAATATTTCTTTTAATTCGTTTTTATCTTGTTTATATAATTCATTGATATTAGTATCATCTAAAGGTAACTTTGTAAAATTATTCTTTTTATCCATTCTGTTACTCGCTTACTTTTATTTCTAGGTTTAACAAATAAATTATTTGAGAATGGAAATGTTTCTTTTAATTCCTTTTCCTCTTGTTTTACAAATAGATTATTAGAAAGTGGGAACATTTCTTTTAATGCCTTTTTCTCTTGTTTATAAAATATATTATTATAGAGTGGAAATATATATATATTTTTTTTCATATTCTCTCTAGCTTTTGAATATAGTTAATTTATATTAGCATAAAAAAATGGTAAATTTGCAAATTTTTTTTCTCTTTGCTCGTATATACTAAATTGTATAATAGCTATAATCAAATTATTTTTCCGTATATCAGACCAACGTCTAGTTATATCATCGTTCCTTAGATTATAGCTATATTTATTTTTTTTAATCTCTGACTAATTCTTAGCTCTCGCACTGTCTTCTCACCCAACTCAACTTCAAGATTGTTCGCTGTAATTTTTGGTAGTTGTATTTAGAAGAAAACAAAATTAATTAAATTTAACTTTTGTGGGCCATTTGGTACCGTCCATTTTTTTAATCGAATAACACAAAGTTTTGGTTAATGTTAATATAGAGAGCAATATTTATTAAATATTTAACTTCTTACTATGAGTGTATTTCTTCATATATTTCTACATATATTCATTATAACAAGTTTTACATTTTTTTGTTTGTCATTATTTTTATGACGAGGAAATAGTTTTAATTATTTATTCTCTTTACACACTTTACATGTTTTTGTTGGATAATTAACATGTTGAGTTTCATTAAAATTTACTAGTGCCGTATTGTGTAATTTAGAATTCTTATGTTTTTGGAGATATATTTTAGCAACATATTTTCCACATACACGCACTACTTTCTCTTTATTTGATTCGTAATGCTTTGTACCTTTCTTGAAGCAACATCTTTTTTTTTTTCAGATGTTATAAAGATTCTCTTTTACGTTTTTATTAAAGTAAAAGTTTTGTGTGTTTAATACTTCGCCACACATTTTACATTGCTTAGATGTGGTATTATTTTCTAATTTATTGTTGTGCAGCGATTCCATTTTTATGTTTATTTAAAAGAAAAAAGTAATAATAAACATATTAATTTTAATTTTGTTATTTTATTAATTGAAATATTTTTATTGCTAGTTTTTTCCTTTTAAATAAACATAAAAATATAATCGCTGAGCGCAAAGTTTAACAACTCGTCCGAATTAACTAAACTACAGGACCCAGAAAAAAAAAATAAAAAGTATGTTGCTACAGATTTTCAAATTTATGATTCTAAGTTTGGAAAAAAAATAGTTGTATTCTTGATTCAAAGTTAAAAATTACTTTACCAGATCGTTATGTAAGTCTGTTAGATAAAAATGGTTTAAAGTTAATAAACGAGAACTGAAATTTTATAACATATAAAGGCTTAAAAGAAATGAAAAATGGTAAACCTATGCATGATTTAGAATTGTCTTAAAATATATAACTTCTATTATTTTTAATCTATCAATTGTCTTTTTCTTATATTTCGCTTGATTTTGATAGTTTTTTCATCAAATTTCAGATTTTGATTTTTTAATTCTTTTCTTACACTTTTCATTACAAATAGCAAGCAAGTAAATGTTAATTTTTCTTGTACTTTTGGTGCAAATTGCTTTTTTTTTTTTGTAGTATCAAAATTACTGCACGCCCCTTTTGTAATATATTGCAAAATTTGTGTGGTTTTCGGTATAATTGCTTTCTGTTCGATGAAAATTGCTTGTTTTTTTAATTGAAGATTGTTGTTTCTAGAAACATGAAAAATCAGCTTGGAAACGAGAAATTTGCTTGATTTTAGCATAAATTTGCATGATTTTCATCGTTTTGTCATCGAATTTCAGATTTTGAGTTTTTATTTTTTCTTGTACTTTCTTTAAAAATAGCAAGTAAAAGTTGGTGCTATTTTTTGTTGGTCTTTTGGCTAAAATTAACGAAAAAAACCTTCTGTCCTAGGATCGGCATTTCATTTCTACTCTAATGCTCGTCAAGAAAGTAATCTCAGCATGAAAACTGTTAGATATTGGTTTGAAAACTTACTTCTTTTTAAAATTACTATATCCAGTCATTTAATAACTGTTAATTTTGAATGTAATAACGTAGTTATTAGAGCTGTTGATCACTCGAATGAATGAGTTGTGTTTGGCCAGTTTAAAGACGAAAAAGAAATAAGCAATTTAATACTCGCTCTTCAAAAGTGTTGAACATTACCGTGTGCCTAGCACAACACCATGTATTAATGATGCGTTTTAGATTACAAGGGAGTTGAAGAATGTATACTTTTACACGAGCCAATAAAAGTACAGTAATCTACTTTCATTTCTCTCAGTATACTTCAGATTATGACTCTTGTTGTGTTTGAGTTGTCATAATGTCTTTTAGAAAAAAATTATTTGGAAGCTATAAAAAAAATTATACATCGTGCTAAGCACGCCAGAACAGGAAAACGATTTTGCTGGTGATACCAATCTAGCATCGGCAGATGAAAATTTATTGGCTTGTTTACGTGTCCTACCTACAAGGGGTACAGTAAATGTCATGGCCACTCTCGTTTGTGTAATTAATAATTAGAACACTGCAAGTGGCAGTTGACGATATCGGCAAACCATAAATAGCAAGTGCCTGATGAATTTCATAAGGTTATCGAGTGTGTGGGTGGTAGATTAAAGTAGCCTACTTTACAAGTGGGGCGTTACCTGGGCTTGAACTTACGACACCTTTATTGATATCGACGGAACACGCTGCTGCCCGGCACTGTGGCGGTGGACCCATCTCACTCCTCCCCTCCCCCGGGTTGTCACCTGACCCTCCCCCCCCCCCCCAATTCTGGCAAACCCCGCGAATAATGGACAGCAGCCGTCGTCGAACTGTCGCGCTGCTCGGCGCCTTGCTTGAGTCATTGCCCCTCTCCCCTGCTGGAGGTAATGACGGGTCTGACGACTACGCAGAAATGTTCCGGTGAGACTGGCTGGCGCCTCGGCCCTCCGTGACGCATCAAGCGAGTTGGGAAGATTCTAGGTGGCGGCCTAAGACACTATATATATACTGCCGCAACCCAGCGGCCGACAGTCTTTGACGGAGGCCGCCTGGCTGGCTGTGCGCGAGCGAAGTGAAGTGTGGACGATGACTGGAGATTGCGGGACGACGGCGAGTGAGGTGTTCGTCGCTTGAATGGACGAGAGGGTGTGAAACCGACGAGTGAAGCCTACTGTGCGTGAAGGCGCTTGGATGACTCTAGAAAATTGCGACTGGCGGGACATGGACTGAACTGAGGTGGGACTGAATGGAAGTGTAATACCGATTTTGTCGTAAATATTTGAACTGTCAAATATGGACGCATAAATTATAATATAATTGAATAGGTTGATACACTGTCTACTGGGACATCTTAAATTATTTATTTCATAGATTTCTTTGTTGTAATAATACATTTTATTAATTGGTGTCAATTGTGAACAGCAATCAATATAAATTTTATTGTGAGATTTTGAGTTCAGAGAATTTTGCTCTAGTTATTGTAAATAAAATAAGGAAATTGTAATTAATTTGTTATTTTATTAAGACCTCCATCCCTTAACGAACTTGTGATTGCCCACTTAATTTCTAGACAGAGAAATTGTAACAATATCATGCCAACCATTGTGATTCCAGGCCAGCTGATTTATCGTAAAATCTTTTGCATTGCATTTTGTGTTTTCAGATGCTGAAAATAAATTACATGTCGACAGAAAGTAGCTTATACATGACGAAGGAAAATACCAGAAGCACATTTTAATCATTTTTTCACAGTTTTTGGCCAATTATCCTGATAATGTAATCTTCTATAATGTTGATTTACGTCCTTTGATATGTATAAACAATACGAACATACATACGGAATATTAGTATGTGTTCCAGATATCTAAAACCAATTAAAATCTCATTGAGTGAGAACGGATAAATTCGGGAATTAATGTATAAGTCATGTTGGGTTGGGTTTTACTTGAAACTCCCAGAAGAGTTCTAGGCTATTAATACACCCGTGACTAGATAAATACCGAATTGCGTGCATCCCAGTTGCGAATAAACATGTGTTCTCGTGTGACAATAGTTAGTAAAAATTGTCCGGAATATACAGAACTGTGAAGTCCAACCTCGAGGTAAATAAACTGAGGAATTTTCGGAAATGTTTTCTTCTGTTTACACATTTGATAGTTTCTGCTGCAAACGTAACGTTATAATTGTACCGTTCACTAAACGTATTGAAACTACAGTAATGAGGTGCCTGGGAAACAATTCTGTGAGAAGAAAACAAAAAAGTAGCTCTTGCATGATCGTCCTAGTAGATGGGATTTGTGCCAATTCTGAACCACCCCAAGCCACTCTTTATTACGGTCGCCGCAATACTTTCGTCTTCGCCACACACAAACACACACACACACACTCTCTCTCTCTCTCTCTATCTATCTATCTCTATCACTCCCTCTCTGTTTCTTTCGCCATCTTTCTTCTTCACCAAGGTCTGGGCGTTGCACACTTGCTAGTGTCCTCAAATATTCCGCCTTCGTCCGGCTCCGTGATTGCGCATGTTGTCTTCTGTCTGGCCCACGGCTGGGCGATACACGATACAAACGGCAGCGTCGCTTGGCCGATCACCCTTAATGCTTTGTTTCTTTTAAGTTTACATCTCAGTTGTTCGGGAAAGATCTATTAACACCATTCTCAATAGTGTCACAGTGAAAATACCGTATCATATGTGACGAGACTATATGAAAAACTTTACCCTCTAATTAATCATTCATTTGCTATGCTAAGCAAAAAATCGGCATTAAACATATTGTCCTTAAAAATAATTTTATATTTGACGCCTGTATTTCAACTTTTCCAGGCACAGATCAATATAGGTATAATTTTAAGTTGCACCGAACAATTTTTTTTTCTTCAGAACTGTACAAGCTTCAGCATAACACTGAGTAATAGCCAGGACCAAAATAAATATGATTGTGTTTGATATTATTAACAGTACTGTAGCTCTGTTTTCTGTTGTGTGCAATGTACATCATTAAATATACATTTACTGTGCGATGTCCCACATTTATAGTCTATTCGTGGTATGTTTACATTTTTAGAACAAAACCCTTGAAAAATCACACCATGTATGACGAGCGTGCTTGTTTTCTGAATGTCCTGTATCACAAGATTTTTAAACTTGTGTTAAAATATATGCAAAAGTGTAATTTATCCAAAAATAAGGTATTTTATGTTATCTTAAACTTATAATGTTTAATTTATAATAAATATGAATAGAAACAGAGCGAGAATAAGTGTTTTGTTAATGCCTAGTAACAAATAGTTCTTGTGGGAAATATTATTACACCGAGTGCGCACGAATGCGGTGCGCTGTCCCTTTGGTAAACTTATTTTAACTCGTTTAGGCTTTGTTTGCGCGAGGCGGAGGAATATCCTGGAATTAGAACTTTAGCAGCTATTCAGAAAAGTTGGAAGCAGCCTGTAATGAACTATAGATCGCCATGCCTGGAGGGTTGAGCGGCATCTGAAGGACGTATTTGAGTGATATTGTTCTCATTATAATGTTTAATCGGTGCTAATTGGACGCCCTACATCAATTATTTTATTTTGCATCTAGCACCGGCATATCATCGGTACCGATTGTAAAACTTGAACAATCCTGAGAAATTGTACGTCGGTTTACTATTTAAAACTTTTTTTGTGGGGGGGGGGGGGGTGGACGGAGAGGAAGTATGTTCACCGTAGTAACATTATTTACTACTCGCGAGTTTTGAGTGCGAGTTCTGAGTTAGAACCACGTGTAAGCCATATCTACAAGTGTGTCGTTTTCAGGGCAGAACCAAGGTGAATTAAGTATTTGAAAAATGCATTTAACAGATAGATTACTTCTATCGTGTATGTGTGTTTATTTTATCGTATCATCTTTTTCATGTTCATTTTATTTTCCTTTATTTTGGCATGGATTTGCATGCAGTTCAATAGAATTTAGTGTTGTTTGGCGTATGTTCTATCCAACCCGTCATTTTTGTCCACAAAGAAAATTATGAAATCAGATGTATCACTTGAAACTACCGGCAGCCTGTCGAATGATAATTGTTGCCTTAACGTATACTTAAAGTAGAATTATAAATACTAAATAATGGTACTGTCCCAAGATGTAGTAGTTGTGGAAACTTTTCTCACTGCGAAAGAAATGTCATTGAGACGTGAATGAGCGGTGAGTGCAGGAGAGACAGGTGAGGCTCTGGTGCCTTTTGTGGAGGCGAGAAGTGGCGCGACTCAGCCGGGTCCAGAAACCCGAGCCGACGCGAGTGGGAGGCTGTATCTGCATTCCTCGCGGTAGCTGGATCTGGTCGGCCGATCGGACAGCGATTGTTCGAGCCGTTACCTTGAGGGAACGACAGAGTGAGCAAGAGACAGAGAGTGGGGAGAGAGGGACGGAGAGGCAGAGGAGGCGGAGAAACCTTGCAGCATCCCTGTGCCGCCTCTCTCTCACTCTCTCTCTCTCTCTCTCCCGACAGTTCAGTCGCGGCTCGCGAGGGTTCGTCGCTTGCTACAGCGTTCGTGTCTCCGAGCGGAGAGAGTCGTTTCGCGCTCGACTCGCGCGTTCAAGTCTCCGCTCGACTACGTGCGCTCAGTGCTCGTGTGACGCTTCGCTGTCCGCGGTGGTGGTTGTCTCGTGGCAGGTGCGGCTCGCCTCGAACATCGGCGGCGAAAGTTAATTTTAAAGCGTGGGTTTTACCTCAGAAAACCTCTTTCAGTGTTTGTGGGCAACAGCGATTTATCCAACATATGTGTATTCTCGATGGTGGATTACCAGTCTCACGTGTGTGAAAATTGTTTCAAAGAAGAACCCGACTCCGCGAGTGGAAGTATTTGAATAGGTAACCGTTACGATCAAGTTTTCATACTTACGTGCCCGGCAGGTGTAGATAGCTGAGTGTGGTGGTAATAGTGGCCCCTGTACGATTCTTTTAGTGTTTTAGGTGAACACAAATTTCTTCAGTGGTAGGGTTTTGAGACCTAGAGTGATTTCTAGACCGTGTTGTAGAGTGCAAGTGTGAGTGGCATTCAGGTATAAAGTGTGAAGTCGAATAGCCCCTGCGCTGCTGGAGTGCCGAGAGTGTTGTGTGTGGTGAGGGAACGTCTTGGAGAGGCAGCGAGGCCGTGCGCCCAGTGGGGTCGTCATGCTGGGCAAGATGAAGAGGGCGCGGTCCCTGGGCTGGCTGCAGCCGTGGAAGGGCAGTGGCCAGCGCCAAGGGGAGCCGTCGAGCCCCGTCATCGGTGACCCAGCGCTCCGCTGCGACTGTCCCGGGAGGCCCTGGTCCAGCTCCGACCACATACACGATGTCAGGTAAAGTGTTGCCCCCGCTTCCGTGTGGAACCCTTATTTAACACAAGACTTGATGTGGTGGTATCTTGTCATCTTGTATTTATAACTTACTGTTAACAATTAGTACCAACTTTCCCCGTTTTCAAACACGTGATCTGAAAAGTGAACTACGGTTAAACAAAAACAAATCCGATATTGAAGGGTTATTACCCCCTTAAGTCATTGTTGACACCGAGTCACAACACCCAGGGACAGACAATGCATAAGCCAGATGAAGCGGCTGCTGCACCTTGAATGAGAAAGGGTGGATACCTCGTCTGACACAGCACAGGTGGCGAAGTTACGCTATATAGACTTAACACACTACAGTTTATTATAGGATTCTGTGTGATGCAAAAGAAACAGTTTTGTGATAGTATTTTGCTGAATGTTTGTGAACGTAAATGCATACACAGTACTGTAGTTTCAGAGTAGGGGTTGGTGTATCAAAATCATTCTCGCTACACTATTCAAAGTCGTCAGCCACTGAAAATACCGATTGTTCAGCGCCATTATATTAAAAATTGTCGTTTGCCCGGTACACACCAACTTATAATTCTCTACTCAGTTACGTATTTTACCTGATGAAAGTGACACGACTACCTTCAAAAAGTAACTTATTTTTAATACGGTATGGCAGTCAGTATCTAAATAATTCTTTCAATACGAAAATATTTTGAAAATAGTATAAATTTAAGCACAAACTATGTGAATAAATGCACGTGCACATGATTAAGCATACTGTTATCGCTCTATGTGTAACGAAACTTAATTTTGGTAGGACCATAATGTTTACTTTTCATAGTTCGCTTCCAAGATCACTCACTACAACTTTTGAAAAAAGAAATAGCAAAGAAGTAAAGAAATTAAAAATATAATTACTTAATCTACATTACCTTGGTAGCACAGCGCAAATGAAACAGA
The DNA here is from genome assembly GCA_029891345.1 of Dryococelus australis. Lineage (NCBI taxonomy): Eukaryota > Metazoa > Arthropoda > Insecta > Phasmatodea > Phasmatidae > Dryococelus > Dryococelus australis. Next base: position 96,135,037 of record CM057002.1, on the reverse strand, counting down.
ACTCGTATAATTACTTAATCTACATTACCTTGGTAGCACAGCGCAAATGAAACAGAACTCGTATAATTACTTAATCTACATTACCTTGGTAGCACAGCGCAAATTAAACAGAACTCGTATAATTACTTAATCTACATTACCTTGGTAGCACAGCGCAAATGAAACAGAACTCGTATAATAAAGCATTCCTGCTTTGAATATGGAATAAAATGTAGTATCCTTATTAACAGTGTTTCTAAGACACTCTTAGCTACCGTGGTCAGCCATATTGACTTTATAGTTGACATTTCTGAGTGTTAATGTTACAAAAAGTTCATTTCCTTCGTTTGTCTGGTTTTTACTATTCGATGTGTTTCGTGGCGTTTAAAACTTCAATCCAATTACTTTGAGAGTAACTGAAACATCTATATCAGTCGTGTCGTATTACTTAATCTATTCAGAAACGTTTAATTGTGTGCCATGAGTAAAAAATAAAACTCTTGAAAGTACGAAATATTTTCTTAAAATAAAACATGTAAAATGTTCTGTGGTGATAGAATTATTCTGTCGTTAGTACAAAGTTGTTTGGAATGCACACCGATTTCAAAATTTGTACCGTAAGGCGATTTCGTGTTCTCTCTTAAGGGTAACTTTGCCCCAAATTTCGGGTAAGCCTGTTTAATTTTTTAACAGTTGGGAAGAAATGTGCTCTGTAGTGTTTTGTGTTTTAGTTCATAGGGTGTAGCGAGTGAGTGAGAATTGTATGTTTGATGTAGTTACAAAGTAAATATTACTGTCCAACTTTTGTGCCAGAGTTTCCCGCAAAGGCCAAAGTAATCCCGTCTTGCGGTATTTGCTTTGTTAATATTTATAAAAGTTTTAACTAAAAAACAGCATGTTTTGTAGTAGCTGAAATATCCCCCTCAGCCTCCCCCTTATGTCGTTAGCCATTCGGTTATGTGGCTTTTCAAATCAGTAATGTTATTTTCTATACACTCTAAATTCGCATCAGTGGAAAACCACTGATTCGCAGCGAAATTCATCTACTCGAATCAGTGAAAATGGCCCCACAGAATAAGTGGAAAACCACTGATTGAATTAGTGACGTCGAAGAATTTCACTGATTGAATTAGTGACGTTTTTCGTTTTATGCTTGATTGGTACTGTTAGGATTGTTAAAAAGAATAGTACACATGATTGTACTCTCTTCAGCACGTTATATGCAGATTAAACCTTCAAACAGAGCGCTGTGATGATTACATGAAAACGAAATGAAAAAAGTAAAAACCGAATGGAAGACTGAACGCTCATGATTCAAGATGTTACCTCATAAAATGGTGTTTTGAAAGACGAAACACATTTTAGAAAGTATTTGGTATTGGTTTTATTTGTTCATACGTTGTTATTTCACTTGATACACATTGTTTAACAGCCATTTGTACACTTTATTTGACGGCCATTTTAACACATTGTTTACTGTGTACTGATCCATCAGCCAAAAAAAAAATCACTGAAAAACAGTGAAAAAAATTACTGATGAATCAATGGAAAATGTCACTGGATCAATAAGTGAAGGAAAACTGACATTTTTCACTGATTCGTCAATTAACTTCACTGAAGTAACTGTTGAATCAGTCAGATACTGTTGACTGATTGAAAAAGTGACATTCTCGCTGATTCAGATTTAGAGTGTAGTAATACTTTTATATTTAAGTAAATTCTACGAGGCTGATAATTCTGACGCTTGATTTTTATTTTCAGACAACCTGTTAAAAATACAATGAAGTAAATGTTGTTTTAATGTTGTTTTGATGGTTTTAATTCAGAAGAGGCTGCACTCATAAGATTCCGTGATAGTAGGGATAACGTCTTATTAAAAGTGAAGTGTGTAAATCGGCGAGCAGGGAAATAATTTCCTTATTAATTTATACCGTATACAGTAGTAAGAGACCTGGTGTAATGTAGACAAATTTATTTTTTAATAATTTCATGTGTTTGCTGGTCATTGGATTGCAGCACGTGTGGTTACTTAACACTTTTTGAATCAAACCTTTTAACAGTTACTTTCTGTATGAAATATTTTATTGTTTACTAATTATGTTGTGTATCGCAAGCGTTTTATAATTGTGTTAACATAAAATAACATATATACTTCACTCATTTTATTTTACTTCATTTTATATATAGTATTTCAATTATAATTAATATGAATAAAAATAGTGAGAAAAAAGGCCTGTTGGTAATGCCTAGTGTGATATAGTTTTTATGCAGAATATTATTACAGTGAATATTATTAGAGTCAGAAAAGTTGGAATTAACCGTGAATGGACCAGTCTTGAGTCTGTCGGCAGTGCCGCAGCTTACGCGTGGCTGAGGAAAGACACGCAATGCACAGAAATAAAAATAAGCAGCTTTCAGAAGCGCTCAACTAGCAGAAGACCCACAGTAAACAACATTACAGGGTCACTGACACCGTAGGCGGGGTCACTTGACCGCCAGGTAATTACTTGCATGTTCATTTAGCAGCGTCGAACCTGTTAATGACCGAGAGACTACTTCATGCATAGTTAAATTCACATGTTATATGCTATTCACGGTAAAGTGAGCACTTTTGAAATCTACCTTAGTAACTGCGTACATTTTAACTGACGCACTGAGTGACTTGCGCCCAGTAAAGTTCGTAACGAAGGAGGGGAAAGAAGTTTTTATTCCACGTTAAGATGGTAAAGTGTTAGGTAACCATTTGCGATAACTTACAATTATTTATTTCTATCGCTTTCTGTTTTTTTTTTTAATGCGCAGAAGTGTAAAAATTAGCATATTTTTAAAATACTTACTTTTCTAATAATTTTACAGTTTCACTTGACCGACGCATGAAGAAAGCGATGAGGCCCATGCCAATGATAATTTTACATAAAGCGGAAGAACACACAACTTGCATACAACTAGATCTTAGGCAGGGCTTTCAAAAGTGCTCATTTTACCGTATGTATACCTGTATGTAACTGGTTTTCTAGAGGTTTATTTTTTCATCTATGTCCTAACAGAAGCTCAAAGTCTTACCGCCCAGTTGGGGAATGATCTCTCGGTCAGATAATTGAGTCGAAAGTGTTTCGTTGGACAGCATTCAGCTTCAACAACATAAATGAATGTCAGTAAACGTCGTATTGTTAATTCGAAAGAGAAGAACAACCGGGAGATGGAAATTCCACGTCAGATCTCTTGCAGCAAATTTTTTATAAGTTCCTTCGGATATGAGCGCTAAGCTCGTGATCGAAGTTACTCTTCTCGGAAATGTTCGTTCACGCCAGGCCCAAGAATCATCATCGATAAACTTCTCGGAAATGTTCGTTCACGCCAGGCCCAAGAATCATCATCCACAAACTTCCTGGAATGTATTGTTTGAAGTACTAATGCCCACGCCTTCGTACCAGAAGAATAATCTGAAGCACACTATGCTTCGGGATCCGAACCCAGCACCACACACTAAATCTAAATCAGAGACACTTTCACTTTTTAAATCAGTTAAAAGCGCCTGGTTTATTCGACAGTAATTTCAGGCAATTTAACTCATGAATTAGTGAAAAAAAATGCAAGTTTTTCTTTACTTAATTATTCAATGACACTTTCCACTTATTCTTCAACCATTTCATTCGCTGTTTTTCAGTGATTTTCATTACAACTAATGACTCAGTTAAAAATTGTATATCAAATGAAATAATTGGATTAGTAAAATCCATAAAATATAATTTTAAAATGTAGGTTTCCTCCGTTATTATACATGTTAGTACCAAGTAACATGAACATCAGTCTTCCATTTCGTTTTCACATAATCGTCACAGCGTTTGTTCAATTTAGAGGTTTTAAACTGGATGAAATGTGGCGAAGTGAGTCCTTTAATACGTAATATTTGTACTAACAAATCCTATGTTACCAATTGAAGTAAAAAAGAAAGAAATTGTAATACATTTAGGGTTACGTATTTTCAATATAGGTAATGATATTGGTAAGATGAAGGACTGAAATCGGGAAACTGTGGGTGCAAATCCTGGGCACCGCAATTTCTTTTTAACTTTTTTTAAATCATGTTAAATTACACGTAATCAACAGTGTTTATTTCTCGTAATTATTATTTTGCTAAATTCTATAAAAACAATATTTAATTCGCCTCAGTTGGCTGTATTACTTATTCAGTAAGAGAAATTATTTCACTAAAATAGCCCGTGGTTTTCCACCAATTCTAGGTGAAGCCATTTTCACTGATTCTAGTAGTTGCATTTGACTGCGAGTCGGTGGTTTTCCACTGATTCGAATTTAGAGCACACGCGTTCCGAAGATAACACTTAGGGTCTTCCACTTCCAGTTACTATTTTCCCTCCACAATCTCTTAATTTGTTGTTGGCATCTGTGAATCACAAAAGATAACCGGTTCAGGACCAATACGGTTCGGGTGCACAGCAAAGTTTTTCAGAATGAAAACCTAACATTTCTTCTTATCAAAACCCATATTTTTAAATCTTAGAAGTACATTTTTTGTGGTCCTCTCGGTTTTGTTTTTACATTTACAAGAGTGATATGCTATTACTACGATAAAGACTGGTACTAATCTGCCATTGGGCAAAAAAAAAACTAACATCATCTTAAAGTTCAAACAAGGCTTAGGTATCGCTAATGACAATTCAGTGTACCAGCAGAATTACTTGTGACGTGCTACGATAATACGTTGTCTAAATTGATTCTGTTTGATACCAGAGCATCAAGTTCGAGAAGGAGAAATTATCACTGCGTCGCACAGCAGTGGAAATTTCAGGGCAATCGTAGTAGAGCAAAATACATTTCTAAGACATCATATACATGAATGCGTTTATAGTAAAGCGTTTAAACATTTATTTCAGTATTGTTACTATAAAAATTTCGTCAAAATTTGTATTGTTTAGTAACGTTAACGGTTTGACATCTCATGCGACGCGAGACGTGAACAAGTAGCAGCGCATTAGAAAGACATCGTGCGCCAGGTAAGATAAGCGTTGAGTGGTAACCAGGAACGAAATTGTTACAACAACTGGACAGCGGTACTCTTGAATATTTATGAAGCCACCGAAAGTTCTTGGAAGGTGTTGAATACTGCATGCCGGTAGGTTCCACGGTACTCCCAGCTTCCTCGTACTGGACCTGTATGATTTTCTCCGAAGCAGAAAAGGTTCAATCAAATACTTGTGCTTATTAGACCAGAAACCACTCATGATTTAGAAAAAAAACTAGCAAATCGTGAACATTCGTTTACGGAGCACACGATGAAATTAAATTAATTGTGTTTCTTAAAAGAATTAACGTGAGCTATTCGAAAAATCAAGAACTTATTTCACTTAAAACTTTCTAGATAAATAGCACACAGGAAGATCACAATTAATTGAGTAAGGAAACTAGAACAGCAGTCTAAAAGTAAAAACCCGTGTATTTAGGGCCTACATAGCTGAGACAACAAACGCGAACTTGGTCACATCAAATGTGCTCCAAGAAAACAAGAAGACTGCCTATAAAGGCAAGCAGTTAATGAACAACACCATGTAGCTTGATTCAGCAGATTGGAGCGTCTATGTTTTGCAATTTAAAGTATTGACAGTTTACGTCGTTTATTTTAGAACAGGTGCTAGCTATTTCAAAAACTACAATTTCTGTATGTTAGAGAATATTATATATGTAATAACCTGTCAGACTGCTTCAGTAACAGATGATTTTCCTCTGCATCTTCTGAGTACGTCTCATGACATGTTCATTCTATGTTCAGTTGTTAATTGTGATATTTACATTAATGTTGGGGGAGGAGGACGTCGCGTTGTAAATACTGCACTGACGTTGGCCTAGATCAGGGATGTAATATAAAACGTGCAAAATTCCACCCACTTTCTCCAAACTCATGGCTTGTCGGGAACGAACCCGCGATCTCACGAATTAAGGTCAGTCGTGACTCGATACGCGTGTGAGGAGCCAGCCATGACGTCAGTGGAGCGATAGTGAAGCTCCGGAGCTGCGTGAAGGCCATTCCTACACTACAACACTTGTTTGTCAATTTTATTAAGAAGTTCTTTGTACACTTACAAACTTTGTAAAATTTCTTCTCAAGTAACGTTACTACAAGAGCCGTAATTGTAACAGAAAAAAAAAAATTGCCATGACAATGAATCACTTTAAGTCGCGAAACCAAAGTTACAGATTAATACATTCGGTGCTAATTACTTCACTTAAAACAAGTGAATGTGTTTATGAATGATAACCATTAATTTTGGGAAAATGATTTCTCTTAACGTTATTTCTAATGTAAGAAACTTCATTGCCTTTTACTTGACTTTCTCAGAAAAGATAAGCTCATTGTACCTCGCCACTATGTGTACTTCACCTGCCGAGTTACTTTTGTAACCAAACAATCAGACCGTAGTGATAATTTACGGATAGTTTTCAATGCCAGACACTGTCTTCCTGACGCAACGTTCATAGAACTCTAACTAAGCACCTTATCAATCCCCCTGCAGACTTAGTGTCCTTCTGAATTGCAGTAATTGAACTCAATCCTTTCGAACAAGAACAATTATATTCTTACTCTAATATGAAGTGATCGTGTTGTAAAATGTTTGCGAGGTGAAGGTTGAGGATTCAAGTCTCGGTTTTCACAAGGTTTTTTTGTTCCTCTTTCTTTGTATCTTTTGAGAGCACAGTTCGAAATATTTCTTCTCCCATATTATTTTTTCATTGCAATTTTTTTGAGAGCTATATACTTTTTCCTCCACTTCCCGATAATGTAAATTGAAATGAAAGCCTTAATTTATAATATGATATATATTGCAATTTTTGCATTTAAACTTTTTGTAGCGTTACAAAAAAACTGTTTATGAATAAGTTGCGAAACAAATTTTTTTAAGTACAAAAATCTATAACGTGTGTGTACGACTTCTTTTGAAGACTGCCTAGCCACAAGACAGCACAAACAGGGTCGGGTCGGGGAAGGTGTGTGTGTGTGGGGGGGGGGGGGGGGTGATAATAAACCAGAAGCAGGTTGACCAAACAGTGTTTACGTTACACATGCAAGAATATACGTCGTGTAGCCGCCTCTGATTCGCCGCTCCAGCTGTCTATTACCATTGGTTATTTTACGGACGCCCAACTTTCCAGGCAAGGGTTTTACGTTCTCTCTCAATTAATTTTCTTATCGTCTGAACGCTATTCTTCCTTCTTGGAGCTGCCTCTTTCTGTCTTTCGCATTTTCTCTCTCGTCTGTGAAGTAATGTCGTAAAACAAAAATTAATGCACGCGCCTCTTGTCCTTATTCATTTGCCAACCACGAAGAGCTTAGGCTCGGAATAGAAACTTGTATGCTGCTTTGAATGTAAGTGGGACCGCGGCTGGGCTTAGTGGTTAGACTACTCGCTTCCCACCAAGGCGAAGCGGGTTCGATTCCCGGCGGTGTCGACTCCGGATTTTCGCATGTGGGAATCGTGCCGATAGATGCCACTGATCGGCGGGTTTTCTCGGGGACCACCCATTTTCCATGCCCTTGCATTCCGGCGCTGCTCGACACTCGCCCCACTTCACCCTCATCGGCTCTCACAACTTTGATTTAAAGGACGGCTCAAGTCTTCCCACTTCACTCCACTCGAATGTATTTGTTTGTCCTGGAACCCTGGATCCCACCGCTGTAACTCCTGTACTGAAAACTGTTTTAAAAGTAATTTTCCGGAAAATACGACCAATTTTCTAATGGTTTTCACAAAATTATATTTAGCGGCTACAAAAATATTGTTTATGGTGCTTTTTTTTTGTGTTAATTTGATTTAACAGAGTGAGTTTCGCAGCAAAAAAAAAAAAAAAAAAAGCTTTCTCTCTGTGAAGGTGACATACTGATATTGCTTTCACGGGTCCATAACTCAGGTCAAGCTTAGTGGCAGACACTGGTGCAGTAACTATGAAACTAGAAAAGTTTTGTTCAGTACCCAAAGCGTATACATAACTGCAGTAGGGAACAGAATAAGAAACGTTCCCAAGGCACCGAACTGGAGTGTATAGCCTTTTCACCGAACCGTTTTCTATCAGGCTTCAAGCGATCACCAAATTATTTTATTGGTGGCAAAGTTCAGTGCAGTAATATATCTCCGATTAGCGCATTTTGAGATACATTAGTTTAAAAAGGCCGTTTTTAGCCATGTTAGAGCTTATAAATAAAATGTCTAGTGTACTAACGTCTTTAAGGTGACATTCTGTACTCGCCTGAAGTGTGTTATCTTTTCTTAAATTAGCACATGGAGCACACGCGAAATATTTTTGTAAAAAAAAAAACGGATTTCCCAACACTCTGCAACGCATTTCAAGCGCCTGGCAGGTGACTCTCTTAAGAAGTACAGTGATTCGTTTGTACCGGGGAAACGGAACTAGCTACATTGTTGAGTATACTACGCTTTGTATAGGTTACGAAATTCGTCTTTGGAATAAGGTTTCAAAGTTGGTGAAACGAAAAGTGATTCGCTTAGGATATGCCTGGTGTCGTGAGTGCAATGCCCAAGCGCAGGTAGCACTAAAGTTACATAATTAAATATCTTCAATTTTGACTTATGTATATGTATTTTTTCCCCACTCCCTGCCATTTAAATTCACTACTAGTTGTAACACAAAGTGGCCGGGCATACTTAATTCTCCAGAAACCGTTATTATGCCGGCTGCCCAGTGTTCGGCCCACGACTTCTGGTCTGCGTCATACTGGATCCGCCTACTAAACTGATGAACACTTCTTTACGGCCAAATGCCTTCCACGAAGAACAAAATCTTCATGTTGACTTTCTCTGAGCAAAGTATGTTTTTGCAGTTTATCGCAGTCGTTCATTTTGTTAGTTTATATATATATATATAATACACAGGGTCGATATGAGACAAACTTCGTGAGGCGACTCCTTGTGCAGAATTAAGATGGAAAATGTATAGGACACTTTATGTGCAAACGGAATATTAAGGAAGATATTAGCCCTTGAAAATTAAGTTTTTAAACAGTATTTTACACATTACCCTATGTAATGTCATGTGTACCCGAACGAATAACCACACATAGCAAAACAAATGAATAATGTAACAACCCTCTGGTAAAACACGTTCACATTTCATACAGTACTGTTCACAACCTGTTCTGTTAGTGTACATACTGTACGTACAGACTTGTGCCTTTAGAGTTGTTGATCCAAATTTCGACCGCTGTGACCACAACACACTGTACAGCATGCGTCCTGGACCATCACACACGCACTAGCATACCAGGAGCACGTAGGCAGTATTGTCTAAGCACTATAGGTACTGTACGTATTGCTGCAGCCGTATCTTTGAGTGAGTTTTCAACAAAACGGCGCGTCCTAGGCAGCTACAACACGAGGGCTTTTTTTTTTTTTTTTTTTTTTTTTTTTAAATTCTGCTGAGAAAAAAAAATGCATCTGAAATTTGTACATCTTGCTGGTAAGAAAGTTGTATGCAATAACAGGGTGGCCACCCCTGTTATTTTCACTGTGGTCGGAGGTATAAATGAAAGGTTGCTCTTCGGTTGAGGAGAATCGTAATTAAATTTAACATAATATCATATATTTTACAAAAAAAAAATTAAAACTTAAGTTTTAAGGGCTTATATCACACCCGATATTCCGTTTACCTAGAACGTATCCTATATTTTTTCCACTTAATTTGGACAAGGAATCACCTCGCGAGATTTGATAGTACACAGTTCATGTCCACCCTGTGTGTGTGTGTGTGTGTCTGTGTCTATATATATATATATATATATATATATATATATATATATATATATATAATGAAAATAACATAATGAACGAATGCGATAAACTGTAAAACATACTTTCCTCAGAGAAAGTAAGCATGAAGATTTTTGTTCTTCGCGGAAGGCGTTCGGCCGTAAAGAAGTGTTCATCAGTTTAGTAGGCGGACCCAGTATGACGCAGACCAGAAGTCGTGGGCCGAACACTGCGCAGCCAGCAGAATAACGGTTTCTGGATAATTATGCCCGGCCGGTTTGTGTGTTAACTCATAGTGAATTTAAATGGCTGGGAGTGGAAAAAATATTCGCTAGTACAACGTCCTGCCAGCTAGACTAAACAGACCTTCACACGTACTCAAACCTCAGATATCTGTTATTTAACTTCTGTCAAAGTGTGTAACCATGTATACATTTAGATAATGATGTGTACAGCGTTTTTTTACACTAAGGATTCTCCTGTGTGTTTTTGATGAATCCTGATCCAATTTCAAAGGTGCCGTACTCGTGTCTGAAGCCCAACCTTTTCACAAACGACCTTTACTACTCCTTCTGATTCCTCCCAGCGATATTTCATTTTTACAGTGCGTAAAAGTGAAGTCCAGCTTGCAGTGCTGAGCCGAAAGCATCCTGTTTGCTGAGCGCTGTCTATGAAACATTTGTTGGCCAGTGACGTAAGCTTGGGTCAGCTCGACGAAAGAATCACAGATTATTCGACAGCCGTGAGCCGTGAGCTACTGAAGTACGTTGAGTTGCACAGCAGTAAGTCTAAACTTTATCAGCGGAGAAAATGGGCTTAACGAGTCTCAGTAACTTATGATGCGTTAAGTTTTAGTTGCGCTGTACTATTACCAGCGCGGCGCTGCAGTTAGCCCTCGCAGACGCAATTTTATTTATGTTTTCGGGTTTTGCAAACAAAAAAACTTTTGATGCTTCTGTATTATCCCTTTCGCGGTTTCTTCCGATGTTTTGAAACAAACGTTTGAAAAATCACCTTAGGAGAAGTTAACCAGCTTTTTAAATAACTTGTATGCTATAAGTATACAACACTGATTAACTTTAAAAGTGCTATCTTTTTGAATAAGTGAAACTTTACCTTAGTATCTTATATAACTTGTAATTTTTATTCTTTATTCAATAGGAATTAAAATCAGTAAGGGTAGCGATTTTTGGCAACTGCTAGTAAGAAATAGTTTACAGTTAAAATATTGTTTTAACCAAGCCTTTTGGTATGCTATTTGTAAATTAAGCTTTGCCTATTGAAATATTTAAATATTTAGTTAGCCCTGATAGAAACATATTCCATTGTTACAGTTAAAAACATCAACGAGCGACGTGGTGACTTTTTTCGGCCGTGCAAGAAACTGTCGACGGAACGAAGCTTGTCACCCCCCCCCCCCCTCAAATAGTTCTCACTCTCTCTCTCTCTCTCTCTCTCTCTCTCTCTCTCTCTCTCTCTCTCTCTCTCTCGGGAAGTTTCGCACCGCTAGTAGAAGCAAGTAAATTATACATGTTTTTAATTTGAGCATATTTCATACTTATTACAGCAAAAATAATCATTCTTGAATTTGTAAATTATAACCGAAAAGAAATTTTCACAATTCAATACTTATTATACTATATTTAGATGTAATGGGCGGTAGGGTTACCAATCCGAAGTTGACAAAAGTAGAGAGTGGCAACATGACATGATGACATGGCGTATTGCTGTTGCTAAACTGAACGTTTATTTTTCTTGCTGCGAAACATAGTTCAAATTACCTCCTCAAGTTTGTACACGTTGTGTTTTGTAAACCTACCTAGACAAGTTACGATGTTGTGATAAATCTGTGTTTCCATGGCAATAATACATATACTGTAACGTGTGAACTGCTGCTTGTGAAAGGGTGCGGCTGCTTCGTGGTCTTTACGATGGTCCGGTGTGTCTGTGATTGCAAATATTGGACCTTCAAATTTATACGTTTTAACAGTGAACTATTTTTATGACGATGTTAATTGCACCGCTGTTTATTTATCACAAGGTAACTTCGCCCTAGGTGTTTGAAAGACAATTGTGTAGCGTGCAAACAAGAGGTTAGATACTACAGTTCTTTCATTAGTCTACTGTTAACAGGATTAAGCACAGTCGCGGCAAAATATTAACGTGTTTTATATGTAATGTGCTAATCGCGTTTAAAAAATGTGATAGCAATGTCAAATAATAACCTTAAGAACTATTGTTAATAGAAAAATTGTTAAAAAGTCATAAAGCTGACCTGAATATGGTTACAGGCCTGAATTGTGGATATTCCTATGTAATGGTTTTTGAAATACGACAGAATTCTTTGAACAACTGAAAACAAAACAATGCATTTGATAGTTAAAAAGTAGAAGACACATGACAGTGTTTATGTTTACATGTAGCGGAAGAATACGTGATTGGTAACCAAAAGTAGAAATTTAGCAGGGCTTCACAGAGGTGTGAAGTAACCGTGATTTGACTTTACATAAACTGACACAGTACTTGTTTAGTTATCACAACGTATGGCATGTAGGCTTTCTGCTCAGAGATAATGGTATCAATCAGTCATAATGTACACAAAAAAATTATATATCTTACGAACTTTACTCTGGAAACTAGTTGCCGAAAATTGTCTTGTATCACTACAAGTAAACATTTGAAGCCAATGGTGTTTCTTGCTCAAATTTAACTTTAGTTTAACACATTCCATAGTATGTTGTAAATTTTACTCAAATTTATTTGTAATGTTACAAACATCTTGGCAACTAGTTTCCAAACAGTTGTTTGTGAAAATACAGAAATTTCTTACTGTGTAGAGCAGTAGCACTGGTTTCGGATCAGTCCCCCACAGGAGAGTACATACACCACTGAGTCTCATAATGTACAGGGACGTCCAAATATAACCTTCACTGAAACCTGTACACAATTAGAGTATGGATGGATTAACAATTTGTGACGTATTATCAGAAGAAAAGTCTCAATAAATGCCAACTAATTTCTGTAATCAGAGACAATTTTCGAATAGTTGCATTAGCTATTTGGCCGCCTGTCTCGGTCGTCTACTTGTTCTACATCATATTCGTGTTCGTAGCGGGGTATGAAGTTGTGGCGGCCGGGCTACTGCCTTGACGGTGTAGACGTGTGTCGTCACCTTCTCCTGGAGGAGTGAGATAAAGAGCTGTGGGTGTGTGGTGCAGGCTGATATTGCGAGACCACCAGCTGTGAAGTGGTGTTAGTGAGGGCGACACGACTCTGTGGGTGCTCTGCGCTGCGCTTACAACGCCTGCACAAGTTCAGTCGCGCTGTAGCAGAGCTGGACGCTAGTGGCGGCCTAGGCTTGCACACATGCCAGTCAGTAGCTTATAGGTCCTACTTACCGCTTACGGCATAGTTACACTGTTAGAAAAAACATTTCCGTCGTTTTACTGGAAAGTGCAGGTATAAACATATCTATAACTCTCCGCAAAATTATAGACGTTGTATTTTTGACGTGAAGACGTCTTTAAATTTGCAACCATAGTGGGAGGCAATCCAGAAAATCCGATGACAAAATTGGAGGATACAGTTTGGAATTGCAACTCCGAATCTATCGTCTACATTCAAAATTCAATTACACCACTCGATTGCCAATGGATCAAAGAATATGTTATGTTGAGTGAGGATTGCGAAGCACCGAAGGTGAAAAGGGGGGGGGGGGGGGGGGGAACCGCAATTCTGATTTCGTTTCGCCGCATCTCATAATTTTCGCGTGGTAAAATTTTTGACTAGAAGAAGCTACGACGCTCGTTTAGGTTTCAATTGACAGCTCTCGTCAAGATAAATCGATTGCGTGTATGAAAACATTTGTGTGGCGTGGTAATGGTGAGAGTGTATGCGTTTATGTGTCGCTGAAATTCACTGATTAAGTTGCTGTTTCTATTCTGTATTTTTAAGTATTCTGGAGTGAGGGGATGCAGACTTGTTCTGCGTCCTTACGCAAGTTGATAAGAAGAACTTGGCTGGAGTTAGTCACAGTGAAAATGACTACACTTGTAATCAATCGAAAACCAGCAAATGGACTGCGGACACTTTGAACATGTGATGTAAACCCCGCCCGTCTAACAGAGTGTTGTGGACCCCTATCCCTATTTGTGGACTGCTAGTTCAGCTCTTGTGCGTGTCTTGTAAGTGGTGTATACTGTCACTACATGAAGTATCACATGTGGAACTTGACAATGTATACTTTGCTGCCTTCACCAAAGCACTACTATGTAGCTGGTGCGGTGTCCCACACTCGATCACACGCTAGATTCACGAAGCCGCTAACACCAAACGGTTAGCCATAATACAAAATTACCTGTGCGTATATTTTCTTCTCGTTTTACGCTTTTCTACGCAATCCTGTTGTGTTAAAATCAGCCATTTCTTTTTACACTGTTGTTGAATTAATGTTGTTCTCTCCTGTTGTAGCAACACTATTTACACACATTTCACAAGGAGTTTTATTTAATTGTAGATACATATACATGTGTGCAAACACATATGATGGCTTATCCTTTTACTCAGTAAGTACATTATAAAGTAATATTAATTAATGAGTTTCGAAATAAAGACTATCTTATTTAGACAGAATGTGAGATTAAATTCAAGGAGATAGTATTGTAGTTGTTTGGGAAATATAATTATCACGTTGTGTGAGTTGAGTGTATGTTGTATAAAGTGAGGCACTCGCCTCATAAAACAACGTTCCACCACTCCCGTTATGCCTGCCCGCGTGGACACCGGCGCGGCGAGGAAGTCAATATGTGCAGCGCGGGACCTATAGCCAGCATGATCTGCGACGAAAAGCCTACGTATGTGCGACAGCAAGGTGTCTCCCAGCAATCAGACATAGCTTCCAGCTGCGGCGCGCACCCAAGGTATACCGGCCGCTTAGTGTAGGGGGTAGTTTTATCCGCCCACGCCAGACCGCGCTGCAGTCGCGGAGGTTGCGTAGCCGGAAGGTTAACCACGTGGCATGGAACTGTGGCGCTGGAAGTGGCTGTTCACTAATAATTTGGAATTGTATAGAAGCTTTCCGAGAGCTTCTTGGGCTCTGATTGGCCGGACTCTCGTGGCTCCCTCCTTGGGAGGGGTAAAAGTTTTGTATATAACGCCAGGAGTTTGGTCGTGTGGGCAGAGACCAGCACTCATGGACGTTCAGCTCACAGTTATGTGCACAAATAATGCCGTAACAAAAATAATATTTCTGGCTAGTCTGGACATTGTCAGGATGACAACTTTTGCGTCATGGCAGATAGGAAAAAAACTTAGGAATTTCCGAATTCCAAGACAGAAAATTTCTGTATGAACTATCGGCTGATTAAAATTATCATTCATGTTTTTAAAGATAGCCGAAAATTCTTAAAGTGTAATAAAATGGGAAAATTAGAGTAATTTGTGTATTTGTTGGACTTTACTAAAATATTGACTCTATTATCATTGATAGTATTGTGAGTACAGTACTAAAGAGTACGTTTACATTAGGAGTCAGGAAATACTCCAGTTTTTGACTTTGTATCTAGTCAGTATTAAAGAAAAATGTTTAAGTATTCAGAAAATTGCCAAGAAAATTCTTAACATGAAAATATAGCCGTGTGGGCTTTTAAAAGGAGTCGAGAGCATGTTTTTCTATTTATTCTGAAAACGACTTATGAGCCAGGTATTTTTATCTTTAATATTTTATGATAATACCCTTAAACCTGGAATTGGAGTACAGTAGTCACATGGATTTGTGTTAAGTGACACAAGAGTGACATAAGATTTAACTTGGAATTGTTTCAAGCACCAATTGAATGTGGAATTCTAGCATAGTTTTTAATGGGCATTTGTATTATATATTTCAAAATGGTACCGTTTTATAAATTTCTGAGCCCATTTGATATTTAATCAGTGTCAAATTTTTTTTAGAAGTCTGGGAGTATAGATAAATAATAAATTATGAATATTTTCCATAATCCTGTGTAAACTTTGAAACATTTCTACAAATAAATCATGCATGTTATGCCAAGGAAGTCATGTGTTTGTCTGTACGATGATGTATCGTGCAAAGCAGATGTCCAACAAGATCAGGAGAGAAGGTCGCACGTAAAAAGCAACTCTGTTAATCCTTCTAAGCTGGTCACGTTACCAACTGTGCATCACCTATACATTTTTTATCCTTTAACCAACTTTATAAATAAATATTGCCATGTAACTGATAAACACAACGTGTATTCTATCGCTCTCGGAAGTTAACGTCTAAGGCTGAAATAAAAAATATTTTTTTTACTACTATCCCTAATGAGAGGACTTTCAAAAGTGCTTACTTTTCCGTGAATAGCCTATAACTTAGGTCACTCACTGGCAATGAACCAGCAAGGAGTTTCGCTCTTGTTTTCTGGAGATTTATCATAAGCGAAGTTACCAATTATGTTACGGTTACAAGTGCCAAACTGAAACAGCCACGCATGCTATTGTTTCTCGAGACCCACGTATTTCTGCTCTCCTCGTCATAATTTCTACAGATCGCTTGTATGGCTCATTAAGCAGTGCCTTATATTGAGTCAGATTGGTGCTTAACAGCGATGTCCTAGAGCACCAATCATGGTGAAACTAGGTTAGGATGGAGCAGTGACGGAATGTAATGGCGGGGGGAAAGAAGAGTACTCCGCGAAAAACCGCCGCCAAACGCCAACGTCCACCACGTTTTCCACAAGAAAAAATCCGGCCTTGGTGGGACGGGGGAAGTTTTAAAATATACGACAAACAATGAGGCCGCCTGCTCGGCGGGCCAAGTTCTGCTGGAGCACTTACCTCTTCATGTCAATCAGTCGCACTGCTGGAAGGTAGCGCTCTTGCAGCGATTGTCGTGCGAAAATATTTGAAGCACCTCCACTGCAAGCAGGCGACAGACACTAGATAAAGTGTCAAGATCGTTTCAGAAATAAGAAATATTATGTTGTTACATTGACGTACAGGTTTACTGAAATTGAAACATCCACACATAATATAGAATGTGCATTAAGTATGGTTTTTTTTTTTTACCGTTACCAACTCCCTGTGATTATTATAATTTTTGTTATGTTCAAATATGAAATTCAGTTCTGAATACATTTTAACATACTTAGGACTTCCAATTTCATAAAATCAAGCAACATAAAATAAATAAGCAAACGGTCCGGTAATATAACTGTCACTAGTAGCAGTTTATTCAGCAGAACGCACAGCGCTGCTTGTAAACGTAACTAGCAGTGTAGCACCATCACTTATCCTAAGTAGGACACCCAATGAACAGCATTATGAAGTCTAGCCTGCTTGTAAAAAGCAACGCCAAATTCTAGGGCATTTACTAATGACCCACCGTCAGAGATATTTTATCCGGTTGACGCACAGCGCACAGAACAAAGAATTAATGCAAGTCATCTAATGAGCACACAGAAGTAGAATGCTCTTAGCATACCCGCTTGGCCGTACATCTTTCGCTGTCTGCAATTTGCTGTTTTTCAATTTAAATGAGGAACGTGTAATTGTGCTCTGTGACTATAAATTACTAAGAAAATTTTGTCTAAACCCTATTTTGACATAATTTAGTTTGTAGCTGCTGGGATGTTACACAAGTGCGCTAAACTAAATTAGCAGTGTTGTATTATTTGTACAGCAGTTCTGCGTTTGATATTTTGTAGTGATTTGAGTTATTTACACAATAGTGTAAGTTTGTGGTACACTCAAAAATAGTTGCACCCACAAGGAAGTGTCGGAAGAAGAAAATGTCTCCAACATTAAAAATTGACAGTTGTATGAGTATTGTATTGTATTGTATTGTATTGCAAAGGTTTTTTTCTAACGTACCCCGGTTTTATGCTTGAAAGTTTATCAGGGGAAAACTTACAGGCTAACTAGAAACCTTTAACACCCATGCCTTACCCGAGACTTTAACCCAGTGCCTCCCACACCCCAGATCGGTGGCGTACCAAACGACTGCGCCATGGGAGGTCGTCTTGTATGAGTAGCATTTATTTCACTATACAGAAACGGGATAGGAAGCGGCCATAGCATATAGTGAGGAAATATAGCAACATTCCGCCTGTAGTGATTTCGGGAAACCGTGGAAAACTGGAGTCAGGATGCTGTGACCGGGAATCGAACCCAGGGCCTCCCGAGTGCGACATCGAGGGATAACCAATACATCGCGCTGCCTTGCTCAGTGTTTAGTGTATATGTTCAGCTGGTGGTGGTAGTTCTGTGTCAAAATTAGCTGGGCAGGGCCGGAGATTAAATGCCACGTAGACTAGTTAATCTTCTGCGTATGCCACCAACATTGACTCCCACATCGCCAACACAAATGTCAGTCACGTGGTCAACAGTAATAAATGTGTTTGTTTACGTTTAAATGTTAAACATACCCGCCCTTTTACATAAATAAAACGCTTTGACTGAAATATATTCTATAAAACAAGGTTAGAATAAGTGTACAAATTCCTTAAAACATCTAGGCTACTTACATGAACAGTGTTCTTACTTCAAATCCCGGCCACGTTGTTTTTGATAATGCAAGTGGCGGAAAAAAAAACAGTTTAATGTTGGAGCACGGTGAGTGTCTACTGCGCATGTCTACATATTATATCTATAGTATATTCACGGTTACTTCAAACTTTTCTAAAGCCTTGGTAAAATTCACTCTCAGGTTATCACTTCACCTCATACATACAAATCTTAACTAAATCTAGAAAATTACACCAAATCGACAACGCACCGCATTCGCGTGCGTATAATTCAATATAATTTGGCATAGGAAATATTTCATACTAGGCATTACCAACACACATATTTTCTTCCCATTTTGATTCGTATTAATTATGAATGAAATATTATAATGTATGGATAAAGTATAGGTAAAACTTCAGTTCAAATCAAAATAAGATACTTTTAATTTAACAAAGTATTAAAAGCTTTTGATGCATAACGCATTTAAAAAACAAGAAAACACGTCAAACATAGAATGATTTTTAAAGGTTGATTCAAAAAGTGCGAAGGAGCCGTGGATAGACTACATGGCTATAGGCTGTTCACGGTAAGATGAGCACTTTTGAAAGCCGTGCTTAAGATCTACTTGTATGCACGTTGTGTATTATTCCACCTTATGTGAAATTAACATTGTTATTACCCTCATCACTTTATGCATGCGTCGGTCGAATGTAACTGTGAAATATTAGAAAAGTAAATATTTCACAAATATGCTCATTTTTATACTTCGACGCATTAAAAAAAAATCAAAGCCAAAGGAATAATTTAAGTTATCACGAATGGTTAACTAACACATCGTATTCGACGTTAAGTTATGGAACTAGTTTCCCCTCCATCGTTACCAACTTTACTGTGCGCATGCCACTTAGGGCACCGGTTAAAATATATACAGGTAAAGGCAGTGCCTTTTTTCTAAAGTTTATTTCAAAAGCGCTCATTTGATCGTGAAGATGTTTTAGTGCTGGGTGTATGTGCTGCCTCATGGAAACAGTAGACTGCCAAGCTCGTGCCGGCCCCTCGCCTGTCTTCACAGAGGCTAATGCCTCTCCAGATAATGACAGGCATTCTCCGAACACGCGGCTAATGAACGTACTCCTCTTATAGAGACGACTGACTGCCGTATCCGGTCACACCTAGGTTCAGCTCGTTCTCTCCTTCACCATGCTGTCGGACAGGGGACCATCTTGCTGTCGGCACGCAGCCTGATTCATTCTTAAACACACCTATGAAGTCTCTGTCGTTTTAAAGCCAACAAGATGGCGAACGTCTGTATAGGGGCAAGTCGATTTCGTGAAAAGTGTTCCTTATTCGATGTATTTACAAAAAAAACACTGCTGTTCCATTTCTCTTTCAAGTTTGCGCTGTTATAAATTTAAGTTTTTATTTATTGTTGTTTTATAACAGGGCTTAAATGTATAGCTAGTTGGGGGATTTGTAATCGATGGCCAGAGCTACTCTATAGTTAAATAAAGATCCATGGTTTGACACGTTATTATTCATATGAGTTTAACATAAAATACTGTATCTGAGGGCATCTCGGAGGAGTTGAATAAATATCCGTTTAAGTTGATTACTGAAGCCATCTTTATTGTTCGATATTGGATTGATGTTTCCCACCTTGCATGATGCTGAAGACTGGTATGTAGACGGACTACGGCGGGTGGCACGTCGTCATCCTTCTGGCTCTCTGTAACATCATCCCTGGTTGGCGTCTAAGAGATAACACACGTCCTTCTAGTCGTCACGCTAGCCTATATCTGCGTGCTCTCACGCCAACGCGTCGTAGCTCGTTCGTCAGAAGGTTTCTGCTGACGCCGGGTTTGGGCACTCGCGCGTCTTCTTTGCACAAATCCGCCGCCCGATGGACTTGTTACATTTACATCTGGGATGGCGTTTTCAGGCAGGCTGTCGATTATATTTATATTTTACCATAAGAGAGAATATGTTTTCACGTTTCCTTCATCGTACAATGATAATTACAGATACTTTTCCAGAGAAATTACGATTACGCCAACTGCTTTGCTGTCAGATTGATTTCGACACTTTACAGCTCGATTCTGGTATACAATTCCGATATCGAGTGTTGAACAATTGACTTTCAGCATTCCGATAGCGAAATAACATCATCCGCTTGAGGAATTATCCCGATAGTTTCAAAATTGGGCCCCAGATCCTTTGAAACCCTGTCAACTCTCAGCTAACCCTCTCTCGCCCTATTGTGAACTAAGCACAGCAGACGACGCAAATGTATATATTTAATTGATTGAGGACTTATTAGACTTCGAAATGTGAACAGTTCACCTACTTAGCATATGTCCTAGAAGTAGTGTGAAACCTACAAGTAAATAATGACCAAATACCATGCCTCCTACTCGATGGTATAAATTGACTATTCAATGGGCAGTAACCTATGCAAAGGCAGGAGCGAGCAGAGGAGTGTGGATGCAAGCGTACAAGCCAAAGAACACGTGAGATTTTTCAGCACATGTGGTGTAGCACATTTGTTAAAACGGGGAGAGTAGTGCAATACTATTTGATTTTGAAGCATCTGTGTAACATACGAGTAACAAAAATAGGTACAAAGTACATTTTTGGCGTGATGGGTAGAGTAGCACGTTAATATTTCGCGAAAATTGTGCCGCCTTTCGTGGCGCCACCCCTCTTTGTTTTGTTGGACGTGTGCTATTTTTGTGTTCCCTTGTGGGAATACCCCTCGTCTAATAATTTTTCAAAACGCTCATGTTGTTCCCCGTATCTATTTTGGTTATTAATAATATTGTCATTTATTGTTACCTTAATTCTGTTATTACTTTTCGTCACTCTTTCACGTTTGTATTTATTTTGAAAATTTTAAGGTTATGTGCTCATCTATTTACATATGAAAAGACTTGCCCGAGTTAACTTTGTGTGCTTTACTAAAGCACTTTTACAAGTGACAAAATATAAAATAAATATTTGGTGCGTAATATTTCGTTCTCGGAAATTAAAAGATTGTTACTATGTCAATCAATATTATTTTTTTTATTTTTCTGTTAACTTTAATCGGTTGTACACTTTTGTGTATTGCTTTTAATTCTTGACACTGCCGATGGCAAGTTCGGAGTAAATATTATTTTCCTGACATTAACAAGCAATCATTAAATGACGTGTGAGTCATTTATTTCACGGAAATATGATTTTATTAAATATTATAATTGTGTTTAATAACGTAATTCAACCAAAAAACATTTTGAAGTTCGTATTTGTTGTTAGGTAAAATATCGCAATACTATGTATATCGATTGTGCGTGACTGTCCAGTATCGATACTGTCTGGCAACGTCCTTGAAAAGTCCGTGTGGCTTTCTTCTCAACCTTGGTAATGGCGTGACCAACTGCAGAAGAGCGACCAATTTGGTCCAGGCATGGACTCACTTTCCAGCCTGATGCCTGATTTGAACATCTGAGATGTTCCCAGCTCGTGATGCCTTAACTACTAGCCTCGCCTCGTCTACAGGCCAAAAATTTTAATTTTTTTTGCATGTGCTTATGCATGAGCTTGGAACTATTCGTTGAAAATGAACCTGGAAATTTGAGTTATTCTTTTTGTCAGACAAGCCTGGTTACTGGACAATCACTTTCATCTTCGTGGTTTTAAAAATCATCTTTTTTTTTCCCTGTATTATCATTTCAAAAATGTTGCCCTAACTAAAGTGGCCATGTTTGCCTAGTAAATTTTAAACTCGACTCCTGCCGAGTTTCAGGTATTATCACTTGTGGTCCTTTTACAGGGGATCCCCAATAATTAACTCTCCTTATTATAACAGATTTTAATTATTGTTACCTCGTATCAAGTAATAATTCTTTTGAACCTTTTTGTTATGTAAGTTGGGTTTTTATGAGGTAAATAAATGTTTAAGTTGTCATGCCTCGATATAGCTTGTGTTGTGTTTAACCTTTCACTTACCTTCAGATGAATCTTTGAGACAGATTTTTTTTTTTTTGGCTAACCGTAAGTTAATCAGTAAATTTAAACACAATTTATACATACAAAAGATCACATTGTACAGATGCTGGAAGGTCAATGTGCAGGTTCGGCTTGGCTTTCTCATATTTTGGTAAGTATACACACTGGACGCAACTAGGTCCACGTATGCTTTTATTATGTCGGTATTTTGGGGGCGTTTGATTCCTGTGAGCCCTTTTATCGTACCCCAGATATCGGCACAAAGTATTTCGAGACAACAAATATTTAAAAATTGTAATTTCGTTAAAATCGTGTTTGTTGACTTTTTAAAAAAAATTTTATTCACTTGGCGCGTGTCTTGGATGTTCAGTATCACCAGTATTGATGTTCGCGAAAAAAAAAAAAAAAAAAAAAAGTGATCCGATCAAATTCAAAAACGGCTTCTGTTACACACAACTACATTGAACTGTTACTTAAACTTTACTTATACATTGTATTATTTCATTTTGGCATAATATGAATAATAACAGATAGGAAATATAGGTGTGTTGGTAAAGACTGTTCACGATAAAGTGAGCACTAGTGAAATAAACCCTAGAAAAAAATCGCCTCCCATGCTTGCATATATTTTATCTGCGCACTTAGTGACATGTGCCCAGTAAAGTTGGTAACGATCGAGGGAAAGTATTTACATATATTAACGTCGGATAAACAATGTTAGGTAAAAATTTGTGATAACTTAAATTACTTCTTTCGCTTTCTTTGTGTTTTTTTTTTTTTTTTAAGCATCGAAGTGAAATATTAGCAGATTTGTAAAATATTTACTTTTCTAGTAATTTCACAGTTTCATTTGACCCACGCACGAATAAAGTAATGAGGCCCATGGTAATGTTAATTTTACATAAGGCGGCAAAATACACAACATGCCTATAAGTAGATCTTAAGCAGGGCTTTCAAAAGTGCTCATTTTACCGTGAACTGCCTATAACGCCTGTTAAGAAATAGTTCTTATGCAAAATATTTTTTAATTGAGTGCGCATACAAATGCGGTGCGTCGTCCCTGTGGTGTATTTTTATACACTTGATTAAGCTTTGTTCGCATGAGGCGGAGGAATATCTCGAAATTATAACTCTAGCAAGACTTCAATAAAGTGGGAATTAACCACGATTGGTCTATAGTCGTGAAAATAAAACACTAGCCTTAGTGGGTTATGAGGTGTTGCAACGCCATCCTGTCACTTTTTGTAAATATGTAGGAACTGTTGCAAGGAAGCGCTCTAGACCTGGGGACAGAAGAGTGGTGCGTAGCTGCATGGTTGCCAGATTGTTTTTGATGAAGTTGCGTAAATTGCCATTCTTTTTTCGCATACATGTCACCCAAATTAGATCCACACATGATATTAAATGCATATTAAAAAACATATTGTAAATTTTTCATGTAATATTTTATAAGTATGAACCACGAATTGTTTAAAAATTTAAAAATGATATAGGCCCACACAAAATTAAAATAATATGTCAAACGCATAAACAATCACGTGATATTCAATCTACGTATTCATAGAGACCTGAAAAATTCGCGAGTTCAATGACCTGCAAACTAGATTCTACAGTCTTATGTACAAATTTGTCGATTTCAACTGTGCATTGGTTGTCTGCTGTCACAGTGGAAGGCAACGATTGGGCCAGCGTTCTCCTGGAGATATCAACAAACACTGTTTGGACCAATGACTAATGTTATATAAACACACATGTTTTGAATTCTAACTTGTCTCAAAATGAATCCGCGAATTCTTAAGGTGTCTCACTATTCATTGTCCGCAGCGAGTAACAAGAGTCTGAACAAGACACCCTCTTCAATTGTATCTACAGTGGTTGTCGTTTAGAAAACTGATCTTACTTATAAAGAATTATTAACCTTATTCACAATTAAAAAATATACCAATATTAAGTAAATAATTCCAATTAGCCCAAATACAGCAAATTCATAGCAGAAATCGCCCAAATTGCGATAGTCGCATTTTCTTATTTTTTGGTAGAAAATGTTGCCTTGAAGTAGCCCAAACGGTGACAAATTTCCCAATCTGGCAACCCTGAGTAGCTGTGCGAGAACTGATGTAAGCACACGCACTTGTGCAGGAACTGGCATTGTGTAACTACTAGGAGCGGCGTATTCCTTCTATACGAGGAGACGTTAGGTGCCCCTGGACTTGATTGGCTGCTCTTCATTTCCTGGAGTGTGCAGACTCCTCTGCCACTTCACCCCGCTCAGGCCGAGTACAGTCCTTGCTTCTCATACTCTCAACATGGCTCAGCAACTCAAAAACACAAATTCGTACCGCAAATATTATTCCCGAATATTCTTAATTTATGCATTACTGACCAAATTTTATTTCCCACATATGTATTAGTTAATTTTAACTTATTTTATATTGACTGAGATAATTTCGAGGAGTATATTGTATATTCGCTTGTTGAAGATCGTGCACAAAGTGTGCTTATTTAATATCAAATGCAGTAATACAATTTTTCAAAGTAACGTAATATAACGACCTGCAATGCGCCTGCATCATTGTTAAGTCTTAAAATAGTACGGTAACAGCTGATAATTCCGTATCACCTACTGCACTTACAAGTTATACCTTAGAAGAAGCGAGACAGTAACGAAGTTGATACTAGGCCGGGCAGGAAACATCTAAACAAAAACTAACTGTATTCTTCAGTATTGCTATACCAGGGGCCGGGCCCCCGGAATCCGCGGGCTGAGTCACCATAGGTGAAGCAGGTAACCGCATAAATTGAAATGTCGTCTGGGAACTTCGGCAGGCACGTGCTTGCTCGCGCCTATAGGCACTCGCTTGCACATCCCGAACATGGCGACAGTAAAATACGAAATTAAAAAGTTAAGACTTTAGACTTAAGACTTAAGATATAACACTTAAGAATTCAAACTTGACACTTCAGAGCTAACACTTAAGACGTAAGCCTTAAAACGTAATACTTAGAACTTAAGACTTAAAACTTAAGACTCTGGCGTAAGGCTTTAAACTATATATCCGGATGCTGGGCAAAGATATACACTACCAAACAAAATGTCGAGAAAATCAGTCGAAAAGTGCGCCTTCCAGAGCATAGGGGGCTTTAGTCCAAAAATGAGGGGAGGAGGGGGAGGTTGAAAACCATATCACGGTATGCGGGCAATGAAATATACCACTAAACCAAATTCCAAGAAAATCGGCCGAAAATGTTCCTTCCAGAAGCTGAGGGGCTTTAGCCCCAAAAAGGGGAGGGGCAGGGGAGAGCCGAAAACAATATCAAGTTATGCGGGGCAAAGACCTATACCACCCAACAAAATTCTAGGAAAATCGGTAGACAAATGCGTCTTTAATGGGATTAGGGGCATAAGCCTCAAAAGGGGGTTGATGATGGGGAGGGCGAAAACCATATCACGGTATATACGCTAGTATACGCAACGATATACGCCAGTATACAACATTTCATGAAAATCGGTTGATAAATGTATCTTCCAGGGCCTGGGGGGGGGGGGGGCAAAGATCCCCCTAAAAAAAAAAGGGCTGAGGGCGGAAAGTAAACATAAAGGCATCTACTCCTCCGCAAGCACTATAGATCCCACCCTAGTCTCTTCCCCCCCCCTCCCTCATCGTCGTTTGGCCGTTAAACGTTTGACGCCATAAACTTTCGTTCTTGAATATAGAATAATATAAGATACTAGAATAGTCTTCTCTCCCCCCCCCCCTTCCCAATTGTGTACATTTAACAAGATATTGCTAGGTTCTATCAACGAAGAATCCCAGTGAGGAAGAAACCAATAAGCAAATAGCATCAGCCGTACATCACACCGCGAAATATAGCTTACAAATAATCAGCCTTCGGAAATTTTACAGCCCCCAACTATTACCCAAGAAAAAAATCATCAAAACTGTAGGATTCATATTCTACACGTAGTGTGTTATCCTTGAGCTTAGAAAGCCTGGGGCAGTCGAGTGGAGAGTCTTACCTCGCTAACATTGTTTGCTGCTCCCTGCTACTTTCCTTGCGGTCTGCCGACCCGATTAAATGATACTCCGCCGTGGCCATTGATTATCTCGCTTAACCCACTTCATCCGGGGCCGGACCGATCGTTTTCGACCGCCGCGCCGACTCCAGACCTGCATACCGAGTCTCCCCGCGTGTCCTCCAACCCTGGGCGCTTCTTTTCGGAGGCGAGCATCCGGCGGCACCTTTGTAGTTGTCCCTGTTTCACGCACTCCCTTCCGCATATGGCGGGGAAACGGGGCGGTGCATAACGAAAAGTACCGCACTGTTTTCTAGACATTCCTCTCGACGCCACAGTGATGTCGTTGGATGTAAACAGGACATCGGCAAACGTGCCGCCTGGTGTGTTTCTGCGAAGCGGCACGTCAAAAATCCAGACAAGTAACACACAGAGGATGCATTATGTGTTTTTTTGAGTATACTTCCTGTAAACGAAAGTTATACTGCTGTAGACGTTCATCGGAAAAAAAACGACAACCTATTGTGAAAATTGGCAAATGGAGGCAAACGATGACAAGTAAAGGCAGTGAATAATCGTAAAAATGCGGTACATTTTCAAAGCTCTGTATATCGTTCTTATTTGTATTTATGCGTGATAATTTACGATGTAGTTTAGTTGTTTTCAAATGAATCTACGACGTTTTATGTTAGAATATATTTTTTCTCATGGACCCGGTAAAACTGATGGGAGTCATCACACAGGCTATAGCAGATAACATACAATATGTTGTAAACACGCGTACAGTACATTGAAACTTAATAAGCAATCATACGCTCCTAAATCGCTTTAGTTAATAACGCGTATACAGTAATAAATTGCGGAGAAAATTACCAATTAGATTTTAATATTTTACACACATGCCTAAAAACTTTTTAAAATTATTATCGGCTTTTGGTCGCACGTGTGAAGCTATTCTTCTACTCTAACACTGGACCGGCTTCCATTCTTCTGCAAGCAGCTTAAAAATTTTTTTAAAAAAGTCAAGTTAACAAATTAAAAAATAATTTTGACGGAAAATAATTTTAGCGTATTACTTCTGTCCTTTGCAGTTCTGTGAAATAAATCTTACATGAAATAAATGTTACAAGATCGATTTTTTTACTAAGCCTAATTGATTGCATACGTCATCACAAGAACTTAAAACTCTTTCACTTCTTTGAACGTACACATGCCAACTGATATATTCATAGGTAGGATGGAAGGGAAAAAATGCTTTCAGTTAAAAAGCGAACTTCTAGCATATTGACATTTGCCCTAGTTTAAGGAGTGAAAAACAATTTATTCGTTTGCTTTTATAAATTTCACGGTAATTGTTTAGTAGAGTTAGACTCATAAATTCGTTGCGTTCTGTTCATTGCCGAAGCTAATTTCAAGAGATATATAATACATGCGATTATAAAACTGCAATGTATAAATACAAATCGATGACTTAATTCCGCCAATCACACACACACTAACAACCCAGTTGTCACTTACTAGTACAGACGATAAATTCCTATTATTTACTGATATTCAATTAGAATAAATACACATCTCAGCAATCCTAAAGAACAAAACTGTTAATTTCAATTTTTCTGTAATAATAATTATTACTGTTTTACGTAAAAAAAATTATTAAACAGGAACAGGTACAAATGCGACCTGGAGAAGGCATGAAGTTACAAATAAACGCGTAGTAAGTTACAATTTTGACATCAAGGATTAATTTACAGTTTACAGTCACTTATAATCAGTGGAGTTTG
This sequence comes from Dryococelus australis, assembly GCA_029891345.1. Lineage (NCBI taxonomy): Eukaryota > Metazoa > Arthropoda > Insecta > Phasmatodea > Phasmatidae > Dryococelus > Dryococelus australis. Next base: position 96,106,994 of record CM057002.1, on the reverse strand, counting down.
TTGAGCGTTTGCAAGGTATGCTCGTCCTTGCTGTGTACTTATCTGGTTGTTTCATAGCTTACACGACAACAAATAAAACGTAGTTCTACAGCTGATATCACAACACGTGTGTATAGGATGCCTCTTTGCTCGCCATGGTGGCGATTTTTGGTATACCCGGTGGTTATTGGTCTATGCGGTAAGCACAGAGATTGTGCAGTTGTGAGTAAACACCAGTATACATGTCCCCAGTTTACCATCGTACTCTGCTTATAATCAAATAATCTTTTCGCATTCTTCCAGTTTCACGTTCACACCATTATGTAGCAATGTGTATGAACAGATTTCTGATGATAGTTGTATTACAATTATGTACACAACTTCCGACTTCTATTTAATGTCACTGATACAGATGTTTATAATAACTATCACAGGCGAACTCATTGCTTTCACCCCTGTGAGGTCAGAATACACGACACTGGGAAAAGGGTTGACGAGCGTGCAACTATTAATCACATACATTGTCTGCTTTCCTTTTTTGTTCTCCACGTAAAGCCCATAATACAGTAAAAAATATTTATAGTAATTACTATTCAGGTATTATTTTCACGAGATACAAATCTAAACAGAATCTCTGTAGTCACTCTAAATATTCCAACCTTGAAGTAAATGTTCCTCTACATCTAAATTAAATGAGGTTAGTTTTACATTTCTTAGAGTTTCATTTTGTTTGTTACTTGTATGTGATCCGACTATTATTAATTGCCGTGTCCTAAAGAACACTGAGTAAATATTTTGTGGTTAGAATAAAAAGAAAAATATCCTCTAACAAAAGAGTTCGCCATTGAGCAGTGCCCAGTACGTACAAGACCGCATTGTATAATGCGGTATTATTCCAGAGGTTATAGAGGCCTTAAAAGGAAATCTTTGCCATGAAGAAGAAGAATATATGGCCAAGTTTTCTATCTGGATGCTTGCTAGTTTAGACTGTCTTGAGTTGCATATTAGCAGATTATATTCGTTACATGAAAAGTGAGCATGTTGCTGGAAAGACTCTACATCAGTGGTATGGAGAATGTAAGGATTCTGTTTTTATGTTTGTAGTCTGGAGTATGTGTATATATAAATGTATATATGTGTATGTGTATATATGTGTGTATATGTAGGTATATATGTATATATATGTATATATGTATGTATATGTTTGTATATATGTACATATATATGTATGTAATTTTTTTTCAATGAATAAGCGAAAGTGTTTTATTCGTCATTTGTTGTGTATGCTGTGTGCTTTCCCAACATGGGGAATATGATAGCCTTTCGTTTTAAGGGTCGTCATTACATGCCTATGCTGTAAGTGAACATGATAATAAATAAATTAAATTATGTGGGTAACATATTTGAAAGTTAGGGCCACACAGCAAATATTTAAGTACTATCACAAGACTCACACAATCAATGGCATGGCAGTATAGACCTATGTTTAAATGAAGTGCACAAGAAATTATAGTATATAAATATTCTAATACATTCACGGCAGGATGGATGCAGCAGGCTTGGCAGTATGATTTTTATAAAGTGGTAGAAGTTTTACTCTGAAACTTGGAATGGGAACTAATGTCGTGCCAGGCCTGTCCATGTCTGCTTCAGTGGAATATATGGTGAAGAGAGGTCTTACATAATTTCTACATGACTAGCATAAAATGTACCACAGTTCTTTTTTTTTTTCAGTAAAAACAAATGACAAACTAAATTGATGATTTCAATGGTTAAATGTTCAATGTTATAATGCAAAATGGCAGTGGTGATATAATCCAAGATGGTAAAGTCGAACGAAGTGAATAATCAGGATGAGCACAAGCGACAGAATTAGTAATCAGCAGGCTACTTAATGTGGAATGGTGGAATGGTGGAATGCGGTGGAATGGTGGGGTGACATTGGTAGAATGACATAGCATGAATACAATTAACGATGCTGGTTTGAGGGTACCAAGTAAATAGTAGATGACTAAATTTCGGTGACTAAATCTTGCATGAATGATAGAGAATGAAAGAGAAGTTACAAAAAAAATGAAATCCAATATGGTGGTGTGGGGCGAAGGCGACTAAGGTGGAAAGACAGTGAATGGAGGAAAGGTGTTAACAGCTTGCCTGGTAGCTTATACAAATAAAATCACATAGTGGGGTGGAGCAAAGTGACTAGGGTCGAATGTTAGAACGTAAGTAACTGGGAACAAAGTGGCAGTGTTACCTAAGATGGTGGTAGTGACATAATCCAAGATGGTGGAAATCAAGGGGAATTAAGAGGATGTGGAAATGAAATTCATGATGATGGACATGGAATGACAGAGCATTAATAATTGGGAACCAAGATGGAGGCGATGACATGGAATGATAGAACATGAAAGAAAGGTGTTGTCAGCCGGTGGGGATGGAATGAATGTGGCTTAAGTGTAAATGGGACTTTTTGAAGGGAAAAAAGAAGTCCCCCGAATTGGATGAAAATGGGCTTTGGGGTGCTTTTTTTTGCACATGAGACGCTTTTACCTTTTCGAGGGAAGAAAGGGACATTTTGAAAGAGAAAAGGAAATTTTGAGGCAAAAAGGTCCATTTCGAGGGAAATTTTTAAAGATTTTGAGTGTTTTGAGGGAAAAATAGGAAATATTGAGGTAAAAACGATGAAAAACAAGATAGTGGTGGTGGCTGCCCAGCTTCCGACCCTGGCCTCAAATCGACTAAATTTCTCTACTGTTAGACATTAAGACGTGCGTTTTAATAATAGATTTATAATTGGATCATAACTGTTTTGACACGCACCAAAGACGACTCTGAGAAAGAAATAAGTACAGACAAATATTATGCCCATACCATGTGCAACAATCCAGTTTAAAAAAAATGAAGGCCTCTCAGCCAATAAATACCACCAGATATGTATGAGACTGAGACATTTAGGCTGTTGTAAGTGAATTCGCGTAATTAATTGACTTCACATAACAGAGGTCTCTTCTACTAAATTCAGCAGCTAAGCAGTAGTGAGTCACTGCCACAAGTGAGTGAGTGAAGAGATTTAGGCGGCTCTTAACAGCGAGGTCTTCGGAGCCGGTTAGGGCGATTGAGGTATGGAGCGGCGCCGGAGTGGGGGAGGGGGGAAACGGGAGATCTCCGAGAAGACCCGCCGACCAACGGCATTCTCCTGCTCGATTCCCACATGCGAGGGTCCGGTGACCCGGCCGGGGATTGAACCCGGATCGCCTTGATGGGAGGCGAGCTAGCTAACCGCTCGGCCACCGCGACGATAATTAGCTTGGACGTGTCTGCTCTTTGGCAATGCTGTGCACTTCTCACTGTTTATAACTAGTCGCGGGCTGCCACTACTGACCTTGGCGTGCAGCAGCAACACGCAAGCAACACTTAGGGAACTGCAACACAACCTGCCACGCATTCCTTGTGATCTAGTTTCGCGTGTGGATAATAACCGAGCGGCGGCGCGGCTATCTCCTGAGGCCACTGCCTGACATACTGAACTATAAGGTGGACCTTTTTCTCCAGGCAATTACCACCACGCAAGGTCTGTTCCTGCTTTCATTTTCAGTATAAGCCAACATGACTGCCAAACAAGTTTCTCTTGAATCGAACTAGACAACAATAAAGTATGTGAGGACGTAAACATAAGTAAACTGGACTTTATAGTTGCTTGATGGATGTTATTATTGGCTGATATGTTGGGGGCACGAATAATGGGTGTATCTAATTTAGTTCTTTGCTAGTCATCAATTCTGTATATGTGAGTTATATTGGCACGTATAACTTGTATATTAGGAGACACGTTTTCCAGTACATTTTGTCTGGTGTTAGGTGATAAGGTATGTCAAATTATATGGGCGGCACGTGTGTGTATGTGTGTCGTATACTGTCAAGATATGCTTGAGTTAAATCAATTGGGTTAACTAGTCAGTGAATTTTGGTGTGTCAGTCGGTAGGGCGGTAGACGGTATGAACGAGGTATGATTGTGTTGTAGAGAATGACGTGTTTTGGTGGTACATCTGCCTGGTGTTAAGTCACTAATTTAAATTTTTTGTAGACTGTGTCGCAGTGTCTGAAAATACTTTTTATGGTATGGGTTTTTTTTTTTTTTTTTTTTTTTTAAATATTATTGGGTGACATGGTGACTAGTATAATTTGTAATGTCGATTGGCAGAGCAAATGTAATGGGTGTTATGTTATATGTTGGTCCGACCTGTATGGTTTGCTTGGTGTACTTGAGTTGTGGTGGATTATATAGATGGTGAGTGATGGTGAGTTGGGTAGTATGGTTGGTTAGTAATGAATGAGTTATCTTGGTTTATAGAAGATGGGACATTGGGTATACTAGTATCAGTTGTTTCATGCATGGATGGTAGGAATGTTTGTGTTATGGGTTGGTCTCGACTGTATAGTTTGGTATACTTGAATTATGCAAATGAGTACAAAAAATTGTGTGCAAATTATTGTATAAAGAAGTTATTCTAATTCCCTCATCCATGTGCAAACTGTTTCTGTACATGAAAAAAAAAGTAACGAAAATGTTCACAAAATGAACATTAAATTTTTTTTTTAATACTTGCAGAATGTAAGTCTAACATTTAAGTTTAAATATAACTGTAAAAATATTAATCAATATAATCGTTTCACTAATCTACCGGTAATATGTGAAATTCTTTAAGCATTTTTTGTTGTCCAAATTGGTGTCGTGAAACTACGTTTTTTTTTGTAAAATGATGACGGTACCATACTTTTTTACACATTGTGGAAATAGTTTGCTTAGTCAAAATTTCTATATTTTATTTTAAATGCGATATAAATCGAACGACCCGACACCAGGATATAGTTAAAAGCACCGTTTGTAATTTAATGCCAGAGTAGATTAACAACAGAAGCATTTTTACTGTTCATGTATCAATGTAGTTTTTGATATTTGGCTAGTTACAAGTCTTATTGGCGTATAAATAGATTTCAATTACTGCGTTTATCGGTTCATAACAACAGCAGGGCTGCGCACCTTCCAGAAACGACATCTAAAAAGTTAATGGTTCTGTTAGCTACAAACAGAAACATTTATTTCAACTAGTAATATTTGCTCGCCATCTGGTGGTCGTGAACGTGCTTGAGCTAGGAGAATGATCTGTAGCTGCAAGGGGGAGCCTGGGCACAGGGAGAGACGACGAGGGTGGTTTCTCATCAGCGAAGACAGTTTAGTGATGAGGGAACTGCGTGCTTGTGACCCTGATGAGCCAGCACTTTTATTACACGACTTTCTTTCGCCAGCGAGGGTCTGAGAGGACTTGGATTACTTCATCTCACTTCGCGTAGTGTTTTATTTTGTATGGCATTTGAATTTGTTTAGCTCCATTCATACGTGGCATAAGAACAACTGTAGACATAAACAACCGGAAATAAAAATGCCCGGGAATTTATCTGGCCTACACGGATTGACCATTCACAATTGTGATTATCATAGTTATTCAGTATTATCTTACAATATATGTAGTATATAATTACCTGTTTTGCACAGAAGTGATATTAACCCATTTTCTCAGGCATAGCACACACTTAACGTTCTGGATCTCGTAGGGCTGCCTGCCGCAGCGGCTAGATCGCTTGCAACTCATCAAGGCGATGTCGCTCCTAAATTTTCGCACGTGGGAATCGTGCTAGTTAATGCCGTTCTCTGGACAGCGGTTTTTTCGGGGATATCCCTTGTTACCCCACTCTTGCATTCCGGTGCTGCTTCATACTCGCTTCACCCTTATCGGCTCTCAAGACCTCGATGTTAATAGCCGTTCAAACATCCCCACTCCACTCCATTATGGATATCCTTGTACGTGCTAGAATACTTTCTTCTCGTTCGAAATACGTGCTGGGTGTTTCAGTGGAGTACGCCCTTTTTAAAACCGCAGAACTAAAATGTAGAAAAATAAAATATACGAAAAGAAGGAACTGCATTATTCGCCGATGGTGTACTATGTGCATTGCCGGGAAGAATTCACTTGGCTTGCTAAATGTAACTATCGTGGTCTCAGAGGGAAAACTTATTGCAAAAACCTCTCTTTACATTGTATCTTATTACTGCATTGATTTCTTTTCAGTTTTTGTGAATCGATTTTTGTCATGGTTTATATGTCTCCAAAAATAGGCTACGTTCACCTCTATAACAGCCCATTCTGCAATTACACAGCACCATGGTGTGGCTTTTATATGAATGACCACTGATAATGCCTTGAGTAGTGATGTGGCTATTTATCTTAACTCGTATAGAAATTATAAAATTAGTTCGTATTGCGTGTGTGTGTGTTTGCCACAGAAATATGGCGACAGTCGTCTAAATAATTCGTTTCCTGGAAGAAAGTTAAATTCGCTGATAAATATGTAACTGTTTATCTGATTTCTGATCGTATACCGCAAAAAAAAAAAAATTGGGTTTAGCTGTGTTGGGGACACGGCCGTTTGTTTTGCGTGAATACGTCTACGTTGACGCGCTCGGACGCCTTGATGTTTTTTATACGTTCTCGGCACCGCTTCAATCGATCATATGGGGTTTTATGGGTATCACTGGATTGATTTTGAGATGCTCTTTCCAACTGTATACGATTTCTGTATTTCGACTTGGCTTTTTGACGAGTAAAATCAAAATTGCGTTAAGTTTTATTTATTTTTTACATTAAACTCATACAATTTTACCATAACTACGCCACACAAATGTTTCTATACGCGCAATTGATTGATCTTGACGATAGCTGTCGTCGATTGAGACTTAAACGAGCGTCGTAGCTTCTCCTAATCAAAAGTTATACTACGCAGAAGTTATGAGACGCGGCGAAACGAACTCAAAATTGCGCCCCCCTCCCCCCCGACGCCCTTGATGCTTCGCAGTCCTCAGTCAGCGTAACATATTCTTTGATCCTTTGGCAATCGAGTGGTGTAATTGAATTTGGAATGTAGACGATAGATTTGGAGTTCCAATGATAAGCTGTATCCCCTGATTTTGTTATCATCGGATTTTCTGGATTGCCTCTCACTATGGCCGCAAGTTTGAAGGACGTATTCACGAAAAAAAAAAAAAAAAAAATGTCGGCTGTGCTGCTGAAATGAAACGCGGTGCAAACCCGAGTACAAGTTTCGCCCAACTGCGTTTTACTTTAAAGCGTCGTTACGGAACCGTGCACAAGACATGGCTCCTCCCACTCAACGAGCTAGATACAGCTCGTGGATTACCGAACCCTGGACTGGGGATTGTATCTCGAGTATTTTATTTGTATTAACCTCGTGATCTTCCTGTTCTGTTTCTGTATCAACAAGCATACCGCACACTTGTGTAGGACTTAACACATCTACGATACAGAATATTATCAGATTACTGGCAACTTCGTCACGCTTCAGTCTTTTCGGATATCTAGTTAACGTTGGAATACAGGTTGGACATCTGCCATGCAGTAGGGCGTGTGTATGTCGATATTTGTATAATACAAAATATATGAGATTTTCTATCATGAACATCGCACTATTCAGTATAAAAGAATATTTGATGTATCCTTTTTTAAACATGTAAGCCAGATACTGTATAATATATTCTCGGTTTTTTCACTCTTTTTTAATCTAACCTTTGAAAAATCATCCCATATATGATGTTTGGCTGTTTCCTATGCCACGTATGTATAGTAAGGGTTTTATACTTATGTTAACATAAAAGTATCTTATTTTTAGTTAAATTTAACCTTAATTATGCTTTATCCTTATATTATAATATTTAATTTTAAATTAATATGAATAACCACAGGGAAAAACTAGACGTGTTGGTAATGTCTAGTAACAAGTAGTTTTTATGTAAAGTGCACACAAATACGTTACGTTGTCCCTTTGGTGCAATTTTCTATATTTAGTTGAACTTTGTTTACACGAGGAGGAGGAATACCTGGAAGTAGAACTTCAGCAAGGTTCCGTAAAAGTTGGAAATAATCATGAATTGGCTATACACTTGTTTAGTCTGTGATATGTGAATATCTCTGAATAGCTGTCCATGGACTCCCGGCAGGGCTCCATTTTTAGTCGTCGTTGCTTGCAGGCCAAGAAGCTGTCGTACATTTCCGAGGGCCGCGAGCGGTCGTAAAGGCGTGAAATTAGTTCCTCGAGTGTTGGGCACGCAAGCAAGACTTATTAGCGTGTTAAACAAACTCGTGGGCTTTTTATATCCACTTCGTCCGACACACTTTTAAGTGTGAAGCCGAGTTCACAACCCTGCTCGTTTCACGGCGTTGTGTTATGACCAGGCATGAATACGTCATCTTGTGTTTAGTGGTGTACTTACCCAGCAAGTTATGCTTTAAACATAGTCCTGTGTATACTCGGGAGATTGTCACGTGTTCATTTGTTACCACTTCTACAGGAAGTGTCATGAGCGTAAGAGGAGAAAATGGTGGAGCAGCGATGGAATGCAGTGACGGGATAAACGTAGCACCTCGAGAAAACCATCGGCTAAGGCGACGTCCACCGCCTTTCCCAAGTGTGAAGTCCCAGTTTTGAACCTGCCTTAGTGGGAGGCGTGTGATCTGGCCACTAAACCTCCACGTCCCTCTCAGTTGGAAGGTATCAATTTTCCTTCTTCGACTTGACATTCGGAATTCGGTCTCTTAGGCACAAACGTTAACCATTGTCTCAGAGTTCTTTTTAAGGACTTGTGAAAAGCACACTGCACGAAGCAGCAGTATCCAGATCTTAATGAAAGGACATTAACCATTCTTCATAATATAATTTTTTTGTTAAGATATGTACATTTGAACGCTAGGGATCGGAAATACTAATACCTAATGTGTTGCAGATAAGAATTAATTTAAATTAACTTGGAATTTGAATGAACGGTTTCATCTGGTGAAACATTTGTAATTAAAGTCCCGGTAATGTTGTTTGACTTTCGATTATAAAGTTGATGTTTTGCTATTGTCTTCACTCCTTTACAAGAGAGGAATATATTTCTGTTTAATTGTGAAATTGATTCAGTGGAACAATTATTCAGCACACTACAAGATCTCCTTTTAGAGGGCTGAAAAATTCTGTGCAATAAATTAAGTTAATTTTAATTGTTCATATAAAATTTTTGAGTCATGTTTTCTATATACAAGAAGAATAGTAAACGTGTACGTCGCCCCGTGCTGTTAGAAACATAATTTTTACTGTAAATGGTAGTTGAGTAGATACTTACGAAGCACAGTATTTGACTAAATAAGATATTCGATCCACTTATCTACTGCGGTGAGCAATATTTTCTTGCTAACCTACTAAGTATGTGGTAAGTTACTTTAGTCAACTCTATCTCTCTCTCTCTCTCTCTCTCCTTCTTTCAAACTATGCAATGTGCTGGAAGTATATAAGTATTAATGAAAAGTATCCAATTGTATACTAATAGGTGTATAAATTTAGCATCTATCACAAAGAAATATGAATAAGAATTATTCAGGGCTATTTCCTCGACTACAGTTCTGAAACCACTTAACTAAAAGAACAGTACGTAGGTTTCGAACTGTTGCTATTTTAAAATGTGCCCAAAGATTTTGGTTATTTGCAAACTTAACTCATACAGCAATTATGAAATTCAAGGCGGATCCTAAATTAGTGCGTGAGCATGCTTGTGCGTGTTCCATTGAACAAATGGTAACAACCATATAAATATTTAGCTGGAAGAAAGTTAAATACACAGACAAAAATAACTTACGTTCTGATTGTATATCTGAAAAAAAAAACATTTTCACCTCGCGTAATTTCGACTGTGCCGCTGGTTTATCTCAAAACTCACAGGCTAAAATGTCTACGAATATTTATCTATAAATATGGTAACGTTTGTGAAAAATGCAACAGCAAGAAGGATATATGTGATTGAAATGAACTTAATACCACAGATTAAGTACATGACAATATACAATTCAGTAGGATTACAGAACTGTGAATGAACTCCGTCCTTGAGAAATCAGTATAGTGTGAAGCCCCTTCCTGATGCAATCAGAGCGCCTTTACGACTTGGCAAGGAATCAAAGAGGACCTGGATATGTTCCTGGGGAATCTCCCTTCACGCGGTTTGTATGCGAGTCCACAAAGCATCAACAGTGGTTTGCTGGAGGACCGTGACGAACAAGTCGCCGACCAACCATATCCCACACAAGTTCGATGGGCGGCATGTCAGGCGAACGTGCAGGCTAGGGAAGCAGTGGTACCCCTCGTTCATTGAAGAAGACACACACATGCCTCACCACTTGTGGTCGGGTATTGTCCTGCTGAAATATGGCATGTGGAGTTTCCTGAAGGAAGGACAGAAACTAGGGCTCTAAAACATCTTTGTTGTAGCGGCTGGTGTTCAGATTGCCTTCAGTAAGTAAGAGTCGAGATCGCATGAGTTATCCAATGGCGCCCCATACCATCACACTTGGCGTTTGTCCGCTATGCCGCACCACAATGCAGGCTGCCAAATTACGGTCACCACGGTAGCGTCTAACACATATGTGGCCATCACTGTAGGACAGGTTAAAGCGGGACTCGTTGGAAAACACTACATTTTGCCTCTCAGCACGCCAGCGATGGCATTCACGTGACAATGGGAGTCTGAGGCGTTTGTGGTTCGTAGACAATGAAAGCCGACGCGATGGTATGCGTGCCACCAGTCCAGCCCGCAGCAGACACCGTCGAACCGTCGACGCAGAAACGTCCACACCCATTGCATTGCTCCAGTGCTGAGCCAACACTGTATAAGAGACCTATCGGCCCATTACGACAATGCGGGTAAGATGGCAGTCATCCCATGCTGTGGTCACATTACGGAGTCCAGTAGCCTGTACGAGCCGAAATTTTACAGTATGACAACGCCGTTTTCCGGAGACCCATCATTCTGTCCCGTTCGAACTCACTCACTTGCTGATACGGCGCCCTTTCACGTCGAAGAGGCATAATGGTACTTGCTTCCACTTCGTTTGATGGCTCTTCACGGAGTGAGCTTGGCGTAGCACAGACCTTTCCTGTCACACAAGAGAGGGCGCTGCTGGGTCTACGTGTACGTCATCTCTTTGCAATAGTAATCACTTATTGCTGGTACAATGTTATACACATGCTCAGAGTTTGGATTGATTCGGGACGTTCTTTCTGGGTGTGCAATTTTCAGTTTTGCATGCTACTGTGTTTCCACTCGTGATAAAGTGAGTCATAAATGTATTTACGTTCTAGCACACATGTTAATTTAGTCTTTTTTTGGAGAATAAGATATTTTTAATAAGAGTAGATTAAGCTTAAATCTGATACACTAAGAAAGGTGTGTATCGGTTGCGGTGATAGTGCTTTCATCTACCATATAAACGTTCCTGTGATGTAGTTAATCTGAGAGATTTGGGCGGAACGAGGTCTAGAGAGCCGATGAGGGTGAAATGAGGCGAGACTGGAGCAGCACTGGAATGCAAGGGAGTAGGGAATGGGAGATCCCCGAGAAAACTCGCCGACCAGCAGCATCGTCCGGCACAATTCCCATTTGCGAAAATCCGGGAGTGACCCTGTCGGGGATTGAATCTGTTCGCCTTGGTGGGAGGCGAGCTGTCTAACCACTCAGTCATCGTAGCCCCGGTACCTGTGATGTAAAGTGACGACATAACTATATATTTATGTCAAGGATAAGAAAAAAAAGACACAGCGTCTGCGGAAAGTTATAGATAAGATAATGATGTTTTAGTGGCAGTGGAACATAAAATTATCTACTTTTCTCAGATCCATAGTTGTTACTGAAGAAAGCAAAGGAGCGAAGGAGGAGCAGTTTGCTGATTCTGGGTGTACAACTTCTAACAGGCTGCTTGCGGCACTGCGAGGACTTGCCGTCCTGCAATAAACTTCCAGCCACATGAGCGATGAGCAGTGCGTGGTCTGGAGACCGCGAACGAGGGCAGTCAATAAAACAATTGCTTCAACACAAGGCGCAAGTAGGTGTTCCGCTTAGAGGCTGCATCGGAACACAATCCTCCATTGTGATGTTTGGCTTGCTGGAGGCAGCCGGCCAGTCATCTTGCTACATAAATTGCGCATGCTGCTAATTAATGTGGGAATGTTTCACATCGCTTCCTTTCAGATACCTGCTTTCAGGGCTGTCCAATATTCCGTCCCTCTTGCATTTGCGTGTAAGCTTGCCCACCATAGGTTTTTGGAGCCTTCGGTAGTTTAAATGAGAAGTTGTGTAATTTAATTTACTTACTCTAAGAGATATGATGCAGTCGTAAGACAATATAGCCTGTTCACGATAAAGTGAGCACTTTTGAAATGAACCTTGGAAAATATAAACTGCTTCTACCTGAATATATTTTAATGGGCGCACTGAGTGGCATGCGCTCAGTAAAGTTGTTAACGAAGAAGGGAAAAGAAGTTTAACATCTTAACGTCGAATAAAAAGTGTTAGGTAACCATTTGCGATAACTTACAATTATTTCTATCGCTTTCTGGTTTTTTAATGCGTCGAAGTGTAAAAATTAGCAGATTTTAAAAATATTTACTTTTCTAATAATTTCACAGTTTCACTTGACCGATGAATGAAGAAAGCGATGAGGCCCATGGCAATGATAATTTTACGGAACGCGGAAGGACACACATACATATATATCTTAAGCAGGGCTTTCAAAAGTGCTCATTTTCCCGTGAACATCCTATAGAATAACATTCGAAAGGATATACGTTCGAGTCCCGTTCTGACTATACTGATTTGTATTTTAATATTTTTTTCTAAATCACTATGGGTGAAGGCCAGGATGGAATGTCATATTCGATTCCTCGTCAGAGCATCTTACTTGTCACTAATACATCGATGTTAACAAGACGTTCGACCATAGTTACATACCGGGGCCGCGGTGGTTCACAGTAATCAAGACTATAGGCTGTTCACGGTCAAGTTAATACTTTTTAAGGCCCTCGCAACAGGAATAATACCAAATAAATGTACTTTACTGTTGCCGCAGATGTTAACTTTTGAAGGTGGTAAAATGTATACACTGTATTTATTAGTTATATGATAATCTATATACTAAAAGTAACTGAAAGACAAAATTAGGCTGAAAAGTAAAATTGAGAAGGGCTTTACCGTGGACAACCTATTATTGCAACAGTATTCAAACAATACATGTTTTAGAACATGTGCAGAGAAATTGGGAAGGTCTTTACCGTGGACAACCTATTGCAACAGTATTCAAACAATACATGTTTTAGAACATGTGCAGAGAAATTGAGAAGGGCTTTACAGTGGACAACCTATTGCAACAGTATTCAAACAATACATGTTTTAGAACATGTGCAGAGAAATTCTCTATGCTATGTCGGTTATTGAAACAAACCAAAAATCTGTGACGCCAGCTGTGTAGAAAATTCCGCAAATCCAATGTGGCGGATACTAATGCCCCTTAAGTGCCGGCCACGAACTCTGAAGTCATCTTACATAAGTACTATTCTTTACACACTACAATAAACCACATAAAAGTAGCTTAGTTACATATTTGTTATTGTTTATGTGCTGATTTTCGACTTTGGCCGAAACGGAATAAAGTCTCGACTTTTCCCATTTTTTCCCCCGTGCTATACCGAAGCTTCTTTTATGGCTGGAAACCGCTCTTAAAGTAGGTTCATTAACTGTGACGTTTAACCCGTGTTACCATTACATGTATCAGTGAATAAATATTGAATTTTCTGCAGAAAGAATAAATATTTGAGGCTGTAGCTCTCCACACTTCTTTAGTTACTACCTTAGCTACTTTCAACCGGTATTTGGTTCAGGCTACAACCCGGACAATAACGCTGTCTGTCGATCGTCACTATTTATTTATTTCAAATTTTCCTGTTTTATGCATTTTTATAAAAGAAAATCTGTTTCCTGAAATTGTAGATCATGTCATTACACGGCTCTGGGCAAAAAAAGAAAAGAAAGTGCATGCACACATGGAAACAAGAGACTATGTTTACGAAAAATTACGTAATGTTATTTGTCACACGTACATAACTGTGCATATCTGGGCCATATTCTGCCACAATATTGTAGGACTGGTTCGTCGGTGGCAGTGGCCGCTATATGACGTAACCCCAAAGTGACGTGGAGGCCGAATCGGCGATAGACCGAGATCCACAGCCGCCAAATCAGTAGTTTATAGAGTCCACTGTAAACAGGCGTCTCTTTCGCTTCTATACTTCTTATACAAAATCATGCGAAGTAAATCATGTAGGACGTGTTTTCTGTATATAAACAAACATAAAAAAAAAGAACACGAACTGTTGTTTTTGATTTCGCAGTCGTCCCTAGACTTCAATCACACAGTTTCTGGACGTCACTCTAGGCTTGCAACGCTGTGTTGTTTTGTATTTATTGTTGGTTGGCTTCCTTTTGGGGCACTACGCTACAGATCTGCTAATTCGGTATACGCCTGTAAATGCCATACGATCTGCCATTGTCGTTAGCTATCATGAGCTCTCATTTATTTGCTAACTAGATCCATTTTCCGCAGGCTGCGATGATCTAGCGCGTGTCCTGTATCAGAAAGTAAAATCATTGCTGTCCTCCCCACGCTCCAATCTATTTACTCAAAATCGTTTTCTGCCCTTGTTTTGCTCTGTGCTAGTTCCAGCTAACAGTAACACGACACTGTCCGTTGCAAGTAGCGGTTAATCCAAGTCAGGCTTTAATACGAACGGGATGCTGTTGCTTGCAGGACTTGTACTTTCCATTGCAACTGGCGTGCGTGTGTGCTCTGCTTGTTAATGTCCATTTAATGTAAGTGGGGTAAATTATGACAGTTCTAGAAAAGAAGCACGGCCACAATATATCCTTCCACCACAGCTGTGTTGTCTTCTGTCACTTAAGAAAAAGAGGTTTTTAAACAAATGTTTGAGTTCAATGCACACTTTCATTTTTCTCTTCCCTCGTGTTTCCTGTCACAGCAGGCAATGAAAGACTGACGTTAGCTAACTTCCGTCCAATAATTGATGTAGGATATTATAGCTACGTTGGCACTCCAACCTGTTTTATTTTTGTAATTGCCATGTTAACTTTGCTGGGGTTATGTTTATTTTAATTTGAGGCAAAAAAGGAAACAGTTACGGGTTGGGGGCTTTAGTTTAACGTATTTCGTGAGACGGCATTGTTTTGATGTTTTTAACAGTCTTTGGCATTTCGAGTTCCACAGTGTTTTAATGGAACAGTAGAAAATTTTGCTCTTATCAAAAGTACATTGAAATTATTGTAACTTCAAAAAATTTAACTTTAATTAATAAACAGAACGCGATGCATACGTCGCTGTTCGTATTCGTACAGATACAGCAATGCATACACACGCACACTTTGACCGAAGTTAACCTTACACTCGTTGAATTTATGATATTGACTATCAAACAGATATTATTCACGCACTACAAAAGTGTTGAAAGCGCGGCTTTTTCAGGCCACGTGCATTTCAATAATTATAGTAACGGTTTACAAATACTTTATTTACAAAACACGCAAACTTACTGTTTGCGAAATTCGCTACCTCTTGAACACGTGGTTTTTCTATGGTAATCCGTACAAGTTTACTTCACTAAAATCACGTTTGTTTGACACTAGCATTTTATTATTTATTTGCAGAATCATTCAGTAACACCAACAAACTTAAACTTAGATACGTAAATATTATTCGTTTCGTTTCATTGTGGACGGCAGTTAAGAAAAATGGCGGAACGAGTAGTTTTACGAAACGGTATGCATGTGCCGATTAATATTACATTGCACTCAAGAAAACGCACTACAACGGTACCTATAACCAACTATGCTTGAAGAAAGCAAATAAAAAAATAATTAACTACCGATAACATATTCAGGCAACACCAACAAGATAATCGTATAAACAAGATGAGAAGAAAGCACACGCCCCACGGCGTTCACCGGGCTGGAAACTGGGAACATAAACATGGCTAGCCATTGGCTGGAAACGTTTACTGTTCGTTCGTGTCGCCATGCTTTGTTGTAATTGCTAAATATATTTTAAAGTCCATTCACTAAAAGCTGAAAAAATTTAGTATTGCTTTAAAAACATAATTTAAGCCATAAATTTGAAAGTATAATTAAAATTTTAAATTTCAACTTCTAGTTCTGAGTACTACTTTCTTCCAAAGCCATCATCAAAATCGCTAACTTAACAACATGTATCCTGCAGCAATTCATCAGTTGATAGAATACTTTCCGAACGATAGCATTTACTGTTTACATAGTGTGTAGGTTGGGTCACGTTGACTGTCAGATTTTACCCCACTTATACGAAATAGGCTATACCTTTGAATACGCCAGTAAGGTTCGTTCATGATAAACTGAGCATTTTTGGAATCAACCATTGGAAAAAGTCACTGCCAGCAACTGCATTCATTTTCACATAAGCACTGAATGAAATAATAGTGACCAAGTTGGCAGCAAATTAGGGAAAGTAATTGCGTGTCTGAATTCCACATTAACATTGTTATGTTTAAAATAAGTGGACGCTGAAAATATTTAATTTTGTTTCTGATTGTTTTGTGCGTAGTAACAATATTTATGTTCCTCATAACTACATAGTTACCCTTTAAAGACGCGTGAATAAAGTGAGAGGGTCCACGACAATGTTAATTTCACATACGGTGGAAGGATAGAAAAACAGAAAAGTGAATACTAAGCAGTGTTTTTAAAAGTGCTAACTTTATCGTGAACAGCCTATACGCAGTTAAACACAACAACCTGTACGCCTCATTGTGGGATTCAGAGGTGTAAATTTGTTGTGGAAGCGGTCCAATCAGACCCGATGTCTTTCGTGAATTGTATTATATTTGAAGACTAAGTTGTTATATAGTGCGGACATGTCTTGTGATTTATGTACAGGAAGTACTCAAAAGAAACTGGGCACGTTATTTTCAGTTATAATTGAAGTGGGATAGAACGCGGAATTTTATCAGTCTTTAAACTTACCTCTTTCTTAACGAGGAAGTTGGCTTAGTGATAAACATCTGGACTCGCATTGGGGAGCACATGGATTCTACTTCCGGTCCCGCCATCCTGATTTTGATTTTCCATGGTTTCCAGAAATCAGTCCAGGCCATGGCAGTATCCTTCCCCCTTTATGTGTGTTTAAGTAGCTCTCTCTGTATCTGATGACCTCACTGTCGACGAGACGTTAAGCCCTACTAGATACATACATTTTCAAGTGCTTAGATTTAACTTGGATTGTGTAGTCAAAAAGCAATTTTATCGTTTGCAGCTGTCCTTTTGGAGGCGAAGTTAGTAACACCTGAGCAATTTGAAACGTTTATACGAATAATCACGACTACAGTTAACAAAAAACGCAATTTTTCGGATCTTTTCAACACTTGGATTGGTCGGTCGTCCCGGCCGGTCTTGGACCCTCGTCATGGAAATATGTCTCTGTTAGTGCTTTTTCTTGTTATTTTTTGCTTCTTGAAGCAAATTTTGATCTAACTGTAAAAAATATGAAGTGTTTATATTGAGGAGAGATACTTTCATCACGAATTTGAAGTGATGTACTACATTTGAGTTAGTGTGTATAATATAAACGTAAAGTGATTGGTTATTCAGTATGATTTAATTGCCTCTTATAAATTTTATTCAAATTCGTATTTATGTTATTCGGCCAAGGTACGGAAGTAGATATGAATAATGTAGATATTGAATTTTTCAGTTTACTATATTATTTCATGATAGGTAGGGCTTATGAAAGCAAACACATACCCAATAAAGGAGCTCTTTCACCCTCGCATCATAATGGGTGAAAAGTAGGTCTATACTACCCTAACCTTGCGGGGAGAATTAATTTGGGCCAGGTGACTACGCCCCTAAATATCACTAGGTAATAGTGATCTTGCTGTGCAATTAAATATTAATTTTAATAACATTATATTTGGTGAAAAAGAACTATTTGCCATATTAGACGAAAATCGTAGCAATCTTAGAGTGTAGAAATTTCGAGAGGATCGAATGAACAGTGTTCCTGTGACCATAACGGGAACGTCTGCAATTGCTCACAGTGATATGCAGTGATTTGCCAGTTAGGTTTCCCCACTTTCTGTATTCACACTTGTAAGTTCGCATGTCCCGTGTTATGTCAGTCGCATTCAATGAACCTTACGATTTTTCGGAAATAGACACCTGTTAAGGTCATTTCGAAATTACATTCTCAATGAAACACAAGTTCCCAAGACATTGGTAACGTCACCAAGAAGGTGGTATTTAGAATGCAGAAATCGTAGAGTAAACACTAATTTATGTTTTATTCAAACTCTCTTTCCATATTCGCGTAAAATTTTGTATAATACCTTCCTCGAGAAATTATCTACGAAATAACTACCAACATATTTTCGTGAAAATCCAAGAATAATGAAAGTAAGATTATATAATGTTCAGCTTGCTAACAACTCCACGTACATTCAAGGATAAACGTGAGGCAGGTTCACCTGGATACCTTATGAAACAACACAGCTGGTTCACTCTTAATTGACGACACTTTGTAGTTATCTTTGAAAACAAATACCAATTGCAGTAATAGTAGGATACGTATTTAAATGAAAACGCTGATGGTTGAATATATTCTCAGTAATACTGGCGTATAATACAGCGCAACAGTAAGAGGTGTCGTATGACTTAACGTCTTTTGTAAAGTGTAGTTAAATGACTGGTTACTTTTACGGACGTGACATGCTGTTAGATCAAACTGAGAATATATGGCTTAAAATAAATACAAAAAACAGGCGTGCAAAGAATGCCTAAATAATTCTTCAGTTACATTTTCTGCGCACTCTTTGCATATTTATTGACAGTAGCTGCTCGCTTATTTTCAGTATTTTTGTTTTACTAATGCTATTCTATGCTTTCTGTAGCAATATACCTCTGTAATTGCTTATGTCCATAACATTAACTTCCCCTTTAATTATTCACCCCGATGCCAGCATCATTCGAAGAAAGCTACAACCTGTTAGCTGTTTTTTTACACTCGTTAATGTATAAAATAGGATAATGGTAATGTATAGGTTATTCACTTTTAAATGTGCCCTTGAAAAAAATTACTAGTCATAAATACCTATGTACTAGCAATCATGACGGGTGTGGTGAAATGTTGCAAAGTAAGCTGTGGTTTGCTCTGTGCTATACCTAATGGTTTGCTAGTTTACACAACGGCCACTTAAAAGTAGTAGTGCGTTTGATGTGCACGTGTGTAATGGGTGCCTCGCCGCTCTCTGGTGAGTGGCCTCAGAACATTGTTTCTCCAGGTTCCCCTCTGGTTACTGGTTCCTACTGCGTGCGCCGAGTGTGTACAGCGCTGAGAAAGCATCAGTTTATCTTGCAACACTTCACCACATGCCTCTGTATTCTGTAATGAACTGTATTGTTGTAATGTATTTATGATACATCTTCGCTTCAGTGTTCCATCTTAAGCAATCTGTAATTTAGATTTTGATCTAACCAAAGATAATCAAACACAATTTAAAGAGGGGTGTCTCGCACCAAGGCGAACCGGGTTCAATCCCCCCCCCTCCCCCCGGTACCTCGCCATTGCATTCCGGCGCTGCTCTATTCCCACCTCATTGCACCATCATCTGCTCTCAAGACGTCGATGTAACGAGTGGAACAAACCTCTCTCTCTCTCTCGCTCTCTTAAAGCGGGGTACATAAAGGCTTGGCTAGGTATGGCGCGACTAAATGGGTGTCGTCTCCTAAGTTAAAGACTCTGTTTGGCTACTGGTGTTGCCACGGAAGGCCGGGCAGGGTACAGGACTCTGGGAAGAGTAGAGCTACCAGAGGAGCGAGTTGTTGCTGGGGCCTCCAGAGAGGAGCAGCTTGTGCCATCGACGGACTGAGTCTCGTCTTGCCTTGTAAGGGAGCCACCCCGGCCGCTCGGTACATCCTCCTCTCCATCCACTAACTCCCTTCTCTTCCACGGTCAAGCGGCATACGTCAGTATCTGAGGCATATTTGATTTGGCGCAAATCAAACCAGACACGTTTTCAAATTATTTAATTTTAGAAGTTGTGTTGACATTTCCAGCTCAACAGACCAGAAAACTGATTCTCAGAATTTCCCGACTTGTAATTGCCGAGAAGGTGTAAAATACACAGGTTATTATAGAAACACCAGTAAAATACACAGGTTATAATAGCAACACCAGTAAAATAATAACTGTTTCACAAAATGTGCTTAATGATGTGCAGCTCCCCGTCGACGAATAATACTAAATATATCATTTGTGCTTTCAAGTTTAATGCCAAAAATAAAAAAATTCCTAGATTGCGGTTCGTTTTAATTGCCCAGCTTTATGCCGGTAGGCTAATGGAGAGGCAGGCTTACAGGGTAAACTGAATATTTTCTTTTTAAGGAAAACGTATCCGCTCTTACCTGCGATCCGAACCCAGATAACCACGTATCGGAGCCTGGTGGGTGTTCCTACTAACTGCCCAATTTGGTCGATTTTTAAACTGCCGACAGACTAGAGGACTCACACATGGATGGTGATCTGAGATTTCTACGAATATATAAATGTTTAGCTTCCTGTTAACATGTTAGCACTTTTGCTGTTTTTATGTTGGTTTAACGATAGTGAAAAAGACTATTTTGCATGTCAGATAAAAATGTTACCAATATTACAGTGTAGGTATTTCGAGTGGATGTAATGAATAGCATTTCTTTTTTGAATACTTGAAAAATATCACAACATATTCATTTATCGACGAGGAACATAAAAAGTTGATGAAAAATTCTCGTAAGCTGATTTCTCGGTGTGACTAGATTTTTTTAAACTCCAATGCAAAGTGTATGTGTATTAATCGCGTTAAGAAAACTAAACGTATGGTATTTTATTCCGCAAAATGACTCACTCATAGCTATGGGCCGTTCACTGTAAAGTGAGCACTTCTGAGGCCCTAGTTACTTTTTATTTCGGCCTTTTTTTTTTTACCCTTATTCACCTTTTTATATAAATATAGCCCTGCTAGGAATAAACTTGGTGTGTATATTCGACTACAGTGTTATTAATCCACTTTCTGCAGTCATGTCGCTACAAAATGGAAATTGCTTTATTTTTCCACTAAAAAACAATATAGTAGTTAACATGCCCTTCAGTGTTACTGTAGCCTATATCGTACCAGATGGTAGGATATCGGAAATAAGAAGTCGCGACTTTGGTAAGAAATTAGATATTGTCACATTAGAAGGTCAACAGACAGCACAAGACATACTGGCTTTGCAGGATATTATCATGGAGGGTGGTACAGAGCAGTGCTTGTCACTGTAGTGGAACAGGAAGACGGGCACTGTACACACAGCTGCAGACTGTATGGTGTATGCTGAAGTGGGAGTCAGCATTTTTGTAATGGGCCGAAGAGGCGGTGTCTTGATATGTCATAGCTGTTGTTGTGAGATACCCATCTTAATGGAGTGTCTTTGTAAGGGCAAAAGAGGCGGGGCTTCGAAAATCCAACAAGTAACTGCACTGCCAAGCAAGGCGTAACAAGAATAACCCATGTCGAGGAGCAGCGTACGGTTGATGTAAACGATAACAAATGCCCGGGGCAGGGTTGAGAATATTTTCCGACAGTAGAAGAAATTGAAAAAACTACAATTGTTTTTCCAACTGGCGTTCATACCATTTCGTACAGCACCTCGATTTTACTAGGGACTAAGCATTTCGGCGGTTGTCCATATTTCTCGTGATAAACATGTCCGGATTGAAAGTGGTTTATTGAATTCTAAATTGACTGATGCCATTCGAATATCTCAAACCTAGATCTTCAGCACCACAGTTAGAGTCTTTGGATGTCAGGCTTGTTAATAAATCTTGTTACCCCGGATATGAAATAATTTTAGTCCCAGAAATTTCGCAGATTCATTTGGCAACAAGCTACATTCCACAATTAATTGTGTACTCGAGCTTCAGTTAGCTGTTTATTCAATGTTGCACCAGGTAGCACGAGGCTTTTGTTTTTATTGCATCTTCTTTTTTTTTTTTTTGTTAAAAGCTGCAGTCCGATAGAAGTGGCAATTAATATGTATAGGTGTTTTAAGTTTATCTTGTTCTCAAATGAATTTTCGAAATTTAAGGTTCTCTATCAATAATTATTGACATACATATTGGTGCTTATTTTGCGATGTCACTTCAGGTCGTTGCACTCAGCTCACATCCCAGGTGTTAGCGATATTGACTATTAATTCTTGCAGTGCCTATTTTTTAGAAGTGCTGTATCTCGGCTAGCTCGTTATACACTCTAGCAGTCAACAAATAGACAGTAGTTTTGCTTGTTCCGTATGGGCTCGTAATAACAAAGCCACGCAACACAACACGATATGTTTGCTCCTCAAACCTTAACTGAGGAATTGTTAAATTGCCTACGGCCGCGGGTGATGTACCGTAGCGCTTTCGTCACGACGAATATTTAACTGACTTAACTTGCACCACCGGCCATGATATGTTCACAATAACTCTCTCCTCTTTCTCACCCGAGAGACCTGGGTCTGTTCCGACCAGAAACCTCTAACCCCTGCTTTGGAGTGGGGAGATCGACTGTCCCCCTCCAGGCCAGGGTGATGCTTCCCTCCATTTGTCACTTACTTGAATTCGGATTTTATTGGATTTCCATTGCCTACAATGACTACGAAAAAATTAACAGAGAAACTAAGAACACAGTATATGAATGAGAAACACAATTGCAATAAAAATGTGATAGTGTAAATAAGCACATATATTGAACAAGAAAAAACGATACAGTTAGGCAAAGAGCGATTAAGAAACGAAAGAAGACAGTACAATTATGACAATACGAGAACAGCACACCCACAAGCGAAACACACACTCCAGAAAGTCAAAATAAATAGACACATAATGGGATCATTTGTGTTTCTCATCCATATATTGTGTTCTCCGTTTTTTTGGTTAGTATTTTCGTTGTCATTGTAGGCAATAGAGATCAAATAAAAATGACAATTCAGTTCCACCACACCATTGCCATTATACTTCAGAAACAATGTCACTTTTAATTGTTTCGTGTCTCAGGAATGTTGGGTGGGCCTGCTATTACTCAGTACGCATTTATTGTCATCCGATTTCATGTACAATAAAAAGTTTATTAATTCCATTAAACCATTCTAATCATTCTTATATAATTTGTTACTCTGATTTACTTTTCCTGAGATGTAATTTGTAAAACCCTCCCTCCGCCGCAGATGTCAGGGAGCATAAGGAGGGATGGAAGGGTGAGAGCTCCCCTGGCTGTCTGGACCACATGTTCCGAAAGAGACCGGCCACTCACTTCAGAGTTACATGTTGTTCGATACACGCCAGAATCTTAGGGCCGCGGTAGTGTAGACTGCTCGCATCCTACCAAGGAGAACCGCGTTCGATTCCCGGCGGGGTCGCCCTCGAATTTTTTGCATGTGGGAATCGTGCCGGAGGTTGCCGCTGATCGGCGGGTTTTATTGGGGATCTCCCTTCCCTTCCGGCACTGCTCCACACTCGCCTCGCTTCACTTTTATCGGCTCTCAAGACCTCGATGTTAAGAGCCGCCCAGATCTTTTCACTCACTCACGACAGAACCTTATAATTAAAACCCTTGGTACAATGTGAAAAATAATGCGATATTTCTATAGATGGTAGGATGACGATAAAAATGATAACCAACATGTGCTTAAAATGAACATTGTCAGTTAAGGTACCTGCCATACATTAGATGTATCGTATTTAAGGTGGGGCCATCACAATTCCTTCACGGAGTTTATTTCGCTATAAGACACTGGAGTCGGCAACTTAACTATTCAGGTCGTGGAAGTTAATATGTTATCAGTATGGCAAAAAAAAAAACAGATGATCAGTACTCGGTCAATATGGAAGAGATACCAAGACAGTGCGGCGCAGTAACGTGACGGAATTGTTTGCAGACAGGAGCGAGGTGTGGGGTTCACCTTACCACAGTTGCGCTCAAATATTGACTCCGCGGGTGTACTCACGCGGGCCCACGCAGTGCGTGTGGTTGGCCGGCAGCGCTGTCCTCTCTCCCTCCAGAACATTTCACCACTGTTGTGAATGAATTGATCACTGCCGTCCTACGTAACAAGCGGCAGGCTACCACATTTGAACTTCAAAGGATATCCCTATGGCCCATTCAGGACACGCAAACAAAGCTTAACCGAGTCTATAAATGACACCAAAGGGACAACGCCTCGCATTCGTGCCCATTCAGTGTATTCTTATTTCGCATAAGAACTATTTCATACTGGGCATTGCAAATACGCCTATTTTTCCCTTTATTCATTAATATAAATTATAATCTACATATTATAATTTTTAATTGAAATATAAGTAAACGTTTCTTTAAAAATGGCAATTTTACGTAAACAGAAGTATAAAACGTTTGGGACACCTGAAATATTTATAAAATAACTAAATACGTAATGCACGGGGTAATTTTTCAAAGATTTCGTTCAAAAAGTGTGAAGAAACCGCGATAAGACTATAGTTAAATATTTTAAACGTACTGGGGAAAAAATTGTGTTTAATCCAAGTTAGTTTTGTGCAACCAAATTAATAGTTTGTATAAGGACAATTAAATATCCTGTTGTTTGTAGCAAATTATTTAGCTATTCTTATTTGGTCTCTACAAACAAAGATTTGGTTGCTGCAACTAAATATTTGTTTGGTTCTACAAAAATATACAATGTAAAAAAATTGTGAATCCAGCAGAGATTCGTACTAACAACATTTGCGCCCCAGCAGTGCTTCGTCCTGGCAAATTCAACTGAAGTTACTATGAAATAGCAATATTTTTAAATATATACATTTTGAATACTGGTCGTGTGCAAATCAATATTTCAAGTTCTACAACTTTACTATGTACTTTCCTGTTAAAATTGTTTTATTAGGATGTTTATAATGTTATTAAGCATATATAAATATACTAACAAAGATTGATACTATCCTAATTGTCACTAAGAATACACACATGAGCTATATTTTCGAACAAAGGCAATTAATCAAATTAGTGGCCAAATAAATGGGGAAATAAAATATATTTTTGGCCTTATACAAACTAGTATTTTGTTTACCTTACTCTGAGAGCGACTCCGCAGTGTTCAGATAGGAGGAAATCTGGCCTAAGAGTGGTTCGTGTAGACTACAAATCTGTATCACATTCACCCGCTAAGGTTGACTAACTGTTCAACTCTCACATTTAGCAGAGTGCATTGCACCTGCCTCCCCCCGCTCCGATCTCTCTCCTAGCTCCTTTCCTCTCTTCTCTTCTCTTCTCTTCGTAGTAACCAAGTTGCGTTTTCCTCTGATGGTCGTCATAGATAAAGCCCATTCGCACTTTTTCAATGAAACCTTTGAAATATCACCCCATGTAAGACGTGTTTAGTTATTTCCAAAATATGCCATGGATCACAAGTGTTTTATACTTGTGATCATAAAAGTAGACTTTTTTTGTTAAATTGAAACTTTATTTATAGTTTATCTATACATTATAATACTTAGTTTATAAATACGTAATAGCAATAGAAACAGTGATAAAACATGTGTGTTGGTAATGCCTATTAAGAATTTGTTCTCAAGTGCGCACGAATGCGGTGTGTTGTCCTTTGGCCTTTGGAGTAATTTTCCAGACTAAGTTAAGCTTAGTTTGTACAAGGCGGAGGGATATCCTGGAAGTAGAACTTGAGCAGGGCTTCAGAAAAGTGCGAAGTAACCGTGAATGGATTGTAGGGACGTCGTTGTAAGGGGAGTGGGAGTTGTAGCCCATCTGCAGAAACCCGGACATTTCGCGTATTCACTTGAGGACAGGCTAGTCATCAAACACATTTGACTCTCTTTTTGAGGTGAATACATTTTTTTATGTGCGACCATAGTGGGATGCAATCCAAAAAATCCGATGATAACAAAATTGGGGGGTACGGTTTGGCATTGCAACTCCGAATCTATCGTCTACATTTAAAATTCAATTACACCACTCGATTTCCAAAGGATCAAAAAATATGTTACGTTGAGTGAGGACTACGAAACATTGTTTGAGGCCGGGGAGAGGGGAGGGGGCACTGCAATTTTGAGTTCATTTCGCCGCGTCTCATAAATTCCACGTAGTATAACTTTAGACTAGGAGAAGCTACGACGCTCGTTTAGGTTTCAATCGACATCTGTCGTCATGATCAATCGATTGCGCATATAAAAACATTTGTGTGGCGTAGTTATGGTGAAATTGTATGAGTTTAATGCAGAAAATTAAGAAAACTTACACAATGCCGACCTATACTCGTCAAAAAGCCTAGTCGAAATATATCAGTCGTATACGATTGGAAAGAGCATCTCAAAAGCAATCCAGTGATACCCATTAAAACACCCATATGATCGAGTGAAGCGGTGCCGGGAACGTAAACAAACACCAATGCGTTCGAGCGCGTCGATATAGACGTATTCACGCAAAACAAACGGCCTTATCTTCAACACAGCCGCACTCTATTTTTTCAATTGGACCGCTGTGTGCAAGCCCCGCCCTATGCGAATATGAGCCAATATCTAACCTGCAAAAAAAAAAAACACGACTGAATATCGTGCTACCTCGTCTGAGGTAAAACTAGCATCATCAAATGAACTTCTAACTGAGACTAGAGAACATCAAGGATTGTCGAGTTAAGCTTATTGTCAAATGAATCCGCGAAATATCCGCGTCTATATTCGTCTGTTTGAAACGTACGTTAATACAAGAACTTATAAAACTTCTTTATGATAATTTTCCCTATAACAAATCAAACGAAGTTCAAAAATTTTGTGAAATATAAATCAGATATCATCTCTCTTAAATTGCTGACATTCAAGATAAGCTAGAGATAAGTCATATATTCCCACCGCAGCACGAACAATATATCTGTTGGTCTCTCTACTCCCACTTAGCCATAGTCCCGCTGATTCGTACGCTACACTGTAGCTACTGTGCAACATTTGTTACTGCTCATCTATTAGTAAATAGGATGGCGCTTTGTAATCGTCCCTGTGAAACGTTATTTCCTGCGTACCATATTATAAAATAAATAATTGTGTAGTTTTAAGTAATGTTCACTTTGACTGTGGCGTTGTGGTTAGACTACTCGCCCCCGGATTTTCGCATTTGGTAATCGTGCCGGACGATGCCACTGGTTGGCGGGTTTTCTCGTGGATCTCCCGTTTCCCCCGCCCTTGCTTTCCAGCGCCGCCCCAGACTCGCCTCATGGCACCCTCATCGGCTCGCAAGACCTCGATGTTACGAGCGGCCCACATCTCTTCAGTCATTCTTTTCTAGTGTTTCCGACGTGTTTTTGTGTTGCATTGAACGCCGAGAAAACTGCTAGTGAGATAATATTACGTCAACATGGTCTTTAAGGAATTAGGAATTAGGACATCGTAATATTACGTAAAACTTAACATATACTAACTCTGTTCAGCAGAGTTAAGGTTGAAGTAAAGCAACTGCCCATCGAGCCCTGCACCTTATTGTACAATGTGAAGAACTCATAAAAAGTTAGTACAGACATCATAAAAATTGTCAGAAAATGTGATTTATGCTGTATATGAAAGAAGAATGTGTATATTTTGCAACACTGTAACATATTTTACTAAAATGTACTTTTTAAATGTAAGAAATTAATTGATCAATGGAGTCCGCTTTTTTAACCAAATTTAAGCGCATTTTTGTTTTGGATGCTTCGGAAAGCAGAATTTACAAGAAAAATTTCTTCCATAAAAATCGTCATATTTAGGCCTACTGTGATCACGTGTAATAAGATCATAGTAATAGTATTTCATATCAATTTTATAATTAACTTTATTTATGTCAGTTTGAACCATAAATATCTCTGCCAAGTGGACGCACATAAAACCAATTATAAAATTATTTCCTATATTAACATTACAATTTTCTTACACGCTATTATAGCAAATATTATGACAATATTTCATGACGAAAATTTTCTTCCAAATTCGACTTTCTGAAGCATCCAGAATGGAAATATTCTTAAATTTTGTTAAAAATAAAATAAAATAAAATAAATAAAACAGACTATTTAAATAGATAAATTTTTTATATTTAAAAAGTAAATTTTAGTAAAATATTTTATAATGTTGCAAAATACATACATTCTTCTTTCATATTCAACATAAATGGCACTTTTCTCATAATATTTATGGTGTCCTTACTACTTTTTAAATGAATTGTACAATTAGGTGCAGTACTCCATAGGCAGTTGCTTTACTCCAACCTTAACAGTGTGTTAGACTGGAGGCACCTCAACTGGCAAAGAGTAGGATTACATCGCGAAGGAAGACCCCAGAAGCCTGCTGACGTGAATGTCTGCGTGAACCCCCTTGTCGAGGGCTGCGTGGTAGTCGGAGTCATCGGCCTCCCTCCAGCTCCAGCCCACTCTCCAGGCCCAGACTCCAATCGTGAGCCGGGACTGGTCCCGTTACACCAGTTTCCAGCTCCACACCGCTCGAACACATCTCGGCGAAAGTCTGCATCCCACGGCTTGCGTCATCATCTTTCCGCGGCCTTCAGCCCGCGCCAGTTCTGCCAACTGTCACCGTCTAGTCTGCTAAATTGTTCTTTCTAGAGATTTTCGTTACCCCCGCCGCTTACGGGCGACCACGAATCTCCCAGATTGGCTGGAAAACTGTTGTTTGCTCACTCATATAAATTCGCTCACTAGATCTTCGTCCCTGCTCGCTGTATATTTACATGCCGTGCAGATGGAAAGATCTGGTGAGCGGACTGTAGGTAATACGCTTAATAAGGCTTAAAGACTGTTCACGACAAAGTGAGCACTTTTGAAATCAACCTTTGAAAAAAGTCACTGCCTTTGCCTGCATATATTTTAACGGGCGCACTGAAGGACATCCGCTCAGTAAAGTTGGTAACGATGGAGGAAAAGTAGTTACATATCTTAACGTCGGATAAAAAGCGTTAGGTAACTATTTGTGATAACGTAATTATTTCTTTCCCTTTCTGTTTTTTTAATGCATGGAAGAGTAAAAATTATCGGATTTGTAAAATATTTCCTTTCCTAATAATTTCAAAGATTTACCTTACCGACGCATGGATAAAGTGATGACGCCCATGGCAATGTTAATTTTACATAAGGCGGAGGAATAAGCAACGTGCATATAAGAATATCTTAAGCAGGGCTTTCTGAAGTGTTAACTTTATCGTGAACAGCCTATAGCTTCACATAATATACGGAAATTCTTCGATTTCGCTTCATAATTTCAGTTCCCCAGAAATTATTGAAAATGTTTGTTTATAGATAATACACATTTCATACGTTTGTGTGATATCTGCTAGTTGCAAAAATGCAGGAACGTATTGATAAAATTCAAATATGTTCCTGACTTCTCACATCTAGCAAGTAACGCGCATTATATTTTTATCTTTATTAGAGTGCTATAAAAATACAGCGTCATCTTTTAGAGTAACGGTGAGGCAAGTCGCCGACTGAAAGACTGTGGGCTAGTTGAGCGCATTGCGCGTAGGGGCGATGAGGCCAGCGGTGAGTGAACAAGAGTCAGCCTTACAGTTCGTGACCTCGAACGTGGAAAGTAGATGCAGCCAGGTGGGACTGGTGCTTGAACTCGGTTGGAGCAAGTTTGCAACATGGGGTTTCCGACAAAATCATTAAACGTGCCTCAAATATGTTTACCGCTTGGCATAAACATTATGTTGTATAATACATTCACGGTTACTTCGCTCTTTTCTGAAGCCCTGCTGGTGTTATACTTCCAGGGCATTCCTCTGCCTTGTGCAAATTAAGCTTAACTATGTCTATAGTATTACACCAAACGACAGCGCACCGAATTGGTGCGCACTCAATTGTAATAATATTTTTCATGAGAACTCTTGCTTACTTGGCGCTACCAACACACATTTTCCGCACTGTTTTTATTCATATCTATTATATGTGAAATATTGCTAAAATTTCAGTTCAACAAAAAATAGGATACTTTTATGTTAACAGGGGTATAAAACGCTTGTGGTAAATTGTTTATTTAGTAAATGACTGAACGCGCCATATGTGGGGTAATTTTTCAACGGTTTGATTCAAAAAGTGTGCAGAAACCGCGAATAGACTCTAGTACTCCGTCACAGTTAAAAACAGACTTTTCAGACTACTGTGTCTTAAAACATACCTACTACCCGGGCACGAGTGGAACTACGAAATGAGCATGCATTGAACTTTGGTACAGACTCCCCAACAATACAATTATATGGCAAATGCTTAAATTCCCTTAGGTAGACGCAACACTGCGAGAACTCTGCATGCCAATTTAGAGCCTTCGCATAGCGGCGATGCACGGGTCACTTGTAGCGCGTGCCAATGTGCCAACGCGAAAATAGGCTCTAATAGGTGACCACGTTGAAAATAAAACTTTATCCTAATATGTACTTAATAAGTAGAAATGCCTGTATGCAGAGTAGATTTTTAATATCCTAAACGCACACATGAAGCTTCCCGTGTGTTATTGCCTGCGTATCTTTCTGTAGGAGATCTTTTATTACTTAAATTGACTGATTAGAAATTAGTTACTCCGGTAGTAAAGTCTCTTATTCCCTTGCAGACACCTTATGCGTGTAACAGTTGAAATAATCTGATCCCGCACTTTGGTACCAGCGAACGTTTTTTTCTAAAACAATCTTATCATGAAAAGTGGTGATATTCCTGCTGAAAACTAATGCATCTTCATGGAAAAAGTTAACAGGTTTAATTTATAGAAGTGCCTACTGACACCATTCGAAAATTACTAAATAAAGCGTAAACTACAAAAATTGCGATTACTATCGAGTACAATTCTTGGACCGTATTCGAATTCGCCAGCCAGGGGTCCTTGCCTGGCACCGTGCCCTTGAAAAGTGCATCCCGGATGTGACGTCACATTGCCGCTGTTGGAATTCACGCTTAGGGCACAGATACGCCCTAGAATGCCTCCAACGGCAAAGGGCACGAGTCACTTGCCCTTAGCGAGCCCTATATCATTTTCCGATGCGGTCATTTTGTCACTGCTAACAGCGGGAAACACTTGCTGACGTCACAGAGACAAATTAAACTCGACTTAAGAAAACTCGAGGTGGAAACGAACACAACCGTCCGAATTCACAAACTAATATTTCTCACGAAGGGAACAAGCGGTCACGACACGGGAAGGGATCAAGTGCACATTGCACGGAAATATAACACAGCTAATATTTCTGCCATTGGGTAGCATATCAAACTTTAAAAATTCCTTAAGGTGTGATGAAATTATATGACTTATTTGACATGAAATATTTTATTTTACATGAAATATTTGCCATACATCATCTGCAAGTTACGAATTCGTTTGTGCGTTTTACTTGTCGTCAAACAAGTCTAGTAGTGATACAAGGAGCGCATACGGAAAACTTAGCCTGCCATTCGTGCATTATTTAATACGCCTATGCAAGTGGTGTGATGAATTGCGGAACGGTATCATGCTGTCTAGTAAAAACACGTTCACAGCAAATAGTAGCTTGCTGTTTACCTACTTGGTCAAAGATAAACAAAATAACAAACAGGAAAACAACGTTCTTCAAGCGTGCAGTCTAATATCGAAAGCTTTGAACGTATATGTGGCGTGGAAAATTAATATAATCGACAAAAAGTACTCTTGCCGGAACTTTGGTCAATCAGACTGTGTTGCCTCCACTTTGAAAATTACAGTTTACTTGTAACATTATACCGAGCGAGGTGGCGCAGTGGTTAATCTTTGGACTAGCATTCGGTAGTACCTGGGTTCGGACCCGGATTCGCGCTGCCATCCTGATCTCGGATCATGGTTTTCCATGGTTTCCCGAAACCACACCAGGCGAATGGTGGAATGGCCGATTCCTACTCGTCCCTGCATGTGTTGATCCGTCTGTAATGACCTCGCTGTCGAAGATACGTTAAGCCCTACCTACCTACCTTGAAATATGCCATTTTCCCGGATTATAACTATGGAGGATTTATCCCTTACTCTAAATATGATTACTATTTTACAAATAAAAACCTGCAAAATATGCAAGCTTTTTTATTGAATGTTTGTATTTGAACTTCGTATTTCTGTGAAGAGGTGAACCACAATTGTGGACCACAATTTATTTGCTACGCCCAGAAAATCTTATAGTCACCAACAAAATCCGCAACAAAAAATTCTCCAGCAAATTGAACATATAGCGATAAATATAAAATTTTAACTTTTCTGGCAGTATAGTAACTTAATTAAAATAAATAGATTTTCTGTAAAATTGTAAAAAGTAGAGTACCGGTCATTGATATTGCAAATTTTTCTGTACTTACTTATTTTTACTATACTCATGGGCGGGAGGAATCACGCATCTCTCGGCTGCCATATGAGACGGAAGGGTATGTTGGATTCTGACAGGACCCGCCTGTAATGGGTGTAAGGCTCTGCCTGGTGGGGTGCTGTTGACTCTGAGAAGCACATCCCCTCTCTGCTCTGATTGTGTTATCTGGAATATGACTGGGACTAGGTTGACTACGGGAAGCCAATCCCTCGTCTGGCCTGGTGGGAGTTTTTTTGACCGAAAGGGACGCTTACTCCCTCTGTCCGCCCCTTCGGGCTCGGCTGGCGACAAGTGAGGTTGGCTGATGTGAGATGTGTCGGAGCTATTGTCAGCTCTAGTAACGGAGAGCAAGTGAATGCGTGAAACCGGATAGGGCTATGATGCGTCTCTTATAGCGTCTCCTAGCTCAAGAGGACCACTACCTTAGAGCGTGCTGAAAATCATTGGGTGGTAAAATGCACTGGTACCGCTTATTCTGCAAAAGTAGCAAACCAGGGGCGGGCCCTACGCCAGGAGTTCCTAAAGGGGGTATCTGTCTCCCAGGCTAAGCTTGGGCGATCATAACGGTGGTGCCTTGTGGCGGGCCGGTCGATTCCTTAACGGTCAGTGGGGACTTAAAGGTGGGTTTCGATGTGAAGAAATTTAGACTGGAGGGATCACTTTCGGGTTCGCCTGTTAGTGGAAAACCCTAGATGGAAAGGAATGAGGAGCATGGGCTGACCTCGCTTTCCTCGCTGTTCCAATGGAGCCTTGAAGTCTGTCTGTCTGTCTGTTAGGATTCGTGCGGGTAGTGATTTTTGAAAATCGCAACTAGCGAATGTGGTACAATGGACAAGAAAATTCGCAACAAATAAATATCATATGAGATGAGGCGGAAATGCCTGGAGACCCCTCGGTGTCGGGAGTTGATTTTCCCTTCGATTGTTCCCGGCACCTTGTGTGGCCTAAAGCTGGGGACTGGAGCAATAAACTCGCTGTTGTTGTTGTTGTTTTTGTTGTACTTACTTACAACAAATATAAATTACTAATTTTTTATTGTGCGGTATTTACAAATCACAAAATTGCATATACATTTCCGAGTTTTCTCTCTGTACTGCATGTTTGGTTGAATAGCTGATGTGCTATAAAGTAATTTAATGTGTTATTGTTGGTAACCGAAAGACACAACGGCTTTACAGATGTTTAGATGTTTTGTTTGACGCACTTGATATGAAAATATATAGTTATTAGCTAGGTGTGGAGAGTCATTTTAAACGTTCGAAGTTCGTTTCCTGCAGAGGATTAGTAACATTTCATTTCAGTAGGTCCTAGTCATAAGGTTACACGTGCTTTATTATACGTTTTCAGATATTAAATACCAGTATTACCGGGTCTTTCAAATAAATGTTTACATTCTGCGTACGTTCATAACAGAGAAACTGTTAAAGAAAATGAGATGGGACTGCTTGTATTTGACGTTATAAGGACAAGGTTGGGCATGTGTGAGCGCTTGTAGCAATTCTGCTGTTGTCACTTCCGTTTTCAGCTACGAGAGGCGGTACTACAATTGCGAAGGAGATGGCGGAGGTGGCAAGGTTTCTTTTCGAGCAACGTAAGTAGATTTTAAAATGTTATTGGAAATATGACAACCTGATTGTGGTGTGGCGAAAATGGAGGGCAAAATTCGACATTGCTTCACCGCCACATGCAACAATGACATGATTAAATGACAAGTTTTAGAGAGACGGAATTGTGTGTGATGTGGAGAAAGGACGGTGAGGCAGCAAGAGAACGAAAACGGACGACGAAGAAGTGTGGGGGCTGTGTTGCACACATTCAAACATTCCTCCAGGAAGCCGAAGTACGTACAGCAAACTGCGCGTGAGTCAAGTATCGGTAAATCAAGTATTCATCGCAGTTTAAAGCGTTGCGCCACAATTGTGTGCATTTGGCCAATAAAAAGAGCAAGCAGTTAATCTTTTTGTGTTAGTTGAGTGGTGCGGTATGTCTGCCCGAGGAGTTGTGAGGCCATTCTTCTTTGACGGACCGGTGACAGGCGAAAGTTACGGAACCATGTTGTAGGAAAACATTCCCCCAGCTGTTCACCAACTCAGATGACTATTGCAGGACGGTGAACCGCTACGTTACCTTCGGGACTTACGGTCGCTCCTGGATGGAAAATTTGTTGGGAGGTGGAATGGCCACTCATTACTCCAGAGTTAACGCGGTTATATTGATCTGCAGGGAACTCTGAAGACCAATGTGTGCGTCACTAAGCTACGAACACTGAGTGTCAAGAGAGACGCGATTGTGACTGCCCGTGTAGCCACTCCCATGGGAATTGTAGCTATATACTGTTTGTTATTCTGTTCTACAGCGTTGCAGATTATGTATTGCTTCAGATGGAGGGTATTTTGAAGATTTCTAACTGTAATTAGCATTTGCACACACCCAATGTTTGTCCTTTAGTCTCATCAGATTGGCTTTAGTAGTTTCTCTGGTATTTCCATTCAAAAAGTATATAATTTAATATACCTGGTGTCCCAAATTAATGTTTATAAGTATATTAAATTCGAAGGTATGAACAATTTATTTCGTATTTTTTTAAATTTTCAATTTTTTATTAATATTTACAATAGTTGTCTTGTTATTGAATATGCTGTAAACTGAATGTTATCACAAATAAAATTTTACCCAAAACGTTTGTAGCCATGAACTGAAATATCACTTATAAGAGCCGGTTTTTAAAAAATATCTACCTAATAATTTTAAACTTAAGCGCCTTTGTAAACAGTACCAGAGTTACACTGTAATAGATATTATTGCTAAGAAAATTTGAACATTAAGAGGAGTTTTAGTGCGTAATCCACGGCGACACTAACGTTTAACAGGCTTGCCCATTAATTTAATTTGCGAGCCTTCTTGGGGGTAATTACGTTCTCTTCACACGTCTGCCGTAACAAAGAGGCGAGGAGGGAAGGACGGTTCTTAATGTCAGTACTCATAGCTATGGTACTTAAAGGAGACTCGCTGTTGGGAAGTTCAGGTGAAGGGACGAAAGTTTCGGCGAGGGTAATCTGCTAACGAAGGAGATTTAGCGCGTAGTTCATTATGCGGGGTTGTTCCCGGCCGAAGAGCTCAGGCTTAGTGATCCTGCGGGGTGGAGGGGGTGCCAGGCCCTCCTCACACGTGCTGTGAATGGTAGTGGCTGCAAGTTGCAGGAAATTAATAAGTCGTAAGGCCCGCGGTGTGGCACGGCGGTCGCCATGTTGCCGCTGCCAGGGGTGGGGTTAACTCGCAGGGAGGTGTTTCCTGGAACTGGAACTTTTCAGATATTTCACGGCGGGCGCCGGAGAGTGTTTGCTTGGCCGAGGACAGGTCCTCCAGGACCTTCTGTGAGTTATGTAGCAGGCGGGTCGGGTTTGGCTGTCGGCAGCGAGGGGGAGAGAGAGTTTTAATTAAGGAGCTGTCGAATGGGGTCGCCTCGCCATGACGCATTGCTGTTAATATCGCGGGTTGGCCGGTGACCTTGGCTCCGCACCCACGGCAAGCATAATGGGGCTCTCTGCCGTGGTGCCTGGCTCCCACATGCTCGGCACACGCACATGCAAGCCGAGGATCAGACATACTGTAGGTGTCTTGAGTCCCCACAAGAACGCGCCCCCTCTTTGTCGCGTTGGATTCATTGCTTATCGCGTTATGTTTACTAATATTTATTATGTCCGCTGATAGTCCATATTCATGCTACCCTCCTTTACACACAAACAACTCAACTATCTGAACTTATGACTGTTACTGGCTTAGCCAATAATTGCACACTTTTCAATCGAGAATACAGAACATCAAAAAATGCTCGTTTAATTTGTTGTAACATACTTATTGAAGAAAATAAAAACATCTTGCGGGAAAAAATACATTTTTTTTAAAGAAATAAATAACAATTTCCTTGGTACTAGTGGTGGGAAAAAGAAACAGGTCGAAGCAGTTGAAATATATATGACTTCAATTTCCTGACTTAAATTTTCTTTCAAATGATTTTCTAGGGTAGGCTTAGCTGACTTCATCAGGCAAGGTTTAATCAAGTTGTATTGTAGAAGTTGTTAAAACTGTCATTCATAGACATCGTTGGAAAGTAGTGGATTATTTATTTATGTTCAGCTCCATCAAAACAATGAATGTTGCTCATGATTAAAATAAGGAAAACTGGTGACCTATGAACTGTATATTTATGTAACTTGATCTTCCTTGCCATAATGTTCCATGCTACTCCTTCTCTCTAACAATGAATGAACTTCATGCTAAATGTGTGCTGTGCTTATTTACTTTTGTTTTAATGTTTACCTATTCTGAACATCCTGTTCTCATTTATGTTCACTGTGCTTGGCTAATCATTAAGCTAAGCGCGAAATTAGGTTCAAGAGTATGAAGCTACTTTCAAAGTTTCCAAACCGTATAAAAACAAACGCACTATATAAAATATAAATAGATGGATACTTCGACCACGTACATATAAACAGTTCAGACTGTCGTAAGATTTTATGTGGCGGGATACCAGTCCTTTTACTGGTTCCAGTGTCTATTGAACTCGACGTATTGAAATCATTATCAGTAAAATAATTTTGAACGAACCAACTATCCGCGATCTCCAACATATATCGGTGATAGCTTATGGTTCATACATCGATTCTCCCATTTTGGACGCCGTACTATTTCAATTTCAAAAAGAAAATTCAGCAAACAAAAATAGACTTGAAAATAATGTGACAATGCACTGCTGCCAAGACTTTCCAAAAGCAGACCGTTTGGATAGTTTTTATTCTACACTACGTGTAGTATAGGCTGTTCACGGTAAAGTGAGCACTTTTTAAGGCCCTTCTAATATGCTTTAACCACTAATAAATATATATTTTTGCAGCATCAGGCATTAAATTTCGAGGGTCGTGAAATGTATACACTGTGTTTATTCGTCACATTGCAATGTTTATATTAAAAAGCAGCAGGAAGATAGAAATATGATGAAAGGAAAAATAAATAAGGGCCTTAAAAAGTGCTCACTTTACCGTGAACAGCCTATACATACATCCTTCGCATAAAAGGGCCACGGTGGCTGAGCAGTTAGCCTGCCCGCCTCCCACCAAGATGATCCGGGTTCAATCCCCGGCCGAGTAACTCCGGACTTTCGCATGTGGGAATCGTGTCGGACGTTGCCGTTGGTCGGGGGGTTTTCTAGGGGATCTTCCGTTTCTCCCGCCCATTCATTCCGGCACTGCTCCACACTCACCTCAATCACCTTCATCGACTCTCAAAACTGTGTGTCAAGAGCCGCCCAAATCTCTTCACTCACTCACTGACTTATTTCTTTCTAAGTGTTACCAGTAATCCTATTTCCTCCCTGTTTTTATTCGTATTAATTGTGAATGAAATGTTATAATTTCTTATAAAGTATAAGTAAAATTCCAATTTAACCAAAATAAGATACTTAAATGTTAACGCAAGTATAAAACGCGTATGATACATAGGATATTTAGGAAACGCCGAGCATGTCGTCAAAGGTTTGATACAAAAAGCGTGAAGAAGCCGCGAATAGACTGTAAGAGGTTGCAGGTTGGTATCTTATTTCCCACTGAGTCAACTACTCAACTCGCTGCCACTTCTTCTCGTTCCCGTGAACGTGTCACGTGGCGCCGGCCATTCACGGCGCCCAGCTCTCAAGGTCGTCCCGCGGCGTCCATCGATGTCAGTGGCCGGCGGGGAACTGCGCTCGGTTCCTGGTACCTGTCGCCGAGCTGTCGTCGCAACTGGTCAGGAAAATAGTCTCTACGAGGAAGATCTGGTGGACAGCTATTCTGTGCATTTGAGGCCTCGAAACCCGTGAGCTATAAGGCTGACTCTTGCTCACTCAGCACTTGCCTCATCGCCTCTGCACGCATAGCACCACGCATTGTTGCTTCAACTAAGCTACACCATTGTAATACATTTCGAGGTATAATTCCATTGCATGTAAGGGAAGCAAATTACACTTACATGTAAGTAAAAATTACGTCTTAAATGTAGAGTACATAACAAGTAAAGTACTATTCCTTAATCGCACGGAAAAGTAACTAAAAGTGTGGGAAAATCCCATACAAGTAAGGTAATATTAACTATATTGTATAATAATATTTTATTTTTAAAAATTTGGGAGTATTAATACTGTTTATTTTATTATTACCTACATTCTCAGAAGAATAGTAACCAAACGTACAACTATAGAAACCTAGACGCTTGCAAAAATGTTTAATTAAAACTATTATACAAGTTTTCTCTCAAATATTTCTCATCATTAGCTTGAACATTCCCGCCATTCTTAGAGCAAGACAAATTAGTTATATGTGAAACTCGTTATAATAATTATTTTGTATAACAGGTTGCACATATATTTTTGTGTGGTACAAAGCAAAGTTTGTGTAATATTTTCTTAGCGTTTTAATTAGTGCTTTGAAGTCAATATCCTACTTTTCCAAGTCTTCTAACAATCCCCTTGACATGAAAAATACGCGGGTAATGATAAAGATGTATATTGAGATTTGAACACGGGAACATAAAGCCATCAGTTTTCCACAGTCTCTTACGAATTTTATTTTATTTATTTTTCACAAACTTTTCATTTGTAACTATTTCTTAATTGCATATATCACAAATTTTCTACCTTAAATTAATTTGATTGCTTTGTGCTATGTCTGCGTTAACAAATATTAGTCCTAGAAGCTGTCAGACATGGCGCCTCGTTTTGTTTCTTCCTCCCGTCCAGTTAAGACAATTGTTAAGCTGCTAGTCTACTCTTATACTTCTGTTCAATGCTAATCTACTTGTATACCAAACACTATATGACTCAAGATCCATTTATGTGGGGTGGCAATAGCGCAGACTTTAAATTAAGGCGACAAAGAAGTTTATAAAACACTACACGTTTATTAATTCCATAAATTCAATAATCTTTTGCATGGAATGTGAATATACAATGCAAAACTCTATATAATTATCTATAATTAATACTGACAATTACTGAAACGTCTTGATAGGGTCCCTAGCCTGATAGATAATATCAGCCCTAGTAGCGTTCAGCTATGTTACGGATTCTCACAACCTAGACCTGCACCGAAGTGTAAAAGTCGTCGGTTATGGCGATACGGGCAGAGCTCCTCTAGCCCTGTGTCTGGAAGGCGGTAGTCGTGCAGTGTTCTCTGGAATTTATCCACTTGGGTCGCAACCTTCAGCTGTCGTACGCCCCGACACCTCCGTCGGGCTCCGGCAGCAACCTCGGGTGCAGCACGATGGTTTGACGTCAGAGAAGGTGGGGGGGGGTAGGGGGGCCTGGTAGCCCGCTATTTATGCGCAGAGTTTGTAAACCACCTTGCCGCTTGTTTACTGAAACGTCTTAGTAAGGTGGGGCGGCTGTGTTAACTACAAAATGCTGAGGAGATACAGACGTCGTATGGTAATTTTCTCATCCATGTATGATATTTTCCCCTGCCATGTAAGTGAATTTTACTCCAGAATACGGTATTTCTATCTTACATGTAAAGAAGAATATGTTTCCGAAACAAGTTTGCGGATATTACCTTACAAATGTCTGGTAATTTTTCCAATATTTTTTTACAGTGTGCGGAGTGTAGTAATTAACGCTTTTCTACAAAACTATTGAACTTGCATCGAACGTGATTAACTACGAAGTAACACACACTTCAGAAGAGGGCTTTTAAGTACTTTCGAGGTGCACGCATGTTAGAAACACAATTTCAGAGTATTCCAAAAGGCTAGAAACGGCTTTTTCAAAGCGCTGTAGATCAAAATATACCCATCAGATACATACAAAACTACTCAAGGGCCCTGCACTGAATCTACCTACAAACTTTCCACCAATAAAATAATAGGGCCACCGTGGAAAGACCCACAGTTACACTCAGTGCGACGAGAACACTGCGCGCCAGTTATTAGCCTTGCGCTTAGCGGCGACGGCGCACTAGATGCGCGAGGCAATGTCAGCCTTATCGCTCCCGTGCTATTGGGCCTCGAACGCGTAAAGAGCTCCATGTAGCAAGGAGCTTTAAGAGCGATGATCCCATATTTTTATGGCACGTTGAAAAAAAAAGGTAAAAGTTTGATGCGCGTCTAAAGACAACTCTAAAGTTCCTGTATATACAAAATTTATCTGTTGAAACTGATTCTCAAAACACGTTTTTTTTTTTTTTTTTTCACACGCTATATAATAATTCTTGGAGTTGAAATGACAACATAAAACTTGCCCTTGTGCACGAAACGTTTCGAAAATGCTTTCTGTGCTTCTACACATCTACAGAGTTTACAAGAGATTTCGAATAATGTATTTTTAACCTAACCTCTGCCACGCCCGCCATGAGCCAGCCGCGTGAAGGGCGTGCGTAAATATCCAACACTTTATTTCATGTTTGCGTGATAAACAGTTTAACTTGTACGCATCACGTGCGATGCCATTTTCTTCTCAAACAAAAATTAATGTTTTTGTACCTTTTGCACAATCGCAATGCAAAAATATTAGTATTTTAATTAAAAAGGATAACATTTTACTTACGTGTAGAAAGAAAATATTTTACATCGTAATACAATATTGACTGTAGCAACATCAAAAGATCTGTGTAAATACACAGAGAGAATTTTACCCATTAAAAAAAATGTTTCATCCTGAAGGATTTTTGTACTTTTGTAACTATGGTTGCTTCTGAATTTCTGTAACATAAATTTTCTTTGGTGAGAAATTAAACCATTAACCTGTACTTCTTTAATTTTATGTGAGAAGTGTGGTTAAATTTGTGTGTTTTACAAAAGAAAAGGTGTAATTTTAAAATTTGTAAATATGGAATATCTATGGAACACAAATTATTAGTGACATTTTGCCTTCTAGGTCTCTCGGTGGAACAGCTCAACTCGTTTTCAAGCGCGAAAATCAAAATCTCACTTTAACATAATTTTTTTACAATCCAGTGTTGTGTTCATCAACCTTTTTGACATTATTTCATTTACTCTTTATGATTAACGACCTTATACTATTTAGTATGTAGAGCCCAGGAAATCTCGCGGATGCATTTGAGAACAAGTGAGGCGGACAGACAGTTTGATCAACTATAGGCCATTCACGGTAAAGTGAGCACTTCTGAGAGTCTTCTCATTTGGAATAATATTCAATAAATATATTTTATACTAACCTTTGTTGTTATCTTCCATGTGTGATGGAATATACGCACTGTGTGTACTACCTGCGTGGTAATATTTACTAGAAAAAGTGGTGGAAGGATAAAAAATGACTGATAGGAAAAAGTAACTAGGGCCTCAAAACTGCTCACTTTATTGTGAACAGCCTATAACACGTTTATACTTTTCTTTACTTTACTTCCTCTTCATGGATAGGCTCTTAGCCTGCTTCCGACCTCATATTTCAGACCATCACTTCATGGGTCGGACAATATCTCTTTTTCCAGTAGGATGGTATTCCAGGGCAAGCTTCGGAAATCTGTTGTTAGCTATTTAGCTATCCGTAGATGGATTTATATTCTTAATAATTGCACGGTTTCATTTGACATTTGACACTTGAGTAAAGTTATCAGGCCCGCGGCAATGTTAATTTTTCATACGGCACTAGGATACAAACTGAGAACAAAAGTATATCCTATGCATGACTTTCATAAGTGATCAATTAACCTTAAACAGCGTATAGAAATAATAATTCCCAACATGTACTCAACTGAAATAGAGCTGTGTTATGGAGCAGTTCATAGAAACGTGCCGTACTAAACGAGCTGTGTATCCGGTTTCTCGATGTAAGGTATTAATGATATAATTCATTCACTGTTACTTCACACTTTTCTGAAGCCCTGCTGAAGTTCTCCTTCCAGTATATGCTTCCGCCTTGTGCAAGCTAAGCTTAACTAAGTCTGGAAAACTACACCAGAGGACAGCTCACCGCTTTCCCGCGCAATCA
This sequence comes from Dryococelus australis, assembly GCA_029891345.1. NCBI lineage: Eukaryota > Metazoa > Arthropoda > Insecta > Phasmatodea > Phasmatidae > Dryococelus > Dryococelus australis. Next base: position 96,064,644 of record CM057002.1, on the reverse strand, counting down.
GTTGTAGTATTATTTTGCATGAGAACTATTTATTTCTAGGTGCTAGCAACACAAATTTTTTCTCAATGTTTTTATTCGTTTTTTTTATCAAGTAAATATTATAATCTATAAATAAAATATAGGTCAAAACTTCAATTTAACGAAAAATAAGATTCGTGTGTGTTAACAGAGGTATAAAATGCTCGATACATGGTATACTTAGGAAATAACTAAGTACGTAATACATAGGGTGATTTTTCAAAATCTGTACTAAAAAGTTCGAGAAACCATGAATGGACTTGATATACGGCAGGAAAGGTATTTTCGATGCCTCTACGTATCCCGCCGGCTTGTAGATGAGCACCTGTCAAAGCTCTTATACTTGCACACTACTGAGAAAGTGCCAAACCACAACTGTGCTTCCAGTAGCTCTGCAAGCGGCGATCTCACGTTAGCTTATCTTGAAGTCTTTTAATCAAATCACTAACACGCGGCCAAAGTGAACAGTTACATGTTCTTGTTACGACATGCAGTTTACGGGTAGCGGTGCTCAGTATCAGGATCAAAATATTTGGTCCATTGGTCCCGTCTCGAATATCCATACGGTGAAAACAGCCATGAAACCACCAGTTTGTTTCGCCAAGACTTGAATTACCATCATAAGAAAATTTCGTATGTGTGGTATATACACAATAAATCACTGTTAGAAATTCCACGCATGGTCCAGCTATAACTAAATATGCCTATTTAACCTGCTTACTTAAGCAAATCCGTATGTTACGAGAGATTATTTGTCGTTTCGCAAGTACGTGTAAATTCTTTTTCCAAAGGAAAGAAAGGCTTACGAGATAAATTACCTGTCTGTATGTAAATGTATCTGTGTGTAGATGTATGTGTGTCCTCCTCCCTCCTACAATTTCAGAACGCGTTAACCGAATTTCACCAAACTCGGTACTCATATAGAACTAAGTAAGGACACCTGACTTTCATTGGACACTTACTTTCAAAATGGCGACCATTTTAAAATTTAGGGCGATATGTCATACCTAAGAAACCTTTCAACCAATTCTAACCAAATTTTATAATATGCTGACAGCGCAAGTTGTAAGCATTAAATTCGGAGGTGAATAATGTCGATCCTCCATTTTGTAGATAGCGCCACATGAAAAAATAAAGTTTTTATTTTATGTCTAGAAAACTACCGAACCTATTTTCGCCAAATTTGATACGTAAGTAATACTATGATTGTCCAGGTAAATGTCAGTAATGGAACATAGTTAAATTCTTATTCACAAAAGGTGGCGAGACGAATATTTTAGGTTTATTTGGTATTACAACCATACCATTAGACCAATTTCAACCAAATTTTGTACGCTGACAGTACCTATTACACACATGAAATAAGCCAAAAAAACCAAAACTTTTCTCCTCCATTTTGTAAGATAGCGCTACATGAATTAATGAAGTTTTTGTGTATTTTCTCGGGAAACAATTGACAGATTGCTACCAAATTTTGCAGTCAAATAGTACTGCCGCAGTTGATATGTACAAATATGCTTCAGTTATGTCAGATACTTATTTTCAAAATGGTGGCGGTTAGATATTTTAGTATAGTATGATATATCTTCGAAGGCATTTAATCAATTCTAACTTAACTTTGTATTCTGGGAGTGTATATAACAAACATAAAATATGACTACGCGGAGCCTATCTAGTCCTCCATTTTTGATATAGTGCTACACGAATAAATAAATTTTTTTTTCTCATATTTCGGGAAAGAATTTTCTGATTCCTACCAAATATGGCAAACAAGTATTACTGCGATAGGTAATGGTAACTGATGTGGTTTAGGTATTTCAGACACTTATTTTCAATATGGCGACCATATAGCTATTTTTGTTTTGTATGTTACATTGTCGAAAACTTGTAATTAATTCCAACAAAACTTTGTATGATAACTGTATATATTACAACAGTCAAATATGTACACACAATCTCTTTTGTCCGCCACTTTGTAAACTAGTATCATGTGACAAATTGAAATTGTTTTCTCCGAATAAACAACCGATTTATAACAAATTAGTAAACATTTGGCACTATGGAAAGCTATGTATAGTGATAAATTTTGAGTGTGTCATACATAGGCCTAAATATTCTCAATATGGAGGCCACAACCATTTTATTTTCGAATGTTTTATCTACGAAACTGCAAAACAAATTTCAACTTATCTTTGAATGTTGGCAGTATCTGTTATATCCAACAAATTTCTCTACGCAAAGCTTCATTTCGCCGTCATTTTGTAAGATAGCCCTATATTAAATAATATTGTTTTATGTCGTATCTCGTAAAACAATCAGCCGATTTCTTTCAAATTTGGGTAAGAAATTGTACTGTAGCAGGCTATGTTAATTTATGTGTTTTAGGTATGCAAGTATCTTATTTTCTGAATGGCACGTACACAAACATTTTGGCTTCGTGTGCTATATCTACGAAACTATGTAACAGATTTAAATTTATCTCTGTATGTATTATCTATTAAATATAATCAAATGTGCTAGTATAAAAACTTTTTGCCCTCCGTTTATGAAGATCGTCACATGATCAATGGAGGTTTTATGCCGATATGCATAGAGAAATCCTCCCTTGCTGAATTTTTTGCACAGTAGTTTCAGGTGAGTAAACGGAACATTTTTTTCATATTTACAGAACAATTAGACTGATGTCCAAAAAAATTTGCAAATCTATAGATTATCGAATATATTTACGTGATTTAAATGGGGTCATGCAGTGATATTAAAAACGATGGCCATTTTCATAGATTTGGCATATATATTTACCAATTTAAATCAATCATTTTATTCTGACATATATTACAAACATCGAGTACAGGAACACTTTTTAAGCATTTTGTAAGATTGCCGCATTTAAGGAATTTAGGTTTTTATGCCATTTCTCGGAGACCAATCAATCGACTTCCATCTAATTTTTCACAAAAGTAGCGTTATGGTAGCCCATGTAAACTTATGTGCTTCAGTGACTCACACACTTATTTTCAAAATGATGGCCGAGTAAATATTTCAGGTTAATGAACCTTATCATTCAAAACATTAGACTGATTACATCCGAAGTTGATACTCCGAATTCTACCTCCGTGATGCAGTTGATTGCAAGCTAGCTTAATTTCACAAATTTTTCGGAATTCGTATCTCGGGTAAGTCACTCATGTTTTTGTCTTTTTACGATTTCACATGTTTCTGGTTTCATCATCTCTAATGATATTGCTGTCAATGAGACGTCAATGCCTACCTATCATCTAAGCTTTCAAGAACTTTACTAAAATTTAATTGCACCCATGTAGAAGAAAGTAGGCTCATTAGTTATCAGTAAAGGTTGTTCACGATAGTGTTCCAAGGTTCATTTCCAAAGTGCTCAAAGTCCCTTCCCCTGCCTGCATATATTTTAATGGGTGCACCGAGTGACATTCGCCCAGCAAAGTTGGTAACGATGAATGGAAAATAGTTATATATATTAACGTTGAATAACAAGTGCTAGGTAACTATTTGTGATACCTTAAATTATTTGTTTTGCTTTCTGGTTTTTTTAGCGCACTAAAAAGTAAAAATGAGAAGATTTGTAAAATATTTACTTTCCTAATAATTTCACAGTTTCACTTCACCGACGATGAGGCCCATGACAATGTTAATTTTGCATAAGGCGGAAGAATAAACTACATGCATACAAGTAGAACTTAAGCAGAGCTTTCAAAAGTGCTCATTTGACTGAGAACAGCCTATAACGTCTTGTTTAATACAGTGGAAGCTATGAGAGAAATCTCTCTTGGTTCACTGTAGAAGGAGAATCCAGTTACAAAGTCTTATAAAGCGCAAGCAGCTAATACAATCATTCACATAAATTCGATGTCTGTATTCAGTTACTGTAATTTTTGCTCATTCAACACGCCATAAGTGAACTAGTATATTCCGGGTTTTATGATAAGGTGTAAGTAAATAGGTGACATACTATAAGAAACTTTGTTTCCAGGTATGCGATGTCAAATAAGTTGTTCACGTTCCTGCTTAGTGATGTGGCGTATAGTGTTTGCCTAGAAACGTGCACATTTTTAGAATTGTCCACCTGTTTAGTAGGCTGTCTAAGGAATTGATGTTGTAATCATGTTTTCTCCGCTATGGATACATGTTGCGGATGAAGACATCTTCAATAACCTCAGGTACAGTAACTATCTTTCGTTGTTACGTCCCGCACACACAAACCAGAATCACTCAAAAATTGCTGAGTTTCAATTGATTTGCAGCGCACCATAATTGGGAAATTTCTTCGTCTGCTGGAACAGTAATGGTGTAGAGATTAGACTACTCGCCTCCCACCTGGGCGAACCGGGTTTGATTCCCGTTGGGGTCGCTCCCGGATTTTCGCATATGGGAATCATGACGGAAGATGCCACTGGTCGGTGGATTTTCTCGGGGATATCCCGTTTACTCAGCCACTTCATTCCGGCTTTGCTCCATACTCTAGTGTCTAAAGACCTCGATGTTAAGAGCCGCCTAAATCTCTTCACCCACACTTTTGCCTCTGTACATAATAGTGCTATGTAAAAACAATCTTCGAATGTTTGACACCTCCAGTCTTAGGGCCAGTCTTGATCAGACGCTGCTTCTCTTGCAACAACACACTCAGGCAAGGCCACTATTAGCGAACACTGCAAGTACCGGCTAGCGTTACGGGCGACTCGCTCACGCTTCTCAGATTCCTCGTCGCCTCTGTGCACACTGCATTTAACTGGGAACTCGCCTCTCCGAGGCTTCGAGTCACAATCCTATAATTCTATGACATAATAATAAATATAAAGGTTTTCTGTATTTTTGTACAAGTATTTTCAAGCCTTAAGTGTTCCGCTTGCTTAGCGCTTCAATTGTGCTGCTGTGTGTTTGAGATATTGTTTTTTTTTTTTTACAAAACTATTAAACGTACCCCACAGTATGTGTACCCACCAATGAAAAGACATCATACACCAGAGGACAAAGGAACGGTACTTCAAAGTTACCACGCATGCTGTAAATATTGTTTTTTTTTACAAAACTATTAAACGTACCCCACAGTATGTGTACCCACCAATGAAAAGACATCATACACCAGAGGACAAAGGAACGGCACTTCAAAGTTACCACGCATGCTATAAATATTATTTGAAGCCCTGCTATATACTTAACTGTTTTTTCAGACTGCGGTGTCTTAAAAACACACTAGGCGGACAAGAGTCAAACTACGATAGGAGCCTGTATTGAATTTTGGTACAGAATTTCCATCAACAAAATAATAGGGTCACCGCTGAAAGTCCCATAGGTACACGCAGCATTACGAGAACACTGCACACCAGACTGGAAACCCCTTAAAAGGAAAAATAAATAACAAAATAAAATGGTCGTTTTAGCCGCTTAAAAAATTTTCACATTGAGGAGAGAAAAAGAAAACGAGAAGGAATAGTCTGACGCAAAAATTTCTTTCATTCTATTCGTAAGCAGGCGTCATTTAGACGTACCGAGACCGAGTATTTATTGAATAAAATGTTTTCAGTGCAGCTGTTCTCGCCGCTTGGCGCTGTTTGACAGAAAAATGACGTGATGGGAGCTCTACTGCGCGACGCGCTGTGTGTAACCAGTGAGAGAGAAGAAACAGCTGGTTATCGCAGATCGACAACTTCGGACTGCGGCGGAATAAAAAGAAGCACTGGATATTTAGTTTAATTTTTCACGGACAGTAACTACTGTAGCTGCTTTTCTCCCATTGACAACAAATCGTGACTTCGTAAAGCGCAGCATCGCGTCATTTGTTAAAACATCGTTCAACGGCGACGACAGCTTCAGGGGATGAAAAAGTTTTATTCAGAAACGAAAGAATACTTTTAAGTGACGTCTGACTACGAGTTGCATTCAAGATCGTAAATAAACTGTATTGCAGAATGCATATTCGGACATGATGAGTTAAGTTTTTGAAAGCATGTTTGGCTCGTTCGGTATGTAGATATACCTAATTATAAGCAAAACACTGACTTTCCGAAAGTAAATTTCATTTAGCGGAACTGTTTGATATTGAGAATTAATTCATAGGGCGTTGTCGTTTATAAGTTATGTATTTCGTGATGTGTTCATTATTTAAGGTTTAAAATAAAACCTTTAAGTTACATAATTACAAGTTCTCTCTATGCTGTACCGTTCAATATATATTAAAAAAACACATCTTTAATCGTATCTTTCACGCCGCCTTGAAATGGGCATTTACATCGTCCAGGAAGCAATAAATACAATTTCGAACAATTTAAGATGCCGATTTCCGCTCTTTCTGGTTATTTGATATTATTACTTGTGGTACTCATGAACTACTTATTAACAGAGTGTCCGGTTACCACTTCATTTATTTTACATTGTTATTTCCCTCAACATAAGCAACATTGAGCTATATTAGCGGTAATCCACCGCCGGTTTATGACGGAGGCGTAAAATTGTTCGTATTGTTCATTCACGGTTACTCCCAAACTTTCTGAGCCCTGCTTGAGTTCTACTTACAGGATATTCCTCCGCCTTATGCTAACAAACCTTAAACGAGTCTTAGAAAACTACACTAAAAGGAAAACGAACAGCATTTTTGCGCACTCTGTGTAATACCGTTTTGCATAAGAACTATTTATTACTAGCCATTACCAACACATCTATTTTCTTGTCGTTTTTATTCTGTCTCTTTATTCGTATTAATTATAAATGAAATATTATAATTTATAGATAAAATGGAAGTAACAGCTCAATTTAAACAAAAATAATGTAATTTTAATATAACAAAGGTGTAAAACGCTTGTGATACATGGTATATTCAGGAAACAACCAAACACGTCATACATGGGATGATTTTTCGAATGTTTTATTCAAAAAGTGCGAATAAATCGCGAATAGATTATTTTGTGAACGGGCGAAGAATATGACAACCGCCAGAGAGCAGCCTGTAAATGAAGTGTCCTCGACGACGTAACGGCGGCAGACAGCAGCATGGTCTGAGACAGCGGCAGATTTACGCGTCGTCGTGATACCACATATTATAATATAGAACCATAAGGATTAGCATTGGAGCGACAAGCACACTAGCGCCTCCTAGGAGGTTCAGTGTGTTAATACGGGACAGGATTCAAATTGTCGTATTTTTAAACGGTTCCCTTAGGTTTGTTTACAACAGTTTGTATGCTACGTACTTATATATATTATTTTCTATAATTTAACGGCCAGTACTGATATGAACACTACTCCAACACTGGTACAACTATAGAGGAACCTACACTGAGAATAAGGTTTAGCTGAATGAAACAAAGCTTCTTTTTGGCCTAACGAAATTAATTGTTTGCATAGGGGCTATTAAATACTTTGTTGTTAATATTGTGAAATTTGGTTTATTCAACTAAATTTTTACATGGATTCACGTACATTAAACACTTTCGTTTATCACAAAAAAAAAAAAAGGGCGTGAGAAAATGACTGAGTTCCACCAAACCATGGACTCCTGCGCCAGAACGCTACGTGACTACTTTTGAAGTGGAGATCTTTGTACATGCATAATATTGGAATATATTATGTGTACGTGCATTAATGTTTTCATGTTTTACAACTTTCCTTTTTTGTTTCCTGTTGAAATTGTTGTATTGGGATTGTTTCATATCACTATTAAGCATCAATAATTACAGCATTATTACTATCCTAACTGTCACAAAACTTGCAATCTCTCGAAAAGTATATTATTTGGAAGAAGGCAAACAAATGACCCGATTGACCTACGGCCAACCAAATAGGCTAAATGCCAGTTCTGGAACAAGATGATGATGAAACAAATCCTTTAGTAACTGACATCAGGCTGTCTCAGGTCACTGAATGCTTTATTCGATTTAAACGAAATATTAATACGACCCTTCCATGATATTTGTAAATTTTAAAGTAACCCAACCGATTAGTTTAACAAATTTGTGATATTTGAATGAATAGTGCAAGTTGGGTGAATGAACAGATGGTGATTTTTCGACATTCGCCATTGCATTGCAGATGTCTATAATGGAAAAACAGGACTGAGCACGAAGAAATACTTAAATAAAACAAGTAACCTATGGGCGAGAAAATGAGAATCCCAATAAGGAATAGAGTAGAAAAAAAAACAGAAAAGCAAATAATTACAAAAATATAAGTATATAAACACAACCAACAGATTACAACATATAGAAAACAACACCACAGGCTAGAAACATGCTTAAAAAATACGGACAACACTGCAAAAGAAGTAGGAACAAAATGGGACAACGCAAAACAGAAGAGCTCTGAAACACAGCAGTTGTTTTACCAAATACGGCAGAATGATGTTGTTCCTGCTTATTGCAGTGGAAATATTTTGGAAGTCTTGAAGTTTAACCAATAACAGAAAAGCAATCTATTTTAAAATTATATTTCAAATTATGCACTACAGGGTTAATTAATACCTACGTGCTTCGAAAAAACAACAATCGAAAATAAGAACATGAATTAATAAATAACTGTTTCCCTTTTAATCGAATACGGCACACTCTAAGATGAGTTTCCATTTGTCGAACGTAAGCAATAACCTCTATTTTGTGTCAGTTCAACTTTGAAAATTACTGCAGTAGTAGGAAATAGAGCATTGACGCACAAGGGCATCGGGCATAGGAGCGCAGGAGCTGAGGAGCCCCCGTCTTGTTACGTCAGCCGACCGCCATCTTAGATTGAATTGACCTTCTACACCTGGCACGTGTGACCTATGACCTTGACCTTTGCCCCGAGGACCTTTGACCTCAAAAAACACTAAAAACCTTAAAAATTCCAAACACTCCAAAAATAAAATAAAAATTTGAAAAATTAACTATCAAAAACTATTTAAAAATTATTTACAAAATTAGTTAAAATATCCTTAGAAATGACACATTTTAATTTCAGAAGTACTGCCAGGTATCAGTGACCCAGGGTCAGACAGGAGACAGGGATCAGTGACCCAGGGGTCAGGAGAGCAGTGCCTTTGACTTTTGACCTTGACCTTTAACCTATCATCTTGAAAATGCTTAAATCCAAAAAAAATTAAAAATCGAAAATTCATTTAAAAACCATTTAAAAATTAATTTTTATAAAAATTAATTTTAAAATAATTTTTTTTAAAATTTTTTAACCCTGGTGGCCATTTATCCTTTTTCCCCCTCGAATTTTCCCTTTTTCCCTAAAAAAATTCTCTTAAAGATTTACAAAAAATTTGATTAGAAAACTTACATTTCCTGAGGTCTCCCTCCAACACCACCAATTACTCACCTCTGTTTGAATCCAGCAGACGACTGAATCCCTTGCAACCACTCCCCTCACTTATACTCATTCCGCCATATTGATTTTTTCCATTTGCTATTTGCTTACATGCTACTGGAGGCCGCCATATTTGTTTATTTGTTCATTATTTGTTTATACATTACAGGAGGCCGCTATCTTGTAAGCGACCACCACCTTGGTAGGGAGTAGGAGCATGTATGTTTTGGCCCATCAAGCACAAGAGTAGCCTAAGTCGCAATGGTGCAAGAGTGGACTAAGTGTCTAATTATGCTATGCAAATGAGGTCAAGTAATTGTTTGGTTAATTGAATAATGGATTGGATTAATCGATTAATAAATTAATTTTTTGTTTAAATTATTTTTATATAAGAAAATGTTATTTTATTGGTGTTGAAAGAGTTAGGATGGCAGAGCAGAATCGATGTGTTCTTTGTGACGTTCTGGAGTCGACTGACCAGAGGAGTGGGGTCATGATTGTTTATAGGTTTTAATGTTGGTGTAAGAGTGGTATAAGAGACATTTTATTCTTCTTCTTTGCGAGTGGAACTCATGCATGGACACTAGCCAAGTGAGATGTGGATGGAGCAAGAGTATGCGAGCCACTACTGGGACACTTAGCAAGTGATGTGTGGATAGAGCAAGAGCACATGTGTATGTTCTGGCTCACTAAGATTGGCATTCAAATAGGTTACCGAACGAATTACTTTAATCATGTAACATTAAACCGACTTTAATCGTGTGATTACCGAATGAAACACAAAATGTATATTAATATCGTAATGAAATATATTATATTTCATACACCCAAATGAACTAAACTAATTTAACTAAACAAATGTCCAGCTAATATAAAATTACAACTTACAATTGCTCCAGGTATCATAATCCCTCCTCCCCCAGCCAAAGATCCCTTCCCAACAAAAGTACACATACACAAATATAAATAAGTATTTTATTCCATCCCTCATCAGCTCTAAAAAAACATGCAACAAAATACAGGTTAAACCAGACAACTGATTAATTATGTCATAAATTAATCATAACACCAATTCGCAAACTCCACATATTCTATTAAAACTCACTATATAATTAAACCATATGCACATACTTTGCTATATCACACGTGAAAATGCAGTACCATGGCTGTTACAAAAGTGTATGCCTGCTTCTCTATCGCTCGCCTAATACGAAAACCTACTGAGAAAATCCTGTCACATGTAGGTAATAATAATGTTTAAAATAATCAAACCTAATAATTATCCTAACATGCGAGAGAAAACTGTAAGTTATATTGTAGTATATGGGATGCGATCACAGCTCCAGACAGACCAGCTGCTCACTTGGAACTAACCTCTCCCAGGTGGAAGCATTTTGCTGGTTCACCCCACCCTCCGACTGTGTTGTCGGCAGTGGCAAAGAAACTATCCCCAAACTCACACGACAGCAGGAAAGTAATAGATTGTTCGCCTAACTGCATCGGGCAGCAGACAACGCCTCCCACATACCTCCCTCTGATAATTCCCTCCCCACACATACTGCACGACCACAAAGGCATGCTCCCCTCACCAGCACTGAGCGATGCACATACACCCCCCTCCAAACAATCTCCTATCCGCTCATGTGTGCTACCCTGTCGTCCTCCGTCCCCTGTGAGTGCAGAGCTCCTGCCTCGTGGGGCCAACTGCTGTTCTGAATACTTCCAACTTCCCCCAACATTGAGCATTCAAGTCGCCAGGCTCCTTTCTCTCCCTCCCAACTCCTCCACCCCGATCTCCCGACAGGAACAAAGAAGCCACCCCCATTTCTCATTCCGACACAGGTGTAGCACTGCACTGATGGGGAAGCAGTTACCTGACCATGGGAACCAGTTCTCCTGACCAGCAAATTTAAAACACACCTGCCTGGGAACGCTGGCTCGCCATGGACATTTCAAACTCTAACAACGTAATACATTCTAAACCTTTAACCCAAAAAATATCCTGCGAACAAACCGATATAAGATAATTCCAAATAGAAACGGAAATATTATGTTGTTCAATGAACAAAACTAAATATTTGAAAAATCAGTTTTCCAGTCTTTAAACATTTTTTTATCTAAGCATTTTCCTAGTTAACATTTTAAATGCACGTGCATATATATTATCTAAAATATGTATTATATGGGAAACTAAAAGTTTTTAAACCAATCTTCGTATCTAACAAGTTTATTTTACAAATGTGCTCAACTAAAAATTTCCGGGTATTACTCTAATTAATAAAGAGAGAGCGAAAAATAGTGCATGGTTCTTGTGAAAAGAAGTGAATTTACCCACTGTTAAAAATTATATAACTATGAGAGTAATCACTGAACAGGTAATTCTTAACTACAAAACACCTCATTACCAACACAATTTTGTGTCTTAAGGAGTTAAGAGTAAAATCATATTCGATCGCAATTTCAAGAAAAATACTAAGGCACATTCACGCCTAAACAAATGGCAGTTGAAAAAAATTTCATTATATTCTTAACAAGAGCACTCAAGCACTGAATATCAATTCCACAGGGTAATGTTAAAAGAGCTTCTACATAAAGCCCTAACAAGACAAGATAAAACAATTTCTAGCACTCAACCTTTAAAGTTTCAGATTGAATCCTGTGTTCACAAATTTTATTACAATATGTGTCCGCGAACCGAGCACACTGGTGGTTTTCAAGCAATGTTAAATAGAGAATCCCTCTCAACACAAATACCAACTATAAGATGAGTCCACTAAATATAAAAATGTCTTAGGGGACGAGCAAAGTACAAGCAAATAACTGCTAAAAAGAAATAAATGCTCCCTAAAATGCAGAATAATGTTTAAAAATTTGAAAAATTCCAATAGACTACACAATATTAAAAAATAACTGGAAGCAAGCACTGTAAGCACATTAAAAAAAACTTGTACTGAAATACTGTACACATAAAATAATATTTTGGTACATTTCAAACAAACTCTGTCATGCGAACAGCTTCTGACATTTCAGTCACAGAGCAGAGTTCGTAGATTTTGAGTCTGCTGAAAGGATTTTCCCAGACCTCATCTGTCTTCCAGACACATCACTGTCTTCCTGCTGTGGAGGGCATAGGAAAACCTTTTGTAGCCCTGACACACAGCCTGACTTGTCCTTCCCTGCTCACGATGACCCAGCACAACTCCGTTACAAACACCACACACATAATATTTTTTAATAAATAATTTTCCAACACAAGTACAAAAAATATTTTATTTACATCGCCAACCCCCATGGCAGTCAGATTATGCTATATTGTGGGGTTATGGGTTTGAATCCTGGGTAATAAACAGATAATATAATTCAGAGTACTTATAAACGATACACAACATTACAAGAACAATAATAATAGACCGGACACTAACGTACACAATGCTTCTAACAAGTTATTTAATAAAAATTATGATTCATATATATTTCAAAACCATATGTACTGCATTACAACGATATTAAGTTCCGGAATCGTATCACATAAGACAATACATAGGAAAATTCAAATTAAATGTAAATGTAATCGCTAAGACCAAAGAAATATGCATATTTCACATTGCAGTACCATCTCAATACAATTGTAAACGATAAAATTCGGAAAATGCGTTAATTCCTTAAAAATCTGTAATGCGTTAAAATTTTTGATTTCACATTAATCTCATTTCATTTATTATAAAAATCATATTTAATTTAGTACAATTATGTTTTATTAACAAATCCAGCTATTTCCCTTATTAGTATAGGTTCCCTCGGGAGGGGAGGGGAGAAGGGTGTTGGCTTAAATATACATGTGCAGGAGCGCTGCTCGTCGGTGTTCATCCAGCTGCCGAGGGCTGCAGACCGCCCCTCTGGGCAGGTGTTCTGAGGCAGCTGGCGAGGAGAGAGGAGCTGCAGCACACTTCAGTTTACTGCTAGCGAGCAGTTCTTGTTAGAACTGTTCGGTTTTGTCAGTGAAAGCTAGTGCAGATAGTTCTTCTTAGAACTTACGCACAATTTGAAGGTTAGTTCCCTTTAGTATAGTTAGGTTTAAATACAGAAAATAAAGTTTCTTTAGTGATAGGAGAACACGGAGCTCCAGTCGCCCCTACCTCCCTGACCTTGTCTCCATTAGAGGGGACAGGATAGGAGGGAGGGGCTTGGACGATGCACACCAGTCAACAAAATGAGGTACATTGTAAACTTAGTGTTTATTAGTGATAATTCGAATGGGTGATTATGGCAGCATGATCCAGCCCATCACACACTTCCTTCGCGATTTCTTAAATTTGAATGAAACTTGCTCAAAATTTATATGAAATAGTTAATCGATTTTAAGTAAAATTTAAAAGTTTTAACTTTTAGAGTTATTTGTGAGCTGGTTAAATTTTAATCGGGTTTATGTAAATATTTATAATTTTGTTAGTTTTACATATTTTAAAGTAGTTTCGCATATTTTTTAGTACTTTATATATTTTTAACATGTTTAAGGGTGGACTGCTGTATGTTTGGGCATGAATGATGGAACATAGAAAAACAGAAGGAAACTATGGCAAACTATGCAAAGCATGTGTGGAGGGCTGCTAGCCCTACCCGTGTCTATGTTCATAATGAGTTAATCGGTGGTAAATCAATAAGTGATTAATGATTGGACCATGTGTATGGCTAAAAAATGAAATGTTTTGATGTGTGATGGGGTGGTTTGGGTATATAATTTTAGTTTTAAGTAGTTTTAAAGATTTTCAAAGTAGGTGTATGACTGCAAGTATGAGTGAGGGGAAAGGTGTTTCAATAAATTCTAGGTGGGTTGTTGATGTATATTTGAGAGGAATTTAATAGAATTTAGAGACAGATACCGGATGACTGCCATAGTATTGCACCATGGACCTAAGGCGAGACAATATCTCAATTCAGCCCCTGTATACATTGTTAAAAACTCGCAAAAGTATGTTAAAACCAACTAGAAAAATAATACCAAGTACTCTGAGAAAAGATGTTGCTAGTTTTTTATATTGTTAGTTTTACGTAGTTTTAAGACAGTCTGGTTAGGTTGTTGTGTGTTTGGATGGGATTTATGGTATAGAGAAAAAATTAGAGGGAACTCGGACATATGCACCTAGTGTATTCAGAGGGTGCATAGCCCTACCCTATTCTCTATTTTGAAATATTTGTATGGAGAGGGATGACAGAATGATAATTAAATGGACCTGAGTAATTCTAATGATGGTGGAATGTATGAAAACTGGGTGGGAAGTTTTAAGTATGTTATTTAATTGTCAAAGTATAATTTTTTCAATTTTCCAAAAGATTTAAAATTTTAGTAATCATTAAAGATTTTTTAAATTTAAGTAATGTTGTTTTAAATTTAAGTAAGTTTTTTTAATGTGTAGTAGCAGATTAATTCCCCTTGCTGAAAACTTTTTAGACCAAAATTGTTATTAACCCATTTGCATCCACTGACCTTAAGAGCCTAAAAGGCCATGGAATCCACCAACTTTTTTATTTTAGTGTAATGGAAGGTATTTTTTAAATTTATTTGTTTATTATATTTCTTAATAAAATGTTTAAAAATTTTGCAGTACATGATAATTTAAATGTTTTGACAAAACCACTCATTATATGTGGTATTTTTTAATTATTCATTTTCCAATATTTCTAACTAAATCTTCTACCAAAATGGGATACTATTTTTTATCCAATTTTTAATGTATATACGACACTGTCAATATATTTTGGCAATAATTTGCTAAATATCAATCAAATAACAGGATGAGTATATATATACATACACACACACTTATTACTATTGACAATTCTAAGTATTCATGTATGCAAATCTGCATTTGTAAATATTTTTGTCTACATGAATTCATATTTTTACACTTGTATGTTTTGTATTACATACATTTATATGAATATGCTATATGTAAAATATAATATATGTATTATATACATACATACACACACTCACTCACACAATACCTACTCTATAGTACAAAACTTCACTTACATAATAAGTAAAGTAAAATATGTGCCTTATAAGAAAACATATTACAAATACAAATAATTATTTTCATATCTTCTTATATTTAAACAATACAAATATATATAAAACATACAAGCATATCATTCAAATGTATATAAATGAAATGCCTTACCCATAAACATAGCCCAAATATCCATGTACATAATAAGTAAAGCAATCATACGTGACTTCAAAGAAAACAAATTACCAATAAAATACCAATAAAACTAGCAGTATCTCTCTGGTCTGTTTCTAGTAATTCTTGAGTGTGTGGTACAGCTTGAAGTGCTCAATGCACAAAGAAATATTACAGCTGTCACACTTCCAAGTTGATTCTCCCCTTTGCTTCTTTTCTAAGCACACAACACAATGTTTTGCGAATTTTGCCCCCTTTGGCTGCAGAGGGAGCAAGTTTCTGTGGGAAATGTCGGCCACTCAGACATGAAGGTAAATCTCCAGGTGTCGCAGACCTTCTCTTGACCACATCCTCTTTGAAGTAGGATTCCAGTTCTTCTGCTAATTTTTGTTTGAATATATGGAACGTTCTGTCCTTTACCATGTAACTTTTTATACAGTACCTAACTGTTAAATAGCATAATTTCCACGACATAAAAAATATTTTCTTGTAAGCCTCGCTGTATTTACTCCTTGCTGTATTTACGCATTACATGGAATTTACTCAATATTTGGTCTCCTACATCGACACCTCTCATCTTCATGTTGTAATCAATAACTGCAGTACGCTTCATAATTTTAGTTTGCATTTTTCGATGCACCTTCCCTGTTTCTGCGAAATTAAGTGTGTGTTTTGTTGACAACATGCTTACCTCCCTTTTATATTTCCACTTTATTGCTTTAAAATTAGTGCTACTGTAGGCTACAGCTTCTCCTACTTTCAATTTTTCTTTCGCAAGTTCTTTGGGTATATGTTTCCTATTTGTGCGGACTGTACCGTAAACATTTGTTCCTGCAGCTAACAGTCTGTGGAAAAGATCCGGTGAACTATCCCAGTTGTCTATGTACGAGTATCCTTTATTTAGAAGATCATATTTCTGCAACATCTCAATCACAATTGCTGTGCTAGCGGGGAGTCCCATCTGTTTTGTATTTCCCCACATAAATTTTGAAGTCGCAGATGTACGAGTTCGCGGAGTCACTAAGTTTGTAGAACTTTAATTCCGAATCTCGCACGTTTTGATTTATTGTATTGAATAAAATGTAGTCGTCCCCTGCACTTCATCAATGATTCGTCAATGCACACGCTACCTGACAGTGTATAAACTGCACTGCCCGAAACGAATCTGAAGCCATAGTTATTATAGGTCGAATTTTGCATAATGTATCTGTGGGGTCTAGTGTTTCGTTATCCACTAAATGCAAATAATTGTTTAGGGCTACAAAACGCCACCGTGGCATAACACTCCTAAAATATGGTGTATCTACAGTAACTTCCTTACTCCAGTAACTTTGAAGTGTAGGTTTTTGAACGATACCCATCAATATCAGAAGAGCGAGATACACTCGGAGTTCGTCAGGTGTTGCATTAACAAATGTGCAATCACTTGAGCCATATTTATTAGTCTGTTCAGCAATATCCTCTACAATATTGTCATTCAAGTACAATAAAAATATATTTGCTCTGCTGGAGTTATTATCTAAATTTAAATTTGGTGCTTTGCCAGAAACACCCCTGAATGAATGACACATGAGTTCTAAAAGTCTCTATTCCCACTTCCAGTCATCAACATAGCCACAACTAGTATTCACAGCAGCGTTATCTTCGCCTGACTCTGAAGAACTCTTATCTGTCTCATCAGCTGCAGGGGACTGGTTTGCTGCAACTAGTCTACATTTATCACAGTCCATTTCATCTTCACTGCTCGAACTTTCAGATGTCAGCAGTTCAAAATAATGTATTTTTTACCTCATCATCTTTACCACAAACAAAGATATAGCTTCTCTGCCGTACTGTCATTTCCACATATACTAAAGATGCACAATAAAATTTACAGAAAAATTATACTTATTTGGTACAGTTTCACAGCACTGATTTATTCTAAGCCATTGTTGCAATTAAAAAAAAGCTGTTTCACATGTCGTGCAGTCTATATTTTAGTACAAAAAATTGCAGTAAACTGCTACTAAAATAACATCCAATAAACCTAACACACACATGGTGTAAACTAATTATATTACTGTCCCCAATGTATGTATCTGTTATGAACATAAGCAATATGCGCCAATATGAAAAAGAAGTTAGTGTTTGAAATGACAGGTGGCATCATTTGTTAGTAAAATGCTACAGTTCAAATTTGTCATTATAGGTGTCATACTTATGCCGAAACACATGATAAAATAGTCATGCTGTACATACAAAGATGTCGCAACAGGCTGTTTTCACGTTCGAATGAACAGACATTCACTAAATGCTCGTAGATATCACTGCCAGCTCATCGACTGCAGTCAAACATTCACATGTACCAGTATGCCTGTGGTGTTATCGGCAATATATGCGGTCACATAACGAAACACGTGATAAGATAGTTGTGATATGCATCGAGAGATGTCGCCACAAGCTGCTTTTATGCCCGAGAGGACATACATAAACTATATGTTTCATAGATAGCGCTGCCAGCACCTCAACGGCAGTTGTGATGTCTCGTGTACCAGTATGCTTATGGTGTTTTCGACCAGATATTCGACTGCATACCAGCATGCCTGTGGATGAAAATAGGTAAAATTTTTGGTACCTAAAATAAAATTGTCAGAGTCAAATACTTTTAACAGTGTTACATAATTTTAATGGTACCACTTAAATTTTTACAATGTCGGATGTTTCATTTTTAACAGTGTTACATACTAGAATTTTTTGATGGTGTCATGTACTTTAATTTTTACAGTGTCAAGTAATCCATTTTATTTTTAAAAATGGCAATTCATATTTAAAGTATTAACTTAAACAAATAATTTTGATAGTTAAAATAACTTGTTTAAAAGTATTAAATGTGTTGTAAACACAGCTCTCTTGTTACAAAGCACAAAGACCATGTGCTATGTAGTGAACTGGTAGCTGTCGCGTAGCGGCCACCAGCAGTCTTGTCGACCAGGGAGTTGTCGGAGGGCGGGGGAATTGTCGCCATAATTCTCAAGACAACACTTATCACAGGTGTGGAAGGAACGATTCGTTGCAGTGCACGGGGAAAGGGATGTGGCGCTTAGTGCAGGCTTTGGTGGGCGGGCGGGGAATGGATGATGATGGGGAAGTGCACATGTGTGGACAGACGATCGAGCTGAGAGGTGAACTGCGGAGGGGATGATCGCTCTCTAAAAGTTTGGGGGAAGGGAATGGTATGCGATGCATGGTGCTAGGTGGCCAAGCTCGCTCCCTCCATCCTTCATCCCATTGTTCGCCCACAACTCCACTCATTTCATGCAGCTTGTTTCGCCCTCCCTCCCTTCCTCAGCACTCCTTTCACGACCATGCCTCACCGACACTCTCAGCGGCTGTTTCTGTAAACCTCTTCACTCTCCACAACTATTCCTCCTCACAGCACATACCCCAGCTTGCTCTTGTCTTGCATTATGCCTCATTGCACCCCCCTTCGACCCCTCCATATGCGGTCTCACTTGTTCCAGAATTCTCTCTCGCAGCGACATGTTTCCCGCAGCTCCAACAGTCTTGCTTCGTTGGGCATATGGTGAACAGTCTATATTGGGATATGTGTATGTCCATTCATCAAGTCTATTTGCGAAGTAAAGTACCATGGTAGAATTATAAATGTTGCAAATATCTGTGGAGTGTAGAATGGGGAGAATTTGAGTTTGAAAGTAGAAAGTTTCTGTAGAAGATTCCTCTGCTGTGATGGATTTCAAATACTTACAGGATATATTTACAATAGGAGTTTTTGGCCGGGGGGATTATGTAGTTAAATCTATCGCAGGCTTTCTACACATTGAAAAAAAATCTTTGAAAGCCTACATCAGAAGCTGTTTGGTCATTATGGTCATTACATATCCGCACGTCAGTCAATCTACCTGCAAAAGCTGTGGCTAGTATTTCATAATTCATATGGGGCAAACTCTTCACTGAGGTGTTCGAAAGCAAATTACTTCCCAACCCAGAATTAAGGTATTGCCATTTTGAAGGAAATATAGTGGGTAGAGTAGGAAATTTCAACTGATGTGCTAACTGTGGTATAGTCAGTTGAGCTGCTTGTCAAGCCAATTGAGGAGCAGTCAGGAGCAATTGTGGAGCAGATTGCAGAGTCAAATGTGGAGCCTGTAAAGTCAATTGTGGCACCAATTGTGGAGCCTATAAAGCAAATTGCGGAGCCAAATGCAGAGCCTGCTGCGCTGCTTGCGGTGCTTATTGCAGCAGTAATTGTGAATCCAAATGTGGAGCCAATTGCGATGTTGGTTGTGGATGTGGAGAGCCAATGATGCAAACTTTACAATGTCTCTTCAAAATATTGGCTCGAGAAAACTGTCTCCAAAAGAAATCACACTGAAACTGTTTGCTTGAATTTCTCATTCCACATGTTGTACTTTCATATCGTAAGTTCCACAGAACTACAAATTCTTTACCACAAAACAACACAGCAAACCCATTATTGCTTCCATACTCTTCCAAGTCTAGAATGGAGCTGAAAGATGCATACATTTTATAGGCAGTTGTTAAATTCTAGGAATTGTAAATTTGTTTTTAAGCACAATTCTATTTGAAATGAATGTTTAAGTATTAAGTCACTTTCAAATTTACTATTGTTTAAACAATATCCCACCCACAAACCTTTATTGTTAAATGCACATAATCAGAGGTACATAATATTACATTTTCAAAATCTTTTTTGTCAGAATTATCCTATATGTGAATATTAAAATTAATGCATTTGTAAAGTCAGTAAAACACAAAAAGTAGTTTCAAATCATTTATTTAGCTATATTTGTATTACAAAGTACATATTGAGAACAATAGAAGTTAACAAAAACACACATTTACATAATTCCTTCCCCTTGACAATATTTGGAGTATTTCCATCTGATTGATTGTCTTGTACTAGTATCACACATTCTGGTAAAAGCAGGAAAAGTGTGAATAGATTTCTTCGATACTAGACTAATATTCGGACATAGAACATTTTTCAGATCTGGACAAGAGATTAAATCACTACCATTTTTCAGCATCTAATGTACATAGGATATTTTTTAATTTCACACTTGAGTTTTCAGAAATAAAAATAGCAGTTGAGTGGAAAAAAGACATGTTTACAAAGACACTAAAACTATTACTTTTCAAAACATTTTCTAAAAGGTTTACGCCAAGGTGCAATTAACTTAGTAATATTCAATTTACACTTTGATTTCTGTATGTACAAGCACATAATCTCGTTCCTGGCTTGATCCATCTTTACAAAGTATTCGTTTGTACAAACCAACTACTTCTATATACTAAATTCCACTTGTTAGTTCTCTCATCCCATATAATACCATATTACTCATATAATGTCCACTGGTGATTCAGGAGGAGAATCATCATAATTTTTCACCCCAGTCAGTCATCAATGACCATTTTAGCATTAATTGAGAGTTTTCCTCTGCAGAGAAGTTCGATTTATAACCAGATGTGATACACAATTGTTTGAATGAAGGGCAATTGTATTCTTTTTGCATATATGTTACTTTCCCATTCCACGCACTTTCGAAAATGCATTTTTGCTCGACTCCACCTACATATATTTCACAATTATTTAAGTATTGTTTGCAAATATCTTCAATATTCTCACACTCCATTCACCCACTTTCCCAGGTTAAACCGTGGTGGTATTTGGTTACCCACCTATTTGTTTTCTTGTATTTAGGACTTAGATATTTCCAGTGGAACAGTGGTTTGAAGCTGAATACCATTGTGTGTTCTTCCATGTCAGTAATACCCAATTCTTTAATGAACATATTTTTTTGGAAATTGAAAACCTTGCACATTGCAGAATATCTTGTTAATACTGTGTCTCATTGTCTGTTTACTCAAGTCATACCTCACCAGCTTATCTCTTAGATTATAGCATGCCAAACTACCAAGAATTATCAGTGCATATGCTTGAGTACTTGCCGGAATTGTAAAATTTGCAATAATTTCTATTTGTGAATCAATTATACTATTAGTAATTGTGTTGTCTTGTTTGTTTATGTCAAATACAAATAATGTTCCTCTGGTTTTAAATGATTCAGATTCTAGGATAGATGAGCTGATTTGGTTATAATACATTTCCTGGAACTTTGAGTACATGTCATAGCACATAAGAAATTCCCAATTTACAAAGTTTGCTTTTAAATCTGTATAGCAATAAGCTAAACTGTTTAGATACAGTTTAATTTTTTTCATATCACAATTATCGAATACTGATCTATCAACTTTTAAATTGTTTTGGCGAATTGTTTGAAAACAAATAATGACAAATAATGGTTTCTCAGATGAAAAACTTGATTTCACATTCCAAATGACTTTTTGTGATGTTGGTAAAGTTGGAAATGTCCCCTAAGCCAACAACCTGACTGGATAATCAAGATTATTTCCTTTTCAGTATATTAAAAAAAAAAATTACATGCTCACGAGTGTAAATTTCAATATGTGGCATTGACCATTCTACACTGTTTAATTCAAATGTTATACCTTCCTCATTAATAGTAGTGTTGTACATAGCATTCAAATGCATATTACCAAACAGAATAACTAATTCTTTTCTAGCATTTAATATAACATGTATATAGCCCTCTTCAAATCCAGGTACCATACTAAACATTATAACAACTTTGTATTTTCCACCTAGGTTTATTTCTAGTGTAAAATTTTTGCATTGCTCCACCCAGCCATTAGCCCTGTATAAAGGTTGTTTACAGTTCCCAGGAGATATTGCTTTATATTGTAGAAGTAATTACAACAGCCCATGATTGGTCATTTTCAACACCATTGAGCAGATACTGCATTTCAATCGATTAAATGAAGTGTTCTGTTTCTCACTTGGCCGTCTTTTTAATTGTTCCTCCAAACCTTAAATTTGATTTCGGCAGTAATGTGTAAGTATCGTGATGTTGTGTAGCAATCCTTATTTCAGATGGAAATGTATACGGTCCTGCTCGGAATTGTTCAAATACATGTATTTCTGTATTGGTGAATGCATAATCATAAGTTATTGGTTCTTAAACATTAAGTATGTCTTCCATTTATATTAACAGTACGTCCTAATTCCTTTCAACACAATTTGTTGTCCTGTGATAACTTTACGGGTATCTTGTTTAAAATAATCATGTTATGCTTGTGTTTACATCTTTTTATAGTTACTTTCTTCGAAATATATTTTTTAGAGACATAGTTTTTAAACAAAGCGCCTACTCTATGACCATATTGACTATTATATTCAATACCCATTTGATTGTAATAAACATGGAATGTATATGTTTATATAGGTTTTTTTAATGTAATCGAACTGTAATTCCTTAGTTTATATAATTAATCAGTTAACCACCTTGATCGACAATTGTAACAACTAATTCATCCACTTGAATAACTATTACTGGGAGATATATCAATGTATTTGGTTTTTCAACTATTTTGTAACCTGGAGCGACTACACACATGAATGCATGTATTGTATTTATCGGCTTTCCATTCAAATATGATCCACCTACAATATTAACATTTATACAACATACATTAACCAACAATATATTGACCTGTTTTGATGATTAGTGTAATTGATTAGCAGATATACTCTCCTTTCATAACCTAACACATTTGAAATTGAATTGTATTCCATTAAATCGATATCGACATTACTATACATCACAATTTAGCGTATTTAGATTTCCACATAATCGAAAATGGACATTTTCAGTTAATGTTGCTTTAATGAACATTTCAAATTCATCCTACTCATAAGATCCTACCATTATCACAATCTTATATGTTTTTTCACCATTGTTGAATGTAAATGAATGACTATTTATATCTATGTTTGGTATGCTGTTGTAAGTAATGTATTGGATTAGACTTATTTGCTATTGTCCCTCTAACTCCAAAGCTGGGAAATATATTGAGTGTAATTGAGATGAGTTTTCACTTAATATAAATATGCTTCATATGCTTTACAATTGCACTGATTTATATACTATGTTGAGAGTCAATAAACTTAAACATAAATGACCACAAATGATTGTATTTGGTAATTGTTCCTTTTGTAATTGTATCTTAATTTCACGTATTTTCAAATAATCGTGTATTTAAAATGGATGTAAATCGCCAAAACTGTCATAATACAATGATTGATTTAAAATTTTAATTAATGCTTCCCAATGTGTTCGTTCATTTTGTTTCGAATCAATATACACGATCATACATTCATGAAGGTTTTGTTTCTTTGGTAATTTGTCTCTCATATACACACCTTGGAAATGGGGAACATCCAGTTTCTTTACAAATACATCAATGTCTTTGTTTGTTAATGCATGTTTTGGAAGACTATTTAGTAGGACTTTCTGCATTTCTTTCCATGTTTAGAGTTTTTCGACCTTTACCAATTTTATATGGTTTAAGATACATTCCTTTACCACTTGATTAACTTGACTTAGCAAGAGCTGAAACACCTTACATTAAGGCAGCAAGAGCTGATAAATTGGGAAATATGAATGGTAATATGCCCCCTTTCTTGATTTTTGTTATGTTTTACATTTTATGCCTGTGCCTCTTTTTACTTTTGCACGCAAAACTTTTCCCTTATATTTGCTGCTTTATCAGTTAGAATTGTATCCACTGTATGCCTTTCTTTCAAATTATTTTTCGATCGTATAACATTGTGTTCTTTACACAACTATCCAAAGCATTTATTCCTTGATCATTCTGTGCCAGATGTTTTGCAAGCTAAATTCTGGATCCACAATAATTGTATTTTGGTAACTGCAATTCAAATGGTAATTTGTTAATAAATGTATTCAATACTCTGGATCCTTTTTTATTAAATTTAGTACATGCCATTGTTTTCAACTGAGCATGAACCTATATATAGACCCACATTTATAGTTATTTACGTTAGTATGTTACCTAATACTGTGGAAATGAAGGTTATAAAACAAAATGTTCATCTGCCAGTAATTGTAAATATGAAATAAAATATAATTGAAGTGAAACATTTTATTCTTTTACCACCAAATATACGTTGTATAATAAGTGGCCCCTCTTCATGTGGAAAAACCTGTGTTATTATGTCGAGGTTGGAACATCCAAATGGACTGAAGTTTAAAAACATATGTGTTTTCTAAAACAATTCAAAAAGAGAAATATGAACAATTAGTGACTATTTTTTAGTTAATTGAAGGTATGTGATATTTCACTTTTACAAATAAAGAAGGTATTGTGCCTCTGAATGGATCATTATGCAATTCCATATCCATATTTGATGATGTGTGGTGCGAATTGCAGGGTGAAATACAGCAATACTTTAGCTTCAGTAAACATTCAAATGTCGATTGTTTTTATCTTTGGCAAAGTTACACACATATTCCAAAACATAATTTGCATGATAATTCATATATGTTAATTGTGTTTAAAATCTATAATGTGAATCTACAACATATTTACAATGATCACATTTTAAGCAATATGACATTTACAAAGTTTAAATATATGAGTTTTTACTGTTTGAAATTATGTGGTAATTATAACAATGCTTCCCTATATAATGGCAGATATAGGTCTGGATTTGAGTTTTT
This sequence comes from Dryococelus australis, assembly GCA_029891345.1. Taxonomy (NCBI): domain Eukaryota; kingdom Metazoa; phylum Arthropoda; class Insecta; order Phasmatodea; family Phasmatidae; genus Dryococelus; species Dryococelus australis. Next base: position 96,039,512 of record CM057002.1, on the reverse strand, counting down.
GACCTCCCGATGAAAAATAGTGAGAATTTCAAAGTTCATACATAGCAGTATAAAATGCAATCCTTACAATACCTGTTTAATGATAAATTGTGATTTTAATTGACATATATTACACAATGTGGGTATAATTGTGAAAGACACTGATGTAGTAAATAAATGCTATGTTGAATGTATTTAAATAACAATCACTCTATTTATAAAAGAAATTAATAAAAATAGTTGAAACTATTACAAAAGTGTGTACTAATATTAGTCATATTTCGGAAATATTGGCAGATGTGATGATTGCATTGGAAATATAGACTCTAGAACAAACGAACTTTTTCAACATTTAAAGAATGTAACAACTGAGATGGTAAGCACTACAATTACATAACAATTTAATACACAAATGGATGAAATGATGCAATATATGAGTTGCATTGATCAATGAAAACATCTGGTTTAGTTATGCAAACAAAACTGAAAAAGTAAATTGATGATTTGAAATCTCGAATAAACTATTTTAGTAAATATTTGAGTGTTAAAATTGTGATTAAATTAGACATAATTTCGAGTAAAGTCGATAAGATTGAAAAAGCACAAACTATATGATCATCGACTTAATTCCTTACTTTGTAAGTAGTTGGAATTTAATGTAAACAAAGGAAATATCTGACTGCTTCAGAATTGTGTAAAGTCATATTTTCTGTAAAGGCGAAATATTTATAAGCTAAAAGTTCTCGAATGGAACAGGATGTTTGAATGAAGAAATATTAAAACCTGTTACGAGTATAATTGATGCATTACATTCCATGCTAAATATGCTTAATGAAACACCAGTGGAAATTAAACTAGAAGAACATATAGAGAAGAAAATGCTCTCTCAATTAACACAATGTTATTTAGCTATAAAACAATCTTCGACTATGCGCGATACAGTATTTGGTGTATATCATCATAGAAATATATGGCTTCTGGGAGATTTCGTAATTAAGTTTTTGTCTGAGTATAGGATTCAAGTATGTGATTACATAACTGATGTTAGTGAAGAATTGTTTGAATTATTATTTTTAAAAGTTCAATATGGTAATTCCGATATCAATTTGCAGAAATATAACAATCTTGTTTGTCCAACGAATGTAACTAAACGTTCAGATGATGAAAATCATCCAAATCTACATTTATTAAGAGATCTTGTTGGAAGTGGAGTATATAAAGATGAAATTGACTATCTGTTTTCGTCTGTATATTGGACAAACCTAATGAATTGGTCGATATATTAAAACTTCTCATCACTTGGAGAGAGTCTGGGAATAATTCACATACAAACTAAATTGTTTCTATTATTGAAGAATTGACTGAAGAAGGTTATAGTACCAATGAAGTTCAGTAAGATTGCTCAAGAGCTTCACACCCCTGTATGGATAAACTTTCCTAGAAGATGTGTTATTCCTAAAGGCTTAAATGATCTTTTCCAAACAGATTTGTGTGAAATGACATTGCTTTCGAAATACAATAAGGGATACAAATATATGTTAATGGTAATAGATGGTTATTCCAAATATAGTTGGTGTATGTCAAGAACAAGACAGGGAAACAGGTTAGCAATGCAATGAAGATCATTTTGCAAGAAAGAACAACAAATTCACTCCAAACCGACAAAGGAGCCGAGTTCTCTAACGTTTCTTTCCAGAAACGAATGACCGATTATGGTATCAATCCTTATGTAACATATTCAGACTGAAAAGCCAGTGTTGTCGAGAGGTTTAACAAGAGCTTGAAACAGCAAATATACAAGCATTTTACATCAAAGGAAATGTACAATTGGATGGATGTTTTGTCTGAAATACTTAAATATTACAATTCCAGATATTATAGAACTATCAAGTGGTGCCTGAAAGGGTTATTTACAATAGATCGATTAAAACTGTATATAATAATGTAAAAATATTTGATAAGAGACAACCAAATTCAAATTTTGTATGTTTGTACGAATGTCTAAGATAAAATTTTTCGTTAAGAAAAAATACATGGTTAATTGGTAATTCAAAATATTTAAAATTATTTCTGTTAAAATATCATTTCCCATAGTGTATTACCTCGAAACCTATGATGGAGAACCTAAAAAAAGGGGTTTATGCAAACATGAATTGATAAAGGTTCTTTTCCAAATGAATATTTGGTTGATGAAATCATTAAGAGGGGAAGCAATAAGTTATTGGTTCGATGGAGAGGTTTATCAAAAGCTAATGACTCGAGGGTGGAGAAAAATATCTTAAAATATTGAAATACAATGTTTTGTAAATAGCTTTTTGTAATAAATAAATAAATTGCAAATAAATTTTATGTGTTATTCATTTAATAAACCTACCAATATTGATGGGGATTGAATGTACAATTAGTTTATTACATCTATTGTGCAATCATTCCTATTGTTTGAGTGGTAATCTATTACAATTAATTTATTATGTAATCAATCAGTTCATCTGGTTTGACCTGTACTTCGTTGCATGTTTTGAGAACCGATGAGGGACAGAGTAAAATACATATTTATATATAAGTATGTGTACTTTTGTTGGGAGGGGATCTTTGTATGGGGGAGGGGGGTTTATGACACCTGGAGTAATGGGCATTTGTTGAGTTAAATTTGTTTACTTCATTCGGGTGTATGCAATATATTTTTTGTTATAATATAAATATAAACTTTGTGTTCCATTGGGTAATCGCACAATTAAAGTTGGTTTAATGTTACATGATTAAAGTATTTTGGTTAGTGATTAAAGTAATTTGGTTGGTAATCTAGTTGTAACACATGCTTTCTCTCCATCCACACCTCACTTGCTAAGTGTCCGGGAAGTGGGTCGCATACTCTTGCTCCATTGTCATCTCACTTGCCTAGTGTCCCAGAAGTGATTATCGACTTCAGATCACAGAGAACATATCGATCCTACTCTGTCATCTTAACCCTTTTAACACCAATATAATATAATATTATTTTATATAAAAAAATAATTTAATGAAGAATTCTTTTATTATTCGATTAATAATATTAATCAGTTTTATTAATTGACTAACCCAATTAATTAAACAATTACATAATCTCATTTGAATAGCATAATTAGGCACTTAGTCCACTATTGTACCAAATGTGACTTAGGCCACTCTGGTGCTTGGTGGGCTAAAACGTGAATGTCCCTACTTCTGTAGGCATCTCCCATCTGCCTTATTGGAAGCCAATGACCATGACCTTGACTATATGACAGTGATTGACCTTGAAAATAAAAACTCGAGAAATAATACATGAAAGTCAACAGGCACAATACATTACAGACTACTGCTGCCATGTTAGATGCAGGCTACTTCGATCATGGCCACATGATCTTGACTGACGTTGAAAAAAAACTCGAAAAATACATAAGTCAACAAGCATAAAACATTACAAGACTACCATCACCATGTCAGATGCAAACTACCTCGACCTTGACCCCATGACCTGAAATGACCTTGAAAATAAAAACTCGAGAAATAATACATAAAAGTCAACAAGCATAATACATTGCATTTAATATGGTGGCGGTAGTCTGTAGACTACCTTGACCTTAACCCCATTACCTAGAATGACCTAAAAACAAAAAACTCTACAAAAAGTATATGTGAAGAGGCAGAAGCTAGTCAAGACGATTCACCTTCTACTCAGCTGCTGTCAAACTAAACCTCTCAGTTTAACTGCCTACTGCTTATAATATATGTGTGTGCAAGCCCCATATGATGTCATTTTGTCTTTTATACAATTGTACTGCACCATTAATACATTGTGCAGACACAGACCAGCCAATCACCAAGTTACCACATGGTTGCAGCTAACCAATCACATGCGAGCATTGAGACATCACACACAGGCAGGTAGACAGGCTTTAGATGCTAGTTCCTTGATCACATTGCCCCCATGACCCTATTACCCATCGACCCTATCACCCCATATTCCATTGATCCATGATCTATTGACCCATGATCTATTTACCCTAATTACCCATTGGCCCAATGACCCCATGACCTATTGACCCCATGTATGCTGACCTATTTACCACATTGACCCATTGATCCCATTGATCCCATTGACCCTTTATGACCCCTGATTGTGGTGCTGACCACTAATGACCCCAAAATGACCACTAAAGAACCCCTAATGACCCCTTGTTGTGGTAGTGGTGGCAGAGGCGGTAGTGATGATTGCAAAAGTTTGTCGAAGGATTAGGATTGGGATTGAGATTGCGATTGCGACTGATGGAAAAACTGACTCCAGCAGACTGAACGCACGAAAAGGACTGTCTGTAGAAACCGTTCTCTCATGCCAGCATGCATTTCTTGAACATAGGTGAAAACTCGATTGCAGAATATTAACTAGCAACAACCAATTAGCGATGATGCAGGTCTAGGATCAGTGATCGTCGAGGTCAAGACAGCACGTCATATTCTCAATTCATCTTCGCGGTTTGGCTGCACTCTGGGAAAACCCAAATACTCATTCGCCCTGGAAGAAAACACGCAGGTACTATCATATATAGGATAGGAATATAACAGATATAATTATATAAATATGTAAATATATTATTATTTTCAATTAATTTTATCCATAGTTATATAAAGTCATGTGTAAGTAATTATGTATATGTATAGGCATATAAGTATGCACCCTCGCCACAATCAGGGGTAATTAGGGGTCATTTTGGGATTATTTTGGGGTCATTAGAGGTCAGTACTGCAATCACAGGTCGTATAGAGTCAGTGAGTTACGGGGTCAATGGGTCGTGAGGTCAATGGGCCGTGGGGTCATGGGACAATGGGACATTGGGTCAATGGGTCAGTCTTGTGAGAGGGTCGGTGCAACAACAGGAGCCAGTTGTCTACATTAAGTGTGACCATGATTTATAGGTGAGCGAAGAAATTGTCTGGAAGGAACAGCTGAAGCTATAACTTAATGGTAATGTTATCAATGAACTAGCAATTAAAGCCTGTCTACCTGTGTGTGTGTTGTCTCAATGCTCGCATGTGATTGGTTAGCTGCTATTTTGTGGTAATTTGGTAACTGGCTGGTCGGCGTCTGCACAATGTTTAATGGTGCAGTACAGTTGGTTCGAAGTCAAATTACGTCATAGGGGGCTTGCACACTTGTATATTATAAGCAGTATGGAGGTAAACTGAAAGGTTTAGTTTGACAGCAGCTGAGTGGAAGGTGAATCATCTCGACTAGCTTATGCCTCTTCACATAGATTTTTCTCGAGTTTTTGTTTTTAGGTCATTCAAGGTCATGGGGTCAAGGTCGAGGTAGTTTGCATCTGATATGGTGGTGGTAGCCTGTAATGCATTATGCTTGTTGACTTTCATGTATTTTTCTCTCATTTTTATTTTCAAGATAATGATGTTAAGGTCATGGTGTTTGGTTTCAGATATGGCCGATGGAAGATGATTACCAAGATGGTGGTCGCCTACCAAGATGGCGACCTCCAGTAATATATAAACAAATTACGAATGAAAAAAAAACATATATAGTGGCCTCCAGTAGCATGTAAACAAATGGCGAACAAAAATCAAGATGGCGGAATGAGTATAGGTGAGGGAAGTGAGTGCGAGGGAGTCAGTCGTCCGCTGGATTAGAACAGAGGAGAGTAATTGGCGGTGCGGTGGAGAAGGGGTGAGGGGAGACCTTAATTTTTTTATCATAAAAAAAAAGCGAAAAGGGGAAATTTCTAAGGGGGAGAGGAAAGGGAAAAATGGCCGCCGGGATTAAGGACGTTTTAATTACGAAATGTTAAAAATAAAATTTTATAGGAAATTTTTTTTACGATTTTTTACATTTTTAACGATTTTTAAATATAATTTTTAATAATAAATTTTTTAATACATTTTTATCGATTTTCAATTTTTTTGGGAATTCTTTTAATTTTTGCATTTCCAAGGTCAAAGGTTGAGGTCAGAGGTCATAGGTCTGCTCTCCTGACCAATGGGTCATTGATCCCTGTCTCCTGTCTGACTCCAGGCCACTGATCGTGTCAGTATTTCTGGAAAAAAATGCGTCATTTCTGAGGATCTTTTTAATGACTTCTGAAATAATTTTTCAATAATTTTTAATAATTTTAATAACACATTTTTTTCGGAATTCTTTTATATATATTTTTTTATTTTTGGAATTTTTAAGGTTTTTGAGGTAAAAGGTCATAGGGGTCAAGCTCAAAGGTTACACGGGTCAGGGGTAAAAGGTCAATGACATCCAAGATGGCGTTCGGGTGATGTAACAAGATGGCGACTTCTCGGTTCCTGCGCTTCTATGCCCGATGCCCTTGATGAGTCAATACTGTATTTCCTACCACTTACTGCTTACTTCTTGCTGCTGAACGCTTATTGCATAAGGCGGTCGTCTAGCTGGCGCTTGGAATGCTTTTCAACTTGTTTGTGAAACACGTTTCTTTGACGAAACTAATATGCGTCCCAATAGGTTTACCTACCAATAAGAAAGCATATGTCAGACGATGGCGGAATGGTACTTTAAAGGCATCACGCACATTGGAAATATTATTTTAATGCTATCTAGCATATTAAAAACGGCGTTTACAGACTGTTGTATATTAAAATATACAAACTGGCATGTATTGGACATATTTACATATTCACATATAATGAAATTCTAGGTTCGTCGCTTAAAGTCATGTCGAGACTAGTCGTCGACGGGAAGACTGCACGCCAGTTGCCTGCCTTGAGCATAGAGATGATGCCGCTTTACATACGGCCACTCACTAGGCGACACCGAGCGAGGTGGCGCAGTGGTTAAACTTTGGACTCGCATTCGGCAAAGACCGTGGTTCGAATCCCGGTCCGGCCATCATGACTTGTTTTAACACGGCGTGTTGTAGCGAGATGACTCCAGGCAAACGCTTACTACATAGACGGTGACGTATTCCTCCCGCTGTTGCTGACCCTCCGAGCAGCTTGCACTGTGTCTAACGACTCCGCTGTCGACATCAGACTGCCCCACCTACCAAGCCGGCAACCACGTAAGTCAAGTGGGAAATCAATGTTAAACGAGATTTCTCCTCATTGCGTCAATTTTAAAAATAAATATTTCAAACAAAAATCACGTTGACGTGACTTTCTCAGAAAATATTGCTATATAAAGTTATTAAATTATATATTTTTTGCACTATATGTGAATTTCAGTGTTACATTTTAGAAAAAATTAATAAACAAAACAATCTGCGAAATGTCTTACCATATCAACATTCCTTAAGTAATTTCATGTTGAAAACCTTGTTTAAAATAGCTATCTTTAAAATTTATGCAACGGCGAAGAATTTCGTTTAACATAGATACCCTATTTGAATTCCGCGGCTAGACGCGTGGTAGGCAGCGCCCTTAATCCCCATCTACCCATCTAGCCACCTACCTAACTACCTGATTACCTGCCTAACTACCTACCACCTACCTACCTACCTACCTACCTACCACCTACCCATCTACCTACCTACCTACCTACCTACCTCGCAAGGCGACAGCCTTAATTCTCTTCTGTTTAGTAAAACTATTTATGAGGTTTGAAGTCATCTGTCGGCTTCGGGGGTTGCCGCTCCGCATATCGTTGCTACGTTGTAAAGGAAGCGATCGCTCGCTCGCAACATCCACGCAGGATGCTAACGATAACGCGCTCTAGTACCTCACTTGTATTCGTTCCTTTTGCGGAGCACGGTTTTTTTTCTTAGCCGCGAGTTACTTACCTCCTCGTCATCGCTCGGGCCAGAACAATGGACTCGCCCGACAACGGGCAGCAGCCGCCAACTCCGGCGCCCGACAGATGGCCGTCCGGTTTCCGAGGATTCCGTCTGGCTCTCCCGCCGAGCCGCTCGTAACTGCGCCCCTCCCTGTCTCTTCTTGCGTTTGATTAGCTGGCGGAGATGAGCACAACCGCCTCTACAGGATGTTACAAAACTGCATTTCAGTACTTCGAGGAAACATTCCTCACATCTGGAGGAAGAAAAAATTGTTATATGAAAACAGTTCCGCAAACGCTTTGTTTCTTTGCTACATCCCCTGATACATAACGCACAGTATGTGACCTGTGGGCTGGATCATCTTACTGTGGAATGCCATCGCAGCTCTAATTGGCAGCCTCATACAACCCCCCCCCCCCCCCCTTTTAAGAGGAACCATGATTTGAATCCACTAGACTTTTATTTGTGGGGACATTTAAATGCAGTTGTGTGGATGATGTGAACACCCTTCCTAACCGTATTGTGGCAGGCTACGAAACAATCAGGTATACGAGGGATTCATCAACGCATCCGGGAGTCCAAGTAACGAAGGGATGATGCATATGTTCGTGCTGATGGAACGCATTTTGAACATTTCCTTTACTGCCGACGATAAGATTTCACACATGTGTAACTACTTCACGTGCAGTTCCTACTGCTCTAAGTGTAGTGTCGTGTCGTGGTGTGAAGTGTCGTGTACTATGCAACCGAATGCTGCGATAGCATTCCACAGTAACATGATCTAGCCCGCGGACCATACACTGTAGTAAAGAAATGAAGCGTTTGCGGACATGTATTCATATTACATTTTTTCATCCTCCAGATGTGAGGAATGTTTCCCCAATGTATTGACATGCAATTTTGCAACATCCTGTAGGCCTATATGGCGCACTTACACAACTGCCATAGGCACAGACCATACACTGAAAGATGAGGGATTGTCTATTAGCGGTTTTTTTACACGTTTTGAATCGAACCTTAGAACGTGTTTAGTTATTCCCTAGATATGTTGAGTTCACAGCCGTCTTATTAATCTACTAAAATTAAAGTATAGCTGTTATTTTTCGTTAATCTGAAGTTTTACCAATATTTTATTTATAATAAATATGAATACAAACAGTGAGAGAAGATCTGTGTTGGTAGCGCCTAGTAAGAAATAGTTCCCATGCAAAATATAATTGCAACTGAGTGCGCACGAATCCGGTGCGTTGTCCTTTGGTGTAGTTTTCTATACTCGGTTATGTTTAGTTTGCTCGAGACGGAGGAATATCCTGGCCGTAGAACTTTAGCAGGGATTCAGAAAAGTGTGAAATATCCGTGAATGGACTGTAGACAGATTTATCATATTCTGCGCACTTACCCAGCATATACCTACACCACACCAATACAACTGTCAGTCCCGTAGTCAACACTTATAACGGCGTTTGTTTATAGCTTAGTTTTCAAAACACATGTCCTTTTATACGAATACAATACTTTTACAGACATGAACATAATCTTATAAGCTCTTCACGATAAAGTGAGCACTATTGAAATCAACCTTAGAAAACGTCACTGTTTCTGCCGACACATATTTTAACGGACCCAACGAGTGACATGCGCCCATTAAAGTTGGCAATGATAGATGTAAAGTAGTTCCACAACTTAAAGTTGAATAAAAAGTGTTGGGTAACCATTTGTGATGTCTAAAATTATTTCTTTGCTTTCTGTTTTTTTTTTTTTTTTTTTTTTCACTCTACAGAAGTGTAACAATTACCAGTTTAGTTTAATAATAACTTTTCTAATAACCACCCAGAATCGCTTGACCGACGCATGAATAAAGTGATCAGGCCCATGGCATTGTTATTTTCACATAAGGCAGAAGAATACACAACACGTATACAATTAGATCTTAAGCAGGGCTTTCAATAGAGCTTATTTTACGTGAACAGCGTATATATATATATATATATATATATATATATATATATATATATATATATATATATATATATATATTCATCATTCTCTAGCAGCCGAGAGATCCGCCTTCTACACTTTAAATCGGAATCAGTTATTTTTACTGATTGTCAGTTGAAACTGCTCCATCCGGAATCTGTAGAAAAAATATCACTAATTCAGCCGTTAAAATAACTCCTAATTCGAGCAGTAGAAAACTACTTATTTATAGTTGGTATTAATAAATAAGCACAGATCATTCCTATGTGATGTAAGTTAGGTACGATTTATTTTGTGGCAGAACACAAATTTTGTCTACACAAAAACGTTTCTGGAGGTGGTTGGGCTCGAACCTCCGCCCATAAAGCAAAGCATGCTGATGCTTTCATGATCAGCCATATCCACTGCCCTACTTTACCATTGCCAAACGTGTGCTCGTATTATGGGTACTGAACCACAAAATGTAATGTCAAATATTGCTGTAGGTTTCGTGATGTGAAAGTATTTGTTGTTGTTGAAATATACAGATTTTCTGTGCAAGTGCATGTCTTTGCAAAGTTCGAACGTCAATATATGTTTAGTTTAGTTCGAATTCTGTGCTTTAAAAGATAAATATAGTGGTTTAAATGTACGAGGTTATCGATATCCACTAGTTTACGCCATTTTACAATGCAACGAGACACTACAGATTTAAACTGTTATTTTTAGGGACAGATAGATCAATGATAATTTTACTGACTCGATAGTGCGGCGATTCAATAAGAAGGTGGATTTACACCAACAATAACGTTGTGGTCTCTACAAGTTAACAGATCAAATAATGAGGAAACGACAAATATTATAAAATATTGCATTGTTTCTAACGTTCCATTGTCTAATTAGAACAGTTATTACTAGTCAATCTGTCTCTTCAAAATAACAGTTTCATTCCGTAAAATCTGGTTGCATTGTAAAATAGCAGATACATAGAAATCACCGACAACACCGTTAAAACCACTATATTTCTCTTTCAAAGCACACAATCTGAACTAAACTTAATTTATAATGACATGTGCTTACGTACGCATAATATGTGTATATTTCGACAACATGAAGTACTTTAAGATTACGAAACTTACATCCGTTCGCCATTGTAAGTATATGTTACTACGCAAATGCGAGATCGTTTATCTCAGTGGCAACGTAGAAGAGTCGGTAGAACGTCAGCTAAAAGAAAGAAGAGAATTTGTTGCGTTTTGGGGTGGCGGTTCGATACCAACCACTTACAAAATTTCTTTGTAAATGCATTAATTTTGTTTTACGACAAAATAAGTGTACTTAATTTATTTCAAACCGTAATGCACGGTTTTTAATCCTTGTGCTTTTTATTAATCGACTATAAATAACCGATTTTCTACAGTTTGTATTAGTGGATTTCATTTAACTGAAGAGATTAGTAGTTTTCTTTTTCTACTGATTCCGGATGGAGCAGTTTCAACTGACAATCAGTAAAAAATAACTGATTGCTATTTAGAGTGTAGGTCGTATCGCAGCGCGAAGAAGCGCGAGGAGTCTCGATATCAATGCAAGTGCTATGAGCAGTAGCGAACTGGCTTGCTTCTTCTGGACAACCACAAGGAGAGATCGGCGTGTTTTACCTCACCTTGTAAAGAAACAGTGAAATCGTCAATTTATCAATGAGGTTTCAACACAGATGTACATATCTCGTTGAAAATCAGAACCCAGCGAGGTATAGAAAAGCGAATATTACAACATACGCAGTGACTTAACCTCAACTCATATCAATGTTGCTTGCGCTGGTGGTGTTGGCAGTCCGGGCTATGACTAGTGAGCACACTAAAGAAACGGTTCAGTAGTGGCCAACAAAATTTTATTGGTGTCCACGAAATTAATTTGTCAATACAGACATCACAACATATTTTGTAGCACCAACAAAGGTTTTTTTGGCATTCCAGTAAATAGCGGCAACTGCAAAATGACGTCTGTGGTCATAAACTATTAAAAATTAAATTAAATATCGCCAGTAGCAGGGCTGTCTGGAGCATGTAGATAACGGAAGTCTGGTATGTGGCACACACGATAAGACCTGCACACTTTATCCCATGGATAGTAGATTTTCCGGAATAATTTACGTGTAACTTGCTTATTTAGAGGAAAGGAATGTTATAAACGATGTTCTTAAGAATATTCCTCATGAATTAGTTCGTAACCTGATGCAAAGAAACGAAGACGGACAAATATGGCGTCGTGAGCAGACAGAAGGTGGCACCTTCGAATATGACAGCCAGAGCGCAAGCGCAGAATCTAATGGATGTAGTTTGTAGTCGTAGCAGAATGTTTTACTGCGGATGACATTAATGGAATTGCTGCCAACTAAATGTTCTGATGGCAACCAATGGCCGGAATTTTTGTTTTTCTGAATCTAGACATCACAAAATATTCCGTGGCGCTCACAAAAGATTTTGTGTCACGAACAATTTTGTTTTCGTCATTTCATTATTTAGTTGAAATTATATTAGTATTGTTTTGGTCATCAATATGTTAAGTATGTTGGTAGAAAATAATGTGTTTCTTAGATGTCGCAGTAACGTTACGATACTAGCATCGATATTGGTTAGTGGGGCTCACATAAGTGTTTTGCGGGTTGTGGGCTCTAGAATAGGCTGTTCACGGTAAAGCGAGCAATTCTGAGGCCCTAGTTACTTGTTCCTTTCAGCCATTTTTTATTCTGTAACACCTTTTTAAAATACGTATTGCTATGTAAGTAATAAACACAGTGCGTATATATTCCACCACACTTGGAAGTTAAAGTCTAATAGTTAAATCAAATATATTTATTGCCTATTATTCCAAATGAGAGGACTCTCAAAAGTGTTCACCTTACCGTGAATCATCTATAGGTAGATCTTTAAACGGCAGCAGGATCGGCGAAGGAATCAGCCAAGGCCTTTATCAAGGAGCCAGCGACAGCTCGGAGTGATTTCGAACAACACTTGGAAAACGAAACCAGGAATAGAACCCGGGTCCTCTCGCATGCGGATTCTGTGTGTTATCACTGCTCCACATTGCATGGTGTTGCGGGATTTGACTCGAGCATGCACACGACACAAATCTAACAACTGGCACGCATGCCAAGACCTAAACAGTTTCTCTGACGGTAGGTTTGTTCCCTGGAATCATTTATGCGTAACATCTACTTACTTGAAATAAAATGATCATGTTATCCATCCCCAATTTTTTTAGGAATATCCCTCATTCGTGGACTGATGCTAGGAAACGAACATGGACAAATGTTGCGCCGTAGACAAACCAGAAGATGGCAACTTCTGCCAGCGCACATGCGCATAATATAACGGATATAGGTTTTCAGTATCAGCAAAATGTTTTAGGCGTACACTGTAAGACTGCTATTGCGGCAAACTTAATATTTAGTGGCAACCAAGAAATGTCTTTTCAATAAACAAATTTGTTAGTGAACAAGAAATTACTTTAGTACTTGCCATTCAACGTGCAGTCCACCACAATCTATTTTTTTTTTTACCAACAACAAAATTTCGCCTTGGAAAGCTTCATCCAAATGGTTTTTGTAGTAATCACAAACAAATATTATCTTTCAGTTCATTTCATTACGTCGATCTTCCATCTCCAACTCGCCGGAGATATGGCTGAAGGCAAGTGCGTATAAGCGGTATTGAGTGGCCGCCTCTGATGTACACGTATCCAGTCCCTGACTGGCTACGTGTTGCTGTGTAACGACCTGGGTGTCTGATTGCTGAGCCGTGTTGAGCACGACGTCCTGATTGGCAGATGACGTAGCAACATCGTGGCTAGGCGTCATACCACCTTAGTGAAGTGTGTGAAACGAGTTTCGCTATTCTGTTGTTCTGTAGACGCACGCGGCAGAGGACAGCGAGTAGTTGCAATGTTATACTGAGGCAGTGGCGGACAGACCATGATTGGGAGGCCCCTCACAATTGAATGGAAAAAAATGAAACGATTTATTTAATAGGATAGGTTAAAAGTCCAAGGGAGCGAAGTCAAGAACCTTGGGTTAAGAGAGACGCAAATAAGGAAATAAAAGTAATGAGACAGAAGTGTTAATTTTGGCTAAATTCTTATTTTCAGAATACTTGGGTAGACTTAAAAACAAATATATTGAAGTTTAAAATCGGAAATTTTCCCGGGGGTATCCTTTGCCCACGGACCTCCTGGTGACTCCAACACCCTTCCCACCTAGAAATCTCAAAGTATGTATCAACCATTATTTCCAATGAAGTCCCCTATACCGTTCTTTAACAATCAGGCAGAATTTGCAGCTTACGTCACTTCGCGTATGGAATGTATGATGAGCCGCAACTTGCACGTTACTGGTTGCAATACGGTCTTTTTCTCCTTGCTCCAGGGTGGTTTATAGCCCTGCTTCGTGCATCTAAAATGTGCAGCTGTGGTCAGGCTCTAGCGTACTCTGCAGCAATTCTCCAGACATTTGCATTCCTACTGCTGTAGATCTCATATCCGCTGATAGCTAGTGCCCAGCGGCAAGAGAATGTTTCCACATGCGGTGCCGATCAGATGGCCAGCTCATTTGCAAAAACGACCAATCACCATAGTTCGTTATCGTGTACGACGCAGAAACTAAACTCATGTAACTGTTGAGTAACCGTGTGCAAGCGAGACAAATAATGTTTTGTAACACTGGCTATAACATTCTTACGAATAAGAGAGCGAGAGATGTTAACACGTGGAATATCCTCGACAGGAGAGTTAGGAAAGCTCAGGAGTCACTGGCGACATCCATCCATCCATGTATGTATGCACCTTTACAGGCATAATGCACAGAGATGATATTGCTTCTGCAGTGTTGGCATGAGGACTCTGTGTCTGTATCAAAAAGTTATAACTTAATACATTATTGTTTGTGAAAAATGTAACACCCAGAAAGAATGGCCCGAATGAATTCAGACTAGGAAGACGTGTAGAACAGCGTACTAGCAATAAGTTATTACGATAGCAGAGAGATAATGTACACGTAGGTCCAGCAGCACCCTCTCTTGTGTAACCGGAAAAGTCCGTGTTACGCCATGCTAAGTCAGTAAAGAGCCGTCAAACGAAGTGAAAGCAAGTACCAGTATGCAGCGTCGACGTCAAAGGGCGCCATATCAGCATGTGAGTTCGGGGCAGAATGATCCGTCTCTGGGAAATGGATTTGTCAGGCCGTGACATTTCGGCTCGTACAGGGCATGCTGCTACGACAGTGATGCGTGTGTGGGACGAGTGGATAGGCGAAGGTTACACGCAGCGACGAGCGGGTACTGGACGGTACTGGACCACAGTGTTGGCTCGACACTGGAGTACTGCATCTGATGTGGACCTGACTGCGTCGACGGTTCGACGGTGTCTGCTGCGGGCTGGGCTGGTGGCACACATGCCATTTCTTCGGCTTTCATTATCTACGAACCACAAACGCCTCAGACTCCCATTGTCACGTGAATGCCATCGCTGGCGTGCTGAGTGGCAAAATGTAGTGTTTTCGAACGAGTCCCGCTTTAACCTGTCCTACAGTGATGGCCACATATGTGTTAGACGCTACTGCGGTGACCGCAATCTGGCAGCCTGCATTGTGGGCGGCATAAAGGACAAACGACAAGTGTGATGGTCTAGGGCGCTATTGCGATCTCTACTCCTACGTGTTGAGGGCAATATGAACAGCAATCGCTACATCGGAGAGGTTTTAAAGCCCGAGGTACTGCCCCTCCTTCAGGCGACTCCACATGCTATATTTCAGCAAGACGATACCCGGCCACATGTGACGAGGAATGTGCGAGCCTTCTCCAGTGAACGACGGTACCCCTGCTTTCCTGGCCTGCACGTTCGCCTGACACGTCACCCATCGAACATGTCTGGGATATGGTTGGTTGGCGACTTGTTCGTCACGGTCCTACAGCACCCACTGTTGATGCTTTGTGGACTCGCATACAAACCGCGTGAAGGGAGATTCCCCAGGAACATATCCAGGTCCTCTTCGATTCCATGCCACGACGTTTAGGGGCTCTGATTGCATCACGTGAGAGCTTCACACCATACTGATTTCTCAAGGATAGAGATCATGTACAGTTCTGTATTCTTAATCAATTGTGTATTGCCATGTACCTAATCTGTGGTATAAAGTTAATTTCAATAACAGGTATCTTTTTTGGTGTTGCAATTTTCGAAAACGTCAGTGTATAGCGCTTAGCTGGAAACCTGCATTAATATTTTGCTATCTAGACTTTCCTTCTGAGTACACGGCAATCTCATGCACATCAAAACAACCCTCTGAAAAACTGCCTGCCTGTCTGCCCGTTATCGCCATGAACATATCACCTATAAATAATCTAGACGTTGATTTAACGGTGTCGAAACTAAGCATCAGCTGATCGGTTCTGCTGTTTATGGAATTGTAAAAATTAACGCATTTTAGATCCTGCTATGCGTACATAGTTTCCTTCAGAGTTAGAGAAAAAAATACAACTACACGTGTGTAGCTATATCTGTGGGTTTTCCTCGCCACTGTCACAGATCTAATTTGCGAAGTACAGCGCAACGACGGAAATGCTGCAAGCCAGTTCAGCGTCTTTCGCTTAGGGGCGATGGGGCAATAGGCGCGTGTATTAGTGTCGCCCTTATCTCTCCCTCGAACGCGTAAAACAGCTTCAGGTACACAGAAGCACTAAGGTGGTAGTATATATTCCCTCTTCAATTATTTTTGCAAATCTTCGTAATGAAAATTTATGAACAGGCACAAAAATCATAGCTAGACGTAAAATAGAGAACTACTTACGATTTTTTTTAAATTTGTGCTGTTCCAATTATACTTGTGGTTTCCATTATGGGATTGAAATTATTAAATTATGTTGACAGTTCTCGAAAAGAAGTGCGGCCACGATGTATCCCTCCGCCACAGCTGTTCTGTCGGTGAAGAAACCGATCTTTACGAATCTAATGGCAAGCATTGGAAGATTGGCAACTTTTGTCCAGTAATTAGGCTACTATAGCTGGTTGCCATTCCCAACTCTTTTATTTTTGTTATGCTCACATAATTTACTAGTTGCGGTTCTGTTTTATTTTATTAGTGGGGTGGAGAACTATGGTTTTACGTCTTTCGGGAGACGTGTTTTTTTGTGGTTCTTCTTATAAGAGAGTGGCGCTTGGAACTTGCATTGTTTTGATGATGCATTTTAAAATTTTGTTCGTACGGAAATAGCATTAAATTTACTATAACTCAAAGTTTTAACTTCATCGAAAGAACTAAATGCCATAAATGTGTAGCTGTTCGTAGCGATGCGAGAAATGCTCAACAGATAAATACCATTGCATTTTTTGTATAATGAACTACACTAAATGGGCGCTTATTTAGGCCACGTACATTTGAAAACCTCCCGCAAGAACAAAACGCAATAAATACGTCACTGTTAATACCGATTTGCGAAATGCACATTGTAAACATGTTAAGCAGATTTAACTTCGACGTAAAAATCGTTAGAGTTTCGATCAAATAAAAGTCCCAATACATTTTAAATATTCTAACAACAATTTAAGAAAACATTATTTACAAAACACACAAACTTACTGTTCACTTCGTAATTCCTAAACATGTACCGATCTTTGGATGATTAATCACGTGTCGGCTACTGATAAAAAATAATTTATTTGTTGACTTATGCAATTAACAAAACACTTTAACTATTTATTTAAACCAACAAATTCAACTATTTCTTAAAATCAACAAATTCACACTTCACAACGAAAATTAATTTTCGCTCGCGCTTTGCGAAGGTCACAGAAAATGGCGGACCACAGCACACAACAAACCATTTTACAAAGCGGCAGACATGTGGCGGTAGTTCATTTCACTGAGGAGACTGTTCTAAAAAGGCACCTACGACGAACTACACTTAATGAAATACGTAAATACAAAATTTAATTAACTGCATATATAATATTACGACATCACCAGCAAGGAATTCTCGCATATTTATAAACTATGATGGAAGAGAGCACGATGGCAACAACGGCTTTTCACCGGGCGGGTGGAGACCATAGACAATAGACTCAACGGAGATTGGTGGAAACCTTTCACATAACCGTGATGTTCGCATGCTCTACCATAATATTTGTAAATATTTTTAAAGCCCTTACTCTATAACTCAGAAAAATTGCGTACTAGTCTATGAGCGTAATTTTAACCAAATATGTTGTAATTATCATTAATTTTCCTCGTTATAGTTTTTAATTCCGAGTACTATTTTCTTTTATAATCATCGCCAAGAGCGCCGACATAATAATACGCATCCTGCAACAACCATCAACTGGCATAGTACTGTTTACATGCTGTGTAGGTTGATCACAAAAACGTCTGTCAAATTTTTCTGAAGTTATATGAAACAAAGTATAGGTAAGTAATATTTTATTACTGTTAGAAATGTAAAACTAATCTTGTACGATATGTAAGTTGGGTTTATAAATAACTGTTAAGATGTTCCCTATGCCTTCACTAGCTTGGCTTGACTCGACTCGGAAATTGAAGTTAAGGATGAAATCCAAGATGGCAAAGATAATCTCGCCAGGAACTCTTGGTCGCTAGGCAACGCAACACTACGCCTGCTGCAGCGTGGTAGGTGCGGTGACCTTGTTAGCAGGTAAGCGGCGTCATCAGCGGGGGTCGGCGTCATCAGCGGGGGTCGGCGTCATCGATGCGAACAACGCCTCCTGCACAACATGTAGGTCCACGTACGCGCCCTCTTAATAGCCGAGTGTACAGAAGTGAAAATGCCCGCCTACCTGGAACTGTTTTCCACTGTCGAGCCCGAGATGTGCGGAAACGTTAAGGACGACAGTGCCATGAACATGGAGTGCGCCATCGACGCTATGCGAAACGCTCTGAATTGGCCGTCCTACGGGACTTTAAACGGTGACCCTATAATTTTATTGGTGGATATTTTACACAGTTAACACGACGCAATGCAGTTCCCTCAAGTACTTTTGTATGTCTCTGACATGTACAGACTGAGATACAGAACCTTCTAAAAGCCGTATTCAGCTGTTTTTAAGTGCTCCGAAATGGTGTTTCAAATGACCGCGATGTCTTGAAAGTAATCGGCAGCCATAGTAATAAATGTGTGTTCATTTCGTACATCAGCACACTGAGCACACGTTTATTAACATATTTCGAACAATATGCATCGTATTTCAAGGTTGGCGGTCTCTGTAACTACTATAGCTCTGTCCAGCCAAGTGGTCCGACGAATTAGCGATACGGCACAACACTTACCTGTTAGAATGTGAACATCTGCTAGTTAGACACGGGTTTTTACATTTCACGCTTATGTCGAGAGGTACAAATCGACGGGCCGTGCAAGGTTGCAACGTATTACTCATCACATGGCTACCAACCTGGCGTTGAGTATTTTTTCGCGATACCGGGGGCTGGGCTGGTATCGTTGTCTGCCCAATCTCCTCGCCACGTTAGAGTACGCTTTCCAGATACTCGCGATAAAATTAAAAGACATTCACTTTGAAAAAATAGGAAATTTCGTTAAAAAGAAGGCCGGCGTAATTTCGTTAATACGCAAATTAGTTATACTGGAGTACCATAAACAATTTTTTTTCTCGTATAGTTTTGTATTAGTAAATGTGAAAAAATATCCAGGAAAACTATATGCATTTAGTAACGTTTCTAACTTTCAATCAATGACGGAGCAGCCCCCTTCCCTCAGGCAACATGTATATTTCTTGGTTTTTATAGCTCTTTCTGCCGTCTGTATTACTTGCTATTACATTCAAACTATACCGTCTGCTAGTATATGGCGGCTCAAATATAACACAACTGTTGTGTATAAACAAGATAAGGAAATTGCGCATTTAACAATATTTTTATACTGTTTAAAAAAATTATTGTTTGAGCGCCACAAATATCCGGCTGGACGCAAAAAAAAAAACCTTAAAATTAGAAAAGTCCTCTTTTTCCCGGTCGTCTGTGTAATATCAGCGTCTGAGAACTCTCTGAAGTACTGCAAGGCGTAGGCAGAAAGACAGGGACCGTGCCCTAAGTTGTGTCCAAATAATCAACGACCTATTGCACTTAAATCACACTGATTCACATCTTTGTGTTTCTGTCTGTTACGTCCTGATCTGCACGCCTTGCTGCGCGCATTCGAAATGAGTGTTATTACACGCTGCAATATTTCCAGGCGAATTATCATCGAAATATACGAGGCAAAGAAGGTTACTATTATAAGAACTCCATCATAAAAAAGAAAATGTGTTTATACCGTATTTAAAAGAAACATTAATAATTAAAATGATATATTGAACGCAATGCACAGATTTAATATATTTTAATTTTTGTCTATTTTTTTACTTCGTATGTTGCAATACTGTAAAAACTCAAATTGGCTTTTCTTCGGTGTGTGCGGAGGTTAGCAACCCGAAGGTTGGTCGGAACTAAGGACAAAACGCAGGATTGCAGGCCGCGTCCTGACCAAGGCAACTAGGCAGGATGATACTGCGATGGTTTGCTGTTGCCTTCTTGAGGGATAAATGAGATGAAGCGAGATGAGAATGGAGCAGTGCCGGAATGCAAGGGCGGGAAAAACGGGAGAACTCCGAGAAAACTCGCCGATCAGCGTCATCGTCCGGCACGATTCCCACTTGCGAAAATCCGGGAGTGACTCGCCCGGGGATCGAACCCGGTCCGTCTAAGTGAGAGGCGAGCGTGCTGACCGCTAAACCACCGCGGCCCCTTGTTTCTTCGCTAAGGATTTCATTTCCTCTGTTGCAGTTGCAGCCTCCGGTCGTGCAGCCCAACGAGCATATAAGTACCCAGAGACGTCACTCAAGGCAAATCAGTGGAACGCTTATTTTTTTGCCCAATGCAAATGTGCCAATGTCAAAACAAAAAAAAATATATATTTTCACTGGTTGGCACCACAACATGTGAACAGTTTTCTGTATGACATTTCATTCGTATTAATTCCACCCATTTTAATAAAAATGTGTTCAATATTCATTTTACGCCCCTTTGGGCGTAGCAGAGCTAAAGGACGGCAAGGAGAAGGACGCACACCATTTTAAAAAATAAAAAAAAACATGGGCACAAAGATTCCAAAATCAATACAAATATATCGAAGCCCATCTATACATTATCACCAAGAACAACTACTTTGTAACTTGATTTGAAAAATATAAATAGCATCTGTAAATTTCTACTGAACTAGGGGAAGGAGAGAACCCACATTCACCGGAACAAACAGAAAAACAACAATATTAATATATTCTGAGAAATCACCCAACCTGAATAAACACTTGTGAAATCCCATTGAAAAGGGTAAAATAACTCCCTGAGTAAACCAAGCACCATTACAACTTAGTAAAGTACGCCTGATCATTCACTAAAAAGTACAACACGGAATACTAATTTCAAGATGGGAAGGAACAAAAACCCTCATTAAACTTTATCATGAGCATAAAGGTACGCCATAAAGTATCCACTAAACTCCTTGGCATTAAAAATTCTTTTGGCAAAAAGTAGTCCAGCTTCCTACAGCACGCCAAAAGAAAAAATAAGGAAAAATTCACCTCTTACAAACATTCCCATAAAAATACCATATCGAAAATTCACACAAGCAAAACAGTGAAGAAATACTTCCCAGCAAAAATCCATACACACAAAAATCGCCAAAAAAAAAAGACACTACTAAATAGAAAACTATACCCCCCGCAAATACAACTTCTTCGTTCATTGCAATACTTAACTTGACTGATACTCATATTATGCGAAAACGCGTCTAGCATGGTGAAGCCCCGAAGTAGGAAGTGGTGTAGACATGATCTATCGTCGGCTGGCCCGCGCTACACGAAGAGGAACATTGCACACTTGCTCGGGCTGGGGACGAACATTTATACGTCAAAACTCATCTCGGGAAGTATTAGGAGGCGACGGGAATAGAGGAGAGGCGTATGGAAGGTGCCATAGTGTGCGAGGCTGAACTCGTTGCCAGTAATAGCCACCAGACAGCGCTCGGCCACGCGCCTTTCTTTAGTATAGCTCAGCGTTTGGAAGCGTTCAGACGTTCGCCACCCCCCCCCCAGGGGGGGGGGGGCAAAGTAAAAAAAAAGTACCTTTTTCTGCAGCAAAAATATTTCCTCTTCAAATAGTAACCAATAGTAACCCCTATTCAAACAAAATAACAGTTTATTAATCTGGGCTACCAAATACAGACGTGGCAAATAACCACGCTGTCCTGCTAACCAAGTTCATCAACGTCATGTAGTTCTGTAAACACACCAACCCCATAATAGCAGGATTTAATCGTACTCCAGAAAACTGAAGGCATCGCCCATTTCACCAGCTGGCGGGACGAATAATAAATCGATCAGGCAGGACAGTCTTTGGCGGGACAGGAGTACTCACATAAAATTGCTTGAGTTTGCTCATTGACACGCGTGTCAGACTTGAAGCATGACTTCATTCACATTTACAATATGCAGAATTACTTCCAAATATAAACGGCCACTTTGAACTATCACGTGTCGGTACACGGTGCTAAAACACTTAACTAGTTCACATCATCGACAATGCACGGCCATGGGAAAATGCTCACATCACCACCAACATCGTAAAAAGAATTATGGATTTATATAAATCATTGTACTTAAGTCTCTACAATTGAACCAATATAACAATGTGGTGGCACGCCACCACGGCCACTGGGTAAGTGAGCGTAACCTGAAGGCGCGGCAAAGAGTGGTAATGGACTTTACTGAGAGCACTAATGGACTGTTTCGACACAAGGTGTGAGTGTGTGCGGTAGCACGAACAAGCATCCATCTTTAAGGCGACGGGACTCGTCGCGACAAAAAGAGCATCTGGAAGCCAGTTCCTAGCTGTCAGTCGAGCAGAACAGTTCTTGTGTAATGTTTGTAATTCTGAATAAAATCTGCACACACGCACCGCGTACTATGTTTTCATTGTCTCCCTCGCTTGCCCTTGCTCTACAGTAGCTCGGTAGCAACAGTGGCGACCCCGAAGTGATCAAGGCAAGCAGGGATGCCGGGTTCGTGATATGTCACACGATAACTCCGCGTCGCTGGAGGTAGCAAACAGCCTGCCGCGACGGACAACACCTCTACAGCCAGTGCCTCGCCGCCCCAGCATTCTCGTGGTCTGCCGCTCTCGCGAGTAGAGGGAGCTACCAACTTCCGCGACACATTCGCTGTCCGCGTCGCGCGCCTCAACGTAGCTCCGCGGGCCGATGCCATCTCAAGTGGCCTGCAGCAGCACGATCATCCGCGCCGCCCACACTCCTGCGATCTCTCACATACCGAATCTATCGACCGTGCCACGTGGAACTACTATAAACAGGTGCAAAAGTTGGTAGAAGAAGTTCAATGATTCTGGGACGATATCGGTTCATTCGTTTCGGGCTTCCACGAACCATCGCACTTGCTCCTGTGGTAGTTTTGTTGTCGGTCTTAGAACACAGTAGCAGTCATGTCCGACCCTCCATCGCAACTGTCTCCTTCGATCGTGTTGCTGTCTGGACCCTGTCTTTCTGGGCCCTTGACCCAGAAATGTGGTTCGCGCAGGTGGAAAATCAGTTCGCACTTGCTGGAATAACTTCCGAAGAGACGAAATTAAATTTTATGGCAGGCAACCTAGACTGTAAATATGCTACTGAAGTGCATGACATTCTTATTCGTCCGCCAGCCCATGACAAATACACTAAACTCAAAACAGAGCTTATTAAAAGTCTGAGTGCCTCGCAAGAAAACAAAACAGCTGCCAGAACATGAAGAGAAGGGCGACCGAAGGCTGCAAGTGGCAGAATCTACCTCACTTGAGGCCATGTTTGAAAAAATGTCGATGCTTATGACCTCCAAAATTAGTGACGTGGCTACAACATTACAACAGGAGATCACAGCAGTCGCAGCTTATGGTCGACATAATGGTTGTCGGGACCGATCTCCATCAGCATCACGCCACCAGCATTCCCACAGCAGGAGTTTGCCTGGAGCCTGATGGTACCATCGGCACTTCGGTGATGAGGCACAGAAATGTACTATGTCATGTACTTATGCAATGGGAAACAACCAGGGGACTCGTTGATGGTGGCCAGCGATCCTTCTCAAACCTCTAGTAGCCGCCTTTTCGTCATGGACACAGGGACAAAAATACATTTCCTAGTTGACACAGGTGCGGACATTTGTGTTTTTCCATGTGTTCGGTTACCAGGCTGGCATCCGAAGTCTAACTATTCTCTTTTTGCAGCAAATAGCTCAACTATCTGAACATATGGCTTTCTGACATTAATGCTCGACTTCGGACTCAGGCGAGATTTAGAGTGGCATTTTGTGATGGCTTATGTGACTAAGCCGATTATTGGAGCACCTTTCCTCCACCATTACAGTCTCCTGGTGGACATCACAAACCGGCACCTTGTAGACAGCAACACATATTTGGCCACCGACTGCCGCAAGGCCGCGTGTGATATCAGCAGTATCAGGACACTTCATCAGTCAATTCGCTACTCTGATTTGATCAAAAGGTATTCTACCATCAATCGCCTATCTGCATATTGCAGTCTGCGCAACATATTACAGTTCACCACATCAATACCTTTGCCGGGCAACCCGAGCACAGTAGGCCACGATGTTTGGCTCCAGACAAACTGCGAATTGCGAAGAAAGAAATTGAAGCTATGCTCGAGCTTGGGACAGCTCGGCCTTCTAATAGCTCATGGTCTATGCCCCTGCACATGTTACCAAAGAAAGGTGAGGAATGGAGGCCTTGTGGTGACTACCACATGCTCAATGGTTGTACAATTCCAGACAGATATCCCATCCACACATCCAGGAACTCTCGCATACTCTTAATGGCAAGCTATATTTTCCATTATTGACCTTGTCAATGCGTATAGCCAAATCCCTGTTGCCGAGGCAGATATCCACAAGACAGCAATCACTACACCATTCATATTTATGAATTTCCCTTCATGTCTTTTGGGCTTCGCAATGCCACACAGACATTTCAGAGATTCATAGATAAAGTTCTCAGAGGCCTAGACTTTTGTGTATCTTACCTGGACGACATCCTAGTAACTTCGCGTAATGAAGTAGAACATGAGAAGCACTGGAGGAGCTCTTCAAACACCTCAGTATATATGGTCTGCTTATCAACCTTTCCAAGTATGTCTTCGGGGAACCACGAGTGACATTATTAGGGCACAACATCTCTGTTGATGGCACCAAGCCTCTCCCAGAGAAAGTGGATGCTATCCTGCACTATAGCAGACCAACAACTGTGAAACAGCTGTGTAAATTTACTGGAATGCTAAATTTATACTTTCGCTTCATCCCAAATGCTGCTGTATCACAGGTTCCCTTGCATGAGTTTCTCAGATGTGACTTGAAGGGCTGTGCTATACTGACATGGACACCTGCAAGTGAAAAGGCATTTGATGAATGCAAGACTAGTCTTGCTAATGCTGTCCTCCTGTCTCATCCCATCCCGACTGCCCCTTTGGCAATGATGCTTCAGACTTCGCAATCGGGGCAGTGCTCCAGAAGCATGTACCAGGAAGTTGGCAGCCTTCTTCTTGAAGAAGCTCAGCCCTGCTCAGCAGAAATATGGGGCTTATGATCGGGAGCTTCTCACCATCTATTCTGGAATTCACCAATTTCGCTGTGTGGTCGAGGGGAGAGACTTCATTGTTTTTACAGACCACAAGTCCCTCATTTTCGCATTTTAACAGAACCCAGACAAGTGCTCGCCCCATCGGTCCTGCCATTTGGACTTTATTAGCCAATTCACAACTGATATTCGGCACATCACAGGTTCAGCGGATTATGTCGCTGTCACCTTGTCTAGGGTTGATGCTGTCACTGCTACACTCGATTACCAGGCTCTTCCTGCTTCACAGGCAGTGGATGAAGAATTAAAGCAGCTCCTGCAGAAGGATTCTGGTCTGCAGCTAAGGAAGTTAAGCCTGCAAAAGTCGCCATTCGAGGTATACTGCGATGACTCCACCCCGACTGCACGACCATACATCAATGCACCCTTTTGCCAGACAGCCTTCGATGTGATTCACCAGCTGGTGCACCCAGGCATCAAAGCTACTACCAGGTTAGTCACTCGATGCTTTTTATGAACTTCAGTTAAGTCTGACTCGCAATGGGCATGTTCTTGCATATCCTGTCAGCATGCAAAAATTTCTCGGCATATCTCATCACCAGTGGGCTCATCCTGCCACACTCTACTCGTTTCGACTATGTCCATGAGGACCTGGTTGGTCTCATGCTGGTTTCACAAGGCTTCCGTTATTGCATGACGATCATTGACTGCTTCACCAGGTGGCCAGAAGCAGTGCCCGTGGAGAACCTCGAAGCCTCAATTGTGGTCCGAGCATTTTACACTACTTGGATAGCTCGCTGTGGCACACCACTACAAATCACAACTGATTAGGGTAGGCAGTTCGAGTGTACACTTTTCAGAGATCTCAGCAACATGACAGGCATGACTCGTTTGAGGACCACAGCATTCCATCCTACTGCTAATGGCATGGTCGAGCACATGTATCGGCAGCTCAAGGCAGCTATACGTTGCCACATGACAGAGCACTGGGTGGACATTTTGCTCACCATTCTCTTGGGAATCAGAGCGGCCTGTAGAGAGGACATGCATGCATCTTCTGCTGATATGGTGTATGGGCAACCGCTGCGGCTGCCTGGAGAATTGCTGGTAGCTTACACCAGTTCTCAACATATGGATGCCACAGGTCTTATCAAAGAGTTACAGCAGCACTTCAGTGAACTCCGACCTGTTGGTGGCTCTCGTCATGATGAACGGAAGCCGTTTGTCTTCTAGGACCTAGCATCACCAACAGAAGTCTTCGTCCATCGCGAGGTGCCAAAAGGATGTCTTCAGCCTCCATATGAAGGCCCCTCCCCAGTGCTGCATTGAACATCTAAGGCTGCAACCCTCCAAATGAATGGCCGACAGGACACAGTCTCTATTGATCGCCTCAAGCCGGCATACACCACAAATGAAGATCTGGCCGACTATCTTGCCCCACCCATCCCAACCACCGAACTGGGGACACCTACACCTCCCCAGGTCACCGACAGTAAATCTCTGCCTCTTCCACCAGCTACATTGTCCGGTCGACGTATCGCTTTCCCGACCACCTTCAGGGTAGTTTTTCATGATGTGGGTCCATCACTGTCAGGAGGGTGATGTGGTGGAATGCCACCACGACCAGTGGGTAAGTGAGCGTAAGCTGATGGCGCGGCACAGAGAGCTAATGGACTCTGGTGAGAGCACTAATGGACTTTTCGACACAAGGTGTGTGTGTGTGTGTGTGTGCATGAGCACGCACGAGCATCTTTAAGACGATGGGGTGTTTCCTGGCCCGAGGCTCGTCGCGACAAAGAGAGCAGCTGGCAGCCAGTTCCTAGCCGCCAGTCGAGCAGAACAGTTGTGTTTGTGTACTGTTTGTAAGTTCTGAATAAAATCTGTACACACGTGCCGCGTACTATGTTTTCATTGTCACCCTCGCTTGCCCTTGCACTAAAGTAGCTCAGTAGCTACAAACAATATATTTTTAATTTTTAATTCCCTTAAAAAATACATAAAACAGTAAGCAGTTTATTTACATTATATCAATAAATTCAAATAATTTTTTCGCTTTTATATTGCAGATATTGCACTGAGTAATTAAACAAAATCGAATCGGAAATAAATTAAGTGTTCTGTTTACTCCTATCCAGTGTCTAGGGATTGGTGCAGCCACTGGTAAAGTGGACGTTACTGCACGTCCTCTGATCGAGCGTTTTGACGAAGCAATTTATCTCGGGACTATCGACGGCAGGCAGACCGCGCATTGCGGCTCAACCCACCTTATTGGCCGTCCGCTGCTGACCTATCTGCGCGCCAAGAACCGGTTATACCAGACAGACAGCCAAGCGCTGATTGTTTCGAATAGGCTGCACGATCCAGTTGACGGGTCGTCTCTAAGTGCGTGCTGTTGGAAAGTAACTACAGGTTATTACTTTTATGGCCCATTCGTGGTTACTTGAGCATTTCCAGAACCAACCTGTCAAAGATGTCACTGCCCGTAACTGCATACATTTTAAAGAACCAACCTTTCAGAGATGTCATTGCCCGTAACTGCATACATTTTAAAGAACCAACCTTTCAGAGATGTCATTGCCCATAAATGCATACATTTTAAAGAACCAACCTTTCAGAGATGTCGCTGCCTGTAACTGCATACATTTTAAAGAAAGCGTTAAATCAAATACTCTTTTAAATAACATGCTGTTCACGGTAAAGTGAGCACTTTTGAAATCAACTTTTGAGTATTGTAACTGCCCCTACATACATTAATTTTAATGGGCACGATGAGTGGCATGTGCTGAGTAAAGTTGGTAACAACATAGTGAAAGTAGTTCCATAATGTATTGTTGAATTAAAATGTCAGGTGAATATTTGTGAATACTAAAATGGATTCTTTTGCTTTCTGTATTTTAAATGCTTATTGGAGTAAGAATTAGCAAATTTGTAAAATATTTAGTTTTCTAATTACTCCACAGTTTCACATGACCGATGTGTGGATGAAGTGATCAGTCCCATGGAAATGTTAATGTTACACATGGCGGAAGAATACGCAATATTCTTACAAGTATATATCGGAAAGAACCTTCAAAAGTGCTCAGTATACAGCGAACAACATATAATTTTAGGCTTTAATGTCATACAAACCGTATGCTGTTTATGGGCATGACAGAACTTGTTTACAGTAATTTAGTTTTGTTTGGTTGAAGCTATTAAAAGAAAAGATGAGGCACATTAGTGATGTATTTACGTTCCTTACGACTTCATACTGACACACAAAGATAGTAAAAACAATAATAATAATTATTAATATTGCTTCCTCTGGCAGAGCTTACTGAGACGTTGCCTTCAGAAGAAGGCCCCATATAAGTCTTGGATCTGCCTGTCGTTTTA
The DNA here is from genome assembly GCA_029891345.1 of Dryococelus australis. Taxonomy (NCBI): domain Eukaryota; kingdom Metazoa; phylum Arthropoda; class Insecta; order Phasmatodea; family Phasmatidae; genus Dryococelus; species Dryococelus australis. The sequence goes on along the minus strand of CM057002.1, from coordinate 96,010,748 downwards.
AGAATATACTTAGGTTGATTAAAGCCGCCTCCTTAAGTGTAGATTGTATTCATGTTCAATCATATTATGTGCAAATGCCAAGTTTAGTTGCTCAAGATGAAAATTTCCTTGCAATTGATGAAAAACGCGAACGCTTGTCGTTATGGTGGCCATTGCTAGTGCCTGTCCCGGGTGGGCGCTTTCATCAGAAAGTGTGTGAAACGTCTGTGGCAATAAGATAAGCTTCGTATACATGATATCAGTTAAGAATTTTCTGACCTGGAAATAACATCTTTACTACGACTTAGAGGGCCAAGGAAATTAAGCAGAATGAAATTAAAAATATTTATGTTTTCCAAGGGCAAGTACGCATATTAAAAACTAACATTTAGCTTAAGAACTATTACATCTACCGTAACAAAAGTGAATACGATGCCTTATGAGACAGTTCATACAGAATTTAACTTGTCTCAAGGTGGAGGCAGCAAACGTTTTTGTGGGGAGAAGAACTACTATTATCAGTGAAACAAAAAAAACGGATTAAAGGTGAATGAGCATGATTAAAGTTATAATTTTTAATGTAACTCGTTTTAACTAGTCTCTCTTTTAAAATAGATGAAGTGGTCGTGAAATTAAATTGATTGAAATATTTTGTTATATGAATTTTGAATTCTAAATGTAAGAGACGTGGTCGTATGTGTGCGATCGGCGATAACTAAACAGGTGTATTTCGCTAAAATATTTAAGGCCACGCTAGACTTCAATATCCTATGCCTATAAAACCACAACTTCCTTTGGCTACTGACCGCATGACTACGTGAGAAGACATGTTCCTATTCGACTGAGCCAATCGTAATAAAGTACTCCGATACCGAACGTCCATGATTCGCAGACAGACACTTGAGGCACGAGGCATTAAAAAATGATCCAACCTCGAAAGTGCATATGAACAAAAGTGTTTTGGAGTACAGCTGGTCTTGAAATCATTTCGCGAAAAACACCTGTCCCTAGCGATAACTACAGTGTTTTTAATCCACAAATTTTCAATTGTAAACTCGCCCTAACAGCGGAGTGTTATACGGTAGTGCCAAGTCCCTTTTAAGGAACAGCGAGCAAGTTATGGCACCTTCGCTGCAGCATAGATGAGACCAGGCTTCAGACTCGATCTCAATATTAACAAACGTCAGCACGTGGCGGGCAGGAACATTCATATCTTTGTTTACTGTCTCTAGGGCTGCCATATTTGTTTGTGGCACACAGCGTTTGCCTGCTCCACTGGCAGATGTTTATTGCTGCCGAATAACTTCTTAGGCTTGTTGTGTTAGCTGGCGTCAAACTCAGGTTAGTTACTTAACAAAAGCTCATTAAGTACCCAAAAAATTATTTATATGCTGGTCGTGGTTAATTTAACATCTTTGTTAGCCCTACTGAGGATGTGCTTTTGCCTCAATTTTGTATGCTCCTGTTATATAACTTGACCGCATATTAAATGCGCCAATTAAGTGAAATTGCGATTTTTTTTTTTTAGGAATGTACACTACATGTGAATAACGAGCCAATACTTCCTCCTACATGAATAAAACATACGGAAAATAAATTTAATAAATTCAGTATGCACATATTTTAAAGGCTGCTTTTAAAACAACGGCAAGACATCGTTAGTTCTCCTTTAGTTTGGGAGCATTGTGTATCCCTTGGCAATGTTAATGAAGTGAATTTATTGGTAGTGCCATTTAATGGCTTAGAAAATATGTAGTTCAATAATTTCAATGATGATGAGCTCGTGGGTGTGGCATGCAATGTTGATGACGTCATCCAAGATAGCCACCACCGCAATATGAACAAACTGCCATATCTCAGTTGCTCAGTTACCTGAATTAAAATATTCATTTTGTAGTACTAAAATACTATCATTATTTAAATTAAAACTCTAGTGTGCATGTAACTGATTTAAATTCCCCAGTTATAAAATACCCATTATATTTAACTGTTGTAATTTTTTATTGGAACGAGACTCGATTTTCTGCCTGTATATTAACATTTCCTTCAAACACAAACAACGAAGTTAAATTTTACAGTAACATCACAGAAGTGGTAGTAGTATTTATTGTCAATATTTGAATAGGACTGTGATGTGTGTGGTTGGAAAACACATCAAAGAAACGTTTACGATATATTATAATGTGTAAATGTTACCATTTTACGGCAACATCTCCCTATTTGTACTGAAGAAACAATCAGTAATTGTGAGTATTTTCAGCAAATGAGTGTGTTATGTTAAGCTTATTTATAGCAGTCTTGAAACCTCCAATAATACACCATTTATAGGCTGTTAATTTATAATAGTTATTTTGATTACTTTTTACAGTACTGAAAGATGAATTTGTTATTTAAAACCTTAACGTGTCTGGCACCTGTTTACATAGCAGTGTATTATTTATCATCTTATTTCCTTTGTAAGTGTGTAGACGATTCTCACTTAATCTGGAATGATTGTAAAAGACCTGCAATTATACATTACAAATATTACCTCTTACGGTGCGTTACATTTATACTTGTAAGTCCACAAAACTCACCCAGCACTGTCTCTAAAACAACTGCTGTTGCCTCCATGGCTAGTCCGGTTTTTTCTGCAAAAATATAGGCTGTTCACTGTAAAGTGAGCAATTTCGAGGCCCTAGTTACTTTTTACTTTCAGCCTTTTTTAATCTGTTAACCACCTTACGTTTTAATAAATATTATCATTTTAGTAATAAACAGTGAGTATATTCCACTGCACTCGGAAGTTAACGTCTAATGCTAAAATAAAATAAATTTATTGATTACTATTCCAAATGAGAGGGCTTTCAGAAGTGCTCACTTTACCGTGAATAGTATTTACACAGAATTTAAATAATTAAATCAACTAGTAATATTTTTTTTAAATATTTTAATTTATAAGTTACAATCCAAAAATGTTATGTTAAAGATTTTTCTCTCTAAGAGTGGAATCTCTGTTGAGCTATTTATGTTACCACTATTCACAACCTTGATAACCTACTGCTACTGACATTAACACGAGCCTATGTTTCTTTGATGTGAGACAGTTTAACTGTCGCACGGTAAAAGTATTGTTAAGTGAACTTATCGGATTTTACGTCTACGGGAACAGTTATTTATATGTAAATAGACTAAAATTCCCGACGTGTTTTTCAAGAGTAGGTAAGAAATATTAAGACTTATTGAATGCTAAACTTTTTGGCATGTAGCTATGTGTTGCGACTTTGTGGCTGATCAAGGTACAACAATTTTACTGTTCTAGGTGTCAATGTGTCAACTTTAAGTATCACGCTCTTTTGTAAATAACAGCTAAGCGCTGTATACTTCTTACCACCATAAAACACCGCACCATCGCTGATAGCAACTGAAAAAAAAATTTCAACTAAATATTCCCAACGTTACAATTTTTATTTCGAACAACTTCTGAACAGTGTTATTCCCGTTCTGAATAGTAATGACATTGTGGGTCTAAAAATAAGAGGTGTGAGCAAAATAAATTATGTTTCTTGGGTCAAATTGTAAGACCACAAAATGTATTGAAATAAATACAACACTTGTGCATTACATGTTTATATCAGTTTTTTTGCCAGTATATTGAAATTACACGTCAACAACGAAAAATGTCCTTAAACTTAGGGAATAAAGTGAATTTTACTTGCAAAGTAACCGTCAAACTGTGAAGGTTGAATACAAAACCCCAGAAGATCATACTACTACCAGAAAACGAAAGAAGAGAAAATTAATACACTGCTTGTTCATTACACCATCAAAATGTTGAAAATTTAACTTTACTGATTTTTCTGTTGAAATTCGTGTGGGCGTGTTTTTCAATATTTGGTAAAAGTATGTGAGTGAATTTGTAGTTTACTAAAAATCTTATATAGAGCCTTGAAGTCTCAGTAATTTGTCAATGATTCTTTCGCTGCGTGAACTTGGCCTGAGGAAAGCCATTATGACTTGGTCTAAATATAACAAAATGGTATCAAAGATTAAACCTGTTATGACACGACCAGTTCTGTCTTCAAGTTTCTTTGCCAAATGACTAATAGGGTAGGACAAAATATGCTGGACTATCTTATATTTTAACACCAAGAATTCTTATGGTTTTATTTTGAGTTTGTGAAACGTGTTTGTTATTTTCTTGGGCTGTTTTTTTTTCCATTTGTGGTAGGTAATAGTGATATTTTTGCTCAAATATGGAAGGTAACGCGCGTACTCGCGATCGTTGCAGGTTGATGTAGCATTATCCGTGTACCTTAAGACGACTATGTAGCTGCGCGTTCAAGGGCAAGAAGCGAGGGAACCATACGGACGACACTAACACGCACTCCTAACACCTCATCGCTCCTACGCGCAAGGCATGCAGTGTTTCCGCTGTAACGCTTTACTGTGCAAATTAGATATGTAACATAGGAGTTTTATTTCACGCGATGAAAGTACACAGATCAAGCTACATGCGTATAATCGTACTTTTCTCTTACCGCTTAAGGGGGTGTTGGACATAAATAAACACCAAGTACGTAAATTGATGTTTACTGGTTTTTGAAAGCCAACATAGAAAAAAGTAAAAATGGCAATCCTAGATAATAGGTTTTGCCAACTTAACGACCAAGTATTTTGCAGTATTACTGTATCAATTTAGCACATTGTCTTGCGCCACGAAAAAAGACAAAAATTGACGGCGTCAAAAATATCTCGGCAGAATAACATCACTCAGGTAAAATATTTTCTGTCGTAATTAGTAAAAACTATTCTGTATGGTTGCCCTATCTTTGTTTTCTCTATTGGCTTCCATAAAATTTGCAAAATACGATAAACCGCAATGGCATTAATTTATGTCCCGTGCCCTCTTAAGGAAACTGCGTAGGAAAACTTTAAAGATGCGATATTTGACCACCTTCACGAATTTTTTTCTCTATTAATACATTTAATATGATAAAAGTAAAATGATAGCGATACAGAAAATAGTTTTGTCCTTTCTGGTAAAAAGTCATATTTCCAGAACATTTATTTACCGAGATATGCGTTTACGCGTAAACGACGATTTCATGGAAAACGTTTCAGTACATAGTTATCTTAATGTGTTGCTGTTCTATGATATAAGAATATAATTTGTAATTCAAGCAGAAAGTTGTGTATTATTTTTAATAGTTCTCACTATCTGGTTACGTTATTGATTATAGGTGTGATTTAAACCACGTAAACTTTATTATTTGCGGGAAATGAAGTTTGCATTAGAACTAAATATGTTTGGTCAAAATTGTTCAGTTTAATTTGCATTGCTCTGTGTACAATATTAATAATGACAACAATTATATGACAAAACTACCAAAATAACAGCAAATAATAAGCTATTGCTGCTCATTTGTTTGATATTCGCGTATTCCTTGAAATCTAAGCCTGTTTACGTTTTCTTTGCAGTTTTTGAATCGAACCAATGAAAAGTCACCCCTGAATGACTTGTTCGGTTGTTAGCAAAATATGTCGGGTATCTTTAGTGTTCAATATTTGTGTGAACATTAAAGTTCCTTATTTTTGCTTGAATAGAACTTTAACTTTATTTTATATATAAATTGCAACGCTTCATTTCTGAATAAATACAGCGAGAAAATAAGTGTGTTGGTAATGCGTAAGCTTTGTTTGCATGTTGCGGAGGAATACCCTAAAAGTAGAACTGAAGCAGGGCTTCAGGAAAGTTGGAAGTAACCGTGAATGTACTATACAACATGTATTAGGTTTCTAATACTTCAGGAAAGTTGGAAGTAACCGTGAATGTACTATACAACATGTATTAGGTTTCTAATACTTCAGGAAAGTTGGAAGTAACCGTGAATATACTATACAACATGTATTAGGTTACTAATACTTTCACAATAAAATGTCCAGTAATTCCGACCCAGCCCTCTTTTTAAAAAATTATTCAAATGATACATTCTTAAGGTGCTATCTCTATAGGAAGTAAATAAGAAAGTGTTACTTATGTTGGAGAGGTAGGGATTGGGTGTGAGCTTTGTAGGAATGTCAGCACGGCTTCACGTGAATGTACGGCTGCTTGTGAAGCCAACACTAGCCAAGAATGTTTCATTCACTATCGTTCCCTTGCGACTCTTTGTAGTGGCAACGTGCATGGCTTCTTAAATCACTTTCTAAATAATTCTTTTCCAAACAAATTATTTTTGAAATATGTTTTGTTTTCTCATGCTGACACTATTCTCCATTGTCTACAGGTACGTATACTTCCCGGACCCAGTAGCTGCAGAAGTGGCAAATGGTGACCAAGACCTGTTGCGTCTTCGTGACAGGAACAGATCAATTGGGTGAAGCGGCCAATGAAATGTTGGGTAGGTTCAAACCAGTTTATTTAGCACATAACTCACTACCCCCGTGGTTTTTCATGTAAAATGCCTGCTCACCGTGAAGATCGTTAAAATTTGGCTGTGAAGTTAAATAATTAATCCATGATTTTATTAATTATATAACGTTGCTGTGTTCATTTGAATGATGTAATTTAACAAAAGTTGCTTTCCACTAAGCAATTAGTGATCTGTGAAAACATATTTTCAGTTTGCATGTCTACATGTAGCTGGAAAAATATAGAAGAAAATCAAATCCAGCGTGGGGATTTATGGCAAGCAAAACCACAGTGATTCGTAAATTAGTTTTACGTCCAGTTTTCATTAGAACCAAATGTGTTTGCGTATAAACTATATTTATTAGTAGAATATTTTATGCTTAGTACTTATAATCACAAAGTTGGCGTATAGTGACTGAAAATGTGAAAATAAAATACAACTATATTTGTACTTATGAGATAATTATTTATATTAGTTTACACTGCCGAGATTAATGTTTTAATAAGATTTTTAATGTAAACTTGACATTGATTCCTATCAATCTGGCAATTGCTATGGTACGGTAATCAGTCACTAGTTTTATGGAAGCGGGGGGCGGACGGGGGGGGGGAGGAGAGGGTTAAATATATTTTCCAATACTTATTTGAATATTTATGAGTCGACAATACAAGGATCTTTACAAGTTTATTTCTATAATTGTGGTACTGCAGTCATACAATTGTAATATGTATAGTATGTAACGTATACTTATTTTAATATGTATCCTTTACTTTAATATGGTTTGCCGGGAATAAGGAATTCTTGAGGCACGCCAGATATGTTTCAGGGGGAGCGGGACATGTACGTTAAGATGTGATAATATGGACCATTCCGACGGCAAAACATAACTAAACATATGCTGTATTCGCAGAGACGTCCGAAATACAGCTGGGAAGTTGGTGTACTCGTACAGCAGCACAGTATGGCTACCATACACGTACACCATGTCGGCATACTCTGCATGTATAAATTCTCGTGGCATCACAGCACAGAATGCGAGCTCCACAAGACAAATGCTCCAACCTAACTGCGACAATCCAGACCTGTGCGGCCCAGCACGCCATCCGTTTGCGCAAGCGGTGTGCGCATCTTTGCGCAAGTAATGTGCGCATTCAAGTGGCCGACGTGACAAACGCTGCTCCGTGAGTGTCACGTAGCTGTATCTTGGACACAATTGCGAATATAGCATATGTCTTTTATGTTTTCCCGTTAGAATAGACCATATTCTCTTAACGTATGTACATTTCCCCCGTAAACAACTGATATATTAAAAAATAAGGGCACCAGAATTTACCAGAACAAGAGTTATTAAACCGGATTAAAACTAACTTTCAACCCGTCAGATTTTTAGAATGTTAATAACTGTCTCGCTAACAAACTTTGCACTTAGGCAGAGAGAGAGCCAGAAATCGTGATAATTCGTGTAGTGATAGGTAGGCTATCTATGTCCGTGAATGGGCTGTAGTTATAAACTGACTAAGTGTGGAGGACTGTCCAACTTATTAGTATGCAATATGGATTACGAAGACTCTTGCACGAAGGATTGCTTCTTATGAAACGACACGTAGCACACGACGAGCCTCTGGCCTGTCGAATTACATACATGAAACTCTTAGAAGTTCATGCTAGTGCTTCACTTGTAAGTACACATGTTTCAGATGATTGTTTCAACTAAATACTGTTGTGGATTATTTGTAACGAGTACAGAAATTGTTTTTTGTGTGAGCAAACAGTATCACACGCCGCCAGTTCACCAGTTGGGTATTTCCTTTGCCTCCTTCCACCGCCCTAGTTGTTGGTGGCCGTGCTCATGTGGCGAGGATGCCTGTCAGCGCCACCTCCAGGCATTCTACGGAGAAATAGAACATTTTTCGAATACCGAGTAGACAGTCTTGTGGTTTCGCAGCACTCCACGATGTCGCGTATTTTTTGCCCCTGCATAACCTTGCCACGTAAACCTGGAATCCTGAAAAATAAACTTTTCTTTCTTCCGCTCGGAGCCCCTCCTTCCACGTATTCCAGCCATCCAACCCCTTATCGAAGATCACAGCATCATGCAAGATTCCCGACGGCGATTATTGTTATTCGATGACTGGTGACCTACACAGTACTTGAGATAGGTTTGTATATTTCTCGCTAGGTACAGCGTTAATTTCGTGTGATATGGAGTAGTGAAAAAATGTTAAGTAGCTCCCATTTTATACAAGATCTCCCTTTTCAAGATAACATTTCAGGGTTTCTGAATGTTATAACTAACCTGGTTTGTGCATACTAAGTGACAAGTCGGTCACGTTACTGGTAGAAACTTTGTGTTAGATATTTAAAGAGGTTGTCTCTGTTTGAATGTGTGTGTATGGATGTGTGAGAGAGAGAGAGGTGGAGAGAGAGAGAGAGAGAGAGAGAGCGTATATACATGTAATTAATAAGTAGGCAGCCGTGCCAGAAATTATATATTCTCTAGGAGTTAATCAACCGTCTTCATATTTGCACTTGTATAGTTCTTTGAATGGTGTTAACTTTCTGTATGTAATTCCAGTGTTCGCAAGTTTACGTTGTTGTGTGGGTTATTTGTAACCACAAGCGTACAAGTCTACATATTTATCAAGGTAGCGTAAGAGAAGTTTCCAGTGGAGCGCTGCACCCGACCGCAACATGCAGAGTAGAACACGCTCTATCAATAATGGCAGATAAGTAGGACTTATGTTGCATAGTTGAAAAGAACGTACATATTTTGTATCGCTGTAAAGTATCTTGCTAGAATTTACTTATTGATATGTTTTAATATATGGAATCTATTTTTAATCGAAATTTAAGCGTATTTCCGTTATGGGAGCTTTAGGAAGCACATTTTGCAAAACTACTTTTATCAAGAAATATGCTACCACCATAGTAATAACTGTATTTGTAAGTGACTAAAAAGTAGTAATAAAATTTAAAAGTGTGTTCAATAAATAACTTTATGCACATCCATTTCAGTACTACAAATGATGACTTTCGTGGCTGAAATAGATTACTTATTAAACATTGCTGTAAACAGTTACACTAAAACTTTTATTACTTACTTGAAGAAAAGAATAGGGGCGGAGGGGGGTAAGTTTGCAAAATATGCTTTTTGAAGCATCCGGAGTTGAAATGCGCTTAAATCTTGATTTAAAAACGACTGTTATCAAATTATAATTGAAAAAAATTAAATAAGTACAGCTAGCGAAAATAAAACGTTTCAAAATAAATGCGTTCTTCAATTGTATACAACTCAAATAGTACTATTGTGAGCATCTTGGTAGTATGAACAGTACTTTTCAATTAAATCTGGATGTTCTATCGGAGGGCCTCGGTGGTGTAGTGGCTAGACCACTCGCCTCCTACCTGGCCGAACCGGATTCGATTACCGGCGGGGCCGTTCCCGGATTTTCGCACGTAGGAATCGTGTCGGACGATGCCGCTGATTGGCGAGATTTTCTCGGGGATCTCCCGCCCCTTCATTCCGGGGCTCCTCATCCGCTGTCAAGACTTCGCCGCCCAAATCTCTTCACTCACTCACTCACTGATTCCATCGGAAGACCCTCTAATTTTACCTTTAGATCAGGCGCACGTCCTCGCCCTTGTAAGTGTGTAAAGAAAAACTGTGATGATTTGCGTGAATTCCTTCAGAGCATCTTATTCCCTCCGCCCTTGCGCTTGGATGGAGCCGTAATAACTTGATGACTCTGTATCCTATGTCACCGCACCTCTTTGTGCTGCTGGTAGCGAGCACTCCTCGCCGCAACCAGCCTTTCTCCAGGGTCAGATAGCTTAATCGAGCAGTGAACAATGGCCTTGAAAGCGCGGAGAAGTGGGTGGAGGGGATGATAAATGCGTTAGGCGAGGTACTGAAGAGGGGCGCGCCAGAGTGGGTGATTGTGGAGAGGGCGTTCGAGAACTCCTTCAACCCCTCCCCGTTTTACATCCAACGCAAGCCATTCACTTTAAAGAATGAAACTTTTTATTCCCGGATCTCGCACCCCCGATTTTTCCCCTGTTGGATCGCCCTCTCAGTTCCTCGTGTTCGTAGAAAGCCCCTCTATTCGCCGTGCCGGGGATGGGGTGTGGAGTTATTGTTCCATGGCGCCAGGAGGGAAGGAGGTACAGAGACCGCTACTGGACGATTGCAAGGCACTCTGGTCTTATAGGCTGTTCACGGACAAATGAGCACATTTGGAAGCTCTTCTTAGGATCTACTTGTATGCACGTTTTATATTCTTCCGCCTTATGTAAAATTAACATTGCCATGGGCCTCATCACTTTATTCATGCGTCTGCCAGGTGAAACTGTGAAATTATTAGAAAAGTAAATATTTTACAAATCTGGTAATTTTTACATTCCGGTGCATCAAATAAAACACAAAGCGAAAAAATTTATTTCAGTTGTGACAAATGGATACCTGACACTTTTCATTAAACGTTAAATATGCAACAACTTCCTATCCATCGTTACCAACTTTACTGAGTGCATGAAACCTAGTCACGCAGACAGCGGCAGTGACATTTTTGTAAGGTTGATTTCAAACTGCTCACTTTATCGTGAACAGCCTTTGCCTATTGGTTTTCTAGTCCACGCGCAAACCTCTACAGCGTGGTTGTGCAATTGACGTGACGCACAGTTGTGTAGTGAGCGCCTCGCGAGTCGCAATTTGCTTGCGAGTAGTGGCAGCACTTCAGCTTTCTCCCGGCTCAAAGTCATTCCAGCCGCACACTCCAGCAAGATGGCGTCACTCGCCAGCAAACTGCCTGAACGCCAATCAACGCGCAACGCCTGGTAACTACTTTCCAGCCAGCAGTCCCAGCCAATAGGTAACTTCTCATAGCAAGCGAATCTGATTCAACGACCGCTGTCAAAGCCTCGCTCTGCCAATAAGGGAATGGGATGGATAATCCATTCACGGTTACTTCCAACATTTCTGAAGCCCTGCTGAAGTTCTACTTCCAACATATTCCTTCGCCCCATGCAAACAAAGCTTAACCGAGTCTAGGAAATTACACCAAAGGGATAACGCACCGCATTCGCGTGTACTCATCTTGATAATAAGTACTTTGCTTAAGAGCTATGTCTTACTAGGCATTACCAACACATATTTTCTCACTGTTTCTGTAAATATAGATTATGAATTAAATATTGTAATTTTATTTATATATTAAAAAATAAAAGTTATATTTAACCAAAAATACTTTTATGTTACTTTATTTAACGACAATTATGAAACGATTGTGACACGCGATATATCTAAGAAACAACCAGACACGTCATACATGAGGTGATTTTTGAATAGTTCGATTCAAAAAGTGTAAAGGAACTGCGAATAGGCTATACACCCAAATTAAAGGGTCCGTCTTGCCATTTAGTTTCTGTTTACTCGTATGCTGAAGAGTGCACCGAGCATGTAGAGCGTCGTGCCTTCCAGCCAAGAGACAAGCGGATCTCTAAATGGCGGTGTCCAGAGTGTAACTGGCCCTGAGCAGCTCCATGCTTGTCGTGGAGCTGCAACCTTCACTCGGCACTCGCCGCCGCGGCTCGTCAAACCGACTCCGCTGCGATCGCTACCGGCCCGGAATACTAATTGTCCAATTACCTTTCGCCTTCCCTCTCGTACAGTGTCGCCGGCGCAGCGGGGACACTGTCGTAGTTGACCTCCCATGTCTCAGTCACTCTCCTCTTCGGGAGGCGGGGCCACGGTGGCGTAGTGGTTAAACTACTCGCCTCCTACGTACACGTACAGGGTTCGATTCCCGGTGGAGTCGCTCCCGGATATTCGCATGTGGGTATCGTGCCAGACGATGCCGCTGGCCGGCGAGGTTTTCTCGGGGATTTCCCGTTTCTCTCACCCCTTCATTCTGGCGCTGCTCCGTACATCGATTCACCTTCATCGGCTCGCAAGAGCTCGCTGTTAAGCCACACTACAGAGTAGATAAGTACACACAGTGTGCGGCGGTTTCCAATGATGTGGGCGTGCCCCTTCCCCGATAGGCTGCGCGAGGCTCTGGTTACGGAGCTTGTGCTACTGCGTGCCTATCGCCTGGGCGGCCGACTGTGAGTATGTTACCAGGCGCTGATTGGCGAACATCGTTCTAACATTCTGCCAGCCGGTGACGCTGCTGTGCTAACGTGAGAGGACTAGGCGGCTATCTCAACTCTGACCTTACAGTACCCTCGTGCGCAGACGGTCAGCTAGCACGTGTCACAAGAGTCCTGAAGTACGGTCTGACGCCCTGGCAACAATACGTCAGGTCTTCAGCCCAGCTGCACCTTCCGAGGAACTTGTCAGTAGCTTTCTGGGCGTGTTATAAATCTCATCTAGATATCTGTAGAGCACGAACACACGGCGATACAGAAACTGAGAATGTTTATTACGACCTTCCACACCCAGACGCGTTTGCATACAGCTTCTCCCTTTTTTGTCTCACAGTGGCTCCCACCTAGCCTCATTATTTCGTCCTACGGTAAGTAATCCAGTACTGCCAACCAAATACAGGCTGTTCACGATAAAGTGAGCACTTTTTAAGGCACTCCCAACAGGTATTAATCACTAACGAATATGTTTTATTGTAGCCTCAGATATGAACTGTTAAGAGTGGTAAAGGTATAGGCCTACACCGTATTTGTTACTCACATGACAATGTTGACATAAAAAAGTGGCGGAAAGTTAAAAATTGGTTTACAGGAAAAATTTGGAAATGCCTTAAAAAGTGTTCACTTTACCGTGAATAGCCTATAGACCATCCATTCCCACCCAAGGGTCTTAAGTGACTGGACCAACGACGTTTCTCATTTAGACACTGGCATGCCTAAAAAATAGGATTGGCTTAGTCAGTTAGCAGGTTGTCCGGAAACCAATGTGATCATAAGGTCCGTCCCACAGCCGTAAGGCATTGTTTTGACTGTCATTGACAGCGAGTGGACAACTATTCAACTGCGAAGGGAATCGTACCGCGTACTGTTTCGTCTATAACAAGATGTTTGTTTCGCTTTTTCTTAACATTTCATCTCAATTACAGCCACATTTTATCATGCTGCTCTTTCATTACAGAATTTTTATCCAGGTGATGATAACATTAAATTAATTCAGATAAGGGTGTCCAGAAAATTTATTTTAGGAAAAGAGACATTTACACGTTTATAAAAAAAAATCACTTGTAAATCTGTAGGCCTTTTAGATTCCGTTCTTGTGCCAGTCAAGGTTTTTGAGCGATTTTCGTCACAATAAAATCTGCGTTGCAAATGAAGGCAGCAGGCAGCACTCGCCAAATGCATGTTGTCCTTGAAGTTTTTATAGCTCCTGTATATTCTTACAAGCGAAGCTTTAGTCAGCTCAGATATAGTCCAAGCCAGAGAATTACTTTGCTGCAACACGTTTGCTCTTAATTAGATAATTATATGTGACCTTAAATGATTGTACTAAATACCTTGTTTCCGGCTGTTTTTTTTTTTTATTTCCAAAGATGGCTGTTACGAATCCCCAAAAGTAAAAGCGTGTACCTCCATCCGCTCTTACAGCCTTAGCAAACAATGATAAATATACACGTGTGTACTACCGAGAAACCTTTTCATCCCTAGGACTCTGCTGAATGTGGAAACCACTTTAAAACTGTAAAGTATAGCAATTATTAAAACTTAGTGACGTCGACGTTTGGTGTAAATAAATAACATTCGTTCATGACAATTCCTTACTCTTCGCTATACACCGAGGAATATTTACATATTTTCCATATTCAAATGTCTCATCATGTACTGTCAAAATAGAATAGCACTTCACAATCGTAGAAGAAACCAAAGGAACTAAGGGGGGAAATATAGCTTTTTTTGAGGACCAGGTAATTGGAGTATTCTCAGATTACCAAATGTGTAACCAATATCAAACGTTAATTGCCGTATAATGTAAAAGAAAATACAGTTCAAAAGCCGACGGTTATTACGGAACGCCTTCACCGGTGTTAATTTTATAGGTATATAACACGCTTTATAACAGAATGATGCCAAATGCGCGTTGTTCTCATTACTCAGGTTCCGAAGACTAAAATGTCGATGTTTGCTACCAGGCAGTAGCCAAGAACTCAGCCAGAACAAATGAGATTTGTGCCCAAGAAATTTGACTCCGAACAATGATGAATCTCTTTATAATTTAGAACAGCTATCCATGTTGCTTAAGTGAGGCATCCCCTCCCCCTCCTTCTTTCTTCTTAAACCTTGTCTTAAACAAGGGATTCTTACAATTTACTACATGTACTTCCATTTTATACTCACGTAACACAGCCTGGTTACATAAAAACTTAAATTCTCTGGCAGACAAAAATCATAATATGAATCCAGTTACAAATGTTTACAAGCAAGCGGTTCATTGACATTTGCATGGCAGTAAAATCAAATCAAGCGATATAATCTTTTCGCGCGTGTTTTTGGGCGATATTGACATCACACACGAGTCCAATAATCATAGCAGGTTTTCAAAATTCAAAATCGCGCTCAAGCCCGTGATCTTGAAGCTCTGACGTCATAGCATATATGTAGTACGTCGTGGGTCTTCCTTAACTACGCCAGTCACGCTCTGATACGATCCAGTCAGGCTAATTCGCTTTCTTGAGCTAAGTGGCTGACACATTGTTGCGGAAATATGTACTTGTATAGAGGGTATAAACTGTTTTTCCTGTTACGGTTGAATGCAGCTAAATAAAAATGTAATTTTTTTTTTATGAAAACGGGCGATTTCTAGCTGACAGTGTGTACATAATTTTTCCCATAAAATAAGTATCTTACTCTAAGAAATATAATTCAGTTCTGTTGTGTATGATCAAGCAAATACCTTATAAAGTATTTGCATTAAGACAGGATACAGTTTGTGTATACACAAATTTTCAAAGAAAAAGTGATGTAAAAATGCAGATAAAATTATAGTGTAAAGGATGATAAAAACAAGGAATGCTGGGGTAGATAAATCTCATAATAAAATAATTAGTTTTTGATGAACTAACGAAGAGCATAAATCTCGATAGTAAACAAGTAAAAAGTGACGAAGTATTGGTTCGCCTAATATACCAGCCGACTAAAAAGTGATTCCTTTGTTAAAGTAGGGAAAAAATAATATAATACATACATGTAGGGTATATAATAATGCTTCAGTGTAATCTTTAAGTATAATAATGCAATATTCAGATTTTTTTTGCCATTTCCGAAAAATATGTGGTTCTTTATAATTACCGAGCTGGATATCCACCTGTTATGGGAAATGTGATTTTATATGCTCTGATGAATACTGACGTACATTTACTTAGTGCAGAGCCTTATTAGCTCCAGTCACACTTTGCTAACCAACGTCGCACTTCTTAAATTGTGATCTTAATCATTTCCATTCATTCAACAAATGAATATATAAAATCTCCGACATAAAGCATTAGTCCATGCAGTTTCACTACAGCCTCAAACATTCCTGTTTCTTGGCCCAATATATATGTAAACAAATACAACATTCACATTTTACTTGAACGTACAATGTAATTATCATCGTTATACCCTCTATACCGGCCATTTTCGTTGATACGGTGCTGCGCTCTGGAAGCATCGAAAACACGAACAGACATACTGCTGTCACTAATAGCCGTGATCACCAAACTCCAGGTAGTTCCGACAACGTCAATCAAAGTGATTTCTTTCCCCGCGGATTCGCGAAACCCAGTCAAATCTGGCATATATAAGATTGTGTGGTTAAGGCGGGTCTTCTGGTTTCGCGTTATACTTTGCCAACATGGTACACTTATATTTTCAGATGTTTCTTTTCCCACTGTGACTGACATTGAGCAAATAGTAAACATTTTGTGCTCGAGCAACTGATTTCCAGTGTGGTTGAATCAAGCAAGTAAAAATATGCTAACAAAACAGACATTCAATGAACAAATGGCTGCTTTTCTCATCTTAGTAAAATTTACCACGAAATGCTAAGGTCTCGTGAGAGTACGCAAACAGCGGGCTGTTGAAACATGGTCCATGTGATGTCTTTCTTATCGCATCTTAGAAAACGAACAAAGCGTCGCCATCTTGGGGCTCGAATACTCCTTGTAGGTGACGGAGCGGACGTGGAAGTAGTACCAATAAGACGTGCAAACTGAGGTCTGTCGGCAGTTTATTTACCGTGCTAAGTGATAATATATTCGGCCTTCGGTTTTGACAGCAATGGCTTGCTGTCGCCTCTGCGGATACAGAGGCAAGTGTCGACGAACATTTAGCGCGAATTGCATCCTGTGGCCAGGTAGACCTTCAGACAGCACATTTTTAATATTTTTAGCGATTTTAATTAAATTTTATTGCTGCTCACAGATGGCTCTAGACCAGTAACAATCACACGCCATTACCAGGGACCTGTAAATTTCGCGTTACTTTTAAAGACAATTGAATTAGGCCTATACTTCAAATACTCGTGTGTTTGTATTACTGTCTTCATGGATTACGGATAAAGTTCGGTGCATTTCGTAATTAATTCGGCGGCTTGTAAACTCCCTAGTTGTCGTACGGATCTCATAGTGAACAAATAGTGTCTATTATAATTTTTTTTACATATCGAATATTTCAATGTAAATATTTTTTCAGGACAGAAGTGAAAGTTCATAAATTTTGTTATTGAAACATAGGTGTAGTCGAAAAGTTCTAAAGTCAGTAAACGTCGCAGTAAGTGTCCCTCTAATATATATATATATATATATATATATATATAATTTCGAAAATATGTCAAGTTTTAGAGTTTGTGAAATTCTAGCCAAATGCCCCCGAAAATTGTCACATATTTTAAAATGTTAAATGGTACCATCTCCATAGTTACTAACTTTACTAGGCACATATCACTCAATGCTACCTATTAAAATATACATGCCTGTAGGAACAGTGAATTTTTGCTAAGGTTGGTTTCGAAAGTGCTTACTTTATCGTGAACAGCCTTCAACAAGCTTCCCGCATATGTTCTGTTCTTCAGAGGTTTAAGAAGTCTGTTTTGCATACGAATATATATATATATATATATATATATATATATATAGCGAGCACTTTCGAAACCAACCTTAGCAAAAATTCACTGTTCCTACAGGCATGTATATTTTAATAGGTAGCATTGAGTGATATGTGCCTAGTAAAGTTAGTAACTATGGAGATGGTATCATTTAAAATATGTGACCATTTTCGGGGGCATTTGGCTAGAACTTCACAAACTCTAAAACTTGACATATTTTCAAAATCATGTCTGTTCTGCACAAAATTGCTAAGAACTGCTCAGGGTTCGTCCTTCATAGCGATTAGCCTGAGTGGCTTAAAACTACGTAGCTACATTATAAAATATACATTATTAAGGATTTATACTTAACTGTCACGAACCTAGGAGTCGACTTCCCTAGGTGCAGGCTCCAGGGATCGTTAAATACACGAACATTTCACAAAAAGACGATAATCTGACAAATAGGAAATCCGCCAATCAGCATGTATGTAGAGAAGCTTCTAATTGTTCTACAATTCTAAAAAAAAGCGTGAAATTGGCGCCGCCTAAAATCATATTTGCCACTGAGTGATAGCGCTCCAAGCGATGGTGATGCTCTCACGTGGTGCCTTGCCGAAACACAGTCGGCCATGTCAGATCTCCGGCCAAAAGTTTGCTAGGCGGGCGTGCCGCCACTCCGTGCTGGTAACCTTGCAGAAACACAGTCGGCCATGTCAGATCTCCGGCCAAAAGTTTGCTAGGCGGGCGTGCCGCCACTCCATGCCGGTAACCTTGCAGAAACACCGTCGGCCATGTCAGATCTCCTGCCAAAAGTTTGCTAGGCGGGCGTGCCGCCACTCCGTGCTGGTAACCTTGCAGAAACACAGTCGGCCATGGCAGATCTCCGGCCAAAAGTTGGCTAGGCGGGCGTGCCGCCACTCCGTGCCGGTAACCTTGCCGAAACACCGTCGGCCATGTCAGATCTCCAGCCAAAAGTTTGCTAGGCGGGCGTGCCGCCACTCCGTGCCGGTAACCTTGCAGAAACACAGTCGGCCATGTCAGATCTCCGGCCAAAAGTTGGCTAGGCGGGCGTGCCGCCACTCCGTGCCGGTAACCTTGCAGAAACACCGTCGGCCATGTCAGATCTCCGGCCAAAAGTTGGCTAGGCGGGCGTGCCGCCACTCCGTGCTGGTAACCTTGCAGAAACACAGTCGGCCATGTCAGATCTCCGGCCAAAAGTTTGC
Source organism: Dryococelus australis (assembly GCA_029891345.1). Classification (NCBI taxonomy): domain Eukaryota; kingdom Metazoa; phylum Arthropoda; class Insecta; order Phasmatodea; family Phasmatidae; genus Dryococelus; species Dryococelus australis. The sequence continues at coordinate 95,992,113 of CM057002.1, read as the reverse complement.
TAGGCGGGCGTGCCGCCACTCCGTGCTGGTAACCTTGCAGAAACACCGTCGGCCATGTCAGATCTCCGGCCAAAAGTTGGCTAGGCGGGCGTGCCGCCACTCCGTGCCGGTAACCTTGCAGAAACACCGTCGGCCATGTCAGATCTCCGGCCAAAAGTTGGCTAGGCTGGCGTGCCGCCACTCCGTGCTGGTAACCTTGCAGAAACACAGTCGGCCATGTCAGATCTCCGGCCAAAAGTTTGCTAGGCGGGCGTGCCGCCACTCCATGCCGGTAACCTTGCAGAAACACCGTCGGCCATGTCAGATCTCCGGCCAAAAGTTTGCTAGGCGGGCGTGCCGCCACTCCGTGCTGGTAACCTTGCAGAAACACCGTCGGCCATGTCAGATCTCCGGCCAAAAGTTGGCTAGGCGGGCGTGCCGCCACTCCGTGCCGGTAACCTTGCAGAAACACCGTCGGCCATGTCAGATCTCCGGCCAAAAGTTGGCTAGGCGGGCGTGCCGCCACTCCGTGCCGGTAACCTTGCAGAAACACCGTCGGCCATGTCAGATCTCCGGCCAAAAGTTGGCTAGGCGGGCGTGCCGCCACTCCGTGCCGGTAACCTTGCCGAAACACCGTCGGCCATGTCAGATCTCCGGCCAAAAGTTGGCTAGGCGGGCGTGCCGCCACTCCGTGCCGGTAACCTTGCCGAAACACCGTCGGCCATGTCAGATCTCCGGCCAAAAGTTGGCTAGGCGGGCGTGCCGCCACTCCGTGCCGGTAACCTTGCCGAAACACCGTCGGCCATGTCAGATCTCCGGCCAAAAGTTGGCTAGGCGGGCGTGCCGCCACTCCGTGCCGGTAACCTTGCCGAAACACCGTCGGCCATGTCAGATCTCCAGCCAAAAGTTTGCTAGGCGGGCGTGCCGCCACTCCGTGCCGGTAACCTTGCAGAAAGTCAATTTCTCGTGTCGCACACGTAATGTTCGAGATCAGGTAAAAGGCACTTATTTTCCACAGTAGTATTATTCTTGCTGAAAGTCTTTAAATGTGTTTTGTAAGGATGACTGTGACGTGCGGGAACACGTCAGGGCTCAGGTGAATGGGTCCGTTCTACTCGGGCATCGTGAAGTTACAGTTGCGGAACAATGAGACCAGCTGTATCAAGGTGGAAGTAGCGTGGAACACTATTCCCCAAGATGACATCCGAACCCTTTATGATCGTCTCTGCGCACAACAGCAGGACTACATCGTCACTAAAGGAGGCTACACAAGATACGGATATAGTTGTTCAAGACACTATGCAGCCTCTGTCCATATGTGTACAAGACACTATGTAGCCTCTGTCCATATGTGTACGACCCTGTGAATATTATCATATACAATGCACTACCTGTACATATTCCATAAAACCTTCATTCATGTAGGACCATTGCATCCAGGTGTTCATTTTCCGCCAGTGCATTTTTACCAGATGCTGTTCAACTAGTAGACGTTATCTGTGGTATTATCTGTCCTCAGGTAACTTTTTTTTATCGCGTGGTTTTTGCAAAATAGCGTTTTTAAGTCGAAATTTTACTGTTTTTGTAATGTATAAATAAAATAAAGAAAACTATTTGCAGAAAATTTAACGACGGCTAGTGAAAGGTTTTGTCTTAATTCCTTTTTAGGTACGCGTAGATAAACTTATCTTAAAAAAATTCAGGGGCAGGTATAAATCATAAATGTGCAAACATGTCCTTGTTTTAAGCATTTTTTTTCTCGAAATAGCAAAAACATTTACTTGTACGATTTGAGTCTTCTTTCAGCTTGAATGACCCTATAACTGTAAATAGGTTAGTTCTCATTATTTGTACATTTATAAAACAGTAAAATCGTGGTTTTTGACATGTAGTTATGCGAAACCTATGCGCCTAATATTTTTGGCGATGAAAGAGTAATCACTGATAATGTCTAAAAGTTGAACCTATTTTATCGGGGCCAATGCCTTAAAGGCGCTAGTGGCGAATGACGTTGCTGTGTGTTGCTAGTACATTCTTTCAGAGTTCGAATCGTGCACGACAGTTTCGCTTCTGTATGGGTTAGCATTCTGAGACGAGACGCAAATGTGCTGAATAAGTGGTGTTGCTAAGTCTGTGGATACCGTTTGACTACCAAGGTAATGGTTTGTATTACTGGGGTTTCTCTCTCCTCAGGTGCAGTTTCCCGGACAAAGTAGCCGCTGAAACCTTCCCTTCCCCCTACATCAACCTAACTTGTGGCTTGCGAAGTGCCACGCTTATCCCTCCTCTAACGCAGACCGATAGAGAAGTTCAGCTACCCGGCCGATACCTTATCGAACGCCCCATTAGCACTTCCACCTCCTTTTTCGCCATTCTCATTCTTCCGGCCTCCCCAGCGCTTACGGCAATGAAAGAAGAAAAAGAAAGTCATCGGTGGTAGCCCCTCTCTCCGTTTCGAGATCTCTCTTTTTCTTTTTCTTTCCTGCTTCCTGTTGGCGTCGGCCACCCACACGCGGCAGGGAACTTGACTTTTACATCCCTGTAAAACGCGGATTTCGGAGATCAATGCTCGCGCCGAGCTCGTTTACTCGGCATCTAGCTTGCTGATTCCTCAGTCCCCCCTCCGCCCCTTGTTCATCCCACTAGCAGTCTTCCTCAGCAAGGGGGATGCTGGCTCCTGCGTCTGCAGATCTCGCAATGCGGCCGCGTGCTCTTCTCGTCCAGCTGCAGTGGTGTTACCACACGATGCCATGTAGCACCAGCGCTTTACGGATTGTCCCAAACATTTTCAGCATTTCTGCTTTACTGAAAAAATCGCATCTCGTGCGTGCGGCCCGCCACACTCATCAGACTGGCCCACGGACATAATATTTGATCAGAAATCCCTTCTTTTTATTAATTATGCTATACTTAGCAATACAAATGCATAATTTAACGACAAGTGTAACTATAAACAGCGTAAATCTTGTAATTTTTTTCATTTTTTTATTTTCACGCAAATAAACTGGCTATGTGTAAGTGAACCATGACTTTGCAATAAGACAAGCAGAGTAGTTATTTGTAAGTGGGCCAAGCGGAAAACGAATTGAATAGCCCTAGGCGAAACCAAGTACGTGACAAATGGAGGTCTTAATAAACTATCAAATTAATTCTTTAATTTATCTACAGTGGTAGAAATATACGTACATCTATTTACTATATAAACATGCCTATCCGTGTACAGAGTTTTGGAGTGGAAAAAAGGGGGGGGGGATAGAATGAATTAGCGGACTTCAAGATGTGTGCATTGTGGTATAACACACTACTGAGATAATTAAATTAGCAAACGAAGACTATTAATTAAATTTCTCCTAGTTGGAGATGTCTGCAGTCCTTCGCTTCGAGGTTTCTTGCATATAGTGAGTGACCAGTGAAACTCGACCCGAACCACAAGAGCAGTGTTGGAAGAATTTCCATCACTTCACGTCCTAGAGTCCACAAATTCCTTGCGTCTTGTAACCTGTTGTTTAGACCGTTACATCGCCGGAATGTGCATTCTGTGTAGTGAGATAATTTGCAAGCGGTCAGGCTGAAGGGAGACTTCGCATATGCACGCGAGCAATGGGTGTGTAGGGGGGGGGGGGGGGAATGTGAATACAAACTAGTCCGGCAGGTGACCCGCCATTGTCCGGCGGAGCGGAGACGATTGTCCTGGCTGGGACATAAAGCAAGATGGCGGTGGAGATTCCGCTGTGTATGCTCGTGTAGCGGGACCGGTACAGCCCGATGAAGACATTACCACGGCTACTCTGCCCATCACCACTACACGCGGACCCTCAACTACGGCCAATGTATGTTCCCCAGTATAACTGCTCTCTCATCTACAGTAAATTGTGAACATTACGTAGGAGTACAAAAGTTTGAAGGGGCCCGTCTGGCCGCAGCTATTTCCTATGTTTGAGGCCGAGTGAGTGGAGTGAGTAAAAGAAATTTGGGCGGCTCTTAACATCGAGGTTCTTGAGAGCCGATGTAGGTAAAGTGAGGTGAGTATGGAGCAGCGCCGGAATAAAAGGGCGGGGGGAAAAGGGATATCCCCGAGAAAACCCGCTGACCAGCGGCATTGTTCAGCACGATATCCATATGCGAAAATCCGGGAGCGACACGGCCGAAGATTGAACCCGGTTCGCCTTGGTGGGAGGCGAGCAGTCTAACCACTCTACCACCGTGGCCCCTATACTTGAACGAAACACCGTTCAACTGGAAGACATCGCAATTTTAATGTTTCTGGGACGTACAATTAAAATTAATTGAATCATTTAGGTACAGAAAATCTAACAAGTGTGCCATGTCTTAATTAATTTTAATGCTCGCTTAGGAAAACTTATTTGTATTTGCGTTGCTGGGTTGCCGGTTAGCAAGGAGTGTGCTATGAGAGGGGATAAGAAGGCAGAGTGTGCCAACTAGAGACCTGTTTAGCCTCCCGCTGGGAGAGCGACAGGCAGACAACAGCTTGTGTTGATAACCTTGTCCAAGCAGACCTGCTTCTTCGGCAGGCTCACCCGCGTGCTAAACCGACACAAGTGGCGATCGCGATCACGCTTGCCATCTAGAGCCCAACATAAGAAGCGCCTTTACTACTATGAACGTAGTCTCGATCTATTAACTGTGAGAAATGAAGATAATCTTGGTGTTGTAACATTTTATCCACAAAGACCATTTAACCCGCTCAGGCCAATTGTGGGCTTATACGAAGTACAAAACACATAGGAAGGTTTTTCTTGGACAGCGCTGAATGATCTTTTCACCGTATCTCGCACATTTAAAATCAAACCTTTAAAAAATCACCACATTATTGAAATGTTTTGTTGTTTCCTATATATGTGACGCGCCAGAAGTGTTTTATACTTCTGGTAACATAAGAGTGTCTTTTTTTCTTATTAAATTGCACTCTTGTTTATATTTTATCTATAAAATACAATATTTCATTTATCATTAATAGCTATTTATAGAACCAGAGAGAACATACTTGCATTGTTAATGCCTAGTAAGATATAGGCCTAATTCTCGTCCAAAATATTATTGAACAGAGTGCGCACGAACGTGGCGCGTTGTATTTTTGGTGTGAAAGTAGAAGATCGGCAGGAGTTTAGACAAGTTGGAAGTAATGCAAGTCTGAGTGCCCAATTTAATATGTTAACAGTACTACTTTCGTAGCCTTAGCTTACGAATGGTTCTTACTACTTTAGCCTAACACGAAGCACACGTCTCATTGGTTGTGATAACTTAACAAGTGTTATACACAGCGCGAATTAAAAATTGTCTTAATTGCAACTTTTGAAATTAATGCATACCTGAAAGGGTTTTAATATTTTCTTCAAACGGAGTGAGGAATCGTACAATTTTGCGATTGCGTTATTCGCTATAAAGTACGTAAGTTCATCCTATGTGGCACAGCCTTCTACGATACGCCCTGATCCAGGGACGGATATTTAGCACCGGAAGAGCTGGGAGCCATTTTCTGAGTAAAACAGGTTGCTGTGTTTTGAAAAAGACAGAGGCCAATTTAAAAAAAAAATATACTCGCTTATTCCCTTCAAGATAAAACCTTGATTTTGTACTGAAGTCGGGATGAAGTCTTTGACTAATGCTGACTTATGCATTCGGGCCGCCTTGAAAGTTGGCCTGGTGTGTAGAATCGGTTCGAAAGATTTATTCTAAACTCCTATTTGCATAGAAACAAAGTCATGCAAGAAGCGGTGGCAGTATTTCTATATAACCTATATTTACTCATAATTTGCAGGTACTGATGCTGGAAATTGTTTCGAAGTGACGGGTAGATTGCACTGTAGTTATTTTGCAAGGTTGATTGACGTCCCACCTTTGTGTCGGGAAGATCATCGGGCGGTGGACTGCAAATTGATGTAATGTGAATGTACATATAAATATGGATAGCCCTGGTTTAGAACCTGGAACTTCGAAGTTCGTGACCACGGTCGTAGAGGAGGAAGATCTGAGTGGGAAAATATCTACCATTTGAAATATGTCAAGTTTATTATAATGAATCGTGGTCTGTTGGGATTGTGGATTATCCTACCAGGAAATCGGTTCTCACGTTTGAAGAAATGCAACCACAGTGCAGTTGAACTCTCGTAGAGTCTTTTGAGAGCCGTCAAGATTGGCGACGTAAGGTTACTTCGATGGAAGAGAACAAGACCAGCGACAACTTAACACTCATTCATGTCAAGACTAGAACAAGAATATAGAATCCAAATGTTTTAAAAAGTAATTGAATTTGAACTGTTACAGTTTTCATAAAAACCGTTGCAAACTACATCTACGTAGATGAAGCAACCAGGACATACGGTTGGGTTGCAAGGGTCGCTGGGGCTACAAGTTAAGTCCCACGTTCCGGAAGACGGGGAATTTGACGTGGAGAGTGTGGCGGACATTGCAGCGGTATGAAGGTTTTCTCGGGGTACTCCCAGTTCCTCCTTTGTGTTTCTTCTCGCAGCTGCTCCATGTCATCTCACCTCATCCATTGTTTTGGCTTGCCAGGAACGACAGGTTCGATCCTAGAGTAGGGTAGATGGCTACCCTTGACGCCAGCCTGAGGCGCTAACACCTTGCGAGTGCACGTTTCACACGAAATAGCACATATAGTCTATTCGCGGTTTCTTTATACTTTTTAAATAAAACCTTTGAGGATTCACTCCATGTATGATACGTTTGGTAGTTTCCTAAATTTCTCACGTATCACAATCATTTATTACTTCTGTTCGCATAGAAATATATTATTTTTGATTAAATAGAAATTATATATATATTTTATTGATAAATTATAATATTTAATTTAAAAATCAAATTAGTAAAAGCAGGGACCTAATAGGTGAGTTGGTAATCACTGAGTGCGTACTATTGCGGTATGGTGCGTTGCTCCTCTAGTGTAATTTTGTAGACTCGGTTAAGCTTTGTTTGCATAAGCTGGAGGAATATCCTGAAAGTTTAATTTTAGCAAGGCTTAATAAAAGTGGGAAGTACCTTGAATGGTCTGTAGTTGTTGAGAGATTTATGTCGACGCTTATCGGCACCAGTCACATAAACATTCATTAATTTTAAAGACGATTGTTTATCGCAGCAAAACTTACTGTTCCATAGGTTTCAACGTACTGTGCATTCGTCAGAAAATTTTCTTTCATTATTTGTTGTCTTGTGTGTATGAAGTTACATTCCCATATCTCTGTGCCAATGAAAATTCTGGCGCTCGAAGAATAAACCTTGAGGATTTGCCTGGAAAGAGTCAAGCTAAGTCAAAAATGCATTATCCAATTATAAAAGTATCAGGGCACTACAGTGTTTTGGAAGACATTCTCGCTCAAAAATTGTTCGCGATTCACCTCTTTCTATAATTTTACATTTATGCAGAATACTTGAAAGATAATGACATTACTTACAAGTGCTATTACCCGGCATAAAAATTCAGACATCTTTTTTGTATAATGGTTTGTCTGAATAAAATTTTTAGTGTTTTTATAATTTAAAGACAATAACTCACTAAACAACATAGTTCATATTAAAATAATGTAGTATGAACTACTTCAATTAATAAGAAACACTTTAAATTAAGCAATTTCAAAAATTACTCAAAATAGGGGAATTTCGTATATTTTTATTCGTAGCAGTAGACGATTTTTTACAAAATAAATTTTGCTAAAAATACATTGAAATGAATTAAGACACTATCTTCCAGCCGCTCTTGTTAATTTTTCTGTAATTTCTTTTAAAAAAATTTTATTTGTACTTCCGAAAAACACTAAAATTGTGATTTTCATGTACCACACACAGCAAACGAATAGTCAACAAATAAGTTGGTAGAGGCAACAAAACATTTGTTTCAACCATACAAGTCAAATGTTTGTTGCACACAAATAAACCAACGAATTAATTGAACTTTAACAAAACAAATATTTCATAACCCCTGTACGAACAAATGATTTCGTTGTGCCAACCAAATTTTGTTTGAACCAACAAAATCTTTTCCTCAGTGCACAATACAAAATCTATGCAATCTAATTTCTTGTAATGCGGATGAAAGTCTTACATACGATTTCTACTCTTTGGACTGTATTCCGCGCTAAATTAAAATAATTAATTTTTGGTGATCAGTGTTCCTATAAGCGAGGTGTTGAATGGCGTTGAGAATGACATTAGTAGACGGAGCAGGAGCAGCAGAATTCAAGGGCAGGACGAACGGGAATAACGCGGAAAATGCAACTTTTCCCACGTGTAGGAAATCCCGGTGAATCCAGCAAGACTCGAACACGGTTCGCCTTGGCGGGATGCGAGTCGTCTGACCATTGCACCACCGCGGTCCCCGGTACTAAGTTAGTTCACATACCTTCCCACATTACGCGTGATTTGCGGATCATCAGAATAGCCTTGGAATGCTTGTAATGCCTTCTCAATAATTACGACGTACCGAGTGGAATACGCTATAATCACCTTTCGTGCTTCACGCGAGAGTAACACGTCATTTGGTGTATATATATATATATATATATATATATATATATATATATATATATATATATATATATATATATATATATATACCAAGACCAAGAGCTGTAGCAAATGTACAATTTGAAGCTATATATATATATATATATATATATATATATATATATATATAGCTTCAAATTGTACATTTGCTACAGCTCTTGGTCTGTGTATGTACGTTGAAAACTTGGCTACAGGTACTGTTATCTTGAAAGTGCACACGTACGCTTTAAGCCCAGTATTTAAGAATACAGAGATGAAACAGTCGCTTATCCTGTGAACTCGAGTCGCACACGTCCGCAAAATGGCGTCAGGGACCAGCAAAATGTTGTAACGCCGTCCGCCAATCAGCGCCTGTGAACCTATTCGCCAGCCGGCAGGCAGCATCCCAGACAATAGGGAGCCTTTCGCAGAGACACAGTAGCCAGTAAGACACAAGGACAATTCCCAGAGTCTTGCGCAACCAATCAGAGAATCATGGGCCCGTCCGTATCAAAGGAACCGCCTCGTTATTTCGTCTGTACGTATTTCCCTACTTTGCGCTCGAAGCACGACCAGACGACTAGCTGAAAGCGCGACCAGACGACTAGCTGAAAGCACGACCAGACGACTAGCTGAAAGTCCGACCAGACGACTAGCTGAAAGTCCGAAATTATTCAAACTGTTGGATTTTTTTAAAACACGCAGACCTCTTATTAAACAACAGCACGCCACAGCTTGTCAAGGGGAAGCCAGGCCAGGCTGCTGATTGGTGAATGGTTAAAAATTAAGAGCGCGCGACCCTGGGCCGGGCCGGGACGTGATGTGTCAGTGGCGAGGCAGAAGGTCGCGCGCCTGCGAGCCGCTGGGACCCGCCTGCTGCCAGCAACAAGGGAATAAGTGTACTCTCAAACTACTGACCAGGAAAAAAATAATACCATTATTGTCCTTGCCATCGTCCCTAATATGCAGCCTTACTTAACTAAACAAATACCAGTAAAATACCTGTAAATAGATAGCCACTAAAATATAATTTCCTTGAAAGATTTTTGTGTTCTATTAAATAGAATGTTTACAAAAATTTAATTTAATTTGGGGGGGGGGGCTGTGATTGAGACATGGAATACCCGGAAAAGTGAAGGAATTTTTATGTGATGTGTGACGACCCTAACATTTGCAGGTTAGGGCGAAGCTCAACCGAGAAGCTCCGTGAGGAAATTCCTTATGTAAAATAGAAACGAAAATATATTGAACACCTTATACCAAAATAGAATATTAAGGGAAATATCAGCTCTCAAAATTCAAGATTTTAAACTGTATTTCCCCACAATATCGGAAACGAAGTTGAATTAAGCTATAATTCTGTAAACATTGTTTTATGATATTGGATATTCATGCTAAGAGCAGACTTTCATTAATGCTTCCCCTCGTAATGAAAATAACAGGGGTAGCCGCCCTCTTTTTGCAGGACAATTTATTTTACTGTCAGGAATGATGAAGTTTAATGCTGGTTTATCGAGCAGTATGACGTAATGAACAAAACTGGTCCTCCTGTTGTAACTGCTTAGGGCGCACTGTTTTCGTGTAAAACGATACTTTCGACAGCAGCGATACAGTTCCAGGCTCATAGATAGGCAAAACCAACACTTACTGCAGGGAATCATGTACTGACCTTCACCAGAAACAAACACGCAGCTTCGTCTTTGCAGTGGACATACCATACACGCATGTAGGTAGTAATGCCCACATCGCTGCAACCGGAGATTTGTGGACGTTTTACACCGGTCCGGGGCTGTTGCAACAAGAGGTCCATTTTTTGTGGATTTGGCTATACTGCTCAATAAAACTGCATCTAGTTCATAAATCCTGATGGTTAAAAAGTCGTACCAGGTGTGACCAGCACTGTTATTTTCATTATAGTGGGAGGTATTAAAGAGCGTCAGCTCATAGGTTGAAGATACTAACATAAAACGTTCGGAGAATTGTAGTTAAATGTCACTTCGTATCCGATATTTTGCAGAAATTGAAATCTCAATTTTCAATGGCTTATATTTCTCCTAACATTCAGTTCAGGAAAAAAAGGTATATTTCCACTTAATTTTGCATTAGGAATCACCTCACAAAGTTTGCAGGTCGAATTCCGCCCCGCTCTGTATGTATATAATTGTTTGTGTTTTTTTCTAGGTTTTTGAAGTAGTTTATATGACGTTTAACAAGTTTCTTATGAAAATAAAAACAGTATGTACTTGATGGCTATGGGGTTAACCACTTGGCTTTCATTACCTGCGTTAACCTTTTGTTTGCTCTGTCAAAATTTTAAAATAAAGTGTTTAAGTAAAATAATAGTTTGTTCGTAAATGAACTTACATGTACATTAACACTTGGTCATGTCACAAGATCAAAGATGAAGTTTTACACGAGACTACAGGTGAGTAGAGAGTCACGAGTCAGAACACAGTCGAAGGTTCAGTACCTAGTAGTCGTAGTTATCCACCGTCTTCTCGCTGGCTGCGACCACTGTAAAAACATTTATGTTGTTGACTAAATTGCACGTGAATCAGTAACTTTCTTACTATGGCTCTGGGTCGTATAGGTTGCATTGGACTACGCTCGAATCGTTAGAAGTTGCACAACGTATAATAAATCAAAATTAGCGTACAGGTACCAAATGGACTCGAGGAATTTTTCTGCGTCTAGTCACAATCCCCTAACAAATAAATTATATTTTCGTTTGTTTCGAAATTTTGAATTAAATTTTTTGAATTTTTAGAACGTATGTCACAGTCTCGGTATTTTAACATTCTAAACATTTACTTGCCAATACCATTATTATGTGCCTGGTAATGATTTAAAAGTTATTTTACATCTCGTCTTTTTATTCAGTAAGAGGGTATATCGTTTAGGTACAGAGTCTAAGTCTAAAAATATATATATTTTCCAACAAAGTGCACAATATGTGATTATTTTACAAGTGATCATATGTATATAGAGGATCGAAGTTATTAAATTTGTGTGTTTGATACTTGAACTGTGGAGGTATAAAAGTAGTTGCCCAAATTACCATGCAATGTGAGAAATAGCTGTTGGCATGTGCTTATTTTCAAAAGAAGAGCCTGCCTTTGAAAGCGTGTCCCCAGGCCCAGCCAAGGGAAGTAGGGGGCAGAACAGCCTAAATATTTTTGCCCCTCCCCCTCAATTTTAACTGACTAGTTATTTAATTTCCTGTGAACAGCTCATCACCAAATGAGACATTACACCTGTTATTCACACTAAATAAATCGTATATCAATCTCATTTTTAAACCTTTATATAATGAACCACTTTATAACAAAACTTATCTACAGCAAAATTTGTGTTTGGCCTGGTGAAAACTGTTTAGGATATAAGCCTTTTTTTGTACTATCTATAATAAATTATTTTGTTGCTTCAGCGCAAACCTCCTTTACAACATAGACCCTGAAATGTCTCATATTTAATTTCTGTTTATGTTTCTTCAGTTTCACATAACAGTGGTGAAAACATTTTAAAAAATGCTTTATTTTTTCATAATTCAAAAAACAAATAAAAAGTTACACAAGAGCCATAATGTTGTATTAAGTGCCATAACGTTGTATTAAGAGCCATAATGTTGTATTAAGTGCCATAATTTTGTATTAAGTGCCATGAAAAATGCTACCGTTACTGTATCACTTTCTATGTACCAAACACTTTTTTTCATTCATAAGAGTATTTGATGATTGAAATTGATTATTTAAATTCATAAGTTTTGCAAAATCATTTGTGTACGTAACACTTTTTCTCAACAAAATTATAATGCACTTTTTATGATGATTTTCTTCAATAGTAGCAACAGCAATTTACTGTAGTTGTGCTCAAAAGTACTTTTCTTGCAGAAGTCTTACACAAAAGAAGAAAAGCTATTCACTTTTGACAACAACTAGGTATATTCAAAATTATGTTCATGAAAGAAAATAAGCACATTTTAATCACCTCTCTATAAAAAGAAACCTCCATAACATACACATAACAATTCAGTTGCTTCAATTTTTGTCATACGAAGTGTTTTACATTCATTTTAGGTTCGTATATTTTCTAGCCTGGGCTTTCAAGCTTACAGAAGGCCTTTTTAACATCTATATTTTCTCTCCCGTCATATGAAAAACACAATCATGTTTGGTCATTTGACGAATGTGACCTTAACATATATATATGTAAGACGCCTGAATTTGGCCGAATTTGAAGACCTCGACCATGTTGTCACATCGTATAACGTGTATGAGATTTAGTTAAACGTTTATTATGTAGATTTCAATTTCACACAATATTCTCAGTGCCCAGTAAACACTTACACACGTCTGGTTAGTATTATAATGTAACAATCTTGGGTAAGGTATTATAACTTTGTCATACTGTGTTGTAATACTTAGTTATTTTACTAAGCGAACTGAACTAATTAATAATATACAACTATCCTATATTAAGCGTTTTGTAAAGTGAGCATAATGTTATTCCTGAAAACTTCTGTTCTTGTATGAAGTGTGTAGCGGAGTCGAAGAAACTTGTTCTTTGCACGCCTTGCCTCCTACACATCCAGTTTAAAAATTATGCCAATTGCAGATTAGTGAAACAAATTTCACATTTACAAACATACAATTTTATATATTTACTGCCCTATATTTAAAATTTTTATAGCATTACAAGAACACTGGACTAGGATGAACGTGTAATGTGTTTTACGGCATAAAAGACAAAACAACTTATGTTGTAATTTTTGCTTATATAAGTGAAAAAAAATAAGAAAGGGTTTACTGCTCTATTAAAATGTATTTTAAGTTAAAATTATAATATGCATTATAATGTGTTCATCATACAATTTATCAAACTTATTATAGTAAAATTTTAGAAAGGCAAACTAAATCAGAGCTAATATAGACTTATTTTGTCTATTACTATTCATACTTTAGCTTGAATAAAGATTTATATAAGAACGTGCAGAATAATTTATACACTATGGAATTATATGTTGTACGAAGGAACTGTTTTAGCTGTTAGTTATAAATTAATTATTGCGTGTGAAATATGATCTTCACAAAAAAATTAATATTATTTATTGTTGAGTGTGTGTAAAAACACACTCTCACACTAGTCTGTCAGGCATGTCGCCGTCCCCTCCTCAACCACCTTTTTACTAGCTTCTCCCCCTGATCCACCCCCAGACTTTTTTTTTTGTCTGGCAACGGGCCTGCTTATATCATGTCCGTTTATTACATTTTCAACAGGATGTTCCGTTCTTTCATTCTACTGCATCAGTACAAAATTAAGAAAATAATATCAATCATATGGAACGTATATATTGTACAGTTTATTCGAAATATACCGTGCAGTGGAAACGCTGCTCGAAATTTTTAAGCAGCTTTTGCGGGACGTTAGTATTGTTTTTATTTGCCAAGAGTTTACCCTTTAAAGGATAACTGCTGTATGAACTCCCGACTCAGACGCGTATTTATAAGGTTTGTATGGGTCATGAGACTAGGTTGATTAGAACGTGATGACGTCTTATTCGAGTCCCTGTTTGTGTCACCGCAAAATCCGACCATTAGTACTAAAATAGTTTTACATTGGAGGGCGGCCGGGGAGAGATATTGGCAGATCTTAACATCTAGGTATTGAGACCCGATGAGGGTAAGGCGAGGTAAGTATGGAACAATGCCGGAATGAAAGGGTGGGGAAACAGGAGATCCCTGAGAAAACCCGCCGACCTGCAGCATCGTCTGGCACGATTCTCACATGCGAGAATCCTGGGAGGGTAGATCACTGTACATTTCAATCAAACCACTTGCTTATCAGTACCTAAATACTCAGTTTTAATACTACATATAAAATTTAATACTTAGTGTTTAGTACATTAAGTATATATTTCAATACTGTACTGTTACAATATATTGTTTTAAAGAATAGTCTCATCTTATCCGCTCCAAGGGAGGTGCTCAAGCCCTCTAAGCCCCCTCCCCTTGGATACGCCACTGGGTTGGTTTACAGGCTGAGGCCCGAGCCAAAGAAACTACACATATTTGAAAAAGTCTGCTGGAAATAGATGGGAAGTGGTATCAAGGAGTATTTTATTAAGAATGCGCCAACTGTACTCTTTATATAGTTGATCCGTATTCGGAAAATATCAAAGTATATTTTCCGTAAAACATCAGCCACTATCAGTGCATGTTGACACACGAAATCAATCTGTTGTCAGTTTCTAAACTTTAAGCGCGTCGTTTGGCAGGATAACATTAAAATACATTCCTAACTATTCTGAACTGCCGAAAATAAGTTTTCTTTTCTCCAGTGCATTCGCATATTGTTTAACGTTTTTGCGAAATAATTCTTCATTCCTTTCACATTGGTAGCTGTACAAGTTGTTTAGGCACCAGATTCATACCGAATATTATAATATAATTTGAATTCCTTAAAGCGCACCCCATTAACTTTATAACAAGAATCAAATGCAGCACTTAAAAAACTGTAGGTTTGCTGGAATTAAGATTTTTGTTGCTGTACAATTATTTATATTACCATTGGGCATAACAATACTTAAAATTTGGAGGGGTGCACAAATTTGTATTGTGGCCGCCCACAAAATTAGGGGGGTACAATATACCCCTTTATCCTACCCCTCACTCATCGTTCCTGTGCCTCTGACTCCGACGAGTGTAATAAGATGTTTAAAGTTGTGGCGTGCTGATTGGATTGAAGTTCCTACTACTCCTTTGACTTTTATCATATGTGGCAGAATATTATAATTTTTTTTTTTGTTTACTGAACACTTTTGAAAGCCTTGTTCAGTTTCGCCTTTCAGCGCTTGGTATTCCTGTACCATACGATGTTGGTATCCCGTACTGGCAACAATTTTTAATACTACTCCATTTTTATAAACTTGTACTACAATCTATTCCACTTTGTTCATTAATTTGGCAGTCAACGAGCATACGATGGAAAATATGCCCTACAAAAAATATTGCGTGGCCGAAAAAATATTTAGCTCTGAAAATACGAGACCGGCCATAACGGGCTTATGAAAACTATCCATCAGTATCGCTACCGTTACAGATACATGTGAGTAATGCCACATCCTCAACACACAGTGGGTCAATCACAAACATTTTTCCATTCTTCAAATGAACGTGGACAAATGAAGTAAAGACATGGCGACGCCAAATTTCAGCTGTCGATGGAATACCCTGCTCTTTAAAGTCAAGCACAGGCATTTTATATTTGGCGTCTTCGAAGTGATAATTTTTCTACATAATTTCATGTAGCGGCAGAGTGTTAAAACTGTCACAAATTTAAAGAATTATATACATGTATTGGTTAAGTAAAAGTTTAAATTGTTAGAAACCTAATATGTTACAGTTATCCATTCTTAATATAATGTGTGCAAATCGAAAGGAAAATTATTATTGGCTATTAGCAACGAATTTGGATATTACCCTTCGAAACAGACAATAAGACATTGTTAAGGTTACTCCCCAGTTTTTGTGTTATAGTAAACGTATTTACCGGCAGGTATTTTATTTTCACTTATTATTTGAAGAAATGTTCACTCAATTGCAAAACACCTACATCATTCGTTTATAGACTTAACTTAATAAACTCGTAAACGAGGATTATTGTAGTGAAGGGCCGTCATGCACGCGAGAGATCTAAGTTTAAAGTTTACGCACGCTTGAAAAATGAGCAAGTTTAACTCGAGTAAGGTGCTGAAAGCTCTAGTCGTAGTAGAAGAAATACTGGAAAATTTACGATCAAGACAAGAAGAAGGGACAGTTACAACGTCCTCAAGCTAGTTGCGAGGGACATGGCGGCTGTACTGGTTCTTGTGTCCCGGCCATGTGTACATGAACCATGATGGAGGGACTATGCGACACAAAACCCAGTAGGAAGTAAAATTGCAGATTGTCTGCCTTCTCATGAAGCAGTTGTCCTAACACTACACATTACTTCAGTGGGTGACGTCGATCGTACACACCACAAAAAAAAATTGCACCACTTGTACTTGGTCGCAGATACGGGATGTTGGTTTAGACAGTTTGCGCATTACAAAACACATGTGTCAAGTCTGTAGTGGTGGACTGTGGATTTAATCTCAAACTTTCTCTTGGACCGTGAACAATCCAGGGTGGTGTGGAGAGATTTGCGCGACTCTTAACATCGAGGTCTTGAGAGCCGATGAGGGTGAAACGAGGTTAGTAAGGAGGAGCGCCGGAAAGCTAGGATGGGAGAAACGGGAGATTGGCGAGAAAACCCGCTGACCATCGGCATACTCCGGTATGGAACCCAGTTCGTCTTGGTAGGAAGAACCTAGAAATTCAGAAATTTCAGTGGTGCAAATCTTTTTTTGCTACTCCATTGTTCTAAAATGTTTTTATATCAGCTTTCACAAATAATCTTGTCCATGTAGCTACATTTTCTATGTAATTAACAGGACGATCTGGTATGACTGTATCGTTCCTGGTATCCGCATTGTACATAAACATATCATTTCAGTACAAGGCTTTTCTTTGTACCATCTCTTTTTAGTTAAAAAAGATAAAGAAATAGGGTCCACCAGTTTAATTTGGAAATGGAGGAGGGAGGGATAGAATTCGGTAGCCAAAACTTTTCCCTTGCAAATACTAGTTTTAGAGTAAGTTTCGCATAAAATGTGTGTTTAAGTAGTTTCTTGTGCGCAATTAAATTAACAATGCTGGCATTGCACTAAAGGCCTGTCAGGGCTTTAGTGACTTCAAAACTTAAAGCGCAGGCAGTAGCGGCTAGCAGCGATATCGAATGGGGGCTCCAAAAAATTCGAGCTGTCACTGGTCCACTATGATTAAATAACCACACAGAGGCAAAGACTATATCGATGTAAGCAAACTCAGTCAGCCCCTGACGTCATTTAATAATTCATTGTTTTACGCTAGTCATGGCTAGCTGAACAGTTTTAAAAGCCCATGTGTTAATTGTGTATTCTTCCAACATATGTAAAATTAGCATTGCCATATATGCCTGATCACTTTATTCATACGTCGGTCAAATGAAACTATGAAGTTATTAGAAAAGTAAATATTTAACAAATTCGATCATTCTTGCACTTGTATGAATTAATGAAGGCAGAAAGCACAACAAATCATCTTAATTTAACATTTAGATATGAAACTATAGTCTCTCAATAGTTACAAACTTACCGGGTGTGGGGGGGATGACTCACCTCGAGCCTCCCCTCCCCCAGGCAGACTCGCTTGCCGGGGGGGGGGATTGATTGACGGTGACCCGGCTGTCGTCACGCCACCCCCCCCCCCCCTGCTGGAGAAGCCGACGAGTTTAGAGGATGCGAGATAATATTCTGGGAGCTAGGGCCCTCAGCGCAATGTGGCATTTAGAGAAATTTCTGAGCGATGGCCTACAACGCTATAAATATTGCAGCGGCTTTAGGATCTGCAGTTATGGTGAAAGCCTTCTGGGTGAGTGCAGTAACCAGACGAAGTCTAATGCAGTGAGGGACATCGGAGAATAGGATGGACGACTTCGGGAGATTACGAGGCAGTGGCCGACGAGGTTTTCGTGGTGTGAATGGCCGAGAGGATGTGAAACCCGACGAGTGAAGGCTACCGTGCTTGAGGGTGCTCGGAGAACTCTACAACATTGCGGACTGGTGGGATCTGGACTATACTGTGGTAGGATTGTATATGATACGGACTGTAGTGTAAATATTGGAACTGTCAAATATGGACCTATTATTTATTAAACAATTGAATAGGTTTTGATACACTGACAGTAATGACTAATTTTTAATAATTTAATTATGTTAATTTTTAAGGTAATTGTGAATTGTATTGAGTGAATTCATTAATTGTCATAAGCACGTGATATAAATTTATTGTGAGATGGTTGGCCAAGATAAAAATTTTTTGGAGTTATTGTAAATAAAATTAGGAGATTATTTAATTAAGACCTTCATCTCTTAACGAACTTGGTTTAGCCCGTTGACTCTGAGAGAAATTGTAACAAAATATTTGTTTTGGCAAGCACCTGACTAATTCGTCCGTATGCAGCGATTTGTAATTGACGTTCTGCGTAATAGATAAGTAAGGTCATTTTGTTGGCCTGTGCTCCTCAAGTTCCGCACCTACGTACGTGCTTTTAGAGCTGGCGCTCGCCGAGTCATAACTGGTTCACATGTACACCGTGACACAATGAGAAGTTGAACTCAAGCCAAAATTTGTGCTCATAGGAAGAGCAGATTTTGCCAATATTTCCCAGAAATCCGTCGGTTCACATGTTTTATACAAACACTTTCCTGGATCGTAATACTGATATAGCAGTCTGCTAAATGTCAGCTTATTTTAATGGAATTAGTGAATCCTAATGTAATTGTTACTCAGCTTGTTTAACAAATAAATATAATTTGGAAACAAGCCGATAAGTAAAACTGAAAATATCGTTTTTTGTTTTTAATTTCGAAATCAAATTATATCTGTTTAAATAACATCCTGTAAAATATTTGAACGCAGCATGGTAAACTTGAGTGGCCGAAATGAAGCAAGCTAATGGTGAAAACAAATGCAGTTGCGGCAAGCTCCAGTGACTGGTGACTGTGAGTGCGCTTACATTCACCAATTCACAACATAACAAACGCCTGATGACTTGAAGTCACTTTTGATAAGGCTCGAAAAATTTCTCGGATTAAACTTCAGGACAAGCTAGACTTCAAACATGTCTACCTTTCGGTTGCTTTCAATTTGGATCACCGTAATTTAATTACGACCTGGCATTAAACTAGCACCAAATCCCGTGCTACTTCATCTGAGGTAAAAGCGGTTACTGAACCCACAAAATTTTACTGATCCTACTTATAGGCAGAGACTATACATACGGTGGACTGATGTTCATGTCAACACCAGCTTACTAATTGCCAGCATAATAGTTTATATTGCTCCAATAAACTACGACGTGGGCATTCGATTGCGTTTAGCTATTCAACAGTCGTTTGTACTTTTTTTAAAACAATAAATAATTCTAATATATTTTATGTATTTTAAAAGACGTTTGAAAAATTTACGAACACGTATTTCAATAAATATTGTTCTGACGTTGACAGTCGTAGTAGCAAAAGAAAACAAATAAGTTAAATGTGTAGCCTATGGTATTGGTTTCTGCAAAGCTGTCACGCACATTCTACCCTGCATACCCTTTTTACGTGTAACACGTGATGGTCACATTTAGCAACAGTTATACTTTGCGACTGCTGTGTGAAGGTGCCAGTTCATGGCCGTGTGTGTTTCAGAAAGTGGCCAGTGGCTCAGCGAATACCGTGCAGGGAAAATGTGGTAGAGTGCTCTATCTAACTGCCCAGTAGTCCCAACATTAGGCTGTTTTTCTGCCAATACCACTATAAAGAACAATGCGGGTATGATTTGAGGTCTCGTAAGCACGTGTTAAGCTAGATTATGTTCGTACAGTTTTATTGCAATTAGAATATGTAAAGTTAGTCAAAGTATTTTCTTCATATAAAAGGTTGAGGCGTTTGAAAATTCTAATTGAAATAAACACGTTCATGACGGCTGATCGTGTGTGTGTGTGTCTTTGACAGTTGTAGTTGCATTGGTAAATCAATGTTGGGGACATTAGCAGAAGACAAAAGGCAATATACCTCTTTCTTATGTAGTCTGTGGTGGATACCGTGGACTCTCCCTGTGGTCGTATTAATCACGAACAGTGCTTAGCGTCCCCATGTTTCCAGGACTGCACGTTGCCAGTGTTGGCAACACTGCAGGGCTAATCACCCTCGCTGTATGGCGGAGAGAGTTCGGTTCCTACGGTGTCGTAAAATGCAGATCCGCGCGCGCGTCTCCTCTGTCACGTTATACCTCCCGCCCACCTCCCCCACACGCTGGAGTATCGCCCTGCAGTTAGGCATGATTGAGAGTTGTCCCCGGGTTTTACGACTGCTCGTTTGCGCGCGTCGCGACGCCCCTTCATTACGCCGACGTCGGTGCGTCGTTGCTCCTCGCCGCCCGACCATCAAACACTTCTCCGGCGTCGCCAGTTGCCGTTGTTAAAGGCGATCCCTAGTAGTGGGAGAGATGCCCGCGACAATCTACGACAAGTGGACACCTCTTCCGAAACTTCAAGTGGAAAGTGGCGCTATTAGTGTAATGTTCTTATATTGCGGCGTTACATGTTTGGAACCATAAAATGTGTTAAGCATTCAATATTAAAATTTTTTCTTCGAAAAGGCACAGGATATCGCTCAGATGATTGGCTAAATTACAATTCAAATCAGAAAACTACAATCCAATTGAGTAACTTCGTTTTGTTACTTTGTAGAATAAATATGAATTAATTATTGATTTCCTCCCGAGAATGACTACAGAACCAATAATACTGCGAGGTCAAACGAGTCAAACGATAATCGTCTCTAAAAAATTAATAAATAGCGTTTTATGTCCTAAAAAGTTGTGTTAAAAAAAATTAATTTCAAACTTAACTAATACTATATATATATATATATATATATATATATATATATATATATATATATATATATATATATATACATATATATATATAGACACACACATCCACTAAGGCGTCCAACTTTTTCCCTTAAAGTGATTTTGCCTACCGAATGAGTTTTAGGACTGCGCCATTTTTTTATTGCAGTTAGTATAGAAATAGATTATTGCATCTGTTTACTATCGGACAGTCAGAAATATTATACAGTAGGTATGATACTTTATTTTGACGAAGTTTGAATACACTGCTACAATACAGCCAGACTTATTGGACAGGAATCCGACCGTTCAGAGGCGACAAGATTACTGTATATTACATGGCAGTGGAGTAGAGAGAGTGCAGAAATTTGAGCCGCTCCTAAGTGTGGGACGGACCCGCGCGTTTTTTGTGAAATAGTTTTGTGCACGAATACGCGTATCTCAGAAAATAAATGTTCTGCAAATACGACTGTTTGTCAGAAAAAAAATAAAAAAGCTATGTCCCCAATTATTTTACATGTTTTATATTAAGTGTATTCTTAGAGAAAAAATGGGGCGTGGCTGTATTGGGTACACGGCCGATTGTTTTGCGTGAATAAGTCTACGTTAACGCTCTCGGACGCCTTGATATTTTTTTTACGTTCCCGGCACCGCTTCACTCGATCATATGGAGTTTTATGGGTATGGATTGCTTTTGACATTCTCTTTCCAACCGTATACGATTTATTTATTTCGACTTGGCTTTTTGACGGGTATAGACCGATATTGTGTAAAGTTTTCTTAATTTTTTTTACATTAAACTCATACAATTTCACCATAACCACGCCACACAAATGTTTTATACACACAATCGATTGATCTTGACGAGAGCTGTCGATTGAAACTCAAATGAGCGTCGTAGGTGCTCCTAGTCAAAAGTTATACTACGCTGATGTTATGAGACGTGGCGAAACGAACTCAAAATTGCGGATTAGGTGGTAAAAGTGACAAAAAATTGTCTTTTAGATACAATTTTGATAATCTATAGTATAGAAGCATTAATTATTTTCCTTATCGGGTTTTCATGCATTTATTTATGCTTGTAAATCCGGCGTTGATGTAATTTTTACATTTGAGCTTAATTGTGTTAGGTAAAATAGGTTCCCCATTATACATTTTATATAATTTTAAAGGCAAGACGTTTTGAAATAATAAAGACACAGTAAAACGGGTCGGAGAAGCCCAATATAATATAGACGAGAAAAGAGAATAAGAAGAGATGCTACCAATGAAAGCCTCACCTTACTAAGAAATTGTCGGATATTCACTGGCATTTCCGTTTTTAAGAAGCTTTGCCACCCGTCGAGCTGTTTGTTTTTCCTTTTCGTGTCATTTCATTTTTCTGAAAAGCGCAATTTAAACATGCGCCAGCGTTATTTACTTTTTGGTACAATTCTGAAGAACGTAGAAACGTTCAGGAAGTGAGTGGGGAGTAATAAAAATGTATCCATGCAGTTTGTGTAGGAACAGCAACTTAAAAACTAAATTATAACGAAACGGCGATTTACTGTGGACGTTACAGGACAATAGCATGTTTAAACATCTTTAGGCAAGCTCCTGTTTGACAATGCGCATTTTAGGCTAAAAGCTCTAATATTAACCTGATCGAGACTGTAAGAAAGATGGGAGATTTTTGGGAAATGTGTTTTAGGCGAAATATCTAAGTGGTTGTACGTCTGTTATGCTAAATGCATGTTAGGCTGAACACCTGTTAAGCTAAGCACAATGTAGTTCTAAAACTAGGGTGTAAATCTGGTATAGGCTGTTCACAGTAAAATGAGCATTTTTGAAAGTCCTGCCAATGATCTACTTGAATGCAGGTTGTGTATTCCTCTGCCTTATGTAAAATTAACATTTCCATCGGCCTCATCATTTTATTGATGCGTCGGTCAAGTGAAATTGTAAAATTATTAGGAAAGTAAAAATCTAATAATCTGCTCAAATTCACACTTCGATGCATTAAAAAACCAGAAAACGAAATAAATAATTATAAATTACCACAAACGGTTACCTAACACTCTTTATTCGACGTTAAAGTACGGAACTACTTTCCAGCCATCGTTACCAACTTTACTGGACTAATGTCACTCAGTGCATCGGTTAAAATATATGCTTTCAGGGGCAGTGACTTTTTAAAAGTTAATTTCTTAAGTGCTCACTTTATCGTGAACAGCCTTTAGAATTTATGTCAGGAAAAATATCCTTAATGTCCCCAGTGCTAAGTGACGTAGGCCAAACGTTGCAATATTAGTTTGGGTGTCCAGTATATCACTCTTACAACCTGCCCACATTCCACGGAACCTTATAATACTGTTTCACTTCCCTTCACAACACGCGATGCAGACCAGAAACAACTTTAGATGTTTTTTCTACGCTTGCTAATGCCAAAATACTTGCAGGAATTTTTAACAGCGTATTATAAACAAGTCCGTGAGATTTTGAAAGCCATTTGGGGAAATTGAGGCCTGGGATCTACTTCACTTGGTTACGTTGCAAAGCAAACTGTACCTTACAACAACGTTATTTTGTGTTGCGCTATAACAATTGGTGCTATGAAGTAAATAAAATTTATTATTACCGTGGGTGAAAATGACTGCATTTTCAGCCTTTGTTAAGAAAAACCAGGTCAAATAGCGACATACTTTGCTCTCTTATAGTCAAAATAAGGATAGCTGTATTAAAATTAAAAAATATATATCTTTTAACCTACATAAGTGATGGAAACGATAATGAATAATCACGGGAACGTATTTGTAAGGTTAGTAATTTCTTTAATTTGCATTCAGTTAAAGAAGTGTAACCGTTCGAGCATGAGCATGAGCATGTATTACTTTGGTAACCATCTAACTGAAATATGCCCATCAACAAGTTCAGCAGTCTGTACTGTAACCGCGCCCGCGCCCTGGCGGAAATAAATTGAACGTGCTGAATACTTTTGCAGTTTTTATGGGTCAGCTGAGTGCGGAGGTGTTATAGAATGTTCACGATAAAATGAGCACTTTCGAAACCAACCTATGGAAAATGTCACTGCCCCTACCTGCATACATTTTAACGGGCAAACACTGAGTGGCATACACCCAGTAAAGTTGGTAACGATGAAAGGAAAGTAGTTCCAAGTCTGAACGTTGCATTAAAATGTTAGTGAAAACTGAGATTACTGCGCGCGGTATTTCCAAATGTTTGTGTATATGCCCCTGTTTACAAGGTAGAGCGCATCGCAGCGGCCATTCGCATGATATCGTTTGAAGTCGTTAGAAGTTGGGCGTAAAAAGAAAGCCGGCGAGTAAAAACGCGAAGCAATAAATTACGGGATGCAGTGTCGTGTAGCGGAACTCCAGCCATGCGGGGCCATCTCTGGATCAAGCCGCGGGGTGTAAAATGTCTGAGATCCGTGGAAAGAAAAAGAAATAAAAATAAAAACGAGAGTGGCGAGTGTCGTTCACGGTCGAGCGTGCTCAACTGCATTTTCGCGAGGCCGCTTCGGTCCGTTCACAGCAATCTTTCAAACTTCTGCGAGTTACTTAAAAAGAAAACTGTTGCATACTTTACGAGCAGGAGAAACTGAGAGTCGCGAGCTGCAGCGCACGTTCTTATGTCTATATATTTTTGACTATTGGGATTATATAAAAGAGTGAACACGGAATTTATTCGGTTTTTACTAAGTAGTCGTTAAAATATCAGTTATAGTTAGGGGCGAGATTTTGTAGGGTTATTTTAAGGCATATTTCGTTTTTAAAAATACCTTATTTCGGTGTTATCGGTTGTATTATGAAAGACTTAGAAATTGAAACGTCATAACTAAAATTGTGCATTATTAGGGCCTTCATTGAACTGTGTTATTTTAATACAAATTTTATTATTAAATATTGTTGATAATTTATTCTTATATGCGTATTTCCATTAAAATTTTATAATGTTTATGCAATACATAAGGTACAGCAAAGTATTACCATTGGTTAAAAATCACTTTTCAAAGGTATTGTTTCTTCGTAATTTGTATGAGGTTTCTAAATAGTGTAAATTTGTGAATTTGTTGACTATTTACTTGTATAATAATTTTACAGTGTAATTTGACCAAGGCTTGCATAAAGTGATGAAGCTAGTAGCATGATTTATTAGGTTCTGGCACATGCTGATCAGGGATCAGGGCCGGGGGCCGACCGCTGTCATCTTGGATTACGTCATTTCCGGCCGTCATATTGGATTACGTCATCCCCGGTCACAATCATGGATTACGTCATTTCCGGCCGTCATCTTGAATTTCATTTCTTCATGCTCTATCATTCAACTTCGGCGTCCACCATCTTTGATTCAATTTATTCATGCTCTCTCATTTCGCCTTGGCATCCGCCATTTTGTATCCCAGTTATTTGTGCTATATCATTCCACTTATACGTCCACCATCTTGGATTAAATTTTTATTAGTCACCATCATGTTCTATCACCATCTTGGATTACGTTTATTCATCCTCTACCATTCCTCCTCGGTGTCCAACATTTTGGATTACATTTCTTTAGTCATCTGCATTCCACCTCATACTCTATCATTCCACCTCGGCGTCCACCATCTTGGACTCTATTTCTTCATGCACGAATAGTTTGGATATGGTTTTATAGACAAAAAAATAACATTCAATACTGGAAATAAAATTATTTTTATGTTTGCTTTTACAATTTTGCTACTATCGTTAAATGTTAATTTCTCATCCACATGGTATTCAACATATACAGCTGTTATTCACTCAGCCAAAATGACAACAGCTTAAAAATTTTTTTTTTCTTATCATGATCTGAAAACTTATATTATTATCGTTATCACTCAGTTTATTCATTTTTGAATTCTGATTGTTGGTCATGGTTTCACAGATAAAATAATATATTTTGACTAAATTTCATTTATTTTGTTTTTTAACTGAAATTTCGGTGTTATATCGTTTTTATCGCCATTCACCGTATAATCTTGGTTCTAGCTATAGTCCATTCATGATTGCTGTCGAAATTTCTGAAACCCCGCTAAAAATCTACTTCTAGGATATTTCTCCACATCATGCAAACAAAGCTTAACCAAGTCTAGAAAATTACACGAAAGTGACAACGTATCGCATTCGTGCGCACTCAATTTTATTATATTTTACACGAGAACTATTTCTTACTAGGCGTTACCAACACACGTATTTTATCTCTGCTTTTGTTCAAATTAATTATAAATGGAATATTATATTTTATAAGAAAAACATAAGTTAAAGTTCACACTCTAAATCTGAATCAGTGAGAATTTCACTGTTGAGAATTTCAAACAGATCTGACTGATTCAACAGTTACTTCAGTGAATTTAACTGATGAATCAGTGAAATAATACCAGATTTCCTTCACTTATTGATTAAGTGACATTTTCCACTGATTTATCAGTCATTTTTTTCACTGTTTACTCAGTGGTTTATTTTTGACTGATGGATCAGTTAAACAGCGTGTAAAAATGGCCGTCAAACAACGTTTAAAAATGGCCACTAACCAAAGTTTATCAAACGAAATCACGAATAAACTAATAAAAATATTACAAAATAATTTCTAAAATGTGTTTCGTCTTTCAAAGCGCCATTTTACGAGATAATATGAAGACTCAGCAGTATGTAGTCGCAAAATTTTATCGTTATTTTATCGGGTAATTGCCAATGGCAATAATCTACTGATAATTAAACATTTTTACTTCAATTATAAGGTAATAATTACTAGACAAAAGTTTAGAATTTAAGTTTGCTCTACAGCGTTTTGTATATGCCAGAGAGGTACAGTTGTAGTTTCAAAATTAGTGTACCTAAACAAATTAATGTGCTAGGAATCAGTAATTAAACATGGCGCGTTAAGCCGAGCCTTAATATACTGCTAACATTATATAAATATGTTTATGATTCTTCCCTTGGCCTGAATATCGACGCGACGCTGCAGTTTGCTTGACTAATCCACGTTGACATGATTCATTAGAACGTAATAGGAGCCGTGATGATGTAATGGTTAAACTACACGCCTCCCAAAGAGATGAAACTGGTTCGATACACAGCAAAGTCGCTCCCGGATTTTCGCATGTGGGAAACGTGCCGGACGATGCCACTGGTCGGCGGGTTTTCCTGTAGATCTCCTGTTTCCCCCGCCTTCGCATTCCGGCGCTGCTCCGTACTCACCTCGTTTCACTCTCATCGGCTCCCAAGAACACGCTGTGAAGAGCCGCCCACTGCACAACTCTCCACTTACAGCATGTTGGATTGGAGCGGTCGCTGGCGTCTTAGCAGGACGAGCGAGGAGGATGGGGAGGATGATCGTGAACAGACTGCAGTTCCGCAGAACCTGGCGGTCACGCTCGACGAGGCGCGGCTAACGTAGCGAGGTGCCAGGGCTTTG
Source organism: Dryococelus australis (assembly GCA_029891345.1). Classification (NCBI taxonomy): domain Eukaryota; kingdom Metazoa; phylum Arthropoda; class Insecta; order Phasmatodea; family Phasmatidae; genus Dryococelus; species Dryococelus australis. The sequence goes on along the minus strand of CM057002.1, from coordinate 95,964,658 downwards.
AACCCGCAATCCACTCCTCATAGAAGGTGCGAGCCTTGTTACTGCGTCGCTGTCCCACTTACTTTCGGCTCCGGCCTCCTACTGCTTCGGTTTTTTTTTAAGGTCGAAGTGAAACAACCGCCTAAGAAGCACTACACCCGAGTATACAAAGTGAGGAACTCGTAAAAAAAAACGTTGTACAGACACAAATAAAATTCTCAGAAAAGCTGTATATGAAAGAAGAATGTACATACTTTGCAACATTGTAAAATATTATACTAAATTATACTTTTAAAATCTAAAAAAATAATCGTTTAAAAATTTCAGTATTTTTAACAAAAATTTAAGCACATTTCAATTCTGGATACTCCAGAAAGAAGAATTTTCAAGAAAATCTTCCTCATGGAATATCGTCATAATATTCACTACGATTGTGTGTAAGAAAATTCTAATAACAATCTAAGAAACAAAAATAATGTAGGAAACAATTTTTTAATTATTTTTATGTGCGTCCATTTGTCACAAACATTTATGGCTGAAACTGACGTAATTAAAGTTAATTATAAAATTAATATGATACATTAATACTATGATTTAGTTACACAATATCACAGTAAATATTATGAAGATCTTTCCTAAAGAAGATTTTCTTGTAAATTCTGCTTTCTGAAGCATCTAAATCGGTAATGCGCTTAAATTTAGTTAAAAATGCGGACTCTATTGAGCGATCAATTTTTTTTACATTTAAAAAGTATGTTTTAGTGAAATATTTTATTATGTTGAAAAATATGTACATTCATTTTTCATATAAAGCATTAATCACATTTTTCTGACAATTTTTATGGTGTCTGTACTAATTTTTTATGAGTTCTTCACATTGTACAGTCAGGTGCAGAGCTCCATGGGGAGTTGATTTACTTCAACCTTAAGTCTTGCGCTATTAAAGAGAGGGGGAGTGAAATTCGTTATTGCCCTTAAGAATGGGTTGTACCACCGCATTCTTTCTGAAATAGTTGTTTGCGCGTATACGCGTATCTCGGTAAATAAATGTTCTGCAAATACGACTTTTTTTCATAAAAGATAAAATCAATTACCTATGCCCCTATTTTTTTTACTTTTGTCATATTAAGTGTATTCTTGGAGAAAAAAATTTGTGAAAATGGTCAAATATCGCATTTTTAAATCTTGTGTATGCAGTGTTTTTGAGCGGCAAGAGAAAAGTACAAATATACGGGCGTAGTTTAATCTGTGGGCTTTCATCGCGTGATATAAAACCCCACTGTTACAGGTCTAATTTGCACAGTAAAGCGGTACGACGGAAACACTGCACGCCTTACGCGTAGGAGCGAAGTGGCACTAGGCATGCAGGTTAGTTCCGCCCGTATCGCTCCCTCGCTTCTTAACCTGGGATGCACATGTCCATCCCACTCTTAAAGGACATTCATGAGAAGCAAATATTATTTAGTATCTTTGATAATACTTTATTTTGATGTGAAATATTGGTCTTAAGTAAGCGTGCCAACAAGTAAAACCACTTTAAAAAGACTATAGGTCCATATCGATATATTTTTAATGTTTCGAATTATGCAAATGAGCGGATTCGTTAACTATTTACTTTCATAATAATTTCACAATTTTATTTGACCAAGGCCTGCAAAAAGTGATGAGGCTAGTAGCATGATTTAGTAGGTTCTGGCACATGCGGATCAGGGATCGGGGCCAGGGGTCGACCGCTGTCACCTTGGATTACGTCATTTCCGGCCGCCATATTGGATTACGTCATCCCTGGTCACAATCATGGATTATGTCATTTCCGGCCACCATCTTGGATTGAGTAATTTCTGGCCGCCATATTGAATTTCATTTCTTCATTCTCTATAATTCAACATCGGCGTCCACCATCTTTGATTCAATTTCTTCATGCTCTATCATTCCACCTTGGCATCCGCCATTTTGGATCCCACTTATTTGTGCTATATCATTCCACTTCAGCATCCACCATCTTGGATTAAATTTTTATTAGTCACCATCATATCCTATCACCAATTTGGATTACATTTATTCATCCTCTACCATTCCTCCTTGGTGTCCAACATTTTGGATTACATTTATTTAGTCATCTGCATTCCACCTCATGCTTTATCATTCCACCTCGGCGTCCACCATCTTGGATTCTATTTCTTCATGCTATATCATTTCACATCATCATCCACCATATTGGATTCAAATTATTCGTGCTCTATCATTCTACCATCTTGTTCATCCATTTTTATTAGTCACCATCATACCGCATCATGCTCTATTATTCTGGTAATGTGACCACCATATTGGATTACACTTCTCATCTATGCTCGACTACCATCCTGTCCGCTATTTTGTTTTTGGCTGCCATATTGTTTCCCACTCATGCACATACACACAGACACCTACCTACTGCTCTACCTACCAGTCTACCTACCCACAACCACTACACCTCTTCTTACCTTCCCACCTACCCACTGTCCTACCAACTTACCATTATACTTAAACACCTACTGCTCTACACACCTACCCACAACTCCACCCTTGTACCCACCACTCTACTAACCTACTTTCATAACAACTAAACTATCCATCCACCCAGTGCCCTACCCACCACTCTATGAACCTACACACACCCACCTACCCAACACTTCACCTACCTACCCATCCACCTTTCACTTTACCATCCTACCCCATTCCTAAAGCTCTACTAACCTACACACCTACCTACTGCTCTACCCATCTAACCAACTGCCTGCCATTTTACCTAACCACATTTCAGCACCTCTACTTACTCCTCAATGCTGACTCCATACTAATCTCCAAACCCTCCACACTTAGTACTACAAGTACTGCAGGCACCACAATTGACAACACACAACTCTCCGCACCCTCAGCACAACTCTCTGCACCCTCAGCACAACTCTCCGCACCCTCCACACACCTCTCTGCACCCTCTACACTTATCTCCGCACACTCAGCACACATCTCCGCACACTCCACATGGCACTCCGCATATGCACACACCTCTCCACACCCTACCTACATACCTACTACTCTACACACCTACCTACCAACCCTCTGCTCTGTCCACCTACCTACCAACTGCTCTACCTGACTACCCACCCACTATTCTACCCAACTGTCGCTCTAACCACTTACTGCTCTACCCACTTACCCACACACCCATTGTTCTCTTTACTTTCCCGCCTACCCATTACTCCACCCACCACCAGTCCTACCCACTGCTCTTCATACTTAACACTTACTATCTTAATTACTGACTAAACTCTCACCCTCCTCTATAATTACCCACCAACTGCTCTACTTACAGCTGTACCCATCTACCTAACAATCTACCCTCCTACCCTCTAACCCTCTGCTCTACCTACCACTTTAATACCTACTAACCTACCTACTGCTCTACCCATCTCACTACTCAAAACATACCATTCATATCATCAGACTAAACAACAAAATTTTCAAGCCATACATTTCAACCTTTTATACGAACCATCTCACCTGTCATCATACCTCCTGCCCTCCTGTTTAATAGCCATACAGGCATGTCACACTCAGAGGCAAAGCTATTCCATTAAAAAAACTTCCTCCTGCAGTCAACCCAAACTACTACAATGTTCCCATTCACACATTTCAGGCATCGCTACTACAATACTGATAGGTCATACAAGCAAGAGACACTGACAAACCAGTCAACCAACGAATATACCCAGCTCATCATATAGAATAGTTAACAAAAAAAGAGACTGGCCTCACATCTCTAGCAAAATCTGTCAAGAGGTTATATCTCTCGAACAGTAGACGCCAGTATGGCTGACCGAGTTGCAAAGGAGATGAAAGCGAAGAGTAGAGGAGGACGAGACTCGTTTGAACATTGCTGCTAGGGAGGTGCTTGTCGACAATCAGATGGTTTGTTTAATGAGTGATGTGATATTTGGCTGGTGTCTGATGGTAATGAATTTATGATGGGTATGCTGGTGTTGCGAATTTTGGTGCATTTTCCCCCAATTTTTTGTGTTTTTTCTTTATTTTGCAGTATTGGAAAGTGGCTAGAGTAGTAGGTAGGCGAGTCGAGCAGTAGGTAGGTGAGTAGGTGATTAGAGTTATAGGTAGATGGATGAAGCGATGGGTGAATTGGTAGAATGGTGGGTAGGTAAGTGCATAGAGCAGTAAGAAGATGGGTAGATTTTTAGATAAGTGAAGGGGTAACTAGTTGGGTAGATAGGTAGAGCAATGAATGAGTGGGCAGGTAAATGTGTGAATTGAGCAATAGATAGGTGGGTGGGTGGAGTGATAGTTAGGTGGTTAGGTAGGTAAAATTTGGGTAGGTAGGTGGATAGAGCAGTGAGTAGATGGGTGGAGTGGTGATTAGAAGTGTAGAGTGGTGGGTAGATTGGTTGAGTGGTGGGTAGGTGAGTAGTGCAGTGGGTAGGTGTGTAGAGCTTTGGGTGGGACAGTAGGTAGAGCAGTAGGTAGGTTGTTTGGTAGATAGGTAGGTGGGTAGAACAATGGGTTGGTGGGTAGAGAAGGGGGTAGAGTTTTGGTTAGTGTGATGGGCAGAGCAGTAAGTATGTGAGTAGGTGGTTAGAGTGGTAGGTAGAGCAGTGGGTGGGAGGGTAGAGTTTTTGATAGGTGGGTACGGCTGTAAGTAGAGCAGTAGGAGGGTAATTACAGAGGAGGGTGAATGTTTAGTGGGTAGGTGGATACAACCATAAGTAAGTCAGTAATTAAGATAAGTGTTAGGTATGAAGAGCAGCAAGTAAGACTAATGCTGGGTAGGTGAGTATTTGAGTTGAGCCGTAGGTGGGTAGGTCGATATGAAGGTGGGTAGAGCAGTAGGTGGAGAGTTGGGTAGAGCAATATGTTATTGTTGAGGTGGGTAGAGCAGTGGGTGTGTAGATAAGTATTTAGAGTGGTGAATATGTGGGTAGAGCATTGGTTGGAGTGGTGAGTAGTTGTGTAGCACAGGAGGTGGTTAGGTAGTTGGGTAGTTTGGTGGAGCAGTGGGTAGGTGGTTGGTAGGTAGCTGGAAAGGTGGTAAGGAGAGAGTAGTGTGTATTTTTCGAAATTATTATTTCTGCATGTAGGCAGGATGTTGGTTAGATTGGTAGAACAGTAGGTATGTGTGTAGGTCAGTAGAGAGTTAGTAATATGGGTGGATGGTAGAATGATAGGTGAATGGGTAGGTAGGTAGAGTGGTAGGTATGTGTGTATATGGATAGAGCTGTGTGTAGGTGTATAGAGTGGAGGGTAGGACATTGGGTGGGTGGATCTATTAGCTGTTATGTAAGTAGATTAGTAGAGTGATGGGTAGGTGGGTAGAATGGTAGGTGAGAAGAGTGGTAAGTAGTGGAGTGGGTAGAGCAGTGGGTATGTAGGTAGGTAAGTATAGTGGTGTGTAGGTAGGTAGAGTGGTGGGTAGATAGGTTGAGTGGTGGGTAAGTTGGAAGTGCAGTGGGTAGGTGTGTAGAGCTTTGGGTGGGACAGTAGGTAGAGTGGTGGGTAGGTTGGTTGGTTGGTAGATAGGTAGAGCAATGGATTGGTGAGTAGAGAAGTGGGTAGATTTTTGGGTGTGTAGGTAAGTATATAGAGTGGTGGGTATGTGGGTAGAGCATTGGTTGGAGTGGTGAGTAGGTGTGTAGAGCAGGAGGTGGTTAGGTAGTTGGGTATGTGGGTGGAGCAATGGGTAGGTGGGAAGGTAAGAAGAGCAGTGAGTGTGTAGGTAGGCAGAATGGTAGGCAGTAGGTTAGATCGGTAGTGCTATAGTTATGTGTGTAGGTTAGTAAAACTTTAGGAATGGGTAGGATGGTAGAGTGATAGGCGGATGGGTGGGTATGTAGAGTGTTGGATAGATGGGTTGGGTGTGTAGATGGGTAGAACTGTAGGTAGGTAGGTGTGTGTAGGTTCATATAGTGGTGGGTAGGGCAGTGGGCGGATGGATAGTTTAGTATGAAAGTAGGTTAGTGGAGTGGTGGGTACATGGGTGGAGTGTGAGTAGGTGTGTAGAGCAGTAGGTGTTTAGATAAGAGGGTAGGTTGGTAGGGCAGTGGGTAGGTGGGAAGGTAAGAAGAGCAGTTGGGATTGTAGACAGGTAGAGCAGTAGGTAGGTGTCTTTGTGTAGGTGCATAGATTGGAAAAAATATGGCGGCCAGAAACAATAGCGGACAGGATGGTTGTCGACCATATGTGAGGTGGAATCCAATATGGTCGTCACATGATCAGAATGATAGAGCATGATGTGGCTTGGTGGCGACAAAAAAGTATAAACAAGATGGTGGGTGAAAAGGTGAAATAATAGAGTATTATGTAATATGATGGTGACTAATAAAATGGATAAACAATATGGTAGACTGATAGGGCATGCAGAATTTGAATCCAAGGTGGTGGATGCTGAGGTGGAATTATAGAGCATGAGGTGGAACAGAGGCGAATAAAGAAATGTATCAAAGATGGTGGACGCCGAGGTGGAATGATAGAGCATGATGTTGCATGGTGGTGACTAATTAAAATGTATTCCAAGATGGTGGACGCTGGGGTGGAACAATATAGCACGAAGAACTGGAATCCAAGATGGTGTATGACGAGGTGGAATGATAGAGCATGAAGAAATGAAATCCAAGATGGTAGCTGGAAATGACATAATCCAAGATGACGGGGGTCGGCCTCGGCTCCGATCACTGATCCTCCTGTGCCAGAACGTACTAAATCATACTACTGAGGCTCAAAATAAAGTAAACTTACATAAGGCGGAAGAATACATAACGTGCATACAAGTAGATCTTAAGCAGGGCTTTCAAAAGTGCTCCTTTTACCGCAAACAGTCTATATTACTGTGTGACTTCTCGAGGACAATAGACAGACGAGATCAGCAGATAGGACAGTGCCCAACTAGCTACTAGACCCAATGTCCAGGTCAGCTACTGGGAGCAAGTAAACGGGCGCCACACACGTGTATTAATGGCGAGAAATTCTGAGATTTGGTTGTTCAAGCCTTACGCGTAATTATCCAAGTGTTTCAGAACACACTAACTGAAGAGAATCTGTCGCCCGTTAGGCTATCGTGCATATTCATGAGACATAAAACTAAATAAAACTCAAGGAAGTTCTATAATATTATGTGAGGAATCATGCACTGGAAGATACTAAAATGGGTTCTCTATGTAAAATTAAACATTTTTTTTTGTAAGGAGACTTCTGAGAACAAGCTAAGTTTCAGTATCCTATACGCCCCTTTAGTAATTTTTTTGTTGCTGTATTTATTGTTGATCCTAAGAGGTCGCTGTGTTGCCATTTTATAGGACCATTCAGAATTCAAAAGAGTAATAAAGTTGGTGTGTTCTGAAATATGGCTTGTGACAAACTATTTTCTTTGCAATTCGTTATTCCTGTTCGTAGATCTTGTAAATATCTGCCCTGCATTCGTATAACTATGGTAAAGAGCTGTGAGAAATACTAATTGTAAGGCCAGATCATACAAAGTAAAAATTCCCTCAACAATCGAAATAATCTTAAATAAATTACATGAAAATATAAATATTTTATAGGGCAAGCCAATTTGAGATTAAATGCAACTGATAGATAGCTGTTGAGAAATAAAGAGATATCAAGATGCGATAACGAAGCAAATAAAAGCAATATTGTCGTACTTTTTCTTTGCCCTATTTGTCCCTATGACCGTCGCATAAATTCGGTCTAATCAGTGCGTCTGGCGTGTTACAAGCCAGTAAATAGTACATGCTGGAATTTTCTTCCTTTTTCCCGTGCATATTATTGTACGGATCTATTATTCACGAAACTCCCCTTAACTTCGTTCACTCTCTAAAACAACTACGTACAAGCATCGCTCTGCTTTGAGTGATTGGTTCTTATTTAATTCCACTTATTATCTGGTCGATAGTAACCTGTTGACTGGTCTTCAGTGACTAGTATTTTACTGATAGTGACGGGGCCACGGTTGCTGAGCGGTTAGCATGCTCGCCTCTCACCAAGGCGAACAGGGTTCAATTCCCTGCCGGGTCACATGATTTTTATAAGTGGAAATCGTGCCGGGCGATGCCGTTGGCCGGCGGGTTTTTTCTCGGGGCTCTCACGCTTCCCCCGCCCCTTCATTTCGGTGACGCTCCATATTCACTTCAATCACCCTCATCGGCTCTTAAGACCTTGCTGTTAAGAGCCGCCCAAATCTCTTCATCACACACTGATGGCGTCGGTGATCCAGGTTTTAAGTGTAACTGCCCTAAATACGAGTGAATATCATTTCCTGGCTGGAAGGTTTATCTTATAGCCCACTGTGGCTTCAGCGTCGCTGTATATTCGCTGGAAAAGAACCCTCTCTGCATTTTAACTTCAGCCCTCCCTTCCACCGAGCAGAATGGGGAGGGCGTGATAGTAGAAATCTCTGACTTCGAGAATATGTTGGAATTTTCGTTTTCTCCCTCCTTCACCTTCTTCATCCATCCTCCGGCGTCTATCTCCATCTGGCGACTGTTGCAAGCTCCCTTGCCCCCCCCCCCCTTCCACGTTCGCGAATTTGCATGCATTGCGTGACTCTTTCAATTCCGCCCCCTCCAGCCACGGCTATCCCCCCCCCCCCCATCTAACCACCCGACAATGGCATCCCTGCAACAACGGAGGGTTTCTGCGTGATAGGGGCTGCTACTATGTCGCAGCCACGACATACGCCCGCATGCAAACACTGGATTCCACGCACACAAACACGCGCATTGAGGGGAAAGAATGCGCAAGTTTTTTTCCTTGTTTGATATAATCGTTCCTCTCCTAGAATTGCCAATTTAAGGAAATCTCCCGCGAACAGCAATCCGCCAGGGAAGAAGGTTTTTGAAGGGCAGTGGGGAGGGGGGGGTTGGGGTGCGCGGAAGCCAGGATCCTAAAGACGCGAAGGGTAAAGGAGAAAATAGAGTTGTTTTCTTCAGCCCGGAAGAGCGGTCCTTATCTGCCTGGTTTTATTGGCAGGAGGCGACGTCATAATGCCGGTGATTATGATAGATGATTCGCGCACGAATCCCGTTTGCTTCATATCCAGGGATTGGTCTCTGTTATGGAAGGATCACGCGCCCGCCATTGGCTGGGCTATGACATATACCGAATTGCCCTCCCCCCCCACCACCAGTGTAAGTACTATACAGAATGTGCGTGGAAGCAGGAGAGTGGTGATAAGAAAATTCTTTCAGAACTGTGTGAGTCTGACAGACAGTCTTCAAAATAGAGTTAAAAATAAGTGGTTTGTTATAAATTTTTGAAAGAAAATAAAAAGTTATTGCTATGAGCCACAAGTGATGTTCATAAATATGACGTTTCTCATTCTCTTCTCGTAAACGGCGGTAACAGGAGTTCGGCTCAGATCGTGTTTCTTTAATACCGGGAAATTCTAACGTGTGACTCATAACACATCAGGTCTTGAAATGTCTTTAAAATACATCTTCCCCTTCCTTTTATTTTGTGTAATAGATTAACGTATGCCTGATCATCCCAATTTAACTTTTTTAACAACCCGATATTAAATACTATTACTCATCGTCCAAGCCTATCTGCTAAGGCTGGCAGTGATTTTATTGGAATATGTTTTTATTTCTTCGTCCTTTGAAAACAACATACTGTGGAATCATGTGGATTATTTCAGTGGCCCATTTACGCCGGTTTACAAGTGGTTTATATAATCATCTACATTGAAATAGATTGCTGCAAGTCACTGACACGCAAATTAGGATACACCGAAGAAATTCACTGCGTACGTACAACCACACCCTGCAATACCACTTAAAGGCGGGTCACGGTAAAATGAGCACTTTTGAAAGCCCTGCTTATTATCTACTTGTATGCAGGTTGTGTATTCTTCCGCCTTATGTAAAAGTAACACTGCCGTGGACCTCATCACTTTATTCGTGGGTCGGTCGAGTGAAATTGTGAAAATATTAGGAAAGTAAATATTTTACTAACATGCTCATTTTAACACTCCGATGCAAAAAAAAAACAGAAAGCCAAATAAATAATTTATCACAAATGGGTACCCAACACCTTTTTATTTGACGTTAGGATATGGAACTACTTTCCATCTATCGTTACAAACTTTACTGGGCGAATGTCACTTGGTGCGCCCATAAAAATATATGCGGTCTGTGGCCATGACACTTTTCTAAAGACCATTTAAAAAGTGCTCACTTTATCGTGAACAGCCTATACCATAACAGATTGTGGCGACTGGTGCTGCGCTGCTATAAGGAAGCAGTCCCGCCAGGATGTGTCACAGCGCGTGTTACTAGCTTACAGCTGTGTGTACAGGTCCACTGCCCCAGGCTACCGGCCCACTTATTTCTTAGCGTTTCTGTGTTACTTTCCATTTCATATGCTATATCACTCAATTCTTCTTTGCACCTACTTTCAGATGCTGTTGAAAAAAAAAGCATGTGTCCAGGGGAGAAACAATGTGAGGTTTAATTATTTCTGTCCTTTCACATGATACGAATAGTCACTTTGCGGCAAATTATTTGCCTTCGTAAGTAATTTTATTTAGCGAAAACCCCATTTCGTGATTTGCAACCGTACCGGAAAATTTAAGGATGTCCGCGTTAGGCGGACCAACCTGCATATGCTGTATTTATTACTTACATGTCAATAGTAATTTTAAAAAGTGGCAGGAGGATAAAACGAATGGTTGATATATCAAGGAAAAAATAATTATGGCGTAAAAAGTGATCACTTTACTGTGAATAGCCTGAACACACTGTCACTTGAAGCTATTTTGGTGCAGATAGCCAAGCCATTGACCAGGGCTACAAGATACTTACAGACTTATACTGTGGAATGGACAAGGATTCGTGTGTGAATGCATATTAACGATTGTCACTGTGTACGTATATACACTTCGTGTTATTACCTTCTTGATTTACGGAACCATGATAATCTTGCAATGACATGCCCGAGCAGTTAATTTTCGTTTCGTCTCGTGTAAGATATGTTTGTTGAATTTTGCGAGCTTCAACGACTAGGTCGCAACGAAGCAGTTTGGCCGAGGGAACACGTCACCGAAACACGTCCTTCGACCGTATATACTCAGATCTGCACCCCCTGCTCTATAATCTCTCCCCCACCCCCACTCAACAGTGAGGTCTTTAGAAGCTAGGTGTGTATGGAGCAGCGCCGGAATGAAATGGCGGGGAAAACGGGAGACATCCGAGAAAACACGCCGACGAGCGGCATCGTCCGGAGAGACCCCGCCGGAAATCGAGGCCGATTCACCGATGTGGGAGGCGAGCAGGCTAACCACTACACCGCTGCGGCCTCATGATGGCTGGTCTTCTCGCCTCTTGTAGCGAACAAGACAAAGAGAAGTCAAGTGGAGTCAAACCAGGCTCACCTACGTCTCACTCTTCTTCCGTTGCAGAAGAAAGCGTGAGTTTCCAATTTCGTGTTTCCTATCTCACTAGTGCTTTCAACCCTGGCAACTTGTAAACTGTAATCTTGCTAGCGATTTCCGAGGGCTGTGATATATGCATAATGTATCTCAATTTGACCGACGAATATCGGCTGTTGTAATATCGGCACTAGAAAAAAGGTGAAAACATATATACGACCTATGGTCTAAAAGAAATCCTATGGGCGTTACACTACATTAAGTCGGAACTAGAGAATTAATTGATTACAAATAATGATTAGTATTTAAGACAACATTGCGGGGGGAGGGGGGATGGATAATGTGCAACGTTGATTGTGACATGCGGATTAATAACCCGTCTTTTAAATTCCAGGTATGCTACACCGTCATGGAAAGTTAATAAAGGCTGTTCACGATAAAGTGAGCACTTTGAAAATGAACCTTAGAAAAAAAACTGCCCCTGATTGCATTCATTTTAATGGGCTCACTGAGTGACATTCGCCAAGTAAAGTTAGTAACGATGGAGGAAAAATAGTTCCATATTTTAACGTCGAATAAAAAGTGTTCGGTAACAATTTTTGATAACTTAAAATTAATTATTTCTCTTTACGTTTTTTAAATGCATTGAATTGTAAAAATGAGCGAATTTGTAAAGTATTTACTTTCTTAATAATTTCACAGTTTCATTTGACTGACGCGTGAATAAAGTGATGAGTGCCATAGCAATGATAATTTGACATAAAGCGGAGAAATACATAAAGTGTATACAAACAGATCTTAAGCACGGCTTTCAAAAGTGCTCATTTTACTGTGAACAGCCTATACAAGGGTAGTAAACGTGGTTATTCCCATATAATATTTCATGACTGCGACAGGTGTTATAGTGTGTGCAGATCTTTGTTTCTCTACACATTATGCCGACGCTCAGTGTTCTATTTAATATATTTTCTCCGATATTTGTAATAAATTAGTGCTTCTGGTCGTATAAGTGTTTTCACGTAATTATTTTGATGATTAACCGGCAGCCGAAGTTTGTCGGTCGAATTTCAGTACATCTTGTTCAGGCCTAATGCAGTAGCTATAGTCGACGTTCACATTGGCTTCAACCAGTGTCTTCTCCGTTTGGTCGTTAGGTCAACTACTTAAGATTATTTCTTCTTCGTTTTACTTTAATTTCCTAAGAAATAAATTTTTAACAGTGACAGCCAAAATTTGGATTTTCATGTATTAACCAAAGATGAGTATTAAGAAATTCTGCTTGAGATTCCAATGTAAGAGTTGTTTTTCCAGGTTGTTTTAAAAATGCATTCGAATTTGTACGTACTTTTCGTAAAACAAGCTTTACTTCGCATTCTCCAGAATAAATGGTAACTCATGCGCCTGTTTGATTTTCCTGTTTCCTGCACGCACACGTGTGAGACGTCTTGATAAAGCGGGTTTTAGCGACCTTAGTTAGAGGGCTTGTTGCCAGTAAATTTTTCGTAGTGACTAATTGTCTCGATAATTTTCGTAGCTATTAAGTTTTGGAATATGAGCTCGTGTAACATGCCAGGTATATTTTTCATAATATTTCGTCTGCTGCTGGCAGATTTGCGAAACCCGTTCATCCCTCTTGCCAGCCACCCGTTCCCTATGCAACGCTCCCTTCCAAGTGTTAGGACCCTCTGGTGTTGAAGCAGGGAAAAGAGAAGAAGATTAATAAGCCATCTCCGTATCCGTTTTCCTCCGAAGATAAATTTTTCAGAGCAACATTTTCAAACCTATTTCCACTGACGCATCAAATAAAAAATACACGCTTAAGACAAATGTTCTTGGTTTTCCCCTGTTCCGCTGTCAGAAAATTTTTTCCCCTCGTGCGTAACTATGACAGGAGTAATTTTGACTGATGGATGGCTCCTCCTTGTTAGAATGTGCCGTGCAGCTTAAGCCAGCGGGAGCAAAAACTCAGTGACGAAAATGACGACGATCTTTACGATAAATGCGTCTGCAGGAAATATGACGGTACCGCACCCTTTGATTGACGTAACGACAGCAACTTGTCGCGCAGGCGATGGCTCGTCAAACCCCGCCTACCGAAGAAGGCGTCTGTTGTATCGAACACAGAGCAGTTTTACTGTCATTAGATTATTTTATGAACATGTTTTAGGCCGGCCCTAATTATAAGTTGAATATAATACTTTATTTAAAAATAATTGTAGTATATGGGATTAACAAATAAAATAAAATACAAACAGAAGTTCTTCTTATTATCGAAATAACACTGGGACACGAACGTTGGAGGACGCTTATAATTTATAATTTCCGGTTCTGTGTGGAAAGTTTTATTGAAGCCAAGATGATACCTGTTAGTATGGCAAGCCATTTGAGAGCGTAACAAGAGTGATAATGAACGTACAAACATAAGCGAACATTCATATCATTCAAAAACATTTGTTTTTGTGAATCAACGAAATCTGTAAGACAAAAAATAATTTTTTTGAGAAAGAAATCAGTGCACAGTGTACGAATTTTCTCTGCTGTGAGAATATACTGTCCGCATTATCTGGAAAAAATTTCCATAGTATCCAATAAAAAGAAGGAGAACAACATTGAAATCAAGTTGCATTAAATAAAACATATTTATCCAATTGGTCACTGAAATATTTGTTCGTGATTTAGAAGTTGTTTCTAAAACCCATTACGGTTTTAAGTATTCCAAATCCATCCAAGTTATTCATAAAATTGTTTAGTTTTTTTTATTTGAAGAAGCAGAGGTGAAGCTGGTTCGTCGTTAATTTGTCACTTCTAAAATAAAATTTGTAATATTCCTTAAGCATAATATTACATATTTGTAAAGAATTGCTGACTGGCGTGCTCTCAGTTAAGTTTTCAATGTAGTATATGTTTTTCCATGTCTCTAATTATTTAATTTAACACGTGCTCGCGCCATGCATATAAATGCAAGAATTAGTGCACTGGTAATATTAACCTTAATAATTTACGTTGCTTTTGAGGAGCGCGTAAAAATCGACGACAATGTTAATTTAGCATGTGATGAAATAGGCAAAAATAAAAAGCTCCTAAGAAGGGGTTTTAAAAGTGCTCTGTTAACTGCGGAGGAGCCTATAACAAAACATACATTTATTCAAATACGTATGTAGTTTTAGCCAAAACACGGCATTAATGGTCAAAAATGACTGGAGAACGGATATTCATCGGAATACTCTATTTGCTGTAGAAATGTTCCCTGATACGCTAATGTATAATAAATTTGACATAAACCATACTTACGTATGTGAACAAGTTAATAAGTCATTCTAGTGTTGATGAGATGCGGAAGGCTCCTTCGTGAGTGAGTGAAGAGATTTGGGCGGCTCTTAACATCGATGTCTTGAGAGCCAATGAGGGTGAATCGAGGTGAGTAGGGTGCAACACCGGAATGCAAGGGCGGGGGAAATGGAAAATGCCCGCTTGTCGGTGTCGTCCGACACGATTCCCACATGCTAAAATCTGGGAGCGACCCCGCCGAGCATCGAAACCAGTTCGCCTTGGTGGCAGGCGAGTAGTCTAACCACTACACCACCGCGGCCCCGGCGGGCCCCTTCGTGCCGCGGCGTTCGGCACGAGGAGGTTGTAGGACAAACAGCTGTACTTTCCGGCTGTCAGAAAAAACACTGATATCTGCACATAATCATTATTGTAATGAGGACCAGACTAAGCATTATATAATTTTGGAAAAGAATACAAGAACCAGGCAACAAAGAGACATCTGCGACCGGAGACGCGCATAAAGAACATACATATGTGCATACTTCATTCGGGCTGAGAAATAGCTCGTCTGGTTTTCTCCGCATCTGCGAAACCTAGTAGAGGCTATGTTATCGGAGAACGAGGGTGATGACGTGCAGGCGTGACGAGCTGAAAGTAGTGTAAGGCGAATATATTATTATTACTATTTTTTTATAATGGTGTCAAACACAGTTCATATTGTTTTTACCCCTCGACCAGACTCTTAAACTACTCACAACTTTAGTAAGTTAACTCTCAGCTGGCAGAAGTCAGTTGATAATACAAATAATTACGAAATTACACATTTATTCTCAGCTTGGTTTACAAGTTAAAATTTTGAATACTATAAGGACAAGATAACAATTATTATGAGTTGTAGCACCGTGCTTGATTGAAGCTTCAGAACAGTTTCTGCAAGCAAAAGTACAAATATTAATGCTGAGCTACTAAATTACTTTCATACATAAATGCTCGTAATTCGCTGCGTGTGGCTTTCCCTAACTGACGACCTGCACTGGGAAACGGGATTCACCTGCCACTGAATGATATCTCGACCCGGAACTGTAAGCAAATTTATATGGTAGCCCGATGACGTCGTTGCCACTCTGCATTTCGGTCTGCCTTCCGCCTTCGGTGCCATGACCTCGACAGCATGGCCGATGTAAGGCATACCTACCGGGGTGCCGCATGTTCGGGACCCGGAGCTCGCAACAGGACCCTCCTTCTCTGAGCGCAGCCATCCTCGGCTGCAGTGGAGGCGACTGGAAAGGCCACTGGGACAGCGAGGGCAGGCGCCGAGAGCTGCAGAGTGTGGCAACCTGACGAGTGAGGCATGACGTAACGGCTACCACAGGAATGACGTAGACACGGAAGAGCCCTCTTCCCCTTCGATACGCCGCGATCAGTGGTTTATAAAATAAAAGTGTCCTTCGCGCACAAACTGAAGGTGAGCTCAACCCGGTGCAGGCAAGTCAGGAAGGGGCTACTACGCCGTAGTACGAGAACATGAATTTACAGTTACTGAAAATATTGTGATGCAAGCTGCAAACGAACAAAGGCATTGTGTCGTGATTTTACTACGAAAACAACAAGAAATGAAAGCATACAATTACCAAGGAACTGCATGTATCAAGGCCGAGGAATAGATGTATGTATGTACGTATGCATGTATATATATACACACACATAAACGAGAAGGGCATATAATGCCTTCACGCAAACCGATGTGTCGTGACGCACACGGAAATAGGGGTGGCTGTTTTCCGCCACATGCAAGGCGCCCGCGCGAGCAAAGTTGAAAATGAACTCGTAGGCGCCGAACACAAGGAAGGGATGGATAGAAATTAGCGCCTGTGAGACGACACTCCACAACGTTGTAAAAATAGTGAAACTAAAACCTCTAATATTAGGTGTAGCTATCAACAAAGTTACTTAATATATTGATAATTGGGCTCAATAACGTGACATGCGGAAACACAGAAATTTACAAGAGAATGGAGAACAAGCCATTAGGAATACGTGTGTTGGCAACCTTGCCTCTGTAGTTAGACTAGTATTACTAATATTACTGCCGGAGAAACTACTTGATCTTTAGTCCATAAGAAGACATGTTAATTGTAGATAAGGAAAAAATAAACTCTTCCATTAAAGTGTGTTGTGCAGCTTATTTTTATTCACGTTTCGCATGGGATAAATTTTCAAAAAGGTGTTTGGAAACTTTTGTTCTTAGCACGGCTGTTGCCATTACAAACAGGCCACAGAAAGAGAACTCTCTTTCTCTCTACTTCTGTCTGTATCTCTCTCTCTCTCTTAAATTCGTTATCAGAACCCTTCGTAGCGACTGGGTTGCAATAGCCACAATTTTCTGCCGGCTGCTGGCAATGACTTGTGCGGTTTGTCTCCGACGTTGAACCAAACCGCAGTGAACAACCCGTCTCCGCTTTTTCGCAATTTCACTTTGTCACGACTCTGGAATAACTTTCTGTCCACCGCAGGGATAGACTTTTGTGGCTACCGCTGCAGAGAACTCAGCTCTCTTCTGCTGCTACTCGCCAGGCCGATGACTGTAGACTGTTCGTGGGATGGAGGTATTGATAAAATGTATCTTCACTAGACCAAATCCGGCTTGTTCAAAATTTCCATAAATATATTTTTTATATTATTGTAAATAAACTACACCTTCGTTGTTCTTGTGTAAAACACTCGTATCAAGGAAAATGCAAAAATTTTCAATTTAAATTATTCTTTAAAATATTACAAAAATACAATAAACAAAACAATTTTATTAATAAAAGTTATTATAATATGGAGAAAACATTCGTTTCGCAAATATGTATCCACTCTGTAAATAAAACAGAATTTTGTAGAAAAGGTACGAGTGGCGGAATGAAAAAAAAATGACAGTAGACAAGGAGCAGCACCCCAAGGGAAGCATGGTATTGTCCTTCGCCTGCCCATACAATAGATCATTAGCAGAACTTTTTAGCCGCTACAGGCTGTTACCGGGAAATGCAATATCAAAATGACAGTAGACAAGGAGCAGCACCCCAAGGGAAGCATGGTAGGGTCCTTCGCCTACCCATACAATAGATCATTAGCAGAACTTTTTAGCCGCTACAGGCTGTTACCGGGAAATGCAATATCAAAATTCCCGGGCGCGAAAGTGGACGGATATATCCGCGTGGGCTTGGTGTAATAGACGGAACATAGCATTTCAGACTTTACCGATTCACAAAAGAAACTTTCCTCCAATTTCGAGTAGCGCGAGGCTGTTTCTGTTACTGTAGAAAAACAGAGCAGTCAAACATGTTTTGGTTTAAATTTCTTTTTTAAATTTTTATATTTAAAATATAAATTATATACATGCACCCTAAATTGCCATTACGAGAACCAAAAATGACAACAGTATATATATATATATATATATATATATATATATATATATATATATATATATATCTGGGTGTATGTATGGGTGTATATATGTACGTATATATATGTATGTATATATATGTATATATGTGTATATATATGTGTGTGTATACATATATGTGTGTATATATGTATATATATATATGTATATATGTGTATGTTTGTGTATGTATATGTATATGTGTATAGATGTGTATGTATATGTGTATATATGTATGTATATATATGTGTATACATGTATATGTGTGTATATACATATATGTAAATATATGTATATATGTGTGTATATATGTATATGTATATATGTGTATATATGTATATATGTGTATATATGTATATATTTGTGTGCATATACATATATGTGTGTATATACATATATATGTATATATGTGTATATATGTATTTATGTGTGTATATATGTGTATATATGTATTTATGTGTATATATGTATATATGTGTACATATATGTATATATATGTGTATATATATATGTATGTGTATATGTACATACATACATATATACACATATGTATGTGTATATATTATGTGTGTATATATGTATGTATATATATGTATACATATTTAAAAACCAGAGTGTTTTGTGGGGAGGGAAAACAATGTGGCTATACCTACATCTTACATTTACTGCGTAATATCTCTGAGGACAAGTTAGGAAATACGAAAAACGAGAAGCAAATTGTGCGTTTTTTGGTGACAGCAAATTATAAAAAGTGTTAACGTTTCAGAAACATTTTGCTAATAAAGAGTAGCAGCGAAAATGCTGTAAGTAGGCTTCTTTTTCTGGATAATTTCAGCTTAATATTATTTATATAAATTGAATTAAAACTTGGTACTCTTACGTGGGACGCCTGAGGGGCGTATCTGAGTTCGTGAGGGACGGAAGTCTTAATAAAAATAGAACTACTAAATTTTATATCTAATTTATTCACACAGTTATTATTTACAGTATTAAACTTTCTTTCTCCACCATCACTCTTTTTATTTAACAGTGAGCGCAATATGTAATTTCTATTTCAACTCTAATTAAGGCCTTTTTAAATTATTTCTGGTTGGTTACAGTTAGTTAACTTATAATAATTATTAACACGTGTTCAGTCTATCTGTCGCCATGATTTGTAATGTCTTTCACTCACACATCTAGTCTAATATTCCAGCCTGCCGACCGCACTCTTCACTGCTGGATACTCGCAGTCGCAGATTTCGCTTCCACTAGTCACTTCTCTCGCTGCTCGTCTTCTATCGCTCGAGACTCGACCACTCATTCACTCATCCACTATTCGCCTCTGAGGCCTGTCACACTTTTATATCGTTCGCCCTGGCCATCTGGAAGGTTCAACGCACCCCGAGTCACACTGAGAGAACGAGATCACTAATGTAGAGAATTAAACAGATAAACGCAGAAATCCAGACCACCAGGATCATTATCATGCGCCGAAAAATGGATTTTCATGTTGGCTCGCTTTCTGTAACAGATACGCGGCCACTGGCCTATCACTTGCCTGTTCATTGAAAACAATCCTTTGACCTGCTGCCACCTCTATCATATAACTGCCGTCCTTCACTTACACTCACTCGCACGGGATACGAAGCAACGAGTGCGTAAATATATGTTCTGGGCGACCTGAATTTTAGACCAGGAGAAATTGACCTAGTGAATTTTAGGTGTTTCACCCAAACTCGTATCTGTTTATGAGCATCGAGTTGTCTGAAGGTGGTGCGGAGCTTACAATAATCGTGGATGCTGCGTCGCATTTTATTTTTCTGGTGCGTAGTTATGTGACGGAAAACCTTAGCTTTCATTTATTTAACTTAACCCAAGGATCATTCGTTTTCATGTCAAAATTATTTTCTTTAGTGCAGTTCAAGGCCAATAGAATGTTGTATTCCCTGTACTTTCTCTTGCACAAAATACGTTTTATCGTGTATCACGTCATATCCTGCCAGCAATTAATTTCAGCGGCAACAGCGTACTAGTAATTTCCCGCTATGTTGAGTGGTCTTCCCTCAAGAAAAAAATATTTTCCACTCTACGTTTGTGTATGAACCTGAGAGCGCTTACTTTTCAACCAAACGTTCCAAGGATTCCATTCCTCATCAGGTGTTTAGTCCTACATTCTAGCAGTCCCGAAACACTTTGACCTTGGTGGAATTTGTTTAGGTGGTAAGATAGTTCAAGTGGGTGAAATAAAACAGTGAGATATTACAACACGTACCGTACATCATAAATACAGATCATGAATAAATAAACAAACTTCATATTTTACTTCAATAACTAAGCAAGTGAACAACAAGACTTCACATTAGCAAATGAACCCAGTATAATTCCACGATCAAATTAATGTTTTTTAAAGCACTCAGCTAAGCAGCAGCAGTCACATCTATTGTATTAGGCAGGCAATGTCTCAGAAGTCAATGGTGTCAATGGTTTTGCGAACTAAGGTTTCTTTTATTTCCCCGTCGCTCGATATCAACTACATGTAAGAAAAAAATTATATTTAGTTAAGTTTCGTGATGCTACTCAACTCTGAGCTACAGTTGTGTTTGTGAACTTTTTAAATTTATATTTCTTTGTTTGGAGAGTTTTACATAATCTACATAATTATAATATAAATAGTGGCAATATACCATTATTCGCATTGATATATCTCATTCGTTTGGTAGAATGAAGTTAAAAATAGTAGTCTGGTAATATAAAGTAGCCTATAGACTACAGTTCAAACCATTTGTAATTAATACTAGCTGTAAAATTACGTATGCCATAATATTTCATGAGTGTCTGATGAAAGCGTTGTGTGATCATTGCGTTGAGACCACAGGTTATCGAGTAGTAGTTTATGTCTGTTCATCAATCGACCAAACTGAGTGTTACATTTGTCAATCCTTTCCAGTCATCGGTGTTCATATTCTAGCGTTGTCTCTTCCACGAGAGAGAATACTATGAAATACTTCTGTGACATCAGTGATGTTAAGGGCGCCGCCGAACAGGCGATTGAATTGCGTTGCAGTGTGTTTGAAATCCACGCTTATTTTTACTAAACCGCCAAACCTGTTCCCATTATGCCGATGTACGAAAAGAAAGCCACACTTTTGACGAGGTATGCATAACACTCTCAATACGTCATGAATATTATAAATAGCCTACTATTCCCGAGCCCTCAAACAACTAGAAACTGTGGTTTTTTTTTCCCACACTGCTGTATCTCATAATATACTGACTGGAAACATGCGAAACAATAATAGCGATTGCACTGAACTTTTCTTTAGATTTTCCACCAATAAAATGATAGGGTCACCGCTTAAATTCCCATAGGTATTTTCACCGTATGTATTTGGAATGTATCGGCTCAACTATGCATCATAACTGCACCTCTCACATAATTTCGCTGGGTGGTTTCGGGGAGTTCTGTCGATGTTAGCAGTCTGTTTCATTATGTTATTCTTGTAAAGTGGCGTCCCTTCAATTATTTATCGATGAACTTTATTTTGCTATTATGCGAGAAGTCTGCACTCTGAGAAGTCTGCAAAATATCACATTTCGATCTATTGTTCTTAGAATCTCCAGGCCACATAGTTGACCTTTTTGCCAGTTTCATTCTTTTACTATTCTATTTATTATCTTTACTAATTTCAGAAATATACTCCGTGTTTATAGTGGACAATTTAATAAGATAATTACAATAATATCAGTACAATAATTTGGCCCTGGACTGTCGAGGGTTCGAGTAACAGTGATATTTTGTTTAGTAAGCTAGGTAAGTAAAAAAAAATTACATTTTTTACAGGTTCAAAACAAATAACTTTTAGGCAGGTATAAATGTATCGTACACAAAACATGTTTGATATGTTGCTATTATAATAACTTAGTTATTACATATTTAGAGATGCGATAATGTCTGTATATTTCCAATAATAATTACATTCGCGTTATAATTTACATATGCTTTCTTCAGTCTTACTAGTAAACACGATTTGCTTCTCGGGGGCACACCGTGGGCGCGGTGGCTGAGTGTGTAGACCACTCGCCTGACACCAAGGCGAACTGGGTTCAGTCCCCTGCCTGGTCACAACCGGTTTTTCGCATGTGTGAATGGTGCCAAACGATACAGCTTGTTAGCGTGTTTTCTCAGGGATCTCCCGTTTCCCTGCTCTTGCATTCCTTGCGCTGGTCCGATCTCACCACGTTTCACCCTCATCGGCTCTAAAGTTCTCTTTGATAAGTGCCGCCCAAATCTCTCAACTCAACTTGGGGGCACCCCAATTTACCTATCGATGCCATGTTTTCCAGATGGCGAAAATATGAGTATTTGCCCACCGCGTGGTTCCTCAATGGCTGTTAAAAAAAAACATAATACCAGTTATGTTTGTTATGTTTGGTTTTTTAGTGTGCCACACGGCGTCTAAAACGAGAAGTGCAAGGAGCTCCCCGGTGTTCTCACGCACCTACAACGGAAATTGTGTACCCTTTTCCAGCGCGGAATGCTTGGCGTAATGACGCAGCAGTGCCTACATTGCTGGAAGGTGCGGGAAAGGAGTGGGGTTTGTCGTGCGACCTAGCGCCTTCTCTCGCCTCCCACTTCAATATGTCATTACGAGTGAAATATCTTCGCCCCTGGATACTAACCGGAGATTCAACCTCTTCGCCTCCTCCTTTTATACTTCTGCCATCCCACTTCTCCCGTCCCCATCTCCTGTTCTTCACCTCGCCATTTCCTCCCAGCCCCAGTAATCCTTTTATACAGCCGGGGACGTTTTTATTCAAACTGCAGCTAGGAGAGTCTCGCGAGTTATGCCCTGTCGCCAGGGGAGGAGGGGTTCGTCATCCCTTGTCGAGGAACTTCTACGAGCTCAGATAACTCCCGGGGTGGTTAACACTGCCGAGAACCTGCATGGTCTAATCACCAAGTCAACAAAATTCATAGTTAAGCACGTATAGTCTATTTCATATTAGTGGGGTAAAATCTGAGAGATAATGTGACCAACCTACAAACTATGCAAACACTATTGCTGTCGTTTGTAAAGTATTTTATCAGCAGATTAATATGCTGCGGGATACATGTTGTTAAGTTGGCGATTTTGATGATAGTTTTGGAAGAAAATAGTATTTATTATTAAAAATTGTAATTAAAAATCTAAATTATACTTACAACATTTATGTTTTTATTCTATTTCTAAAGTAATATTAAATATTTTTTGTCTTTTAGTGACTGGACTTTAAAAAACATGGTTAGCAATTATGACAGAGCATGTCGACACACACGAACAGTAAACGTTTCCAGCAAAAGGCTAGCCATGTTCATGTTTCAAATTTCCAGCCCGACGAACTCCGTTGTGCGTGTGCCTTTATCTCATCGTACGTCATACGAACATCTTGTTGGTGTTGTCGGAATATTCAATCGGTAGTTAATTATCTTTTTGTTTGCTTCCTTCAAGCATAGTCGGTTCTAGGTACCGTTGTAGAGCGTTTTCTTGAGTGAAATGTACTATTAATCAGTACGTGTTTACCGCTTTGTAAAACTGCTCGTTCCGCCATTTTCCTTACCGCCGTCCGCAATGAAGTGACACGAATATAATTTACGTATCTAAGTTTAAGTTTGTTAGTTTAAGGAAACGTCCGCATGGTTGATTTTACTGAATCATTACGCAAATAAATTATTTAATGCTAAAATTATTTAATGCTAATGACGAACAAACGTGATTTTAGTGAAGGTAACATGCAATGATTGCCATAGAAAAACACCTGTTCAGGATGTTGCGAATTTTACAAACAGTAGGTTTGCATATTTGGTAACTATATTTGTAAACCGTTAACATAAGTAGTTAGGAAAGGGGCAACCTGGCCCGAGGGGACTTGGGGCTGCGGACGTGCGGACGAGCCCGCTGCCATCTTGCCCGAAACTACCTGCTCTATCATTCCGGTTTGACTTTGACTTTGACCTCTGATCCCAAATTTGGTTTTTTGATTTCAAATTTGGTTTCCCCAAGGTATTCGATTCAGAATTTATATGTCACCAATGTTGTCAGCCAGTACCGATTCTCTGCTGCGATATGGCGGCCATGTTGTCAGCCAGTATCTATCCCTGTCGCGAGGCTCTCGAAATGTTCCTGTATTCTGATTGGCTACGCGAGGCTCGTGAAACTGTCTTCTGGGATGATGGTCAGATAGCTATGCTAGGTTCTCGAAATTGCCCTGACTCGAGGCTTTCAAAGGCTCTGGCGGCCATCATTAGCTCCTGGCGGGGGACGAGGAGATGAGGCAGTCATCTTTGATTACGTCACAAGGGGTCCGGTAGGATGGTGACCTTGACATTTGGTTCCAAATAAAATGGCGACTAATGCAGAACGTCTTGCTCTGTCAATCTGGTCCGCCATATTGTAAGTCCTAACTGGTCCCAGGCTGTGGACTCCGCACCGCCATCTTGGATCAGAACTTCTGGCTCTGTCATTCCTGAGCAGGGGTTCCCTTCGCATGCTATAAGTCGTCCTAGGCAGTCACGGCCCACAGACAGCAAAATGGTGGCCGACTCCTCACACCAACGCCACCCCACACTTGTGTGTGAGGAGTTAGTTGAGGAGTTAAGTGAGCAGTCAAGTGAGCAGTCAAGTGAGGAGTCCCGAGTGTGTGGAGTCAGCGTGGAGTCAGCAGTAAGGCTTGCAAGGTCAAGTACGTCATATGATTGCTTATAAGCATAGGTGGCTGTAATTTCCAAACTGATGAAGATAAAAAAGCATAGTTATAAATATGTACCAACCAATACATACTGTGCGAGCATCGAGCATAGTATGTTATGTCAGGCAAAAAAAAAGTTCCATTGAAAAAGTATGTGAGGGGTCAGGTGAGGGACCAACCAGCTCTATAATTCCAGAGCATGGGTCCTTTCTCTGCAAGCTAATAACATATTCTACCTTATGTAGGATTTTATCTCTCCACCAGTCGAGGGCTGCCATCTTCGATGTTGTCCAGTTCTCTCTCAACACTACGGGTCTCCCTCTCCAAGGACCTGTAACAAGAGCAGACACTTCCGGCATCGCACTCGGACTTACCGTCATGTGAACGGCTTCTGGATTTGTGACATCACCGCCAACAATCTGATATATTTAACCTTAAAGATGAAAAAATAAAATAATTGTCGGTGATGTCAGAAAATTAAAAAGGTGCCTTCCGACACCCGAAGAGAAAAGATAAACAAGAGCTAAAAAAAAAAACAAAGAAATGTGGATGGACCAACAAGACAGATAACTGCAAAAAGGTGGATAAGTAGAGTAAGAGAGAGAGAAGGGGTGTCAAACGCATTGTGTGTAAGCAGCTTCGATACGAACAACCAGGCACTGCAATGTTTTGTGATGCATATACTAGTTTCCACATTCACCCTCCGTAATAGAATAAGAGTTGTGACCCCCAGGGAGGATGAATAAAACAGAGTTCCCCGGGTCGGAGACGCAACTCAAATCCCTGCACAAATTGTAGATAATTGATATTGTAAATAGTAGAAAGAGAGATGTTGTTAGTATGACGTTGATTAGTAGTAATGTGACATAGAGGGAGGCTGTGTGTGTACAGAGTGAGTGAATGTGAAGTAGTAAATGTATCATGAATACTAGTAACTTACCCTCAGCAAGATCTCTCTTGCAGTAGGTGCCAGTAGGTTACTAGTTGTCATCTTCAAAAAAAGTTGCAGCAGCACTCGTGATAGCAATATTATGCAACTACTGTATGTCCTCGAGAGTTCTGTCAAAAGCAAAAACATGCACCAGAACACTGGTCGTACGCCTGTGTGGGATTAGGACTGCTCCTCACATGTTCTCCAGCACACGACCAGCTGGCATACATGACAGGGCAGATCAGAACCCCTGTATGCACTCCAGTATGCCGGAACTAAGCCTCAAAGTATACCGGACATGTTGAAGACTAATTGCGTGCGTTATACCTGAAAAATATCTGAATTGGGGAACCAGAGTGTGGGGAGAAAAAACCAATTGTACGCATAGTACCATAGCACACAACTGGCCAGCACGCCTGACCAGCTGTAGTATGTTCTCAAATGTGCTGAACTCACAGTGCAGATTTACACACTGCTGACATACTTCACAAGAACATTATACAACTCCTGTATGTACTCACGCATGCCGTCCAGGCAAGATAACACACCTGGTAGGATTGATATGACTCCTACATATGGTACAGTACGTTGAATCTGGAGCAGGAGAATGCCGGCATACCTGGCAGGATTCGTATACAGCTGCTGCTAGAAGCTCCAGCATGCTGGGAGTAAATCTATATACACACAAGGAATGTTCGTCGCGGGAGAGGGGATTGGAAGCATTTCAGCTTCGACAATCTCGGGGCGAGGAACTGCCTCTCACTATGCATCCCAATTCGTTTGCCCTTCCGGGAAAACTCATGCATGTAGGCGTAGGGGATGCTATTAATGCCATCGTTCAAGATCTGATGCTTGTTGTCCATCCATAGCAGAGCTAACTTGTTGCCGTATTCACTGTAAACGTCGTGGTGGTGCGACCTTATGCTGTTGACCTGCACCCTCATGAGTCGGCAGTCCAGAAGAGCTTGCATGTAGTCCTCCATGATGATGTGGTGATGTATGATGCTCTTCTGGATCCCCTTGGCCCGCTTCATGACCTTATACCTGCATCGATAAGCGTAGAGTTTCGCCCTCAGCCTGACAAACTCCATCATGTCATTCCCTCCACACTCATCCTTAAACTTGCCAATGATCTTGGTGTTGGTTTGTGAGTAGTATGGTTGAGGGGGGGGGGGAGATAACTGCTGGTGTCGAATTCTGTCATGAGTGCCGGGTCTGAGGCAAGATCATTATAGAAATTGGATCACAATATGGCTATGATGAAGGAATCGGTGTCCATGTATACCAACCCACATCATTCATAAATTGGCATACATTATGAATGGCACTATGAGAGTTTGGACAGTAAGGTCGGCAAAACCAGCAAACATATGGCTTATCGAACAATGTGCTCTCGTGGTCGAGCTTGCTGAGTGGCATTGTCTTGTTGTATAATGTCTGACATCAGAATGCTGGCTTGGATATGAGCTTCTTCACCCACAGCTCCTTACAGGCAAGCTCCATCTGCTGATGTTTCCTTTTGTACTCCATCAGCTTGCCGTACATAGCATTATTCATCAGCTTAGAGAAGTCCTGCTCGAAGATGTTTGGGGCAGCCTGATGTTTCTCAGTGTTCAGCTCAATGTATGGCTTAAACTACACCTTCTGGCAGAACTTCAAGACCCGGTGGACAGCCTTCAGCAATAGCCAATGTGCTAATACCTGCTTGAGGGTGTCAAAGTGTACTATGTAATGTGTCTTCCCCTGAAGAGTGGCCATCAGCTTGTGTTGTTTAAACTCCAGGGGACATTTGTTGACAGGTAGGAATGGTAGGTCTCGATGATCATCATGCAGTGAAGTAGGGTAGTCTACATCTACCTCCAGAATATATCCAATTGGACCATCATCTGGCATGAACATCACTTCAATATCCATGCCAGTCAATTCAAAGCCTCCATAGGGCAGGGGCAGGGCCCATCCTTATAGTTTATTAGCATCATCATACTAGAGATAGGTATACGGCCTCGTGATGTTGTACATGGTGGGAAGTCCTTGTTATTAACCACCATGTGATGTGTGATACACTGGTCCACCCCTCCCCAGATACCAGCCTCGACGAACAGGTGGATATCGTAGTAGACCAGGAGCTCCAGCTCCACACCTGTCTTTTGCAGCATGGCATTGAACGAGAATGCACGGGTACTCATGTACCGGACACCGTCTAATCCATTGGTTGTCAGACGGAGCTCCCTGAATTCTCGAAGACGTCACACAAAATCAAGATGTTGGTCTGGAGATACAACTCGGAGTAGTCTTGAAGTGATGTGCATCCAAACACTTCCCAGACCATCTGCACACGATGTTAGCCATCTTCAGTTATGCCACATCCAGAGTGCCTGTTGTGGAAGTTGGCGATGTCCGGCAGCTTTGACTTGGCGAGTGTCCCCAACAATGTAATGCAATTGTAGGGGAAAACACCTTTGTGACTTACCAACTCGAGCTGCCAGGGATCACTGAAGAATGCAGCCATCATGAGACTGGTAGATATGAAACAATAGGTGTCAATGAATTGTACGGTGCAATTGTTGCTTACACATTTGCTGAACGTAATCTGTTTCTCCTCTGTATTAGGAATGATAAGTATGTCCTCTGTGTCGTAATCAAGCTGAGTGACGAGGAAATGCACATCACATGCCAAGTTGTGGAAAAGGATTGGCAGAAGCTTGGGGCGGCGTTGGAGCTTGTTGCAGTTATTGCATGCCACCCCAAGAAACAAACTAGTGAAGTGATTGTGGTCTTGAACCTTCCAGTGCATTTCAGTGAAGGGGCCAGTAAAAAGGTAACAGATATTGGCCATCGTATAGCCAGCCTGTTCGCCTGCAGTTAGTTGGTGCATAGTCTCATACTGGCTATAAATTTCCTTCACCAGATTGCCAGTCCTAACGATCTCCTCCATGAACTTCTTTGCTGTATCCTCCCCTATGTAGAATTTCACTTTATCGGGGAGGAGGCTCGTTGTCTTGGTGGCTGGTGTGAGATTGTTGTCCACCTTGACGTATACTCCATAGTGATATGGCAAATATTTTTGGTACCTATAGATGTACGGCATAGCAGGATTTGGCTGGCATGTCTCCACTGGTAACAAGAACACTTCAAAATCGGCGTACGCGACTGTAGGTACCTTATCACTATTGTGGAAGTTCTGGAATCTGAGCACAGGAGGTTGGTCGCTCTTCTCTGGTGTTGACATTTTGGCTTGGACAGCAATGTGGTCATTACAATACCTCCTCTGCCCAGCCAGTGTCTCAGCACTGGAGAGCCCTGTCACCTGTGGCCTGTCATCGTATGCCCGCAGACATCTCTTGCAAAATATGACAGCACTATGATTCTTTGTCACCTATGAGTGTATGAGGCAGGAGAAATTAGCTTTGTAGGAGTAGCGTGCATTGCCATCGTCTGTCTACATGAGGACGATATCAAATTGAGTAGCTCCTTCTTCCTGTGATACCCTTATTTGGATGATCTTGCAGTCTTACTCATGTGCATAGTCATTAATGCTGAACCCTGGGTTATTCTGTTCAAAGTGGGGTATCTGTTGTAGAGGGGTGGGAAAGTCCAGTCCAGTGAAGTCGAAATGTGTCTCCAAGTCATGGTATCCGTGGTTGACATGGTCACGATTCATCCCTTCTACAAAGCATGCCAGGATTGCCCATTTAAAGCATTGCTGGTCCTCATTTTCTGTGTTGATGAGTGCCTTCTTGGCTGAAATCTTAGCAGGCAGAGCATTGTAGGAGGAGGTATCTATCGGGTCGAGATTGTTGATTCGCAGCTGGATCCTCTTCACGACAGTCAACATCCTGCTGCTACCCTTCCCTATGTACTCCTCCTCTTCCTGGCATATATTTGAGATGGCAGTCGTCATGGCGTCTTTCACATTGGCTACATTGTAAAGAGGAACATTCTTCATCTTGAAGGCTCATTGGTCGATCTCTTCTTCATGTGGCCCAGGCTTACCACAAGTGCACTCAACAAAGATATTGAATTTAATAATGCCCTTATCTGATATCTCCTGCTCCAGTTGGCCGATGATACTGGTCTTCATACGCTCGAGGTAGGCGCAAATATCTACGGCATCGCTCGAGGTATTCTCCCCGATGTATGTCTTCATCACACCCCTAAACGCACACTCCATTTCTAGGAAGGCATGTTCATTGGCCGCACCAGTTCCTGTGATCTGTGATGACAGCCAGGAGATGACGACATCCTTCAGCAGCGATCTGGTGTCCAGGCATGAAAGGCTGCGGAGCAGTAGATGGTCCAGGTTCTGACAGGCGAGCACATTTCGCTGGTGGAGGGGCGGGTCCGGTACACTTCACACTTTGAGCATGCAGTTTATCCTTACGAGTAAATTGACATCTGCAGGTCCCACACTCCAGTGACTCGGCATTAGGATTTACCCAACAACCACGTTCATGGTGTCTGGCATCGCTGACATGCTTGAAAATTTTGTTACAGAAATTGCAATGTGACGATGCTACTTGCTTAATCAGCCCTGTGCACATACCACGATGTCTGTCAAGCTTATCGATGCTGGCAAATGTTTTCCCACACTGCTCACATGTGCGCCTTCCTGAAAGGATTGAGGGCACAGTTACCCTCGTGGCGAAGACCGTTCATACGATCATTGAATACACGATCGCAAAATCCACATTGCAGAGCTGGCCGCAGTATGTAAGCTGTTGCAGTAGGTACATGAGATGAGACAGAAGAGTCAGATGATGAATAAGGGAAAGGGAATGATGGTCTGGATGAAGCCATCTTGAAGAAAAACCAATTCAACAAACAGAGACGATCTTCTTCACGTCTGGGCCAGTGACTATTTGAGAAACATGTAATTTGCTATGTTCAATCACAAAACCACTAAGTTCATATCAGTAATGAAGGTAACCACCAATGGAAAAATAGTTAGTAAATAAATAAATGTGCAAATATAGTAATCAACCATTGCTAAATGCTCTATTTTGAAACGCGCAATTTTTGGCCGGAGCTCTGCATGCACACCGGGGGGAGAAAGTGCGCTATGGGGAAATGGGTAGACGTAAGCTTGTCTCGAGCGGATGGTAAAACAAACCTAACTTCTATATATAGTAAGTTTTTTGCTCGAGTAGGTTTTCTCAAAATCCGCCACACGAGATTATTCACTACCCTACCTCACCACCAATGGGGGAACAGTCCTCTGGTAATATTCACTTTCGCCTCTAGACATATGCGGGAAGGAAACATTGGGAAATGTGTTTCGGTATTGGTATAGTCGCGGCCCGTGCTCTAACCACTGCGCCCCCCACTTGAGAGTGTAATACCCACTGCGACCTCACATGTAATTTAATATATAGCTCTAGCCATCACATCACTGCGGGCCCACTTGTGTGTGCTCTATTAACTGCAGACCCACATACATGTAGCTAGCAACTACATACTACTGTAGATTTTTTTTTTAAATATTAATATTTGCTAAACTACTCTAGCTACTGAAGGACCGCGGCCCCACATGTAGTAATTTAAGTATCACGCTAGCTATAGGTTGTTCACGATAAAAATGAGCACTTATGCTTAAGATCTCCCTGTATACACATTGTGTATTCTTCCACCTTATGTAAAAATAACATTGCGATGGGCCTCATTATTGCGTCGGTACTGTGAAATTATTGAGAATGTAAATACTTCAGAAATCTGCTCATTTTACACTTCGATGCATTAATAAAACAGAAAGCAAAAGAAGTTACCTAACACTTTGTTTTTGTTAAGATATGGAACTACTTTCCATCCATCGTTACTGGACGAATGTCACTTAGTGCGCCCTTTAAGAATATATTCATGCAGGGGCAGTGACTTTTTTCTAAAGTGTTCACTTTTTTTGTCGTGAACTGCCTTTACCACGAGAGCCCTGCAGGTTACAAAACAATTCGCGTCCACTTCACGTACAAGGTTGAAAGGAAAAAAATATAGCACAGACTTGTTCGAAAAGTCGGCAAGGTATCTGCTCCCGTACGCAATGTTAGCCAGGCTATTATATCGAGAGGCAGGATTGCTAAGTCTACACTACCGATACATGATGAGGTCCATTGTATTGTTAATTTTTATTTAAGCTGGAATAATAATACAGTACGTGCATTGATGTAGATCTTAAGCATAAATGGCTCATTTTACAGCGAACATATGCAGTGTAAAACTCGGCAAAACCTGAATAGATTTAGGCGGCGAGGTCTTGAGAGGGTGAGTATGGAGAATGATAGGGTGGGAGATCTCCGAGTAAACTCCGCCAACCTGCATCATCGTCTGGCGAAAAAAATAATAATTCGGGAGCGACTCCACAGGGGATCGAACCCGGATCGCCTTGGTGGGAGTACATCAAAACTTTATTCTAAGACTGCGTTCGTTAAAACGTAGTATTTAGTTAAGCCGAATTATTAATACACACTGAATACCAGACGTCTAAAACGATACAGGAATATTATTACAACGTCCATTCTATGCATTCAGAATGGAAAATGTTTCGACGCCGCCTAACAATGCAACCTGCAAGCCACTCCAGCATTGTTGGTATAGGATATTCACGGTAAAGTGAGCACTGACAAAAAAAAGTTCTATCATATGTTGGGACGTAACCATTGTTCTTAACATCGCGGTCTTGAGAGCTGAAGTGGGTGAGTATGGAGCGGCGCCCGGAATGAAAGGACACGATCCCCGCCGACCAGCGGTACGATCCTCACATGTGGAAATTCGGGAGCGACCCGGCTGGGAATCGAACTCGGTTCATCTAAGTGGAAAGGTGAGTAGTCTGACCACTACACCACCGCGGCCCGACATCGAGATAATAGCCACACCACTTCATCTCTGTGTACTCAGACGTCCGTATATCCAAAATAGTTTGCAACTAGCGAATTTTTACAATCCCTTGCATTATTTCCAAATATTTTTTTTGGGGGGAAGAACTAATAAATTGCTATCACCAGTAACAATTTAAATCTTAGGCTACTTCTATTATTGGCATAATAAGCAGTAAGAGTTATTGCATTGTCAACTGTTTCCCCGCCCATTAGCAGCTTGTTTGTACCAAGCCGTCGGATATGCGTCATTAGCTGTTCACAGCAAGAAATGCCCATTACCTTATTGCAGAAGAATACTGTGCGACCGCTATGGCTGATATCGTATCCGAGCTATTAGCTTCATTGTGAAGGAACCCGTTCACGCTTTCATCACTCTTTTCTGAAGACCTGCTAAAGTTATAATTCTAGGATATTCCACCGCCTCATAATTTATAACTAAAAATATAAGTTAAAAACTTTTTTATTTTAACATTCTTTCTTGTTAACGGATGTGTACAACGCTTGTGATACATGTCACATATAGGAAATAACTAAACACGTCATACAAAGGGTTGATTTAAAAAAAGTGTGAAGAAACTGCGAATAGACTATAATCAACTGGCATCCCAGCCAATAGAGAACCCTTCGCAGAATGCAGTAGCCAGGACCCGTCCCCAGAGGCTCGCGCAGCCAATGAGAGTATGGGTTATAAAGGAACCTGCCACACCACTTTGTATCTGTGTACGTATCTTCTCTGAACGTTCTGACAACTTCAAAATAAAGTGAGTCGTTATACAGAAAGAAAAACGGTGCAGTGTTTCGGGAAAAAAATATTTTCATCAAATTGGATCTATGTTCCTACCAAAATGTTCGAGTGCCTTTTCGAATTTGGTAAACGTGACAGACGTTGCTGTTGGGTGGTGGAATTCTTTTCGTCGGGGATTGACCACCCCCCTTCACATTCTTTCACCACTGCATCTTGGTGGTTTTTGTATTGCTGTAGGAGACATACCACACACAACAGCCGCTATGGTATAAGCTGTTCACAGTAAAGTAAACACTTTTTGAAATAAGTCTCTCAGAGGCTAGTAGTCTAACCACTACATCACTGCCCCCCCCCCTGCGAACCTGATCTTACATACACTTTTACCTCACTAACGCACGAATTAAGTTAATTTGGACTTTTTCAAAATGCTAAAAGTTCTGTTGTAAATAAGGCTTGATACAAGGGAAGTCTGGTTCAAACTGAGCGCTAGGCATACAGCACACACACCTGCTGAAGTAGTAACACGCGTACTAGACGACTGAAAACATACTGGAATAGCAGTTAATATATTTATTTATATTACAACATGGGGACGTTTAATGTATTGTACGTGAGACAGCGAAGAACCTCTGTAATCACTTCCACCTATAAATCGCGGCCGACACAATCACGACGCGTGTATTGCTACAGGACACACATGCATATATATAATCAACATATTTCTAAGATTGAGTTGTGGAAATGTTGCAGTTCTCCGAACACTAACCTCAAAAATGTAGACGCTGTACGAATGATACACTAAATCTTACATTCGCGCTACAGGACGCATAAAGTCAACATATTTCTAAGAGAGAGTTGCGGTTCGCCGAACTTTAACCTCAAAAACGTAGAACGTAGAATGCAGCAGTTGAAGGATGCTGAAGGCAGCTTGTAGACACTGGAACGAGCTGGTAGATCTTGTCTGGAGCACTATCAGATCACAAGTGACACGATGGAGTAGAGTGGGGCTATTTATACTGCCCGCTCGGGGGACGTATCCTCAGCTATTGTCACTCAGCTGTTACGTCGTACGTTGGAGTGCGTGTATGACTTACACAGTACTTACGGAGTATGTTTTTTGCTCACCGACAGCCATTCGAGAAAAATGTCACCGTGTGTGTACCGATGATAACGAGTACATTGCACGTGTATAACTTAGAGTACTTACGTCGTATGTGTCCATTCGTGTATGTACCGAGACTAGCCAGGCATGGCCACATCTGTGTTGCGGCGCTGATCATTAAACCACGTCGGATGGTCAGTGTAATTACATAGCCGATGTACGCATGACACAGTTTGTATGAGCTGCTAGTAAGTAGGTCAACGTGTCTTGGCGCTTTCACTTTCGCTGTATGACCTGTGAAGTTGCAAGTATGTTTTGTTCCCGGCGCCGGCCTAACGGGTTCAACAACGCCGCCAGTTGCGTGCGACACATGCGTATTTGCATGTATATTCTTTTCTGGCGCCGGCTTGTCGCAGTTACATGAGAGATGTTCGTGTCATGACATTGGTGTATGACTTCTAGTACCTGAAGACGACTGTCAAACCGCATGAGTACATGTTTTACGAAAGACGCATCGGCTACTTGACACACTTTTTCCGAAACGCTCCTGCCAAAGTTTTGCTTCCACCACTTATGTTCGGCTCTCAAGACCTCGCTGTTAAGAGCCGCACAAATGTCTTCACTCACCACCTACGTCTCGTACAATGTGGCCAGAACTATTCGATACCAACACACACACACACACACGCGCGCTGTCTTTATTAATATTAAATGTAAATGAACTAGCATACATGCACTGAATAGACCTCTGAAACGATACTAGGATATTTTAATTACAAAAGAGTCCGAAACGTTGTTGATATACGGGGGGGGGGGGACATAACGTGGTTGGATAAGGGGAGGAACTAACATAATAGTCTTAGACCGGTATTAAAGACCGTTCAGTTTGGCATTACAAATATTCTATCATCTCGGCCGATTTGAATGCTATGACTAATCCTTAACTATCGGAACGTATTTCTGAACGTGTTTTATCGATGTCCTGAAATGGTATCGGTTGTGCCGCGGTTTTTTATTCGCCGCCTCGTGCGAGGCTATAAATAAATGAAAGCGACACAGAACTGTTTATTTACAGTAGCTTTTGCAAATATAAATACCTTCACGGTTTAGTCATTACGTTACCTATAGCACTGGAAGCTATTATAGACTTGAAATAACTATGGTAGAGTAAGAAAAAATTATATTGCCGGACGTGATATACTTATTTCGTTCTTTATTGCGTAACAAGTGATGGAACATGCTTTGTGTTGCAATGTGGAAATTTTAAATCGTGCGCACAAAGTAAGGCTGAATATATATATATATATATATATATATATATATATATATATATATTCAGCCTTACTTTGTGCGCACGATTTAAAATTTATATATATATTTATTATATATATTTATATATAAAATTTATATATATATATATATATATATACACACACACACACACATCGGTCTCGACGTGTCATATTTTATATGGAGTGTTCGTCATTCTACAGGCTCCGGCAAAATGATTTGCGTTCTGTGCAGGTTTAGTTTGCGTTTAGGATAACTCAGCAACATCGGAGCCCTAAGACACTAGCCACTAATAAATATATCTTATTGCAGTCTCAGGCATTAAATTTTGAGGGTGGTGAAGTGTATACACTGTGTTTCTTAGTCTCGTTGTAATGTATACGTTAAAAGCAGCAGGAAGATGGAAATTGGATGAAAGGGAAAATTTAGAAGGGCCTTTAAAAGTGCTCACTTTACCGTGAACAGCCTATAAGCGTTTTTTGTATATTGCAATACAAGGCCTGGTGCACTAGCCAGTAAACCAACCGTTATATATGAACCACCATGGAAGATTTGTATTACAAAGCAGCAGTTCGTGTGCGGTATACCTGCGGAACTAGAGTGGGGATAAAAAAAATTGCATTCGTGCATCTGCTACAAGTCACCAGAGAGTACGAGTGTTATTTTTAATTGTGAAGAATATTATCAACCGTTTACAAAAATATAGCTTTTTCTTTATGCATCAAGTTATTATCCGTATGTAATATTTTATGACGGAGTTTTCCAAAACACACTCAAATATATAAACTTTATCATGAGTGCTGTCACTTTAACCGCTGTACTAACAGTTCTCATAACAACTTGCCATTAAAATACAGGCTATATACATATGCTTTTAAAATAATGTATGGGGTGTTTTAACTATTTAGGACGGTTTTTAACAGTACTTAGAAGTTGTCATCGACAGTATTATTCATCTTTGTCGAATTTTAAAGAGATTCTACCTCATGGATGTATAATCAAGATGGGGTGTCCGTTTTGGTTTCTTCATCAACATGTTTCAAGTAACTGTCACGGGAATCGCCCTACTCTCTGAAACTGTGTTGTGATTGGTCAGGTACGAAAGCTAGTTACGGAACCTGCCACGAAAAATAGGACGTGTCTAATTGCCAAACCTGGTACGAAATCTGGTCGTACAAGGCGGGAAATGTCGTGACGGGTGCCACGCTAACCCGTATACCGATAGCTATGGCGGACCTTGCACAAGCTTTTACGGAATATGGTATCGTGTAATATCACCTTTAGAAGGCTGCAAATGTCATGACACGTCCCATGCTAGCTACTATAACGGTCTCTATGGTGGACTGTGTACAGAAACTGGTATTTTGTAATACGACACCTGGTCGAAGGACGACGACGAGAAGCAAGAACAGATTTGTAAGCAATATTTACTTTCACTAGCTGTCGGTGTCCTTACACAGTCATTCGGGGAAGCAGCTCATACAGTACTTGTGTGCGTATGTGTGTGTGCGTGCGTCTCCCCCCCCCCCCCCCCCCCCCTTCTGAGAATGTGTTACTTTCACTTGTGCACACACAAGGACAACCATTGTGTGAGAACCATACACTCTCAACTCTAGTGATATTTGATATAAAACTCCCGTTTTGACAATAGTTTTCAGAGGTATAACTAAACACCTCGGGGTAATTTCTCTAACAAAACTTCGATTACAGTATAGGAAAGCACAACTATTGGGGAAAATACACACACACCTGGTATGTAAGAACCTTGATCAACACACACTGCCATCCTTTTGATGGAGAAAACAAGATACTGACTCCTCACTACTGACTCCACACTGCTGACGCCACACCACCACCTTCGTACTGTACCGATGTTAGTTTAACAACTGTGTGTGAATTTCTGCGGTGGTTGAACTTAAACCTCCATTCTACCAGTCGAAGACGGTCGTCGTGGGTGATGCCTATGTTATGAATTTGACAACTATATCTTGAATGATTCGGAAATTGCATCCGACTATTCTTATAAGTAGACATAGGTCATACTTGATCCTCTGTCTCTTATCGTTGTTGGAGGGTATCAACCTGTGGCGATACCTATGTTATGAATATGGTAGTTTTATGTCGAACGGTTCGGAAATTACAGCCAACTATACTTATAGGGTCTATTTGGCCTTTCTACCCTTCTCTTCATCGCGGGTGGTGCTTATGTTATTAATATAGTAGTTGTGTCTCAAATGTTTCGGAAAATTTCAGCTAACTATATCGGGAGAGAGACGTTTCAAGGGGGGGGGGAGGGGGGGCGCTTTGAACTCGAACATTCTTCAGGCATGTTGGTATGACTGGACCTAGTAGTTGTTTTGCTGCAGTACGACTTCCAAGATGGCGGACCGGAATGGCAGAGCATGAAGCTCTGCATTGGCCACCATTTTGATAGACAGTGCATTTGACATCATTTTTCTATTGGTAGCCATTTTTTTAGACTGTGCATTCAGGTAAGTGCTGGGTGGCTTCGGGCTGGGGATACAACTGTAACACTGATCCCCTCCCTCCTACATTTTTTTTTAACATTTGGAAATAAAATAATACTACATTACCCGACTGAGTATCGAACCCGGGTGCACGAGCAGTGTATATGATTAAAAATAAATAATTGCTTTCCTTGATCTATAAATAACTAATTACGCTCGTCGGTTACGTCATTAGCCGATTACGTCATACATTTCCCCTACCCCCTCTCGAAATGTAACTGTTTACAGTAGTGAGTGCGTTATGTCAATTGAGCGAGGGATTTCGTGGCGGTCGGAGAGCTGCTCTTGTAAGTGATTGCACAATTTTTATTTTATTTTAACTATTAAGTGAGTCGTCCGGGAATCGGACCCGGTATTTCCACAATTAACATACATCCACTCGTTGGGGTTTAAA
This sequence comes from Dryococelus australis, assembly GCA_029891345.1. NCBI lineage: Eukaryota > Metazoa > Arthropoda > Insecta > Phasmatodea > Phasmatidae > Dryococelus > Dryococelus australis. The sequence goes on along the minus strand of CM057002.1, from coordinate 95,926,002 downwards.
TCATGTACCGGAAGTGACTCAAGTTCAAAAATACTTTCAAAAATTGAATTGCCTGTGAATCGAACCGGAAGTTCAAGTAAGGAAAAAGTACGTAGCAGCATGCGTAGGGAACCCCTGTTCAGGAATGACAGAGCCGGGAGTTCTTATCCAAGATGGCGGTGCGGGGTCTACAGCCAGGAGCCAGTTAGGACTTACAAGATGGCGGACCGGATTGACAGAGCAAGAAGTTCTGCATTGGCCGCCATTCAATTTGGAACCAAATGTCAAGGTCACCGTCCTACCGGAATGCAAGAGCCCCTTGTTACGTAATCCAAGATGGCTGCCTCGTCCCCTCGTCACCCGCCAGGAGCCACTGATGGCCACCGGAGCCTTTTAGAGCCTCGCGTAGCCATCTGACCGTCATCCCAGAAGACAGTTTCGCTGGTTAGTCTCAGCTAGTGCGTTACAAACAGAAGCGACAGCCAGTGAAAGAATCACTGCATTTGTAATATGCACAAAACTTTGAGTCTAATCTAGCGTGCTTGTTAAATGCACTGCAAAACTCCCTTCTAAGAAATCAATTTATTTTTTAAAAGAACGCGACAGGATTTCAATATGTACGGAATAGCTATACTTCAGTATAATAATGTAATATAAAAAAAATTAAGTTGGAAATTTGATAATTTGAGCAATTTACAAACACGTATAGGCTATTCATAGTAAGATGAGCATTTTGAGAGCCATGCTTAAGATCTGCTTGTATGCACACAGTGTATTCTTCCACCTTATGTAAGATTAAAATTGTTATGGGCCTCATCACTGTATTCATGCGTTGGTCAAGTGAAACTGTGAAATTATCAGGAGAGTAAATATTTTACAAATCTGCTCATTTTTACACTTTGATGCATTAAAAGAATAGTAAGCGAAAGAACAATTTAAATTATCAGAAATAGTCACCTAACACATCTTATTCGACGTTAAGATACGGAACTACTTTCCCATACAGCGTTACCAACTTTACTGGACGTATGTGACTCAGGGTGGCCATTAAGATATATGCATGTAGAAGCAGTAACTTTTTCCTAAGGTTGATTTCGAAACTGTTCACTTTATCGTGAACAGCATTTAATATTCCTCACGAACTATTTGCGTTGCTTCTGCACGAAGGCATATTCTTAGCTGAGCCTGGCTGTTCGCGACGCGCAATTTATGAGGCGAGTGTTCGCCATTTCGCGTTCAGAAAAGCCACAACCGTCATCTTGAACCGCTTTAATCACGGCGATCGTTAGCAACGAATCTTTCATTGCGCCGTCCCAACCCCTTGCGGCAGTGGAATTGTCTTTCCCTCCCCTCCCCGCTCCAAACCAAACCCGCTCATCTAAGCAATGATGATTTACCCGCCACACCAAAAGTAGATCCCTCCCCTCCGTTGCTCCGTAATTAATTGTAATGCGACTTAAACAGATCTCGACACCCGTTCGCGCTTCCCTGGCTGCCTAGACCTACCTCGGCTTACTTCAGGAATCAAATTCCCCGCGAGTTTTACTGCTTGCAGCCGGCAGTCCGGTGCACGCCCTCGGCTTACTTCAGGAATCAAATTCCCCGCGAGTTTTACTGCTTGCAGCCGGCAGTCCGGTGGACGCCCTCTTGCGGCCCGTAATTAAAAGACGGTGCCTTGTCCAGTGCCACTTAACCGGGACCACGGCGGAGCTTGTTAAGACACCCGAGACTTTAATTAGCGTCCTGCAGGGGACATTTGCGTTGCGGGGTCTGCTCAGCTGTGGCTTTCTAAAATTTCCGTACCGAGGGTTGGGGGTGAATTTACCCCCTCCGCTTGTAACAACAAAGGCCTCTCGTCGCTCACCGTTTCACATGTTGGGTAAAGGCTGTTCACGAAGAAAGTGAGCGCTTTGGAAATAAACCTTAGGAAAAGGTCACTATCCCTACCTGCATATATTTTAACGAGGGAACTGAATGATGCATTGTAAGTAGTTCCATATCTTAACGTCGAATAAAAAGTGTCACGCAACCATTTGTGATAACTGCAATTATTTCTTTCACTTTCCGTTGTTTTTTTTAATGCATCGAAGTGTAAAAATGAGCAGACTTGCAAAATATTTTCTTTTGTAATATTTTCACAGTTGCACTTGATCGACGCAAAGATAAAGTGACGAGACTCATGGCGATGTTAATTTTACGTAAGGCGGAAGAATACACAATGTTCATGCAAGTAGATCTTAAGCAGGACTTTCAGAAGTGTATATTTTACCGTGAACAGCCTATATCTTCTGTACAGTCTATTCGCGGCTGATTCGCACTTTTTGAATCAAACATTTCAAAAATCACCCCACGTATGGCATGTTCAGTCATTTCCTAAATACGCCATGTAACACAACGGTTTTATACATATTTTAACATAAAAGTATCTTATTTTTCGAGAAATTTATGTTACGCCCATATTTTATTTATAAATGACACTTTTTTTAAATTTATAATAAATTTGAATAAAAACATTGCGATGTGTGTTAGTAGTTCCTAGTAAGAAATAGTTCTCATGCAAAATGTTATTAGAACTGAGTGCGCACGAATTCGGTGCGTTGTCCTTTTGTGTAATTTTCAGGACTTAGTGAAGTTTAGTTGGCACAGGGCGGAGGAATATCACAGAAGAAGAACTTCAGCAGGGCTTTATAAAAGTTTGAAGTAACCGTGAATGGATTATAAAGTAAAATTTTTATTATATTTGAAACATTTATACTGCACAGGAAAATATTAATGCAAAGACAATAATTAATACAGAAACACATTTGTGTTGTGATATCTGTCAAAGAATTGTCTATTTTACGTTTTGTTTTTGTAATAGCCCAGAGCTACAAAAAACCTGACGTTACGTAACTTCCATGATTGGACTGTCGGTAATTTGTCACGCCCTGGGAGACTGATAACCAGTCAAATGTATTCAGGACCCTTGTGTCCGCTTATTCACTGTAGTTAAACAAAATAAATCTGCCTACGCAGTAGTGAAATAAAGAGTGGTCCTGTTCTCTCTTATCTATTTTACTTGCATGCTAGAAATGGTAAGGTGTTTTCACACACACACACACACACACCCACACACATACATACATATATATAATTTTTTAAATAGATTGATTTGTCATTGAGCTGTTAGCAGACAAATTATGGAGTTAGGAATTTCGATACTACAGAACTTGAATTCCCACTAAGCACTAAACTCCGAAAGAAAGAGAAAAAAAACGTGTCACAAAAGCAACAACAAATAATGAAATGTGGGCGGATACATGTAGGTCTATAAATGGTATGAATAACATAGTATCTCAATTTTTTTTTAAATAACCGATGCTTTGCAATGAGTCGAAAGCCTGATGTTTCGCGGTATGTTTTACCAGCAGTTATGTACAATACTTTTACAAACATTTCTTTGGTAATTATTTATCAAAAATGTTATTGTGTTACTAGAAGTAAAAAAATTGTATCTTTCAACGCTGTCTTATCAAACATGCAAAGTGGTTATTTATTCTTCATGTTTATAAAAAAATTGTTGGACGTCTGCAGTTCTTGCTTGTTGAAATTAAACTTTCACATGCTCTACACTAACGTGTTCCAAATTTGCTGTAATTAAATTGTAATGTCACAGAAATAATCTTAGCAACAAGTTTCCCCAACAAATTGCTGGTATAAATACAACAATTTTTATAGCGTACAAGTAATTATCAACATCATACCAATAACTTCAGAGATTATATTTCCCTCTAATTTAACAGTAGGCTACCACAATTCCGTGCACAAATTTCTCAGTGTATTTTAGTTATTCATCACTTGTTCAACAGCTTATGAACTAAATTTGCAGCTAGTACAACTCAACTGAATTAAAGTGTTTCGTGATATTGTGTGGATAATATCTATATTATTTCTTAATACAATTAGTTGATATTGGAGCCCCTTAGACGTGACAGACGCTTGCTCGTTGCTGTGTCTGAGCGAGACCTTACTTGCCGTTCGCATGAACCCAGCATCACACTCAGCGAGGAATCAGGACGCCAGGGACTGCGACAAACTGTAGACAGTAAACAGTATGGCAGCTACTGCAAACATCAGGCGGATATAGACCAGCGCGGGGCTAGACGCCAGCCAGAAGCGGGAGACGCCGTTGGACGTCAGCCAGTGGTCGACCTCCCAAGAAGGACCACGAGAGGGATGTACCGGGGACCGCCGCTGCCGATACGTCGAGGAGACACAGACTTCGGCAACAAGGATCAAGGTGAACTGCTTCCAAACGGTTACGTCGGAGAGACTTTAGTTTGGTAATTAACACAAGTGGCTTTTACGTAATTAAATAGAAGTAAAGCATAATTACTCTCCCGTTTATATAAAGTGATACATTGTAAAGTGTTTTACTCTTGTGAGTTACAGAGATTTATATAAAGACGATTAAGGAGAGTCCCGTCTTTGTGTTTAGTACATCACCCTCTTAATAGTGTGTGACGTGTCAGCTAAAGTGGGGTCACAGCATGGTGTTACAGCGACACCAGATTTTATGGAGGCTGCCATCATCCTATGTATTATTAAAATATTTAGCTTCTTGAGTAGTTTTGTATGTATCTGATGCATATAGTTTGAAATACAGCACATAGAAAAAGCTGTTTTCGAATAACTTACTCTAAAATGGCTTTTCTAATGTGCGTGACATTTTGAAAGTCACTTTGAAAGACTAGTGCAATTGGGGTGAATGACTTGATGGTTTTGGAAGAAACTACTGTGTTTGTGAGAGTGTCTTCGTTGTGTTTTCTGTTGGTCGTATATAGTTTTTTTCGGATATATATATATATATATATATATATATATATATATATATATATATATAGTATATTAGTTTACCGAATTTAGCTTGTTGTTCTGTTTTATTTGAATCGATTCCTTCATGGAATTTTCTGGCTCTGTAAATATTCTTGACTACAGCATAGCTGGCTTGTATTCTGTCGTGGCTGGTAAAACTGCTGTGTTTGAGTGCGTTTCTTAGTTGTTTTGGCATTTTTGTTCCTATTAATTTTGATAGCGTTGTCCTAAAATTACCAGTAGATTTCTAGCCTGTGTTGTCTTCTTCTATGTGCTATCTGTTGGTCGTGTGTGTGTGCGCGCGCGCGCGCGCGTGTGTATATATATATATATATATATATATATATATATATATATATATATATATATATATATATATATATATATAGAGAGAGAGAAAGAGAGAGAGAGAGAGAGAGAGAGAGTCGCTGTTCTATTTATTGGCTGTAACCCCTCTTGGGATTTTACAGTGTTACATACGCGTAAATTATTTTCTCGTCCTTTGATTACTTGTTATATTTAAGCATTTATTCGTGCGCATCATGTTTTTCAATTACAGACATCTGCACGGCAATGGCGAATGTCCAAAAATCTCCATTAAGTCATTTTGAAAGTACTCAACAGCTCTCGTCGGACTTGTGTGTTCCTTTCGTAGATCAGCGCATTGAACACACGTTTAATAGTTTCGTGAAAGAACGTTTATTTCAAACATGAGAACGCAATACAAGCACCACACTCTAAGAAATTATTCGTAAATTTACCATACTAATATATACGCCTAGTGAGGAAGCGGTAATGGTAATTTTGTCCCTTATTCATTCATTGTAGCATTCCTACATTTACTCAGGAAACAGTCAAATTATTGGGAAGTTCCCAACTTTCTGAAGCCCTGCTTCAAGTCTGACACGCGTCTCAATTAGCAAACTCAAGCAAATTTTTGTGAGTACTCCTATCTTGCCAAAGACTGCCCTGCCTGATCGATTTATTATTCGTCCCGCCAGCTGGTGAAATGGGCGATGCCTTCAGTTTTCTGGAGTACGATTAAATCCTGCTATTATGGGGTTGGTGTGTTTACAGAACTACATGACGTTAATGAACTTGGTTAGCAGGACAGCGTGGTTATTTGCCACGTCTGTATTTGGTAGCCCAGATTAATAAACTGTTATTTTGTTTGAAGAGGGGTTATTATTTGAAGAGGGAATATTTTTGCTGCAGGAAAAGGTACTTAGTTTTCGTCCCTCGCGGAGTTGAGTTCGTCTGAACGCTTCCAAGCGCTGAGCTATACTGAAGAGAGGCGCGCGGCGCTCCTGGCGCGGCCGAGCGCTTTCTGGTGGCTACTACTGGCAACGAGTTCAGCCTTGCACACTCTGGCACCTTCCATACGCCTCTCCGCTATTCCCGCTGCCTCCTTAACCTTCCTGAGCCGCGTTTTCGCGTATAAATGTTCGTCCCCAGCCCGAGCAAGTGTGCAGTATTCCTCTTCGTGTAGCGCGGGCTGGCCGACGATAGATCATGTCTACACCACTTCCTACTTCGGGGCTTCAGCATGCTAGACGCGTTTTCGCATAATATGTGTATTCATCAAGTTAAGTATTGCAATGAACGTAGATGATGTTATGCCGGGGGTATAGTTTCCCATTTAGTAGTGTTTTTTTTTTGGCGATTTTTGTGTATATGGATTTTTGTAGGGAAGTATTTCTTCACTGTTTTGCTTGTGTGAATTTTTGATATGGTATTTTTATGGGAATGTTTGTAAGAGGTGAATTCTTCTTTTTTTTTGCGTGCTATAGGAATGGTCTGCTGGACTACGATTTGCCAAAAGAAGTTTTAATGCCAAGGAGTTTAGTGGATATTTTATGGCGTACCTTTATGCTCATGGTAAAGTGTAATGAGGGTTTTTACTCCTTCCCAATGGTATTCTTGGAATTAGTATTCCATGTTGTACCTAATTTTTAGTGAATCATCAGGCGTACTTTAATTTTAAAGTTGTAATGGTGCTTGATTTACTTAGAGAGTCATTTTACCCTTTTTAATGGGATTTCACAAGTGTTTATTCAGTTTGGGTGATTTCTCAGGATATATTAATATTGTTGTTTTTCTGTTTTTTCCAGCGCATATGTGTTCTCTCCTTCCCCTAGTTCACAGATTGGTAGGAAGCAACAAAAATTTACAAGGGCAATTTATATGTTTAAAATCAAGTTGCAAAATAGTTGTATTAATTTTGGAATTTCTGTGTCGACGCTTTCTTGATTTTTTTATAATGCGTTATTCTCCTTGCCTTCCTTTAGCCCTGCTACGTCATAAAGGGGCGTAACATTTGTATAGTAGCGATGCTAAACATTCATATATCTGCAGCTTGATGTGTGGTATTATTACCATACAGTATATAGGTTAAAAACTTACATTACAGTTGAGGAAGTTTAACTGACAATTTTTTACAGTGCAGGTAGGCGGGAGCCTTAATATTAATTTATGTACTGGTCAATGAGCATTAGATGTTAGAAGGGGAGGGGGGATTAAATTAAATACCGTAACTTTCTTTCTCATACAAAAACTTCTTGTTCTCAAGTAATGTCTTCCAGTTTAACACTTCTCCTGAATGCCTCACAGGCACGATTATAATTTTGCTATTTCACGTACCTTACCAAATACTTGATTAAAAACTCCAAATCAGAGTTTAAAAATTACCTAGAGCTGAAGGAAAGCTTAAAACACTTCAACGTGTATAGGCTGTTCAGTGTAAAGTGAGCACTTTTAAGCCCTAGTTACCTTTTCCCTTCAGCAATTTTTTATCCTCTAACCACATTTTAAAATAAATATTGACATGTAAGTAATAAAAACAGTGTGTATATTCAATTGCTCTCTGAAGTTATAGTGTAAGGCTAAAATAAAATATATTTATTGACTATTATTCCAAATGAGAGGGTTTTCAAAAGGGCTCACTTTACCGTGAATGGCCTATAGGAAGTTTAACAAGTGGTAAAGAATCGCAACTTTGCTGGAATCAGACAATTGCGACTGCTGCCGAGTCACCGGATACATCCTGCAGTAAAAGTAACCGAACCACTTGGGGTAGGGAGGAATTCAGGCGTAAAGATCGACGCCAAATCATCTCATGCAACAGTTCAATATCTACGAAAGATAGCAGTGATATTTTAATTAAATGTTAATAATATTACGTAATCAGCAGTGATTTGTTTGAATGGAAGGTGGAGGAAGAATAGTATTGATTTTGTTCATTTATTATTGTTCTTAGTAAAATAGCATGTCATGTTATTGATGGTCAGTGTGTGTACATGTAGGCCTATCGGTTTTTCTAATATTAATTTTTTTAGATATTCTTGGTACTTGGTGCGAAGAAATAATTGAAAAACACCAGAAATGGCCAAAATAGTTCAGTGTTGAAGAGAGATATTTTTCCATGTCAAACTCTAAAAATGCACGCACTTCCACGTGGAAACGTCATGAGTACCCCGGGCCCAGTACTAAGACCCGGTACCCATGGCGCTTAGCAATGGTAAATGCAGAAGACCTAACCTAACTTAACTTAACCCGACTTTAAGTGAATCACCTGGCATAGGTGTGCCAACGTGCAATCGGGCGTCAGAAAAACATCCACAGCTAACAGCATGGTTAATGAATTACTTTATGCGTTATAAATAGTCTAAATGGAACATTACCATAAATTGTACACATGCTGTACAAAAAAATTAAGAAAAAATTTACAGAACACACAATTTATCTTAACCTAACTTCACCAAGTATACCAGAAGGGGTTGATATAATAATTTCACTCTTGATAGGTAAATCACTAGGGTGCACATTCGATGTTTTATTTTTTGCACAAGCTAAATGAAGGTCTTTCCGATTTTATTTAGTTTCATACACCATTTGCTTTTATCATTGCTAGACTTGCTATTCACTAAGTATTCGCAAATATGTTGGTTTTTTTTTTTTTTTTACACCCTGCTTTTCGCACGAGGAACATAGCTCTTGCCATTACTCGTCGCAATTTGGATTTAAAAATACAGTCCATTAACGGTTACTTTCAATTTTTCTGTAGCCTTGCTAAAGTTATACTTCAATTATGTTCCCCCGCCTCATGCAAACAAAGTTTAACCGACTCAAAATAAAATTACAAAAAAGGGACAGCGCTCTGCATTTATGCTCACTCAGTTCTAATTATGCAACATATTATTACACTGTTTCTTACTAGGCCTTACCAACACACCTATTTTCTATCTGTTTTTATTCATACTAATTATAAATATACTATGTTATAATTTATAGATAAAGTATAAGCAAAAGTTCAATTCGATAAAAAATGAGTCATTTTTACACTAACACAAGTATCAAACGCTTGTTATACACGACATATTTTAGGAAACAACCAAGCACATCATTCATGGGGAGATTTTTCAAAGGTTTGATTCAGAAGTGTGAAGAAACCCTGAATATTCTATAAAAAGCAATATCTCTAAAAGCCGCTGCAAACTCCTACAAGGTTAATTATACAAAATGAGATATAAATACCTCACAGTCCTCAGTGTAATATGCACGTAAGCTCGTTTGAATTTGTGTGCCGAGGTTCGTACGGCCGCCGCTTGAGGCGCTGTTGTCAATCACGCTTCTCCCTTTTCCCTTCTCTTACTCCACCCCAGGGTTGTTTGGTGAGCAGGGTTGCCGTGGTTGGCGCGCCAAATGAAACACATTCCTAGTCAATCGCACTGAATTGTTCGTCGCTGCCATTCGCTGTGATTGCGGGGGCCAAACAAGCCGCCCCTTCCTCATGTCGTTCGCTGCAGCGTTGGTCGTCCTGCCTCCCACGAAGAAACTCATCCTGCGTCGCGGTGCTCATTTCTCGTCGACGCGCTCAGGGGCTGGTGGAGAGGTGGGGGTTGTTTTCTTAATTGGATTGGTCCGCAGAAACAAAAATTCTCCCCGCTTCCTGCCACTTAGCTCACGAGAAGGTAATTGGTTCTCTTTGCAAATGATATTGGCGGGAAATACCTCTCGCTGTTCACCATTACCCTCCTGCCAAATAAGTTTCCTCCCAAATATATTTCTCACTTACCTTCCACCCCAACCACGAGACAAACTCCAGCCTCTCCAATCAATTCTGTTTGCCGCTCAGAGCGACACGGAAGGAGACTTTTCTCGCTCGTATTATTTCTCCGCTCTCAGGTTTAAAGTTGACTTCGTGATCGTGTGTATTGTTGCAAGACGCCACGGAGACATATTCGAAGTCGTGGGGGATGGAGGTCTTAATAAAAATACAAAAGATACCAAATTTGAATTTAAATTTCTACACACAGCTATTATTTACAGCACTTAAATTATCTATCTCCACTATTACTCTTTTTATTCTAAATGAGCGCAATATTTAATGTCTCTGAACTCAATTAAATTGCCTTCTCAATGTCTCTATATTTATTATAGTCACTTAATTCACACTCATCATAGACATATTTTCAATCTGTTTGTTGCCATAATTTCAAATGTCTAACATTCTAACATTCACGTATCCAGTTCAATAGTCCCACCTGCCAGCTTCACCCTTCACTGCATCAATGCTCAGAGTCGCAGATTTTACTCCCGCTTGTCACTTCCGTCGCCATTCGTTGCTCTTCTGTCTCGTCGTCTATCGCTGAAGATCGCCCAAACTCCCAACTCTTCATAGACTCCCGGCTCGGAGGCCGCTGCAGCCTAAATGAACTGGGCAGCCAAGGTCTGGAATATTCCCCGCGCCTAGAGTCACGCTAAGAGAGGCTACAACAATAATCAGAACATTCCCTTCTTAGACAACCTTAGAAATTCAATCCTCCGAAGGTCTGGAGCACGCGAGATAACGCTTATCGTGGCGGCAGGCAGGCGGCGGCTGCCTTTGAAATCGTCGCCCTTTTCCTTCAAACATTCGTTTGTAACTCGCCGCCCGCTTATCACTACTCTGTCCTTCTCTTTCTCTCGCCCGAGCGCGTGGATGGTGTGGGGAAGGGATGCGAAATAGCGAGCACGTATCAGTATGACATTCTTTGTCAACCGCGCTTACTTATAGGAGCCACCTTAGTCTGTATCAGACTATGGTTCTGACAGGCAGAATTGATATGCAAACTTTGCTCCAGTCGTTTTATGTAATATCAACTTGGATAAGAACAATTTTGTATACTACACCACAAGTTTTGGTGCAATCCTATGGCGATTCATAATATTTAAGTGCTCCTTTATTAGTTCATTTTTAATTGCCCTTTAAAATCCACTTTTTGAGTAGGAAAACTGATGACATAGTGTTTTACAGAATTGATTTTAAGTAACAAATTAAGCTTGAGATTTTTAATATTTTCATTGCTAGTCGATAGCGCATGTCTTGCAAAGAGAAGCTGTGCAGCATTAGAAAAATCTACGAATTTCTATCTAAATGCTTCCTTGCATCCCGACCCAGTATGTTTAAATATACTTAAGTAGGTGATGCGAAGTGTCAAAAATGTGGAGTCCTTTACAGTTTAGGAATTTACGTGTTCGAGTGCAAAAAATTCTTTACGTGTGGAAAAAAAAATGTAAAAGAAGAATGCGAAAAACTTTTTAGTAACTGAAAATCCAATAAAAGGGTCGCTCTGATCTATTTAATAAACAAACAAAAAAAAACATAAACGAGTGATTCTAGTGGTGGTGACCACAGATTTAAATCCCAGACAACAAGAAAAGTTGAAATTTTACGAAGTTTCCTCCTATCAGGTTTATTCTCATGTGAAAAGAGGAATATTTCGTTGGGATGGAACGTAATCGTAGTGCACGTGTCAAAATGATTTACCTAATGACTATTGCAATTTTTCTCGCCCATTTATCGGAACGAATATACTGTCTGATTGAAACAGAAAAGAATAGTCTAGTCTAAAATAACTACATTTGTTAGTATTATTTTAATGCTCATTTTTTTTATCTGTTCGTTGTATTTAGGCCCAAAGACATTTGAAAACAACCCCTACATAAGTACTCATTATCTTTCACGTCTTTATTTCTGGTGCTCTTAGTTACGACAGCTACAAAATGCCGCTTTAACCGTCGGCTCTTATCTCCCCAGGCCAAGGCTTAGTTCTTATTTTTTTCATTCCGCAAAAGTCTTCGCGAGCAAACTCTTGCCTACTTCGTGCCATTCCCCAACTTCTCTCCTCCAACCCCTCTCCCCACTGGTCCCTGACTGAAGCCCCAGGAAGATTCGCGAGACCCGATAGTCTCACCTCATGGATAGCACGAATTCCGCCGCCTCATAGCGAAGCGGGAACCCTGCCTGTAGCACACGGTATATCGGATGTACTCTAATAAATTATATTAAACATCAGAGTTGGGTAGATGAGTACAAATGCAGTACATTTCATTCAGGAATAAATTGTCTAACGTCCGTACGTAAGCCGTAAATGGCAGTGACAGTGTGCAAGGGTGGGTATGCAAATATGTGTACATGGCGTATTGGCTAGCTTGTGCGCAGTTCTGCGAGTTTGTAACACCGTGCAGTACAGCGCGCTTTTAGTCTCAGTGGAGGGCCGTTCCCCGAATCTAAGCGAGTCCAGTGCTCACTTGAGAGTAAAGGTGTTAAGGGATTATACCACCATGTATAATGGTGGTATTATTTTCAAAGTGAAAGAAGCATATGCGTGGACGCGTTAGGTGTGTATGTAGTGTGTTGATCAATGAACTTCTTTTCGGACCCAGTATGGCAGTGCAAATTGTAAAGTTCCCGGTGGTACCTCAAGAACAAAAAGAGCCGATATTAGCTTTGTTTATGTGAGAGTTAACATAAAACTAGAAAGAAGTGATCCAGGTATAACCTGTTAATAGGTATCGGCAACCTGGTTGAGAGATTTGGTGAGGCTAACCCCAGTTCTACCAGGAACTTTGCCTCAATGGAGCTATGCATCTCCAGTTCCTGCAGAACTTGTTATCGTAATGCGTGGAGGATGTTTCTTTAGGTGATGTAGTTTCAGCGGGACGGGGCCCTGGCTCATTTCACCAATGCGGTCCGCAGGCACCTTGATGAGCACTTTACGAACCGGTGGATAGGTAGAGCAGGCCCCATAGCGTGGCCACCACGCTCATTTGACATCACCACCATCTGACTTTTTGCTGTGGGCACCACGTCATATCGATGTAGTATGCCACACCACTTGAGAGGAGGGGTGAGCTCACGCGGATATGGCGAGGAGTTGACACCATCAATGCCATGTCAGAAACTTTTGCACATGTTCGTTGTAACGTACTTCAGCGTTGCACTGCCTGTGTGGCCAACGGCGGCCGACACTATGAGCTGGGCAGACACTGTAAGCCCCATGCCTTATGCCTTATGCCAAAATGTGTAAATAAGTTGTTGTTTCATTGCACTGCTATGTTGTCTAATTACTGTGGTTGAATACCCTACCCCCCTCCCCAACCCCCGCGCAATGTCAATGCCATTAGTGGGATAACTATGGAAGTTAGGCAAGTTGTTCCCAGATGAAATAAGCTCCATTTATGCTTATCCACCCCACTCTGGCGTTTATCATCATTTATTCGATTACACCCGGTACACACTGTGTAAAAATTGGTGGATTATGACACCGGGGTTGGGTAGATAAGACAAAACTGAGAAAAAAAAATATCGATTACTTTCTATTAAGGCTAATCGTTTGGCCTCGGTGACTCCATTGATCAAGTGTATCATCGCGTGTGTGGCACCGCAGCTACGCAGTAGTGCTGTCATGAAGACAGTGAATCATGCATTGTTTACAAAGTGCTTACTTTGTGGCGAACAGCTCTGTACCACAGCATCACCAAGTGATAGAGTACTCTTACACTGGAAGGACCACTACACCATCCCGTGTGTGCGGAGCTAGCTATAGGCTGCTCACGGTAAAGTGAGCACTTTTGAAACCCTCATTACTTTTTCCTTTCGGGCATTTTTTATCCTTTAATTACCTTTTTGAATAAATATTGTCATGCATGTAATAAACACAGTGTTTCCATCGCACTCGGAAGTTAACGTATAAGGCTAAAATAAAATATATTTATTGACTATTATTCCAAATCAGAAGGCTTTCAAAAGTACTCGCTTTGCCGTGAATATCCTTTAGACGGGCGGGATTTACATCAGATGTTCAAAGTGTCCACCGTCCATTCACTTGCACGTGGTCGCATACCACAGTATATAACCTTGCACGTTATTCAGCATCTCCTCATGAACTGTAGTAATCGCGCCATGATGTTTTGTCTCCATATCCACAGTATCCACAAAAAGGTTGTACGCTATATGGGTATATCAGACCACTACGACCGAGCAATTGGCCATAATGTACATAGAACTACCCGTATATTTTCTTCACAGTTTTCACTTTTTTGTACCACCCCGATATTTTTTTACCCGTTACACTGTTAGATATTCGAACAAAATATTGGTGGTGTATAGCGTCAAAAATATATTTACTTGTAACAAAATATTTGGCTGAGGAAATAAAATTTGAAAAGCAACAAAATAGCTTTTGTTCATCTAACAAAATATAATTTTGAATAAACAAAATCTCGGTTTTGGGCCAAAATAAATTAGACTGCCAATAAAACATTTTGTTGAATTAACTGTATGAGGTTTTTGGCCACTCATTTAATAACCTTTTTCCGAAAATACAGCTCGGCAACTTGTTTCTATTTTTGTGACAATTAGGATACTAACTGTGTGTGTGCGTCTATCGGTGTTTAATAATCGTATAAATAAACTAATAAAACAAGTTCAACAGGAAACTTTAAAGTAACGCTGTAAATCTTGAAATATTTGTTTGCGTACGTTGCCCAGTATTTCCAGCGTGTGTATTTTAAAACATTCCAACTTCACCAACTGTCACATTAGCTGAGGTTACTAAGGCACAGCGCTTAGACGCACATGATCTCGGTCCCATTGTCTGTCAAACTTTCACATTTTTTACATATTAACTTAAACTGCTTAATGTATGCGGAGCCAAACAAATCTCTACTTGCACCAACCAAGTCTCTAGTTGCACCAAACAAATCTCTAGTAACGCTAAACAAATATCTAGTTTCACCAACCAAGTCTCTAGTTGCACCAACAAAATCTCTAGTAACGCTAAACAAATCTCTTGTTGCACCAACCAAATTCGTAGTTGCATCAAACAAATCCCCAGTTGCACCAACCAAACCTCTAGTTGCACCAACCAAACCTCTAGTTGCAACAACTAAATCTCTTGTTGCGACAACCAAATCTCTTGTTGCACCAACCAAATCTTTAGCTGCACCAAACAAATCTGTAGCTGCACCAAACAACTCTCTAGTTGCACTAAACAGCTCTAGTTGCACCAACCAAATCTTTAGCTGCACCAAACAACTCTCTAGTTACACCAACCAAATCTCTAGTTACACCAAACAAATCTCTAGTTGCATCAAACAAATCTCTAGTTGCACCAACCAAATCTCTAGTTGCACCAATCAAATCTCTAGTTGCACCAATCAAATTTCTAGTTGCACCAAACAAATCCGTAGTTGCACCAACCAAACCTCTACTTGCACCAACCAAATCTCTAGTTGCACCAACCAAAACGCTAGTTGCACCAAACAAATCTCTAGTTGCACCAACCAAATATCTAGTAACATTAAACAAATCTGTAGTTGCACCAAACAAATCTCTAGTTGTATCAAACAAATCTCTAGTTGAATCAACCAAATCTCTAGTTGCACCAATCAAATCTCTAGTTTCACCAAACAAATCTCTAGTTGCACCAAACAAATCCCTAGTTGCACCAACCAAACCTCTAGTTTCACCAATCAAATCTTTAGCGGCACCAACCAATTCTCTTGTTGCACCAACCAAATCTTTGTCTGGGGCAACCAAATAAGAACTACAAAATAATTTGCTTTCAGCAACAAATTATTTCACTGCCCCTATACAAACAAATAATATAGTTGCACCCAACAAACTGATTTATTCAACAAAGCCAGGCACGCTTTATTACCATCCCTGCACATGTCGCCTTTCTAGAAATGCGAGGAGACAAGAACATTCCTT
Organism: Dryococelus australis; assembly: GCA_029891345.1. Taxonomy (NCBI): domain Eukaryota; kingdom Metazoa; phylum Arthropoda; class Insecta; order Phasmatodea; family Phasmatidae; genus Dryococelus; species Dryococelus australis. Next base: position 95,910,131 of record CM057002.1, on the reverse strand, counting down.
TAATTTTCCTGTTAATTTCCTTATTTTTTCTTTCGCCATTTAGCTCGCTACCGGGACCACACAGTTTGTCCACTGCTTTAATTTTATTCTAATATGTCTACACAACTACTCTTGATTCAATCCCTCTCTGTCGAGTGAAGAGATTTGGACGTCTCTTAACATCGAGGTCTTGAGAACCGATGTGGGTGATTAAGGTGAGTATGGAGCAGCGCCGGAATGAAAGGGCGGGGGAACCGGGAGATCCCCGAGAAAACCCGCCGACCAGCGGTATCGTCCGGCACGATTCCCACATGCGAAAATACGTGGGCGGCACCGCCGGGAATCAAACCCGTTTATCCTAGGAGAGTAGTCTAGCCAACACCACCGCGGTCCCGCGTTGCACCCAGGTTTCACTACTAGACCAATACAAATTAATTGTGGAAATCAGTAGAAATCACTCCTTTATCAGTGGGTGTCATAGATTAAAGATGAAGTAGACCGCTTATTCATCTTCTGCGCATGTACCCAACATTGACCTACCACAAAGGAACACAACTGTCAGTCACGTGGTCTACAGTGATGAAAGTGATTGTTTGTATCTTAATATTTAAATAAGTACTATTATATTAATATAATACTTTTACTAGTTCGAATTTAATCAAAAAGCATTACAAATTGGTTAGACGAGTTATAAAAACATCTCAAAAGCACTTGTTTACTAAACAGTTTTCTAACCTCAAACCCAATCCATGCCATTTTTGCTAGCCATGTTGGCAGAAAAGCAATTCAATGTTGGTACACAGAGACTGGTTGTGCACAGCCAGCGAGATCGGTCTACATCATCTTTAATCTATGGTGGGTATCAGCAACTAAAATTATCAGTAGAATTTCACTGATCCAAGCGGAGAACTTTCTAACAAATCTGCAGTAGAATTCGCTGCGTGGTTTGGAGTAGTTTAAAGTGTTCCGATTTTGGAGTGCGCGTCGCGAACTCTAGGCGCACCCTCCAGCAAAATGGCGTCGTGAGTGGCCAACCAAATGTTGGAACGCCGTTCGCCAATCGGCGCTTCGCAACCTACTCGCCAGCCGGCAGCCCAGCAAGCAGTAGCCAGTCAGACTAGGATCCGTCTCCAGAGCTCAGCGCAACCATTGAGTCATCAAATGAGCACGCCCACATCAGATGACCCGCCACGCCATTTCGTCTCTGTGTGCTTATATTCTGTGCTAAAAGGACGACCCGAATGGAATAATGATTTAATGGAATTGTGAAACAACGACCAGGGCGAGGTGACTGGGAAACTAACCTGGTATTATGCGTACAAAATTAATGAAAAGGAACACGATTCAGACTGGATTAATTACTGAAGGAAAGGACTAATTACAGGGTGAGAGGAATCAAGAATATATCCGGAGACAACTACTCCCTCTCCAATGCATGTTGACAGAGAGGGTCGCATGTGGGTATCATTCCGGACGATGCCGCTGGTCGGCGGGTTTTCTTGGGGATCTCTCGGTTCCCCCGCCCTTTCATTCCGGCGCTGCTCCATGCTTACCTCGTTTCACCCTAGACCTCGCTGTCAATAGCCGCCGAGATCTCTCCACTCATCTCTTCACACACTCAGTGCATTGCACTGATTCGCCAGTAGATATCTTCTCATTAAAGGCTGTTCACGATAAAGTGAGTACTTTTGAAATCAGCCCTAGAAAACAGTCACTGGTTCTGTCTGCATATATTCTAACGGGCGCACTGAGTAACATGCACTCAGTAAAGTCGGTAACGATGTGTGGAAAGTAGTTCCATATCTTAACGTGTGTGATAACTTAAATTATTTCTTTTTCTTTCTGTCTTTTTTATTGAAGTGTAAAAGTGAGAATGTTTGTGAAATATTTACTTTTCCTATAATTTCACAGTTTCACTGGATCGACGCATGGATAAAGTGATGAGGCCCTTGCCAGTGTTAATTTTACATAAGGCGGAAGAATACGCAACATGCATACAAGTAGATATTAAGCAGGGCTTTTAAAAGTGCTCATTTTACGTGAACAGCCTATAACTGAATATTCAGTAAAATAATCTTACTGATTGAAATCACGGTTTGATATTTAGAGTGCGAGTTAACTCTGCGTTCTTAAATGCTGTGTACCTGCGGGGAAAGTGCGAGGTAGTGCTGCAATAATCTGTTACCAAGATGAGTACAGCTCCAGCAAGTGTTCGGAGGGGCCGCCACAAGTTAGAACGTACTGTGCGAGAAAACACTCCCCCAGCATGCTGCGACGAGGGGAACATCGTGCAACAGGGGAGAGGGAGGATTTAAAATGCGCCAGAGGTTCGGATAATGAGGTGTAACGAGAAAAATAGCAAAAAATTAAACGGTGAAATATAAAAATAAAAAACTAGAGCTCCGCACTCCACAGGGAGATGACATCGCCATCCTGATTGGCGAGTTCAGCCAAAGGCGCACCCATGCACTGGCTAACGTCATCCTCACATTACAGCTATCCTTGCCTGTGTTCGTTTGATTTGCACTCGTCATGTTAAAGGAGTTTGCATTTGAGTACACCGTTTAAGGGTATTCCATGAGAAATAATATTACAGTATACTGGTTCTCAATCCGTTAAGTTTAAACAATAAATAATATAAACGTCACTAAAAGCGCACTTTTAGTTTGGTTAAATAACTTTTGCATGATGTTCTCACACAATAAAAATTTTCAAGTCTGCGGGTTATTCAGATAAGAAAAGAAAATCCATCCGCGTTAAAGAATGAAATAATTTAAAGTTAATAACGGAGCCTTGCCTTTTAATTGGCTTACGGTTAATCGAGCAATTTCGTTTCTCCTCTCTGTCCACTGGGTTTCCTTCCGCTGTGTATTAACTTCCTCCACTCTAAAGGACATATTGAAAATATATTTGCGCCTATCGAGTGACACTTTGAAATTCCCCAATTCTCACAATAAAAAAAAAATATATGTATATATTTATGTCTGCTCTAATAAAGTCCCACTGTTACGTGTCTAATGGAGCTGGACGCGCGTTTTTTTATCGCCCGTATCGCCGTGCTTTGAATGCAAAAAAAAAATCGCGGGCACATGTATTTTTAAGCTTTGTACTGTGCTGTATAGCAACAACAATTTTTTTATAAAAATGTTTTTTTTTTTTTTTGCTGCTCTTCAGCTAATTAAGATATTAATACAGTACATGAGGTACGTCGTGTCATAATACAGAACTACATTGGCGTTAACTTGAAATGAAAATAAAATAAAAACAAAATTATTATATCTGTAGTGAATTAGGCCTTGTTAAGGGAAATCCATCATGTAAGTACAACGGCAATCAAATTTGGACAGTGCGCACAATTTGTCGTGGAAGCCGGCGGCGACTTATAAATTCACTTACAGATGCCGTTAAAGCGAGAATTAATATTTTGAATTATAGTTTTGCTTGGGAAAGGGGGGTTCTGGGGTACCACAGTTGGGACGAGGAGTGGGGTTTATCTACCCCTCGCTCCTGTAACTGAGTGTTTACCCTCGCCGTGGTATTCAGACGCTGTCCAAATAGCGATAACTGGCGGCCTGAAGGATTAGCCGCCTCCCCTGAGCCACCCCTCCTCCCCTCCTCCTAGTCTGAGCTATTTATGCTCGCCGCTTATTGAGTAGGGAGGTGTGAGGGGGACAGGATGCTGGGATTACTCCCGGCTCGCTCGTGGATATAAGTTTGTTTTCCGCACCCCCTGCACGCACCCCTGACACCAAGCCGACTGTGTGTGCGCGAGGGGTTGATGGGATCACGGAGCACTTGACAATACAGAGGTGAAACATCAACTTATCCCGCGAACTCCAGCCGCACGCGCCGGCAAAATGGCTCCACCAGCTAGCAACACGTCCGAGCGTAGTTCACCAATCAGCGCCTGCTAACCCGCCCGCCGGCCGGCGGCCCAGCCAGTAGGGAACGTTTCGCAGCATGCGGCGACCAATCAAAGACGTGAGGGCCGTTTTAAGATCCTCGCACACCCTATCAGCGAATAGGTACGTCCACATCAAAGAAACCGCCACGCCATTTCGTCTCTGTGTGCTTTTCTACTTTGTGCCTTGATCTTGACCACAGCCTCGAGCTAAAGATTATCAACCATTCTGATGATCACTAAAAGGCAGCTACGTGTGTGTGTATATATATATATATATATATATATATATATATATATATATATATATATATATATATATATATATATATATATATATATATATACACACACACACACATATATATATACACACACACACATTATTAAAATTAACCGTAAATATCTTATATCAGAACCGGTGCAAACGCAATGTGGAATGTTCCCTATCAAACGTCATTAACTTTCAGCGAAGAAAGATGGAGTTGTGATGTCTGCGATATTAATTATCACGTGTATAGTCGGTGCAATATTTGCACTGCGAGTATATTTACATCACCCAATGCATTATAAAGTTTGTATACCCGCGAGTCTTTGGTAAAATTGAAGCTAACCAGCGTTAGCACAAGTGTTAAAAATTTAACTATCGTCATTTTTAGGGTACATGGTGTACAGTGGTTAGACTACTCATATCCCACCCAAGCGAACCGAGCTCGATTCACGATGGGGTCGGTCCCGGATTTTCGCATGCAAGAATAGTGCTGGACGATGCCGCTGGTCGGCGGGATTTCTCGTTTCATCTGCCCTAACATTCCGGCATTGCTTTATACTCACCTCGATGTTAACAGCCGCCCAAATCTCTATACTCCACGTAATTTTTTCTGTCAGGACTTATAGCAGCTGTACACGGTGGAACTGAACTGTACCGACAAACTTCGGCAGGCAATTCCTCATCAAATAATATTTTTAAAACATATACACGACATATAGCCTAGCTCTATTCCGAAGGCGTGAAAGCCGCCCTTGTATGTTTAGTTGAAGTACATGTTTTTTGCCCTAACACGGCCAGACTGAACGATAAATAATTACGCCTATCTCAGTCTCTGGACACTGCGTTATCAAACGACGAAGTACAAAGAACGAAAATAAAGACTCAATTATAAACTCGCAGCCATAACAAGTGAGGGGTTGGCAGCACACTTGTGCAAAAAAATGTAACTTATCGCTTTGTTTGTTGTTTCCTGTGGATTTGTAATCTACCGTACATAGTGAACAAATATTACGTCTTGTGTTTTCAAGCTAAATGCCGCCGTTTTCGAGAAATTAATTCATGCCGATGAAAGTCACGTGGGGTGTAGGTGGAGCAATGGCGAAATTACATGGCGGTGAAACGGGTATGCCCCGATAAAATAAAAAAAAACCACTGGCCAGTGGTAACGTCTGCCATGTTTCCCAGATATGAATATGCGTGTCGACCCCGCCGGGAATATCGCCATGACTGGAGGCGAGCAGTCTAGCAACTGCACCAGCGATAGTTTGTTGGAGCAGGTATGGGTAACACATGAAACACGACATGGTGTCATTTAAAACATCATCATTACGCACTGACAGCAAATGTGTTGCTATCTGCTAGACGTTGAGGTTCATTGTCGGAACATTATTAATTAATATATTGAAGGCGGCGGCATTTAGCCTAAAAACACAAGACGTAATATTTGTTCACCTTGTACGGTAGACTACAAATCCACACGAAACAACAAACAAAGCGATAAGTTACATTTTTTTGCACAAATGTGCTGCCAACCCCTCACTTTTTATGGATGGGGGTTGATATTGGAGCCAATATTTTTGTGCTTTGTACTTCATAGTTTAATAATGCAGTATCCAGAAACTCAGACATTTACCGTTCATTCTGCCTGTGTTACTAGCAAAACACTTCCGCTTCAACTACACTTTCAAGGGCGGTTTTCACTCCTTCGGAATACACTTCGGCGATATGTCGTGTATATATTTTAGACCTATTTTTTATGAGCTATCATCTGCCGAAGTTTGTCGGTAGAGTTCAGTTCCAACCTGTATAAATTCGGATATTTTGTAATATTAACGTCTATATTTCAGTAGGTTATTTGTATAATACCTCGCAAATGCTATTATTCGGAGAACCTTAAAAATAATCTAATATCTGTCGCCGTACACTCAGAGGACAATGTGAATCTCAAAGAGAGACTGGGACATAAATTATCGTCAAGCCCGTGCATTGTGGTATACAGATATTCGGAAGCTAATGTTATATAACAAGCTAGAACAAAAATGCGTAACGCCTTTTAGTCAGTTCATGCGGAATTACCTCTACGTAGGACAATACTAACCAGTTGTTTATGACGTCGCAAAATATTATTGAAATAAATGTTTACCTATTTATTGTAATGAGTTTCATGTTACCTGCTGTATAAATCCTAGCTCTTCTGTCTATTGACGTAATTTACTGAGAAATGCATTACGTCACGAAGTGGAAGAGTAGGGAAACGAATAGGCATAAGGAAGCAAATGGTCGATACGTATAGGCTGTTCACGGTAAAGTGAGCACTTTTGAAATCAACCTTAGAAAAAAGTCACCGCACCTACCTGCATATGTTTTAACTGGCGCATTGAGTGACATGCACGCAGTAAAGTTGGTTACGATGGAAAGGAAGTAGTTCCGTAGCTTAACGGCGAATTAAAAGTGTTAGTTTACCATTTATGACAAATAAAATTATTTCTTTAGCTTTGTGTTTTTTTTAAATCTAAGAGTAAAAATTAGCAGATTTGTAAGATATGTACTTTTATAATAATTTCACGGTTTCACTTGACCGACGCATGAATAAGGTTATGAGGCCAATGACAAAGTTAATCTTACATAAGGCGCAAGAATACACAACGTAAATGCAAGTATATCTTAAGCAGGGCTTTCAAAAAAGCTCATTTTACCGGGAATAGTCTATTAGTGGTTGTATTCGTGACCGCGCGCACCTCGGAGCACACCTTCAAACACAGGTCAGCGCATGCCACAACAGCCTATGTGGCGCAACACAGGTCCGAGCATGCACAACAGCCTATGTTGCACAACACAGGTCCGCGCATGCACAACAGCCTATGTGGCGCAACACAGGTCCGCGCATGCACAACAGCCTATGTGGCGCAACACAGGTCCGCGCATGCACAACAGCCTATGTGGCGCAACACAGGTCTGCGCATGCACAACAGCCTATGTGGCGCAACTTTGAGTTTGCTCGTGCTTCATTTACGTCACTTGTGCCGAAACAACATATCCCGCTTGTTTACTTCAACGAAACCAAGCGTACTTAGCTGACACGGAAGATCTCGCACCTGTCACTTCTAAAAGTGTGAGTGGGAAGGTTCAAGGGTTTTAAATTTTCTGAGATCATCCTAAGTATCCCTTTGTGGCTAATGCTTTGGGTTTGAAATTGATTTGATGACGTCCTATATGGACCCATCGCTCCCCTACACGCTTTCTAGTCCTTGACCCATCGTCTGTTTTTTTTTTTTTTGACTCGTTTTTCGTTTCACAATGTTGAGATACCGCGTTACTACCACTAGTAGTACTCATCGCTTAAATTCATAAAACGTTTAACAGAATAGCAACGATGGTTAATGCTTTCTGTGAATATACCATGGAGAGTCTTTCACTGCTTGAGCAATGTTGTGTTTCGAAATTTTCAACTGTACCAGTCACAAGAATAATTTTTAATTCATTTACTTATTTTATAATATTATTTGGACACTGCATACTTATTGTGAAAATAAAAGCACCAGAGAAGTGACAACACAACAGTGTTATGTTGCTATTAGTTTGCTCGTTAACAATATCTAGATGGTACCTACAAACAATGCGATTGCTGTCCCTAAAATAACATTCTTCTATATCGGCTATGGCTACAGAAATTTGGTTCCTCTAACCGTATATCTTTCTCAGTATGTTTAATGGCATAAGCTTTTCCATTGCTTGTAAAGTGTAAATTTTATCAGATCTCGTTCGAAAGTTGCGATAGTCTATTTTCATTTCTACTACATATTTAATTTCCACGTCAAAGTGGTCCATTAATGAACGAACCAGCTACTTTATTGATGGTGAAGTTAAACTGTTTCCTACACGATGTTCTGGTGGAAGTGTAACAACATGCTATTACCAGGGTCGTATTCGGAGGGGGGGGGGAGCTGTGCCTCAATTTCGAAAATATAAACCTATACTGTTTTAATGTTATATATTTGAACATACCTAGGCCTACATCACTTAATTATACAAATTTTCATAAAACACTCAATTTTTCAATTTTTAATAATTTTATCGATGACAAAGAGAAGTAATCTTTACTACAGTCCCTAGTCTGATGGACGCTGAAATAATTTTGTGATTTTGTGTGAAATTTTTGTTCACGTGTTTACGCTTTTCTCGGTAAATAAGCGTTGTAGGAATACGACTTTTGGGTAAAAGAAACACAGACCAAGTATCTGATACTGTACTGTTTCACTTTTAGCATATTACGCGTATTTAAAGAGGGAAAAAATCATCGCGAAAACGGCGAAAAATTACATGTTCACTGCTAGATTGCACATTTACCGTACGAGGTAGGAGAAAAGCATAAGAAACATCGCGAAAACTACCCAGTAAATTCACTAGAGGAGTATTATAGAAAAATTACATTCGTTCCTTACATTGAAGAAATGAGCACATCTCTCAGTGAATATTCTTATCTCGTAAGAATATTATAGTAGGATTGCAATGCATTATACCACCATATGTTGTAAAATTTAGCTTCAGTGATGTAGAAACACTTTTTAACTTCTATTCCGATGACCTTACAACCACTGACATAGTTATGCTCAAAGGTGAGTGGGATTTGTGGACCGTGAAATGGAAAAACTCGGAAGACGAGCTGCCCAAGGATGCAATCACTGCACTGAAGAAGTGTGAAGAAATCTAGTTTCCCAACTTGCATATTCTCCTCAGAATTCTGGCTACTCTTCCTGTTTTGCCACAGCATCGACACTGAAGAGACTGGAAACGTATCTCAGAAACAGCACAGGTGAAGACAGTTTAAATGGAATAGCAGTAATGTCAATACACCGCAGCATACCATTAAATGAATATGTATTGCTTGAGAAATTCGCAAAGAAGAACAGAAGAATGCTGCTTATTGAAATGTTTTAGGCAAAAGAGTGACAAAAGTAACATTAGCACTTGGTTAATTTCTTTGCTGCAGACTTCATTTTATGTAGTGTTTGATGCTTTTAACTTTTAAATGTTTTTTTTTTAAATTGGAATGTTAATACTTTATGTTATATTTATTGTTTTACTCGTTTGCAGAGGCGTAGCCAGAAGGTATCCCACTTTTCTCCCCTTAATCTAAAAAAAGTCTATCGAAAAAAAAAATATATATATATCTACCAGCGGTATATTCAATGATTAGATACGAAGACTGTTCAAATATCACTACTTTGTACCTTGAAATCCAAATTTTTGTAGGGAAGGACCCCCGGACCCTCCATTTTATTGGGGATCTCGGTGTTCCTTTACGAAAATCCCAAGTTGCTCTCCCCCCCCCCCCCCCAAACACAAATCCTGGCTACGCTACTGGTTATTACTAATTTCACCTGTAATTAAAATTAACCAACTGCATTACATACTTCCATTGAAAATATTTGTACCGTACGTAATAGGTGGTTTTCAAATTACATGTTACATTACTAGAATTGCGTCTGCATTTCAGACTATGCTCAAAACTTTTATCGTGTGAAACATCGTCAAGTTTTTTCTATATATATATATATATATATATATATATATATATATATATATATATATAATGTTACATAAGCAAGATATTAATTAATTCGTATATTATGTACAATATTTTCATTCATACGTGAGTTGCCAACAATTTCGGAGCTTTAAATGTTTGTAGACTTACTGAGTGTGAAATTGTATGAATTTAGATTTATTTGAATTTAATATAAACTAATTTCCACGTAAGTATCTTTTTTGTGTTAGAATATTAAACAATGGTCATATTACACGACCATGGAATAGGCCTATATCATGTTTGATATGAGTTTTTCTGAACTATACTTCGTTAAGACAATAATAACTTGATATTATCTTTCTTTATTTCCTGTAGAAAAATAACATCTAAGGAAAATCCTCCAATTTAATTTTTTTATAATTTTTCAAACATTATGCAATTGTTTTATAGATCTGTGTCAATGTATTACTATTATAGTTGGCAGCATTACGTCTACACCGTAGGTCGCTGAGTTTGGTTGACGTATTTACAGTAATAATGTGCGAAAGTCACATACGTAGTTGTATATACGAACAATTTCACGCAAACGAAAGAGGCTTCCTTCTTTTGACGATGGTTTTCTACTCTGCAAATATAGTTGTAAAGGGAGAGACTGTTTTGTTCAAATTGCATTTTGTAGTAGACGTAGGATGTGAAAGCGTGTGTACAGAAGTCCCGTTCAAAAGAATTTTAGTTGCCCATTTCGAACATACCCTGACCGCAATATTTTATGTTTTGGTTTCCATAGGTAGCCCAGAATAGTTTGTCAACACAAAAGTATTATCTATATTACTAAATAAAATAGAAGTGCCTGTCTGTGATTTTCGAATTTTCACTTTTAATTATTTTTTTCATATAGCATAATTCTAAACGGATTTAACTCAAAAACCACTGAACGTATTGACATCAAATGCACACAGTTGATAGATAATAACCCCAGGATCAACTTAGTCTTTGTTTCATCGATATATCTCAACCGGTTCCGGAAAAAAATTATGATCAGGGATGTAAATAGGTACTGGATTAAGCTTTTCTTAGGATTACTGCATAAAAAAAGCATTGTTGAAAAAGTTTTTCATCATTTCTCCTTTCTTTTTTGTCAATGAGCTGTCAACCTCTCCGTCCAAAAAGCCGTAGTCGCCCAGTGGCTAGAGTTAATCCAAGTGGGACCGAAATGACCCAGTGGATAGATATATATCAAGCGGGCCACAGTAGCACAAGTGCTAGAGAATCCAATAAGGATGCCGCAGAAGCTCGGGGACTAGAGAACCCAATAGTGGGGCCGCAGCTGGTCAGTGGCTAGAGTTAATCCAAGTGGGGCCAAAATGACCCAGTGGATAGATATATATCAAGGGGGCCACAGTAGCACAAGTGCTAGAGAATCCAATAAGGATGCCGCAGAAGCTCGGGGACTAGAGAACCCAATAGTGGGGCCGCAGCTGGTCAGTGGCTAGAGTTAATCCAAGTGGGGCCGAAATGACCCAGTGGATAGATATATATCAAGGGGGCCACAGTAGCACAAGTGCTAGAGAATCCAATAAGGGTGCCGCAGAAGCTCGGGGACTAGAGAACCCAATAGTGGGGCCGCAGCTGGTCAGGGGCTAGAGCACCAAATAGTGGGACCGCAGGAGCTCAGTGGCTAGAGAACCCATTAAAAAAGTGGCTAGATCAATTCAAAGTCTTACATATCATGCTAACATAAAACATGTGCGAAGCGGTGGCAGGGTGTAATTTAATATCTCCATTAAACCCTAAAAAAAAATATTAGTATTTTAAACAAAAAACCTTAATGAAACTATGGTGGGCTTCATTTTAATAACTTAAAAAAAATCATGCGAACGAAATCGCACTGGTCAACTAGTAGAAAATAACTGTATAATTCGTACCTACGGATGTTCATACTGGACAAACTTTCGTGGAAATAGTAGTTTTAGACATGTATTACATTTGGAAGGAAATTAAATTTTGTAAGTATTTCTCACGGGTATCTCAGCTGACACATGCCTACTTCCTTCATGACTTGTTAAAGGCTGTTCACCATAAAGTGGGTACTTTTGAAATCAACCTTAGGAAAAAGTCACTACCTCTGCCTGCGTATATTTTAAAGGGCGCACTGAGTAACATGCGTCCAGTGAAGTTGGTAACGATGGACGAAAAATAGTTCCATACCTTAACATCGAATATAAAGTGTTAGGTAACTATTTATAGTAATTTTAATTATTCCTGTCGCTTTCTTTTTTTTTATTAATCGACGTGTAAAAATTGACCAGATTTGTAGCATATTTACTTTTATAATAATTCCACAGTTTCAACTGACCGACGCATGAATAAAGTGATGAGGCCCATGGCAATGTTAGTTTTACATAAGGCGGAAGAATACACAAAGTGCACACAAGTAGATCTTAAGCGGGGCTTTCAAAAGTGCTCATGTTATCGTGAACAGCCTATCGCTATTAACGTGTAATGGAAAATTTGCTTCTTTGGGTCTTCTGATTCATTATACATTCAAAGTAGCATCACGCAATGTTTACACTGCGTGATGCCCTCCCCCGGTCAATATTCGCTCTCACACTTGGAAGTGTCTTTTTTAAAACTGTAATATTGATCGGCATATGCTTACCGATTACATGCATATTCGTGCTAGGGAGTTGTTAATCCAGCGTGAGCGCCTGAAGGCCTTGTCACTCACCTGTGAAGATGACGAGAGTCACCTGCCTGGGCCGACTTCCCCGCGCCCTAACCCTAACACTTGCGGTATTAATTAAAGTACTAAACTGGCCGCCCCTTGTGGTCCGCGCCAGCCAGGCTAATGAAGCGGGCTACGTTCCTCCGATACGGAACTGAGGGGCCCTACCCCCCTTCTCACCCTCCCAGGCATTTTAGTGAGGGGAACTGCTACAACGCGCTGGATTATTGGACGAGGGTTGGGGGAGGCTGGAACTCTGTCGGCAAACATTCTGCCTCGTCGGAACCTTCTATCAGGAACGCAGCGTGTTTCCAATAAGCCTATCCACGGTTGATTACATTCGGCCATGCGCTGGTCAGGATGGTCGTCAGGCCCAGCCCGGCGCGGCATCTTGATCACTTCATACACGTTAGCAGTGACGAAGCCACGACAAACTTCCTAAAGGTTGTTCACGATAAAGTGAGCACTTTTGAAATCAACCTTAGAAAAAAGTCCCTGTCCCTGCCTGCATATATTTCAACGGGCGCACTGAGTGACAAGCGCACTGTGAAGTTGGTAACAAAGGATAGAAAGTAGTTCCATTTCTTAACGTCGAATAAAAAACGTTTGATAACAATTCGTGATAACTTCAATTATTTCTTTCGCTTTCTGTTCTTTCAATGCTTCGAAATGTAAAATTGAGCATGTTTGTAAAATACTTACTTTTCTTATAATCTTACAGCTTCACAGGACCGATGCATGGATAAAGTGATGAGGCCCTTCCCAATGTTGGTTTTACATAAGGCGAAAGAACACACAATTAGATCTTAAGCTGGGCTTTCAAAAGTGCTCATTTTACCGTGAACAGCCTATACAAATCCGGTAATTGTTTTCACAAGAACTTCCGGACAAATCGTCCTGACGGACCACAACGGCCATCACGTAGCTGCTTTCTAACATGATGCAAATTATATTTAGTATCGTATAAATAATCGCGATTATCCACTCAGTTATGCCTAACGTTGCGCTATTTGTTATTATAGTAGTTCGTTATTATAAATCCGTTGACTATTAGTGTATTGGGCTTGTGTTTTGCTTTATTTACCCACAGGCACTTGAAAAATCAGTATTCTTTATTTTATTACTTGACAAACGATTTTTGCATTTAGAGAGATTGTATTTGTCGCTCAACTTGTACCTACGTGAAGTTAGTTGTAATTATCGTACACGGTTAACTGTAAACCAGTCGTAGTAGTGAATTTTCTTTGTGTATTGTACACTTGTCCTTCCTCCTGTCTCCAATTATCTCTGATTTCCAACACTTTCTAACTAAATCCAATATCACTCACTGTTAAACTGCTATAGGAGGAAAGGGGTGCTAAGGAAAGGGGTGCTACTCTATATGGTAGCTGATAAGGAAGATATTATATAAAATATATATTTATTACAATAAACTATGTTCATGAATAACTCTATACAAATACTCATACAATCAATATGGACTCAGCCAATAATAAAGAAACAAATTACTTTACTTTAATGTAACAGATTCAATACATAACCATTATAACGCAGCTAAGCCCTACACTTGCCAGTATTATTACTTTGAGAAGTGATTGGATGGTGACTCGTCAAATATCGTGACGTCCTACAGCTAAACTAATAAACCTCACAGAGATTTCTGTGCTGATAGGCCCTAAAGCTCCTCTAGATCTGTGGGTTCCAGTTGCCTTCTGCTTCAGCTCGGCTTCACACTCACACTCACTGTCTCGCCTCGCGTCGGGGTGCCGTCTGGGGGGGGAGGGAGGGGGTTGACGCCTTTATAGCCGGCCGATGTAGACCATGATTTGCAAACAAATTGGCCGGCTACCTGTTATACCCTGTGTCACCTTAGGTGGTAGGTGAGCAGCGCCGCCTTGTCCCCCCCCCCCCCCCCCCGTGGAAAGAAACAGCCGTCTCGGTTGTGGAATGATTGGTTGAAGATTGTTGTAAGATAGTACTGGAGATGAGTGTAATGGGCACAAGTATCCCCGGGGTTGGTGCCATGGACGTGATGGGGCCGAGGTGGCAGCGAGTTTAGACGCAAGGCGGCATTCCCGGGAGGACTTTAATGCGGTGTTGAGGATGTTAGCTCCAAGTACGAGCCACCGTTTTATAAAAGAGATATAACTCAAAAGTTTTTGGTTTTAATTTGAAGGTACGTTATGCTGGCGAGTGGCAAGGTAGGGTATCAATTATAGTATATAATTACATGTGATAAAATACGAAATAACCAGCCACACGGCTTAAAATTGCAAAGTCTGAACACGTTGTAAGCAACACCTGAGGGTAGTGTAAGGGCAGTGTCCAAAGCCACATTTAATAATTCATAAAAGAAACCCCCAAAAGCTAGGTGGTGGACACGGAAAGAAGGGAGTTTGCAGTGAGCGCTCCTCGAGTGAACGCTTGAAAATGTGCCAGAAAAGATTACTAGAGAAATTGTACGTTATTATAAGGGCACAAGCCAATCTGGCTGAAACGTAAATGTAACGAAATATTTACTATGTGCCACCTTTGCAGTAACTAATTACTGTATTAATAAAGTATTTTTAAAAGGAATACAAACAGGAGAACAGTTGGTAATGCATGTGTTAGCTGGATAAAAATTACGTGTCGGCAGTTGGCAGCGCCGGATGGGCGCACGCTCAGCTGTCAGCAAAAGCTAGTGAAATGGGCGATACAAGCATCGCGAAGCGTGCTATTGTTTAGTTGTTATTTTACTTTACTTAAATTCTTAATAATACCACCGCTAGTACATAGATAAGTGTTTTGAACACCTTATAGTAGATACTAACTGACCATTTTAAAGATAATTATTAAAGTTATAGTTAAACAAAGCACTACATGGTGACCATTAATTAAATCCATGTCTGTATGATACAATCCTGAGAAGAGGACATGAAATCCTTATCCTAGCATAAAATAACTTAATATATTGAAATAAAGTCACTATACATGTAGATAATCGCTTGCGGCGGTAATGTGAAGAAAGTTAATTTATCGTGGTTGGTAACACTGTGCACTGTGGCGAAAGGTCTCTCAATATTTACTGAAAATTTATTCATGTGTAGCACTCGCGTAAGTTTGCAAATGTCAGTTTATGCTCACTGAGAGCTCACGGAGTGAAAGTATTTTAACACTGTTCTTTGCAATAAAGTTTTATTACTGACAGTTAGCAATTGAAGTGTCTTTCACTTTTTGTTAGTTTGATAGTGATAGTGGAGTGCACGTTAACTCGATAATATTGGTACTTACATGCGCATAGTGGCACTAGGATAAAAATGTAACTGCCTGAAGATAGGCTTTACCAAAAACAATAACTTGTGAAACTCCAAACACAATATTCTTGATAAGGAATGGTATATAAATTAATGCTGTAAATTGCATACAAAAATTACACAGTATAAACGTTACAATTTCCTTACATACTAGAGGTTTCTTTGATATTTTTTTTTGTTCACAATGACACATACAATAATAAAGCAACACATTAATGATCTGCAGATTAAGATAGGAAAAGAAAAAGGGCGGAGCACTGCTCTTATATGTAACTTACATGCTAGAAATGTTAATTAACACATAAAATTGTTTGTTATTAGAAAGCCACGAAGGTTCGTGTGAAGTGACTAGAAATTATATTTAAAAAAATGGCTGTACACATAATTAATACTGCTCTCCAAGGCAGGAATTGAGTGCAAAAGTATCAAACCTAAAATATAAATAAATAAATTATATATATATATATATATATATATATATATATAGAGCAAAAGGGTTTGAGATTGCAAATTAATATATCAGTTATTTTAACTGTGACTGCCAAGAGGCAATTTATTTAAAGTCATAATATATATACATTGAATAACAACTAAAGACCTTTGGGTCTGAGAAATAATTACCTGGATTTAAACACAAGTAGGGAAAAATCTGTAAACAACTGCAACTCCATTTTGCGAGGAGTGAAAGTAATCAAAATAACTTTGTAATTAAGCGTTATAACTCTTTTATACTCAGTAGCAAATAATATGAACACCACATTAATGAGTGTAATGGCATCTTGAGGTGTAATATTTCTGGATATTAGTTATCTGTTATTACACCATGTGCAGAATGGAATATTTCAGTGAAGTGTATTAAGGCGTGAAAGCAAAACAGAAATATCGATCAGCTTAACATATAAGGCTGTGACAACACGGATACGGAAAAGAAAAACGCCCATGGTGAGATAGTCGAAGTGGGCTGGTTCCAGTATCTTAAACAGCTTCGGTGATACAAACTTACTATTTGTAGTGTCTGGAGCAACATCTTGAACAATGGGGAACTCAGTGTGGTTTATATGCCAATCAGTGTTTAGTGCCTCCTATATGTTATAAAAATGCATTCCCTCTGGAAGGGACAATTGAGGGAGGTGAAATGATTGCTCAGAGAGCCAATGTACGGGGATGACGGTTTGATGAAGGGGTATGATGGGGGCGCTTACGTCACACTATAAATACTTTCATAAATAAATCAGAAACATAAAACTTATAGTTGTATAAATTTGCGCGGAAAATTTTCAGGCTGATCGCGTGTTGCAACAGATAGTTGCCCATAGTTATTTATCTTTATCGTCAGAGTCTGGAAATATTCTTGTAGCCCGTACGCAGCACTTACGACTTTAGTTGTGCATCGGTGAGACGTCTTTTTACTTAACTATTCTTCACGTGATTGGCTTGTTCGTTTGCTGCGGTTTTATTTTTAACTGCAGAGTTTTCAGACGTATCAAATTAACTCGACTACTGTTGCAGGCCAATACAGACGTACAAGTTATGAAGTCTCTAGAAGAGATCACCATGTTTTCTGGGTCTTGCTGTTTATCTAGGTCTTTGACAATTCTGTGATTCATGCCTGGATTATTGAGACGCTACATAGAGTTTGGGAAAATAGAGGAAAGTATAACGTTTAGCCTATAGATATATTAACTGAGTGAAAGTATTCGCAATAATGCACTGTTTCTTCGTGAGTAGTCAGAGATGTACTAAATACACGTCTCATAAGTGGTTGCATGCTGTGTGTTATGTTTTCCCACAAACTTGAGAAGAGGCCGTTACCTGGGCTTATTTTGGCCTTAAGTAACTGTGTCTTTTCAAGGGCGTGCATAGCGAATTACATTGCAGTAAATTAGTTCTATAACCGTTTTAAGTTTAGCTGGTTAACCTATTTAATCATAAAAATTTATATGCCCCTCTCAGTATGTCCTTGGAGCAAGTCGCAAACTCGTTTAAATACAAAATGAATAATCAGACATTTATTTTAGCAATTTTTTCCGTATTAAACAATAGCTTATTTTACTAGTCTGTGTGAGGTCTCAGCCACTGATAATCATTAAGTACTCAGAGTTGACTAATGATATGAATCTCAATTAGTAAAGAAATGCCTTCTTACGCTCTAAAATTGAATCAGTTATTTTAATACTATGTGCGACCTCAATCACTTAAAGTTGAGTTAATGTACTGTTACTGACAGATAATACAGCCAATATAAATGAGAATAAGTGCTCAGAGGCAGCAAAATTCACTTTTTATCAGCACGAACCACCGTTAAATTAGGGTAATTACTGAAATAATATTTTGTATTTGAGTGATCCTACTAGAGCGTGTTTCGCTGGTTCGGAGCAATTTCTTCTGTTTCAACATGAGAGTGTTTAACAGCCAGTGACTAGATAAAAACTAGCTGTGTACATTTACGGCTGCGACGTCTAGTTTTTCGTCCAAATAAAGTTTTTCAATATTTCCCCCCAATTAATTTGTTATATAAGACAAATCATGTTCACTTTTGATGCTGTAAAACGTAATCTATGATATGGATCTGCATATTCAGCAAACAGTTATAAAACTTTGTTGTGCAAGCAGCAACTGATAGTATTTCCCACCCAAAAGTTCTCCGTGTATTAATGCCGGTTTCTGATCGTGTGCCGTCCCGAATATAATATAATATATTTTGCTTTATGCTATAATAAAATGAATATGTACTTCATCCGTGGTTACCTTTAACATTTATGAAGCCCTGCTGAAGCTCTACATACAGGATATTCCTCCGCCTCATGCAACGAAAGCTTAGAAAACTACACCACTTGCCACTCGTGCGCACTCGGTGAAATATGTTGCATAAGAACTATTTCTTACTATGTACTACCCAACACACGTATATTCTCCCTGTTTTCATTCATGTTAGTTATAAATTAAATATTATGATTTATAGATAACATATAAGTAAAAGTTCAATTCAATAAAAAAATAAGGCACTTTTATGTTAACACAAATATATAAATCGCTTGCGATACGTTACATATTTAGGAAACAACCAAACACATCATACATATGGTGCTTTTTCAAAGGTTTGATTTAGAAGATTTAAAGGAACCCAGAAATAGACCATACTTGTGTTTTTTTGTTAAGGAGATAACTCTTGAGATATCCCGGTCTATCGCAAGCCTGTGAAATACTACCTCAGTGCTGTTCCGGTTGCGGTACGGTAGGGGAACCTGTTCGTTAGTATTCAGCACAGGAAGATGACGTACATCACTCAGAGCCTAATAATACTGGTTCCCCTCTTACCCTTCTGTCTTTTGTCTTCTCTCTGTCTTCTTGACATCATCTTCGCAGGTCTTCTCATCGAGGGCGCTCCGCAACGTGATGCGGCAGGTTACGAGTTCAAATCCCGTGCAAACGCGTTATTGCCTCTGACGTCAATTTGCATTTATATTAAAACAGTAATGGAGTCCGTCTTCACGGCAGGCTTCAGACATCAATATAATGTTATCCATAAACAACAGATAAGCACAAAACAGTTTAAAGCCAATGCGATTCGCGCTTACTCGAATGGTTCGTCATGCATGAGTAATATCGATAAAGTTGACCCCGGTTTGAGGGTAAAATTTTCCTTCTCCTCTGTGGCCTCCTCGACAGTTTACTGAATAGCCTAGAGGGATCGTAAAATTACGTTGTGATTACAAGCAACTCTACGTTATAATATACGATGTTTAAATTAAGACAAGTTTCATAGTTGGATACCTCTCTGCGTTTTATTGATGTCCCTTGTCAGCTATTTTATACGCTACTCCTTTACGTGTATTGCTTATTCCATCTGAATATCTACAGGGATGATTGTCAACACACGACGTTAGCAAACTCCTTAACACATTTCCCATATATGGGAGCGTTTCGAGTTGTCTCTTCACTCTGCCGCTTATCCCAAAGAGGCCAACTCTTCTCTTTGGCTGACTGTAGTATCGTAAGTTGTAAATATTTTTTGTTCTGCGTGGAACGCATTCTTACATGTGACTGCTAAAGTGTCATAGTTCCAGAACATACACGGCAATACTACGAATTTGAGCACTACGACGATTATCAGGTGGTTCGTAGAATCGCTGTGATAGGAATGTCCCTTTTTGTTTAACATTGCCTGATACAATCTTGTAGCTTAAAACCCATTAAACTCTAACTCGGAATCAGTTATTTTTACTGATTGTCAGTTGAAGCTGCTCCATCCGGAATCTGTAGAAAAAATGTCACTAATTTATCAGTTAAAATAAATATACTAATTCAAGCAGTAAAATTTTTCTTTATATATATAGTTGGTTAATAAATAAGCACAGAGTATTCCTATGTGATGTAAGTTAGGTACTATTTATTTTGTCGCAGAACACAAATTTTGTCTACCCAAAAACGTTTTTGGGGGTGGTTGGGGCTCGAACCTCCGCCCATAAAGCAAAGCATGCTGAAGTTTTCATGATCAGCCATATCCACTGCCCTACTTTACCACTGCCAAACGTGTGCTCGTATTATGGGTACTGAATCACAAAATGTAGTGTCAAATATTGCTAAGTTTCGTGATGTGAAAGTATTTCTTGTTGTCGAAATATATAGATTTTCTGCGCAAGTACATGTCTTTGCAAAGTTCGAAAGTCAATATATGTTTAGTTTAGTTCGGATTATATGATTTAAAAGATAAATATAGTGGTTTTAATGCACGGGGTTATCGATGTCCACTAGTATCCGCCATTTTACAATGCAACGAGATACTACAGATTTAAACTGTTATTTTTAGTGGCAGATAGATCAGCGATAATTTTGTTGACTCGATAGTTCGGTGATTCAATAAGAAAGATGGATTTACACCAACAAAAGTTTTGTGGTCTGCAAGTTAACAGATCAAATAATGAAGAGAAGACAAATTTTATAAAGTATTGCATTGTTTCTAACGTTCCGTTGTCTAATTAGCACAGTTATTACTAGTCAATCTGTATTTTCAAAATAACAGTTTCATTCTGAAAATCTCGTTGCATTGTAAAATGGCAGATACATAGAAAACACCGAAACCACCATTGGCCTTTTGCCACTGTAAGTATATGTTACTACGCAAATGCGAGACTGTTTCTCTCAGTGGCAAAGTAGCAGAGTAAGTAGAACGTCAGCCAAAAGACAGAAGAGAATGTGTTGCGTTTTGGGGTGCCAGTTCGATATCAACCACTTCCAGAATTTCCTTGTACATGTAATAACTTCGTTTTGCGACAAAATAGTTGTACTTAATTTATTTCAAACCGTAATGCACGGTTTTTAATCCTTGTGCTTTTTATTAATCGACTATAAATAACCGATTTTCTACAGTTTGTATTAGTGGATTTCATTCAACTGAAGAGATGAATAGTTTTCTCTTCCTACTGATTCCGGATGGAGCAGTTTCAACTGACAATCAGTATAAACTAACTGATTCCTATTTAGTGTGTATTTCTTGCGTTCCTGGCTATAGTAGTCGCTATTGTGGCGTAGACACTACGTACGGTCATTTTCGTCTTCTGCGATTGTCCCCAGCATCGACTCAAAAATTGCCATAACAACTGTCCAAATCATGGGTTTAAACAATGACTTTCCGTTTATTTACATTACGTTTTACAAAAAATACATCCATGTTATTAAAAAAAAAGTACTATGCATAACTTGACTGTATTATATTTACTTTACGGCTTATTTAAAAGTAGTGAACAAGCTTATTAAATATCACAATCACGTAAACAGTGTGCTAAGCTTACTCGAAACCCACGTGGTTTTAGAAGGTATGTAGAAAGAGAAGCAGATCAGTGTTGGAACACGGAGACTGTTAACTGCACAGCTGGCACGTGCACTCTACCTCATGTTCAATTTAAGTCCTCACCAGACATTAGGGCCTAAGGCTAGCTAACAGTTAACTGATTATAGACCTGCTTAGGTTGTGCTTACAACCCAGCTTTATCTTTCAACTGCATGTAATAATTGTTAAATCATTAGTTGGATAGACCTCGGCTCCATCAAGGCGGCCCCCTTTGCGTTGGTGTTGACAGGTAAGGTGGTATCTACACCAACCCTACGCGATTGGAAAGGGCGTATCCTTTTCTAAAGGCCGTTCACGATAAAGTGAGCACTTTAGAAGTCAACCTTAGAAAAAGTCACTGCTCCTACCTGCATATATTTTAACTGGTGCATTGGGTGTCATGCGCCCAGTAAAGTTGGTAGCAATGGAGGGAAAATAGTTCCATGATTTAAGGTCAACTAAAAGTGTTAGGTAAACATTTGCGTTAGCTTAATAGATTAATTTCACCGTCTGTATTTTTTAATGCGTCTAAGTGTAAAAAATGAGCTGGTTTTGTAAAATACTTACTTTTATAATAATTTCATAGTTTCACTTGACTGGCGCATGAATAAAATGATGAGACCCATGGCGGTGTCAATTTTACATAAGGCGTACTAATACACAACGTGCGTACAAGTAGTACTTAAGCAGACCTTTAAAAATGTTCAGTTTACCGTGAACAGTCAATATCAGACTGCATTCAACTGCAGCTGATAAAATTCTGGTAATATATATAATTTATATGGCATGTATAAAGCCTGGCCGGTACGACAAAGCTCAGATAATGATCTAGAAGTAATGACAAGGTAACAAGACATCACAATGGGATGTCTGGGAAATTATTTGTGCTGGACTTCTGTGCGTACTATTGTGTTACAGATATGAAATAGAATCCTCCTGCAATACCCAATGGGATCAGGCGCAGGAGGAAAAATTACACTCTAAAAAATTTTCTCGTAAATTTACTAAACTGTAATGGAAGTTTTTAAATATATGCTGTGCTGTGACCCTGCTTTAAGCTGTCAGGTCACGCACTATTAAAGGGGTGATGTGCTAAACACAAAGACGGGACTCTCCTTAATCGTCTTTATATAAATCTCTGTAACTCACAAGAGTAAAACACTTTACAATATATCACTTTATATAAACGGGAGAGTAATTATGCTTTACTTCTATTTAATTACGTAAAAGCCACTTGTGTTAATTACCAAACTAAAGTCTCTCCGACGTAACCGTTTGGAAGCAGTTCACCTTGATCCTTGTTGCCGAAGTCTGTGTCTCCTCGACGTATCGGCAGCGGCGGTCCCCGGTACATCCCTCTCGTGGTCCTTCTTGGGAGGTCGACCACTGGCTGACGTCCAACGGCGTCTCCCGCTTCTGGCTGGCGTCTAGCCCCGCGCTGGTCTATATCCGCCTGATGTTTGCAGTAGCTGCCATACTGTTTACTGTCTACAGTTTGTCGCAGTCCCTGGCGTCCTGATTCCTCGCTGAGTGTGATGCTGGGTTCATGCGAACGGCAAGTAAGGGCTCGCTCAGATCACAGCAACTGTATGGAAATAATACCACACATCAGGCTACAGATATAGGGATGTTTAGCATCATTACTATACAAACTTTGGAACTTCCCTACACATTTGACTGTTTCCTGAGCAAATGTAGGAACGTTACTATGAATGTATAGGGGCAAAAATTACCATTTCCGCTTTCTCACTAAGCGTATACACTCGTAAGTTGAATTTTCCAAAAATTTCTTAAAGTGTACCACCACGTGCTAAGGGGAATGACTTATCTTCATGGGCACTGAAGATGGACTTTATAAGCACCGTCCAAAATTTTCCAGCTCATCTACACGAATTGTTAAGATGGAGAGCACAGTACATAAATTAACACTGGACATGTTAATTGAAAATTACAGTATTTTGCAAGCCAATGAAGAAAAAATCGAGAGTGGGGAATAGTAAATAACAGTAACTGCCTTTCCTCCCGAGCGAATATTTTGAAGGTATGGTACATTCCTTCGTGCGATATCCTATACCGCAGTAAGAATAGCTAATTTTCGGTTTGAGAAATAACTCTAGGGTACTGCATCACGTTGGCAAAATATTTGCTCACTAAGTTAGTGAAATATGCTGTCTAAAATTGCAGTTTCATAGCACGTTTGAAACAGCACAGTGGTAAGACGCTGGATTCGCATTTGGGTTGGGGAGGGGGAGGCACGGGTTCGATTCCCGGTCCGGCAATCTTTATTTTGGGTCTCTATGGCTTCTTGACATCATTCTAGGCAATTGTTAGGATGGTTCCTGAGTGCATGCCGTGTCCTATTGTTGTTCCTGATTCTCTGAGCGGCTATCTCTGATGACTTCGCTGTCGCCCAACTTACCTGCCGCCTACCGTTTCTCAGTTTCTCCCAATTCACTGCCAGAACCTGTATGTTTGTTTTAATGCGTTGATTTATGTATCATACCGTCTTTAGCCCAGCTGACACTTGAACTCCTCCATGAACAATCATAACAATAAAACAAGCAGTTACCGAGTTGACCAATCAGCCTCATCCTTTCCTCTACACGATTGCAAATAATTCTTATGGCTTTCTGAAAAGCTCAGAGGGTGTGGTAGGCCTTGACATATCGAAGTGAAAGATATAATTATAGATGGACGAGAAACATATGCAACAGTAGTGAGGCAATTACAAATATATACATATGTGCCTTGCCTGAACATTGAACCCAGAAACTCTCTTGTTAAAGTTTATATGGCCTAC
Organism: Dryococelus australis; assembly: GCA_029891345.1. Classification (NCBI taxonomy): domain Eukaryota; kingdom Metazoa; phylum Arthropoda; class Insecta; order Phasmatodea; family Phasmatidae; genus Dryococelus; species Dryococelus australis. The sequence goes on along the minus strand of CM057002.1, from coordinate 95,885,799 downwards.
CATAGTAATACTTGCATGTCAAATTTGGTGGAAATTTGTTAAATAAGTCCCGTGATACGACATAAAAGCTTTATTTTCATGTAGTGCTTAGCAAACCAATAATAATATCCCTACATGAATTCACTGTTTTATGATGCACTGTCAACATACCGTATTTAGTTTAAATCAGTTAAACGGTTCTCGAGATATGACATATAACCCTAAGTATCAAAATTGTCACCGTTTTGAAAATAAGACCTCGGAGTGTTCGAAAACTATAAAATTTGTATACCAGTAGCAACTACTATATCTGTAATGATTTCGGTGAAATTCGGCAATCGGGTTGTAAAGTTATGGGTTGGGGGGGGGGGCGTACATACAGGAGGAAATTCGCATGATTGGATAAGCTTGTGTTTGCAAGGAAATTAGGCTAAGAAACGTGCGCACTGCACGACGCATGACGAGCCAATAAGGAGGAGCAACGTGCGTGGATGGCGCGTGGCATTAGCAGCGCTGCTGGCGTAATTGAATGACTCTTCAGTTGAAGCAGACTTGCCCTGAGGCGAGAAGACCAGATAGCCATCGCCGAGCCTAGGCTGCGCGCCACGCCGCACAGGGCAAAAACAAACGTTAAATCAAACAAACCAGGCCAGGAATTGCTGCGCCGCGCTGTATAATACCCGCAGCAAATAACCACAATTTCTGAACCCGGCCAACTAGAAGGCCGAACAAAAAAAAGCGTTGCTAAACCCAGAGCGCGTTCCAGACAAAAAACAAAACAATCCCGAAGCACGGACAAAACAAACAAGAGGGAAGGAAAAAGAGACAGAGTCCTTGCTAGCGGAGTGGATAAAGCATTACAGCTTAATTAAGCTGAGATGGGATTATCCGTGGAAGGATTAGTCCTCACAGAGGTATTGTTTCGCCTCGATTACCACTGATTGTAGGTCTCAATCTAAGGGGATTATTATTTATAGAATAGAATTAACTAACTGTAATAAGGGAGCAGTAATGCCAAACGTGACAGATACATCAATCATGACAGATTATGTCGTGTTAATACAGAGTGAATGATCAAAGAAAACTGACTGCAGTGATGAAGCCAAAGTTCTTTGGGATGCGTTGAATGCGTATCATACGTGAGGAAACAGGCACGAATAAGACAAATGCTGCTCTCCACGACAATGCTAAGAACATTTTTAGCCTCCCCACTTCAAGAGGAAATACGCACATGCTAATTTATAAAATGAAATAGTTGGACCCTGCCGCTGTTTCTCAAATTAGAAGTGAAATAATGTTTGCTTTCTACCACTTCGGGTTAAATTTGACCCTTCCTTCAAGAATACTTTCGTCGTTTCTATTTAACTTGAAAATATTGAGGCGATGATCGAATGAAACAAAGCGGTCAGCTACTAACCAGCGTTGAGATAGTCGTAAGATTTACCAGAATTTTTTTCTTTCCATGCCTGTGTAATAAAATTTAATACATAGTGGTTGAGATTAAATTGTATGAATTTTTTGTGTGTTTACAAATCGATTTGAAACACAAAAAGCAAATATAAAGTATATGAAACGTTCCGTTAGAGACTGCATGAAGTTGGATACTTAACGCTGGGTATTTTTATTTATATCATATTTAAATAGTTTTTTAAACAACAGTTATTATGCCACCATTGACGTAATTAATAACATTCTTCAAAATGGTAGTTTTGCTTAACTCTAAGGGGAAGTACTTAAGTAGAAGTTACTGTATGACAAAGGACATTTATTTGATAGCCTATAACTTTACTTGAAACTATCTGCGTCTTGGTATCTGAAGGCCTCCTGTCTGATGCTGGAGCATAGACTATTTCGTGTAAGTGCCGTACATTCTGACGTGAAATTTAGTATGAACCAATTTCGCCGGAGTTGATTTTTGCATCAGAATTGTAAATAAGTCATATAATGCTTGTAGGTCAATCAACTTCATATCTGTTAAGTGTAGGTTTAACAACATGTGGCGAAATTACTATTGTATTTTAATTGTTGGCAATACAAGTTTAGGTCTTGTGTAGCGCCCTCGTTAGAAACGAGGCTCAGTAAATAGTTGTCGCTACATTCAGTAGGTTTCTTTAGGTCGGTGCAGGAGGCATTTCTGTCGGCGAAGTCAGGTACGAGTGCTACAAGTATACTTAATACTCACGTACGCATAGCAAAGACATGTATTCAATCAAGTGTGTGTGAAGCAAGGCAGGCGGCCATACTGAAACGCCCAGTACTTTAGATATGTGGACGCAGAAATGAGATTGCGACTAGATTATTTTTAATGTTTTGTTTCTGTTTATCTGTGTATTTTATAACTACTGAAAAATAATCTGACAGTGGCAGGGTTTTACACGACAGACAAACCAAAACTGAAATATGCCTAAAAGTGCTCCATACTTTTGCACTTACCCGGGATTCCAACCATGTGGCCCTAACGTAAAATCGTAGCGACATCAGCCACCGACGTCACCAGATGTCATGAGCTGGCGTTGCTGTTTACCAGAAATTAATCTTTTGTATCTCAAGTATTCCGTGACTTTCCGCCTTAAATTATTCTTTACTTAATTTCTAAGACTCCATACTGAAACGCAAAGGGTTTGTCCTTTGGGATGAAAACGCAATTTCGAAGGTGTCCTTACTAAGAATAGTCCTGCAGTTTGTAGTACACTCTCTTTTATATTCTCCTTACGAAACCAGTTACAGGTGTCATTCAAATCGGTTAATTATGACGTGACTAGTGAACACCGTATTTATGGTTCCAAAGGACTCAAGAATATTGTGTTTCCACCAGTGGTAATCCATTCGCCACTCTGCGAGTTGTTACTCCTTCCTAAAATAATATGCGTTGCAAGAAAGCACGTGATTAAAAAACGGTTGGATAGTTTGTAGTGGTGTCCAAATCCGAAAAGCATTCAAGAAACGAGACATGTCCAAAGACGAGTTTCAAGATCGCATTTCAACTCCGAGGATTATTATTCTAAGCGGGGAAATGGCCAAAACGGGTATTCTGAGAATCACGTGTAGCTACTTAATTTTGTACGTATATCCTTTAGGGCTATCTTTAAACACGCATTACGATTTTCAGTTTATTAGCGAGGAAGACCGCACACCAGTTTAGCGCCTTGCGTGTAGAGGCGATTACACAAGTGGCGAGTGAACAAGAGACAGCCTTACAGCTCACGATTATCGAGTCCTCGAAAGTTCGTAATAGCTGCCGGAGAGGCAATGTGGAACGCTTTACATCTGGGTTGTTCAGAACATATGTATATGAGACGAGGTGAAGATGGAGAAGCGACGGAATGCAATGGCTAGGGAAACGGGAGTACTCTGAGAAAACCCACCGGTCGCGCTCGCCGCGTTTTCCACATGCGAATGTCCGGGTTCGAATCTCGGGTGAGCCATGGAATTGTGCGTCACCCTTAGATGAAAGTTGAGAGTTGGCATACAAGTGGCCCTCCGATTACACTACCGGAATAAAACGTAAGTTGATAAAGGTCACTTAGCTGGGCCACCGACCGGCGCACAAAGCTTAAGGAATAAACATGTATTTGAAAAACTGCTACAGGTGCGTAAAATACCTCCACTTAGGGATAGCATTGATGAAATATTCCAAGACCAAAGAAAAAGTTCAGTTTTCTATTTCCGTTTGTAATGCGCATTTTTAAAAAAGTGAAAATGGCCGAAACAGGCAATTTTACAATCATGTTTAAGGACGAAAACACACGTGCAGGATATTTACAATTGTTCAGGTATGTGCACCACACTTCCCGTACTTTTCAAGACGTGATTGGGTCACCGCTGAGAATCTCAAGGAACGAGTTTCCGAGATAAAGACAACATGCCAATTCAGTCGTTCAGCGCCTTGCGCTTAGAGACGATGATGCATGGAATAAGCGTACTTGGGTCGCCCGTAGTCATCTCGCGATTTTAGATCTTAGCTATGCAAAATAATTCCAGTCAGACGGTCCCCTTAATAGGCCAGATAGAAAATATCTGGTGTCGCAAAAAGACCTGTCTTCGATAAAGTATCTTCTTCGAGGGCACTTTTCAAAATTGAGATGTTATGGGCATTTAATGGAAAAGACGTTAAATTAAGTCGTTCTCTTATCTCACACACCCTTGGGCATCGGACAGTTCTGCTTGCCTGGACGTTTTAATTTCCGACGGAAAATGTCGTGGCAGAACGACATTTAGTTCGGTAGCTCTTATTACGACTCTCTTTATTTTACTGAGAATTACCGTTAAAAAAATTGTAGTATATCCTCAACACAACAGGACACATTAGAGCTTGTATATTTACTAATTCTCTCATCCACATTAGTTAAGATGTTGTAAAACGTCCACGGTTCATTTTTTACATAACGTTTAGTATAAGTTTTTATCTTATATGTATAATGTCATATATTCCAGAAAATTTAAAAATCCAAAAGCTATGTTATAGTTGCGTGTATATCATGGTATATAATTATTTATGTAAACATATTTTTAATGATACATTTTTAATACAACAGAGAGTAATTTATATAATGTTTATGGCAGTAAACTATTAATTTGTATTGTTCAATAGGGGAAGGTTTATATCAATCGGCTACTTATACAAAATATCTAAATACTTAAACTTTGATAATATTTTCAGTTTCAGTTTTCATAGCCAAATGTGAACATTGCCTACTGGTAGTCACTATAAAAAAGATTAGCGAAAAGATTTCAAGTTAACAAAATATTAAACAAACAAAATTAGTGTGAACAGCTCAATGAAAGAAACCTGTCTCCTTCATTGGGTCAGACAATTTAAATGAATGAGGTGTTATATAACAAGTGTTAACACAATACACATGTTAATAACTGACATTGTCAATATTCATGGTCACGTAAGAGACCTTGGTTAATTGTCTGGACCCGTCCACGGCCGTTGTTACTTTTCAAGTAATTTTGCAAATATATTAATAAAACATTTTTAAAAACTAATATATATATGTGTGTGTATGTGTGTATTTGTGTGTATATGTATATATACACACACACACACATCCTTCACTGACTGCTGGATACGGTAGCATTTAAGAAACGTTGCACTTAATATTGACCACCAGATGTTAGAAACATCCACATAGTAGAATTTTAGGTCGTGATCTTGTGCATGTAAGACGGCATGTCATTTCTTCTAATAGTGTCATGAAAATTACCATACATGTATGCCACTTTTCCTACATATACGTTCGCGGAGTGAGCTACTCCGCGGACGTATATGTAGGAAAAGTGTCGTACATGTTTGGTAAATTTCCATTTCATTCTGGGAAATTATGACGTAATCATTCATATTGCGTGTAGGTTAATAATGTCCTGTTTATTCTCAGGTATTTGACCAAAAAATGATTGCGTGCACTTGAGAATAACGTCTTGGGTTTCATATTCTGATTTGAATTTGGACATTTTTGACATAGCTAGTCTGCGCGGCGTATGACAATGGGTGTATCGTAGTTTGTAAACAGGGTAAAAAATAAACAGTAGCAATAAACAGTAGCAATAATGGTTGTAGCCAACAAGCGTATTGATTCCTAGTCCACTTATTGTTAGTTGTCACGGCCAGCTGAGAATGATGTAACGTTTCCGCTACAGTTCTAACTAGGGCTTACAAAAACTACCTTTCTGCCAAAATTACTAATTCTGAAACTGCTGAACATAATGTGGACGATCGTGCACGTTTCCAGAGCTAACAGAAACACGTATCTCTGCCGGGACATATACTTCAGGGTTTAAAGAAAGAATCAGTCGGAAAAATGCTACTCACTGATTATTGAGATAAATGATAGGCCTTACTTTTGTTTGCCTAATTACTCTGGAGTACACAGGTTATGGATACCTCCGAAAGAAATTGAAAATCGCTATTCAAATGCGTTAACTTCACTTACGTATTGTGATAATCAATGAACTGTGGTGATTTCAGAGGAGCGATATTCGTAGCTTTGGCTCGTAATCGGATTTACTTCATCGTAACAGTAAGTGAATGTACTTGAATCAGGATTCGAACTTTGAACTTAAGATCCCCTGCTTTCACTTCGCTGCTGTGCAAATGGAGTTGTGTGAATTTTCTTCCCCATGCCGGTTTACATGCGTAGTCGCAATAAAATAATTAACTCGATAACTAGGCAGATGCAATATATTTTGCGGGAATACGGCTTAGCAATGTTCGAGTGCGGTAAACACAAATTTACTTTGTTGTAAACTCAACTACAGTCTTTGTTAAATCTTATGCAATAAAATTTTTGATTTGTGATTACTAAAATTCTGTAATGTTATTGCAAAGTCTACTAAACTCCTTGTTAATATTTACAAAATAAAATGCTCATTTTGTGAATACTAACAGATAGTTTCTTGCTGATGCCAAAAATACTTGGCGTTTGTCTCAGAATTTTCCACATTAACCGCCCTTCCCCTTGCGCCGTGTCACCAACTCTGAGGACACGCTTGATATATCTGTGTTGTTAGCACAACAGATAACCTATGACTACGCTTGTGCATTACGTAATATTGGAGAGAAAACACAATCATGGAATCATATGTCTCGAGTTCAGAAACTTCAGTCTGTGGTTGATGCCTGCGCTCGAGGTCGCTGAAGCGTTACTTTCGCACCACGCGACCTGCGGTCAGCAACATTTGTGAATCGTACGTATTCGCCCTTTCCAGAAGTAATTGCGCATTTTTGTAGGATGTTGGCAGTTGACACTGACTGCTGGACTGTATTAAGGGAATAGCCATTTACGGTAAGAATACTTTATCAGAAGGCAACTGTAAAACAAATTGAAAACTTGTATTCAAGCAGTCTTTTAGACCTGAGAAACTAAAATCCATTAAAAATTAGCAACTCAGTAATAAACTGTTTATATATATATGTGTGTATATATAATAGGTGATTCATTAGAAGGAATTAATTAAATCTCATGCCAACAAATTATAAAAACCCAATTCCATGAGTTTCTTATCTTTAGATTTATCTAAAGACGTTCACTTATTTCTAATCGAAAGTGTTTGTTGTACACAAATTTATTTTTATGCTTAACAGCTACAGCTTTGGATAAGAATGTATAGGCTATTCGCGGTAAAGTGAGCACTTTGATGCCCTAGTTAATTTTTCCTTTCAGCTGTTTTTTATCCCTTAACCACCTTTTTAAGTAAATATTGCCATGCAGGTAATAACGAAGTGTGTATATTCCATCGCACTCGGAAGTTAACGTCTAAGGCTAAAGTAAAATATATTTATTAACTATTATTCCAAATGAGAGGGCTTTCAAAAGTGCTCACGTTACTGTGAATAGCCTATACGATAGGTTATGCAAGCAAGTGCTAAGAACATGTTGGTTGTATGTGTGTTTCTCAGCGAGTCGCTGTGTCTAGGAATTCACTGCCACGAACGCAGCAGTGTTGCAGGGGACTTGTATTGTCCGCACCTCGTTATGGAGTTGCCAATGCCAGCGGGATTCTGCTTATTGCGGGAGTCTTTGTAGTATCTCTTTCTCTATTTGCAGCCGTGAAGGTTAGTCAGTGGCATACTTGCTTTGTTTGTCCTGAAGGAGTGAATTCTTGGATTGTTGTTCGCGTATCTGTGTAGTTGCGCCTAGCTGTTTCTTTTCCTCTTGAGCAGTACTGCTATAGGCTATTCACTAACCGTGAAGTGATCACTTTTGAAATAAACCTTTGATAAATGTCACAGCCCTTACCTGCCAACTTTACTAAGCGCAAGTCAGTGTGACCTTAATACATATGCCGGTAAGTGGAATGTAGTTACTACATGCCTTACCGTTAAATTAAAAGTGTTAGTTAAATATTTGTGGATAATTAATTATTTATTTTTCTTTCTGTATTTGATTGATATAAGTGTTGGCATTAGCAAATTCGTAGAATATTTTACTTCTCTATTAATTATACAGTTTCACTTGGTGGACGCATGAATCAAGTGATCAGCCCCATCGCAGTGTTAATTTCACATGCAGTGTAAGAATAGCGGATGTGCATATATGAAAAAATAAACAAAATTGTATCAACGACACTTTTTTGTAGCTGTCTATTGCAGTTTATATGACAGCGTGAGGTACTGTTTGATACCCTACCGTGTTAGCTCATGGTTAACTGGCATGTAGAGAGGTCAGGGTTTCAATTCCTTCCAGGTACTCTGATAATGGCTTTTTTTGATAGTTTCCTGTTCTGACCCCAGATAATTGTCAACACTGTTCCTTAATAAAGCTTGAACCATACGTTTTCGCTACACTTAGTACAGAAAAATTAAGGAAGGGAGTAGTATATGGGTAGGTCCAGGAAAATACATTTTTTGCCCTAAAATCCTCGATTTTTCCTCGAATTTTATGCTTTTTACCTCCAAAATGTTACAAAATAAAAATTACACACAAAATCCTGCACGAATTAGTGAACATTATATTTCGCACAAAAATTAAGCAAATTCAGGCGCTTATGCAGCAAATCACCCGAATTTAGACCCAAAAAATGCAAGCTAAATCAAAGCAAAATAATTAAGAAAAATCAAGTCAAAAATCAAAATGAAGTATGAAAATAAATCATTATTGATAGGTTGAAATTAATAGAATTTATGAAATTTAAGAGAATTCTATATCATGTATCGCTTTTTCCATTTTTCAGTTCTTTTAAGCCTTTATACGTATAAAAACCTGTTTCTCGTTTATTAATTTTAAAACATTTTTAATAAACATATTTACATTGAGATCTGGTAATTTAATTATTACTCACCATCTAGAATACAATTTTTTTTTTTTTGCCAAACTTAGAGTCATAAATTTTAAATTCTGTAGCAGCTTACCCGTTATTAATTTCGAGATCTTGTAGTTAGTCAATTCATATGAATTGTTTAACTTCATGATAAGTGATTCAATTTTGTTTTATTTATATAGAACAAAATGTATTAAGATAAAAAAATAACAAACTTATTTTTAATAACATCAGTATTAAAATAATTTGTTTTTATTTTTTATCTTAATAAATTTATTTCCTCATAAATAAAATTGAAACAATGCTCGAAATGGAAAATAATACCATATGTAAGCAATGTAAGGAATGTGATGAAGTATTAAACATTGAATGTTTTCCATTACATAACCACACAAAAGATAAGCATATTAACACATGTAAAATATGTTATAGAGAATATGCTAGAAATCAAAATGAATTAAATAAAGAGAAAATGTTATGTGAATGTGGAAAACATGTATCTAAACTATATCTAAAAAAGCATAAAAATTCTAAATTTCACATTGCAAATGAAAATCGACATAGTGATTATTCAACTCAGACGTGTACATTATGTAAATAGAATAAACCTATCGATTCATTTTATCCTCATAAAGCGACTATAGACAAACGCACATTAAAATGTAAAAAAAATGTTTTAATGAGAAAATACTGTGCGAATTTGGAAAATATGTTTTTAGTGCATATCTCAAATAGCATAAAAATACTACATCATACAATGCATTAGTAGATATTCTTAATGAAATTCAAAATGATAACTATCCAACAAAGACATGTACAGTATGTAAAGAGAACAAATATATAAAATTATTTTCCCTCCATAAAAATACTAAGGACAATCATACAACAGTTTGTAAACAATGCTTTAATGAGAAATATTCGCAGAAGAAATAGCGAAATAGATAAAAATACTAAGGACAATCATACAACAGTTTGTAAACAATGCTTTAATGAGAAATATTCGCAGAAGAAATAGTTAAATAGATAAAAATTATTGTCAGTAATTAAATAACTTTTACAATTCCATTCCTTTATTTATATTGATTTTATATTTCTTCATTGCTTATATATTTTTGCTACCTTTAATATCTTTTTCCTTACTAAATAAACAATTTAAAATGTCAGCGAACAATTTTTCAGCCGAGTTGAGCAATAGGAGAATGCGAGAGCAAAAAATCTTAGCTAAATAATTAAAAATTAGATATCGATAGAATTTAAGGAAAGCTGAATTAATTACAGCTATTATCCCATTTGTTAGAAATGAAGAAAGAAAAATAAACTTTAAAAATTTACCATTTTCACATTTGAATGTTAGAGAACTATATTCACAAGATAGAACTGAATTGAAAGAAATATTTCCATTCTCTAATCAGATATTTGTAACCCGAAAAATAAAAGTAACCGGAATTTAAAAAAATTTAACTTCGTTCAAAACCCGAAATTAAAGAAGAAAATAAAAGGTTAGGTCAAATATTTCCTTTCGTGCAAAAATTTTTAAAGAGCGTATGGAAAAGAAGATTCCATTCGAAATTCGCGAGGTCAGTCGTAATTTAATCGATGATTTCAACATTTGGCAAACGAAATACACCATTCGTATAAATAATTTACAAGGCAATTCTATAGAAAAAATTATGGCTGTTCGAAATGCTCTTCACGAAACAATGAAAAACGTAAGAAGATTAGCAATTTTAAACATTGGGACCAAATGAGAATATATGCAAATAATAAAAATTTTCACCGTACAATTTCGGCTGCAAGAAGAAATAATGTAAATGCAGAAAATCCACTAGATCAAATTAAAAGAATAATTACATCAAATAAAAATGTAGACATAAATGAAACTACTTTTGATATCGATGTTTACAAAGTACCCAGTGGTAATGGTGTAAGTGGCAAAAAATTGTCAATTTAACTAAAGATATAAAAGTAAAACAATGTAACAATAAAATTAACAATGATAATACTTTATGTGGACTTAGAGTAATAATTACAGCTTTAACATACGAAACTAATATCATTTTGGATAGAGAATTAAGGAATAATTAACTTATTAATATTAGAAAAGGAAGAAAATTGCAAAGAGAATTGGCTCGTGAACTTTTCGTACGATTGGGAAAAAATTGTGAAATTGGTTTTAGTTTGGAAGATATTTTGGACGCAGAAAATTTTCTTAATATTCAAATAAAAGTTGTTTCCGCTGCACATTTCAATTCAATTATTCATTATGGTTAAAAAAGACCAACAACCATTAATTTGAATTCACACGGTAAACATTACGATGTAATTAATAGTACGAAAGCATTTTTAGGTAGTGTTTATTATTTAAAAATATGTGACAAACCGTACAATAATAAATATCAACATGAGTGTGAGAAAAATAATTAAAATATATGTAATTTGCGTAAAAAAAACCACAATACGAAAAATTTTTGGAAGGTGAAGAACGTATTAGAATATATTGCCAAAAATGTAATAGATATTGTTTTGGACAGGAATGTTTTACTAATTACGATGATGTGTGTAATACAGTCTATAAGTGTAAAACACGTAACAAAATATGTTTAAGAAATAAAAAGCACTATTGTGGTTATGCCAAATGTTGGAATTGCAAGGAATTTGTGAAAACTGATGAACATAAATGTTATATGCAAAAGAGGCAGCAAAAATATGATTTTGTACAACAGATTGTACTTGTAATGGACAAAACGACAAAAAAATAAGAATGGTCCTTACACAGAATAATACTACTTTTTTGACTACGAAGCCACATAAGATACTGGATTTCACACACCGAACTTTATATCTGTTCAATATTTTTATTGAAACAAAATACATTTTAGCACAAATGATTAGTTTTGCGAATGGGCAATGTCTTAAGAAAATAGATGATATACATTTATTGCACATAATTCAAAAGGCTACGATTCATATTTTATTTTACAATATTTTGTTAGAAATAGTATAAAACCTCATAAATATACAAAGGTTATAAAATTATTTAACTTACAATTTGGAGTCTAAATATTAAAATAATTGATAGCATAAACTTTATTCAAGGAAATCTTACCACATTTCCCAAAACATTTGGTTTACAAGAACTAAAAAAAGGACATTTCTCACACTTGTTTAATCTACCAGATAATCAAAATTATGTAGGAAAAATACCATCCACGAAATATTATGGGGTCAACACAATGAAACAAGAACAACGAAAAGATTTTCTAAAGTGGCATGCTTAAAAAGTGAAAGAAAATTATATTTTTGATTTCAAATAGAATTTGCCGAATATTGTGACTCTGATAATATTTTAAGATGAGGGTGCCTTAAATTTAGAGAAACGTTTCTATAAATAACAAATATACATCCATTTTGTTATATAACAATAGCTTGTGTTTCTATGGCTGTTTATAGGTCGAAATTTGTTATTGAAAATAGTATTGGTTTAGTTAAAAATTATATTTAAAAAAAGAAATGTTTAATAAAGAATCAATTTCGTGACTGAATACATTTCAAAATGTTCGACAGGCATTAAATGGTGGAGAAGTAACTATTTGTGGTGCAACAGTTAATGGCTATGACGCAAAAAATAAAGTAATATATCAATATCATGGCTGCTTTTGGCATGGTTACCCCGATTGTTATTCTCCTGATACAATAAATAATTGTAATAATTAAAGTATGGATGATTCAAACGACAATTTTGAGACAAAATGGTTGCAAAGTAAGGGAAACGTGGGCTTGTAAATAGAAAAAATAGATTTTCTACCAAAAATAATTTAGAAAAACTAAAAATGTAATAGAGGCATTACAACCTAGATATGCACGTTTTGGTGGTAAAACAAATGCTTCAAAATTAAAAGTTTCAGGAAAAAGTTAAGTGTATAAATATATGTAGTTTATGTCCAACAGTGATGTTTATAATTATTATCCTGTTGGAAATCCTATTAAAATATTTAGCCCCAAAAATTACGATGAAAATTGGTTTGGATTGATGAAATGTAAATTTTTACCACCACGAAATTTATATCATCCAGTATTTCCCATTAAACAAGAAAAATTTATTGTTTACTTTATGTTCAAAATGTGTTGTAGAAAAAAAGGAGAATGTAAAGATATTGATAAAGAAAGAGCAATAAATGGAACATGGACTACTTTAGAATTAAATAAAGCTATCGAAAAGGATTACAAAATACTTAAAATTGATGAAGTATGAAGAATAAACATTTCAAACAAAAAAGTAATAATATTTTTAGAGACTACATTAAAACATTTATGAAAATTGAACTGGAAACTAGTCCTTGGGAAGACGATTATAAATCAAAAGAAGAATATATTCGTGTTATTAAAAAATAACAAAATATCGATTTAAACATTGAAAAAATTGATCAAAATACTTGAAAACACACTGTTGCGAAAATTAGTCTAAATTCACTTTGGGGAAAATTTGGACAGAGGCAAAATTTAACACAAACAATGTTGTTTACATTAATGACAAAATAATTCATGTATTGTATAAACACAATGATAATTATGTAGAAGATAGCACTGCAACAAATGGAACTATCGCTGCTTCCAATGCTAGATTAAGATTATCTTAAATGCTTGATAGGTTAGGTGATACAGTGGAATATTATAACACAAACAGTGTAGTTTCCATTAATGATGGAAAAAATACTGTAAAAACAGGTTGTATGCTTGGTGAATGGACAGATGAATTTGGCAAAAATGATGTTTGTGCTAACTTTTTTCCTTTTCAGTTTTATAGAATAGAAATCTCAAAACATGGACATATTATTGAGGCTGTTGATAACTCAGGTTTAACACCGAGAATGAATAATTTTTTAAGATCTCCAAGTGAGCAAAATTGTTTAGAATTTACTGGTGATAGTAAATATAATATAAAATCTGTTTTCAGTGATAAAACAAATGAAATAACGTATCCACCGAGATACCTGTTTGGTTTTTTTGGTTTTATTTTTTTTTCGTAATTCATCTGATAACAATTGTTTATATGTTTATGAAATTAAGAATGCATATGGCGCAGTTCAAAAAAGTTATGCTGGTCTAGGTAAAATTGTTATTCAAAAATTAGAAATTATGTGGCCAATTGTTGAATACGAATCTAACACAGCCATTGCAATCAAATAAAAAAAAAATAGAAACATCCAAATATACCTATTAGTTTTAATCATTGACAATTTTTAGAAAAATAAGTTCCTTCTGGAACAACTGTTTTTAATTATGATATAAGAGATCAGTTTAATTTACAATTTGATATGCCTGATTACGTATTTGTACGCTGTCAAGCTAATAGAAATAATCGTGTTGAACAGTATGTACATGCTTCTATGTTTGATTACTGTCGTGTAAGAAATATTTGTGTTAACAATGGTAGAAATGAGATCTTTCCTAAAGAAAATTGGAATCCAGATATTGAAAATGGCATTTGTGATAAAATATTTCTTGTTTATAATAATTTTAGAAATTCAAAATCAACAGTAGATGCTCTATATATAGAAATAATGAACTTTATTATAACCCAAATGTGAACACTCAAGGTGTTATTTACTATTCATTTTGGGGGCGAAGAGCATTATTTGTTATTGATTATTTATATAGAAAAACAATTGTTGTTAAAGATAATGCAAACATAAAAATTAGTGTAGATTTGAACAAATCTGTTGAAGCAGGAACAATTTGTAATGTTCTAATTAGTCAAAGGAATCTAACTTATAATTATTTGAAAGAAAATATTACTGAAGATATACACATTTTTTAAATTAATGAATGGAGGATGTAAACTATTTAATGGAAACAACAAAGTGTTTCCATAGTTTTATAGAAATTTGTAGACGTTTAGTTAAATTGTTTAATCGAATAAAAATAATATTGTTAAACCTAAATAAATTTTTTCTTTATAAATAAAAATGTTTTCGCTTGATTTACCACGCAGTTGACTAACATTTTAAAAGGAGGTTCTAATCCAACTTTTCCAGCGTACTCCATAAATATGAAGTCTCCCGAACTCCGAAACATAGTTTTTAAATTCTGTTGAAATCTACAAAAATTACAGTTAATGATTTTAGATAGTGTTTGCGATAAAGATGAACTTAGGGAAATTGGTGACGAATCTGAACATACAGAGGAAGTTTTAAAAAATTATTAGAACTTCGAGTATAATCTATAAAAAATAATAACGTAATATTTCATTTGATTTTAGCTCAATTTGCATAATTTTAACTTAAATTTTCTTAGTTATTTTCCTTGATTTACCTAGCATTTTGAGTCTAAATTTGGGTGATTTGCTGCATAACCCCCTGATTTTGCCTAGTTTTTGTGCGAAATATAATGTTCACTAATTCGTGCAGGATTTTGTGTGTGATTTTTACTTTGTAACACTTTGGAGTTAAAAAGCATGAAATTCGAGGAAAAATCGAGAATTTCGGGGCAAAAATGGATTGTCCTGAACCTACCTCTATACTACTGAAGGGAAATTCGACGCAACAGATTTTGCCAAATTATTTGTTAAATATTTATGCTGGAGTGATGCATTTCTGTGGATATATTTCTGACATCGTAAATGTGGATTTTATTGCAGCAGAGAACTTCATGATGAACGATTATCAAAGAGCAAATACTAGTCCAGAAAACTGTAGATATGAGAGTATTACTCAAAACCGCCTTTTTGTAGAATACCCTAAAAATACTTTTTGTTTGATAATTACCGAGAAAATTTCTAGCTACAATAAAATAGGGCCTATGTCCCGTACCCAACAATATTGAGGGCTTTACTGACAAAGTGTTCAATATTTAACAGAATTTTCCACCAGGAATTTGTTATGCGTTACGTACTTATATCACATTAAATTTTTTATTGACAAGCACCTGACAAATACAACGCTATCAGTCCTTATGTTGCCCTTATTGCAAAATGCACTACTGCTTGAAATGCAATAGTTCTGACTGTTATATAATACTCAAGAACAAATACAGGTTGTATCCGACCAAATGTTACAAACTTTGGCAGGTGATTCCTTACGCAAAATGAGACGAAAAACGTAATGTGGCCTATGGCCTAAAGCGATTATTGAGAGAGGTACTCGCCCAAAAGCACGAAATTAAAACAAGATTTTATTTACACATTTCAGAAAATGCATGAGATCAGACAGCAAATTGCAACATAATGAAGTTTTTTAAAGATAATTATTCGATTCGTAATATTATCATTTTCTTATTAGTGACATTGCGGGCGTGTTCCTGTCATTGTTCAAAACTGTCTCATAGTTGGCGTTTATTGATATTTTTCGACAGATAATTACTACGTTCAAATGAACAACACAGTTTGCCTTGGCGTAGGCCTAACTCCTTCAAGACGGTTTCCGCAAAAACACACTATCGTCGGAAGGGTACAGTATAAACGCAGTTTTGAACTCTCGCTATGTTACTAATGAGAGAAGGATGATATTACGAAGGAAATAACCACTATTTGTCAAACCTTCGTTCTACTTAACATTGTACTGCAATTTGCTGTCTTATCTCAGGTATTTTCTGAAAGTTGTAAATAACATTCTGTGTAAACATCGCGTTTCCAGGGCAAGTACTTCTCGTAATAATCGCTTTAGGCCATACGGAGTATTTAGTTTTCCGTCTCGTTTTGCATAATGAATCAACTTTCAAAACATTTGGTTGGATATAAACAGCTGAAGTTTAATTTAAAAATCTGTACTGTGCAGTTTTACTGAAAAAACTGCATTGTATGCAACAGTTAGAGAGAGGGACAAAGTGTAAATTAGTTGAATCGTAACGGTTATTTGTGTTTCCGCGACTACTGAACGGTTTGTTCGTGTCTCGTAGGATAAACGTCGACAAGTAAGGTCGAATTTCGCACACGGATATACAGCATATTGTACTTTATGACTACGCTGTGCTTCGATGTCTTATTCTAATATTGACGGCAGCTGTCTCAGTTTATATTAATTACAAACAAAGCCTAATCAGGCATGTACTTAATTTATGTTCCTTTTTGTTTGCTGTGGTGAAAATGTAGAATAAAATATTGTCTCGCATGCTCATTTAGAATGTTTTTGTGTGCCATTTTATGTGGTACGCTCTTTATGATAATACCTCTAATTTCAAATAATTAGAATATCTCTTAGGCTCATGAGAATAAAAACGTATTGATCTTAGCTGTACACGGCCTTGGCCATACAAAAATTTGGCTACGAATAGTTCATAAAAAAATAATTTATTTTATATTTTTTGTGTTTTACTTCGTGAATAATTAAAAAGACGTTAAAACTGACGTATCATATAAAGCCGCAGCTTGTGTAGCAACAGAAGTTTAGTATAGCAACGTCACACATGTATCACGTGCAGACCAGAAACAGACTACTCATGTGCACGTGTCAGGAGGTGAGGCGGGTGCGAGGGACTCACATTCATGCTAACATATTAATGCTCGTTGTATTTCATTGCTACTGTTTTAATTTGTTGTAAGTTTCAGGCAAGACTTTTGTTTAGAAATTATGTTTTTACTAGCGATTTTTCCGTACATTGATGTAAAAATTAAGTTATTCCTCGTCAGAAATCAGTAAATTTACGCTGTCGGAAATTACTAGACATTAAATATTTCCGTTAAATGTATTCCTCTCGAACAGTCTGAAAATCGTGAAACCCGGTGGTGTTCGTAAATTAGTGTAATGTTATTCACTATTATGTTTATAGATATGTACATATGTAGCCGCTGTCTGATATTTATTCCATCGCAGAGTCTAAACTATTATATGGATTTTTTATGAAGGACGAATCAAGAGATGTTTTATCTTGTTGTGAGTGAAGTTGTATTAAATGCAATATTTGCTGGTACAAGGATAAAATGGCATATATCGCGAACAGGAAAAGAATTTCATAAAATATAATCACTTGCATTGTCCCAGACGAGGCATATAAAACTCGCGACCCGCTGCCTGTATTCGGCTCCTGCCTTATGTTTGCGTGGCCTTTGTTATACGGAAACAATTGAAATGCACCCCGCGTTGATTGTTCGAAAATTAAACGTGATAATGTATTGCGGCATAGCTATCCTGAGATTAGTATATGTGTACAACAGGAAACGGAGCAGTCAGTTCGATTAATTTTCAAAATTATATTTGTGAACGGTTTTTCTCTCCCCCTTAAGTCCAGCTAATCTAAAGTAAAAAAAGTCAGCTCACCGACGAACATTCAAAAATTATAATGAGAGTAATTTGAAGGTAAGTTTTTGCACGATATTTAGTACAGTTAGTAGCCAAGAAGGTATCTCACCAGACTTCCAGTAGTATGCTATGTATCTGTGTATACTTTCCTAATTCCACAATTGCGCAGTGCCTGTTTATGCATTTACTTTTTATTTTTAATTATTTTTTTATCTTGTTTTAATAATACCAATTTCAACTTTTTTCCCCGACATTTTTCTTCATTACAATTTAGGGCCCACATACCAGGGTGAGTTTGATGCCCCTGATTTAGACGATAATTAGTGAGAGTTTTCAATACGTATAATCTATGCGCGGCTTCTTCACACTTTTGGAATGAAATCTTTGAAAAAACACCCCTTGTGTACGTGTTTGGTATTTCCCCATAAATTCCATGAATCACAAGCTATTCATACTTGTGTTAACATGAAAGTGCCTCAATTTTGCTTAAAGTTATCTTGTATGTATATTTCATCCACAAATTATATTTTATTTATAACTACTATACTGTAAATACAGGCAGAGAGAAAATGAGTCTGTTAATAGTGCCTGTAGGAAATAGTTCTTATGTAAGATATTATTACACTAAGTACGCACGAATGCGGTGCGTTGGCTCTCTGGCGTAATTTTCTAAGCTTTGATTTTACAACGCGAAGGAATATCCAGGAATGAGAACTTTAGCAGGGCTTCAGAAAAGTCTGAAGTATCCGTGGATGGTTGTAGGTCTCCCGCCACGGCGATCCGAGTACTAAACTATGCATCTTGTGTAGCCTGTGGGTTTCCACGGGGAGCTCACGTTACTAAACTAAAATTTTCATCAGTTTCCCTCAAGGTTTTCCAAGTCACGCTTCTAGGCAGGATTGACAGCAGCCTGCGGGGCTCCGAGTACAGACTGGCGCCACTCCTGTAATTATTACAACCTTCACCTCCTCTTTGCACTATGTTGTCCGTCGAGACGATATTACACGATAATGCACAAGCTTCTACAAGGCCTGGTGCACGAGCCTATATACCAGCTGCTATGCGAGCCGCCTTGGCAGATTACAATTACACGACAGCAGTTGGCGTAGTAGCATTTGTCACAATTGGTCGCAGTGTATGGTTCATTGCAAATACGAAGCTCACTCTTAGAACTGCTACGAGTGAGTTACTTATGTAGGCCTATGAAATACTAGCTGGAACATATTAATATTGCCTAATTACCGCTGGCAGTTACATCAGTTGAGTGATCACTGATGTAGTTTCAGCCGTTTTTTTAAATGATAGCGTCAAGTCACGAGAGATATTGTGTAGATATAAATAAATATATAAATATTTGTTATACATATATAATTGGACAAACATTCTAAACAGTTAACAGAATTGAATTTTTATTTTCCTTAACGTACCAAGTTCCAAGGTATTATCCGCATTTAACATTAATAAAAATGTCCGCCAGAGTTTTGAACTAACGTACGACAAACAATAATGTGTTACACTGCGGACATGACATAACTACTGCGCTACCAATTCACAGACGTCTTACTGTGTTTGAATTATATAAGTTTATGTGTACTTTAAAACCGCTAGTAGTAGGCATTATATTTTCATAGTATTGTATGTTTTAAATATTCAGTACGCTGTGTAACAGTCATTGAAAGTTGTCATTGTCAATATCACTCGTCTTTGTCGATTTTACATCCATTTGAAAGAGTTTCAACCTCACAGACTTATTGTTAAGCTGGAGGCGTCCTTCATGGTTTCTTCATCAACTTGTTTTCAAGTAGTAGCCATTAAATAAATATGATTT
This sequence comes from Dryococelus australis, assembly GCA_029891345.1. Lineage (NCBI taxonomy): Eukaryota > Metazoa > Arthropoda > Insecta > Phasmatodea > Phasmatidae > Dryococelus > Dryococelus australis. The sequence continues at coordinate 95,865,996 of CM057002.1, read as the reverse complement.
ATTACCTGCAGTTGAAGCGTGTTGCGTGCAGTCGTTGCTTCCTCCATGCGCAAAGGAAAGTTCTCTTTTACGAAGAGAGCAATACGCCTTGTGTTTATTTGTTTTCACTGTTCGCAAACAGATGAACGATTCTTCCCATTTCGTTAAATACACGCACATGTATCGCGCCTTTTTCTTTTTTTCACTCCCTTCCATTATGAACAATTAACAGAAACTATAAAATCACGTGCACCTACAATCTCACACACAAAACTAAAAGCAAAATTTTCTAATCACGGAAGCACGTTATTGAAGCAAACAACAAAATGAAATTCGATTTCAACCGGAAACACATTTCTCATTATCGATCAATGTCCAATGAACAGAGTCCATAGATGGCAGAGTAACTTATTATTCCTACAACACCTCGGATTAAAATTTCCCAATAGAAATTTAAATTTAAAAAATTGAAATAATTATGGGAAATCATTATACAAATACGGGAGACGGGATATTTGGCAAAATAAGGCCAAAAATACGGGAGAACCTGGGAAATACGGGAGATCTGGCAACCCTACGGAGCCCCTTACTTTCTGAAACTGTAATATGATTGGCCAGGTACGAAAGCAGGCATTGAACCTGTCACAAAAAAGAGGACATGTCCTATTACCAAATCTGGTATGAAAAATGACCATACTAGGCGACAACTTTAATGACGGGTGCCATACTAGCCGGTATAACTGCCGCTCTGGCAGACCGTTCACGAGCTTTTACGGAATCTGGTAGCGTGTATTGCGGTATATACGCCTAGTGTAAATGAGCCATTATTCTATGATTGATTCTGGACGAGTGCACTTTTCATGTGAGAGGGTGTTCCGGAAGCTCGTGGACTGTCGCTTGTGAAGATAGCCAGTGGCGTGCCTTGTTCGTGTGAGAAAAGCCAACACGCAGTTATAAATTCTTGCTGTCTATAAAACTTGTACTGCATCATGTATTACAATGGCGGGTGAGAATACTATATTGTTAACAACCAGGTAAAATAACGCTGTTGATTTTGTGTCAATGATACGCAACTGGGCAGATCGGCCGTATTCTTGTGGTTGGAAGCGTTTTAAACCAGGAGAAAATAGTGTGCAAAATCAGCCGATTAGTGGGCGTCAAGCAATTCGGTGAACGATAAGAACTGTGAAAGCAGAAGGCATTTTAAAAGAAAAAATACCTACGTTATTCGGTTCGTAAATCGTTATGTTAGGCTGAATTGCGTTGCGTCAGGTAACGTAAGGTTAAACTATTATCTATGCCAATATAATATCACCTTTCAGAAAGCAAATTCAATATAGAGTATAATATTATTTAAATAAATCTCTCATTATCACATAAAGATTAACCATTCAAAATATCACACAACAGCTAGTCCTTTAACAAACCACAATATAAGTTTAATGAATGGAAAAAAAATTTAGAAAAATAATTTTAATTATGAACTACCGTTTATCCATAAAAGCAGTTTTGAAAGCACTCAGGAAAAGCGAAATAAGATATAATATGTGTTAGTTTACACGGTCGTACTACCTTTGTAAGTCTAAATACGGAAATAAATAAACTAGAGAGAGAGAATCTTGTGCGTGCTGCATATCTGGTTTGCTGTTTGTTAAGCTCTTATCAATTCAACATATGACAGGTAGGTAGGTTCTACCGATGAAACTAATTTTCCCACCCTCCTCTTATCTTAAGTGTAGGTTATTTTGATGATTTTTTAAAGGATATGTAGTGGGAACGTGCGTGTTAAAAAATGCCAAAGCAGGAGTAAGTTTCCACCAAGTGCCATAAAATACATCTTGTAGTTGTCGAGATATAATGTAAGCCAATAAAAATATTATTTTGCAGCAGTACTTTCTATAATATCGGATTATTTAAACTATTTATTGTGTGCATTTGGTGCACACAGAAGGTCATTCGTCATATCAAGATAGAGTTGAATTTAATGGTACCAGAGAAGTGGCTTTTGACACCACAAGAATAACAGCGCCACTTTGAAAATAATATAGAATTAAACCAACACTAAGTGTTTCTCTTTCCTTAGTAGTGTTTTTGAATAGTGTGCAATGGGAAATGTTGAGCACTTACTGAGCTATCGCGGTTAAAGTGTAAATTTCAACGTGGCTCACTAAAGAAGTTATCAGTTAGCGTATTCGCTGCGCACAAAAACTGCTGGCATGCCAGGTTGAATTCATATCGGTTTCTATGAAACACACATTGTAGGAAGGCAGCGATTTAGGAAATAAAATTTAAATTATTAAATAAAAGTTACTTATTTAATGCTATATATAGTAGTACTTTTGGTTTTTTAAATTACTTGGAACCGTTTAGGTGATTTATTGACATTATAACTTGTGTATGTTCCAAGTGGTAGTATATTAATAAATTGTTCCTTAAAGTTACGAATAAATGAATTTATTTGTCACCTGGCTATTGTAGCCTACTTCAGAACTTTGTTGATATACGTGTAATGGTTGAATAGTTTAGTTAACCTATTATAGCACTATTTTGCGGCAATTGTTTCATTGCCAATAAATTGCGACGTGATTTAAGAGTATTATTTCTCCAAGTGACGATATCTTCCAAAATTATGGACTATTGATAATACGAGTTTCTGGATTGTTGGCTGTCAACACACCAAATCGATTGAATGGTTTCTGAGATATGGCATAGCACTTAAACTTTGCAAATAACGTGTGGTATGGTCGAACAGTATTATAAAACTTTGCTGGCCTTACTAAGTAATACCAGTGTTAATTGTATCGAGTTTGGTTGAAATCGGTGCAGTAGTTCAAAATATTTTTGAGTGGCATGCATCCACCTAGACACGCACAGAGACCCGCGAACAGGAAGGTGATCTCACGAGGCTGTCTTTTCTTCTGAAAGTAGTCCAGATATCACTCTGTGTAACTGCAGGTATTATAACAGAGATGTAGATATACATATTTACAGCAATGTAGAATGTGATAGGAAAAGACACTCTTATTATTTACAATTAAGGATGTTTTATCTGTTGTTACAAAACAATAAAATGTGAGATAACGAATAATAATTGTATCCCTTACGGAGGAAAACAGCTATGAGGACTAATTTCTCTCTCTTTCAAGTTATAAGACCACAAAATTATTTTCCTTATGTATGTTAATCTATATTTTATCATCGAATGTCGTAGACAGACGCGAGGCAAGCACTCATTTTTCAGGAGCTACAAGGGAAATAAATAAATAAAACAAGCATTGAACTGTAATTAGAAGCGTATGTTGTTTCATTGGCCAAACAAATAGATATTAGTTTTAAGAAACACATACATTTTCCATGTACACTCAACTAATGTTGGTTGAGTCGAATAAGGAGATTTCATATGAACTTTTATTTTGTCCGTAACAGTTATTTTTTTTTAGCTTGATGTTAAAATTTGCGGAAAATTTTTTTTCTTTCGTTTTCTATAAGTTACATACTAGAGCAAATATAGGCTGAACAATACCTATCATACTTAGTTTCTGTAACAATGTTGCTGGCAAACGCATGGATTTTACTATAGAGTGAAAAGAAGGGAATGAGGTAAGCAAAGCAAATCTTAAGTAACTATTAATTAACAGTGAATAATTATATTGGCGAATTGTTACAAGCGGGCGTGAGTTGATGTTTGTGGAAAAACTTGCTAACAGATGAATCTGCGAAAGATTTTATGAAATGCCTGGTTTTATTAAACATTTTAGTTAGAATATGTTTGAATGTGTAAGCTTTCTTCTTATTAACGTACATGACATAGCAAAGCCAGAGCAGCAAAAAGAAAGACGCGGAAATAATGCCGTGCTTATACAAAAAAGTGTGATCTTGATTTTAATTTGGTTTTCAAAGACAAATGTGAATCTTATTGCGATGGACGTGGAAGTGAGAACGTTCATATTTCGGAACTACATTATTTTCCTGGACGGAGATGGGAAATAAATGGCATTGAAGTTAGTCAGGAACCGACCTACGACGTGCCAATAAAAATGAAACGGACATACAAGTGTGAAATAAAAAGAATGCGTGCGGCCTAAGTGTTCCGCCCGCCTGGCGCATTCAACTACGTCGCAGAGTGTTTCTAATCCTGGTTTTTTGATGAAGCTATTAAACGAGCCTCCCGTATGCTTACCTACGAAAGGACGTCATTCCCCAGAAGAGGAAGGAATGGTACTTTTAAGTTACCACGCTTGCTGTAAATATTATTTCTGAGCCCTCCAATATATTTATAAACGCTTTTTCAGACTGCCGCATTTTAAAACATACTAGCTGGACACGAGACAAACTGCGATAGGAGCCTGTATTGAACTTTGCTACAGACTTTTCATTTATTAAATGTTAGGTCCCCGCTGGAAGTCCCATATAGTTCATTCCCGACTGGACGAAACGATCCTTTGAAAAATCACCCTAGGCGTAACATGTCAACCTGTTGTCAATAACTTGTATTCCACAAATCTATAACACTGTGATTAACTCTAAATACTGCATTTTTGAATAAATGAAACTTTTCTTAATATCTTCTATAACTTGTAATGTTTATTTCGTATTATATACAAATTAAAAACAGCGAAAGCAGCGGTGTATTGGCAACGGCTAGTAAGAAATGGTTCTCAGTTCAAATATTGTTTCAACACAGTTTCTAAGTATGATGTTTGTAAATTAGATATTGCTATTGAAATATTTCAGTATCTAGGTAGCCCCGATAGAAACATATTTCATTGTTACAGTTAAAAATAACGTGCGTAGACCGTAGTGATGTGGAGTATGTTTTTTCGACCGACGAAAATGTATGCTCTCTCTCCCTCCCTCCCTTCCTCACTCACTTCCTCCCTCCCACACACACTCTCCCTCGCTCTCTCTCTCTCTCTCTCTCTCTGGAATTTACCATCGCTAGTAAGCAAAAAAAATTATATCTGTATAATTTTTTTTCATATTTCATACTTATTACAGAAAAATAATGATTTTTGAATTTTTAATTTACAACTTAAAACAGGTTTTAATGTTTGAATACTTAATTTAATACATTTAGCATTTATAAGTGATGGCAGGTGGCTTGCAAAGGTTGGCAGACATGTTCAGTGGCTACATGGTGAGGCGTTTTGTTGCTGTGTGCTCAACGAATTATTGATTTCTCTTCCTCCGAAAAATACTTCAAATTACCACATCACGTTTGTAGACGTAGTGTTTTTAAACCTACCTAGGCAAGTTACTATGTTGTAATAAATCTGTGTTTCCATGGCAGTAATAAATACACTGTAACGTGTGTTTCGTTAACCGCTGCATGTAAAATGGCGTGGTGTGGCTGCGTCGTGGTCGTTACGCTGGTCCTGTGTGTTTGCGTGATTTCAAATATTTGATATGCAATATTTATTCGTTTAACTGTGAACTGTTTTTATGAAGCAAGTTAATTATTTACATCCACGTCTGTTTATTTATCACAACGTTGTACCTTTTCCCTAGGTGTTTGAAACACAGTCGTGTAACGTGATTGGCCACAGTCCCAAAAAAAAAAAAAAAGGCTCCCAACACGATAAATTTCAATATACCTAATAAACAGTAAGTAGCTATACATAGAAATCTGAGTGGATTAAAAGTGACGGTAGGCTTATTTGTGTGTATGTTCACCGCTATATTTTAAGTTTGTGTGACAAAAAATAAACAACACGAGTTGCGTGCGTGTATTTAATGTGCATTTTTCGTTTGACTAGTTGTGCCTGTGGTTGTGCTTTCGTTTGAATATTTATTCCATTTGAGGCCGTCCTTTTAAAGAAATAACCCAACACATATCAATTAACAAAAGGATAAATACCACAGTTCTTTACCTCGCAGTTGTAACAGTGTTAAACACAGCCACGGCAAAATATTAACGTGCATTATGTACATGCAATGTGCTATGTCGTGGAAAACAAATATGTTAATGAAATGAAAATAACCGTAAGAACTATCGTCAATTCAGGCATTTTAAAACGCCATAAAGCTGACTTAAATAATGCTAGAGGCCTAAACTGTGAATATTCGTACGGAATGGTTTTTGGCATATGACAGAATTCTTTGAAAAGCTTTAAACAGCAAACAACACATTTGACAGGTATAAAAGTAGAAGTCACTTTTCAATGTTTATGTTTAGGTGTAGCGAAAGTATATGAACACATGTACACACACAATGAAATGTAAACATTGATTTTGACAGATGTTACATGACAGTCACATGGCAATGTTTGTTTACTTTTGGCGGAAGGGTACAAAATGGGCCTGTAAGTAGATATTTAGCAGGGCTCCGAGAAAGTTTCTTCCAGTGAGGAATGGACTACACGCAGCACTACGAGAACACTGCCCGCCAGTTCAGAGCCTGCACGTAGAGGCTACGGCGCTCTTGTAACGCGTGCAAATGTAACCTCTTCTCGGCTAAAATAAAAAACATGCATGGGGGCCTTTTAATGTCTTGTCAGGACGAGTTACCCGAAAAGACAAGTTTAAAGAAACGGCCAAAACCATTTTTAATAAACATTTATGTTACGTCATTTGTAAAAAATTTTGGACACGGTACTGAAAAAAATTACTTTGTAGCAATCATTAAATTTTTTATTGTTATTCGCCCTACCAAACTTTTTTGTGGTGAACGCAGAATTTTTTAGTTGTTACCACTGAACTTCTGTGGCCACCACTAATAATTTATTTTGCGGTGGCTACAAAACCTGATGTGTTAGCTACAAAACCTGATGTGTTAGCTACACAAAAAAATATGTTAGGTGAATACCAGCAAGATATTTTTTGGGCGCCACAAAACATTTTTTTTTGATCCAGTGCGAAATAAGGACGGTAGGACAAGGAATTGAAGCCTGATACTTCTGAATGCGAATCAATTGTTTCACAACTGCGTCAAGTCGTAGTTATTTCCAACTATTCTGAAACTCTGCTGAAGTTCTACTTCCAGGCCATTCCTCCGGCCCATGCACACAATAGCCTAACAAATGTCAGCACAGTGAAAACACACAGCATTTTTGCGGACTCAGTATAATAATATTCTTTGTACGTAAGAACTTTTTCTTACTCGACATTACCAAGAAACTTATTTTCTCACATTTTATACGTAATAAATGGTAAATTAAATATTATAAAATATTGATCAAACTAGCAACCCTGCCATCGTTTCGCTCAAGTTTTATAGGGTTATTAAAATACACACATATACATGGTTTGTAAGATTTTTACTTAATTATTGGAAATAGTTTTATCGCCACGTTAGTTTTGGTTTTTTGCTCAGATATGTTTGCTATGTTCTTCCAAAATTAATGTACCTTTTTTACGATGTATAAAAAATCATTGATTATACCAAAAACTATTGCCGTTCCGACAGTTTGTGACTACCCGCGACTACTTGCTACTAATCACGACTACCTGCGACTACCAGTGACTACCTGCGACTACTCGGGGCTATTTGTGGCTACCCGTGACTACCAGTGACTACCTGCGACAACCTGTGGCTACCCATGACTACCTGTGGTTACCCGTGACTACATGCTACTACCAGTGACTACCTGCTACTACCAGTGACTACCTGCGACTACCCGGGGCTATTTGTGGCTACCCGTGACTACCAGTGACTACCTGTGGCTACCCGTGACTACCTGCGACTACCCGCGACTTACCGTGACTACCTGCGACTACCCGCGACTACTTGCGACTACCCGCGACTAACCGTGACTACCTGCGACTAATTGCGACAACCTGCGACTAATGGCGACTACCTGAAACTAACGGTGAGTACCTACGACTACACGTGACTACCTTTGACTACCCTGGCCTACCTGTGATTACCAGTAACTACCCGTGACTACCAGTAACTACCCGTGACTACCCGCGACTACCTGTGACTAGCTGTGACTACATGTGACTACTTGCAACTACCCGTGACTACCTGCGACTACCTGTGACTACCCGTGACTACCTGCAACTACGCGGGACTACCTGTGACTGCCCGGGATTACCTGTGACTGCCCGGGACTACCTGTGACTTCCCGGGACTATTTGTGGCTACCCGCGACTACCTGCGACTACCCGCGACTAACAGTGACTACCTGCGACTACCTGTGGCTACCCGCGACTACCTGCGACTACCTGCGACTACCCACGACTACCAGTGACTACCTGTGACTACTTGCGAATTTATTTATATTAAGATACGCAATTTCTTCTAACATTGCTTCATTTTTTCTTTAATAATGGTGTTGTTAGCGCATTCTTAGAAAGCAGCCAAGTAGCTCATTATTCTTCGTCTAGGTTTACAAATTTTGAAATTTCTCAAGGATTTCTTAAAAATTAAACATAGGAAGCTACATTCTTTCAGATGGACAAAGGCTAACAGTGAAATAATTATAAGAATCGGCCCTGTAGTTTTCGAGATTAACCGTTACATACAAACAAACAAACTCACATTACCTCTTTTTATGTAAAAGTTCAATCTAACCAAAAAATAAGGTACTTTTATTTTAACGGAAGTATAAAATGCTTGTGATGTATAGGCTGTTCACGATAAAGTGAGCACTTTCTAAGGCCCTCCCAAAATGCATTAACCTCTAGTAAATATATCTTACTGCAACCTCAGGCATTAAATTTTGATGGTGGTGAAACGTATACGCATTGTTTATTGGTCACATTGTAATGTTTATATTAAAGAGCAGCAAGAAGATGGAAATTGGATGAAAGGGAAAATTTATAAGGGCCTTAAAAAGTGCTCACTTTACCGCGAACGGCCCTTGCGCCCAAACACTTCATACGTAGGGTGAGTTTTATAATTTTTATTCAAAAAGTGTTAGGAAACCTCGAACAGACTATATTGTTAGCAGACACGCTGTGTACTCGTGCGAGCAGTTGTAGGTCGGCGTCCGCTCTGCTCTCAGCTCGGCGACGTAGCTGGGAGAGATGCCTGCGGGTTCATGAATGTTCGCTTGCTAAAGCACGTGACGGAGCATGACGCCGGGGCGTTAGCTGTGTATCGCCTCCCGCATCACACTCGTTGCCGGCTTATTGCTCGCACCCACGCCCGCTAATTACTGACGTCATCCGCCTGCGCAGATATTGGATATCGTTCCCACTCTATTTCACTTCTGTATAACAAGTGAGAGGGTAGGTTTCTCTAAGTCTGCAAAAATATAGTTCAGTCATCGCGATTAGGACTCTGCGTAACCACCGACCAGTGGCGTGTGGTGAACTGTTGCAAGGTAAGCTGGTGGTAGCTCTGTGCATGGCAGCTGACGCCACAGGACGTGTGTAATGGGTCCCTTGCTGCTCGCTTGTGAGTGGTCGGAATACATTCCGTTTCCCCAGGCTGCACAGTGGTTATTGTCTTCGGCTGCGTGCACCGAGAATGTACAGTAGTGAGCAAGCACCAGCTTACCTTGCAACACTTCACCACAGGCCTCTGCCACGGACGGCTGCTGCAACGTTTTCGGAGTAAAGTGGAGTAGATTGGAGTGAAGTGGAGTGAAGTGGAGAGTTTTGGACGGTTCTGAACGTCGAGGTCTTGAGAGCCGATGCGGGTGAAAGCGAGGTGGGTAAGGGACAGCGTCGGATTGCAAGGGCGAGGGAAAACAGAGAAAACACGAGAGATCATGGCATAGTCAGCCACGGTTCTCACGTGCAGGTATCTGGAAGCGACCCGGCGGGAATCCAGCTCTGATCGCATTGGATGAGACGCAAGCGCATTATCCGCTGATTCAACTGTGGCTCCAAATATCTTCCGTTCGCGGCTTCTCGAAGGTGGAAGAGTCACAGGCTAAACATGAGCTAGACCTTATTTTCGTCTTCTGCGCATGTCCTCGACATTGACTCGCCCATCACCAACACAACTGTCAAAGTCACGTGGTCAATAGTGACGCAAGTGTTTCTTCACATGTGAATTTCTATGAGAACCGTTCTTTTGACGTGAATAAGTCTTTAAATTTGCAACCATAGTGGGAGGCAATCCAAAAAACCGATGATAACATTGCGGCTCCGAATCTATAGTCTACGTTCAAAATTCAATTACACCACTCGATTGCCAATGGATCACAGAATATGTTACGTTGAGTGAGGACTGCAAAGCACCGCCCACGGGGGGGGGGGGGCGGGGGGCATTTTGGGTTCATTTCGCCGCGTCGCATAACTTCGACGTAGTATAACTTTTGACTAGGAGAAGCCACGACGCTCGTGTAAGTTTCAGTCGACAACTCTCGTCTAGATCAATCGAATGCGTTTATAAAAACATTTGTGTGGCTTGGTCATGGTGAAGTTGTAGGCTATCAGTTTGTATGAGTTTAATGTAAAACATTAAGAAAACTTAACACAATTTCGGTCTATACTCGTCAAAAAGCCAAGTCGAAATACAGAAATCGTATACGGTTGGAAAGAGCATCCTAAAAGCAATCCAGTGATACCCATAAAACCCAATATGCTCAAGTGAAGCAGTGCCGGGAACGTAAAATAAACATCAAGTCGGCCGAGCGCGTCACCGTAAACGTATTCACGTAAAACAAACGGCCGTGTCCCCTACACAACCACACCCCATTTTTGATACTTTGACGAACTTGAAAGTATTCTAGTTGTATTAAAACTGCGTTAGAGGAAGTTTATAAACATCGCACAGCACTTACTAATAAACTGTGTTCTAACCTCAAGTCCTACTCACGAGTTGTTTCAACAATGTTGTTAGCATGCAAGTTATCAAGTGTTGGAACACAGAGAGTGGATACCGGGCAGCTCACTTGGGTACTCTATCCCATATTGTCTATTCTATTGTGGGCGGTTTGAGGAGGGAGGTGTAGAGGGTATATTTTTGTCGCAACCCGTGGTCGACCAAGACCTGTCACTGTCAATGGTCTCTTCTGTTGCGCACTAAAATGTCTTTGCATTATGCATTCTTTATTTTGGGAACTAGTAGTCATAGTTTTTTCTTGAACTACTAAAAATAAAATATTTTATCTTCAAAACGCACTTCTTCATGCAGCATAAAATCTTTTATCTCCGAATTTGTAATAATTTTGAATGCTATAGTATTAGTTTATTAAATTAGACTTTGGTTTTATAAATTTCACAGTATCGTGTTATAAAATGTACTGTAACTTACTTGCACTGTTACAAAAGTAATCTTGGCCACAATAACTGTTTGTGACATTTTTTACAAGGTGTGCTTACAAGATTGGGTCTACACCTCACCAATCTCAGAGGCGGTGCTGGCAATAAAGCCCGGTCGGAAGACTGTAGTTTAACTCCAAGTCTCTCTAAACGCTGACGTTTGGGTGCTTTTTCTTACACATGTTGGAGGCCACGGTGGCTGAGCGATTAACCTGCTCGCCTCCCATTAAGGCGAACCTGGTTCAATTCCCGGCCGGGTCACCGGATTTTCCCAAATGGGAATCGTGCCGGACGATTCCGTTGGTCGGCGGGCTTTCTCGGGGATCTCCCGTTTCCCCCACTTCTTCATTCCGGCGTCGCTCCTTATTCACTTCAATCACCTTCATCCGTTCTCTCTCAAGACCTCGCTGCAAAGAGCCGCTCAAATATCTTCACTAACTTCTTTACACATGTTGCTATGATAACAAATTGAATAGTATCACGTTTTAGATCCTAAGCATTTCACGGTATCATTTGATCGACGAAAGTGTGCACTAGCCAACAGAATAACTGCAATGTTAATTTAGATTTTTGGCAGAAATATACGCGAGTGTTAAAAATAAAGAAACTAATGAAGTCTTGCAAAAGTGCCGAGTTAACCTTGAACTAACCACAGAAGCGACATAAACTTTAACATACATCTGTAACACGTCTCTTGTTTTCATTGTGTTTAGTTACTGTTCATCAGTCGATTTTTAATGGAACTGTTAAATTAGTTGCAAGCCTCACCGTTTTCGAGTTATCGTATTTTACTTTCAAAATTATACCTGCGTGATAGACAACATGCACCTCACCCGATAACATACTGTTGCCTCTATCAAGGGTAAGGAAAGATTGCATAGATGCTTGCGTTTACGACAAATCCAAAACAGTATCAGATGACATTGCATCTGTCTGTGTCTCGTTTACACGGTAGGAGACTCTAGATTGCTGAACGAATTGTGACATATCATACATCACTGAAAGACGAGGGGACATTGCCGTATTTCGTGCAATAATGTAGTGTTCAAAAACATTCAATAATATTATGACAACAATAACCATATCAGCGTTACCTAATGTCTCATTTGTGATATAATCGCAGTGCCGTAGTTCATAAGGAAATTACACCCAGATCATCATTTACGCCTTTTGATAGCCTGAAAGGCAGGCAACACTTGAAGGTAAGACGTCACAAGGAGCGGGCGGAGCTTACCTCAAGCCCACTTTTTTAACAGAAAATAATTTATGTGAACTACCTCAGTGATGGAGGTCGCCAAGGTGATTATTTACTATCAGAAATCAGGTAACACGTGAAGTGTAGCTGGTTTAAATATAAGATTATGTAAACTTTCTACGTAATTAAAGGCTCGTTGTTACTTGTTTTATAGCATTTTTTTTTTTTTTACTTCTTACGATTGAAGATTTTAAACCGTTCAGACCCATTTTACACATTAAGGTGTGTATGTAAGGAATAGGAAGGTTGTTTTGGCCACTATTGTAAACTGCGAGTCTCAATATCAAATGACGTTCTTTGTTCATAACTGATTAAGTATTTAACTTTCTGTCTAGCCCTTCAAAGTAGTGGTTTAACTTAACTTATACTGTCTTAGGTCGCATGAAGTAAGACGGTAACAATACAAAGATATCTTCAGCAGAGCTTTCAAAACTGCTTACTTTACCAGGAACATCCTTCATGAACATCCTTCTGTATATCTGAACACAAAGCCCACGTTTCATTGGTTGAGATAATGAGACAAGTGCTGTTTTAGGTTAAAGCACAGCAAGTATCAAAATATTTTTTATTTGCAACACTTGAAAAATGAATTTAATCGGGCCTGAAAGGGTTAAGAACAGAATTTTGGGAACATGCGACCATATTCGTTTAGTTATCTACCTCATTATGCAACACAGGCATAACATTTATTAGGTGTTTTGAGTGCCTCTAAACGGCGATAATGTCATATCAAAGGAACACCAGACATTCAGGACATTCGGGAGTCGAACGCATGTCCTCTAGAAAGATAATACAATGTTTAACCACTGCGACACCTCGCCTACAGTTATTACAATCAGCGTGAATGAAAGTTATTTTATTCATTACGTACAGAAATTTGAATATGAAAATACCTTAATAGTTTGCATGTTGTGATTGAACTGCAAAGTCAGGTAAATATTATAAACACTATTGACGCATGTCTTCAAAACTTTCTTATTAAAGGCTTAAATATGCTGGAAATAAAAAATCATTTATGGCAGGTGAAATCGTTCCTTAAATAATGGCTTGCTGGCTTCAGGCGCGTTTGTATACATTAGTAGAAATGTCATCTGTTTGCGTGAGTTATGGGGTGTCATGCATGTCATGTAGCCTCGATGACAGGTGTGTTCTTGTTGCTGCGAGTCTCAGGTGTGTAACATTGTGTACCTCAAATACTGTCTCTACGAGGTGTATCTGATCGTGGTGTTTATTTCCTGTGTGTTGCAGGTGAGTGCGCCCGCACAGTTGGCGGGAGAGCAGGCATCAATCAGGCGGCAAGGACAGCTCAGTGGGCGGCGGGCCTGCGCTCCACAGGCTGCGGACTGGTCCAGCCGCCACCTGACGTCACACTGCCTGACAACAATGGAGCTATTAGTCTGTGCCTAGGTGCCAGCACGTTTTAGTCAAGCCACGTGGAAATGGCGAAAATATATATTTAAAAAAAATGTCCTCATCTAGCTCTCGAGGCCTTTCTTCGCAGGCTGTCAGTTGTCTGTCACACACCTATAAAATTATAGCTAACTTGTTTCATAGTTAATTTTTTTCTAATCATCAAGTAACTTTGAAAACTTGTTTCAGTTAACCAGTAAGTACAGACAAATTTCGAGAACGAAATAAAAATCTCCAATAATTGCGAAATGGTGAATAATTTTATGAAAACTACATTAGGTTGCCTACTTTTATAGCTGTGCTGTAGTTACTATACTTACAAAAAGCAAAGTTATTGTTTAAGCTATGTTATATATGTGATAGATATTTGTCTACATAAATATTAACTAGGCAAAAATCGGGGACCTCGGGTTTTATTGTTTTAGGGCGTAGTACGCAAAAATATTTTATCTTATCTACAACAATAATAATACGCATACTGCAGCGGAAAAAAACAACGAATTTTGCAAAATTGTTTTTGGGGTAACTAAAAAGTGCGAATGCTTTTATCGCCTCTGTGTTCTCGCAAATAGGCTCACGTACCTACCGTGACGATATAAAGGAGTCTGGTGAGAAGAGCTGTATATGACGTGAGTGATGGTTTTGTCTGCTCAAGGAATTATTTGCATGACGCTCGCCGTACGTTCTAAAATGTTTACTTCCTCGCTTCTGAAGCGTTTTATGACAGTTGTCCGGTAGAAAGAATTGCGTCTGAATAATTATTGATATTTCTGGCTACGCTGTACTCTGCCTTTTAGTTTTCTGGCCCCCTTTGATGTCCGACATAAGCAATACATACGCTTATACAAAATACTCAGTATGAGTATACTCGGTCTAACTCACTTAATATAGTTTACTTTACTTATGTGTGTTGGTTCAACTATTTTGTAAATTGGCATAGTGATTGGAACAGAGTGGGAGTCTTCACAAGAAAAAGCAATAGTACCCGTGGGCCCCTCACGTCTTGTAATCGCATTATTCATGGGGTGGGAATATTTTATCCCGGTGTCTGGAAATACGCATTTCACGACTTGGATGAACGCTATTTCATGTAATTGTAATTTAAGAGTATAGAAACGAGGTTCATTGCTGTTTAGTTTTCAAGGACTGTTTTGTGACTGTAATAACCACTGCAGACAGCAGACGTATTTGGGTAAAAGTTTTTAGTAAGTTTTTGTCGATACAATTTTTTACTGTCAACTGGTATGAGTTTTCTAAGTACCTCTTTATTACGTTACCACGTAAGAACGAAATACATATTTTATATTTAAATTCAACTTTTTAGAATTTATTCTTAATATTTCAATTATTAGGTATATTTTATCTTGTTTTGCCAATTGAGTAACTAAGTAATATGACAAGTGGATCAGACATTCAGAGAACCAAACAGACCCGCCGTGAAGATCAAGCCTGAAATTCTACGTGTCTTCATTTATTGTACTTGAAATCACTTTGTCTAAATCATTCTTCTCAATTATAATATCCCCTCATGTGTAGCAATTATGAGGTTATGACGTGTGAGTCATGGCGACATACTGGGACAGTTCGTCCTCTTGCAAGGCGAGTTGGAATACGTTCACAGAGGAAATAATTTTGTTAGGAGATGTACAGATTCATCTAGATTAAGTTTTATGCTCCTTCGACACAATGGCAGTAGAAACTGAGGAAAAATCTTAAAGTTGGAGAAAAATACAATAATCTTAAAGGTCAAAATCAATTCAAGTAAAATTATTCTTATCTTCGGAAGCACTATATAGGCAAATACAGACATATTTCTGAGCATAATTTTTAAATAACTGAAAAATGTACAAAATATTTAAAGTGAGAAATTTATATTTTCATTTTGCGTGTAAATATATTTCAGTTTTATATATATATATATACACATTAATTTTATTATATATATATAATAAAATTAATGTGTGAGAGCTAACTGTCTGCTCGCACAAACTATATTATGAGACAAAACTATTCAAGTTTTAGATACAAAAATTAATATTTAAAAAAAATGATCAGAAATTGACCCAACCGTCTGCATGACAAACTGGTTATTGTAAATTGCCAAAGTGAATTTTTTCTTCTTTTACACCTCCCCGCAAAATATGGAATACTTCTTTAACATCCGGTGTATGGTAGTTCTGATAAGAAATAATTGTTTTAATAAAATGTGACACTGCCAGAAAATTGCTTTTCAAAACTAAAATAAAGTTACCATGATATTTCCAAATGTTTGTATTACTTCGTACCATTCATAAAGTGTAACAATATTTATACGCCTAAGTACGCTCAAAATTGCTATCAAATTAATCACGTCATGAAGCATGTATCGTTGGAAACATATTCATGTTTGTGAAAAATGCAACACCGTTAGGTAGCCATCAGAATGGAATTAGATCTATAATGAAATTTACTAGAAATATTAGGAGTAAAATATTACAGTTTCGGAGCAATTCAACAACACTACTTGCCAATAATCAGTACATTATAAATCCTTTACGAACTGCAATAACAGCTACTACATGCAGTGGCTTAGAATCAAACACAGGCCTTGAATGTGTTCCTGGGAAATTGCCTTCTAGGCTGCTTCTACCCTAGTCCGCAGTTTATCGCTATTGGCTGCTGATTGAGAATGTCGGGCTGTTTGATGAATGGCCGTATGTGAAACATGTTCATTAGGTGACATTTCGGGCGAACATGCACGTTAGGGAAGAATCAGTATCTGCCTTGCTTCGAAGATGGCATGGACATTTCTGACATGTCGAAGTTGTCTAGGAATATAGCTCAAGGGACTACTTCAGCTTCCCAGATGTAGTGGTTTCTCTTGAGCGTCCACAATTCGTAGTAGGAGATCTCGCCTATGATACTCTATTGCTGTTCAAATCATCTCTTCCAACGTTTGTGCAGTGTGACACTGGACAATGCATAGTGGATGGTGGCACTCATCTTGATAACGTCGAATGCGTTTGCGGCCATCGTTGCATCCAAGTTCGGAAACGCTTGATGCCAACTGCACGCCAGTAGTTGTGATCGTGAGCTCGTTGCAGCCTGAAGCGTCGATGATTCAGACCCAAGGGAATCCTACGTAGAGAAAGGTCTACACGCAGTTGCCGTTAAACGGTGGAAGCAGTTTCTGTTGACACTCGGGACAAAACTAAACTGTTCTTCACTACCATGCGGATGAGGTATCGTTATCCCGTGGTGTCATCGTGTTTCGTGGTCCACTATGTGAGATTTCGACTCATCCTGTTCTCTCCAGTTCACTGCTTCCACGCTCGCATAACTGTCATCGCGTCATACCTCCTATGAACTGCAATTTTGCGCTATAAAAATCCTCCTTGAGGCTATCTGATCGTTCGGCCCGATTCAATCTCCGTTATGTCGTGAATCGTGTCATTTGACGTCAACTTGGCATACTTATGCCAGGACGAAGAACAACTATACCTGTCCAGATCCTCAATAATCCTATATTTATACGCTCTTGCACGTCAGTTTAGAGTGCGCTGCTGCATCTAAGAATGCGCAGTAATTCTCGTATTGTAAAATATTCCCAAGTTCTTAAAATAAATAATCGGCATCTCTAATAAATGTGATAGCCCACTTTCTCGCCGATGATGGGCTCATATCTCGCCTTGCTTTCCATATGCTGTGTGTTTCGTTTTGTTTGCCTTTATGATTTGGCATTTTTCGCAACACGAGTTATTATGCGGATCGCTTGTATTTAAATTTCAGGTCTAAGATACAAAATTTAAAGCCATAATGGCTATAAGATAAACTGTTACGCCAGAAGATTTCGAAGAAATTGCAACATGTCACTTCTACAACGCAAGCTGAAATAAATGAGAGATTGACTGAGGAGATTAGGGCTGTTCTTAACACCGAGGTCTTGAGAGCCGATGAGGGTGAAGCAAAGTGAGTATGGAGCAGCGCCGGAATAAAAGGGCGGGGAAATGGGAGATCCCCGAGAAAAACCGCCGACCAATGGCATCGTCCGGTACGATTCCCACATGCGAGTATCCGGGAGCGATCCCGGTTCGCCCAATGGGGGAGGCGAGTAATCTAACCACTATACCACCGCAGATCCCCCCTTTCCCCTCCAGTGAAACAAATTTTTGTGTTTAAACTACTGCTTAAAATTTGCACGAATCATGTTACACTTAAACATCCTCACATTTACACTTAAAACTATGAATGTTACATTGCAAATGATGTGTTTTTATCAATTTGAAACCAATATAACACAAAACAATTAAATATCTTTGAATTTCTTTTTGGCCCTTGAACTGCCTCGAAAGCGGTAGCAACATACATGTCACGCATTTCCACTAATTAGGAAGGACAGTTCACTTATTATACCAAAATGTACGTATTAGCAAAATTGCGCGCGCAATATTGCATTGCTCAGTATCCTAATCCAAGACCTTTCCCACCCTAAGCTGATTTTCGTGAGTATCATACACGTGATCACTGTAATTGAAACGCAAGGAAATGTTTCTTTGTAACATGAACATAGAATATTAACCGTTAAAATATCCATGATTATCATTATCTTAAAACTACTTGGAAGGGGAAAAACGAAGGTTACCGGTGCACGATACGTTAACTGGGGGAAAATTAAACAACTTCTGTTAAGCGGTGGAAATTATAAAGTTTGCTTAATCTTGACGAGCTACCGCCGAAAATTCTTCTCTCGGGTAGATACCACCTCACAGGACCAGGTTGGCAAACTTTATAATATGATTACGGAAACGTTATACCTCGCAATATTGCCTAGCGTTGAAGTTGAGTTAAACGGAGGCTTAACATTTTTGGTTCAAACTCTTTAAGAATTTGCATCAAACTCGTGACCAGGTTTCGGTTTGCGTAAAATTGATTGAAACTAGTCTTATCTGTACTACAAATGCAAACAAAACAGAAAGGCACACGTGTTTGAATCTGTCCTATATATGAATAATATCGCGAGCTTTTCGTCTTGCAACAATAAAAAAAATGCAGACTTGGAAAGAGTACTGCTAGTCTCTATGCCGTTAATTAAATTAGTGTTTTATTTATTTATTATTTGACTGGGAAAGATAACCCAAATTTTCTTGTACATCAGAATATACTTATCACTGCAATAATCACTTGTCAGGAGGCCGCGGTGATGTTGTGGTCAGACTACTTACCTCCCACCTGGGCGAACTTGGTTCGAATTCCGGCGCAGCTGCACTGAGAGAAAATCGAACAAAATATTTGTTTGTGCAGGGCCAAATATATATTTAGTTGCCCTAACAAAATATATTGTTGAACGAACAAAATTTGAAATGCAACAAAATTACTTTTGTTCGCCTAGCAAAATATATGTTTAAATAAACAAAATCTCTATGTTGGGTCAAAAAAATTAGACTGACAACTAAATATTTTGTTGAATCAACTGTATATTTGTTTGGCCACTCATTTGACAGCCTTCGTTCGAAAATACCGCTTGAGAGTTTTTTTCATATTTTTTGTGACAATTGGGATAGTAACCGTGTTTGTTAGTGCATCTAATGATGCTTAACAATCGTATAAACACATTAGTAAAACAATGCAACAAGAAACTGACAAGTAAAATTGTAAGACTTGAAATATTTGTTTTTGCACTTTGCCCTATATTTGGAGTATATCTATTTAAAAGCTTTCCGGCGTCGTTAGGTGTCACATTACTGTAGCTGAGATTACTAAAGCGTAGCGTTCGGCCGCAGGTGATCTAGGTTCGGAACTCGGTCGAACTTATACAAATTTTTTATATCGGCCCAGACTGTTTAATGCACGTGTAGCCAAACAAATCTTTAGTCACGCCAATCAAATATTACAGTTTGAGGCAGCCAAATGAGAACAACAAAATAATTTGGTTTCAGCAACAAAATATCTTCTTGTTTGATTCAACAAAACCGTTGTCTCAGTGTGAGCCCGAATTTTCACATGTGGGGTTCTTGTCGGTCGTTGCCACTGGTCGGCGGGTTTTCTCGGGGCTTTCCCGTTTCCCCCCTCCGTTGCTTTTCGGCGCATCTCCATACTCACCTTACTTCACTATTATGGGCTCTCAAGACCTCGATGTTAAGAGCCACCCTAATATATACATTTCTCCTCACTTGCCAGTCTCAGAAGTGCCCACAATATTTAGGCAGGAGGTAGTCTTCACCTTTCTCTTAGGCCCTTGTCACACTCAAATTTTTGTCTTCAACTATATTTGACAATAAAATTTGAGGACAAAATACAGCCATCAAATTTTTCCTTCCAGAATAATTTATCAAATAATTTTGAATGTGTTTGAAAATGAGTCACATTGTCAAATCTTTTTTAGGAGAATCTATTTAGAAATATTATTTAGAAATGATTTTCATAGTGATATATTGCTTTTGTTTTTCTATGCGGCCCATTACAGAAAAGAATGTATGTAATATTGTAATTTATTTTCGTTTCTTTACAAAATGAAAGTTGTATTTATAATATATTTTTTCTGCACAATGAAATCAATGCCTCTGAGTTCGTAATATTATGTGCAATATTCACTCAAAATAGCATTCATGCCCAGACAGCGTATACATAAATTAATTTCCTTCATAACTTACTTCGTTTGCAGCAGTTGTTCGTTATTTTAAGTTCCTTGACTTCCATTTTTGTTGTGCACGATTCTGATTGGCTGAGACCGTCAAACATCAAATAGAATTTTGAACCGGGACAGTTTTCACATGTTTGGTTGGAACTGAAGCTATCCAACTTTCCCAGACAAAAAAGACGGCGTTTATGACGTTGTCATTACTGTCCAACTTTATTTGACCAAACTTATTGGAAGCAGTTTGGCGGAAAAATTTGGCCGTGTGACAGGGGCTTTAGAAAATCCCTTAGTATTACCGCACTCTGTTGACGCGCGTGTACTCTTGCCAAGCTGGTCTCGACACACACTCAAGTACTCGGTATTCGGAAGTGTGTACTGTCATAGAAGCGAAATACGGAAGCCGCCCCTTTGTTGAACGTGTACTGGGTTATTTACTGGCCACGTGTATCTCTGGAGGTGCCCAACATTCTCTATTGGATGCCTCACGTCATAGATCCGCCATACTAGCTGGCTCGTGCAGCTGGAGAACGCGAATCACGCAGCAGTTTCGCTTCTGTGTTTTTACGTATTCTGCGGCATTGCTCTCAGTCGTTCGGCGTGCCCAATATCGAAACTCGCCAAGTTTGCAAGTTTTTTAAGGAGAAATAATCGGCATCTGTAATCGTCGTCGTCGTTCACTGTCTTTCCGGTAGCGAGCTCGTCATTCCACTGCAGCAGGTCGCCTTACAGCCTGTTGGCGGTTCCTTCACACTTTCTGGTAGCGAGCTCGTCATTCCACTGCAGCAGGTCGCCTTACAGCCTGTTGGCGGTTCCTTCACACTTTCTGGTAGCGAGCTCGTCATTCCACTGCAGCAGGTCGCCTTACAGCCTGTTGGCGGTTCCTTCACACTTTCTGGTAGCGAGCTCGTCATTCCACTGCAGCAGGTCGCCTTACAGCCTGTTGGCGGTTCCTTCACACTTTCTGGTAGCGAGCTCGTCATTCCACTGCAGCAGGTCGCCTTACAGCCTGTTGGCGGTTCCTTCACACTTTCTGGTAGCGAGCTCGTCATTCCACTGCAGCAGGTCGCCTTACAGCCTGTTGGCGGTTCCTTCACACTTTCTGGTAGCGAGCTCGTCATTCCACTGCAGCAGGTCGCCTTACAGCCTGTTGGCGGTTCCTTCACACTTTCTGGTAGCGAGCTCGTCATTCCACTGCAGCAGGTCGCCTTACAGCCTGTTGGCGGTTCCTTCACACTTTCTGGTAGCGAGCTCGTCATTCCACTGCAGCAGGTCGCCTCACAGCCTGTTGGCGGTTCCTTCACACTTTCTGGTAGCGAGCTCGTCATTCCACTGCAGCAGGTCGCCTTACAGCCTGTTGGCGGTTCCTTCACACTTTCTGGTAGCGAGCTCGTCATTCCACTGCAGCAGGTCGCCTTACAGCCTGTTGGCGGTTCCTTCACACTTTCTGGTAGCGAGCTCGTCATTCTACTGCAGCAGGTCGCCTTACAGCCTGTTGGCGGTTCCTTCACACTTTCTGGTAGCGAGCTCGTCATTCCACTGCAGCAGGTCGCCTTACAGCCTGTTGGCGGTTCCTTCACACTTTCTGGTAGCGAGCTCGTCATTCCACTGCAGCAGGTCGCCTTATAGCCTGTTGGCGGTTCCTTCACACTTTCTGGTAGCGAGCTCGTCATTCCACTGCAGCAGGTCGCCTTACAGCCTGTTGGCGGTTCCTTCACACTTTCTGGTAGCGAGCTCGTCATTCCACTGCAGCAGGTCGCCTTACAGCCTGTTGGCGGTTCCTTCACATTTTTTGAATCAAACCTATTAGAAATCCCGCCATATACGACGTGTTTGGTTGCTTCAATAATATGTCGTGTATCACATAAGCGTGTTATACTTGTGTTAAGTTAAAAGTACCTCATTTTTTGTTGAACTGAACTTATATATTTTATCTATAAATTTTAATATTTTATTTATAATTAATATAAATAAACACATGGAGAAAATAGGTGTGTTTAATACCTAGTTATAAATAGTTCTTATGCAAAATATCGTTTCAATGAGTGCGCACGAACGCGGTGAGTTGTCCCTTTTGAGTAATTTTGAAGATTAAGCTTTGTTTGCACAAGGAAGAGGAAAATATTCTAGAAGTAGAACTTTAGCACGACTTTAGAAAAGTAGGAAGTAACCGTGAATGGACTATATTCCGTGCGTATACTATAGGCTGCTCACGATTAATCGAGCATTTTTAAAATCAACCTTTGAAAAATGTCACTGCCCCTACCTGCGTATATTCCAATGGATACACTAAGTGCCATGAGCCCGGTAAAGTTGGTAACGAACGACGGAAGGGAAAGTTGTTCCATATTTTAACATTGAATTAAATGCGTTAGGTAAATATTTGTGAATACTGAAACTATGGTTTTTGTTTTCTTTATTTTGAATTCATATACGTGTAAGAATGAGCAAATTTGGAAAATATTTAGTTTTGTAATAGTTCCACACACTCGAGCGAGACATGAATAAAGTGACCAGGCGCGTGAAAATGTTAGTTCTACACATGGTGGAAGAATGCACAGTGTGCATACAAGTATACTGAAGAAGAGCTTGTGCAGATGTGTTGAGTTGATCGTGAACAGCCTTCACTCCAGCTGCGTGTAGGTACTACCCTCAGGAAATGGCGCCCGGCGATTCAATTCTCGAGCGCCGCCGTACGAGGGCGCTGAGGCGCGAGGGACGATGATATGTTGGTGTGAGGTATGGTGGGGGAGGGTGGTTCCGAGGGTAGGTTATGGGCCCCAGGTGGTCGCCCCTCACACGACACAGACCTCCAATACTCAAGTGTGGACGACTGTGATTCAAACAGTCCGCGGCTGTTCCGGGCAGCTTTATGTCCGACGCTGATGCAGCGGCTGGGGAATGGTCTGGAGAGGGTGGTTACGTTACTGGAACTGCTCGCAGGGGTGACTGGGTATGAGGGAGCTGTGAAATGTACTGGTTCCCTTCCCTCGCCTCAGCGTAATACCGTTCATTCAGGAGAAGTGATTTTTTTTGGCAGTTCGGATGAAGTTCCATCACTTCCACCAAAATCTATTCAACTGTAAAAAAAAAAAAAACCTTTTTTTTTTAAGTGGTGAACTAAATGTATAGAGTTGACTCTACCACTTTTTTTTTTTTTTTTTTTTTTTTGTGAAATTCAGTATTCATTATAGCAAAGAGAGTTTCGTTTATTGAAATATATAGATTTTCAAATTTACTCTACATTTTGTAGCACTTAAAGTTTAATTTAGGATGACAACAAAATATATTGTCGGTAGTTGTTTGACAATGTGAAAATAATAATGTTCACTAATATTTCCTCTCTGTCGTCTTTTGATGAAGGTAGACTTTGCTCTGTTCGTTGTATTTGGATACTGCAATATTTTGAATTAACGACATAAAAATTTAGATCGTCATTCTGAGATGATTTTAAACATTCAGTCAGTCTTTCTGAAAAAGTTTTTTCTCCGTCATGAGTAAAAGCAGAATTTTTGAAAACTACATTCATATTTCATGTAAATGGAATTTAAAATTCTACTTTAAATTTTTTATAGTGGTAGAATTTATATTCCTCTCCTCTTTTCCGAACTATACCTGACACTTCATTTTGATTTTATGAGTATATTGACAATAAGGTTATTGCAGAATTTTAATGAATTTTGTTCATTCCCTGAGATAACTATAATTATTACCTACGGAAAATTGCATAACATGGAGACAAAATATTCCATCTTTATTTGTATGTAGATTTTCTTTACTTGGTCCTATTTTGAAGTCACGTTGAACAAGGGCGAGACGAATTTCGCTTATTGTCAGTATAACTGTTTTTCTGCCTGAGTTGTGAGATTCTGATCATTCTACTGAAATATAGTAACGTTCACTATTTTCATTTTCTGAAGTGGAAACATTTAAAAATGTTTTATTCGATGTCACTTATTTTATTTAGTTTAACGTATCCTTGGATGTTCATTATTTAGTAACGTCCTCTCTTTTAGTTATTGAAATGTTTGTATTTAGTTTTGAGTAGCTTAGAAGAAAAACCTGCTGATGTAGAAAAGTTCGGTGGAGGGACCAGAGCAACGAAAAATAATTTAACTTGGTTGAATATTTGATTGTTTATATTTTGGCTTAAAATTATTTTGGTGTTACAGTGGCAGGGCATTAAAACTTCCGTTTGTGGAAACCCCGTGAGAGCTGTGTACACACGCAAATTGGCCCTTATAAGCCAATAAAATTGTAATGCCGCTTTTATAATACATGCATTGAAGAGCAGTTGGTTAACATTCTCTTCTCTCCTTTCGCGGTCGTTATCAAACCGTGCGGCAGGTGTAATGGCCGATTATTCGTTTTTGTGCGGTCACAAATGGCGATCAGCGAATAGGTGGTTATAAATAGTTACGGGGTCGGAAACCACTCCGTGTTGTTGTTATCTGGCCGTTGAACAATATCGCCCTTACGAGACTGTATTGGCGAGATAGTATAGCGTCTCGCTGGATAGCGTCAGCTTCAGGGCAAGTCTGAATTTTTCCGCTTCCCTTCTCTCTTTCTCTCTTTCATTATTTCTTTCTAATCCCCTCTATCTTCCTCTCTATCTATTTCTCTCCTTTTCTATTTATCTCTCTTTCTATCTATATCTATGCTGAGCGGTTAGCCTGCTCGCCTCCCACCTAGGCGAACCGGGTTAAATCCTCGGCAGGGTCACACATTCCGGCACTACTCCATACTCACCTCAATCACCCACTTCGGTTCTCAAGACCTCGCTTTTACGAGCCACCCAAATCGCTTCACTTCACTCCTATCTCTTTCTCTCCCTCTGTGTCTCTCCGTATGTCTCTCTTTCTGTCTTTTTATGTCTCCTTCTCTCATGCACACGTTGTTTATTTAAGTAAGCGTATATTTTGTTTTTACTTGCAGAAAGAAGGAATAAAATGCTAGTGTGTCATCGTGAGTTACGCTCTAACACTGAAGAATACATACTGTAGGCCCGGCTTACTCGTGGTGTGCACGAGATAATGTCTACGCTGGAAACCAGAGTGCATCTTTTATCATCTCGTTACTGAATTTTGTAAAACCTTTACAGCAGTATACGTCCAGTGTCACTGTTTGAACGCCTGTAATTACACGCAGTAGGGAGGGGAGACGACACGCCAGTTCAGCGCCTTGCATCATAAGGCAAATATGCTCTTGATACGTGTTTCAGTTGCGCCCTCATCATTTCCACTCCATGCCTTGACACTTTCAAAGGCGATGCCCGTAATCCATAGAGCAATAATTTATTATTACTGCTTCATGTTTTAAATATCACAAGCCTGCCTACACAGTTTCATCCTTTACTTCGGCATGCAAGAAGCACACAATTAAATATTTGTCCTTAAAATGATCAAAACCGCTTCACTACAAAATGTTTACCTGGCATGATGAACTTACGAACACTAGCGACCAGTATAGCTAGTGTCATAGTTGCACCAAGTGAAGCTAGTCACGTGACATAAGCAAAGTGCAACAGCCAATGAAACGTTCACATATTCACAGGCAGAAATAGACGTTTCGCTTCAAGCCTATTGGAAGATATATTAACTGTACATTATTTAGCACATTGTCGCAAGTGTAAAGGCAACCGTTTGCCCAGGTCACCAAACAGTGCGAAGAGTAAGTCGTATATTTGTCATTTAAAAGCTGTTTAATATTGATGAGCGACATCTGCGTACGAATATAATTTAAGAAAAAGTTTACGTTGGAATACTAGACTCAGTTTTCTTTTTCAATTCCTAATGCGCATTAGTTAACAAGTGAATTGGGCTGATACGACTAATACGAATGTTTCACGATCATATTTAGGTATGAAAATTCCGGTACAGGCCGCTCAATGTATAACAAGGACATGCAGGACATCTTTGCCTTTATTATGTCACCACAGAATGAAAGCGCCACAAGTCCTATGAGGCTATTCAATGAGAATAGACACTGATGCGCTCCTGATCAGTGCCACAGAGTAAATAAATATACAAAGACGAAATGCCTCGGCAGTTCCTTGATGGGGGCATACTCATTCTCTGATTGGTTCTACGAGGGTATGGAAACGAGCCCGTTGTCTGATTGGCTACTGCGTGCTGCGAAGTGAGCCCTATTGGCTGGGCTACTTGGCTGTTAAGAACGTTGCCGAGAAGTGATTAGCGAACTGGGTTTCAACATGTAGCAGTATTATTATTTACTCTGTGTCAGACTTTGCACCAGACGTTTGTGTCTACGGGCAGGTACCCCTCATTTGGCCCGAAAAATCGTTTGCAGAATTTTCTGTAAAATGCTTATTCGGCCATGTGCCTATTCTGCCAAAAGTATGTTCTGCCAAATGACTACTAGAAATGCGTGTTCTGCCAAACGCTTGTTCTGCCAAATGCCTGGATGCGGCCAAATAACTTTTCGATTAAATACAGTGCCCCTTTTACTACTGTCTAAATAGTTGTTCAGAGCGTGTCTACACAGCCGTAGTCTAATAATGAAAGGAGTAGAGAGAAATCATTACTGAAGTCAGATGTGCCCCGATAGAACTTGAGAAATTCTTGGACATGTCAAAATTCGCGACATACAAAATTTTAAAACGAGAAGAGAAGACAGGTTTGTAACGGTGCGGGAGCAGACGAAATGTGTATAAATAAATAAGGAGTGCTTGAAGGTGGTCGGCGGCCATAAAGCCTGCCGGACGTGTTTGCAAGTGTGTCAAGTGGCTCGTATTTCACATTTTCACACGGTACTCGAGCACTCTCGGCGCGCCTGCACCTCGCCTGCCTGCCTGCCGAGTTGTTTGGAGAGAGTGCTCGGCGTATTGCGCGCGAAAGCGACCCGAGGACACATTTCCCTGCGCTCGAGTGCTGTAACACGACCATCTACTCAACGAGCGAGCAGTGACAAGGAGAGAAAAAGTGGCGTCTTCTACACTGAGGAAGCGCGGCGCAGCAGGCAGCAGTCTTTATATTTTCTCCTCCTTTCACACCTGGCTGGAACTCGGTCTCAGCTATCGAAAAAGGCGGAGCTTGTCTGTGGTGGAAAGAATAACTCATAGAGATTATATCTGCAAGTAAACATTTTGTGTAAAGACACTGTACCTTGCTCCTACACTGTAGGATTTCTAAATAGTTTCAAAAAGGCAAGCAACTTACATTATAGACTAACATTCTGTTCAAAAAACATTTAATACTCATTTTATTCGCATTGTGCATTGCATTTGTTTCGTATAAACTGAATTTTGTATTTATACTATTACAGCTAATTTTAGGTATTCCTACAATTCAACTGTTATGGACCTGGCTCACTTTATACATGCTGGGGTAGCTTTGATACACTTAAAATATTTGGCTTTATGAAGTTTGGTAAAGTAATAGCAAACTTTACCAAAGAAAATAAAATTTTAAATACTGTTTGCTTTTCCTTTGCCAAATGGCACCAAAATTAAAATCTCGATCATAGTTAAAATTTACCTTATCAAATATAAGCAATCCCGGTTTACGGTATTGGGTTAGTTATGTTTGTGCAGTTTCTAAAACTTTAGAACAGCTACATCAGAATCAGATATGTACTTCTTTCAACTTTATAATTTGGCAGGTCAAGCTTGATGAACTGTGTTTGGTGCTGCGCTGCACAGCGCTGCCTCAGTGAGAAAGGATGCCCTCCCACGCGAGAGACCGTCAGGCGCGCAGCGGCGCTTGGCGAGTTGCGTGTCTCGCTCTTTGCAGGCACTTCCGTCTTCCGCATCTCCCGGAACCTTGAGAGATCATTGCGAGTTCACTACTCGGCCGCTGGGAGGAGCCGCGCTCGCAGCGCTGCTCGGTATTCTGACGAGCTTGGGAGGGAGGGGGGGGAGAGGAGAGAGAGAGACAGAGAGAGAGACTTGTTCTCTATGGTTGAGGCCGAGAAGCGCGGAAGCGAACGAATAGGGCGATACTTCCAAGCGCACCAAGTGCTCTGTCACCGCTACGGGCAAGACTTTAATCTATAGAGCAGTTGAGGAATTCACCCGGAATATTTTAAGCTGCGATTGTCTGAAGATAATCGCTTTTCGCCATGTTGATGAACTTCAGAATACTGTTAGAAAGACGCGTGGCCTGTTGAAAGTTGTGTTCCATCCTAATCTGAAGTGCTCTTTCTTTTCTTGTTACAACTGTTGGGAATTTACCTACTCTAAAATATACACAAGACTCTATGAGTGAGAGCGAAGTATGATGGCCAAATGCTAAAACAATACTTTTTAATTTGAATATTAAGGAACACAAATACTCCGCAATATACTTCGGCACGTTAACTTTAGTGGAGGCAATGTGTCTACTCAAATCTCTATGCCCTGTGACCCCGAGACTGCGCACCATATTGAAAAGAAGGAAAACTCCTTTTTTGTTGTATGTTACATATATTAACGTATTTCCCATAATTACAAAACATTGCAATTTTACATTAAAAATTACAATTGTTGAATCTCCGCTCTACATTGAGCGTAAATAACCAAAGTTCCTAAAATACTATTTTTATATGGGCATTAAATCATAATAATCACTATCTATACACCCATAATATTTCCGCTTCAAAATACGAGATTTCATCTAAAATCCCACAGTAATTCCGCTACAATATTGAGCGGAAAATTATCTCTTCAAGGTTATTTTCTAAACATCACATATAATTTAACTCCAACGTGATGAAAAATGAAAACAGAAAACTGCATTCAAATTTTGTTTTTAAATTTCACCTTTTTTCTCTAATTACCTGGGGGGTCTTTAGTATACTTATATTATATTCGTGTGTCCATGACCGCTAACGGGAGCCGATTCCTCTCGCCCTTCGCCACAGCCAGGGTTAATAAAACCCTTCCACTCACGTGGAAAGGAAGCGAAGGCCTATAAATTGCTCTAGAATTACACTTAAATAAATACTCGCGGTCCATCATTTCCGGCCACGTCGCATAATCTAGGATTGGCCCACCAACTGAGCCAGTAAGGAAACAGTGATGCCACAACACAAGTAGCGCTCCACATCACCAGAGCTAGGGTTGGTCTTTATTCTGCAAACGGACTGCGTGGTCATGCTGCTCTACACGTGGTCGGTGTTCATGCGTCGGCCCCCATTGGACCTCTAAGTCACCTGTCTTGTCGGCTACCAGCTGCGCCGGGCGATCCACGTATTCGCCTCGGCCAGCCAGCACAGCCGAACAGAAACGAAAATTATCATCTAAGTGTGGGGTAGACTTCTTGCAAATTTTCTGGTGCAGGCGGGTAAAAATACGTAGTTTTTTGATGCAGGAAAATCGTCGGTGCCAGACATGAGATGACCGACCGGGCGTCTCAGCCCAAAGCCAATATGCGAGAGGTCGTTTACCACTGGTAGCTCACTCAAATGCATCAAACCGATATCACACGAGGGCTGAAACTAACACAGGCTGGAGTATTGCCCCTTATCATGGAGACGCTCTGGAGCTCTCTGTGGGACCTCGCACGACCAGTCTCTCTCAGGAGACACTGCGGGATGACGGTCTTCTGCACTCGTCCTCGAGGGGCGGCATGCCCACATAGCACATACACATCCAAACAATATCCAACGGATGTCACTTCCTGACATTCAGGATATCCATGGATAACCATAAGAGTTTTGCTATAGTACTTAGATTACTTTTACATATTATGGATAAAATTAGGGTATCCGATGGATATTCAGTGCTATGTGGGCGTCATTAATAGTAATAAAACAGTGGCAATTCCACCACTTAGCTTGTTACTAGGTCTCCTGTTTAGTGCTAGGGGGCCTGGTACCCATTTCTGTTTCCCCATCCCAACCTCCCTGCGTGGGTATGGAGGAGGATTTTAATCCCTAAGCCGGGATTTTGAAGTGCACGGCTTTTGCAGAACCGAGGCCCAGAGAGCGCCGTGGCGGTTTTTGTTATGTTAGTAAGCTGATTCTAAAAGCCCAAAGTTGCTGAGACTGGAATTCGATGCGCCTTTTTAGTTTCCGCTACCCCCACTCTTCTGCTAAGTCTTCGGCTGTTGTCATAACAGCGGCCCATACCACGCTGTTTAGCATTGTTCTCTGGCACGTCTTTCTTGTTCCCTCAATTGCTGTACGTTTTATGTATGGATTAAGATGTTATTAATCTCCTATCCGTGACAGAGTTGTAACAACTGGTTTTTCTTTGCTCTGTTTTAAGGTATGATTTAATTTTAATTTGAATATTTTCTTTCTTCTTGGACTATATTAATTCATGATTTAATGTTAATTTGCATAGCTTAATTATTTTGTTACACGAGTTGTAAGTCATCATAACTTTACCGATATTCAGATAGGTTTTTAAAAGTATTCAAATATTCTTTGGAGATGATTTAAAGTTTTGTTAGTGTATTTGTCTGTGACTGAGCATACACTTTGCTCGCAGGATTAATAAACACTGGTTGATAGGGGCGAATAACATGACTGTTTGAAAAAAATAAAGTTTTGTTTGGAATAAAATATAGAACAGAAGGAAAAGGTTCGTCTAAAGAAAGTTCTGCAAGAATATTGAGGAGATATTTCATTGCATAAAATTTAAATTACGATGAAAAGGAAGATTATAATTAATCATTGTAACACATTAACAAAACGTTTTATTTCCACAAGAAAAAGATAATTATAAATACGTGAAATTTGCAAGATAATTTAGTTTGCAGATAAATTTGGAAGAAGTCTCTGCATAGTATTCAACGATATTCAAGACAGCAAATAAGAGATTCCTGATGGCGAGAAGTTCCATCTCATCTAGGATTCCAGAGTCAACTGGTGAGCTGCTGTACACTTGGGATCATTCTACGGCAGATCGACGACTAAGCACGACGCCCGCACACCGGAGAGCAGCGACGACGTACTTCACGAGAGTCCATCAAGTTGGCGAGAGAGGGCCTACAACTCGTTCGCCGTTCCTTAAGTTACAGTGTCAGATAAGTCCTCTGAAAGCTTATTATCACTAAAACTGGATTAGCCATGAAGTTTAGCTAATCTTATTGAAGTAGTCCTTGCAATAGTGTTATTTGCTCCACTGCTGATAATTTAATGGATGAAAGTTAGAGTTATTTGATGCAGGATTTTCATCACTAGCATTTACTCAATATTTTGCTGTAATTTTAAATGTAAAACTACTTAAATATTCATCAGAGGAGCAGATAATTTCTAATCAGTAAATATCTTTTGAAGTTATTCATTTTATTAAAAGAAAAACAAACCTTACAAGACTATTTAATTCAAGTAATTTGCTTATGATATATCCTAGTCTTTCAGAATTCCAATATTATTAATATTTTTCTTTAATGATATATAATCTTACATTAAATATGAATACTAAAAGATACATATGTGTTGAACTGAGATATTTATGAATAAGAGTATTTTATAATAAATGTGTGACAGCTAACAGTAGAAATAAGAAGCTAGCCGGAGCCACTATTTAAATTAGCATTCTTGTTGAAGTGAACAGTTTTAAAGTTTACTTCTTTAATTTAAAACTAGCTGTTACAGTGTATTATTAGATTATTCACTTTAAACTGAGCACTTTTGGAAGCCCTGTTAAAAATCTAATTGTATGTACGTTGTGTATTCTTCCGCCTTATGCGAAATCAACATTGACACGGGGCTCATCTCTTTATTCATGGGTCGGTCAAGTGAAACTGTGAAATTATTAGAAAAGTAAAAATTGTATATACAAATCTGCGAACTTTTTCACTTTGATGCATTAAAAAATATATAAAGCGAAAGAAGTAATTTTAGTTATCACAAATCGTTACCTAACACTTTTTATTCGACGTTAAGATATGGAACTACTTTCCCTTCATCATTGCCAACTTTACTGGGCGCATGCCACTCAGTGAGCCGATTAAAATATACATATGCAGCCATAGGGGCAGTGACTTTTTCCTAAGGTTGATTTCAAAAGTGCTCACTTTATCGGGAACAGTCTTTATCAGATTGTTCATCCTTGTAACAGTTTGTTTTAAAAACGTTTATTACAAATACGCTGCAACCAGTTCGCGCTCCAGATTGTCGGCCACTAAGTATCATACTCGTTTACGTATGGTGGGATTCAAAATACTGTAAGTGAAATCATTGTCGGTGCTGGACAAGATCAAAAGCCATCATCAGTACAGACATCGTTTTTTTCTGGTTAGTAATATTGACTGCTGATAGCACACCATAGCTGTCTTATACCAAAGTAAATTATTTTCATAGTTTCCACCGTGTACTGTATATTATTGCAATAACTACGTAAAAACTTGTTGGACCAAGAATCTCCTTTTTCGCAACACCTCTGGCGCGTGAGCTGCATTGCAGAGTATTTGTAATCCCGCCATTTTTACGAAACTATTAAACGTACGCCTAATGTGTTGGTCTACGAAAAGAACGCACACTTCGAACTACGCCTGTCGATTACGTTCAACGCATCGTGCGTATTAGAAACGCCATTTCGAAGCACTCAAACATAGCTAAGAACGGATTTTTCAAAGCTCTGTATCATGAAATATTCCGTTCACATACTGTACATGCAGAAGTACTCTACGGTCCTGCGTTGAACATTGCTACAGACATCCCACCAATAAAATAATAGCTTCACCGCTGAAGGCACACGCAGCGCGACGACAGCACTACACTTCTGTTCAGAGCCTTGCGCTTAGTGGCGATGGCGCACTTGTAGTGCGTGGCATTGTCACCCTTTTCGCCCCCACGCTACTTGACCCCAAAATACGTAAACAACTCAAGCTCTGTTAAAAGGAAAATATAACAATTTGTTTTTCAGAAAATTTTTATTTAATTACCAAGTTTTCTGATATTTCCAGTATATAGACTAGCTATAGGCTATTCACAGCTATAGGCTGTTCACGGTAAAATGAGCACTTTTCAAAGCTCTGCTGAAGATCTATTTGTATACACTTATGTATTCCTCTGCGTTGTGAAAAATTATACTTCGCTTCGGGCCTCATCACTTATTCATGCGTCGGTCAAATTAAACTGTGAAATTATTAAAAAAGTAAATATTTAACAAATCTGCTCATTTTTACACTTCGATGTATTAGAAACAAACAGATAACGAAATAAATAATTTTAAGTTATCACAAAGCCTATCACTTCTTACTCGACATTAAGATATGGAACTACTTTCCATCCATCGTTACCATCTTTACTGGGCGAATGTCACTCATTGCGCACATTAATTTATATGCGTGCAAAGGCAGTGACATTTTTCTAAGGTTCGTCTCTAAAGTGTTCACCTTATCGTGAACAGCCTTTTTACTTTAATGTTACAAAATGCTTCGCTAGCAAAAAACGAAGAATTTTCTGCTAAAAAAAAAGTGACATTGGCGGTATATATCTTTGACAGAAACGCCAATAAGTCTAATTTCATCAACATGTATTTCTCTAGACCAAATTCTCAATCAGGCAACAGACTAAAGGGCGTCGTGGCACGCACCCACCAGGTTTTATAACTGGGGAAATTTATGGGCGGTCCTTTTTAGAAAGCTGATGGCAGAAGAGGGAGGTTCGTTAAGGTGTGGAAACAGAGTTTAAGCTCATAATGTGCGGCGAGAAACGGGGGCAGGCAGAGGTTAAAATGTGGCTTGATAAGCAAGAGGGGAAGCCATTAATCAGTTCTGTGTTTCACTTTCACGGCAGCCGTGAATCTGCTGAAGCTCTATCGCTCACTCGAGAAGTAAGTTGAGCTCTTTAAGCACACTCGACAGTCATGAATGATGAACCTGCTATCGGCGGAGGCACTTCAGCTTGTAAGCGGCGCAAGGCGGGGAAGATACAGCAGCCGTTATATGATCGAGTTTGTTGTAAATCTCAATGTGCGACAGCTTTTACCCACCGAGGGGAATTGAATCGTCTCTTATAGTCAAACTAGTTTAGCTTCCACGATATAAACACAGCGGTCGTAGTTGAACACATAAGGCAACTATTTGTTTTCTTGCTGTGCTGTGTGGAAAATTGTGACCATATTGACTTTGAAAGGGAACTGTAAAATCATCAACTCAAATTCCAAGGAAAACTTCACATCGTATACTAGACTGAAAACAGAATTATATTGGTCGTTTCGAGGCTGCGATTATCTGCAGCGGTGCATCTCATTACACGTGACTGAAGCCAATCGACTGCATGCTGTACACTTCTTTGTATTTTCTTCTTCCGTTGCGGGATATGTGTAGGCAAGTAACTAACTTAGAATTTTAACAATTTCTAGTAAATACGAGTATATGTATATTTTTAACTTAATGACATTAATCTGCGGATTTATGTATCCACACTTTTACTTGATGTAACAAATGTAAGCAAATCATACAGGAATTGTTTATTTAGAGCCTTCATGTAGACATTCTCTATAAAGGTGTGGTCCATGGGAGTTTAAAGTGAACACTTCAGCTTAACGTAAAACGTAATTTTTTTAAAAAATAATTTTGATATGTCTTGTAACTAAAGAATAAAATGGTATTCTAAACAGCATATTCAAAACGGAAATTCTAAAATGTCGGTCACGAAGATAGTTTTCTATTTATTTATAGTCATTACAGTATTTCATGTAATAGCAATATTTTTGTTAATGGATGACTAGGAATGATACATAAAAACTGATATAAAATACTGAGCAGCCTCTTATAATTGCTCCGCTAAACAAAACTACTGATTTTCTCCGATAATCGTGAAA
The DNA here is from genome assembly GCA_029891345.1 of Dryococelus australis. Lineage (NCBI taxonomy): Eukaryota > Metazoa > Arthropoda > Insecta > Phasmatodea > Phasmatidae > Dryococelus > Dryococelus australis. The sequence goes on along the minus strand of CM057002.1, from coordinate 95,830,857 downwards.
GAAGCAACGTTCTAGACTTTTATAAATGGTATCCTTAGAGTGAGACGCTGACTGGGAATTTTCTCAACATTATAAAAGTTTGGATAATGTGACGCACACTGCTGTCGGGCAAATAATCACACTCCTTTGATCATATTTATTCCGTCGCTGCTCCATCCCCCTCTCACTCGTCTTCATCCAGCCAGTACGATGGCAGAGGAGCATAGTTCCAGGTTCCTGCTGCTCGAGATAGTAAAACGAATTACTCGCCGAAGAAACATGAAGTTGGAATTCTACCCTTTTTCAGCTTGCTGGTATAAGCTATTTACAACCTACCCTTTTTCAGCTTGCTGGTATAAGCTATTTACAACCTTAAATTTTGGAAATAGTTCCTCTGTGTTAATACTAAATTCTGTTTTCATCCACGTAATTAAATTCCAACGGCGATAACACGACTTCGTCAAATATCACAGATCTTCACTCCACGGCCATTGTTGCTATGGACATTTCCTTGAAGTAAGTTACAAGCTGTGTTTTAGCATCTGTGGTTAAAATGTTATATACTGACATGAATTTGGGCTATGAAATAGCGTTGGGCAACTAGGCAACTATTAAGTTTACCCTATAACTGTAGTCGGTGTACCATAATAAAAAATACACCCGTGTTTGAGTACACCTATGAAGAGAAGCGTCAAGGACTAGATAATGCATGCTGTCTGAGAAACACCATGAGGATATGAGAACGGCATTTCACTTTGCACTTTAGTACCTCGTGTGGCGAACAGATGAGCGCGATGATGCTATCCCAATTTACTTTTAAGGTCCGAATATAATGCTTTGTATGTAAAGTTATTTGCTCATTAGACAGGTCTGTCTAGCTTGTTTCACTGGCACTGCACGACCTCTTTAGCTCCAGTCAACTATAGTTCTTTCACTAATTTATCTAGCAACGAGAAGGATGCCACCCAGCGACGCTTGGAAGCGAGTGGGGTCGAGTGGAGAGATTTGGTCTGGAGAGCCGATGAGGGTGAAGTGAGATGAGTGTGGAGCAGCGTCGGAATGCAAGTGCGGGAGAAACGTGAGGACCCACGAGAAACACTGCTGACCAGCGGCATTGTCCACCATGACACCCACAAGCGAAGACCCGGGAGTGTGTCCTATAGGAATCGAACCAGGTTCGCCTAGGTGGAAGGCGAGTAGTCTGACCACTACACCACCGCGGCCCCGGCGGAAGCGATTGCCTGTGTTCGTGAGCATTATCAGAACAGTTGCTGACATTACTGAAGCTGTGTCTTCACACATGTCGATTCAAAACTTTGAAAAATCCCCCCTCGAGTAGGTATTGTAGGTATAAGTTGTTTGGTTGTTTCCTAAATATGCAACACATCACAAGCGTCTTATATTTCTGTTAACATATACAGTGTTTTTTTTTTGTTAAATTTAACTATTACATTATACAGGTCATTAAAAATTTATATTATTAAAACTAAAGAGAAAATACGTGTTTTGGTAATGTCCAAAATTAATTAGTTCTGGTGCAAAATATTGTCAAACTGGTTGCCCACGAAAGCGGTGCATTGTGCCTTTAGTGTAATTTTCTATTCTTAGTTAAGCTTTGTTTGCACGAGGCTAAGGAATATCCTGAATGTTGAACTTAAGCAAGGCTTCCGAAAAGTTGGGGAGTAACCTTGAATGGATTATATCTGGCTAGTGAAATATGCGGGAGTCGAAAGCGGCGTAGGTACAGGCTGTTCACGATAAAGTGAGCACTTTTGAGGCCCAAGTTACTTTTCCCTTTCAGCCATATTTAGTCCTTTAATCACCTTTTAAAATACATTTTGGCATATATGTAATAAGCACAGTGTGTATATTCCACCGCCCTTGGACGTTAACGTCTCAGGCTAAAATAAAATATATTTGTTGATTATTATTCCAAATGAGAGGGCTTTCAAAAGTACTCACTTTAGCGTGAATAGCCCAGACTATATGGCTGGTGCGTCGCTGAGGCGGGAAAACCCATGCCAACGTGTCCCGCCCGAGGGTTCTGGCTGATGAGAGCTACTCCGTATTTGAGTCGCGTACTGCCGGGGACCTCCTTCCACCCCCTCCACACCCCTTGTGTGAGTGATGTGATCCGCCCCCGTAGCCCCCCCCCCCCAAACTTCGGCGCCGCCTTCAGCCAAAATGGCGGACGCCTCCCTGCGGCACCAACGATGACGCGACCACTGGAAAATTCACTAGCTCCTTCGTCACCGGCTTTCCCTTCCCATAGCTGATGGTCTCACTGTTTCTCCGAAAATATTGTTGTATAAAATTATTTTTAAAAAATATTTTTAAAAAATATTTATGAATCGTTTGCTATATGTAAATTCCATATTTAACAAAGAATTGGCAAGATGTCTTAAAAAAAAAAAAAAAAAAAAATCACGTAGAATGCTTTTTGGTTTGAGATAATTATCTTTGAAATTGACGCATTGTGAAGGGATTTCGTTTTACATTGATACCCCATTTGAACTTCGTGGCTGCCGGCTTGGTTGGCGTAGCCGTTAAGGGTGTTAGATTCCAAAAATTTAATTTATGATATATTTGTATCAAACATTGTCCAACTTGCACGCATTGTATGTGATCGAATAAAAAATTCTACACTTGATATTTTGTTAATAAATTGTTTAATATAAAAATTTAAACTAAGTTGTACGAATAAAAAAGAAATTTTCAACACATACAATAAGTCGGACAATTTTTAGAACAATTATAAAATAATAGTTTTTTTTTTGTATCCAGCACCCTTAAGGCTCCCGCCTGCCTGGGACTTTTTTCCGCGTTTGAGACCGAGAAGTGCGGGAGATATAAGGGCGACACTGCCATGCTCATCTAGTGCACCATCGCCGCTAAGCGCAAGGCTCTGAATTGGCGTGCAATGTTCTCGTCGCACTGCGCGTACATATGGGATATTTCAGCGGTGAACCAATTATTTTATTGGTAGAAAGTCTGTAGAAATGTTCAATGCACGGCTAATAAGTAGTATTGTATGGATCTGACGAGTATATTTTGAATCACTTTGAAAAAAGTTTTTTTTTTTTTTTTTTTTTTTTTTCGAGTACGTGGCGTCTTGAAAGCACCCGACAACCCCCTTCTGAAGTGTTTCTTCCTTTCGTATGTCAGCGCAGTGGACGAACGTCTAATAGTTCCATTGGAAGACGCGTATTTCAAGCACACCGGGATGAAGTTCCAGCATCGTTTAGGCCGCTGCATGTAAATCTCATTTTTGGTTGCAGCAGAAGCGTACTTAAAAGAAAATCGTTTCCAGGTCAGCCAGTAAGGGTTATCAACATAGCCTAAATACTTAAGGTTGAGTCATGTGTTTTTCTAATATTTTTCTCAATTGTCACTAATTATGTAACCTAGTAAGTAGGCCAAATCACTTAAGTAATAATTTTTCTATCAAGACGTACACGTAACCCATGCGTGCGTGTATCATAACTGTGATGTCCAGGTAACATATCTGTGTAACGCATGTTAAAGGTAACTGTTTACTTTTCTTGTGATGTAGAAGTAAGTATTCCAATAATTTGTACGCTTAAAGAGTGCACAACCTTTTAAAAAACCCCACTTTATTTCACTTAAGCACTACTTGTACAGTAAACATCACTGTGCATTATCGACAGTTGAGCGTGCGCGACGCGTAGCCAACTGCGGAATGTCAAATATTGTTTAAGCGCCATGCGCATTGCCAACTGTCGGATATATATTTTCTTTTGCATTGTATATCCTGATTTAAACTTTTCCATTATTCTTTAAAATGTTAGCTATGGCACATAGTACGTTAACTTAAACAAAATCTTTTTTATTATTACTTTCAGCCAAATGGCAGTGCCTTTTACTCTGTTAAATTTTTCACGTAATCCTGCTGGCAGGTAGTCAAGCGCCCACTAATTGTGGCCACAATACCACCCTCTCCCTTCCCTGTAGCCACGGCCTAGTCTTGGTGGGTTAACTTTCTATTTTTCGTTTAGTTATTTGGACACAGCCCCACCCTCCCCTCCCTCAATGACGCTTACAACGTGTTCAGTGGCCCTAAATTTTGCTAGCCTTTTCTTCATTGTAGTAAACCTTGTATTTTTTAGCTTTTTCCCGCCTTGCCTTTGCTCTTTAATGAATATTAATTTTAACATCAAAACTTTAATTCAACTGATTGTAACACCAACATTTTTTCTATAATTTGGTTGGTGTTTCGTACTTGTCATTGGTCCCTCGATACCGCAGTAAGTCTCCCGGGTTGCCACCCCACTGTGCCGTCTACATCGCCCTACGCCCCAGGCCTACTACTACTGATTTATTTTGGAACCAGTGACTCTCACAGACTCCTGTACCATGGCCGCTCTGGAGGCCCACTACTTCATCCCTTCCAGCCGAGGATGGCTGCTTATTCGACCCGGGGGGGGGGGGTAGTGTAGCGTCATATGGCGACGCTACACCACCTTAGGTAGAGCACGCTATGGATTATAGCCGGGTGAGTTTGTTTTACAAACATGCCCCAGTTCGCCCGGCTATATAAGAGGCATGGAGGACGGCGCTCCCTCCCCCCCCCCCCCAAGCTGACCACGAGACTTCGACGAGTATTGAGTGTGTGTGTGTGATCGAGGCTGAAGAGGAGAGCACCTACCTACCCTTGGGCAGAGGGGTTCCGAGGCCTAATTAAGCAGAAGATAAAGGATGAGCATAATTCGCGTAGCGGTAGGGACCAATGCTGCTATCAAGACATCGTCCCCATTCCCTCTTTTGTAATAATCAATATTATTGTCAAGGACAGGGGTTAGCTGTGTCGTGGTTTTCAGAGTTACCATATTGTAATTGAGTCATAACGTAGTCTGGTATTCTGTAATAAGTAAAAGTCTTGAGAGAGTTGTGAGAATTGATATCCCGTTGCGTTCTTGTAATTGTTACTTGTTGTTCATCGTGAATAGTTGTTCATTAAATTTTAATTTTTATAATTCCCTCTATCATTCAGCTACCTATGAGCTATCCCCCTAGACACCCCTTACCACCACTTAAGGTGAAGAGAGTAACTTTGAAGAAAGGAGAAAGTGCATTTTATAAACAGGAGGTAGGGAGTTGTTTCAATATAGTCTGAAGGAAGTCCGTTTTACAGCTGTTGCGATGGATACAGCGGGAGGACTCTCTCTCTCTTCCTCTCCTCTCCCTCCCGCCCCCTTACTCCTTGTCGCAGATAATGTTTACACAAGCACTCAGCTGACCGTCTACCTGCCCAGTACGTCCATAGAAAACATTCTGCAATGGAAATAACTATAGGTAGACAAGTATATCTTCAGAATTGTCATACAAGTGCACTCGTTATTTGTGAGGCGCCACTATACTTGTATGTTCACTCGTCCAGCGGTGTAGGCAAGTGTTGTGTTTGTAAAATTCCCACAGAAATATTTTACTTTCTGAAATTATTAAAATTGCTTGTTTCGCCTCTGACAAAAAGACGTGTTATTAAGAAAATATTGAAATTTTAAAATCTTTTTGATTACTATGTTGCTCGGAACGTCTTATACAGAACATTTTGTCAGTCTTCTATCTGCTCTTTACTTAAAAACTTTTATTTATTTTCGTTAAATTAAAAAATATTACATTTTAGTATGGATCACTGAGAATTCATCTGAATCACTTACAATTTTATATATTAGCTCAATTTTGAGGCATCGAAGATAGTGAGAGCTTGTGAATAATTTAGGCTATCCTTTTTCATATTTCTTGTTTATTTGATTCATGCCAGAGTTAAGTGGATTTGAGGATTTGATCTTAGCTACACGATCGCAAAACCTTTTCACGTCCTTGTAATAAAATACATGTGCATATATACACGCATGTTACTAAACAGATGAAACGATAATGGAACTAATCACAAGTTGCAAACATTAGCAGATCTCACGATCTGCACATCTACCTTGTTAATTATGTACGTTTATGTATAGTAGGTGGAGCGTGGAGGTTCTTCCCCATAGATCACCGATTCCAATTGGATTGAAGTAATTTAGAACTTACTTCGTTTTTATCTAAGCCATGCCAACAAATGCAGCAAAAACCTTTTCCACAACCCCACTGTCTTCTCACCCAAACCTCCAAAAACTTTCCCCTCGCTCTACACTGCATCCCCTCGCCGTATATTTCTCTCACTTTCCTTCACCATATCGGGATGGAACTGTCGAAAAGCTATTGAAACATTTTGTATTAACCTTAAGTTATGTAGTTTTACTGCTACATATTCTATGTATGAACAGCCAATATCAGTATAGTTGTACATCTTCAATTGTGCAATTTTACAGTGACCGTATGTGTGTGTAAAATTACATTATATTCTGGAGTATGCGTGAACGCATATTTACACATACAATTTTTCGATAATTTTACATTTTTATGTGTAATTTGCTAAAACGAGTACAGTATTAGTAATTTTACACCAATGTTCATGTGATTTCAAAAATAACTACAAGTGTTTATTTAAACATGCGATCTAGCGGTAGGGAATAGAACTACTTCAAACTCCTTTTGTGTGTTCAAAATAAAATCGTAACCCCGCTGATAGAATATGCTGACTTTTGTATATAACTAATTGTCCCCCACTTTTTGGAAATAATTTCTTATAACTCTGATAAACTACCAAAATACAAAACAGTGTAAATTGACATGAAAATTATACTTACACAGTGTGTGAATTAACATGACGCAGTTGTAAAAGAACACATGCCGAAGGTAAAATTGCTTAGTAAAACAGTGAAAAATGTACAGAAATGGTGTAATTACAATAATAGTGAATCTGTGATTTTACTATCTTGTTAGTGAGCAAATACACATACACAGGCGTGAAATTACAATTGCAGTGACTGTGTAAATTTAATTGCCGTGGAGAGAAAATACATGAATGTTGCAGTTTATTTTCTGCTACTTAGTAGTTGTACAAAGTACTTAAATGTTAATTTCCTAATTTGTAGGATAAATTTACTTAGACGTAGAGTAAAAAACATTGACATATGTAGGTGCAAAATTACCCTGACACCAGTGGAAAAACTGCTGCCATATACATTTAGTGTAAAATTACATACCTTTTTTTCACAGTGTAGGCAGTAAGTAGTATTAACAGAACTGTCGTGTTTACTACAGAGAAGACATATCCTTCGACAGTACAACTTCAGTGATTTCGGGATTCTTCCCGCAACAGTTAGAACTGTAATAAACCAAAAGGTTATTCTAAACAAAGTACAGATTAGTGCTGCCATGAAACTCAGTTACAGAACTGTTCTCCTGTGCTATTCTTTATTCGTACGATACTGGGACTCATCTCTTTGTCCACAAATATGATCCCCTGTTAGCTCACTCTGTAGGGCAACCTCCCCCCCCCCCTTACACGGCTAAGAGGAAAGACTGCTGTCGCAGTAATAGTGTAATTTTAAAGGCACTAGATAAAACAAATGGATGCTTATATACAAGCTCACACGTGTGAAATAAAAGTTGTTTCAGGTATAAAACACTCGCATTAAGTATAAAATATACTGATAAACCATTGTTCAGTAATATATGAAACATATTTATTTATTTCGCCATTTTCTTTAAATTTGCTCTTATTGACAATTCGTTAAAACTTGAACACTTAAACGTAAAAACTGGACAACTGGTGAGTCGGCTAGACTAACTACATAGTCGACTTTATACTCGGGCTGTTGATGCTTGCTCATTCGCGATTGCGCATGATTCGTTTCTTCTTTCTTTGCGGGTTGGTTAATGACACTGCTTCTTAAATTACACATTAATGAAGTATTCTTTATTTGGTAGGTAACACAGACATGCAATTATTTTAATTTTGTCTTGTGTCCAAACGAATAAACGAATTTGTCCTCTATTGACAAAGTTATAAATAACGACATTATAAATGTATCATCACAGTAAGTCTGTAAATAGCTTGTATGCATTTGCAAAAGCGAGGTTAAGATACTTTTAAAAGCATACTGAAAGTTACTCCAATATATAAATTTGTCAGTACAGAAAATATTCTGGAATAAATAGATGCTTGGTATAAAGGAATGTTTTACCAATTTGGGATGTGCGGCCATTCCATAATTTTTAAAAACACCTTTTGCTAAGCATACCTTAATGAATTAAAATAGCGTCTTTTATTTCCGCTAATTAAATATTCTGGACAAGGCATCGTTTATTTAGATGTGATACATAAAAACTGTATAAACACTAATCTGACGTGTGATTATGCGAAAACTACTAAACCGAAACATTTTTAACTTTATGCGAATTACGTTTTGTGTGGGACTCGCTACGTCCTGCAACCAGGACGGCACGAGAAACGGCACGTAACAAAAAAAAAAAACACCAGTCGTATGAAATCAGCAAACAAAACTTTGAGAACAGTTTAAAAGCACAGTATCTCTGGAAATTAGAAACACACACACTGCATGGGAAAAGCCTTTGTATTTGAAAACTATTTTCAAATAAACACGGTATAAACCATGCAAAAGCACCAATATTCACAAATACTACTTCCGCAAAATATACTGTTACAAAAATTCATTTATATATCCTCATTCAAACATCCCTCGTTCATTAAAACTGAGTAAATTTTTGGCTTCTCAATAAAGTTACTTTTATAGAGAGTACACTTCCAAGATAGACAAAGCAAGATTGAAAACAGCCCTTAAAACATCATGACACAACATGAAGATTTCAACTTTGCATAAGGCTGAAAATCACAACTTTTGGTGTGTGTTTAAAAATATTAACTATTATTTATTACAATCGTGTAAGAGATAATTCTCCTTTTAAGTATGATGCTAAGTATTCCATATACTTTCTATACTTAAAATATCTTTTAAAGTTACATCTTTTCAGGACAAAGCAAAACTAGAAAAGACTAGATATTTTCTTTTATATATATTTCAATACATGACTTTGAATACCAACCGACACCAAGGCTGAAAACGCATTTTCGTAACATGACATTGGTTTTCAAAACTAAGGCTGAAGCAAAAACCGTTATTTTAATTAACAGCATTTTGTTACCAATTTTTAATAAATTGAATAGCTATCTCCAATCAATGTCTAGGCCTACCAGGATAAATTTTACCTGCTACATGGACGAGAAAGAAACTCCATTTTTTCTACCTTTAACCTGGCCAATATGGCCCTACAACATGATGAGAAATACTTAGCTCAAGACGTGTCTGGAAATCAGCAACCTGGTCTCTGGAACCCAGCAGTCGGCTGCTGGATTAATTTATAGTACAAGTTTGGGTGGGGAAACACCCCACTGCTTTTCAGACAAACAATCAATTTTTAAATTAGCCAATGACAAACATCGGCACCTTCCAGGAGTTAATTTCCAAGAAGTAAAATCCTGGTGATGTCCTCTATACCGCGCATTACACGCTGATACACACCCCTTCCGCTACACTAGCGCCCAAGTTGGCGAGTCAATGAACCATGTTTTCCGGGCCGTCCAGATTAACAGCTACTTTATTGCATGACGGTCGACCGCGGTTCGGGCATCGATGAACAACACATAAATGTGTATCGTTCATCGTGTACATCACAGTTCCAGTCGAGGTAAAAGTTCGTGATTTTAATTACGTCACATAGAAGCACGCAAGTATTTTGCGTATTTCCAATTCTAGGAAAAATAAACTTCATTCGATATTGCGTCGTGCAGTGTAGGTAAATCAAGCAGGGAGGTCTGTTGTAGCGTCGCTCGCAGTCAAGTTGGGGGTATAGTTGATAATTTTCCGCAGTACACGAGACTCGCGGTCTCAGTGTCTCGACGCATGCACTCATATAGGTTGTTCATGGCTAAGTGAGCAGTGTTAAAATCTAACTTTAAAAAAAACTACCCGTTACCTGCATGTATTCTGCCATACACACACTGAAATAGTTTACTTAATTATCAGCTGTCTTAACTCAGGGCCATACCAAAGTCTTGGCGTTCACTTGAAAGTTTTATGTTTAAATTTATGTACTACCAGCTTGGTATTCCTTTGTTTTGTACACGTTTAAGTATGAATGGCATATTATCGATATAAGGTATTTCACAATTTTACTTTTCCACATGACAGACGCATGAAATAAGTCATTAGCCCACGGCAATGTAAAATTGGCCAACGGCAGAAGGATACCAAATGAGGAGAAATGTATATCTTCAACAGAACTGTAAAATGTGCTTTGTTAACCTTGAAGAACTCATATCTGCAGTACACCAGTCTTTATAAAGCGCGTAGTTCTCAGCGTGTGCTGTCGCTCCGAGAGAAACTACATCTAACTGCAGGTTTGCTGGAAGAGAAATGGCGAGCTCGCGTGGATGTGGAATGGTGTGAGGGGGCGGGTTATAAGCTGGGTGGTAAATTGTTTTGACAGTTCGGTGGAATCCGTCAGTTGTCGCATCATCCGCGAGAGCTCGCCTCCTGCTGGAAGAACGCACAGCTCGGCGTCAGGACGCACTGGCTGGAGGATCTCTGGAGATGTCGGGCCGCCCCGCCCGCCTCTCTTGAATTGCAAATCCGCCTGTTTCTGCCCCTTCGTTCATTTGTTGCCTGCGACGTTGGAAATTGTATCATTTATACTCCGTCCACGGTTCCTTACAACTTTCCTGAAGCCCTGGGTAAGTTCTACTCCTAGCATATTCCTCCGCCTCATACAAACAATGCTTAGAAAATTACACCACAGGCCCACAGCACCTCATTCGTGCGTATGCAGTGTAATAATATTTTGCATAAGAACTATTTCTTATTTACCAGCAAACCTATTGTCTCTTTCTTTTATTCATATTATTTTTAAAAGTCCAATATAACCAAAAATAATATAATTTTTTGTTTACACGGGTATAAAACGCTCGTGGTACATGATTTAGGATACAACGAGGCACGTAATACATGGAGGTTTTCTTTCAAAGGTTTGATTAAAAAAGTTTGAAGAAACCGATATATAAAATATCTTTAAAATCAAACATTTAAAGAATTACCCCATGTGTGACGTGGTTGGTTCTTTTATTAATTTGTGATGTATCGCAAGTGTTTTATACTTGTGTTAGCATTAAAGTACCTTATCATTGGTTAAATTGAACTTTTTATTTGTAAATACCATGTCCGATTTATAATTGATATGAATAGAAACTTAGCGGAAACGGGTGTGGTGGTGATGCCTAGCAAGAAATAGTTACTATGGAAAACACTGAGTGCGTATAGAAATAGTTACTATGGAAAACACTGAGTGCGTATAGAAATGTGTGTGGTGGTGATGCCTAGTAAGAAATAGTTACTATGGAAAACACTGAGTGCGTATAGAAATAGTTACTATGGAAAACACTGAGTGCGTATAGAAATGCGGCGCGTTGTTCCTTCGGTGGGGTTTTCTACACTTTTTGAACTTTGTTTGCATGAGGCGGAGGGATATGCTGAAAGTTGAACTTAAGCAGGACATCAGAAAAGTTGGAAGTAACATGATTGGACCCTCGTTTTGAGGAACATGGACTGACTCTGTACATAAAACTGAGATTTTCCAATGTTGTTATTTTGATACCGCTGATCACGAATATCGCAACGTGACCATTGAAATCGGAGCTTTCTCTCCGCAAACAACGTTCAAAAATGGAAACTCATTTTGACCATCTTATATTTAAGTAGATATATTTCTTGTAATATTTAAGAGTGCTATGGAGCTGCGCGTCCTTGGTCAAGAAGCGAAGGAGCTATACGGGCGACACTAACACGCACTTCTAGCGCCTCATGGCTCTTACGCGCATGGCGTGCAGTGTTTCCGTCGTGACGCTGTGCTGTGTATATTAGATCTGTAACAGTGGGGTTTTATTACACATCATGAAAGCCCATAATTTAAAATACGCCCGTATCTTTGTACTTTTACTTGCCGTTTAAGGAAACTGCTTAGGCAAGCTTTAAAAATGCGATATTTAACTATTTTCAATATTTTTTTCTCCAAGAACCCACTTAATATGACAAATGTAAAAAAATAGGGCGTAGTTAATTGTTTTCTATCTTTTCTGACAAAACGTCGTACATTTGCAGAACATTTATTAACTGAGACACGTGTATTCGCGGACACAACTATTTCACAAAAAACGCAGGTGTCCATCCTACTCGTAATATGTTTTTAAGTTCTGTAAAAAAAACAGTGCGTTGGTTTTAATAGCGAAATCTATAAATATGTTACAGTAAATGACAGCATAAATTTACATCAATATTCAGCAAGAGGTGTATGTTTTATCAACTTTTTTCTTTGGGTTTGTTTATATTGTACCGCGAATGTTGACAGAAATATAAATATTTACACAACATAAGTTGTGGTAAAGCATATTTGCTACAGATGGACTTAAACAATGTACTACTATATTGAAACACGCGTGGATGACAGCGTGAAAACCAAACCATGACAGCAATACTTTATAAACACTGAACCATTTTCTATTTGTCTATTTGTCATCGGCCTTCGCTTTATCCGCGGTTCAACCGTAATTTGTTTCAAATTAAATTAGACAATAAGAAGTCCACAAATGTGTCTGGCTCATAGGTTATGACTGATGATTCTATCTGGCAGTAATGTATACACAAATTATACTTTCCATACACAATGTGCATGAATTCGCGTGTGCAGACATGTGGCATTAGGCGTGCTGTTATGGCTGTATGCTCGACAGCGCTCTGGGAAAATTGGACAAATATTAAAGTGTCGGGGAAAAAACAATTAACTTTCGAAAATTGGTCGTCGAGTTTATACTTTTTTTTTATATATATTTTTAGCACTTGTAAAAAAAATCCTCGAAAAGAGGGATACGAGCTAGATTTGCACAGATAATTCTGACGATACAATGCTGTTAACATCGTTTCTGTGTTCTTATTATTGTGGTTGTTTATTTCTATTTTTTAAACCTTGATACGAAACATGTCTAGAATGTTTTATAACCTTGTAGAGCTGGGAAATGTGGCGGGATTATGACAATTTTAGCTTTCTCTTTTATATATAGATCGACCAATTCCACTGTATAACTATCGTCATAATTCTGCGCCAAACAGTAGCTAATGCCTCAACAAGAGACTGACCCCTAAGTGTTGCTATACGTACTAAGTTCTGCGCAGAAAACTGTTTCCAAACAATCGCGACTTTTGAAATTAACCTGCACTGCGTAGGTGGAAGGTACGCAACATCGCTGAAAGCGGAGTTTTGAAATTAATATGCACTGCGTAGGTGGAAGGTACGCAACATCGGTGAAAGCGGAGTTTTGAAATTAACCTGTACTGCGTAGGTGGAAGGTACGCAACATCGCTTAAAGCGGAGTTTTGAAATTAACCTGCACTGCGTAGGTGGAAGGTACGCAACATCGCTGAAAGCGGAGTTTTGAAATTAACCTGCACTGCGTAGGTGGAAGGTACGCAACATCGCTGAAAGCGGAGTTTTGAAATTAATATGCACTGCATAGGTGGAAGGTACGCAACATCGGTGAAAGCGGTGTTTTGAAATTAACCTGCACAGCGTAGGTGGAAGGTACGCAACATCGCTGAAAGCGGAGTTTTGAATTCAGGTCCTATAGATAAGGCGAGATGTGTGTATAATTTATTGATGCTTGTTTAGGCTGATTTAATGATTAACGTTTAGCGCACTGCATAAATTGGACGGGTAAATAATTAGTAGAGAAGTAAAACCGGTAAACATACTGAAAATTTTGCAAACGTCAAAGAATTTTGTTTCATTTACAAAATATTGTTGCAAAAGTGAACGTATTTTACGAATTATTTTCACTTTATTTTGTTTTTTGTTTTTACACTCTCGTAAAACAAGTACTGTAACTATGCACTGTATAGAAATACCAAGCATAGGTCACTGTAATTCTAAGCATAGGTCACTGTAATTCTAAGCATAGGTCACTGTAATTCTAAGCATAGGTCACTGTAATTCTAAGCTATGAATTGTATTCTGAAACTTTTTAGTGCCGTAATACCCTTCCGCGAATTTCGAAAATCGGGATTGAATCAGTGACAATATTGAGAATTCTGGAAGTTATTACGCTTGGTTAGCTACACCCACAATTTAGTCTGAAATGCTGAAGCAGGGACAACCTTGCACGTAAGTCTCTTGTCGTATTTCATCCACGATATCTTATTAAAAGCAGGTTTTTTTTTTCTTTTTCTTTTTTTCCACTAATACTACCCTTCATTTCCGAAGCTCCTGCCAAGGTGTCGCACTGCATATAGCGGGAGAGGGCGTTTCCCCAGAGCAGAATGGAAATCACTTTACCAATAGCTAACCTCTTTAGCATGCTTCCATAACGGATGCTCTGCAGCCGTTTAAAATACGAGCTCCACTATGCGAGCAGCCTCGAGCCTCCTGTCCCATCCCTTTATTCCGTCATAATTTTGTTCCCCCTCCTCAGCGCAATATTTCTCTCCCTCGTCGCCTGGGAGATGGGAAGATGTAACTTTCCTTCGCAGCGTCTGCGACTATTGGAGCTCTCGTCATTTCATCGTCTCACGCCCCATGAGGTTCCCGTTCGCACAGAGAGAAGCTTCGCCGCGTATCAACTGCCTCCCACAAGAGTGTTCGCTATCAAGTTGAAGACTTCCTCAATTTTCTTTGCCAGTTGTTGTATTATTTCTTTTTTTAGCGCAGACGTTCTGCAGAAGAGAATTCTTATGTTGTGCAGATAAATGTGCGCCCTCTCTCTCTCGCTCTCTCTCTCTCTCCCACACTACCAGTACTTTCATTCCTTAGTAACTTCGCGTAGAATTAACTTAAAAGTATTGTTCGTCAGCACTTCGAGGACGGACACGAACTTATGAGTGAATTGTCTGTGATAACAAAAACAACGAAGTTTTTTTGGACAGTTAATGTTGTCGCTTTTTAAAATAAATCTTAAACGTAAAAAAAAAAAAATGTTTATTTGCATCCCACGAATATGCTGACTAAAATGAATTACGTGTATTCTACATCAAAAGCCGACGCACCGCCTGCGTTATTAATTGTTCGATAAGCGGGCCACGTATTTTTTAATACGCAATATTACAAAAAAAATCCCTGGAAACCGAGTTACCAAGAAAATCCTTGTTAAATTACCGAGTTTTCTTGTAAAATCTGCAAAACATTAATTTGTTCTATTACAAATTATAATCTTGGTTTACAATTAATATTATTGAGAAGTGTAAATAAAATATTTTTTTCTTCTAGAAAATAAATGTGATAAACTAATAACAGGGAATAAATAAACAAATATTTCAGAATATAATTTACGAAAAATTATTGACCGGCACCTTTGAACTAAATACCAACTTGACTTACGAACTTATGTATATTGTTATAGGAAATATAACTGCAAGTATCTACAACATATTAATAAAGTTATTTGGTTAAGAATAAAAGGCATATTAATTTTATATTAAGAGTTCTGATGTTGAGTTAAGAGATTTGGACGGCTCTTTAACAACGAGGTATAAAGAGCCGATTTAAGAGTTCTGTGTGGCTAGGAAACATTAACAGTTGATGAATAATAAGGTCACGTTTTATTATGATTATTTAAGTTGTTTTAAGTGTTTTATGTTATTCGAACTTACTCTTATTGCACGCAGCTACTCTTTACATCACCCATACTTTTTTACAAACAGCTATATACGGTTTTACGTTGTTGAGTGTCCTCCATTTTGCTGAAGCTCATGGAAACGGGTCAGTATGGTACAAACATTTCTTGAGGTATATTACAAACACGGCTCTTGCAGGTTTACAAACTAGTACTTTTACAAGAGAAATATTGGTAGTGTTACAAGCATTTGTAAAATTAAAAATAATTTCTCAGTAAAAATTACAATTTTTTTTTACAGTGTAGGAACTCGAGGCGTGAACATAATTTTGAAGAAAACTATGTACAATGTTTCAGAAAATCTACCACAAATGTAGTTATCGTAATTTCCTACGTCTAAGACAAGCGGAAATTTTTAGCTTATACTGATTAAAGTACTAAGTTATGCATATTTTATGTCAGAGTGATAATACTACACATTTGTATTTATGTTTGTATGTCTCCCCAATAACTTTTTAACCCCAAAACATATAATAATAAAATTTAAAAGAAAATTAATTCTAATGAAACACATCACAACAGTTATTTTGTGTTAGTAAAATTGTGACATTGCAAATTTCTCATAACACGAGTGCAGATGTATCAGTCCGCGTGTATTATGTTTATGGCAATTTAACGTGTGTTAACACACGGTAAAAATCACATATCCATATTCCCACAATGTGGTAATTACGCTCTGTACTACATACGCAGTTAGTAACAATTTTTCACAAATATATAACGATATATATAAATAATTTGCAGATTTCACTAATATAAAATAATATATAAATTTTCCATTATTATCCTTAAATACTTATATACATCAGGGATAAAAAAGGAACATCTGGAGTATTCCTGGGAGAAAACCTGGCGGCATTGTCATGTTCATTTTGGAAAAGGCAGTCTTCTAAGTTTCTGGATACTATGTCGTATCTGAGTAACCATTTTACACGTATAAATCAAAATGGGAAGTCTACACTGTTAGTAACAAATCCAGAGATTCGTGCTCGTAGTTTTCCTTTTTTTTCGAATAGGATGCCGCCTAAATAAGTAAAGCTATTATGTCACATTTCGGAAAATGCGTACCCGATTCCCGTCATATTTGGCAATCATGAATTGCTATAATAACCCAGCATGAACAAATATGATTTTGATATACCATATATTTACTTTTTAAAAAGAAATAATATAAATATTTTAGGTTAGAATGCCGTATCTACCAAAACATTTGACCAATTCCAAACAAACTTGGTTGGCTCGTAGTATTTATTGCAACCATTTAATGCTTATTCACTACCTGTTTTGACCACCCCTTAGTGACATAGCGCCTCCTGAATTAATAGTCTATAGCTCGCATCTTGGAAACTGCCTAACTGATTGGCGCCAAATCTGGCAGTGCCATATCTGCCAAGCAATTAGATTTATTTCAGTCAGAAGTTGTATGCTAACACTAGTTAAACATTAATATAAATTATTGTTATATTTCAGTACGTTTAATGTACAATATACAGCGCATGTAAAAGGGTTACATTGGTCTATCAACATTAAATAAGGAAAGAGCATACCTAGAGAATAACTTAGAGTTTGCTGGTGGCAGTTTGTGAAAGTTTTTCTTCGGACATTAAAATTGTAGAACTGGGTATTGAACGCGTACCGTGACTTCATTCAAGTCGGGATTAGGATGGCGTAGCTTAGGGATGCAGTGATTCTGGAAGCAGGAGCACTCAGATAAACACCCCTGGCTGACGGCAATAGCTGGTACATCCACCACGCTCGACAGTTCTGGTGTGACTTCCGGGAATCGAAGCTTGTTTACCGTTGTTGTGGTGATTAAACCGACCTTCCTCCATTTTTGTGGTCACATGAAGTTACACGTGCGTAGCAGACTCAGTTTACCGCAACCAATCTTACACATATCTAATACTTAGAGACTATGGTCTTTTGCGGAAATGTTGACTGTTTCCTAGAATTCAGCGTACTGTACACTTGGGCGACAGTTTACTTTCGTTTTTGGTTCCATGCGTGCCTGAAGCTACCGTTCATTTCATTGGGCCGATAAGGATTCTGATACTTCAATATAGAACTTTTGTGATTGTGCAGCAACTGCAAAGAACTTGGGCGAGTCAAAAACTTGATCATACAATCATAAAAACGATCAGCTGGGCTAGAATTTTAATTAAAATGTGTTGGTCTAGAGTTTTTTTTTTTTTGCAATTTTCAGTGCCTATGCTAAAACTGTACATAGAAAGAGCGAGGGAAAAATGTACATTTACTAGTTAACCCGTCCAATCACCAGGTCCACGATCGTACACACGTTGAATATGAATGATGTTTATGTCAGGTACTGTTCACTGCAAGGCATTAGTGTCCAGTCATCTTTGTGGCTGATTCACAAAATTTTCTACGCCTCCTTAACGTGAATTGTTAATGCCAATATCACCGAGCTCACAGTACGTTTTCCACTTGTTAAAGGCGGGTTACGATAAAGTGAGCACTTTGAAAATCAACCTTAAAAAAAAAGTCACTGCTCCTGCCTGCATATATTTTAACGGATGCCCTAAGTGACATGTGCCCAGTCAAGTTGGTAACGGTGGATGGCAAGTAGTTCCGTATCTTAACTTTGAATAAAAAGTGTTAGCTAACCATTTGTGATAACTTAAAATATTTCTTTCGTTTTATCCTTTTTTTTTTATAATGACTCGAACTGTAAAAATGAGCATATTTGTGAAATATCTACTTTTCTAATAGTTTCGAAGTTTAACTTTTGACCGACGCATAAATAAAGTTTTGAGGCCCATGGCAATGCTAATCTTACTTTATTTGGAAGAATACATAACGTGCATACAAGTAAATCCTAAGGAGGGCTTTAAAAAGTACTCATTTTACCATGTACGGCCTTTAGAAATGTGCTGAGTGCAAGTACAGTGCGATGGCAACACTTGAACTCAGAAATGAATGTGCGAACTCACTGTACGTTACAAATGAAATGCCGCTGAAAACACATGCAAAGTTCACGACCTTCGTTACTATGACTATAATATTGTTCAAGGGCTTTAACCGGAGTGATGTAGAATGCATCACTCTGTTGGTGTCGACCGTGTAGTCCGCGCTGCTGTATTTATAGCGGCAGGTTTTACGAGTGGCCGCTGGCTGGGTGCCAGGTGATGTCACGGGGAGGTAATTGTTCGCCGGGCGGGCTGCCGAGCGGCCAGGAGATGCACACCATCCCGCCGTCCTTATCGCGACCTGCTGCTACACCCCCTCACACACCCCATGGAGAGCCTGCATAATGAAGGCGGGAGAAACATCCCGCAGCCCCTTCCTTCCTAACCAGCCCGCCACTCCGCAGCCTCATTTTCCCTCGCGTTTGTTTACACTCGGCCCGCGAATTACTGCAAATTAAAAATGTTAAGCCGTTCGCGGAGCGCTTATCTGCCTTACTTTACATGCCGGCCCGGCGTTCTCAGGGGTGTCCACTGACCTGACTCGCCCGTGCAGCCCGCAGTCGGGCCGTCATGTTGGCGGCTTGTGGGCGTTGCGATGTTAAATCTGCTCGTCACCAAGAAATTCATACGAAACACCGTTCAACCTGTACAGACATCGCTTATAAGTGCTCTTTTCTCGCAAAAAAAAATAGCATAAGTTTTGCATCACGGCGTGTGTCAAAATCACAGTTTTAACCATTTTGGCATTTAAGCAATACTATGGCAAGCCATGTAAACGTATGCTAAGTTAATAGATTAGGTATTTATTTTCAAAATGGTAGTCATATAAATATTTTTATGTTAATTTGCTGTATCTACCACTCCGTTTAACCAATTTCGACCAAACATGGTATGCTATAATTATGTCACAAACATAAAATATGCCAGTAAATATAATTTTTTTTTCCGCCATTTTTTAATATCGTTCCACAGTATAACATAAAGTTTTTGTATAATATCTTGGGCACAAATCAACCGATTACTATCTAATTTGGGAGACAAGTCCTACCACGGAGTATCGCGTAAATTTGTATGTTTTCTGTAAGTCAGACACTTATTTTAAAAATGACGGCCATGTAAACATTTTAACGTAGTATGCCATATCTACGAAACTATACAAAAAACTTCAACCAAATTTGTATGTCTGCGGTATCTATTACAACAATTAAATGTGTCCATACAGAGCCTATTTTATCCGGCATTATGTAAGATAGCGCCACATGAGAAAATAAAGTTATGTCGTATCTCTGGGACCAATGAATCGATTCCCACCAAATTTGGTACACAAGTAGTGCTACCGTAATCATGTAAACCTGCAAGTGATTCATGTACTTGATTTTGAAAATCGCTGCCTTGTGGATATGTCGAGGTTAGTAACCCCTGTCTACCAAAATTTTAGACTGATTACAACCCAAGTTGATACTCCTTATCCTACCTCCGTAATGCAGTTTGTTGCGTGGCAGCTTACGTCCCGAGGGGTTCTTTGTTCGAGTCCTGGGTAGGCACGTGTGTATTTGTAACTGTCTAATTAGTGTAGCCTAAGTTTCTGGTTCTATCTCTAATGATATCTCAGTTAAAAAGTCGTCCAGGCCTTCCAACAATCTACGCCTTTCAGGATATTTATCAAAACTATTTGCATCCATGTAGAGGAAAGAAGTCTCATTAGTTATATCGGTAACTACTTGTTTGTATACTATTTACTCTAATTTTGTTTAATTAATTATTTACCGCTGTTTCTCAAAACGAAATTAATAAAATAATGACTATCATTTAATACCACTCTCTACCTACCACCCTCTTACTGATTGGCTAAAATTTCAATCTTGTAGGAAACCTCCCATTTAAAATTTCACTCTTCTAATTCCGAAAATATTCATGAAACGGCCATCAGTCGGCTACATGCTTCATAGAACGATTCATACCAGCGGCCATGCAAGCTTACATGGAATCTTCGAAGGAAACTTCCATCGTAGCTCATGGACACTAGCTGGTGATTGCTCTTTGCCGTACATAGTTGTTTCGTGGTTCACACTTGAGTAGCTAGAATGCGTGACTTTACATCACGTGTATGTAGTGGGTGTGTTCGCAGTACAGAATAGATAAGTACGAGAAGTGAAACGGCTTGGCGGTTCCTTTGGTCTGGGCATGTCCATGCTGTGATCAGTCGCGCGTAGCTCTGGGAACGAGATTGGCTATGAGCTATTGGCTAGGGTGCTGACTGGCAAGCAGGTTACCACACGCTGATTGGCGAACCAAGTTCCAACATTTTGCTGGCTTGAGTTCGCAGATTAAACGGCTGTCTCACCTCTGGATGTTTTTTGCACTCTGCAAGTTATGTGTCCTAAAACTCGGAAATTTTGCATATGCATCTGAAGACATGTTAGACTTCAAAAAGTTTCCATGTCAGCTATACGTACGTTATTGGACCACTGCTTGTTATACACATCCTGCTGATGTTTGGGTACACAAGTCTGTGGAGCCTACACGAGACTGGACACGCTAAATTCTTGTCTTCTCTAATTATTGCCTACCGCCTTCGTGAGTAAACATGTTTCAGTCCAACATGTGTGTACATAACCCGGTCGCTCAGTAGTTGTTCCTGGCTAGGGTTCATTCAGAGCCTTTTCAATATACTGATATCCGATCCCAAAAGCACTTTCCTCGTACATGTATTTGAATTATAGTTTGCCGCCAAGTTTATCGGCCTCTTAAAAAAATGTTGTTTCTTCCTTGCGTAGACTTGTTCTCAATTACATGCTACCATGTTGCAACGAGCAAAGTTGGGAACAAGCAAAGTTGGGAACAAGCAAAGTTGGGAACAAGCAAAGTTGGGAACAAGCAAAGTTGGGAACAAGCAAAGTTGGGATCTTCACGACGTAAGTGTACATCTATCGTTGACTTTCCCCAGATGCTACTCGATTTTGGCTGTTTCCTAACGTCTGCTCCTGCTCGTCTTGTTAGATGATATGAAATTTTCACCAAAATCGAATGGCGATAGGATAGTGTAAGTTTGATATTCGGTTGCGGTTTTTTTCCCACACGTGTTAAAGAACTATTATCCAGTAATATAAATCTTCGTAGCAATAGAGGGACAGAGAGGATGAAAGAGACACAACGTATATAACACACACAGAGAGAGAGAGAGAGAGAGAGAGAGAGAGAGAGAGAGAGAGAGAGAGAGAGAGAGAGAGAGAGAGAGAGAGAGAGAGAGAGAGAGAGAGAGAGAGAGAGAGGCTGATAACAATAGCCGCAGTCAAAGAACAAATGTCAGCGGGTAGAGTTTAAACGTAAATGTGATGTCTACCATTGGCCTAAGATGTACTTCAGAAGTTTTCAGATACGGAGTAATATTTTCTTTATTAACTGCAAAAAAATGGCGACTTCAAAGGCACGTGTTTTCTAGCTTTGAAACATTTATTTTGGATGGTCGTTTCAAACTTTTTTTTCTCAACTCTTTATATTCATTTCGTTCCATTCACATTTCTTGTAGTACCAAGACAATAAAAAAAACTATAATAGTTTTAAATATTTTGAAGATAGTATTCACACCACTGCCATAAACTTACCAAAATAGAAAAATATCCATCTCCATTATTGACGTATATTGTAGGATATTACTGAATGTGATGTAAGCGACTGCATTAAAGTACGGATGTCACTTTGTATTTGTCTCCTTTCCCTTACAGAAACTACTCAAAAAAAAGCTACCAAAATAATATTTTAAACTGTGATCACTATTTTTGCCCACTCCGATATATTTAATCGTATAAAATACAAATAATAGTGGCTGTAGATAATTGTTCCCCTGGGAGAACATCATTTTCCCAGAACATTTATTTGGGCTGACACACGTAAACAGATGTTACAGGCATTTTGTGCGAGACGTGACCCCAGCCCCCTCCCCTTCTAATATCCATGACCTTTGACACAGTGTACTGCCGTCCAACCGCTCTACCTGCACTCTACGTCCGGGCAGCACTAGAAGAACTGACTAGCCGGCGACAACTACAAACATGCGTAACCATGTTGAGGGTGTTCAAGAGACTAAAATTATTTTCTACGTTACTTAATTTTTGTTGCGTCGTGAATTAATGGCCTGTAAATATAAATATGGCGGAAAATGACTTTGGTGAAACTATAGGCAACTCACGATAGCCTAAGGAAGCACTGTTGTAAGCCCTGCAGGAAGCTCCCGCCCACATGTATATGCTTCCCACATCCGAGGCCAAGAAGCGCGGCAGCAGAGCAAGGCTTGGAATTGGCGTTCATTGTCTAGTCGCACTGCGTATAGGTAAAGGCTGTTCACGATAAAGTGAGCACTATTGAATTCAACCCTAGAAAAATGTCACTGCCCCTGCTTGCATATATTTTAACGGGCGCAATGAGTGACATGCGCCCAGAAAAGTTGGTTATGTTAGATGGAAAGTAGTTCCACATCTTAAAGTCGAATAAAAAGTGTTAGGTATGCCTAACATTTGTGATGTCTGAAATTAGTTCTTTCGTTTTCTGATTTTTTATTGCACGGAAGTGATAAAATACCCAGTTTTGTGAAATAATTACTATTCTAATAATTCCACAGTTTCGCGTGAACGACGTCTGACGTATAAATAAAGTAATAAGACCCGTAGCAATGTTAATTTTACATAAGACGGAAGAATAAACAACACGCATACAAGTATATCTTAAGCAGGGCTTTCAAAAGTGCTCATTTTACCGTGGACAGCTTATACCGATGCGACTTTCAGCTGTGACCCTAATAATTCTGTTGTTAGCAAAATTAACATTTCTATGGGCCTGATGACTTTATTCATGCATACGAACTGGAAAATTTTGCGAATCCTGTTTTAGGGCTAGTCAGACTTTAAACACACGTACATTTCTTTTGGATTTGCAGTTGGATCACATTTTTTCAGACACACCCAGGTGAACTCTGAGCCAATAACTGATCTGCAAAGAAACAAGCGGAAAATCTGGCACCCCCTGATCTTAGGTAAAACTGATTACAGACTGGGGTAGCAGCCAAACATAAGAAAGCTTAGGTTTGAAAATACACAGGACCGTACACTCTAGCTTACTAGTCGTTTAAAACGCAAAATGTTCCTGTTCCAATTCATGCGTCGGTCAAGTGAAACTATGGAATTATTATAAAAGTAAATGTTTTCCCACTCTGCTAATTCTTACAGTTACAAGAATAAAAGTACAGAAAATAGAATAATATTCATAGTAATATTAAAAAATATTTACCTAACAGTTTTAGTTAAACGTTAATATATAGAAATGCTGTCGCGCCACAGTTACCAACTTTACTGGGCGTATGTCAGACATTGTGCTCCTTAAAATATGTATGCAGATAAGGGCAGTGGCATTTTTCAATGGTTTAATACAAAAGGGCTTAATTTACCTAAAAGTACTTTACCGGAAACTAAGTTAAAAAGATTACAACTAGCCAACATTTCTATTCAATTTAACACGCTAGATTGTAAAACATCTTACATCTGTCACAACACATCAATTAGCACACAACACAGTCAACGCCCGACTCCATTGGCCGACGGCCAGCCAGTAACAGACGTCGCAGAGTCCAGTAGGCGTGGCCGGTGCAGCCAGGACCAGTAGGACGATGGTAACAGAAATATAAAGAAAACACAACTTATATTGCTGTAGTGGAGAATATAGGCAGTGCACTTCTATCTTGTACTAAGCGTCAATTAACATGTGCCGTCCTCAAGGGGTAAAAAAATCTATCTAGAAGAGAATTTTTTTTATAAAAACAGATGTCCCCAGTTATGAACACTTATATTCGTATCAAGCCTCTATTAACTAAAACTATTCATAAATGTCTCATAAGTACAGACAGGAAAATTTTCTGAGTTCAAATGCCTGTAGGCTAGACTTCATATTTGAGGCGGCCAGTTCCAAAAAAAAAAACCGCATAAGACAATACTTTAGAAACTAATTCCTTTAGAACACTTTCACGCACCGGTATTAGTAGGGCCACCTGTTTATCGCGAAAAGATTCACGCGAAGGTTAGACTCCGATGTTTTATGGCATACGTGCAGTTTTCATTTGGTTATTGGGCACGTGTCTTTGTCTGGAGACATGTCCTTCCTTACCTGACTGGACCAATAAGAATTAGGTAACTCCACCACTGAGTGTCCTACAACGCCTGACAGTTAAACCCAGCCAATCAGAAAAGTAGATCTGAGTGAAGTGAGTAAGTGAAGAGATTTGGATGGCTCTTAACATCGAGGTCTTGAGAGCCGATGAGGGTGATTGAGGTGAGTATGGAGCAGCGCCGGAATGAAAGGGTGGGGAAATGGGAGATCCGAGAAAACCCTCCGACCAATGGCATCGTCTAGCACGATTCCCACATGAGAAAATCCGGATCGCCGTGGTGGGAAGCGAGCAGACTAACCGCTCAACCACCGCAGCCCCGAAGTAGATCTAAGCTCCAGTGTTTTGGAGTACATGTTGTCCTCAAATATTTTCGCGAAAAACAGGTGGCCTTAAGTATTAGTTATTTAGATAATTATTTAATTAATATTTAACGAAGATTTTTAATACATGTCTTAATAGTTTGCTGAAGAGGCAAAAACATGTTAAACAAGGAACGATTTGTAACAGTACAGGAGAAGAGAAGTAGTTCTTATGTTTAGGGCAAGATACACCTTGGAATAGTAAATGTTGGACAAAGAGACGTAATGGAATTGGAAGGCTACAGAAACCAAGAAGACATATTGGCAAAGACATAGTTTTGTTTCTGAATTAAGGGATGCATTCTTTCTTCCACCGCCATTCTGTATAAATCTGCAGGGGAAGAGACACTTTGGAACCGCAGGCAACTCTCATTCCTAATTCGAACAGGAAAAAAGTCATTTTGGTAGCCACTTGAAGCAGATTTATCGAGAAAAGGACGTTAAGACACTAATGGAGCAAAAAATTAATAAGATACGTTTTGGAATTGGCTGCCTCATTTGCTTGTATACTGGGGTAGATTTCAACTAATCTTCGGCTGCTTGCTCAAACAGCGAGATGCTGTGATTGGGGATGCATTTTGTTTCCTGTTTGTTGTTTGTTGTTGGTTTATAGGACTTGAAGAGGTGTCATTTGTCGCGGGCCAATTGTAAAAGTAATGAAAACTTACAAGTATTTGTGAAGTCTAACTTGCACAAAAATTAATCTTCGAATTTTTCGTTTCTACTCATAAGAAATCAAGAAAATTCCGTATTGTATCAGAGATGACATATGAAATCAAATATTTGTTGTAAATAATCATGCGATTTTGATGCCTAATACCAGTAGTATTTTGCCTAAAACATTTACAATCTTGTTATGAGTACAATAAAAAAATTCGAATTCTTTGAACTTACCATTCATTATTTTAACTACCAACGGTAAAGTGTCAGTTGGATTATTATCGAGGTAGGCCAAAGAAGTTGGAAGTAACGTCACCACATAACAGAACAACGGGGATTATAATTAAATAGGCCTTTATGCACGTGTGTGTCCACAGCTGCATGAAATATGCCTTTTCCAATGTAATAACATCCGTTCATCGTAAAATGAAAAGCCGGAGGTATTCAACCAGCAGCTCGCCCGTTCAGCTTCGCGAAGAAGTTTTAAACTAAAAATGCCTTGCACGATTTTCCTATAAGCGTCTCTCGGTCTTTATCTTTTTTTTCTCCTTCCCCCGTCCTCCCACACACTGTAACTCTGGTTCCTCCTTTCCTGTTTCTATCCAACCAATCCATATTGCAGGGAAAGAGATTTGACAGCACGGAACTCATGGGAAGAGGGTTGGTTCGAGATTGTTTATCGCGCAGCGAGAAACCAGGAGTGTACTGTTTTTCTTAAATACATCCACCTCGTGCATTACATCACTGCTGTAAACAGCAGCAAAGCATTATAAACGTTTGTGCTAACATCCTTTAAAAAGACTTTTATTTATACGCACTACCTTTAGTTGGAAATATGTTTCTGATGTTCTGTTAGTCGTTCGCAGACATAATACAGGCGTCCATTACTGGCCCAATCAACTGGGGAAATAACTTCAAACAAAGATCCAGTAACGACAGAAAGTCTGTATCTATTTCATTGCACAGTATATATTGAAACCATACAACCAGTTCACTTTTGTTGACTTACTAAGATAGTCTTAGTCATTGCGATAGTTAGATTTTTGACTTCAGACAAGTAGTTCAACAGTAAACAACAATTCTTGATCAGTTGTTAGACACCACCCTTTCCACTTTGTATCTTGGTAGGCGTGATTTCTATGAGCCGTATCACGGGGCGCTGAATTCATGACTAGATTGTGCAAATTCTGCAGTAGCAACTAGAAACCACACATCATGGCATACGTCGCCTGTCATTTCAGGTTTGATAAGCGCGTCTGGCCTGTTTTCTGTTCCAGGTTCGCGTACTGCATTCGTATTTGACCAATCATATTGGAGTTTAAGAGTTGTAAAGCACTCCCGTAATCACTGTTTGAAACGAACTGATCATGTAGCAAAACATTATTTGTCCATCTTGAGCATATCGATATCTCAGTTTAACAGTGTTACACCTAAAAGAGATGCGATTTTTTCGCGAATTATGTTACAATATGCAGTTTATCGCGTGTAAAATTTTACAACTTAAAAACCGAGAGTTATACTTTTACGAGGGATAATTTGATATGACAATGTGCCAGAGTAAGGAATTTTATTAACACAAAACTGTTCCCACGGTAAAACGACATACTTTAAGTTATAAGACTGTTATACTGAGGTATCGATATACGTACGAGGTTCGAATTCATTCAGATCGCTTCAGAATTCGACGTGGTGAAATAATATTTCTAAAGAGGGCTTCTAAATACTGTTTGAAGACACTCGAGACTTACAAATACTACCCTCCCAACAAAAAAAAAATTATAAAAACGAATTTTCTCTACACATTAATATATTAAAAATACCTGAACTAACTTATTTCATTCTGCTGTACTGCATTCTAAGCCCGAATCAGTGATAGCAGTCAGTGAAATATAATTCACTAAGAGTCATCTGATGTAAGCTACTGTAGACTGGAAAATCAAGCAAATAAACTGGGAACAAGTGACTTGGAATTCTCGACTTTCGGTGAGAATCACATATAAATTAAGTGAAATTCATCCTTAATACCAATCAGCTATCCGTTACTGGTTATCAGTGGAGCTATTTTTACTGGTACTTGTTGACCTGGCTATATTTTCACTTTTTCAGGTTTTGGGGTGCAGCTGAAGCATACGGTAAAGTTACATTTTTTAAAAAATTGTTGAAATTTCTGCCTTTTTTTTTTTTTTTTTTTTTTTTTTTGAGCGTGGTTCGTAATTAAAAGAATGCCAAAACTCTTACAAAATAAATTTTAAAAACCTTACCAACACGTGTAGAAAAAGCTGAAGTGCTATCATATTATTATTATTTTTGGGGGGTTGGAAATATTATTATTATGAATCTGACTGTTCGGCTTTCCAATACTAGTAGTGCAGAGAAGTTAAGATATTGTAGTTTTTTAATACACAAATTTTTATCTGTGATCTATTCGCTTTTGCTCCATATTTTCTGAATGTTACCTTTGAAAATTAATCCCATGTACGTCTATAACTAGTTTGGCTATTTCCTAAATAAATCATATTCTACAAGTGTTTTATGGTTCCTTATTTTTTTGTATAAATGAAATGTACACGTATGTTTCTACTATAAATTGTATTTATTTCACAGTCAATACAAATTAAAAAAAGAGTGAAAAGAGATTTAAGTTGGTAATGAGAAGTAAGAAATAGTGTTTACGTATAATATCTTTAAAATGTTAAACTATGGGTTTCTTACACTATTCTTGAAGTAAATGTTTCTCACTTGGATTTTCAGGGATGGAACACTGAAAATTCATTTCATTTGTAGGTATAAAGATATTTTTAATTGTCTGTACAGCGCATTATAACGGTTAGTTGATTTCACTATGTGCGCATACCAGCTGCGCAGTAACCAGTTTCCGTGTCCCAACATTGAACTGCTTTTCTTACTACTCAAATATCTAAATCGCGTTGATATGTTATAGTCTATTCGCATTATCTACACACTTTCTGAATGAAACGTTTAAAAAATCACCCCATATATGACGTGTTATAACATGTATCATAGGCGTTTTATATTCCTGTTAACATAAAATTATATTATTTTTGGTGGAAATTTTTGTTTTCCTTGTATTTTATCTATAAATTATAATATTTCATTGACAGTCAATGTGAATAAAAACAGTGCATTAATAGGTGTGTTGGCAATGACTAGAGAGAAATAGTTCTCATGCAAAATATTGAGGTGAGTTTTCACAAATACAGTACATTTTCTTTTTGGTGTAATTTTCTAGACTTAATTTAGTTTTTTTTGCACGATGCGGAAGAATAGTCTGAAAGTAGAACTTCAGCAGGACTTCAGAGTTGTTGGAAGTAGCGATGACTGGACTGACCAATTTGTAACGTAGATTAAAATGTAATCAAGTTACACAAATGTAATTGTTCTTTCGTTAATTTCGAGTTTGTTGTAAAACCAAATGTAAACCTACAGCACATCACTGTTGAAACACGTGTATTTGACAGTTCGTTCAGCCAATTTCTTGAGCCAATTTTGTGGACAGGTGCAAAAGACGATCTTCTTTTCACCTCATCTTGAGTGCATGTTTTCTCCCAGAATTGTTTTAATCTTTTGTTTACATGTGGAGATATAGTGAGTGACGCGAAAATAAAAATTTTGCAGACTTCAGGAAAGATTTTCGCCTTTTGTGCAATTTTAAAATTTTGTTTCAGCACAGCTTGTTTACATTTGACTTCGTCTCAATCTCGTGTAAAAAAAAAAAAACCGTTACGTTTTGTGTTACTTGATTGTTTACTTGATTGGACAAATTGTATAGCACAAAAACTATACAAAGTAGTGTACCTACACTGTAAAAAATCTTATGTATGGTAAACTTCCTAAACTGTAATTGAAGTTCTTAACCGACACACTGTATGTAAATAATGTCACACTTCAACGGGCAAATATGGGAATGCTCAGCGTCGTTACTATACAAAGTTGGGAACTTCCCTAACCATTTGACTCTTTCCTGAGCAAATGTACGCACTCTACAATAAATGTATAGGGGGGGAAATTACCATTCCCTCTTTCTCACTAAGCATATACATTCGTATGGTAAATTTGAGAATAATTTCTTAGTGTGGACGAGTCGCGGCTCGTGGGTTTCAGCACAGGTGATACTGAATATTTGAGAGTGGGAGGGAGAGTGAGTTTATTGACCTACTTTATATATATATATATATATAT
Source organism: Dryococelus australis (assembly GCA_029891345.1). Lineage (NCBI taxonomy): Eukaryota > Metazoa > Arthropoda > Insecta > Phasmatodea > Phasmatidae > Dryococelus > Dryococelus australis. The sequence goes on along the minus strand of CM057002.1, from coordinate 95,800,938 downwards.
ATATATATATATATATATATATATATATATATATATATATATATATATATATATATATATATATATATATATTTATTATATGCTTGTGTGAAAGTGACATTTTGTTTAACAAAACGAGAAAGGAAAATATATTTTGTATTTCATAAAACTGACAATGAAAATGAAAAATAATATTATGAGAACACAGTTTTAACGAATTTGAACGAAAATCTTAAAATGACATCATTGTTAACGAAATACATGCACATAATCAATTGAAGTCAATTAAAATTGTGAAATCTAACTTGCCTAGTGTCATTAATGGCCATACAGTATATCAATATGCTCCCAATTATTTACCTTAAAGTACATGTAAAAAATAGACATGAATAGATTGCATAAAGAAGGGGAAAATGTTGTAATAAAATTTTTCAACTTAACAGAATAGCTTCTGCCAACATTTGAAGTCAAGTTTCAAGTAATTATTTCAGTAACGTTTTAATAATAAACACAGAGAAATGGCTAGACAAACAAAAATGTTCATTGTTATTCAGCGAACTTCGAATTTCCATTTCGTTTAGATTTTCATAAGTACTTAAGATTATTCAAAAGTTATGGTGCATGGATAAATCAGCGTTACTTTTGCACCATCCTTTTTTAATAATCTCTTATTAAAACTTCTTTTGTCACAACACTTTTTATTAATAAAACTTATTTTTACATGTTAATGTCCTTTCTCGTCCCCTATTTTATGCTGCACCGATAAAATACTCCCGCCATTTTATTTCGTTACAAGTAACCAAATTAGTTAAATAAGTTAAAAATATTTTAACATATTTTTGATAACAACAGAATAGAACATTCTTGATTTACATCCCCACAGCTGTTTGTGCTTTTCGTATCCATCACGATTAAATTTTCTTTAATTTGCCTGCTGTCTTGTTGATAAAGGTTGATTAATTATTAAGATATTTGTTTTCAATTCAATTTTTCTCGTCTAGTTATAACTGAGATAAAGAAATAGCTTGTAAACCCGTCACGTTTATTGTACTCATGTTAAATTAAATTGAAATACCGAGCGATGCGTTTAAAACAGGCCACCCTAATATATCGGCCACTTGTAACGATGAAAGAAAATGTTTCAGACACGCGTTGTTTGGAGTGAAAGGGGCCATAATGTTACTTTACTAAATAGGTGTGTTGTACGCCGAGGGGTGACTGAAATATGGGGGTCAACCTCGGTATCTTAAATGGGACGATGTGGTTTAATGTTCACCTTTCTAGTACGTTTGACACATGCTTGCATTCATTTTGCGAAGTTGACGCCCATATCTCCTTCACCCCTCAACGTAACACCAAACTGTTAACGTCACATTTTGGCCCCTTTCACCCCAAACAACGTTTGTCTGAACCATTTTCTTCTATCTTTACAAGTGGACTATTTATTAAGGTGGCCTGCTTTAAATACCTCATCCTGTATAGTGAAAATAGCATAGCTACGAACCTCTAAATGCCTCACTTTACACCTGAAGTGAAGTAATCATCAGCTTAACGACAGCAAAGCAATATAAAGGCTCGGCCCACGACAGCCTGTAAGGGGCTGGTAGCCGTGCAGCCCACGCCCCGTTTTCTGCCGCACTCCAAGTCCCAACCACCGCTGCGGTGTTCATATGTCTTCTCCTCAGCCGAGTTTCGCCTCCCAACCTAGCACGAGCGCTATACAAGCTACGTAAACACGCGTTTCTCAGTCGATCGGCCTGCGGTAATTGGCAGAATAGAACGCTCGAAGCAATCATAATAAGGTTTCTTTAAATTGAGAGTAGCTGCGACATTAAAAATGTTTGCTGTAGTTCACAAATAATTCTGGGAGGCTGCACCCTGCAGCCTTATAGCACGAACCTCCTACCTACTTATCAAGTCACTTGTACGAGTAAAAAGTGAACTCATCTTAGTGGAAGTTACGTAGTTTCGACAGTTTTGTAGGAAGGATAGCAGTTTAATGTTGGGATACGGCGATTGTTTACTGCGCAATTGCCATGCTCACTCTATCCCATATCCACTCTATGGAAGTAACCAAGAATAGACTAAGGGGCTCTAGATTGACTGTGTACCATGAGCTAATTTGCTCACCCTCTGTGTGTGCCTCACGCTAGTAGGCTACGCCGGCTTGTAAGAGTAATATATAGAATGTACTTGGTCGGTTTTTTTAGAGTCTATTCGTGGTTTCTTCGCACTTTCTCAATCAATCCTTTAAAAAATAATACAATTTGTGACGTGTTTGGTTATTTTATAAATGGGCCTATATCATGTATCACAAGCGTTTTACTTTATCTTATTAATAAAAACGTTTACTTATATTTAATCAATAAATTATAATATTTAATTTATAATTAATATGAACAGAAACAGGGGGGAAATGGGTGCGTTGGTAATGCCAAAAAAAAAAAAAAAAACTCCTCTTGCAAACTATTCTTGAAGTGAGTGCACACGAATGTGGTGTGTTGTCCCTTTAGTGTAATTTTCTTGACATGGTTAAGCTTAGTATGCATGGGACGGAGGGATATCCTGAAAGAAGAACTTTAGTAGGGCTACAGTGAATGGAGTATAGCAGCTGGTATCCCGGCTCGTATATCAGTGAAGCTTGTGCGAGGACTAGTACGTGTAATATCGGCTTAAGGTGTCACGCTTATGTAACGAAGCTTCGAGCTCAACCTGTGGAGAGACTTAAAGGGCACTAATTGATTCAAAGCCTACTACATTCATGAAGGCCCTCTGTCATTACGTCCTACAGGTGATGTTTTTTGATACGTACTGTACTCAAGCCGACACACCACGAGTTTCTTTATCACACACAACTAGTTGTAGTATATGTGTCCGGCCGTAGTAATAGTAGCACAGTTAAGAATATTTGGCTTTATGACAGGAAACCTGCATTGTAGGTTTCAATTAACAGCGTCAGTCACTGTTTTCCCCGAACCTTTTTGAAAATGTTCGAATTTTCCTAGGTTTATGAAACTCGTATAAACCAGGTCGATATTTTGACGTGAATACGTCTTTAAATTTGCAACCATACTGAAAGGCAATCCAGAAAATCCGATGATGACAACATCGGGGGAAACAGTTTGGCATTGCAACTCCGAATCTATCGTCTACATTCAAAATTAATTTACATCACTTAATTGCCAAATGAACAAACAATATGTTACGTTGAGTGAGGACTGCGAAGCATCACGAGCGTCGGAGAAGAGGAAGGGGGGGGGGGGGGGGGCGGGGGGAGGCGCAATTTTGAGTTTTTTGCCGCGTCCCATAACTTCCGCGTAGTATAACTTTTGACTAGGAGAAGCTATGACACTCGTTTAGGTTTCAAACGACAGATATCGTTTAGATCAATCGATTGCGTGCATAAAAACATTTGTGTGGCGTGGTTATGGTGAAATTGTATGCCTTTAACGTAAAAATTTCAGAAAACTTAACACAATTTCGGTCTATACTCGTCAAAAAGCCAAGTCGAAATACAGAAATCGTATACGGTTGAAAAGAGCATCTCAAAAGAAATCCAGTGATACCCATAACACCCCACATGATAGTGTGAAGCGGTGCCGGGAACGTAAAAAATACATCAAGGCGTCCGAGCGCGTCAACGTAGACATATCCACGCAAAACAAACTGCTGTGTTCCCAACACAGCCAAACCGAATTTTTTTTTTACTAACCGAAATCCTCTTGGTAAGGTGGCTTTGTGGAAACGTGCGAAGAAAGTGTTATGAAATACAACTGGTCATGAAATCAGTCCCGCTGTTACATATCTAATTTGTACAGCACTCCGCAACAACAAGAACTATGCAAGCCATTTCAACGTCTTTCACGTAGAGGTGATGAGCCGCCAGGTGCGAGTGCTAGTGTCGCCCGTATCGGTCCCTCGCACTTCTGATCCTCGAACGCGTAAAACAGCTTCATGCTGGGATCACAATAACGTGACAGACGAGACGAGAATAAAACTATTTTCCAGCCAATCAGGCTCGAGACTTCTGTGACGTCAACATGACAAAAATCGTCCGCGCGACAAGATTTCCAAATAGAAAATATTTATACTGTATTCGCTTAGCGGGCGCAACAGGTATGTAAATCTGTCTAACCCGCTACATTTTTGGTCCTAAAATTTTACATTCCCTATAATTTACCGTATTAATAAGCAAAGAAACTCATTTTTATGCCTAGATGTGATTATAGACATATTTTTACGCTCAAAGCACCGGAATTTTTTTATTAAAAGGATAGAAAATTAAGGAAATAATGTAAAACATGAATGGGCATCGTGAAAGAGGTTTGTACGTAGTGGCAAGAAATCATTTAGATATAAATAATATTTTTAAATGTTGATCGCGAGGTGGTAAAATTTAGTGTTCACTTTAACGCGAATTTTTGTTGACGCGTCGCGCCCTTTCGTGGGATCTGTCGCAGAATGAGATGGCCGTGGGAAGAGCGCTGATTGACAACACCGGTGTGTATCCAGGCCCCTCGCTCCACCATACATTCCTCCAGCGCAGCCCGACAACGTTTTCCGATTAACAAATACCCTCTGCCGAGACAAAGTTCTCTCTCTCTCTCTCTCTCTCTCTCTCTCTGCGTCAGAGTGACCGGCTAATTAATTATATCTCCTCCCTCCGGCTCATTTAGCTCTCCGGCCGGGGATAATTGGGCTCGTCCCTCGCGAAGAACACTCGGATGTGACGGTCGACCGACGTTCCTGGAAACAAGCGAAGGCGTCCAGGGACCCGCTAAGGCCATTTTTTCCTCAAGTGGAGTCCCGCTGGACCGCGAGAACAGAGCCTCGTTAAAGCACGGTCGGATATCCGTCATGCACAGGCGGAGATATTGTCCATACACTGTTATTTACAACTTTTCTGAAGCCCTGCTATACTTATGCGTACTGGATATCCCACCCGCTTCGTGCAAACAAAATAACCAAAACTATAAGAATTACACCAAACGGACTGCGCACCATATTCGCACGCACTCAATGTAATCATATTTTGCTTAAGAACTATTTTATAGGCTATTTCCGGTAAAATGAGCACTTTCGAAAACCCTACTTAAAATCTACTTGTATGCATGTTGTGTATTCTTCAGCCTTATGTAAGATTAACATTGTCATGGGCCTCATCACTTTATTCATGCGTCGTGAAAATGTGACATTATTAGAAAAGTTAATATTTTACAAATCTGCTGGATTTTACACTTCATACATTAAAAAAGCAGAAAGCAAAAGAAATAATTTAAGTTGTCAGAAATGGTTACGTAACACTCTTTATTCGACTTTAATATACGGAACTACTTCCCATCTATCGTTACCAACTTTACTGGGCGCATGTCACTCAGGGGGCACGTTAAAATATATGCAGGTAGGAGTGGTGACTTTTTTCTAAGGTTGATTTCAAAAGTGCTCACTTTATCGTGGATAACCTTTACCAAGCATTACCAACACACCCTGTTTTGTCGCTGTTATTATTTATATTAATTTTTAATCAAATTTTATAATTTATAAGTAAAACTTCATTTGAACAAAAAAACAACATACGTTTACGTCAACGGAAGTATAAAATGCTAGTGATACATGGCATATTTAGAAAACAATTAAACACGTCGTACTGTAGATGGGCTGATTTTTCAAATGTTATCTTCAAAAAAGTGTGTAGAAACCGGGAATAGACTACAATTATCGTTGGCTCACAGATAACTGAGCTACTTTCCAAGTCCGTGTCCCTCGGGTAGATGCTTCCACCGCGTCTTTCACAACGTCTCACTTTGTTCTGATTAAGGTCTAACAAAACGTTAAGTGGTGGTTAGAGACATTTTCCGTTTCTCAACAGCTAGAATAAACAACGTTTAATTTTCCTTCAACCGATGGTTATCATAAGAATAGTTTCCGATTACTGGGCTAATCAGAACAGGCAGATTAAGGCTGTTTTTGTGTATTTAAAACGTTTCTAATGTATGCAGAATTTTTCAATTCTTTATTCAGAGTAGTGATGACTAATTTGTCGATCACTTCAACAGGCAGCGATTATTCAGTCACAAAGATGAATTTTTTCCTGGCTTAACTACAATTTTTTGTTGTTAATATTTCGTTTGGCGAAGTTAGATGTTCCGATTTTGCTTATAAAAATGAAATGTGTCTTCATAGAGACGTTCACAAAGATAGGTAACTTTTTTTTATATATAGTTTTGAGAAAATAACTGTTTACAAATGCTTAATTTTTTTTTTTACTTTATAGTAACTACAAGTAACGCTTCAGCGTGATTTCTTGGAATGATGCTTTCAGTGAGCAAAAGGATATTTGTTTTCCCGAAACTAACCTACAGAAAGTTTATCTTAACGATCGTAAGGTAATCTCCCAACTTAAATACAGGTCAACCGATATTATTTCAAATATTTCAATATTATAGGTTGGCTAGGAAGGTATAAACGTAGATATTTTAGGCTGGTTATCCAGAGTGCATGGAACAGTAGAAACAAACATCCGAAAGAAATGGAGTAGAAAATGCGCATCGAAATATCTCCAGATTTTGCGTACACCTAATATGTCACCTTTAGCCTCTCAAGATCAAATCATTACAGAAAGAGAACCAAAGTTGTGTAGACACAAATGTTTATTCCACACATTGAAATTATAATCAGTTAGCTCCCAAAGCATTTAAAAACCTGTAAGTGTCAGAATTTTGCGTGGCCCCGTCTAGCATAGTGTTTAACATGACATCATTACGTAGTGACACGAGTGTAATTATTGATAGAGAAATGTTAAAAGACACTGCTGCTCAGGATAATGGCAATCAACAACATTCATCAAAGCTCTATAGAATTGATTAATGGTGTCACTTGGCACCTGTGACATATGTAAAAGAGACATATTGTAGTAAATAAAGTGGTTCCATTCTACGGCATCGCCGGCCTGTGCGTCTAATGATCGCAATACAAGTGTGTTCCTGTCACTATAGCATTTCTAGAAGTTTAAGTAGTTTAATATTAGGCCAATTCTTTCTCTTATGAGCATAACATTTGGAGACAGAGATCTCAGTGGCCACTGACTGAAATATACCTACACGTAAATCTCTTAATTTGCTGCAATGAAGTACTCCAGTATGCGATGAGTATAAAACAACCGTACTATCTCTTCAGAATTGTACTTCCAACGTGTTAAGTAACTAGTCAATGAATGAGTTGTTGTTTGCTACATCGAATTATTAGGTGTCACTAAGCGGACACCGACTTACATTTTTTAACCTCCTACGCGTGTGTGTTGTCATTAGATACTCCTGAGCTCAAATATCGCCATTCGATAAATTTCTTTTAATATACCACTAGGCAGAGGAAATTGGTGCGCCGCCGATCTGGGGTGCGGAGGCTATGGGTTCGAATCCAAGTTAATTCATGGGTGTTAATTTAAGTTAGGTTATAAGTAAATCTTTAGATCCTCTTTCACACTGCTAAATTTATTCGTCAAAATACTTATAATAAGTTTGATCAAATAAAGTTGGACAGTTATAACGTCATCAAAAGGTCATAAATGCCGCCTTATTTGCCTAAAAAAGTTGGATCACTTCAGTTTCCATTAAACATTTGAAGATTGGGCAGGTTCTAAAATTTATTTCATGTTTGACAGTCTCAGCCAATCAGAATCATGCACGACAAAAATGGACGCCAAGAAATTTAAAAATAACGAACAGTCGCTGGAAACGGAGTAGGTAATGAAGATAATTAATTTACGTAGAATCTGTCTGGGCATGAATGTTATTTTAAGTGTATAATGCACATAATATTACGAACTCAGACGCATTTATTTCATTGTGCAGGAAACATATCTTATCAATAAAATCTTAGTTTATTAAAGAAATGAAAATAAATTACAATATTACATACTTAAAATTTATTCCTGTAATGGACCGTATAGAAAAACAAAAGCAATTTATCGATATTAAAATAATTTAAAAATAATATTTCAAATTAGATTCTCCCAAATAACAAAATCTGACAGTGTGGCACATTTTCAAACACATTCAAAATTATTTGATAGAATTTTTTGGAATGAAAAATGTTATGGCCGTATTTTGTCCTCAAATTTCATTGTCAAATATAATCGAAGGCAAAAATTTGACAGTGTGTCAGGGGCTTTAGGAACTCTGCATCTGAACAGTAAGTTAAAATTTGCGCTAGTGAGTGTATTAAAATTTTGCTTAAAATGTTTATTTTTTTGTAAGAAAGTATTATGTTCGGAGGTTCGCGATATAAGTGTGTTTCCTATGAAGTGTTTGTAGATTCTTTGTTAATCCCTTTTGGTATTTCAGATTAAATTTACTAATTATAATTAATTTTTCGGTTATAATAAATTTGTTACTTTACTAACAGCGACACATCAAACGTGTAATCATTCTGTACATCGAGTTTGGGAGATATTAACTTCGGTGGATAAAACTAGTAGCTCAAATCAGTAGCTGCAGCAGCCCATGATAATGACTTGAATAAATTTCCATTTTAACACAAAGCACCATTTCTGCAGTCTTTCGGCCGGTTGTCGAAAGTTTATTCGTGCTGGCGAGGGGAAGGAGGAAGGTGACACACACTATCCTTGCTAACTGTATAACAGATTTTGTTCCAGCAAACTGAATTTCGAAAGGTCGAAGATTTGTTACGCATAATGCCATTTTCCAGCTTTGCCCAAGCAATTACACGGTACGTGGAACCCCGGAGCTATACGAACTTCTATTTCGCAAGGAGCCCAAGGACTTTACAGAATCCGAACTTCTGGAATACAAGACTTTGCTCGAACTTACGCACGCACTTTACCAAGATAATGATCCTGAGATAGGTGTTTATAAGGATGAAGATCACGAAAAAATTGACATTATAGCAGACCTCTTCAGCGGCCTAGCAGTGAAAAACGGTGAAGGTCTGAAGAAGATAGACGATGGCAAGAACATTGATTATGTGTTTTGGGACGATCCGAACGAACTGGTTGAATAGGCTGCAGCTACTGCTTGCTTCGCAAAGTATTGGAAATAACTCCCACGCCGAGATAGTTTCAATGATATAAGAACTTAAGGAGGCGGGCTACATACGATGAATCGATTGGGTATCGCTAGTGAACTGCATGCAGCTGCTAGGCACAACTACCACCATCGCAAGGTCATGATTTGTGGAATGAACGATTTGTTTCAAGCCGACTTCGTCGAGATGATACCGTTTGCTCAAGTTAACTAAGGCTGCAAATACATGTTGACAGTCATCGATGCCTATAGCAAATTCGCCTGGGCCAGGCTGGTCAAGTCCAAGAATGCACGTGACGTCACCAAGGCCATTGCAGACGTGTTGAACGAAGGATACATCCTGATCAATTTTGAAACCGACCAGGGCAAGGAATTCTACAATCCAAAGTTCAAGGCCCTGATGAAGAATCATAACATAAATTATTATTCCACATACAGTAATCTCAAAGCTTGAATTGTCGAGAAGTTCAACATGACTCTGAAGGACAAGATGTGGAAGCATCTCGCAGCAAATGGTAGCTATAAGTGGCTTGAACTAAGGCCGAAACTCGTCCTCTAGTATAATTCTACAGTGCACTCGACTACACGCATGAAGCCCGAAGATGTGAGGGACGACTCCCTGGTTCGGACTGTGTATGCTATTCCGAAGAGGAAGGACCCATGCAAGCCTAAAGCCAAGATAAGTAACCTGGTGCGCATCTTCAAACAGAAAGGTGTCTTCGAGAAAGGGTTCACAGCAAATTAGAGCCCTGAACTGTTTCGTGTGCGATGTATACATAACTATGCTCCGAGGACCTACTATCTCGAAGATCTGAACAATGTACCTATCCCCGGTGGTTTCTACACTGAGGAGATCCGGCCGTCGAAGTTTCTAGATGTGTATTTGGTGGAAAAGATGCTGAAACTGCGTAATGGAAGGGCCTACATCAAGTGGTATGTTTCCCTGCCCACTAAAATTCCTGGGTCGCCGAGGCGGACATCGATTGGTAAAAGTCGAAGAAGATTAATAAACCTGTATATTTTATTAGTGTACAGTACATTTTAAGTAAAAAAGATATGCTGTATTTTATTTCAAACAAAAAACCTCCTTACTTTATATATAAGAATAACAAGAATAAATATGACAATTTAAAGTACTTTGCAGTAATGGTTAATGTCACTATTCGGAACAGGCCTATATCAGGTGACATAATCGATACTACATATGTGTGTTGAAAAAATATAATCTAACATGGAGGGAGTCGAACTAAAGTAAGTAATTGATGGAACTAAGGTGATTAATTAGCCAATGAAAAACATTGGCAGGTGTCAACAGTGCAACCCATACTTTAAACACATAAACAAATATGGCTGTCATCTGGTGGTACATAGGTGATGTAAACATGTGATATATAATATAGTTGTCGCACTAAGTGAGACACAAACTATAATACAAATGGCATTAAAAAACATGAAGGACTGCACCTAGCAATATGACTGCCTCCCAACATGGCAGCCTCCAGTAACACATATAAACAAATGATGCACGAAAAAACAGATGTGGCCACCTCCAGTAACATATATAAACAAATAATGTACGAAAAAACAAATGTGGCCTCCTCCAGTAACATATACACAAATATGGTAGCCTTCAGTAACATATAAACAAAGATGGCTGCCTCCAATAGCATGTAAATAAAGATGGCAGTAGAGCAAAGGCAAGAGTCAATCTGCAGTAGCATGTAAACAAATGACGAATGAAAAATCAAGATGGCGGAATGAGTATATGCGAAGGGAGTGGAGGCGAAGGAGTCAGTCATCTGCTGGATTCGAACAGAGGTGAGTAATTGGCGGTGCGGAGAGAAGCCTCCAGAAATGTAAGTTTTTTAATTTAAAATTTTTTAACAAATTTTTAATAAAACCTTTTAAGGCAAATTTTTAGGGAAAAAGAGAATTTTTGAGGGAAAAAGGGGGGAAATGGCGGCCAGGGTTAAAGTCTTTTTTAATAAAAAATGTTTTAAACAATTTTTTTTAATAAAAATTTTTTAGGGAAATTTCGAGGGGAAAACGGAGAAATGGCTGCCGGGGTTAAGGACTTTTTAATCAAGAAAATATTTAAAATTTAACAAAATTAAATTTTAAAACTCTTTTTTAGATTTTTTTAAACAATTTTTTAATTAAATTTTTCGGTATTTTTTTTTTAAATTTAAAACTATTTTTAATTTTTAAAACGATTTTTTAATTTCTTAAATAATCCTTTATGAAATATTTCATTATAACTTTTTTTAGAATTTTTTTTAGAATTCTTTCGCAATATTTTTGGTTTTTTGGGTCAGAGATCACCGGGATCAAGGTCACGGGTCAAATATCAAGGTCAATACATCCAATATGACGGACGATGACTTAACAAGATGGAGGCCGAGTGAATCTGGATCCGACGCCCCACGCCCTTGCGCGTCAATGCTCTATTTCCTACTACTTGCCTGCTAGCTCACGGGGCCCGGGCACTATGTGCGGACTCGGCTCTGTATGATTGGGCGAGGAGGGAGGGGTGACCCTTCTCGACACTCCCCACACAGGCAGACCCACTCGCGGTCTCGTCGCCGGGCGGCCGGGAATGATTGACAGCTGACCTGGCTGGCGTCACAGTCCCACTTTCTCCCTCCTGCCGGAGAAAATGACAACTTGGGAGGATGAGCAAGAATATTCTGGTAAGTAGGACCCTCGGTGCAACGTGGCATTTAGAGAATTTTAAGAAATATGACATACGACGCTATTAATGTCGCAGCGGCCCGAGGGACGGCGTAACTCTTTTATCTTATTGAGACCTCCATCCCGTAAAGAACCCGGTTTAGACCACTGAGTTCGAGAAATTGTAACAATACATTTATTTTATAAATCATTTTGTTAAATTTTCTTTGTCTCTTTGTGTTGTTTATATTCGTCCAGAAAGTTTTATTTTCTATAGTGATATCCTTGGTTCTGTACAGTAGTTCAGCAGTGCACGGGACATAGTCCAATTAAAATCAGAATAGAATTATTTGTTATAAATTATGCAAACAGTAAATTTCTTACCATATAGTTCTTGTACTCTATGTTGTAACGAAAAAAACTGGGATACAGAGTAGCTTACATCCACAGACCCCAGGACAAATGTAAATGTGCTGAACCCCATTTCTTGTTCGAGAAGTCATTTCTCATGAGTGCGCGCTCAGAATTCGAATACAGAAACACGGAATGAGAAAGTCTGATTCGTTTTCTGCCAGAAATAAAAAAGATCATCAAGTCATAAAAGAAAATGAAGCTACAGTTTTATGAGCGAAATACCGGAATTCGTGGTTATGAAATAAAAAAGACGATTACCGAGAACATCGTCGTAAAGCTAAAAGTCGATTTAAACGGGAAGCCTGGCGGGAGGAAGGAATGTGTGTAATAAGTATCGCGTATCTTTAGAGGATTTTATGGCAGACTCGGCCTTTTAGAGTGGTTGTGGCCCCTGTGGAAGAGCACAGTTATCGGGAGAAATGTCCGGAGAAGCAGAGATCTGGATTGCGTCGGTCTACAAGAGTTTGGTATTTGTTTGCGCACAATAGCAAATCTTTGACGTTCGTGACTGTTGCTCGGCTCGGGGGAGAGTGGCTATTACTGGGAGACGTATTGACCAGCCTGCCGCCTCTCCCCTCCCAGTGTTTTACGTGACCGTGTCCTTGAAGTGCTGGCCGGGGGGCCGTGATATTGTTTCCCAGAGGGGCTGGCTTGACCTGTGGTACTGTAGAGAGGGGCGAGGGATTCTATCGCGGCGGCTGGGGGAAGCTGGAGTGGGGTCTCATAGCCGCCCTTGCATGACAACGACCTCATCTGCTGGGGTCAGACCGCTGCCGAGGAACACTGACCTCGGTCCCTTGTTGTTGCTTGGCCGTAAGGTCTGCGAGAGTATCATTGCTCGCCACACGCTCTACACAATCTCATCAGCTGATCAAGCTGAAATCACGCTCCATCTCAAATTGTCTGTGTTGCACGAACTTTGGAACTGTTTACCTGTCAAAGTGCGGAATTCGTCAACCCTCGCAGGTTACAAGCGAGCCGTATATAAACATTTAGGTTTTCGAGTTCATGAATCCGAAAATTATCATCAGCTGTATTTCCTTTGTTTTCTTGCTTTTATAGTGGCCCATGTTTGTATTTCATAACAGTGTATTCTACTTCTAACGTTTATATTAGTTATTAATTTCATATTAATTTTTAATGCTGTATTTTTGCTTGTCATTAATGTTAGTTTCATTCATTTTTAATTGTATGTAATATTTATGTAGGTAAAAGTTATATTGCATTTATAGCTTACATTTTATAAGATTACGGACCATATATTAGCTATTATTTTTATACAATTAGTTAATACTGTAAATTTTTTTACTGTTGCATTAATTAATTAATTTGTTATTCTTTAGATAGTTTAACGTGATTGTAAGATAAACTGTGTGACGGTTTGTGCCAACACACACAGGACGAGGTCTTTGTCTCAGTGTCTCCTCAATGAAGATGGAAATAAAGAAAAGATCCGAGAGCCCCCTAATGGTGTCAAAGAGGGTTTGGGTTGATTCCAGTAAAATTTTGAATATAAATCTACTTTATTTTATATGAACTAGATTCATTTTACAAAATGCTTTCTCCCCAAGCTATACAATACAAAATTATGTATAAAAATATGACTCTGGTAAATAAATAAATAAATAAATAAATATATATATATATATATATATATATATATATATATATATATATATTTATATATATATATATATATATATATATATACCGCTTCCATAATTTACATTTTCAAACATGATACTTAACTTATTAAAATGGCAGCAAGCCCTTCCCTCTTAAAAATATATTAGGAACAGTAGTTCGTACATAAAACCCAGTCCTAGCTTCCAATCCTGGGTGAGACCATGTAAATATACTTTAATGAAAAACATCTAGAATGATATAAAATATTCTTCGTTCGTCTTCGTCCGGAAGTACGCTCTGGTGGTATGTGGCTGTCTGGCTGACGTCACGTGGTCAAGGTGTTGAGCAGGGGGTGGGGAGGGGCAGATGTTGTAACACTGCTACCTTGAGTGCAATACTTACTCCTGTACAATGTTAGACTACTTGAATACAATACACTAATCACTCAAGGTTGGTTACGTAGCGGTTACTATAGCTCATAATTTAAGTAAGGTGGGCGACACAGTTTGTTATAAAATACTAAATAATTTATTATGCTCAAGGTATACAACAATCTTGTTACTGGAGGATTTATCATCAGATTAACAGAATACGAAACTCTATAAATTACTTTCTTATATTTACTAATAACAATTACCAAACCTTCTCAATGGCGTTCCTAGCCTTAAGTGCAAAGATCGCTCTAGTGACTTTAAGTAATGTTTTGGTTTCACCCGTCCTAGACCTGCACCAAAGTGTATATATAAGTCGTCTTACCACTGTGTATAATGTCGAACGGGCAGAGCTCTTCTAGCCCAAGTCTCGAAGATGGTAGTCGTGCAGTCTTCCTTGGTCTCGCCCCTGGATGCTTTTCTGCGCCACGACACCTCCATCGGGAGGCAGCGACCTCGGGTGCAGCGCGGTGGCTCTTCGTCGGTACGTGAGAGAGTTTGGGGCCCTGGCGGCCGGCCCCCTTATATATGCGCGGAGTTTTGGAGACTCCCTTGTCGCATGTTTACTGGAATGTCTTAGCAATGCGGGGCGGCTGCGTCTACTACAAGAAGTATGAGCCTTCGCCAGCGGCCGCGGAGCCCGCAGCAAGTATTTGCTGAGCAGAGGTCACGCCAGGAGGATGTGACGAGAGGTGGTCCGTCAAACGTTCCCCGACGCACCAAAGGTAAGCCGTACCATACGGCCAACACTTGTATCAAACTTCATTTTAGGATTCCGTAGGTTTTAACTTCCATCGATGTGCAGATATGTCACGACGGATAAGTGTATGAGAAGGCTACTTGCCTTAACTTCGCCATTATAAAAGAATTAAATAAGTAAGTTTCTTAATAAAAATGTATTTCTGCGGTAAACTTCCGTAACTATAATGTAAGTTATTAACCTACACATTATATGGAAATAATACCACTTACGAGCATGCAAATATTGTAATGTTTAGCAAATGTAGAAATGCTACCATAGATTAATGAATGGAGGGGAGGGGAGGTGGAAGGAATTTTACCATTCTCATTTTCTTGACGTGGTACATTTGTGAAAATTTTTTTACAGTGCATTAGCGCACTCCACATTACGTTGAATATGTAGTTTACCGTCGTTACTAAGAAGGATTGATATTGTTAAAGACTGTTCACGATAAAGTGAGCACTTTTGACATCAACGTTGGAAAAAAATCATTGCCCCTCCCTGCATATGTTTGAACGGGCGTACTGAGTGACACAAGTCCCGTAAAGTTGGTCACGTTGTTGGAGAAATTAGTTCCATATATTAACGCCGAACAAAAGTGTTAGGTGACCATTTGTGATAACTTAAATTATTTCTCTCGCTCTTTGTATTTTGTAATGAATTGAAGAGTAAAAATGAGCGTATCTATACAATATTTACTTTTCTAATAATTCCACTGTTTCACTTGACCGACACATGGATAAAGTGATTAGCCCCATGCCAAAGTTAATTTACAAAAGAACACACAACGTGTATACAAGTAGATCTTAAGCAGGGCTTTCAAAAGTGCTCATTTTACCGTGAACAGCCTATAAGCGCTGTAACTCGCACCAGCCGCGAGCTCCAGTTATGCATGGTCCGGCTAAGAGGAGGAGGTTAGGGGGACCCACCTCGAGCCACCCCTTCCCAATGGCAGACGCGCTCGCTGCAGCGTCCGTCCTCCCCTGGGGCAGCCATGGATTGATTGACAGTGATTGACATGGCTGGCGTAACAGCTCACCCCCCTTTTTTTTCCACTCTTGCTCGAGAAGTCGACAGTATAGAGGAATGCCAAGAATATTTGGGGGATTAGGACGCTAGGCGCAATGCGGAATTTTGAGAAATTTCTGGGTGATGGTGTACGACACTATAGATACAAGCGACAGTTGGAATATCGGTAGACTTTCAGCTGAGTGCGGTAATCGAGCAGCGTACAGAGAACGGACGACAACGGGAGATTGAGAGGCGACGACGGACGAGTTGTATGTGGTGTGAATTGACGAGATGACGTGATATCCTACGAATGAATGCTACTGTGTGTGAGGTTGCTCAAATAACTCTAGACAACCGCGGACTAGAGGGACATGGAATAAGCTGATGTGGGACTGAATAAAATCTGATAAGGACTTTATTATAAATATTGAACTATCAAATATGGACAAATAATTATGTAAAATAATTGAATATGTTTTATACACTGTATATTGGGACTGATTTTTAATTATTTAATTGTGTTAATTTCTTTGAGGTAATTAATTGTATTAATTGGAAGTTACTAACTGTATACAGTAAGTGATATCGATTTACTGCGAGAAGTTGAGTCGAGATAATTTTGTTTATAGTTGTTGTAAATAAAATTAGGAAATTATAATCAACTATTTAATTAAGACCTCCATCCCTTAACGTACTTGGTTCAGACCACTGACTTTTAAGAGAGAAATTGTAACAATATGATGATGTGTGCGCGGAGGTGCACCTTAGGGCGGGATAAGCACACATCTTGTGAAACAAATTTTTCGCAACACTAAGTATAAATAGTAGCTTTTCGAGCGTCTCGAGTTGTTGGGGCCGCGATGGTGTATCGGTTACAGCGCTCGCTTCCCCATCAAGGCTAACCAGGTTAGATTCCCGGTGGGGTCGCTTCCGGATTTTCGCACGTGGGAATCGTGCCGGACGATGTTGCTTGTCGGCCGGTTTTCTCAGTCATCTCCCGTTTCCCCCGCTCTTGCGTTCCTGTGCTGTTCCATAATCACCTCCCTTTACCCTTATCGGCTCTCAAAACTCCGATTTTAAGAGTTGTCCAAAGCTCTCTACTCCAGGATGTTATAGCTTTACTGGCCTTATTAATTACAAGTATAGTAGCTGCTGAGAAGATATGTGATTTGTTTTTTGGGCGATTACAGAAATCACACTGGCAACATTACGGAATTAATACCGTGTTCAGAAATTATAGAAAGTATTGCCATGTGACCTGAGGATTCCAAGTTAAAATATTATGTGTGCAATGTTGGCTGTAGGCAAATATTCCATAAATGCGCAAGATGGCGAGGACTGATCCCCCTGATAGGTCACGTAGAATAAGCAACAGAAACGTCCGCCACGTCACCCGAATGAGAAAGCTGAGTGATTTTCGCGGGAATTTAGCCCGGAGTTAAATTTTATAGATTAATAAGTTACACTTTTTAATGCCATCGTTTGTTCTTATCTCAAACTTGGTGTAAGAAAAACTTGTGTAATATCCGCGATCAGACCCTACCATTTTGTGCACTGATCTCCTAGACATACATAACCTACCGTTTAGCGCTAATATTAACACTGTGCTAGATCAGTCTTCGTACATAGAATGGACCAAAGATACACGCATATCTTACAGTGTGTATTTCAGAATCTCGTGATAAGTAGACCTATAGACATTTAAATAGAGTATAAAGATGTCGATCCGGTAAAGTCGTTCCCGACAGTGCCGTCCCAGGGGCTTGCAGAAAATACTCCTTGATGGGAAACGATTTATTCTTCATCCCTCATGTTAGTGTTATTGTTTCCGCTGTTGAAAATATCACGGCGCGTTAGAGCATCCTCGTCAGTTCTCAGATCGATGCAACGAAATTCAAGCTCATCAATCCAGATATGAAAAAACCCAGCGGACACCATCAGACTCAGACTGTGGTGGACCAGTTGCTGCCGCAGCTTTAACCTGATCAAGATCAGCGTGCAGCGATTGTTTGTTTAGAACTGTACACACAGCTGGGTGCTTTGTGAGACGATTCCATATGTGCTGGCATATGATGCCCCGGTGATGAGTTCCAAACCTTCGTCAGACGCAGGTGTGTTGACGTTGCGGTGGAGGCTCGTCTCGTACCTGTCTTTTACAAACGTACCAATCTCACGCAACAGACTGCGTGATTGCATGTAACTCGTGTTGTGTATCTTAACTACGCACATTTGCATACAAAACCAACTTTGACGAATCATACCTTTGTTTAGTCATTACCCTATTTCCACAGTTGTGCGTGCGTTTGAGAATAAATAAATATAAGGTGTATAGGATCTATACACTCACTTAAGAATTTTCAAACAAATCTTCATGGTGCTCAATACATGACTGTTGGAGATGTAGTCTAATAGCAAAAAGCGTCGTCAATTTGTTTTTTGTGTAATCAAGGGTCGGATATTTTAAGTATGTACTTACCAAATCAGAAAAGTCTTGTTTTGGAGCACCTGAAAAAGATTTGCTTGTAAGTATTGTGATAAACTAATCGAGGTTCGTACAAAATATAGCAAATATTTTATATAGACAAGATCATAAACTATATAAAAAAAACTATTTTAAAAATCAAAATTCTTAACAGTACGTACAATTCATACTAATGTGTGTCTAGCACACAATGACACGAGATTTTTTATCCAGACGTACTTCTGTGTGAAATTAATAAGGTGACTTTTGCTCGCTTCTATCTTGGATGGCACAGCCCTATGGAATATACTTCCAGGCGAGCTTGAAATTGCGTTGTGGCTGAGTACACATTTTATTTTAATTTGGGTACATTTATATTATGTTTCTAAGCTTTAATTTTGGAACGCAGAGCTTTATGAGGTCTTTAATTACATTTTCTACTTTTATTAAGTTTCACAGTGCTGTGGCAGCTAAAATCCACAGAAACCAGGCCATTCAGAATTGAAAATCTGGACTTATGAATTTTCAACGTTACAATGAATGACTGCAGTTACCCCTTCTAAAAACGCTGGGGATATCACTATTAATATAGCTTGCAAAGTAGTAGGGGCGCACGGGTTCTATTTCACTTTTGAGTAATTGAAAGGGTTAAATTGATATCAAAGGGGTAATTAAATCGTTGGAAGGGTTAATAAAAAGGGTTAATCAAATGGAAAGGGTTAAATTTATTGAAATGGTTAAATTTTTTGGAAGGGTTAAATATATTGAAAGGGTTTTTTCTTGATTTTATATTCATTGATTTATTTATTTTTGTGGGGAGGAGATCTGTACGATGTGGACGCTGTGGTGTATAAGGCGACTGACCAGAGTGGTGGGATGCAATGTGTTATAGAGGTGTTGAGTTGAGTGCAAGAGTGTTTTAAGTGTAGTTTTACTATTATTTCTAGTTTTGATGTGTTTGTAGGGATGTTGGTGGTATATGGCCGATTTTTACGATTATATTTAACACATGAGAGAATTTCTGAGTGTTTAAACGGTTTCTAAAAGTGGCCTAAGTCTAAATTCTATGTTTTTTGGAGGGATATTGCTCGTAGATGGTGGTGGTAGATAGGCGACTTTAAAAAAATGCGATTTGCGTGTTAGTGATGACAAACGATTGACGGCTGTTTTCCGAATGCAATTACATGTTAGAGAATTTCAGAATGTTCTACATATGAATAAATTACATGCATCAAATCTCAAATTTCAAACTACTATGTGAATAATAAGTGGAATTACTTCAGTATGGAATTAAATGTAGCATGAGTCTCGAGCTTAGAAATATAAATTACATGAGAGAGAAGTATAACACAATTTCGTGAGTGTGGAATTAACCGTCTACAACAAAATGTCCCTATAAATTACTTTTATTAAACGACAGTCTTCCTAAACACATTTACAAGTTTACATGTACAAATTACATGTACCTTACAAGATTCAGCCTGGGGAATGATATCTTATGGCAAAAAAACTCTGAATACGATTTAAACCAGACACAACCATAGAATTAAAATCTTATTAAAATAAGTCCGTTCGATGTATGAATGAGTAGCACTTACATCGAGCTGTGAGTAGACACGTGTAGCGCATCCGATAGGCAACTCTGTTTAAATTATGGTAAAAACTCCTAATGAAGGAATTTTTTTTAATGTTTATGAAATTCACGGCACTTGTTAACACAAACTGTATTTTTAAACTGCTAGGAATTTTTGTAGACCGAGCTCAGAAATGTGATTTGAAAATCTTATCGCAATATTGACTTAACACACGAAAATAAGTTTTCTGATAAATTAAAGAAATATTTCACACTATAGTTTAGGGATACTGTGAACGAGATATGAACCCCGGAGTAAATAATATCGCTTAACGAAAGTCGTGGCTAGCACTAGAAATGAAGGTAGGTGCGATGGTCACCGGTCCGTAGTTATGGTAACATATGATCGCAACCCGTCCGCCACCAACTCTCTACCCGCCTGGTGAAGATGAGAGAGAGAGAGAGAGAGAGAGAGCTGTTTGGGTATACATCCATCTAGTCCAAGCATTGATGACCAACTGAAGATGGTGACAAGTCTCCAGATAGCTTCAGATCTGGGCCTGCCTGCTCGAAGCCACCCTCTTCCACATTCACCCCTGGCCAGACTGCTACTCCGGGCTACCTGTAATTGTCAATTTTTGCCAATGTAGCAAGATGGCGTCAATTGCCTTGTTGCATTCAAATTGGGGGCCCTTCCTGCTTGAAGCTACTCCATTCCACCCCAAACCTTCCACCTCTACCCTGCACAACTCGTGCTCAGAGTCAGCCCAGTTCTAGGATGTCAGCCTTCTCCTAGATCCCTCGCCACCAAGCTGTGTCTGTAATCCCCTGAGTGCCATTCACCCGTCTGCTTGCAATTTCATTTTTTGCAACTGACTCAAGATACTGACAACTGGATAGATGTGTTCAGAATGGGGGCTGTCTGCTTATAGCCACCCCCTCCCTCTCCCCGCAGAACTGGCCAGAGTTCAGGATGCCAGCCACTCCTACACCCCCTCCCCACAAAACCATGTCTGCGAGGTCCTGGGGGTCAAGAACCCATAGTACCGAAGGTGACTTGACGTAAATTCTAGTTTCCTGAAGAGCCCCATTATCGATCGATCCTGGTGTTCACAAAAACTTGTTTTACACACCCCATCTTCAGCCCTGAGTTAACTTTTTCAAATCTTTCATGAGTTAGCACCCCTGCAGTGTCTGTTTCATGGCTATGCACCCCTCCCGTGCTACAGTATTCAGAATGTGTTTTTCTAGTGTTGGCTTCCATGCTTTGGCTCTCTGGCCCATAGCCCTCTGAATGTGTACCCCTATATATTTCGGCTGACTTGCTGTCGTTTCAACCTTATACAAGTTGACTATATGAGCAGCAAAATGAAAAAATAAATTACAAATCTCTGAAATCAAGTTCCTAATATAAGCCCCAGTATTTGTTTTAATTCAAACATTAACTTTTAACTATAATCCAGGAAACTTATAAATTAAAAAAACATACAGAAATACAATATTTATTTTATTCACGTGTTAAAACAGAACTGTTTATTTACAAGTATTCAAACAAGACATTATTCATTCATTCATTCATTAAGAAATTTTTTAAAATTCAATGTATATTTATTTGTATAGGAGAGAAAAAACATTGCAAAGAATTGCCCATCTCTTTTAATGAGATCTTGAGAGCCAATGAGGGGAGAATGTTCAGAGTTGGAGCAACGCCAGGCCAGACTGGGTAGCGTGTGTGAGACTAGGGAAACGAGAGAGATGTCCGATAAAACCCTTATATCAACGGCAACGTCTAACATGACTTCCACACAATGCCAATTTTTTTATGGTGTGGTCCGCCTGGGGAGGCGAGCCTGCTAAGTGCTCAACCAATGCATTACACCTATCCAAAAACTTTCCAACAGCAAAATGTATCCATGTACCATAAAATGTATACATTTGAATTTATTTATTATTTTAACAGTTTCCGACATGAGTTTAACGAAACAGCAATTAAAAATGCGGAAATAATGTTTTTTGGTGTTGGAATATAGCAATTTTCAAAGTTAATAATACATTTTTACTAAAAATGTCCAAATTCTTGTAAATATATGGGAAAATTTGCGGCCATTTTGAATCCTTAAATAATATAAGGACGGATAAAATAATTTTTTCTCAGTCTTAACTCGGCATCTGTTAAGGTCACTTTGTGTGTGTGCATGTGCATTGCAGTAGCACAGATAACGACACCAGATGTCTATTGCAACAGCAGGTATCTTGGAAGCTTCGACATCAACAGCAAGCATTGATAATGTGTAATTATGCCAGGCTTACACGGCAACAAGAGCTGTCCATCACATCTACTATAGCTCCAGGCATGCATCACATGTACTACAGCTCCAGACATCCATCACATCTACTATAGCTCCAGGCGTGTATCACTTCCACTACAGACCCCCAGGTCCATCACATCTACTACAGCTCCAAACGTCCATCATGTCTATTACAGCTCCAGACATCCACACTGAGAACAATGCTAGACATCTACTAAAAGATCACTACATCTAGATCATTATCAACACAGAATTTTCAAGGCGTTTCATCTCTACATCAGGTACAATGCATCAAGGTCATTGCTGTGATAATTGCAACTCTGAATTCGTTGAAACATTCAATGTGGTTTTAGCTTATGGGAAGGCGAAAACCACATTGAGTCTAGAGTGTTCCCAACTGTGAGTGTTGCTGAAATAATTTATAATTTATTTTGGGGGTCATGAAACAAAAAAAGTGTAGCTGTTCCTGGCTGAACTTTTACAAGCTGACGAGGGTATCATATCCTATTTACCATGTGATGACTGCCCTTTCGGCATGCATGCCTTTGCTAATAATGGGAACTTACAGTATATGCAGAGGGATTGTATTTCACGCAGTCTGGAACAGCTACTTTAAGCTAAAATTATTCCAGCTATAGTACTGGACGATTCCAGAGTCGATGAACTAGATTCCAAGGCGAGCACTGTCATCTTATAAAATTTTATATGAGAGAGAGAATTTTTTTTGTTAATAGTGTTTAAAGAAATAATGTAAAAATGATGTGCTACACTCAGAGTTTCTAAAACAACTAAGGCAACTCATTTGTAAAAAGGAGCTTGCTATTTTTTATGCAACCGATGCTAATGACTCTAAAGTTTTTATGCTTTAAATCTTCCAGATCTTGGTATAGTTTAAAACTTGAAGTTAAAATTATGTTTTGGGAACAGACTTATGAGATACATAACCTGAGATGGGACTCTGGTGACATAGCTTACAAAAAAATTTCCAATACGTTGCTCGAAGACTATCCCATGTACATGCTTGAAAAAATGTAGAAGGATATATTAAAAACTTTAACCAATGCAGAAGTAATAAATATTAGTATATACCATGACTGTTAGAGTATTAATTCAATAGTCAAATGCTATAATACAATTCACTGTGAGGAAAAAAACCTTCCCCTCACAGTGTAAAAGCAAAGCTTTAAGAGAATATTTGTACAAAAAAAACCTACGTGAAGAGAGATTTATTTTCGAAAAAAGTTTGATCCAGGTAGTGTAAGATTTCGAAGAAATGGAAAAATTCGACCCAGAGATGACATACTCCACTATTTATTGAGGACTCAAGAAAGTATGGTTCCAGTAACTAGGCAACATATACTTTCAAACACAGATGTGTAACAGAAATTAACATTGGAATTTCGCAAAAAGTTTCGGAGAAAGTCTGTATATAGAACGAGAGTTGTGCGATGAAGAAGAAAACTGTCCTATTTTTAATGTGCAGCCTGAGAGCAAACTGCCCTATTCTTCTTGGTACCCGTGTTTTAAAAATCGCAGTACAGAAATAACCAAAGAACCTGGTTTTTATCAGATCAAATATAAATTGATTAGAGAATTTTATGACACCACTACAACCTTATGGACTGAAACATGTAATAATAAGGAACACATCACGCAAATACAAGGCAGTAGCGGACTTCTAAGAGCACCATGTAGAATGTGGGACTGCAAGGTATGGATCAGTATTGGTTGTGTCTGTAAATTTGATCTGAAAACATTGCCGTTGAAGAACTAATTTCTAAACATGGAAGAATATCTGTCTATATAAAGAGAATAGTACAGCAGACATTCAGTTAAGATTGAGAAATTCAACGCATCACTTCAGTATGCTAGTTTTACCCCAGGTTTCAGGCGAGTATAGTTTCAAATTGAAGATAAATATAGGCCACTACAGATAAAAATGTGCAATGGAGATGAGCATTGGTGTTTCTTGTTAATCAGTCCAACAGAAACTTTTAAAGTGTACGATGTATGTTATGGGCGAAATGATTGTCCATTATATAATTTACGCCCTGACAGCAAGCTGCCTTGTAATGAAGGTAAACTGGAATTTGAAGCTCACGGTGGATACATCACCAAATGCAAGTCCCACAAGAAAATCAAATTCATTATGCAGAAGGAGTATAGTTGCTGTTCTCTTATTACAGTTTGTACTGAACAATGCAACAACAAGCAACATTATACATACATTGGTGACCAAGAATTAACTTCTCCCTGTGGCATGTGGAAATGCAATGTTTTTCAAAGCAGGAACAGCTGGCGGACTACATAAAGGAGTGTGCCTAGTATAAAATCGTCAGTCATGGTTAGGATCTTCAAGCCTACAGATGTATACGAGGTCCTACAAATTGGATGCAGAAGAATGTTCTTTAAACTGTATGACGATCTTCTACAAGTTCATGTATGTAACGATATAGAACATTGGTGCTACATTTTCGACAATAGTCTCGGAATTTGCTTTGCTGGAGATACCTTTGCCCTGACTGTTACTTGCCAACAAAATTAGAAGATTTTATGATTGCCAGTCTTAGTGAGGAAATAGAAGACAAATGGGGAAACAGAGTAATCACCTGCCAGCTGACCTGACCTCACCAGGGAATCACCATTTGTTGGAAGAATTGCGACTGGGACATCCACAACTTTATTTTCGAACAAGAAGGGTTAGTTTTCCTGTCCATGTGTAATTTATATGCACACGAAGTGGCTAATTCAGAATAATGATCCCAATGTTCCCATTATTTCCAATGAAATACAATTATATGTTTTTACTAAAGGTTTGCATTCTGTAACTTACAGCTTATTGTATTCACATTTTGTTGTTAAGGAAATGTTTGAGTCAGACATTCATTTGAAATGTACATATTTCTCTCAAACTTTGTCAGCACACAGTAAACCAAATACTTATAATGCTACTGTAACTACCTGTAAACACATTCTAACTTCATACTGTGAGAAAGAAAAATGTTTGAAACATCTTGTTTATGATACAGATACTGTTTTGCCTTATCAGTATAATGAAGAATGTGATGATAATCTTCACATCATTATCATTATAGCAAAAACAAGTTTGGTTACATGTCTCATACTTGGTGTGATTCATCAAAATGTTATGTACATCGAGCAATAAAATTAGCAAAAATAAAATTTAGCCCTAAAACATGTTTCAACTTGCAAAATTAGAAAATGAATTTATCAATGTACATGCATTGTACCTTGTTAATTCTTCTCAGTCGAGTGTTGGATGTCATAGTAGTAACATTACATATTTTCACCCTTCAAATCATTATGCCAGTATCAAACAAGGAAAGTCCAATATAATGTACACCTTATGGTGGAACTGAATTTTGCAAGAATCTAGAGAAACCTGCGACTATATTTTTCTTTTTAAAGTAATTTACTTTCCTCTAGGGAAAAAAGAGTCATGAACTCATACAGTGTGGTAACAATAAGAAATATCCAGTGTTTGATATGACTATAAACACACACCTTCCATCTAGTATTGAAGATATGTACTCTCATTATGTTTAATCATATCCTGATTGGTTGAATGCATTGTTTTACACACCCCTACATGTAAAGACGTTTGTGTGCAAAAAGACAGATTAAAATCCGGCCATAAGACATGCTCACTCCTTGGAAGCAGAGGTCAAGATGGGGATCTGTATCCAATTTTAAGAAAATACATGAAAATTTTGTTCATGGATATACCAACAGTTTATAAAAATATTTGTTTTAAAGATAAATTTCGTATTTATTTGCCTTTATTTATTGTTTTCTGTTATCCTGTAGTTGTTTCAGAGCAGGGTGTAATTGTTGTACATAAAGTTTTGGATCTACCTGTATTTTTTAAATAATTTGTGTGCCATCCTGTATTTGCTAGTGTTAAAACATGTTGTAAATATATTGTGAATTCACTTGTGTTTGTTTAGCATGGAAATGTTTGGAGCAAATTCTGTTTGGTAGTGTTAAAATGTTTTGTGTAATCCTATACTTGATAGTAATGAAATGATTGAAACAATTGAGTAATTTGTATATGTATTGGAGCAAAAGTTTTCTACTTGCTTAGATATGTTTTTGAACATAGTATGCTGCTTGAGTATTAAAATGATTTTTTTTAAACCTCTTGTGTTCATATATATTTTGTAAATGAATATGCTGTGAAATGAATCCCTTTTGTATGTTTATTTAACCTATTCCTTATTAAAAGCCAACTTATTTTGGTGAGAAAAATATTTTCTCCCCAGAGAAAGGGAAAAGTAGAAAGAGAATGAGAGAGAGAGAGAGAGAGAGAGAGAGAGAGAGAGAGAGAGAGAGAGAGAGAGAGAGAGATTCTTAGATTTTCTAAAAATAAAGTTTGTTGCATTAGCAAAAAGAGTCTTGTAAAGAAAAAATCAGATAAACCGACTATTAGTTCGCAAAAAATACTATTCAGCTAAAGATATAATTGAATCTGACAAAATATGTCTGCTGGAAAAAAATTATACATACACATAAAAGAGTTGATTCTTTCGCCAGCCTCAGTAGAGTAATCAGATTATACAAGGAGGCTCTGGGTTCGAATCCCAGATAAGGCATGTTAAGTTGTTGTTATATATATATATATATATATATATATATATATATATATATATATATATATATATATATAGTGGGTTCGTTTCCCAGCTATGACATGGTTGATATAACCTGGGTTCAAATCCTGCTTAGATCATGTACGATTGTATTCTACTTTCTCACTTTCAGTGTCAGGTAGATATATAGATTCTGCATTCGATTCCCGGCTAGCTGTTGTATGATATTAGCTAGTTTGTAATTCGTTAACCATATTAACCATATTAACTAAAAGGTTAATCAATTAAATACATAAAATTAGAAATAAATTATATTACAAAACAGGAATTCATTCGTAAAAGAGTGTTGATTCAGAGCATTAAATTCATTACACCTTGTAATGTAATAAATCATTAAATAAGAACATAATTCAAACCTAATGGCTTAAAACCGAACAATTACATGTTAAATTCAGAAATAATGGTTCAAATACAGCATATCAACACTAAATAAAAAATGCCTTAAATACTTTTAATTTGCATTAAAATTGTTAAAATTTACTTCAAATGCCCTGAAACAGGCAATTTGTCTATTTGATGTCCATTTCAGGCGAATACAGTTGTTTTAATTTGAGCGACAAGAGAGAGTGATGGGCTATAAATAGAGGTACGCACCCCGTGGGGCTCGTTTGCTCCTGTGACTTCATGGCAGTAACATCTCCCACCCTCTCACTCTCAGACAGCCAGCGAACTGGTCCGCGGCGCTAGGGTGCCTAGGGCAAGGGCATCGGCTGCCCTCTCGCCTCTTACATCTGCCTATCTGTTCCGCAGCGGGGCTTTGCGACCAAGGGACTCACTCACCTGCCCATCACTTCTGCTGAGATGGTGAAAGCAACCCTCCTCACCTGCCGGGGAAGTCACCCACGGAGCTCACTTGGGCCTGCGATCGCTTCATTACTTGCTAGGCTGTCAGGGTAGACTCCCATGGCGCTCTTGAGGGAATTACAAGCGCCTGGCTGCCCGCCTGCTCCAGCGTTCGCCTGACAGAGCAGGGTAGCGCTCAGCTCGACTGGCCTGGGTTCAAGTCTCCTTCAACAACCATCTTCAGTACAAGAGCTTAAGTAAATGAATAATTTTAAATATAAAAATTAAAAGGTTTTCGGTATTTCGTTTAAAATTTTCCCAGTTTTCTTTAAAACTATGAGTAAATTGCATGAATTTCGTTCGACTTTTAACAAAACGAATGAAATTTCTTTAAAAATAATTACAACTGAATGGTATTTCTTTAAAAATTGTTACAACTGTACGTAATTTCTTTAAAAATCATAAAATAATCATTGAAATCGAATTAAATCATTTCACACTTCAGAATATTTGTTAAGTTTTTTTTTAAAGATTTTAAGGGTGTTAGCGATGTTTAATGATTTCTAACGATGTTTAAGGGTGTCTTTAGGCTATAATTGGGTGCGAGTGAAAGTGAATGACCTAGTGTGTGAGTGAGTGAGTGAGAATGCAGGGGAAAGGTGATAAAAGATAGTTCCAGATGAAATTTTTTATGGACATTTGAGTTTAGTTAGCAGAGTTGAAAGGACAGGTGAACCAACAGTTGCACTATATATAATAAGGCCGGGTCAATAACATGTGTCTAAAACCTCTTTTCACTGTTTAAATATTTGCAAATTATGTGAAAAAACATCTAGAATACATCGCCGAATACTCTGAGAAATTTTGGTTAGGTAGGCGCATTACTGCAAGTGTGAGCGCAGGGGGACTAGTTCTATGTGGATGATTATATGTATTTAAAGTATTTTCAAGTTTCAGAAAATTTTACTTCTAAAATGCAAGTATAGTTGGGAAAAGTATTACAAGTTCGAATTTAAGTAAAATGACTTGAATGTGTATGTAGGATTGTATAGTTGTAAAAGTATAGCATGTCTAGTTTTATAGCATAAAATGTTTGAATTTTAGACAAGTTTCTGAAATGCTATGAGTGTAACAGCGTAATTCCCCTTGCTGATACTGTCATTGCTAAACTTACTATCGAAAAATTGATAGAAATGTTTTGATGGTGTAAATTACCCCTTGTCAAAGAAGAAAATGAAATTCACAGGGGATACTGCGTGCGTGTGAGTGCGTTGTTAGCAGTCATTTGGAGTGTGCGAGTGTCTCATAAAAATACCAGATGTGACACCTAGAAAAGAACACTCCACAGTAAGAGTCTTTGTTAAACTCCTCAAGAGATTGTAAATAATTTTAAAAGAGACATCCACCTAAATGTACTGAATTTTTTTTTAATTTAGAAGATTGTTTGTTGTACATAAATATTTTAAATTGTATTTTAGTGTGTGTAAATATTAACCTGATTTGATGACAAAATAATGTATTTTTTGAAAAAGACAAAAATGTTAAATGTGTAAACTCTATGTTTGTTGTAAATAGTTGTTCTTGCTTTTTGTATATAAATCTGTTAAGTTGTATTTTAGTGTGTATGTGTGCGTGTGTGAATAATGATTGTTTGAAGACTATAAATAATGTCTTTCTTTAAACATATTTTTTAGTAAGTATCAATAACTTGTTGTGACTCATTATGTCGGAGAATATAAATTTTTGTAAAACACTGTTAAAGTAAATGTAAAATGGCTTCTAACAGAGCAGTGCACCCAAAATTACAACATACAGAACTGATTATAAAGTAGTGCACATTCTATCAAAATTTTCCCAAGAGTAATATTTGTTTTTGCATTTAAAAGAAAAATGTATGTAAATGAGTGGAATTTGTGACATTGTAAAATATTTGACTAAAATTTAACTATGTAAATGTTTTAAAAATTAATTATTATAATTAATTTTTAATTAGAATTTAAGCGCATTTTCATTCCGATGCTTCGGAAAGCGTACTTAAAAAAAACATGTCTTTAATCGATACCATTATAATTATATATCTTATTGTAAGGCCTATGTCATAAAACTGGTAGTAATGTTTTCAAATATCTTTAATAGGCCTAATTGATTTTATGCATATCCATTTTAGCCACAAACGTTGTCATTTTATAATTCAAATAAATACAATCGTAATCGGTTATTTAAAATATTTTGTAACTTTAGTACCAATGTTATTCTTTAATACAACGCTAGTAATTATGATGAATGGCGAATTTTTTCTTGCAAAATGTTCTTACTAAAGCATCCACGATGGAAATACCCTTAAATTTTGATAAAAAGTAGACTATTGTGAATAGATTTTTCGAAAGATTTTAATTAAGTAATTCTAGCGAAACAGTTTACTGTGTTACGAAATATATCTATTATTTTTTTGTGTGCTACATGAAACATACTTTTTTAAAAATATTGTTATTATGTGTACTACTTTATAATACATTCTTCATGTTGTATAGTCAGGAGTATTTGGAAGCCACTATTCTATAAAAACCAGCCAGTTCGGTTGCTGCATAACACGTTAGTGGGAATGTCTTCAGATGGATTATACACAATAAAGTCAAGGCTAAAGGTTATAAAAGCTGCGGTTTTTTTCTGTGCCTACCTGTAACCGCATGTGAAGTGTGAATGTAGCTCTGAGTGAGAAACGAATGGATACAAGTGTCGGAGTGTATTACGACAGGAGAATCTTGTGACAGGAACATACGCGCGCAATATTAAAGGCCGAGCTGGCAGGTGTCGAGGGACATGTTCGCAGGATGTTGGCGGCACCCAGCCCGTGCTTTGTTCACGATACCAGCCTGGCAGAGCAGTCTCTTTCCCGTCTCTGCGGGAGCCAGTTTCCTCGCCACAGAAAAAAAAAAAAAAAGTTCTCTTGAAATACCGCGACGACGCTTGTACATATTAGGCCGTTAGTGATCCGGTGCTTGCCGCATCAGATTGGGAAGTCTTTATTATCAGGAATCTGGGCCTCGCCCTGTAGAAGGAAAGCACGGAGCCTGTCGGTTAGAATGGGGAGGGGGAGGAAGTCTCGGGGCGGAGGTAAGCTTCATTTCGGGAGAGGAAGCTGCGATACCAGCCATTTTTATTACACTCGAAATGCTGTACCGACCACCACCATAGTTACGTGGAAAAAGCGGGTGAGATAGAGTCGTAGCCTCCTAAGAGTTTCTCACTTGTTTCTTCGTAATAAACCTTACCTGTACGTGGGAATAACCGTAGGTATCACAAACCTCCGAGAAACTTCTAAAAGAGACAAATCGTCAAATTGTTTTAAAATTGTAACACACAAGGCTCGTCTTGGGCAGTATGCGTCAAGGAAGTGAAACGGAATGACTGCTATATTACATGCACGGTTACTTCCAACTTTTCTGAAGCCCTGCTTAAGTTCTACTTCCATGATATTCCTTCGCCCCAAAGAATACAAACCCAGACAAAAGTATGCACTTTGTCGAAAATCAGTTAGAAAATTACCAGTTGCGGCTAAGCTGCTAGAAAAAAGTCAACATTTTAGACTAGTATTATATCACGTTCGGTTGAAAGAAATTACTGTTATGAAGTTTTGTAAGTTTGGGTAGCTTCCTTACATAAAAGAACCAAATTTTGTTGCAGTGAGCAGGGTATACAATAGAAAAATCAAGCCTTAACGTAATGTGTAATGAATGATGCGTAGAGAACAACTGAAAATTGTTTCATGTGTTGGTTTCGAATTGAACTTTATTGGTGATATGTGGTGATGAGATTTCCTTAAGCATTAAAATAAATGGTTATTTTAAATCATCTTAAGTTGAAGTTTTGTGCAGTGACAAATCAGAACATAGCATTTGGTGATGTTGGTGGGAAACTATTATTTACAGTAATGTAAGCTTAATAAATATTAAAAAGGCATGTGACATGGTGTCGTGGCAGGAAAAAGGGCGAGAGGAGATTTTGAGGAACGGTGAAATTTGAGGTTTGAAAAAATTGGAAAATGCACCAAAGGGACAACACACAGCAGTCGTGCGCACTCAATATAATCAGACTTTACATAAGAACTATTTATTACTAGGCATTAACAACACACCTATTTTCTAAATTTTTTTATTCATATTAATTATATATGAATGAATAATTTCTAATTGGTTATCTCATATGGTAGAAATTTTCGTTGCATTTCCACATCGGTTTCATGTAATTTCGCACTTCCAGAACCAAATGCTTGACTCAAAGTTCTCTAAGGCATTTCAAATCTTGTCGACTCGCACTCTGTAACTCGAAATGACAACGTCTTTAATCATAATTTGCACGGTGCGTGAGACACACGACCAGCAGTATCTGGGTACAGTCAATTTTCAGTCCGGGCAAAAAAAAAAAATTTAAAAACAACCGCGATTAGATAAAATAAAAGCTCATTAATAAATTATTAGAAGTCTTTACAATCAGTTTATTTATTTCCACTACCAAAGCAACGGTTTTGTTTCAATGCAATATTGAAACGACTGAACATATATTCAGCGTCTTGACAAGCGCTTAACCGGTCCTGAACACGTGGCATTCCAAACACATGGACGTGATTACTGGTAATTCAGAAAAGGTTGTAAAGAAAGTAAATTTATAGCCGCGATTTTGCACAGCTGGATGGTTCCTCTCACACAATCCTCTTAGTCTTGTGAGAGATTACGTTCTTGGTTGACGCTCCTTCCTCCTCGTGTTTACTGTGCTGTTACTATGTTTCGCATAGTACTATATCGTCTCAGCGCAAATACTATAATGCCCGGTTGCACTATCGCCGTTGGAAACTCGACCCTAGATAGGTTCTAAGATCGACACAGAAAACTGTTGCACCATTCGAGTTCATAGCTGGACTGGAGATCGAGATAAAATTCATTTCGATCCGCCAAAATGGGCGGTTCGAAATCTCGATCCGAGATCAGCAGCCATCGTCGACAAATGTAGTTTGAAAATACGCCAACAAATAGAACTACGTTAGATTGTTTTCTTGGGAATTAAAAACAAATTTATACGCACTTGAATATTATTCAGTAAAATTCGTACAATAATAATTCACTTAAAACAGATAAAATATTGCACATCTAGTTCAATCTGTAGTGAAAAATATGCCTACTTCCATGTCGTCATATATTACGAACCAATAGCAAATTTTTTGTCATACTTAATATCGATCTCTCACTTTAGAACCAAGATCGACGAATCAGAGA
Organism: Dryococelus australis; assembly: GCA_029891345.1. Lineage (NCBI taxonomy): Eukaryota > Metazoa > Arthropoda > Insecta > Phasmatodea > Phasmatidae > Dryococelus > Dryococelus australis. The sequence goes on along the minus strand of CM057002.1, from coordinate 95,767,958 downwards.
TCCAGAATCATGAAATTTCGTTGGTGCAACACTTTTAGATTTGAACCAAGATCAAACTGGATCCTGGTTCGGAACTAGGATCATTAGATCTCGGATCGGGGAAGATGTTGGTGCAACCGGGCATAAGGCCTATATGCTTGCTGCAATGCGATGCGTGAGCTTGGGGTTCAACTTCTCATCACTCTTCCCGTGCAGGCTCAGAAGGCTGTTTACCACTGTAAGGGGACAGCCTCAGAAGGCTGTTTACCACTGTAAGGGGACAGCCTCAGAAGGCTGTTTACCACTGTAAGGAGACAGTCTCAGAAGGATGTTCACCACTGTAAGGGGACCGCGGAGGAGTAGCAATCAGAACGAAGGCATCCCACCAAGGCGAACTGGTTTCGACTCCGGATAGGGCTACCCGGATTTTCATATATCGGAAACGTGCTGTACGCTTCCATTGGCCGGCGGGATTTCTCAGGCTACTGCCGTTTACCCCCATCCATGCACTCCACAGTAGCTTCATCCTTTCTTCACTTAACTCTCACCGGCTCTCAGCACCTCGCAGCTAAGCGCCATCCAAAACCTCTCCCAGGTGCAGATCCAGAAAGACGGCAAGATATGGGGAGGGATGGTATTTACAGGGGACATGACCCCTTCCTCTTCCCCGACCCCGCCCAACTATTACTTTGACATCAAAGTGTCCTGTGAGAATCATTTGAAACTGAACTTAATATCGTAATGGTTTAAATTTTTGATATCGTGTAATTTCTCCCATGCCACAGCTCGAAAGTCTACACATGCATCTGTACAATAAGGTAGAAGGTACCTCCCCTCCCCTCCCCAACGCCCTTCCCGAAGCGGAAGTCTAGATTCGCTTTTGACGTCTGTTCTATTTAACACAGTAACAGAATTTTCTCTCTCTTGAAAAAAAAAATGAATGTAACATGAGTTTTCGCAAGTTTATCAAGAACGAATTATTTTAGCGAAAAGCTTCAAAACATTTTAATACTCAGATATTATAGGTAACAGTACAAAATCTTTCATGCATAACAAATAAAATGATTAGCAGTGGAGATTCTGTTTTTCATCTCAGGATTATCACCAGTTTTTTTCCCGCTAGTGGCCTCATCTACCAAAACAATCTGGACGTTTCAGAGTTTCAAACAATCAGATTTTCTGAGCATTTGCTGAGAGCACAAAAACTGCATATCCTACCCCATTATAATGATATAAGCGGGCGGAAAGAATTTCTCTTGCGTAATAGACCGAGATTAAGTTTATATAATCTATCAGCGATATTTATGTAACCTATTGCATTATTTTCCAGTCCTTAGTTATCAATAATCAGATTTTATGAGGAATTTTCGTTAGTTTAGTAACCTGATAGCTAAACTCCAAATTCCTTTGCAAACAAAAACCTCAGCGGTTCAGCTACTTGTTCATTAACTTCCACCCAAGTCAGTAAGAATGTTTCATAACTAAGAACGTAGCATGGGATTCGATTCTTGTTTTATTCTAACTTTGATACTGACAGAAAGTCGTCCAGGGCATATATAATAAACTATGACTCAAGTGCAAAATTGATTTAGATGTACGCGTATTTGAAATCTATTTTGTCAAAAAATCCGCGAAATTGAACCATTATTTAAGTTTTAAAGTGTCCAACCTTATTTTATTAATTTTTAGCATACTTTTTATAGAAAAAAGAGTATTAAAACTAGAGGAGAAAGATTTTTTCATAAATGAATGAAATAAGCTATATTAATTTTAAATGTATAAATTTTTTCGTACAAATCTCAAGACTGAACAAAATTAATAAACACTTAAAGATGCAGCTCAAAATAATTGCTGACGTTATCAGAACGTCATGAAGAATATTTCCTAGAGATTTGCTATGCCTTTCGCCTCTATTTCAATTTTAACTTTTGAGATAAAATTTATAAAAGAAAAATAGCTTTAAGTTCAACCCCGAACTGCAAGTTGACAAAGTGCCACATTTATAAAAAAAAATTGCAAGATTCCAATTAAATTAAACTCGGTTAAAATTAAGTTTTGAAAGTTGTTCGAAGCAAGATTTGAAATTTAAATAAACACACTTACCCTAAAATAAATTATTATTTTCAAAATTATTTGGCGTTTTTAACAAAATTATCATCAATATGGTGTCTCATAAATCAGCCCCCCCCCCCCTCCCCAAAAAAAAAAAAAGTATTTTGAAAGCTGTAGTTGGATATTCTTACTCGAAGTATAAGAACAGTCCCCGGAAAGCGCGCCACTTGCTGTCTGCTGCAGAGTGCTTGCTGGTGCGCCTCAAGTTCGTCAGCAGTTGGCCCGACATGGGCCGGGAGTCGCTCGCAAGTTTCCTATTTTTTCCCTTCCGCCCTGAGAAGAAAAGCCAGACGAGAGGGAGCGAGCGAGCTAGAGAAACTGAATTTACATAATTGCGAGGCTGGAAGGGGACCAGACTAGAGCCCACTGCAAGGAGCACATTCCAAAAGTAATCAATCAAGAAGGCGGCTTTGGGGGCGGTATTCGAATCTGCAAAAGGGGGTCGGTTCCGGGGATGGACTCTTATTGAGTTCTGCGGTCTGTAACTGTTCGTGCGCGGGTCCCTGGGTGCTGGAACATGGGATGTAAGGGGGTAAAGAAGTTGCTGCTGGCTGGGCGAGGGGGTATCCTGGAAAGGTTCAGGGGGGGAAAGGGAGGGAGCAGACGTGAAGACAGACACTCCAGTCAAATTGCTTTACTGCCCCCCGCGCGCTGGAGGGGATTAATAGGGGAGTGCGACGCCGTACGAGGCCGGAATACCTACATCATCCGCGGATCGTCGGATCGATATCGAATCATTATGGACGGAAACGCTAAAGACGGCGGGCGGACTTCCTCTTAAAGGCGCTCAGCCTGGGAACAATACTTGTAAGTACTCTTTCCTTGCATAAAATAGTTTTAAGGCAGCTACACACGAAACTGTATGCTTGTCAAGCTTGCATGTTGTACAAGCACGCACAAATACCCTTCATCACCACACGTACAGGTGTGTTTGTACAATCTTCAGTTTGTTGCGGAATATGTCGAGCTCGGACAACGATGTGCTCGCTTTGGCGGCTGTCTTTGTGCACAAGGAAAAAAAAAAAAAAAACAAATAAACGAGATGTTAGCGATGTAACTAATCAACCTACTATACTCAACATGGGTGCTACTAATTTTTAAATTATTTCTTTAAAGCTGAGTTTGTAGGAAGGACTTGACTTCTCTTTGAAAGCAATGACTTCAGAAATGACACTAAAAACGTATGCAACAATAGTGAGATATTTACAAGTCTTACCCTGGACTTGTACCCGGGAAACATCGCCCTATAAGTTAGCGCGCAATCCACTGCATTACGTAGGTCAGATTCGGAGCATCAACTACGGATATAATCAGTCTAATGTATTAATATATTCATAGGGCCGTCATTTTGAATATAAGCGACTGAGCCACTTAAACCATGGAAGTTTACTGGCCTACCGCATCGCTACTTGTGTGAAGAATTTGGTGGAAATCAGTTGTTTGGTTCCTGAGATGACATAAAAAAAATTTATTTTCTTGTTTGATGCTATCGTACAAAATTTTGGTTGAATTTGGTTAAATTTTTTGATTTATAGATGTCACACTTAGGTAAATGGCTTATGAGGCGGCTATTTTGTACATCGTTGTCTGACCCATTTAAATCACGAAAGTTTACATGGACTTTTGTAGCATTTTTGGTGTGCACAATTTGGTACAAATTTATTTCGGTTGATTGTAAAATATAGCATTTTTCCGAAAACAAAAAAAAATCATGGAAAGTGGTATAAATCCACTTTACTAATTACACAGAACACGAATTTACTAGGGGCATCAACATATTATCAATACAAACCACAAATACGATATTAGGGAGGGTTATGAAGATCAGGGAAATTGTGGGTTAAAACATGTGTAAAATATGTAAGTTATCGTTACATTTCCTTATGTAAATACGTTAAATGTAAAAATACCTAATCGAACAATACCTAACTTCACGATATGTGAATACACGAGTACTGTTTACCAACACATAATACTGTAATCTAGATATCAAATAACTAGACACCCAGCAATATATAAACCCTTGACAACATACTACAAAATGCAGAACCCTATCATATACGTATACCACACATAACAAATGTGCCGAAATCATAATAAATAAGCTCGCGTAGGGCCGTCAACCCCTGTGATACACCTACCGTGAAGTTAGGTTTAATTTGGTTAGGTCTGATGCATTTTACATGACTGGCAGAAAAATTACGTAAGCCCTTCAGTTAACACACTCGCACGCAATACTATTCAGTACAATTCACTGCATTACATATTGCATGATAAAACTCCAAATGTATTACGTTACTCTCCCATTGAATCTGCAATCAAACCTCGCAGATGATTAAGCACGGCACATTAAAGTCTATTCACTTTGTCGAAACTCCACAGACACTCAAATTTCCGCACAATTCTTTTAACATTTTCCATGGGCATAATGGCACAGAAACACTCGTATTTTCGCACAATAATTTGATTTAACACGTCGAAAATAATGAATTGCAATAAAACACACCTAACAGCACTCGTACATCACACACCTCCGCACAGTCAAAATCACACGGAACACTGATTTGGCGCACATTTTCACGATACAATTATTGTAAAGTAAACCAATTTCGATGCCCATTTGTTTCCTTTCTCTGTGTCTCATTGGTCACCGTATGTATTGGAATGTATCATGGCGATACATGTCAACTGTTGATAAACACCATCTGTGAATGTCTTTTTGTGTGATCTTATATATATATATATATATATATATATATATATATATGTATTCTACTAATACGCTACGTAGCACAATCCTCTCTTGAATATAGACAAGGTAAGCCGTGAGGAGTTTAACATAATTACACTCTAAATCTGAATCAGTGAGAATTTCACTGTTTCATTTAGTCAAACGTATCTGACTGATACAGCAGTCACTCCAGTAAACTTAACTGATGAACCAGTGAAAAAAAATGCCATATTTCCTTCACTGATTGGTTCAGTGGCATTTTTCACTCATTCGTCAGTCATTTTGTCCACTGTTTTCTCAGTGGTTTATTTTTTGACTGATGGATCAGTGAAACATCTGAGTAACTTGCTCCATCTCTAATTATTTTTGACTGATGCATCAGTGAAACTGCGTGTATAAAAATGGCCGTGGAACATCGTTTAAAAATGACCGTTAAACAACTTGTGACAAGTGAAGTAACAACGAATAAACGAATAAAACTAATACAAAATACTTTCTAAAATGTGTTTCGTCTTTCAAAACGCCATTTTACGAGGTAATATGAACACACAGACTTTTATTCCGTTTTTACGTCTTTCAGTTCGGTTCCATGTAATCGCCACAGCGCTCTGTTAGAAGTTCTAGACTGTATTTAATGTGGTGAAGAGAGTGCTCTCATATATACTATTCGTTTTAACAATCATAACGGTACCAATCAAACCAAACACGAAAAATATGAGCAGACAACTTCAAACAACACAATTTCACAGCGGCACTTAAGACATAAATTTCCCTCACATGATTTCAACTTGGCGTGGTAGCTCAGATGTTAAGGCAACTCGCCGACCGGCGGCATCGTCCAGCACGATTCCCACTTGCGAAAATTTGAACCCGGTTCGCCTTGGTGGGAGGCGAGCGTGCTAATCGCTTAGCAACCGTGGCCATCTATTGGACATACATTTTACGTGTTGTGCCGCATAAACACTGCAATCTTCATAGCCCTCCTCACTATCACATTTCATGGTATATACTGCAAATTATGTGAAGCCCCGCTAAAATTCGTATTAAGTGTGATTAGTAATAACCATTTATAACATTTGCAGGTATTATTTTCCCGATTTTCGGTAAAGTCGCTATTATTTATAATTACCTTTATTTCAAATGTTCCAGTGCAACATTTGGCGGGAATCGGTTGATTGATCCTCTAGACATGGCATAAAACATCCATAATTTTCATGAGGACAAAAAAGTAATGTCACAATTTCGATAAATGTGCACTGCCTATATACAAAGTTGAGTTAAAATAAATTTCATACTTTCGTATATATCCCCCAAAGAAAGCGAATGATTGTGTAGCCACCATTCTGAAAATAAGTCTCTCTTATTAAAAAAATATATATATATATTATGGCCTTCCACAGTGCATCATCTTAGCCAAATTCTGTAAGAATGGGTTGATTGTGTCCCGAAATAAAAGATAAAATCTTTTTTTTTGGTAGGGCTTTATTACAAAATGGCAGAGAAATGAGTCTCTGCGTAGACAAATTTGATGGTTGTAATAGGTACCACCAGCACACAAAGTTAAGTTGTAGTTAGGTTCTTTAGTAAAATATACTGAGCTAAAATATTTATATAGCCACCACTTTGAAAATAAGTGACTGATATACATAAATCATACCAGTTTACACCACCTGCTGCAGTACTATTTGTTTGCCAAATTTGGAAGGAATTTGTTAGTTGTTTCCCGAGATATGGCAAAAAAATATTTATGGCGCTATCTTACAAAATAACGGAAAAAAAATATGCTCTATGTACATACAGTTGATAGTTGTAATATCAACTGCCAGCACACAAAGTTTAGTTGAAATTGATTACATGGTTTCGATGATATAGCATTCTGAGCTAAAAATGACTATATGGCCGCGATTTTGAAAATAAGTGCCTGGCATGCTTCGATCTTACCACTGGACGTCATCTGCCTCCGTACTACTTGTTTGCTAAATTTGATGACAATTGGTAAATTTTTTCCCGATATATTACATAAAAGCTTCATTTTATTTGCATTGCACTATCTTACAAAATGGCTGACAAAATATGCTCCATGTAGGTACACTTGATAGTTGTAATGTATACTGCCCGTATACAAAACCTTTTTCTTGATTTTAACCCAATTTTTTATTTTCTTAAAAGCTCCTGTTAAAAATTTATGTTTAAAAAAATTAACAGTGAGACTTTTCCGTAGCAGTAGGTCTCAAAATAAAGGGGAAGCCACTTTTATTAATCGGATTATCGATTTATATGAAATTTACATCAAAAGGTTTAAGCCTTAATGCTATTTTAATCCGATCAAAATAGTTAATCCGATTCAAATCCGATGAGATTTTTTCGGATTAATCCTTAATTCGTTCGATTAAATAATTTCATCGGCTAAAATAATATGAAGCTTTGATTGATTGATTGATCAAATGAATTTAATTGAATTAATCAAACAAAACTAGTTTTGTGATAAGTGTATAGTTGAACTTTATTTTTTTCGTTCTTTTTGGGTGGGGGGTGAGCAGCAGCTCTGGTACGTCCTCACCCTTGGAGCTCTGGCACCCGGATGAGGTGTAACATAGTGGGGACAGGGTGTATATTTGTCACATAAATTGTATTCACATATATTTCTGAGTAGCTATAACCTTAGTTGCTTAACAGCCTCCGACCGTGCTCCACGTTTATATAGTCAGGCTCTCGATATAAGCTCGCTTCATTCATTGACTGACTTCCGAGGAAGACGGATGTATTTTGGGAGAGATGCGATTTCATTACGTATTTAGTCATTTTCATGTACTTGTGTTCGTTTAATTTATTTGGAAACATTCGATTTTTATTTTCATTAAAATCTCCAAGTTTTCTCCTCAGTCTATAATCAATCATAGGTTATAAGTTAACATAAGACCTATATCCAATTCAGTGCTGCAGCGACCTCTGGGCTGCAGGGACATATATATGTTGTGAGTTATGTGCAAGAGTGGCATAAGTATTTTTTGGATGGGATATTGTTCGTAGATGGTGTTGATAGATGGGCGACTTTGGAAAATCAATTAATCGTAAAGAAATGAATATGTCATCAATATGATCTTACTACTGCGAGCTGTATGTTAGAAATATAATTTATACGAGAGAACTATAACAAACGATCACAATTACCAGACACTCCAGTATGGAATTAATTAACGATCTACCACAAAATGTCCCCATAAATAAATGGCTAACGAACACAATAACAAGATATATGCAACACTACTTGACACTCTCGCACATACCTGACAATATTTTAAAACACGTCCGTCTGCCTGTGAGACTGGTGAGGAACTTTAAATTAAGTACATGAAAATGACTAAATACGTAATGAAATCGCACCTCTCCCAAAATACATCCGTCTGCCTCGGAAGTCAGTCAATGAATGAAGCGAGCTTATATCGAGAGCCTGACTATATAAACGTGGAGCACGGTCGGAGGCTGTTAAGCAACTAAGGTTATAGCTACTCAGAAATAGATGTGAATACAATTTATGTGACAAATGGATAACAATTATATTTATGATGCATGTACTAATATATAAATTAGACTAGTTGCATTAACAATGAATTAAAAAAAACACGTAATGTAATTGCTCCTCTCCCAAAACACATCCGTCTGCCTTGGAGGTCAGTCAATGAATTACTGGATTATATGACGTGCACCAGCTGATAAGCAGTTATAAACATGGATTGCTGTCGGAGAATGTCAGGCAACTGAGTTTAAATTTACTAGAAACACTCCGTATTCATCCTACAACAGACAACAAAAGTTTCACTATTGTAAGAATAATTCACTTTTAAACACAAATTTTTTACGTCGAAGTGTAGAGACACTCGATTACTTAATCCCACAACACTTTATAGAAATGTACTATTTATTTTAAAAAAATAATGGACACATTACAAATTTTTTCCATTAAGTCAGTGAAATTCATGGCACTAGTTACCGAAACGACAGTTTAAAAAATCATTCCATGTTACATCGACCGAACACAGAAACGTTGTTTACATGAAAATTATTTTATTCCTAATAAATTAAAAATATTTTATATTAAAACGAGAATCGCAGCTAACACTGTCTGAAACCTGCTGGCCAACACCGTAAATCAGGGACCTCGCTACCCCCTGGTCATGTTACGAAGCCCGTCGCGCCCGGTGAAGTCGAGAGAGCTGGTGGCACATCTATGCAGGGTTAAGGTTATCATAAAACTAACATGGCGGCGGACAGCTAAAACTCTTCACATCGCTCCTCAATGCACCCCTCCCCCACCTCTTCTCTAGAAGATGATGTGTGAAAAGGTCAGGGAACAACACCCCAGAGCACATCTTCGGCGATCCTCCCATCCAGCACAGTTTGTTTTCCCCGAAAAGTCAGTTTCTATCCAGGGACATGGAGCAATACCTCGGAGACTGTTATTCGGCGATGCGACTCCCTCCCCTCCAATGCAGACTTCATTTTCAAAGGGATTCTCTGTCCAAGGTCATGCACCCTCGCTGTCAATCTATGACCACACAACGCCGTCCCCCTCCTTTCACCGCCAGTCCAGATTGTGTATTTTGTCCAACAACAACTTCAGGGCTCCTGTAATTAACACTAGTAGAGAAATTAAATTCAAACATTAATCACCAATTATTAGACAAGAAATTATTTTATTAACATGAATAAAAATATTCTAACTCCTATCTTTTTTGTTATCAAAGTTAAATGTGCAAAAAATGGAAATATAAAAAAAAATACTGCTTTAAAGACTGTGCACTAATTGAGAACCCTGAGAAGATAGATGAAGAAATCACCTAACAAGAGTTGCAAGTTGGGGAGCTGCTAGGCGAAGCATAGGGTCGGTGCGAATGCGTAAACAGGATGGGTCACCTCTGTTGGCTGGCATGACTTTGTTCGTCTTTTTTCTATCTTGTAACAGAGCGCTAGACGATAAGGGATGACCTCGCTCCTTTGTCAAGGTAACACACCACCCTGGCGAACTGTCTTCAAACAACCAGCCTGTCTTACTTGGGACAAGGGCTGCTAGCAGCAATGCTTTAGTTTTTTTTACATGTCCCAGCTGTAGGAATCCTATAGGCTTCACACAAAGTGTTAAACATAACATTAACTGATTTACACAATAAAGGCAGATATTGAGTAAATGCCTTTTCTATGTGTTTTAAATATCTTGTGAAAATCGTCAGTGTTGATTAATACCCATTAACCGTATTTTACATTTGTATTTAAAACTTGTATACTATAAGACAATTATTTATTTTCTGTTAAGACACAAAATCGTTAACTTGTTAATCTCCATAGTATTTACTGAGTTAAATATTAACGATTTCAAAGTTTTTAGGTTATATTCACCCAAACTGATTTCACAGCGAGACAATATTGTTCGCTGTTATGGAAAGCGCTCAGACAAATTGATTCGCCAATTGTTGCGAACAAAAACTTACTCGTTAAACTGAGTAAATGGAAAATTACATACTGCGTTCAGTGAAAATATATCAATTAATCAGGTAATTTTGGTTTTGTTATGTCGAAATACCATTTTCAAGATATATGTGAAAAAAAGGTAACACCCACGAATAATTAATGTTCTTTACACAAACAAAGCTATGACACCTGGTGGATAATGTAAAACGTTATATTTTATTTTTGAGAAAACGTTAACTCACTCATTTCTCCAAGAAATATGTTTTATAAAATTCCAGATCCAAAGTTTGGAGATAAATGATACTCACATTCACTTTGAAATACATTTTTAATATACCCCATTTTTTCAACACACCCATATTTATTTAAATATGCAAAACACATCCTTCTTAAAAATATAATTTTATATACAGAAAAAATTCTCAATCTTCTTTTCTGGGGACGAGGTTGGTAATATTTGGTTAATGTTGCAGGAAGACTTACTTGTTACTCTCAAACCTGTGAGAAGTTGTTATTCACAGAGGATTCTAGATGAGGTGTTGACTTGCTAGCTGTTAGAATGGCTCACTGGCTGTTAGAATTTCAGATTAGGTATTTTAAGACACTATCTATCAGGTCATTGCTTCACTCTTAATATGGCTGACAGATTAATTGACTCATAGATGCTATTATGTAATTTAACTACCTCATTGGCGATATTGCATATAGCAGAGCTGAGTGAATTATGGTATTGAGTGTAGTGTTGTGGAAAAAAATGTAGACAGGAATTCTATAATATCACACAGGGATACACGAGCCGATTGAATGAAGCGCTGAAATACAAGAAGTGTAAAGTTTGCCGAGGAAATTTGACATACACGTCGTACTGACATGAGGCAAGGCTCACAGTTCAGGAAAAATTTGCAGATTTCTAATTGTATTCAAACCTTGTTACAAAATTTCTTTATCTATAAATAGGAGCAAGTGAAGAGATTTTGGTGGTCTCCAAACCATGGTCTCGAGTGCTGATGAGAGTGAAGCGAGGCGAGTAATGAATCAGTGTCGGATTACAAGCCTTCTTATTGCTAATAAAAATTGATTATTTAGCACCAGCAGTGAATGGCCGGTATTGGTAGATATGCACATCCATTTTTGATATCAGTTGTAAAATCTACCCGCTTCCATGAGCACTATATTCTTCAAGTTTGATTATGAAGTTTTAAGTAAGGTACTATGTTACTGTAATAAAGTTCATCAACATTGGATGAGGGTAGGACAGGAAGGAAATTACTTTGAAAATAGAAGGTTTGCATTATGTCTTCCTCCACCATGAGGGATTTCAAGTACTTACACGTTACTGTCATACTAATTCTAATAGGTCGGGGTGATGTTTTAGTTAACTCCATCAAAGGGATTCTGCTCCTCTTGAAAAAACGAGAAAAGTCTATGTCACTGTTAAACTTATCGGTAACTATCTGCATCTCAGTTAGCCTGCCAGCGAACGTGCTAGCCAGTATTGTGTATCTGAGATTGGATGATTAACTTTTCACTGAAGCTGGAGAGTCGGAAATACAATGACTTTTTAACCTTGAATAAACATATCGAATATTTTAAGGTAATTCAGTTGGGGGAGCTGTAAATGTTAACTGTGGAGCTAACTGTGGTACTGGCTTAGGATGTGTTATTGTGTGTGGTGCTGGCTTAGGATGTGGTGCTGTTTGTGGTGCTGGCTTAGGATGTGGTTCTGTTTGTTGTGGTTGCTTAGATGTGGTGCTGTTTGTGGTGTTGGCTAAGGATGGTATGCTGGCTTAGGATGTGGTGCTGCCTTAGGATGTGATGGTGTTTGTGGTGTTGATTGTGGTACAAGTTGTGAAGCAAGTGGAGATGGGGAACCAGTGTTCCAAATTTTACAATATCTCTATAATGTATTGCTCCAAGATAACTGCTTTTCTGACATAAATCACACTCAAACTGTTTTCTTGAAGATTTCATTCCACACATCGTTCTTGCATGTCCACACATGCTGCACAGAGCTGTAAATTATTTAATCCAGAAGGAATACAGCAAAGACATCACTGATTCAATAGTATTCCAAGACTATAATGAAACTGCAAGGTAATTCTAGGAAGCAATTCAATTACATTATTCGATTTTAAGCATAATACATCAGAATTATATTACATATATGGAGTTTTATATATTAAATCACTTTAAAATTACTAAAGTGTTATTTAATCGATATCTCACACACAAACCTTTATAAGCAAGCACATTTAGATTTTATTGTTAAATGCACATAAACAAGGTATATGTAACATTTGATTATCAGGATATGGGAATATTACTATTCATGCATTCATAAACACATTAAAACAGGTAAGATAGTTTCAAACCATTTTTTCGATACATTTTTCTTACATTTCGCTCACAAAATTCATTTTCTCATCACTGTGTGTTTACAAAAACATTTTTAAATCACATCTTTTCCATTCTCTCCTTGGTAATACTAACAGTATTTTCATCTGTTTGGTTATTATCATTTTTTGTGTATTTGGGTGTGTGTAATATTACACATTCTGGTAAATCAGGAAAAGTTTCATAAAAGATAAAATACACTCATTCGATTCTCGCTGGTAGACTTTTATTCGGACACATATGGTATACAGTAGATTTTTTTCAGATCTTTACACGATATTAAATTATTACATTTTTCACCCTCTAATGGATGTTGGATATTTTTGAAATGAAACAACCCATTGCATATCTCTATAAATTGACATATTATTGCATTAGACAAATAAGGTAGTTCATACTTTAGTTTCCAGGGCTGACATACACGAAATTACCAGTTGGGTAGAAGAAAGATATGTATATAGCAGGATCATCACAAATATACTAAAAATATTTCTTTCCTAAACAAAGTCGAAATGGTTTATTCCAACATACTAATAACTTGCTGATGTTCAATTTACACTTCGATTTCTGTATGCAAGAACATATGATTTCATTTGCTTGTTGATCCATCTTTACAAATCAGTGGATTACATAAAACCAAATACTTTTTATATTAAATTTCACTCATTTGTTCTCTCATCCCAAATAATGCCACATTACTCGAATAATATCCACAGCAGATTGAGGAGGAGAATCGTTATAATCTGTTTCATCCCAGTCAGACATCATTGCCCAAGTTAGCATTAATTTTGAGTTTTCCTGTGCAGAGAAAAATGTTGAATTAGATCCATATGTCTTACATAATATTGTTTGAACAATGGACACTTGTATTATTTTTGAATATATATAACTTTCCTGTTACACACACTTTCTAAAATACATTTTCGCTCAACTCCACCTATAAATATATCACAATTATTTAGGTAATGTTTGCAAATATCTTCAATATTCTCATACTCTATACACCCACCCTCACATTTTAAACTGTGGCGATGATCAGTAACCCGTCTATTAGTTTTATTGTATTTGGGAGTTAGATACTTCCAGTCAAACTGTGCTTTGAAGTTGAATACAGTTGTATATTCTTCCATTTTCAGTAATAGCTAATTTTTTAAAGATAATTTTTTTTGTAGATTGAAATCCATGCACATTGCAAAACATCTCATCGTAGCCATGATTCGTTGCCTACTGACTGAATTAATTGTTTTCGCATCTTATCTCTTAAATTTTTAGTCATTCATATATTGTGAATTATCAGAGCATAAGATCGTGTATTTGCCAGAATTGGTGTATTTGCAATAATTTCAATTCGAGAATCAATCACACTATTCGTAATCGAGTCATCATGTTTGCTTACATTAAACACAAATGACTTACTTTTAAGTGTTTCAGGTTCTAGGATTGGTGAACTGTTTTTGTTATAATATTTTTCCTGAAACATTGTTTACATATCATAGAAAATAAGGAATTCACCATTAGCAAATTTCATATTTAAATCCACATAGGGGTAAATTTGACTATTTAGATACAATTTAATATTTTTTCATATCATACTTATCTAATACTGATCTACCAGCTTTTAAATAATGTTTTGTCGATTTGTTTGAAAACAAATGACAACACATCTTGGTTTTTCAAACAAAAACCATGATTTCACATTCCACACTATTTTTGAGCTAGCAGTAGAGTTAAAAAAATCTCTAAACCCCATGATCTGAATGAAATTTCTAAATTCTTTCCTTTTAAGATAAATTTTTAAAACTTAACACATTCACAAGTGTTAACTACCTTGTTATTATCTGTATCATATATGGCATTCAAATGCATATTGTTTAGCATTTAATATGAAGTATTTGTAGTCTTGAGCAAAGCTCAAAACCATACTTAACAGTATAACAACTTCGTATTTTCCACCTGCGTTTATTTGTACTAAGTAATCACTAGTATTGCTCCACCCATCGATAAATCCCATATAAATATCGTTTACAGTTCCTGAGAGATAAGTTCTTTATTGTGGAAGTAATTCCAATGTCTTGTGTTTGATCGATTTCCACACTATTCAGCAGATATGCAATTCTGTCGAATAAATTAAATATTCAATTTCTTACTATTTTTGTAGTTGCTGAATTATTTGCATCGGTTGTCATTTTAATTGTTCCTCTAAACGTTAAACTTGATTTCGATGGTAATGTGTAAATATCATAATTTTGTATTGAAATACATATTTCCAAAGGAAATGTATACAGACCTGCTCAGAATGATTTTTAAACATGTATTTCGATATTGGTGATTGCATTTTCATAACTGATTCGTTCTTCAACATTCCATTTCTGTTAACAGTATATCCTAATTCTTTTAAATGCAATTTGTTGTATTGTGTTAACTTCACGGGTAACTTATTTGAAGTGAGCATTTTATGGTGTCATTTACACCTTTGTATACTTCCTTTCTTCCAGATATGTTCCTTAGTGACATAGTTCTTAAAAGAACTGCCTACTTTACATCCAAATTTAGTATTATACACTATTCCCATTATGATTGTAATGCACAATGGAATGCAACTGTTTATATAGTTTTTTTAAGTGTAAACTGATAGTAATTCCTTTATTTCTAGAATTAATAACTTTACTATCTTTATCGACAATTGTAACAAATATTTCATCAACAAAATACACTATTACTAGAAGATATATCAAAGTATTCAGTTCTTTAATCATTTTATATCCTGGAGCCACAGCACATGTGAATTCATGTATTTTATTTGCTGGTTTTCCATTCAAATATGAACCACCTACAATATTAACATTTATACAACATACATTTACCGATAAATATATATACCTGTTTTGATGATTTGTGTAATTGATCAGCTGGATATACTCTTTGTTCCTAACCTAACATATTTGCAATTGAATTATCCTCCGAGAAATCGATATCGACATTACTATATATTACACTAGTTAATGTATTTGGATTTCCATATAATCTAAAATGTACATCTTCAGGTAATGCCACTTTAATTACTGTTTCTAAGTGTTCCAACTCATAATATCCTATCTGTATCATGATATTATAGGTTTTTTCACCAATATTAGCCATAAATGATTGGATATGCATACAATATTTGGTATGCTGTTTTAAGTAACGAATTTGGTTAGACATATTTGCCATTTTCTATTTAACTCCAAATCTGGGAAAGATACAGCATGCTGTACTGCTCAGAGTAACAGCATTTGTATGGTGATAATATTGCAGAGATAGATGCGTGTGATGAGTTTATGTGTCACACCAACACCAAGGTGTAACACATGTGTAAACGTGAACACAAATGTAGTTGAACCAATCAAACTTACAGGCAGTTATGCTCACCACCCTGTAGGTGACTCTAGAAGTTCTAGTTGAACAACTGTTACTACACCTGAAATATATGCTACCCTTGCTAGCTAGCTACGTACTATTCGACTTACTCTGAATACTGAATGTCTTGAAAAAGATGGGAGTTATTTTATTTGGAAACTAATCGACACAATATATGGCAGTGAAAATTACTTTGGTTATAATATTTACTAAGGGAGACTGGAAAAATAACTTAAAAGAAATGTTCTTGGGTATGATGTTTCTTGCAATATTCAACATTGCCTATGCCATGTTATCAAAAATGAATTATTTAGATAGCACCGTTCTTTAAAGATTGTATCTGCAAAATGAAACATATCTTCCAGGACAATGTCTAATTACATGTCTGTAGGAATGTAATAAAAGTCTTTTTCTTTTACTCAAAATTATGGACATTGGCTGTGCTCACACCCATAACGGGGAACTGACTCTGTAGTAGGGAATGTGGGTTTAAGGAAATAGCCATTTTGGCATCCTACTACAATACCAATATGGTGTATGGGTTATGCCGATCATTAGCAACGTCGATCTTCAAGGAATAAAATTATAACCCATTATCTTGTAGTGCCAACTCACAACCAAAGAAAGTAGAAACTCATGAAGAATCAACTGTTCTGGCTGGTCATCAGGTGGTTGTCTCGCAGTCTTCCCTGATTCTGAGTCAACGAACTCCTGGTACATGATACTACAGTTCATTATGTTGCCACATCGAAACTCACGGGTATCGAACTATATGCAAAATAATTTGTTAAGGCCATGCTGCCAGCCCTCTTCTGTCCTTCTCTTACACGAACCACTGCTTCATGGTGGCTGGATCTTGTAAAGCTAACATGGACTGGCCCTACTTATAAAAATAATTACTTAATCCTACTGCGAAAGGCACATCGCCTTTCCAGTCCTGATGTGGTTTTATTCCTTCTCCAAAAACAAATCAAAAAATGTGATGCTAAAATTCTTAGCCAATATCTAGCCGGCTACTACACTTCTGATAAACAAAGTTAAGTCGTTGCTCCTGGCAACCAAACTCAAATAAACAATGGTTGCCCAGGCATCCTCTCCCAAAAGCTTTTTACATAACCTATGAAAATTATAGAGCAATCAAACAATAAAAATATTGGAAAGAGTGCTAAATTCGAATCAAATACTTAACATCTCTTATGTTGTGGTAAAAATAAATAAACCTGTAAACATTACAGTGGAAAACATTAACTCTGAAACTAATTACGTGACACAATTATTAGTATACATGCATATACAAACCAATAATCATATGTGGTGGTAAATAGAATCACATAAATTAGACATTTCTGTATGCAATAAGTAAAGTTCCGAAATCAGGCATTACAACACTAGTGCGACAAATTTCCACTTAATACCAATGTAAGTGACTTATTACTAATATATTTTACTATTACATTTATTTATATATCCTATTTATAGTCAAAAATGTAAAAATAAATGTTCACAATTGATTGTATTTGGTAATTTATCTATTATGTAATTTTACCTTAATTGCATCTTTTTAAAATAATTACATATTTAATTGGAGGACTCAAATCGCCGAAACTGTCATAATACAATTATTGATTTACGTTCTTAATTAATGCAACCCAATGCATTCCTTCATTTTGTATCGAATCTAAATTAACAATCGTACATTTCCAAAGATTTGGTTTCTTTGGTAAATCATCTGTCATACTCGCACCTCAGAAATAGGGAATATCCAGTTTCTTTACAAATACATTAATATCTTTGTTTGTAAGAGTGCATTTTGGAAGACTATTTAGGACTTTATGCATTTTTGCACACGTTTGGAGTTTTTTCGTCCTTGACCAACTTTATAAGGTTTCAAATACATTCCTTTACCTTTTAATGTAACTGCTCCACTAATTGCCGAAACCCCTCTGAGGATTGATAAAAAGAGCTGTTAATGCTGGAAATAGGAATGAAATGAATCCTCCTTTCTTTGTTTATATAACTTTATCAACAATCCAAGCTCCAAGCTTTTCGCCTGTAGATATAGATAGATTCTTCCTTATATTTGCAGCTTTATCAGCTAGAATTGTATCTTCTATATGTCTTTCTTGCAAATTGTTTGTTCGATCTTAAACTATATTGTGTGCTTTACAAGCATTATCCAAAGAGTTTATTCCTTGATCGTTCCATGCCAAATGTTTGGCATCAAATGTTTGGTCCACAATAATTGTATGTCGGCAAATGCAATTCAAATGGTAATTTATTAATCAGTGTATTCAATACAGTGTCCTTTTTTTATATGATTAGTATGAGCCATTGTTTTCAACTGAACATGAACCTATATATAGACTTGCATTTATAGTTTTATATTAGTATGTTATGATATATTATATGTTACAAAATTGCTACATTAGTATGTTATATGTTATGTTAGTGTTTTACATTAGCACATTACGATATGTTACATTATACTATGCTACACTGTATAATTGTGCATAAATGAATGTTATTTAACAAGATGTACATCTGCCAGTAATTGTAATTATGAAAGAAAACTTAAATGAACAGACACATGCCATTCTTTTACCTTCAATAATACGTTGTATAATAAGTGGTCCTGTGTCATGTGGAAAAACTTGTGCTATTATGTCACTGTTGGAACTTCCAAATGGACTTAAATTTGAGAACGTTTATGTATTTTTTAAAACAATACAACAATGATTAGTAACCACTTTGTCATTAATTGATTGAAAGTGGTATTTCCCTTTTACAAATAAAGAAGATATATTGCCTCCAAATGAAGAGTTACCCAATTCCATATTTTTTTACCACATTTTGTGTGAACTGCAGGGTGAAATACAACAATATTTTAGTTTTGGTCGACATTAAAACATTGATTGTTTTTATCTATCACAAAGTTACACACATATACCAAAACATAATTTGCATGATAATACATATATGGTAATTGTATTTAAAATGGACAGTGTGTATCTGCAACATTTTTACAATGACCATGTTTTAGGCGATATGACATTTACAAAGTTTAAAGTTATATGTTTTTACTGTTTGAACAACAAATACATTTTTTTAGTGATTATACCAACTCTTCCCTTATATAAAGGCAGATAAAGGTTTGGCTATGACAATTTTTTATTTCCCGAGCAAGAACAATGAGTATTTCAAAGTTTGGACATAGCACTATAAAACATAAACAATACAATAGCTGTTTAACCAAAAATCGCGATGCGAATTGTGATCTGAACGGGCATATATTACGTAATGTGGGTATGGCTGTGGAAGATAGCGATGTGGTAAATAAACATTGTGTAGAAGACTTAAACACTATTATGCTAAAGTTATTTAAATTACAATCAAACAATATTCTGGAGATATAAATAAAGTTAGTTGATTTGAATGGCATTGTTTAGAAGAACATCTAAATGGATTTAGTAAATACTTTAATAATATGACAAACATAGTTTTTTCAACACAACTTAGAGAAATGCAAGAAAATTTAAGAATTGTAATAAATTAAGTGGTAAATGATACTATTACAAAACAACTTGAAAAATGAATGGAACAAATAATGCAATATATAAGCAATGAATTGATTAATAAAAAATTTGGCTTAGTTATGCAAACAGATCTAGAAAACAAAATAATTACTTGGAAACAAGAATAAATTATTTTATCAATAATTTGAAAGTTAAAACTGTAATTAAATTAGATGCTATTTTAAGTAAAGTCGATAAGATTGATAAAGCTCAAACTATTAGACCTACTGCATCAGTTAGAAAAGCAATGACCTAATTCAAATATAAATAGATTGAATTTAATGTAATATAATAAAAACATGTCTGCCTCTGCTTCAGAATCACATAACGTTATATCTGCTGTGAAGGAAAAATATTTGCAAGTCAAACAAGCCCATATGGAATAGGATGTTTTTAAACAAAGAAATATTAAAATCTGTTACGAGTAGAATGGATACATTGCATTCTGTGTTGAAAAATCTAAAGAAACAGCTTTGGAAATTAAATCGGAAGAATCTTTAACAAAGTTAAAGTATACTCTTTCTCATTTAACAAAATGTTATTTATTTCTACTACATTCTTCACCTTTGTGTGATACGATATTTATTGTACATCAACATGACATCTGGTTACTGGGAGATTCGGTAATTAAATTTTTGCCTGACAATAAAACTAAAATAGGTGATTACATAACTGATGTTAGTGAAGGGTTGTTTGAATTATTGTTTAAAAACGTTCCAAATTGATATCCCGACACTGATTCACAGATCTATACAGAACTAATTCATCGAACGAATGCTAACATTCTCTTAGGATATGAAACCATTCGAAACTACATTTAATAGGAGATATAGTTGGAAGTGGAATATATAAAGATGAAGTTTGTGATAGTTTTTCTCCTATATATTGGAACAATCATAATGAATTGGTCGATAGGTTAAAACTTCTCATTGCTTCGAGAGAGTCTGGGAATAATTCATATACAAACAAAGTTGTTTCTATTATTGAAAAGTTGAAAGAAGAGGGTTACATTAAAAATGAATTTTAGTAATATTTCTAAAGATCTTCATGCCTCTGTAAGGATAAAGTATCCTAAAAGAAGAGTTACAACTCATTGTTTAAATGATCTTTTTCAAGCCGATTTGTGTGAAATGACATTGCTTTCCACATACAATAAATAATGCAAGATTATTTTAACCATGATATACATTTTTTCAAAATATGGCTCTGGTATACCTTTGAAAAACAAAACTGGGAAACAGGTTACCGATGTAATGAAGATCGTTTTGAAAGAGAGAAAGCCAAATTCGCTCCAAACTGATAGAGGGACCAATTTTTTTATGCGGCTTTCCAGAAACTAATGACTGAATATGGTATTAACAACTACACAACATATTCTGAGGTTAAAGACAGTGTTGTGGAATGTTACAACAAATCGATTAAAGCATTAATATATAAACATTTCACATCAAGGAGTACTTACAAATGGGTTGATGTTTTACTTGCAATAGTGAATTTTTATAATTCGAGATATCATAGAACTATTAAGATGGCTCCCAATGAAGTTACGAATAATAGATTAATGATAACTGTTTATAATAATTTTAAAATCTTTGAAAAAAATTTACAGTTAATTGGTCTTATTAAATATTTAAAATTATTTCAAATAGACAAACTCATCCCAGAGTGTATTACCTAGAAACCTATGACGGAGAACCAATAAAAGGCAGATTTTACGAACATGAACTGCAAAAAGTCAGTTCTCCAAATGAATATTTGGTAGATAAAATCATTAAAAGGAAAAAAGATATGTCCTTGGTTCGATGGAGAGGATTCTCAAAAGCACATGATTCGTGGGTTAAGACTCAAGATCTTAAAATATTGTAGACATTGTTTTGTAAAATTATGATACTAAATAAATATTTTAAATTATAATTTGTATTATTTTATTTAATAAAGCTCTTAATGGTGTTTGGATGTACAATCTATTGTGCAATCAATCCACTTGTTGATTGAATTGGTGTTTTATTGGATTAGCATTTATTCGATAATCTATTATATTTATTTCCTTTCATTTATGATGTAATTTGTTGTGTTTGATTCCTTTTAATTATGATGTAATTTGATGAATTTTATTTGTAATTCAGTTAATATCTGTTATTGATTCGTTTAATTGGTGAATCGCATTTAGGTGTTAATTGGGTGTAATTGGTATGTATTGTAATTCATTGTGTTTTGGTGGTATTCTGTTTCATTTGATTCCTTTTAAATGTGATGTAATTGATTGCTTTTAATTTTACATTTCTTGGAGATGGGATAAGAGTTCGTGAAATTTTACAGCTTAAAGAGATTTAGGACATGATTTGTTCAATTTGTTGTTTTAATTTGCTAATTAAAATATTTAGTTGCAGAATTTTTCAACTTAAAAGCATTTGGGGCACAATTCCATTTTAATGTTATTTATAATGTATTTGCAATGTTATATATTTCTTAGAACTTGGATATTGTTTCCAGGAATTCATTTCTCAGATTAGATTTCTTTGGTATTTATAATTATTTTATATATGAGTGTGATGTAATTGTTCGTTAGTTTATCTGAATACTTTTCTGGGTTTCATAATTGTTTGTGCTAGGTTATATTTATTTCCTTGTAATGATACTGTTCTTGGAAAGTGGTAAGTTTTAAGAGAGCAAAATAGTATTCCTCAAGCTAAAAACTTTTTATAAGAAAATCGTTATTACATTTTTTTAGTATAAATTTTATTATTTTTTGGTTTTTTACAGTGTACACTAGTTTTGATAGTTTACACTACTTTGACGGTGTAAGAAAGAAAATTAAAAAAAGTGCATTTAGTTGGAAAGTTTTTTGATATTCAAAACTGGGGTTAAAATTCAATGCAAAGATGTGTTGTAAATACAGCCGCTTGCTCCAAACATGTAGCTGGGAAAAATAGACTAGGAAAGGCAGGTCGCGAAGCACAGGGTTTAATGGAGGCGAGTTACAGTTAGGGCAATTCACGCTGCAAGAGAAAAGTTGTTGGAGAGGCGTGGTGACGTTCTCCTGCTGTTTTGTTTGGAACATATTTCTTAGTGATGAGGAAAATAAAGTTTTATCAGCAAGAGTTGTGAAATTTGTTATTTTGCTGTGAATACGCCAGGCTCTTGCATCTCGACAAATAGGAGGAAGCTTCAGTGTTCCTGCGAAAATAGAAATTTGTTGGGAAGAGGACAGAGGGGGAGCTAGCCCAGGTCAGTTCAAAATCCGCTACTGCCCGAAGGATGGAGTCTTCACGTCTTTTTGCACAAAAGCCTCACTTTGGCCTTGAAGCAAGCCTCCGTTCCTCGCCGAGGCAGCTCTCGTGTTACAGAAGTGCACTCTTGGGTGAAGGGAAGGGGGTCTGGGCTGCATGGACTGGCCAGTTCCCAAGATATCCGAAACCACGTTCTTGAGTGGTGTAAGTGGAAGAGGAGCATGACCTTGAATCGATAGTGGTGGTTGTGCAGCATTCTCTGTGAACAGGCCAGTAACCCAAAAATGATTTCTGACCTTGAGGGGGCTTGGACAGGTTTTGCAGATTGCGGCATTCGAAGGGGCCAGTCCTCTGTAAACCAAACTCAGAGGTGTAGGCAGAGGGGGATGGTTGCCACTAAACAGGTTTTTGCAGTGTTGGATCTATACCAGGCGAGTGTGGACCAGAGCTTTGGAAAGGGCAGCCAAAGACGCACTCTGGGGTGTTATTCCATGACCTTGGAAAAGAACTGTCTTTTCGCTCGTCATCTTCTCGGCAAGGGGTGGGGAGGGGTGCAGTGAGGAGCATCGTGGAGAGTTTTAGGGGTATGCTGCCATGTTAGTTTTATGAGAACCTTCACCCTGCATAGATATGCCACTGGCTCTTTCGACTTCACCGGGCACGGCGGGCTTCGTGACATGACCAAGGGGTAGCAAGGTCCCTGATTTACGGTGTCGGTCAGCAGGTTTCGGAGAATGTTAGCTGCGATTCTCGTTTTAATATAAAATATTTTTAATTTATCAGGAATTAAATAATTTTCGTGTAAACAATGATTCTGTGTTCGGTCGACATAACTTGGAATGATTTTTTAAACTGTTATATCGGTAACTAGTGCCGTGAATATCACAGACTCAACGGAAAGAATTTGTAGTATGTCTGTTATTTTTTTTAAATATATAGTACATTTCTATTAAGTGTTGCGGGATTAAGTTATCCGAGTGTCCCTACGCTTTGATGTAATAATTTGTGTTATAAAGTGAATTATTCTTACAATAGTAAATCTTTTAGTGTCTGTTATAGGACGAATACATTATGTTTCTCATAATTTTAAACTTAGTTGCCTGTCATCCTCCGACAGCGATCCACGTATATAACAGCTTATCAGCTGGTGCATGTCGTACAATCCAGTCATTCATTGACTGATCTCCAAGGCGGACGGATATGTTTTGGGAGCGATGTGATTTCATTATGTGTTTTGTCATTTTTATGTACTTGTGTTAGTTTAATTTATTTCGAAACATTCGTTTTGTTTTTTCATTAAAAACTCCGAGTTCATTACCTCAGTCTATAATCAAATGTAGGTTATAAGTTGACGTAAATCCTATATCCAAGTCAGTGCTGCAACAACCTCCCGGGCGAATGGGCGTATATTAAAAGTTTTCTTTTTTATGCATGTAAATAAATAAATTTAATAAATTAACTTATTTTTAGTTGTGTATTGCATTTCAGGAGTCCCTCGCCATTCTGACAGGCAGATGGACGTGTTTCAAAATATTTTCATGTATGTGTGAGAGGCATCAAGTAGTGTAACATATATCTCGTTATTGTGATCGTTAGCTACTTAATTTATTGGGTCATTTAGTTGTAGATCGTTAATTAGTGTCATACTGGAGAGTCACATAATTGTGATTTTTTATCACTTGTTAACACCAAATGTTATTCATGTAGTTGTGTTCGTTCGTTATACTTCTCCTGGGTAAATTATATTTCTAATACAGATCGGGGTAGTAAAATCACATTGTAGACGTATTCATCTCTTCACATTTAATTGATTTTCACTACATAATAATTTCACACTGTTGCTGGAGACTCGCGTAATTGCATTTGTTTCTTTATGAAACCAGGTTATTCACTTAGTTATGATCGTTTGAAATTTGCAATTCGATGTGTGTAATTTGTTAATACATAGAACTTGTTTAAACACTCATCATTTCTCTTGTGCAACGCTGTTATTCATTTGGAATTAAACCATCTTTCAAAGTCGCCTATCTACCAACACCGTCTATGAGCAATATCACATTAAAAAAAAAAAACTTATGTCATTCTTGCACAAAACTCACAACATATATATATATATACCCCGTCCCCAACACGTCACACCTAAGTCGAGTGCCAGAGCTCCTAGGGTGAGGATGGACCAGAGATGCTGCGCACCCCCCCCCCCCCCCCCAACTCAAAAAGAAAGGAAAAAAGTACATATATACACTTATCACAAAACTATTTTTGATTGATTAAATCAATTAAATTTATTGAATCAATCAATCAAATTTTCATACCATTTTATCTGATGAAAATACAAAAAAATCGATCGGATTAAGGATTAATACAAAATGAATTCATCGGATTAAAATCGGATCAACAATTTTTGATCGGATTAAAATCGGATTAAGACTTAACCCTTTTGATATCAACTTGATATCATATCTATAATCCTACTAATAAAAGCGGCATCCTCTTTGTCTTAGGACCCATGCGTTCCTACTACCTATAGCCCTGAACCAAGCCCGAATACTTGCACTGGACTGGGCCCATAGCAGTATTAAATAGTGCGTGTAGACTGAAAGAATTAAGGCTTTCTAAATTCTAGCAATCCTGTGGTGTATGGTCCATTCATGATTACTTCCAACTTTTCTGACGCCCTGTTAAGATCTACTTGTTGGCTATTCCTCCACCTCATGCGCACAAGATAGTAAAGCTGAACAAAGTTTAGAAAATTATACCTACGGGACATCACACCGCATTTGTGTGCACTCACTTCATTATTTTGCGTGAAACTAATTCTTACTACGCATTCTTATTCAGGTTAATTTTAATCATGAATAAATGTATTGAGAAAATATTAGTTAAAGATCACTTTACCCAAAATATGGTATTTACGTTAGCAAACGCATCAAACGCGTATGATACGTGGTGTATTTATGAAACAATAAAACACGTCATGCACTAGGTGATGTTTCAAATGTTTGGTTTAAAAAGGTGTTAAGATACTGTCAATATACTATATAATATTAAAGTGAGAGCGCAAAAATCTGGCTCGTTGTCTATACGGTGTAATTTTGCAGACCTAGTAAAGCTTTGCACTCATGAGGCGGAGGAATATCCTGAAAGTAGAACTTCAGCAGGACTTCAGAAAGGTTGGAAGTAATCATTAATGGAGTATATGCAAGTTGGCAAGTCCCTGCAGACCGCAGTTGCTGTGTGTGTCGTGTAGAGTCTATTCGCTGTTTCTTCACATTTCATATATCAAACCTTTGAGAAAAAAAAAGTGTATAGCGTGTTTGTTCGCTTCCTAAATAACTTACGTATCACAAGCGTTTTATACTTGCGTTAACATAAAAGTACCTTATTTTTTGTTATCGTCAACTTTTACTTATATTTTATCTATAAATCATAGTATTTATTTTATAACTGATACAAATAAAGACAGAAAGAAAATAGTTGGGTAAGTAATGCCTAGTGGGAACTAGTTCTTATGCAAAACATTATTACACTGAAAGCGCATGAATGCGGTGCGTTGTCTCTCTGACGTAATTTTGTAAGCTTCGTTTGCATGAGGCTAGGAATATCTTGGAAGCAGAAGTTTGTCAGGGCTTCAGGAAGGCTGTAAGTAATTGTGGATTTAGTATTATGACGGAATGTACGCCAGGCGTCGCTATACTCGGGGACCTGGGCTGGCGTCGCCGCCTGGACCGCGCGCCGCCACGTGTTCTCGGACGTCGCGCTGGAGATGCGCGGAAGCAGCAGCTCCCACCCCTCCCCCCTTCATCTATCTCTGATCCAGCCACGAGTAGAGGGGCTCCGGGACTGCAGTCTGCGCCGGACCGCGCGTGCAGTAGGGCGTTTGTGGGCCTCTCGCCGCGCCGCGCCGCGCCGCGTCTCGACGCTCTCAACGCTCGGCACTGCCGTCTTCCACAGTGGCGGACTCGCGACGTCCTCCGCGGCGTCCACCAGCCGACCACGCGGCTAACAAGGTAGGCCTTGCCGCGCTGTCGCCGGCGAGTTTTATCTGTCTTCTGCTCCTTGTTTTACTATAACCTACCTCAACCTCACGTTTCAAGAGGCCTTCATAGGGTAACGTCTAGGGCGGCTTTGCACCCTACATTGGCGCATTTGATTTCACAATGTACGAGCTGAGATTACTCTTGAAACTAGTATATTGTTAATTACTCATTATTAATACTGACTGTCAGTAGTCTCTATAGCGACATGAAGTTTATGAAAAGTATTTATAGTGCCTATGTGCGAAATGCTGACATTTATATACGTAGAAAGCATTTAAAACTAATGTTTACCGGTAGTCATGTAACAGAAATGTTTGATAAGTACACCAACTGCTCAAATTTATACGTAGCATTAAATATTAGTGCTTACTGGCTATAATTTAATTTGAACGTAACGTACATTACATCGTCCCTCTCCCTTCTCCCAAATAGCACCTTCCTTCATGTCTCTAGATCCACCACTGGGCCATATGACATTGAAGGTAACTCAGTATTGCCAGTATATTCTGGCAACAGCAAACGTTCAATAATGGTATCACAAGCCTACTGTTACAGGCTTTAAATATGAAAATCTGCTTAATATACAAAAATTTGAGATTTTGAAAGCACTAGTAGAAAGAGGGACTAGATGTGTGTATTCTGGAAGTCGATAAGCATTCCCATGGTGCTGTCACATGGCGCAACCGTCTTGTTAGCGGCTACGTATGTTTGCAGATCACTACACTCACGTGGCTCCATCGTCTTTGCCCTATTGCATCCTTCTCCATTCATTCTCGTTTTATTCACTAGCAGACCGCCTTCTGATACTGTAGGCACTTCCTTTATGCAAAATTGCACACTCTTATCATTTCTTTCTCTATCTAGGCGGATTGTTTATCATTTTTGGGAACGTGAAATTTACATTTTTATCAATCTAAAGACTGTTATCAATTATATATATATATATATATATATATATATATATGTGTGTGTGTGTGTGTGTGTGTGTGTGTGTGTGTGTGTGTGTGTGTGTGTGTGTGTGTACCAAAACGTATATTTTGTATAGACTGGGAAAATGTTTTACATAATAATTTTTTATCATGGTTTTGTTCGTTTAGAATTAACCTAAATGGAGGGTAGGCTACAAAAATTAAATGATTTCGTAAGTTCGAAATTTGGCACTATTATGATGCGGTCTGATGGCATTTGTGCTGTAGTTTTAATATCAAGATGAATTAAATCTTTTATTTTAACTCTTTATTATGCAGAGCCACGCTTTTTGAAACTCGAGTATGTGCATGTTACGCCATATTTAATCCTTATGAAACCAACATATACTAATTCAAACATTACATTTTTATTTATACGTTAAGGCATTAACTAATCTTCTTAATTCGTTACCACTATGACTTTTTCGTAGGAGTTAGTGTTTATTCAAATATTCTCCGTTACGGGAAGGTTTTATTTTTTTCTGTTGATTTCGAAAACGCTTAGCTAATTAAGAACCAGCCTTCGCGTAATTTCGTTGGCCATTAGTTACGTTGGCTTCAAGTGTATTTATGTACTGTAGACGAGTACTAGAGGTCGCCGGCGGGCAGCCGCTTTCGTGGGCTTTCCGCCAGTCTGTTAGGTATTACAGTGCCAGTAAAACAATTGTTGGGAGGGGGGATCAAATATCACGTGTTATCAAGTTGTAGCGATTATCACTGATGAATATTGCAGCATTAAATTGCAATTGTAGGCCTTGCAAAGTGTCGCTAAAACAGTACACAAAAAACGTTGCTGAAAATACAAAATTCGTGGTTTTACGCCCATCAACAGGCAAATATTAATAGAACGTAACCATACTTTTTAATACAGAGTACACTTTCAGTGTAGCTAAATGTGTTTTCGTTTCTAATGAAAAGGTTAAACAGGAACAGCTGAAGAAGCCGCCTTTTAAGTAACATTAACATTTTATATAAAGCATTATAGCTCATTTTAAAGTTAAAATAGCTGAATCACGTACAACTCGGCTGAGTACTGCTCGCCTTTACATATAGCTGTTACTAGGATACGCAGAACACTGTCAAGTACAGCCACGCCATTTTGTATTTCTCTAGGCTATATTTTGTCATTTCTCACATTTAAGTTGGTTTAAGGACATTTTTGCATGACAGAGTATAAATAATAGTTTATCATGATTTATCAAGTTGTTAATGTTTCACTGCCTGTATCAATTTTTAGCTAATAATAGCTGGGAAGTGATTTTTTTCTTCTTCGAGCGACTACAGCAGTTAAATTAACCATAATAGTTGAGCATTACCATCTTCAGAAAATGTTCAAAGGACTGTCCTGTGTCGTGTCATTCAGTAAAACTCAACAATCTTAAAATTATTTGAGCGTCGCCTGTCGGACATAAGCGTGAAAATTGAAAATCGCTTCATATTACTGGTATGCGCCAAGTGGAACATACATGATTTTTCAACCTTTCAAGTTGCGTTCGATTTCAGCCGGAAATTTGTAAGGATACATGTCAGCCAATTAAAATTGGTTTTATTTAACATATCGAATTCATGAAAGTAATTCACAAAATTAACTACACATATTTTGTGTTTGTAGCTAAGATAGAATCAGAATACGGGAAAAAAAAATGTATTGAGAGGGAAACATTTTTTTGCATAGTATCCTTTTATCAGAGTTATTCTCGCATTTATAATAAATTAATGTAAATAAAGGATTGGATTAAAACATTAACTTGATTCATAAGTTCAAAATTTGACACTATTTTGATATGGTTTGACTGAATTTTACTGTGCTACTTCTAACATCAAGATAAATGTTCCTTTTTATTTTAACTTTGGCTTAAGGTCGTGGGTCACCCATGATAATAGTGAGCTCTGAACTATACGGGTAGCAAGCTCAGTTCTCATCAACTGTGTCCTGTGTCGAGCATTCGAACTAGATCGTTTTGCTTCTTGCTGTATGAGTGTGACGTTTAAGCGAATGCAAACTGCGGATATTAAATATACCCTCCCTCCCACCCCTCCCTCCCTCCCTCTCTCCTCTCTCTCTCTCTCTCTCTCTCTCTCTCTCTCACACACACACACACACAGAGAAAATGTAACATATTTCGTAGCGAAAAAAGTAATCTTTTTCTCTGACAAGTTGTTGCTTTGCTGAGGTGGGGAAATATATCTGATTTATTATAGGTTTAATTAGCAATCATTAGCTTTATTTATTACATGAAAATATGTTATTATTCATCAGAAGTGTTTGTACAGGAGGTAGAGTATAAGAAGTTTTTGCTACAGTGTTGTTAATGAAGTGCATTTTAACAACAGAGAAATTTACAATTCGAGTACCGTGAACATGTAATATGAAATAACTATAAAATACCTTTATTTCCTGTATCGTCAATTTTAAGGTATCGTTATCGTTTAACTTACTACAACTAACGCCAACTTATTTTTACCAATTCAATGACGTAATCATAATTCTTGTTCCTGCACTTAAATTCTTGGCATGATAGGCCCTTGAGAAATTGCCTAATGTATTATTGTCACATTTATGCTTTTGTTGATATTTTCTTGTATCCAACAAAAAGGGAAGTGATATCAATTTCTTTCAAACTCTAGTTAGGGTTAAATAATAAAAACATCCTACATATCCATTTAATTAAAATCGACACAAATTTCGATAAGACAAAAACTAAATAAATATTACCGAAAATAATTTATGTTTAAAAATTATATATTCCGCGATGGTGTCAAGTTTAAAACTCCCACGAAAAATATTATGTCTAACATTCAATTTCCTCATTTGGTAACCTATTTCAGTTCTTCAAGAAAGAGATGTAATACAATTTAATCAATTAGTAATATTTAATTGCGTTGGAGCACAAATACGAAATTATCACTCCTTATTTATGAATGTTGTGCAGTGCTTGTAAATGTATTTATGTATTGTGGAATATGGAATATATTTGCCACACTTGTGAATTAAATTTGCAATTCAAGAAACCTGCAGTGATTTCCTTCATAATAACAGACATTCTTGAGATATGATAGAAAAAAATAGCTGCTACGTAAAATGACACTTTCTCTTCAAACATGATTAAGACACAAACATGTGTACTTTATGTTATAAACAGAAAGCTGATACAAATTATTGCCTAAAACTTGTAGTCAAATTCTGATAAAATCTTGTGTAGCGAAAATATTTACACCATGTCTTGAATTCAAATTGTTTTTTCTAGCATCAAGACTAATAAAGAGGAACACCTAAATTGAGTTAGCAGCACGCGAAGGTTGTATGTAACCTCTTAGCGCTGAAAACCTCTTAACATTGTAATAAGGCCAGCACCGTGCAGAGTGTTAATTAAACGGAAGCCATTTAAAATACGATTAGGATCTCGCAGATGTTATTACAAACGTTCGTATTCTCTTTAAAATGTTTAACCAGTGAGCACTTATCGTTTTAAATTACTTTGTTTTAATGGGAAGGTTATACAATTTCTTTGCGTATTTTGTTTAAGATTGAGTTTATCAGGACTTTCCGGTGTCTCTTTGTAATTATTGTTTTATTTTTTTATTTAATTGGTTGTACGCCCATATATTTAAGGCGTCGCCTATTGAAAGATATGTTTCCGCGAGAGAGGCAAAAATCTACGAAGTGCTACGGCCGACGCCGAACGGCATATGTGAAGCGGTATCGCCTTTACGCGTACGAACCTCAACTGACGTGCAGTGTTTCCTTCAGTGACTCCCCTGAACGAGATTTGAAGCGGCGACCCTACACAATTTTATTGGACGCGAGTCTGTAGCAAAGTTCAGCGCATCACACTGTCGTAGTTTTACATATGTTCTGTTCGTATATTTTGAGAAACACCGGTCTGAAATGTGGCTATGTTGGAGGGTTTTAAAATAATGTTTCCAATGTGTAATGCCTGGAAAAACACCATTCCGCCATCGTCTCGAATGTGCTTCCTTTTCGTAGATAAACCAGTGGGACGCACATTGAAGGTGGCAGGTCGCCTGGGTAGGCCGCCGAACGGTGTGCACAGCTCCAGCACAAAATGTTCTATTAAAAAAACCTCCAACATGTCTGAGTGAGGTCTGCTTACTAATAACATTTAGGAAAAGATACGCGTCTGTATACGTTCTTCAGTTCCTCCATTTCTCTCTAAAACATGTTTTTTTTTTGTGATGAACATTTAGGTATAAATATTCCTGTACAAAACATTAAAAAATTAATAGGACGTGCATCAAGCTCTTATTTTTATTATCACCTCATAAAATGGTAGGGTCTCCGCTGAAAGTCTCATAGATGCGCATTATCGATGGCAAGACTGCACGCCAATTCAGTGCTTTACGCGTAGAGGCGATGAGAGAGTTGATGAGCATGTTTCGGTCGCCCTAGCTCTCCCACGTTTTTAGACCCCAGAAGTGCAAAATTCCTTCAATCAGGCAGCCACCTTAATAGTTTCGTAAAAAAAATACTTTTTTTTTTCAAACACGCTGCATCTCTTTTGAAGTGCTAGGTAGGCTACCACCTTAATTCGAATTCAACCAAAGTCCCGAGAGGAAGTTCTACTCCACAGTGAACTGTTGGCGGATTTTCGTTCAGAAAATAATATATTGCGACTTCTCCCACAGTGAAATATGTGCAAGCTATTTATATTTCTATATTGACCCCGTAGGGTGCCCGACAAACTGCGGTTGTGTCGCGTGTGTATATACACTCACGCATAATTGTGGCTTGTATTTAACTATTTCATATTTTATTTCATTTACTGCAACAACCAGACTAACAAGATGTTTAATATAATGGGTGAGGAATGAGGAGGTCTCTTATGAAGGGACTAGACATTCATTTCTCTGTCTGGAAATGGAAAATCACTTGGAAAAATCCTCCCACAAAACGCCGGCTGGAAATGAACAAGTGACTTCCTGAATACGCTGTTGAAGTCGTCTGCTAGTCGGGTACAAATGAGCGGCCATACTGAAGACACCCAACTAATTTGTTTACATTGAATAACCTTGCGAGTGCTATATCACTCATTAGTTGTCTGGATTTTCTCTCAATTTGTGTTCTTCTTGCGTTTGTGAAAGGAGAATTTGGCATGCAAACATGCTTAAAACTACTATCTATGTTTGATTTATTCGGCGACGAACGAAAACTAATATTAATGGATGAAAATGCGTTCGTGCCGGGCCATCCAAGTTTATTCCCGAAAGTAACAGCGTTTAGTATATTAGTAAATACCGTGAATGCATACGTGAAAGATATCGTACAACGAATGATGTGCATAGTGATGTGTTATATGCGTAAGTTTGTAATTACAGTGTTTTAAATTTCTGCACGTGCGGTTATGACTACTAGCCTTTCTTAATGTCTAGTCTCTTAGTTGTGAACATCGTTAGAAGTACAGGTACTTTTCTAGAACTGCAGATACATATTTTTCTAAATGCCGATTTGCTATTTATGTTTAGGAGTTAATGGAATTAATTTATTAGTACCTGAGGGTTTGAAAGTTTGTAGAGTGAATGTAAACAAACGTGAACTGATCCAAGTACGTTCTAACCTAACATTTAGGTTCCTCGTGATAAAATAGCTGTTTGTGAGCATTACTGGCAAATCGCCTCGTAAACCAATACAAGACTGCACCTTAAGAACGTCTCTAACAATTGTTTCCCCAAGCCAGCAGTTGCAGTGAAAAACAAAAAATCAGGTGTTTATCAACACAAGAATATACAACCAAATCAGTTCTCATTTTTTAAATAGCTATTGAATGTAGCCTTCCTGATTTGATATTTCCATGATTTCTCGAACTCACTTCATGCAATTTCTGGGGTGACTCATTAATAAATTTAATCTCTAATTCCTTCCTTGTATTCCCTTAATTGTGTCCTTCTACCATTCTCTAATGAACCTGCTGTCGACAAGATGTTAAGTTAAATAAATAAATTCACTTGTGTGTTTAGATGGTGATGTATTTAACGGTAGGCTGTAATCATTACAGTAAATCACAACTCCTTACATTTTATCGTTTTCCAAAGGTAGTTAAAGAAAGGAAACTTATATAAAGGCAATATTTTCATGTAACTACACCATCTGCAAAATTGAAAAACGTTACGTGATTTTCTTTAAACGCTATTTCACCCTTCTTAAGGTTTTTTGAAATACTAATTTTGAGGGCAACTAATTGGACATAAGCTCATTTTAATATTGGTGATGAATCATGGATATTTAGAATGAGGTGTTCTTTGTGAAACAGCGAGTAGGCCTACTCTAGCCACTATACCATCACGGCCTCTGTCACCTTAATAAGGGAGAAATTAAGAGGGGTTTAGGTGGTTTGTAACAATCAAGGTGTTGAGAGCCAATGAGGGTGAAATATGGCAGATATGGAGCACCGCTGAAATGCAAGGGTGGAGGAAACAGGAAAACCTCGAGAAAACATGCCAGCCAATAACATCAATATATGTGAAAATCTGTGAGTAACTTCACAGGGAAACAAAGATGGATCACATTGGTGGAAGGCAACATCCTACCACTACGCCCACCACAGCCGCCCCTTAGGAAGGGAGGAGAGGAACCTCATTTCTTCCATTATATTTGGGTAAAGTCAATTACACTGTTTGATTTTTTTTTAATTATTGTAATAATAAATTAACTAATTGTAATAATTCTCTACCAGCATATCATTGATCTGGTTTGTGAATGGGAGGGACAGTATTTTGCACATCAGTATTAAATTTTTTATAATTATACTTACTTCTTTCTTTCTTAGGTACCAGTAATACTGGAAGTTGTCGTATATAATAAATTAGTGGCAATGTACCTACATACATGTATACATACAACATTAAGAGATGGGATTTACAAAAAAGAAAATTAAATTAAAGAAAATTATATAGAGTAGACATGTAATCCTGGATGTGGCATTTGAAAACTTTCGCAGTAGACCTAGGTACTTAATTTTAAAACATTGGTAAGTATTTTGACAAGCTGATGATAATATTTACAATAGTGACATATACAACAAATAATAAATTGTTTTAGATATACACTGTTGTAGCAGTGTTTTTATTGCGGAAAACTAGA
This sequence comes from Dryococelus australis, assembly GCA_029891345.1. NCBI lineage: Eukaryota > Metazoa > Arthropoda > Insecta > Phasmatodea > Phasmatidae > Dryococelus > Dryococelus australis. The sequence goes on along the minus strand of CM057002.1, from coordinate 95,732,971 downwards.
ACTACACATACAAACACACAAAATCAAACAGGAATAGTTGTCAACAGGTACATGAACACAGTATTCTGCAGAAGGAATAGTTTAGTTGCAAGAAGACTACTGTGTTTGTCTGTTTTAGTTGTGTCCATCATTATTTTTTGTTTTGTTAATTTGCTGCTTACTAACTGAACTCCTTCCACGGATTTTTCTCCGTGTTCTTCGTGTAGTCCTATCCACTAGAAACTATTCTTGGTTTGTTTTCTGTGTCTGTATGTTCGTATGTGTAATTATATTTCCTGCGAAATGTGCTCTGCTGCAAAGGCAAGTGTCTTAACACAAATTTTCATTTAATATATAATATTCATATAATAATCATATAAATATATAATATTCATAAATTATAAAGCATGTGAATTTTTAGCTCAAGGTAAATCTGTTTACAAGAATCAGGGTTTTAGTTAAATCATCATAAATCATAGCAACAGTTAATGGTAATGAAACATGAAAGAACTGCGATATTTCGCATGTGTAATAACCGCAGTTTTAATAGCCCCCCCCCCCCCCCATTCTCAAGTAGGCAGCGATTGCCCTTATTACATCTTGAAAATGACAGCTACAAACACTCGATTCATCAGCTGGTTCCATAGTCATCCAATTTAAAAGAAACCAATTTATTTATTTGTATCACAGTTTGCACTAAGAAGTGAACTTTTACAACTACTTTAGTAAGTGGTTCTGCAGTAGTCCGGGAAAATACATTAACATGTCAACTACGAATTTGATTGATGATGCATGTGTCACGAAAATGAAAGTTATCAAACATGGGTTGAATTACTTGCAAAGGTGAAAATAATACCATCTAGTACTGCTTAAATATCTTGTATCTCACACAATGCAGATTGGTTTCTGGAAATGATTTCTACAGATAAAATAAACGACTGCACAAAGCCGTCTGATAAGGTAAACAAGCTGACTAACGATTGCATGTCTCCAACGTCGTGGTTGCTAGGCACCGCAACCGGAAATGACGTTGACTTCAACAGCGTATTACAACAGACATATTGTCACATTTCCAAACACGCTCGGTTAAAATTAGAGTTGAGCACGTCATGCACACATGTCTACACGTTATACAGCAAAACTGCAACTCTAAGCAGAGAATATAAAAATGTGCGAATTCATTTGACATCACGTGGTATCTAAGACTTTTTGCATTCCGCAAGATTTCGCAATAAAAACATGAAACGAAAAATGCACCAAGCTTTTAATTCAGTCTGATATCAAAACTGATTACTCGATGTGCATATAAAAACTCCAGAATACAAATAACTGTAATGGAAAATTGCCTAAAGGATTTTGAACCCAAATAATTATATTATGACTATAATTTTTTTATTTATACATAATATTTATTTTTAACTTAGCACTGATTTGACAGATGAAAGGAAAATAGAAGCGAACAGTGAATGTTGTCGTTCGTAAGTCTTTCTGAGAACATCTGAGATCTGTGATTGTTAGTAGTGGCCAGAATTCATAGAGACTTGTGCGAGATGCCGTTATGCAAATCGTTTCACAGTAATTCTTGCTATAATAACCACTTTTGTTCACGTGTCACTGTAGTGTCCGCAGACAGATTGTACTGACGATAAGCTGGCCTGGCTGGGCCTCTTGCCTGGAAGAAGGGAATGTATCTGTGGTTTATCGTCACCACATGCACGATCACTGAAGGTCGGTGTGGGACGGAACAGTGGCAGATAGTGAGTCATCGCAACCTTCGGCTTGCAGCCTAACTCGTCCGCCCAGATGTGACGGGCGTGGCCGATCGCACATTCGAGTAATGCGAGTGCTAGTTACAGCCTCTAGCGCTGGTCCAGACGGGATGCAACGTCATTATATTGCATTAACACTTTTGTCATTTGGTGAAAATATCTAGCGAAATAATAGTTTGTGATACGCAAGATGCGACGGATGGATTCCTAGCCAGTAATAAATATAACACACATTAACAGTATAGTCTATTCGCGGTTTCTTTACACTTTTAGAATCTGACCTTTTGAAAATCACACCACACATGACTGGGTTGGATATTTGCTATATACGTCATGAATTACAAGCATTTTATACTTCTCATAATGTGGAAGTGCTTTATTTTTGGAAAATTTCAACTTTTACGTATATATTACCTATAAATTATTATATTTTATTTATAATAAGTATTGATAAAAACAGCGAGGAAACAGGTGTGTTGGTTAATTTCTGGTAAGAATAAGTTCTTATACAAAATATTACTACAGAGTGCGCACGAATGCGGTGTGTAGTCCCTTTGGTGTAAATTTGTATACTTAGTTAAGCTTTGTTTTCATAATGCGAAGGAATATCCTGGAAGTAGAACATTAGAGCGGCTTCAGAAAAGTTGGAAGTAATCGTGAATGGACTATAGGACGATTTCACGTGGCCAGTTGACATGGAAGTAGCTTCGAAACAAGACACCAGCCAATGGACAGTCGACCAGTGATCTCGTACGTTCGGCAAAACCACGTAGCTTCCCACATAGCAAACCACATAGGGCCCATTGATGGTTTACAGACGGATGCCAAGCCGGCAAACAGTTAGCATGCACCCGGTATCATTGCTGGTCCTGAAGTGGCACCGCTATACTCTTCCCATAACTGGCCCAGGTGTGATGAACACAAATGGCTCATATGCTGACAACAGCAATGGCCCATTGATATACCATTTCACAGCCATCATATGGCGTACTGATGTATAACACTATTTCTTAAAAATAATTATTTTTACCATCAATACCAACTTGTCTTGGTTTTTAATTTCCTTTACTTTACTATTAGACACATTATACAACATGAAGATATTTTGCTTAGCATTGACAACCCGTGCATGCTAACCATTACTCCTCTGTGTATTCTTATATTAAGATGAACTAATTTAGAATGTATTCGGACTTTAATTATTGACAAACGCTAATATAATATAAATTTCACCAGTTATTCAATTGCCTTAAAATTTACCATGAGAACAAATCGGTTTAAAAAAAATGCAGATATAAAAATAATGCTGTCGCTGAGAGATCGCCCTACATGAATCGCGATACTAACCCAAAAACTTGCCTTTAATGTAATTTATCGCTGTATGTATTTCACCTGGATGCTATTCATCTGCTTTGGATTGCAGTCGCCAGTTATTAAAATATTTTAGTGATTTGAAACAACAAAAACCCTTCTATGTTAATTTTCTAAAGGTGGTTATATATTGTTTTTAACTTCGCATTTTAATTATACGCAGTCATACATGGAAAACATTACAAGTGTCAAATTATTTAATACCAGTCACTGCATTTACAACGTTTTGCCATAGATATTTTCATTACTATATATTTACAAATAATCTATAATTATATATAATGTGTGTGTGTGTGTGCACATATACGTGTGTGTACAGTTTGAAGAAGCTATCTGCGAAAAGTGGGAGCCATAAGAATTCACATGATAAGCCAGCAATAAATATAGGTTATGTGCATCCCATTGCTGGAATACAGTTGGTAAGCAATTTATTGGCCATTAATATGTGACCTGCTTTTAGCCATCAGTTTCATTTTCATCAACAATGCATCAGTGGGCCATAAATGGAATGCCAAGTGTCTTGGTGCCAGCAGTTAACCATAGTAGGGCCAGTTGTACAAACCCATAAGTTTTCTGGACCAGCAGTCATTCAGCAGTGCCAGCAGTAAAACCACAGTCGGCCGACTGTGGCTTGCTACATGAGTTTTAAGATAAATGTATTAGATACTATAAAAATTCGCGAGTGCCTTTGCTGGCAGACTAGGCTTGGACTCTTCTAGGCGAGGGGCTGCGGTGTTGTAGTGGCTGGTCTACTTGCCTCTCACCTAGGTGAACCGGGATCGATTCTCTGCGGAGTCGCTCCCTGTTTTTGCATGTGGAAATCGTGCTGGACGATGCCGCTGATCAGCGGGTTTTCTCGGGAATCTCCAGTTTCCATCTTCACTTTCTTCCGGCGCTGCTCCATACTCACCTCACTTCACCCTCATCGGCCCTCACGACCTGGATGCTGGGAGCTGTCCAAATATTCTCACTCACTCTACTGATTCATCTACTATTTCATTTTGTTTTTTGACTGATGAAACAGTTGAACAATTAAATAATAACGCATAAACTAAAACATATATCTTTTTTAATGTGTGTTTCGTTTTTTATACTACCATTTTATGAGACAACATGAACATTAAGACTGTCATTTATATTCACGTAATCATCATAGCTTTCGTTTTGAAGGTTTAAAGTGCATTAAATATGGTAATGTGAGTGCATTCAGACGTATCAATTGATTTCAAAATCCCAATGCTACCACTTACTCTAAAAACGAAAAAAAGGACGTAAAATTTAAAGCTACATATTTGCGATCAAGGAATATAATACAGATATTCTCCCACAAGAGTAAACGTTAGCTGTTCACGATGAAGTGAGCACTTTTGAAATCAACCTTACAAAAAAGTCACTGCTCCCTTCCTGCATATTTTTCGACGGGCGCACTGAGTGACATTCGCCCAGTAAAATTGGAAACGATGGATGGAAAGTAGTTCCGTATCTTAACGTCGAATAAAAGTGTTAGGTGTCTATTTGTGATAACTTAAATTATTTTTTCGCTTTCTGTTCTTTTTAATGCACGGGAGTGTAAAAATTACCCGGTTTGTAAAATATTTGCTTTTCTAATATTGTCACAGTTACACCTGAGCGACGTATGAATAAAGTGATCAGGCCCATGACAATGTTAACTTTACGCAAGGCAGAAGAATGCATATAAGTAGATCTTAAGCAGGGCTTCCAAAAGTGCTCATTTTAGAGTGAACAGCCTATAACAGCTTGATTAGTGAGGTAACGGCTTGGAAGTGACGTACTGTGGCCCCGAGGTTTTTCTTTTTATATTACTTTCAATTGCATTATATAAACAGTGACTATCGGAAATATGTATATTTCTCGTGATTCTTTGGCGAAATTCAATAAAAGCAGTATTAAATTCGCCACACGCTCCTGGCCGTCACTTATAAAATCAGTGAAATTGTTTCACTGAAAGAACGAGTAGTTTTCCACTGATTCTAAGTGGGTATACTGTCACTGATTCGAGTAGTTGAATTTCACTGCGAATCAGTGGTTTTCCAATTATTACAATTTAGAGTGTAAAATAAGTAATTCATTAGAAGTATGGTTAGGATTAAAACCTACTCTATTTGTGGCAGTAGCCTATTAGCAAATGATGTTGGCTGGCCTGTGGAGGCCTATTTATATGACGGTAAAGATAAAATGTGTATGTATCCCTAGTGCGTTATTTAAGGCACATATTTTTATACTCGTCTCACTGGACATACATGAAAATTTCAATTCTTTATTTATATTGCTTGTACAGAAAATACACAAAATTATATCCTGTCTCCTGTGCCGTCTCGGCAAGTAAATGGCTCTCTGGATCAGTGGAAAGTACCTACACGAGCAAGGAAGAGAGCTAGCAAGGTGTTTACGAGAACGCGATAGATTCTTCTCCTTAATGAAGAAGCTCTCAGGGACTTACTGGCGCAGCACAATCTCATTGGCTATCAATTCCTGAGGCGTCATTACTTCCGCGTTCTTCGAAAGCCTTTCCCTGCCCGCTCTGAAGCGGAGCCAGCTTTCGAGCGTAATCTTTTTCTCCCTCGTTCTCCTGAGAGAGCACACTCTCATTATGTGTACGGCTTATTGCCGTCCGCACGCCTTCGCCTCCTTGTTTAATTTACAGTCATTTATTTTTTAAGGAAACGCAGAACTCTTCAGCTCTCACGTTTCGTTACATTAGGTTTTTGTTTTCATGATTTCAGTCATATGCAAATTTACATTTTCAGGTTGGGCAGCCTACGTTATTTTAATTTGTCACAAGTAAATTTATAATTTCGGGTGCTGTATCACACTGGTTTTAGTTTTGGAAATATACCCGTACCGCTGCAACACCGCTATGCTTGATATTGTTGGCATTATCTGTAACTTTGGCATGGCCCTAACAACTGGTAACCCCTACGTATTAGGGGTTCACTTTATTTTCAATTTGTTTTACTTTTGTAATTTAGTCCCTTTTCCTATTGTGCGCAGTATACAGACCATAAATTATCTTTCTGCCCAACAAAATGTTTTCTATATTGGACAAGATGAATTGTAGAACTGAGATAAACGACAGTCTATTTCTGACTAGTTGCTTGATAACTGAATAAGTTAATATCATTGTATTCTTAATAGATAAATGACAAAAATGGATCTTGAAATCTGTACTAATTAATGAAATTGGAGTGTCTGTCTGTTATTTCATAACTGATACCAATATCGTAGAGTAATATCTATGCTATTTAAACGATGTCCAACCAAAAATAACTTTTTAAAATTTTTGTCTGTCTGTCTGTCTGGATGATTGTCCAGAATAGACTCCGAAACAGCTGAATCGATTTTGATAAAATTTTCAGATATCATAGAGTTTATTTCTATTTAAAATCTGATCTTACTTCATCTCGATATATCAAATGGTTATGAAGGAAATTAATTTTTCATATAATTTTCTTTATGTTTTATATCTTTTTTTTTTTTTTGCAAAATGTATATTGTCAAAAAACATTGTTGAAACAACAATAGTCTTTTGATATAATTATTGATATAATACGCATCATAGAAAAAGTGACATTAGTTTTTGGAAAAACATAGTGAAATAACATGTTATCAAATAACCAACACCAACGCGACGATAAAACTATTTCCGATAGTAAAGTAACAATATTTCAAACCAGTTATATAGGTATGTATTTCAATAACTCCATAAAACCTGAACGAAATGATATTTCTATTTTAAACGTAAAACCTGAGCGAAGCGATGGTCGATTGACACTATCCACTTTCAATTCCTATTTTTGAAATATATAAGCAAATCTCAAACCCCACGCAAACGAAGCCGCGGGAACAGCTAACATTTAAAGTAAAAATGGATTTTAAAATGCTAAATAAGCCTATTGTAGGAACAAGTTACACATCAGAAAATTTTATATAGATTTATAGGAATAAATTAAATTTAAAGTAAGTGTGTAAGTAACGGATTTGCTGCGGTAGTTTTACCTCAATAGATTTTAAAACTCGCTAACTCACTATGCACGAAGCATTTATTCCTGTACGTTATACTATCGCGGTTAGATCAGAGACTGTATAAGTCGTGCAATATTGAATCAATAAAAAACCCGCAAATTTAGAAGAACATTATAAATGCGACACATTTTGCCAGCATTCAGCAGTCAATGAGCAAATGAGACTACTTGAGCAAGCAGAGAACTGTGGAGTTTACCTAGTCCCGGCTGTTGTAGAAGACATGTGGGGTTTACGTCATCCAGCTGTGCCAGAAAGACTTAATACAATGACGGAACCTCCGAACCACATGCTACAAACACGGTGCTCAGAAGTTTTTTTTCCAATTATACCGAGTTTCGGACTCGAAACTAAGTCTCGCCAACCTTCTCGTTACATAAGCTTGACGGCTTAGAAGGAATTATCAAATGGTAAACTTTTATTTTCAGTTTTAATTAAAACTGCATGCACATAAACGCATACAGGAAACCGGGAACCAGTCCAGCAAAACTGAAACATTACTCCTTTTCTGATACTCTCAGAAGCTCACAAACAGAATCATATTGATCAATGTTCCCTCCAACATTATATTTACGTTTTCGAGAGTAGATATTTAACTTGGTATTTCCTCAAATTTGTAAGTGTTGCCATCCGCTATGTTTTCTTAGCTTGTCTTGCGCTTATATTTTAACTATTCCCAATTTTAGCTTCAATTTATTCACTTTGTTTTTTGGTAGTTTTCCAGTCCTGTTTATGCCATTGAAGAGTCCGTGATAACATTTTATTCGTAATCGCTATAATGTATATCTCGTCAAGCCTGATTGGTTGGTTCCCTTTATATTTCGCCAATATTTTCTGAGGACTGACATCACGGAATATAAATTGCATAGTTTGCATACATAACCTTAAGATATTATGTTTGTATGATTGGATTGTGTCCATTGCCGACCATGATACTAAATAAAAATCGCACACACACAGAACTGAGCAAGAAAAAAAAAACGTTTTACTACACCACAGAGAGATAATTAGGAAAAGCTGTTTCGTTGCCAATAGGAAACAAATACATACGTATATAGTTAAAACGACAAAACAAAAAGACAGACGAACAACTTATTATTACAAAAAAGGACACAAAAAAAACAAAGGAAAAAATAACACGATGGCTAAAACAAAAACACCGCACAAGTGCACAAAAGAGTGCAGAAACAATATCAATGGACAGAGCTGAACAATAAAAACTAAAAACACGCCACAGTGAAACACATCAGGGAAAACTACCCCTTGTGAGATTGTGAAATCAAAGAACAACTCAGGAACCCCAAAACTAACTAGAGAAAAGAATAGATAAACCAACAGAGAGGACACAGGAAGATGAAAAAAAGATAACACAATAATAATTACAAGTTTTCATGACGTTTCGGGGCCAGTAATGTGTCCCCCTTCTTCAGGCGGCGAGACACTGGAATATATGAATAATCGCAGTAGTTTTGTAGTAGGTATCTATGTTGCTAGTAATGTTGAATTATTTGATTTCATAATCTGAATCAGACAAGTAATAGTTTTTCCTGACTTGTGGTTCAATGTGGTGGTTTTTTAGTTATTATTGTTCAGTTGTGTCCACTGATATGGTTTCTGCACTGTTTTGTTCACTTGTGTGGTATTTTAGTTTTAGCTATCGTGATGTATTTTATTTTGGTTTGTTTGGTCTTTCCTGCTTTGTAATAACAAATTGTTCGTTCGTATTTTTGGCGTTTTAATTATATACGTATGTGTGTGTATATATGTTTTCTATTGATAAGGAAACATATTTTCCTAGTTATCTGTATGTAGTGTTGTGATAGGTTGTTTAATTTTTTGTCTTGCTGAGTTTTGTGTGTGTGCGATTTTTATATAGTCTCATTGTTCGGCAATGAACACAGTCCAATCATACAGACATAATAACATTTCCATTAAACTTCAAAGATAAAGCCTCACGATGGCTTGCTGTGCGAAATGTAAATCAAAAGATGGAAACAGCTGATGATACTTTGTGACTAATAATTAACTCAATTAATTAATTTTTTGATACATATGCCTATGTTTCCTCTTCGAGGTATTGTTTCCCTTCTTTAAATCAACTAAGGCAGTATTGAATTTTAAAGCCATATTTTCTGACCATTACGAATGTATGGGCACACTCGTAATTATTAGGAGCAAACATTTTTGGTCAATATACATTGCCTGACGTTGACAAACAGAAATAAAATAGGAAAGCACGTACCAATAGTCTGATTGAGCATATTACTTCCTAGCATGGGGGAAATGATTTTTTCTCTGAAAGATCCAGAGTCAAGATGTATTTAAAACACTTTATCTGAGACTTATTTTCTTGATCGAGTATTGTAATTACCACGTTTCTGAGGTGTACGCCCACGAATCACAAACGTTCAGTAGTGTTATCCTAATTCTGATTAGGCCATTAACAAAAGGAAATCTGCAGGTACTTGGTACATAGGAGTACAGACGTAAAACGGCCGCTTATCCCACGCCAAGAAATCTAGCCGCACACGCCAGCAAAATGGCGGCACTGGTCATCAACATGTCCGGACGTCGTTCGCCAATCAGCACCGGGTATATGATCGTCAGCTGACGGCCCGGCCAATATGAAACCTTTCGCAGCATGCGGTAGCCAGGCCGCTTCCCAGAGCCTCGCGTAGCCAATCAGAGAATGTTTTACGCCCACACCAAAGGGACAGCCACACTATTTCGCCACTACACAGTATTTACTCTGTGCTGAATGTGTTCATGTCGAACACTGAACTTTAGTGACCTTGTCCGAGCAGTCGAGTCACGTTCATTTAAATCTCTGTGTCTGCTCTTCGGCGGTGTTTGTGGCTACATCGTCGGCCAAGAATTTTGACGGGTGAAAAGACAAGTGGAGTGGAGAGATTGGGACGGTTCCTAAGATCGAGGTCTTCAGAGCCGATGAGGGTGACGTGTGGTGAATATAGAGCAGCGCCGGAACGCAAGGGCGGGGGAAACGGGAGATCTGCGAGAAAACCTGCCTGCCAGCGGCATCGTCTGGCACGATTCCCACGAGGAGGTTAGTCTAGCCAATAGATCACCGCGGCCTCAAGGGTAAGTGGTCCCCGCCCTAAAAGTCAAGCGACTTGGTCGCGCACGTGGTCGTGAAGTGACGTCTCACTCGAGGGCTGTCGAGTGTCGTCGCGGCGAAGAAGCCGCCCATCCATCACGGCAGCCATGGCCGACAACCCCTCCCCCCTTCTTCCCACCCCAGTCCTACCACTCCACGCAAGGACAAATTCCCTCCAGTAGCGGCCCGCAGCCTGTAATTGATACTCACTTATGAGCCCAGCAATGCACGCGAGTCCTCGTCTGTTCCTTCTCTAAAGTACATGGCGATGCTATATTTCATTCACGGTTACTTACAACTTTTCTGAAGCCCTGCTAAAGTTCTGCTTCCAGGATATTCCTCTCCGCCTCGTGTTAACAAAGCTTAACTAAGTCTAGAACATTCCACCAAAGGGACTGCGCACCCCATTCGTGCTCACTCAGTCTAGTAATATTTTTCATGAGAACAATTTCTTAGTACGCATTAGCAATACACCTGTTTTCATTATAATTTATAGATCAAGCATAGGTAAAATTTCAAATGAACTGAAAATAAGGTAATTTTACGTTAACAGGAGTATAAAACCCTGGTGATATGTGGCAGATTTGGGAAACAACCAAACACGTTATATCTACATAGGGCGATTTTTAAATGGTTTGGATTTAAACGATGTGAAGAAACCGCGAATAGACTATACGAGTAAATACTCAGAATTTGTTAGTTTTATATACTGGCCACTGAACTGAACTAAGGTTCACTCTACTCAGGTTGGGAATAATACGAGTTTCCTTATGGGAGAGTTTGACATAGGGCACATTCCCGCAACTACGTGAGCTATTATACAATTATGTCACTTACAATTAGCATCTTAAGTTACGTGTATGATAATAAAGATAATTTTTTTCGTTATTTGCGAAGTTATTTTATATTTGATTTATGATTACTGAAATTATCTTGTTTCTTAACTTAGAAAATAGAGATGATCCGGTGCACATGCACTAGGTAAGCGCTAGTGTCTAGCGCTTACCTAGTGGTGAAACATTTTAATTGCAAAAATAAAAGCATTTATCTTCCCAACCTGAATACAAGTAACCTTATATGAACCAAAGAACGTATTACATAACATAAAGATGAAATAGTTTCAGTTATTTAACCATGAAAAATAAGCTTAAAAACAATATAAGAAAATTCTTAGCTTAGAGAAAATATAAAAAAAAGTTTGGATATGACAAGAAAAGAAATTATAAAGTTTTTCACATGTAAACTACAGTTAAAATACAGTAATTCATTATCGTTTTCGGCGTTTGGGTTGCACATACACAGACATTTTATTCCGTCACTAAGTTTCTGTAAAGAAGTGATTTGATATCTCAACTTGTCTGTTATGCATAGTTTATTTTAATTGGAAAAATGTTCTCCTCTGTCGGCATATTTTTTTATGTATGTTTAGTACAAAGGATAGGCGATGAAGAAACTCCCGTAAAATGTTGAACGTAATGCGCGTGCTTTGCTACATATCTTAATGTAAGGGCTCGCCTCCCACCAAGGTGAACCGTGTTCAATCCCCGGCCGGGTAACAGGATTTTCACAAGTGGGAATCGTGCCGGACGATGTTGTTGGTCGGCGGGTTTTCTCGGGGATCTCCCGTTTCCCCGCCCCTTCATTTCGGCGCCGCTCCATATTCACTTCAATCACCCTCACCGACTCTCAAGACCTCGCTGTTAAGAGCCGCCAAATCGCTTCACTCACTTAATTAAAAGGGACTAAGACGTGCTTGAAGGTTGAGCGAGGATGTGGAAGTTACGTGTGACTGAAAATCCATCTTGCGGAACCAAATAAAGCCTTCCTTAGGACCTGTCGTTTTCGCCTATAATACGTTATCAGGCTAGGCTTCAAAAAGGCTTTGCACTGGCGCGATAGAGGCAACACTTCCAATACGATAACGATGTATGTTTTTGGGCTGTGGTCAGTGAAAATTATGTCTCTTTGGAAATCTCCTGTAGGTACTCAAAACTTCGGAGAAGTCGATAAAAATCGGTTACATGTCGAAGTTGAAAAATGTTGTATGCACGTAGAAAAAAAAGTGCTTCAATTCCATGTCTAATATTTGTCTAACACTTGTCTAGGTTGTTTGGAAAAACGAACTAAAAATCTCGTGAGGTTGGTTAGCCTCGCTCCCGATCCTATAAGCCGGATGGTTGCAACCTTTTGACATACTGTGATCAGAGAATATCAGAAGTGTTGTCGACTACACAACCTGCATGTCTCCGGACCACTGGTCTAAATCCACGAAACTTTTATTTGTGGAGTCGTATAAATTATCTTACGTATGCAGCCTCAGTGCAAGACGTGAAAGTCCACGTTTAGTGTTTTTCATAACAAACTTTCTAACATTTATTATAAGGGGAAATTCCCAATGAGCCTTCAGGGTATCTCGGTTTCTGTACTTCAGGAAAATCTGGTTCTGGTTAATTCGTTTGTGGTTGCTGATAATTCCACAGTTTTTCCACAAGAAGTAATTCACTACCTATTTTATTCTTTTGCATTCTCTCTATGTTGAATGGTTCCCTGTGCATTACAATTAAGGTAGAAGAAGTAAAAAAGAGAAAGGGAGAGAGACATAAATATATAGAAACATGAAATATACACGAATTTACTACCTTTTGAGACACATGCGCCCATTTTATATATATTTTATTATATATATTTTACATCAATTTTCCATAAATGTACGTTACTAATGTCCTCTTAAAATTAATCAAGATGTTAACTTCCATCGCATAATTCTTTAATTGAGTTAATTTGTTTTGGGCGCAGTATAAGTAGTGTTATGCCTTTGGCGTGTAGGTATGAAATGCTATGAAACCAAAAAAGAATACATGTATTACAACCAGTGGCGTATCCAGGGGGGACAGGGGCCAGGGAGCTGCCCCCCCCCCCCCCAATGTTAAAACCTCAATTTTGAAATCATAAACCTATACGGTTTTAATATTATATTTGAACAGACTTACATCACTTAATTATACAAATTTTCGCAAAACACTCAATTTTTAAATTTTTATAATCTAATTGATGACAAAGGAAAGTAACATTTACTGCAGTGTTCAGTCTGATGGACGCTTGAATTATGTTGTGCTTAAGAGGATATAGTACTAACCGATTTTCTGTCAAATTCTTGTTTACGCGTTTACGCTTTTCTCGGTAAATAAGCGTTGTAGGAATAAGACTTTTGGGCAAAAGAAATCTAGACCAAATATGTACTACTGTACGGTTTCACTTTTAGTATATTACGTGCATTTAAAGAGGAAAAAATATCGTGAAACCGGCAAAAAATCCCATGTTCACTCCTGGATTGCGCAGTTTCCATAAGGGGTAGGAAAAAAGTGCAACTGTGCGGTAGTAGTTCAACGTGTGGGCTTTCGACACGTGTAATAAAGTCCTACTGTTACAGATCTAATTTGCAAAGTACAGCGAAACTACGGAGACACTGCACGTAGGTGCGTAGGAGCGGCGAGACGCCAGGCACGCGAGTTATTGTCGCCCGTATAGCTCCCTTCATATTTGGTCTTGAACGAGCATGGACTACATCCTCTTAATAGCAAAGACGTCGCTGTAGGGTGAAAGTCTCTCTCTTTCTCATTTCTGTGTATTTGAGTGCGTCCCTTGTCACAGCAGGCGTGCAGGCTGGACAGCCTTTACCTACCCCGTTCTAAGAATCTTGAACCACATACTTCAAACACTAACACCAATTCCTGCTGTAGGCTGTTCAGGGTAAAGTGAGCATTTTTTAAGGCCCTCCAAAAAGGCCTTAACCCCTAATAAATATGGTTTATTGCAGTCTCAGACCTTAACTTTAGAGAGTTATGGAAAGTTTACACTGTGTTTATTAGTCGTATTGCAATATTTACATTAAAAAGTTGAGGAAAAGTAGAAATTAATTGAACGGAAAAATTTAGCGGGGCCTTAACAAGTGCTCACTTTACCGTAAATAGCCTATACCAGGCGGTTTTGGCTCCCATGCTAGCTAGCGTAGTCTCACAGTCTGAAGTTTGAAGATAAGGTATTCACTTTCGCAATGTTTTCTCTGCCTGTGCCATGTTGTCTTCGTGAAGTGTTTATTTAGGCTGCCTAGAACGATGCCATTTTGTTTTTATTTATATCGTCGCATTCCACATAACGTGTTGCTGTTGATATGCGTGACAAATAAAATTGAAGGAAATAATCTGCTTTCATATTTTAGTAATGTGCCGAAGCAAGATGGAAGTGGAGATGAAGTTAGTGGTATAATAGTACCGGCAAGGTTTATAATTAATTACATCATTATGTGTGGCCAGTTAAAATGTTACTGATTGTTATGTTAAACACGATATAAAAAGTTGGTGTCATATATTCTTCAATCTTAGTGTTATAACAGTTCCAGTGTGACTTGGTATTTGCCCCTACTGGCTTGAAGAGCCTAATTACAACGGCGAAAACTTAAGTTTATAAACGGTTCAAGCAGACGATCCGAAAAGCAAGTATTACCATCGAGAAATAATTTATAAAGGAGTTATTCTTTGCAAACCTTTCGATACGTAAACTTAATTTGTTACAACCTCTTTGTGCACAGGCGTATACATTTGTTTTTATTTTTTATTTTTTTATGCTACCGATATCCCGTGGCGCAGTCGTTTGGAAATGCGGTTTATGGTTTGGGAGATCCTGGGTTCAAATACCATGTAAGGCATGGATGTCAATTTTAGTTACGTCGTAAGTTATTTTATAAGCCATCTCCTGATACGCCTTCAGACATGAAAACTAGGGAATGTTAATATTTTTATCCAGCGAGATAGATTTGATAGAGGAATGCTTCTCGCATGGGCAGGTATGCGTGGCCTGCTCCAGGGTAAGCTCATCTAGCAACTTGGTAATCCTAGCACCTGATTGCCAAACCACTAATTTAGTGTACAAAGAGGTCCTTCATTAAAAGCTATTAGTAGCTGTTGCGAGTATTACACACGGGTGAAGCCGCAGGCGGAGATCTAGTTTTTAATATTTATGTATAAATGCATAGTGTATCCTCACTATTTTAAAATTAACTGCGTGTTCCTGAAATATGTAATGCAGTCAAAGTTTGCAGACGAGTTCCTTATGATAAAACTAAAATAATTTTAACATGCTCAAAATGCTTTATTTTCCCCTTACATGCATAATAAATGTTAATACAAAAAAAATCTTATATATTTTGAAATGAAGTTCCCTACATACAGGCAAGAAACACATTTAACATAAATGTGTCCAAAAATTGCCTGTTGGATAGCTTGAGATACCAAACGCTTTTCTAGAATTCGTGAACAAAGTTAAGGACCAGGCGGAGTATTTTCTTGTGCATGTATGTACAAAATTGGCCCCTTGCCATGTAATACGAGATTCTCTGAGCTTGGTCAAAATCTCAAACGATTTTTGTTAAATTGGCCGTTAACTATGATTTCCTATCTGCCGAACTAGACTTTCCAGAAACATTTTCAACGCAATAGTCTAGTGTCTTTTTCAAGTTTGTAATGTTGTTAAACATATTTCATAAACACGCTGTGCAGGCTGACTTTGCAAATGTTAGGGTGCCCATGCTCAACCATTTCCTCGAAAAATGCCACAGCAGTGTATTTTGATTGCACTTTCTACAGGTTGCTGATTAATACTGAACAACATCAAAATGTGCAGTTCCCTCTTTAGAATATTGAGAATCACTCAATGAACAGCGCATTTTTGAAAGGGCAGGTCTGAAGATGCAAAATAAGTATGACATCGGAAGTTACATTGTCCGACGTGATGTAAGCGAAGATGAAAAGAAAGCAGTTTTAAAAAACACGTGAACTCAAAATGCTGACTACAAACTTGAAAGTTAAATTAAGGGTAATAGGAAAAGGATTTTCCAGTTAGACTGGTTTGAAAGATTCGGCTGGCTAGCATACTCCGATGAAAAAAGGGGGCATTTTGCAAATTTTGTGTTCTGTTTGGACCCACTTTAAGCAGTGGTACTGGTAAGGGATCACATCAAGCTGTTGGTTACCTGGTAAAAAAAAACCAATTCACCAGCTGGAAGGATGCTCTCGAATGTTTTCCAAATCACGCTAGCAACAAATACCACAAAGATGCCTCTGTATCAGTAAATAACTTTCTTCAAATTTGCGATGGTAAGAGAGAGGATGTACAAACTCAGCTAAATAAGCAGGTCGCAGAAGTAATCCTAAACAACAAGAAAAAATTGGCAGCTATTATCCAACCAAACTATTGTTTTGTGTGGACGACAAGAAATCGCACTTAGAGGCCACAAAAATGCAGGACGCTTATCTATTGAAGAACCTGACTATAATGACGGTAACTTCAGAGCACTATTATGATATCGTGCTAAATATGACGATGAAGTGCTGAAAGAACCCATCACAACCTGTAGCGGAAATGCTATGTACACTAGGCCAACTGTGCAAAATGAGATAAGTATTATTGGCACCACTGTCCAAAAAGCCATTGTCACCCGAGCATCAAAAGCGAAATACTACACAGTATTGGCAGACGAAACAAGTGATGTGCAGCGCATAGAGCAGTTTTCTTTGTGCATAAGATATGTTGACCCAGAACTCATTGAACTGCGAGAAGAATTTCTGTAATTTATTCCGGTGTATGATGTAAGTGGGGCTGGACTAGCAAATATTATAAAGGAAAATTTGGTGCATCAGCAATGAGAGGTGAATTTCGAGGTGTTCAAGCTATTATTGCAGAAAATTACCCAAAGGCATTGTATACTCATTGTGCCTCACATAGCCTAAACCTTCGCCTTGACGATTCGTCCAAAATCCCACGTGTTCGAAATGCATTTGGCATTATGAGTGAGGTGTGTAATTTTTTTAGATCTTCACCTCATAGGACTCAAGTGCTGAAAACTAAATTGAACTCTTCACCTCTGAACCACATGGGCTTGATGAAATACTGCGAAACACGTTGGTTGGAAAGGCACGAAGCTGTTTCCCTTCCCTTTTTGTAAATGATCTGTTCCAAGTGATGGGAGCTCTATAAGATATCAGCGACGAAAACAAAGAAGGAAGTGCTAAAGCACAGATCCTTCATATAAATGTCTGTGACTTTAGCTTTATTATCAGTATTAAAGTTTCAGAGAAAATGCTTTCACTGACATGTTCCCTTTCCCAATTCCTACAAAGCAATTCTATAGATCTAAGTACAGCTGTTAACCAAGTTTAGTTAGTTGGTCAGAAATTAGCAGACGTGCGCATCAACAGCAATGAAGAATTTGAAAATATTTTCAGAAATGCTTCTGAGCTGGCAGATGTTATTGGTGTAGTGCCAACAATCCCAAGATGTGTAGGTAGACAGAAACATCGCGAAAACTACCCAGTAAATTCACTAGAGGAGTATTATAGAAAAATGACATTCGTTCCTTACATTGAAGAAATAAGCTCATCTCTCAGTGAAAATTCTTATCCCATAAGAATATTATAGTAGGATTGCAATGCATTATACCTCCATATGTTGTAAAATTTAGCTTCAGTAATGTAGAACCAGTTTTTAACTTCTATTCCGATGACCTTACAACCACTGACATAGTTATGCTCAAAGGTGAGTGGGATTTTGTGGACCGTGAAATGGAAAAACTCGGAAGACGAGCTGCCCAAGGATGCAATCACTGCACTGAAGAAGTGTGAAGAAATCTTGTTTCCCAACTTGCATATTCTCCTCAGAATTCTGGCTACTCTTCCTGTTTTACCACAGCATCGACACTGAAGAGACTGAAAACGTATCTCAGAAACAGCACAGGTGAAGACAGTTTAAATGGAATAGCAGTAATGTCAATACACCGCAGCATACCATTAAATGAATATGTATTGCTTGAGAAATTCGCAAAGAAGAACAGAAGAATGCTGCTTATTGAAATGTTTTAGGCAAAAGAGTGACCAAAGTAACATTAGCACTTGGTTAATTTCTTTGCTGCAGACTTCATTCCATGCAGTGTTTGATGCTTTTAACTTTTAAATGTTTTTTTTTTAATTGGAATGTTAATACTTTATGTTCTATTTATTGTTTTACTCGTTGCAGAGGCATAGCCAGAAGGCACCCTACTTTTCGCCCCTTAATCTTAAAAAAATTTATCTTAAAAAATAGATATATTTCTACCAGTCGTATATTCAATGATTAGATACGAAGACTGCTCAAATATAACTACTTTGTACCTTGAAATCCAAATTTTTCCGGGGGAGGACTCTCGGACCCCGCCCCCACTTTATTGGGCTCTCGGTATTCCTTTATGAAAATCCCAAGTTGCCCCCAAAAAAAACACACATCAAGGCTACGCTACTGCTAGCAACAAAGGGACAACGCGACGCATTCGTGCGCATTTACTGTAATAGTATTTTGCATAACAACTATGGCCACATACACCTATTTACCTCCTGTTTTGGTTATATTAATTATAAATGAAGTATAATTTATTAATAAAATATAAGTAAAAGTTCAATTTAATAAACAATAATGTATTTGTATTTTAATACAAATATTAAAAGCTTGCGATGCATGACGTTTTTACGAAACAACCAAGTACGTCATACATTGGGGTCATTTTTCAAATGTATGATTAAAAAAGTGTAAAGAAATCGCGAATAGACTATATGAATAAAACCTTGGTGATTGCTACAGATGAATTGAGATATTAATGTGTGTGACCAGACGTGTTAATTAAATACGTGTATGCTACTGGTCCCCTATGCCGATAGCTACTTTCTCTCGCTTTCCATCAGGCACCCGTGTTTCCCATTGACATTTTCTGGAAAATAAAACTGGCGGAAATAAAGTTTTGGACGTATGTGTCGTGTTTGAGCAGAAAAGGAGGGGGGGGGGGGGAGGAATTCACTGCGGAAGCGATGCGCCAGCCAGGAGTGATCCACCCCCCCCCCCCCCTTTCCTTCAACATGAGAGCTGCGCCATTGCGCGGAGTTTCCAGGTCAACTGACAGCGCCCAAGAGTAGCCAACTCGTGTCGACAAAATCACCAGAAATAACCATTTTGTAATATTTCTGTATTTCAAATATATTTTGTCTAAATTATATTTGAAATACAGAAATATGAATACAGAATATGGTTATATATAACCATGTCGGTGGTTTCAGACTAATCCTGACGTTTTACATTTAGTACACGAAATAAAACGCGTACATAATACGCGATGAACAATTTAGGAATCTACCTCCGTAACTACATAATGTAACACCAATAGCGCCCGCTTGTAGTTTATACGCGCAAAGCGTCGTGTACATTCGTGAATTTTAAGTAATTTATCGTGACTGTTCAACGAAACCATTGTCCGTCTTTCATCGTAGTAACATGTCCCGTGCATGTGGATTGCCTACCTGCCAGGCCACTCGCTTTCTGTTTTGAATGATATCGCCATGGATTTCTCGCAAACGGTTCACCTGAGAGTGCTTGGACAAGAAGACCTTTTTTGTTAATGTAGACATGCTGCTTAATAAATTCATGCAATAAATGGCTTAGAATTGTTTGTTAACACGATTAGTGAAAACACAGGGTTGCAACCCCCATCTCCCCATGTAAGAGGATACTATTACCAACCACATTCCCCGAGGTGAACGATCTCCATTATACAAAACACTATTCGCCGATTCGTCGCTTCGTTGCAAGTAGTTTAAAAAGTATTCAACTTAAGGAATTTCAAAATCCGACTTTTGGGGGTGCACAGCTCCCTTAATAATCAATTTCGGAAAACGTGGTTCGTATATTTTCGTCTTATGTTTTCCTAAGCAGTCACCGGCCTGGGTTTGGCCGTGTATTTCAGACTCATCCTTATATATATATATATATACATACATACATACATACATACATACACATTACTATCATTAATTGAAACCATTAAAAATTAAACAAATTCCCTTCTGAAATATTTTAATAATATATTCGCTAGACATATCTACAAACGCGCAGTACTTTCAAGCTCTATAAATTAATACTTCAAATACTTCCCCAGTGTAGAGGTTACTAAAATTTCGCTTACGGCGGAGAGAATCCGTACTGTTATTCCCATAAGAGACAGACTACATGACTATAAAAAGATAATAACATGCAATAAAGCATGCAATATGCATTTAAAGATGTTCCCATGCTCTCTGAAGAAACAAAATTGCCATTGTCTGGTGTCAGAAAGAAATCTTCAGCCTTTCTTCAAGTATACATACAGATCTTCCATTGCACTTTCACAGAAATCGCTAACATTTCGGGATGTCGCTGATATGAAATTCGGCCACCAGTCCACATTCTGAAACACGGAGATGTGCTGAGTAAATGAGTACGTTGGCAATTGGCGCTGTCGCTGACCCCAACTCTTCCCACAACAGCAGAACGTCTGCCCACAACAGCAGGAGGTCTTCTCACTTTATCGCCGTCGTTGCGGGGGCAGCCTGACATTTAGGACAAGCTACCTGACAGATTAAACATATGTCTCCTTGTCGCTGAACCTCGCTCTACGGTTATCCTCTTTATCGCCCTTGCCTTCCATCCGCCATGTGTATAAATGCCCACGAAATAGCATTTTGTCACTAAACGGCGGCGTAAATCACAACCGGATTTTCACAGCCGGCTAGTTTTACAGAGGCAGGTCCCCCCCCCCCCCCCTTCTGGGTGAGCATTCGGTCTGTAAGAGTGTTATTTATTTTATATTGTCTTGTCTACTCAGGTTCACGTAAGCGAACCCTGGAGATAACGAAACAGATATGTAAAGTGCTCCTTGCAGACGTATACTGAGTCGTAACGAGGTGGAGCGAGGGAAGAGAAAAGAAGCTTGTGCAAGACAAGGTTATACTGTCGGTGAAGAGTGGGAACATTCACCAACACGTTAAGTGATATGTCACACTTCAAAATTTCTTAAGTTTCCCGTACTTATGTTACCGAACGACCGTTTCTATTTGAGTGATTGGTATAACAGTGTTTATTTATAGGAAAGAGTACCAACATATCGATTTAAAAAAGTATAATCAGGATATTTTTCCGGGAACATTCCAGCCTTGTTGACTCCTCTGTCTGTGTTGTATGTAGCAGTGTGGCGATGTCTGTTGAACAAATAAACGAAATTATAAACAATACTTGTAGGCAAAATCTTAACGGAAATAAGCACCAATGTATTGCCTAACTGGAAGCGGTACTCATTACCTCTTAATGGAAATTGATGAGATTTAAATTACAACCAAGGGAAATAACATAAAAAAATCTGTATGCAGCAAGAACATGACAACCTAGAAACATTGAAAATTAACAGCGAACAAAATCAAGGAACTAAGAGAAATGTCATATCGGAATCCAGGAAGGTTTCCGATATCCGAAATCAGGTCCTGCAGATATAGAGCTTATGGAACTTACTTAAATTTACATTATATTGTTATCAGCTCGAAAGACAGCATTCAAACAGCCGTGCACACGTATAGATTTTTTCATTTGACTGCAAATTGTTTACACGCCTAGAGGACTCAGACAACAAGGTGTAACTACCGTTAGGGTGGCTTAATCACCCACAACGTTCTGGCGGAAACCATTACAAACCTCACACCACGCGACGCCGACTCATTATTTTAGAGGATTGAAAGCTATTCACGGTAAACTCAGCACTTTTAAAAGCCCTGCTTTAGATCTACATCTATCAACACTATGTATCCTTCCACCATATGGCAATGACCTGATCACTTTATTTATACGTCGGTCAAGTGAAACTGTGAAGTTATTAGAAAAACAAATGTGCTATTTACAAATTTTGTTATTGTTATTCACATGCACTGTAGAAAGCGAGAGAAATAATTTCGGTATTCACAAATGTAACTTTTAATTCAGCTTTACAACATGGAACTATTTTCCCTCCGTCGTTACCAACTTAATTGGCTACAGATACCAGTCAGTCAGTCAGTGTGCCCGCTAAAATATATGCAGGTAGAGGCAATGACATTTTTCAAACGTTGATTTCCCCCGCCCTTTCATTAAGGCTCCATAGCACTTCACGCATATCGGCTCTCGAGTGCTAGAGTGAAGAGATTTGAGTGGCTCTTAACATCGAGATCTTGAGAGCCGATGAGGGTGAAGTGAGGTGAGTATGAAGCAGTGCCGGATTGAAAGGGTGGGAAAACGGGATATCCCAGAAAAAACCCGCCAACGAGATCTCGATGTTAAGATCCGCCCGTATCTCCCCACTCCCCTACTGACAATTAAGATAAGCTAGAAGTGAATCACTTATATTCACGATTGAATGGCCATTATTTATGTTTATCTCTGTTATTTCCATTTACAACCGGCCTATCGGTTCGCTTGCGCCTCCCCCCCCCCCCCCATCTTACGTACACTTACCGTACTATATAATGTATATTGCTGACCAGCTCTCTGCAAATATAACGCCACCCATTCTGCCCATTTGAGTAATTTACACTTTGGGTGTTGCTGACGAAACATTACTCTGCAGGAAATATTACGCAACTTCTGGCGAAATTATATGTCTCGCACTTGCCCTTAACCTTTTAGGAAATCACAGATTAACTGTCACTGAGGACAAGGTTGAAGTGAGCTGCCTATATTCTCCACTACACCAATATCACTCGTGTTGGTCTCTGTATGTCTACTTACCTTCTTTATATTGGTTCTGGACACACAAGACACGCCTACTATGCTCTGCTACATATATTATTGACTGTTCATCGGCCAATGGAGTTGCTTGTTGACTATGTGCCAGTCAATGTGTCGTGACTGATGTAACATGTTTCACAATCCATCGTGTCCATTCGAGAAATTATTAAAATGAACAGTTCTATTCGTACAAATTGAAATGGTGACTAGATCTATTTTTTCTTGGATTCATATAAAGTGCAACGAAAGAGTAAAAGCACAGAAGTGTGAGAGTTTTCTTCAAGAGCAAATAAATTTCCAAATAAACGTTGCCCGAGTATATAGGCCTACGTGCATACTCATCAAAGGGTTAAATGGGAAGGGGGGGGGGGGGGTTGTCAAACTTCATAAGACCTATTTTAATAGAGGCGACGTAATTTCGTTATCAGCACTGGAGGTGTTGAACCAACATGAATGTGGAAGGTGTCAAGCTTCCTGATGTGCATGTGGTGGCCGGTAAGTCTCGCCGAGCGCCTCTTGCAGGCGACATGCATGTCGCGGGGCAGATGCTGCGGCCGGCATGTCGGGAGTGACTGGGGGGGGGGGGGAAGAATTTCCTTTCCCCACTTACTCCTTGTCGGCGCCTGGCGCACGTATCATCATACTCTGCTGACAACTGGCATCACCCGCCAGACTGATGGCGAAACTCGCCATGGCCGCCGTGGTCGCTCGTGAGGTAGCTCTATACTCTTGGGATGGTCCAGTGTAAGAGTGCTCTATCACGTGGATATGCTTTACTACAGGTTGTTCGTGGTGAAGTAATCACGTTTGAAACATGTGTAAAAAAATGCACTACCAACAACTACACGTGCATACTGGCATGTGCAAGCTTCTAGTTAAGTTGGCAATAAAAAAAAAAGAAATAGTTCTTAACATCTGACGCTGTATTATGAGCGTAATATATAAACTTGTGTTTTCTTGAAATGTCTTGTTAAAGAACTGTTCACGATAAAATGAGCACTGCTGAATTCAACCTTAGAAAAAAGTCACTGCCGCTACCTGCATATATTTTAACGGGCCTCCTGAGTGACATGTACCCAGTAAAGTTGGTATCGATGGATGGGAAGTAGTCCCGTATCTTAAAGTCGAATAAAAAGTGTTAGATAACCATTTCTGATAACTTAAATTATTTCTTCTGCTTTCTGTTTATTTTTTAATGCATCGAAGTGTAGAAATGAGCAGATTTGTTAAATATTTACTTTTCAAATAATTCCACGGTTTCACTTGACCAACGCATGAATAAACTGATGAGGCCCACGACAATGTTAATCTTACATAAGGCGGAAGAATACACAACGGGCATATAAGTAGATTTTAAGAAGAGCTATCACAAGTGCTAATTATACCATGAACAACCTATATTGCATATTAGGATTTGAATGATCATATTATATGCTGTTCACGTCAAAGTGAGCACTTTTTAAAGCCGTTCTTTTATGTTACCTCAATCTTATTTTGTATCCTTTTAATATAAAAATTGCTACGCGACTAATAAACACAGTGTGTATATTTTACAGCTCAAAAATTTAACGTCAGAGGCAACAATAAAATATAATTTTATTGTTATCATGCCTGCTAGGAAGGACTTAAAAATTTGTTCTTCCTTTACAGGGAACAGAATACAACACATCAGCATTCCTAACAAAGATACGGTTTTACACGGATGACGAGTGAATAGAGTGATCAGGTACACGGCAAAGTCAATCTTTCACACGGCAAAAGGATATCAAATGAGAAGGAAAAGTATATTCTAAGTAGGTGTTTCCACAAAAAAAGCTCGTTTGACAGCGATAAGCCTATAAGCATGTTGTACGTTATTGGCTGTGCTACATGGTTGTAAGTACACCCAGGTGTAATACCATGGCGTGCCCACTCTCTGGTTGAGCGAGGCTCTGGAGCGAGTCATGTGTCTGATCGGCTACCACTTGCTGTATAAAATTCCCTATAGGGTGGGCTGCCGGCTGACAAGTTTGCTTCCAGACGCTGACTGACGAACAACATTCCAAAATGTCACTGGCCAGTGACGCCATTTTCCTGGCGTGGCTGTTCCACTTCTGTATTCTCTACTGCTCTGTGGATGTGCCTTCTCGTGACGGATGTCGCTCTGCCGCGGTGCTAGAAAATTAAGGGCTTTCAAATGTCCAATACTTTTTTTTGTATATTTTGACATTATTCGATTTTCTGTAACATTAAAGGTAGTAATTCTATGAAAATACCCAATCAATGAAATTGGATTTTCAACGCTTCTTTTGGCATAACTGCTAAAACTTCAGCTGACTTTTTTTTTAAATTTGCTTTAACCATTGTGGACAATCTTCATGTTGCACAGAAAGCTTATATTAGACCGGTGCTGTACTCTGCGAGGCTCAGTACCCAATCATCTTCCCTGTGGCTAACTGATTCCTAAACCATGCTACTATGCTACGTTGTGAGTGGTTCATATCACTCATAACAGAACACTAAGTCCACAGCTGTGATAACTAAACAAGTTCTTTGCCAACTAAGTACAGCACACATAAAAACATTCTTAGTTTGCAACACCAGAAATCATAACCCATTCAGACTCAGTGTACTCAGCTGTGTACATCACGCACGTGTAGGTAATTTTTGGTCAGTGCTGCACACTGCGAAACTCAACGATCAATGATCTTACTTATGGGTAAATGATTCGCACACAGTCATATTGGTATATGTTATAAGTGCCTAGTCTTATATAACTGAAGCCGAGCATATGGTCTACAGCTCATTGGCTGTGGCAACGAAACAAGTGTTTTGTCGGTTTAAGTACAGCACGCATCGTATTTTGTTGTTTGCAACGTCTGAAACCGTAAATGAAAGTGGGTCTGAAATGCATAAATAAACGTGGGAATGGAATTGTTAATACAAGTTTTATTTTAGCTAAAGCTTATTTATGCAGTGGTAGGAATGCGAGGAAGTAACTTATTTGAAATGCGACACTTTGCTTGCCAAAACTCGAAGTTGAACGATTTAGAATTCAATTTGATTGTAAAAGTTTACTGAATCTGACGTTCCACACAATCCATCTAAAAGAAATTCTTAGCCATATTTTGATGGAATCAGAAATTGGTTCTCTCGCACTCACGATCGTCATTCAATGTTCAAGCATAGCCACGAAGGAAATACCATATACCGCAATGTTTCATGCGGCGATTTCACGTTTCTATGAGGTTTTATTATTGAAGTTACACACAAAAAAGTAATTTTGTTAGTGTACATTTAACAAAGGGTTTCCTTTGTGACGGTAACAATATTATTGACTAGCGCATCAAATATTTGTGGTCAATGGTTTTGCAAAAAATTAGACTTTGTAACGAACAGTGAACAATTTTGTGGTCATGGCATATCATTTCGTGAACAGCAAGAGAAGTGTATATTTTTTGTTCGGTTTACGAGCAAGCGCGCGCAGGGTCTCTGATGGCCGAAATAGCTCACGTAACAGTATCACTGAAACTGAAACTACACGTCGAGGTTTCCAAACAGTCACTGCGAAATATCTTTCCTTATTTTTTCGTCCGACCATCCATTTGAAGAGTATGAGATGTGATATTTGACCGAAGTGTTAATAAAGCGTTGGGTTTGGAGGAGGAGGGGGGGAGGGTTTATACCACAATACTCTGTAGTTACACCGATGAAATTCAGTTTGCAAGAAGATTATATGAAGGCCATGTTAAATTTGGTTAGGATTTGATTTTCTGTTACTTTTTTTCACTTTGACCCATTTCAAATTCAAATTTTCATCATGCTAATACGTGAAGTAATTTCAAAGTAAATTCAAATTGAAATTTTACCAATGAAACGTAAAACCTAATAGTTTCTTAAGAAAACTACCTTTTAATATAAAATAATCTACTTTTCTGTCTCACATCTGGATTTCACAGATTAAAGTAGTTGTATGAAATTATATCATTTACAAAAATGTATGTAGACCTATAAAATTACATATGTAGTATTAATTGTATTTACTGTTTGAACTTGAGGGTACGACAATGATACGCAGCTGTAAATTATAGAAACATCAAATTCGATTACGCATTGAACATTAACACTGGGTTAAACGTATACTAGGAGCAATCTGAGAATTTAATTTGTATAGTTTATTGCGATTTCTTCACACTATTTGAATAAAACCTTTGAAAACTACGTAATGTTTGGCGTGTTTGTTCGGTTCCTAAATATCTCGTCTATCACAAGTATTTATTATTCTGTTAGCGTAAAAGTGTCTTACTTGTGGTTAAATTAAACTTTTACTTATAATTTATCTATATATTATAATATTACATTTATAATTAATATTAATAAAACAGGGATAAAATAGCTGTTTTGGTTGTGCCTAATAAGAAATAGATCTTATGCAAAACATTATTAAGGGGAGTGCGAACGAATCTGGTGCGAGGTGCCTTTGGTGTAATTTTCTTGAGAAATCTGTATTTATTGCAGTTCAAGGAGGTGGTATGGTAAAATTATTATCATCTCCAATAGGCATGTGAATGGGAATTCTCAAAAAATTCTAGTTACTTTATTTAGTTTTTTTTTTTGTCCCCCCCAAATTTTTGCTACTAATTTTCAGCTTTGTTTACATGGGGTGGAGGAATATCCAAAAAGTAGAACTTTAGCAGGGTTTGAACTAAAGTAACCGTGAATGGACTATATTTGGTAATTTGTCAGTCATAATATCAGGGGGAAATAACAGAAAAGAAAAAATATAATGTGTCACCAAATTTATATACAAATTTTGGGTCACTGCGAACGTTTCGTTAGAAAAAACGCTAAGTAGCCGTATTACCATGTGCACTCTGTTTCTAATAAAGCATTGTGATAACGGAATGTCCCTAACTGTTTTCTACCGTCAATCCAGGTGAATCCTTATGCATGCATTTACTTACAACCCATTTACATTTAATGTGAAAAATTGTGTTCATAACACATATGGAGGTTATTTTTGACCGATACACTAAAAAAACTGTTTTGTGGTAACCAATAAAAATTTTTTGTGACCACGATTTTTTGGTCAATGACCATGACAAAAGATTTCGTGGTCCCAACAAAATTTTCTTGTCATTATAGTATTTAGTGGACATTGCAAAATGACGTTTTTTGACACCAGTAATTTGTGTGTTTGTAGGCAATAATGTGTTCGTTAGCCTCAATGAAAATGTTGCGGTGATAGCAATACTGGTTAGTGAAGTTCACAAAAGTGTTTTGCGGGTTGTGGGCTTTTAGACGCAGGTATAATATAACAACAATTAAACACTAAATGCGAAGTCATCGGAAGTGGGATTCGAACCTTGAAATTCTTATCTGCGAGCTCGGCGTGTTACCACTACGCTACATTGTTTCATGCACTACAGCATATATATATATATAATAAAGGAATTATATAATCCGTTCATAAGTACTTACGGGTATCCCTGGTGAATTAGTTCGTAACCTGATGCAGAGAACCAAACACAGGCAAATATGGCGTCGTTGCCAGATATGGCCACTTCGAATATGTCAGAGCACATGCCCCAAAAAAAATATAGCGGATGTAGTTTTGCAGCCGTAGCAAAAGTGTTTTACTATGGACGACATGAATTCTATTACTGGAAACAAAATATTTGGTAGCAGGCAATAAATGTAAAAAAAAAAAAAAAAAAAAAAAATAGTTGCAGTTGCAGTGCACAAATAATTTTGACACTGTGTAAAGTTAACATCTTTAGTTTCCGTAATGCTGTGTTCAATACAGAGCTGAATGAACCATTAATACCACACAAATTAACAATAATTCTCCAAATGCACGCGTTTATTCTGCTTCGAACAATATTTGGCATTATTTAAAATAAAAAAAAACAAATATAACAAAGTAGTGAGGGGCGGTCATATGGACCCAAAATCAAGGCCCTCACTGCGTAAAAACACGAACAATTTGAAAATATCAATAATGAGCACTTCAACTTCTCGTATAGAACCTAAAGTCAGAACGTTTCACGACGATGGGCCATGAGTGTTTTTTTTAATGAACTAAACCAATTCACCAACAACCAGGGCGACTAACAAACATGTTAGGAGCTCACACATATTAAAACATAAATCATTAAAATTCTGCCTTGAAGCGGCTTTAAGTTACTTCCAAGACAAATTTTGAAGGGCGACGAAACATCATTTATAAAAACTAAACTCCTCGACAGCACGCCCCAGAACAAACACGCGACGTCCAATTAATAAAACACCCTATCTAAAACCATTATACAGGCCAACCTTGGACACATGCTCTCGTTACTGACCGTAATTTGACGCCCCAGAGGAGGTGATCTACGCCACAATAACGATGTACACCCTAAGACGTGCAGACGGGAAGTAATCGTCGGCGCCTCTAAAGCTCCTGTTGCCACACTATCAAAGTTTTGCCTTCAACTATATTTGACAATAAAATTTGAGGACAAAACACGGCCATCAAATTTTATCAAATAATCTTGAATGTGTTTGAAAATGTCACACTGTCAAATTTTTTTATTGGGAGAATCTAATTTGAAATATTATTAAAATTTATTTTCATAGTACACATTGTTTTTTCCATGCGGTCGATTACAGGAAGAAATGTAAGTAATATTGCAATTTACTTTCGTTTCTTTACTAAATTAAAATTTTATTTATAAGATATATTTTCTGTGCAGTGAAATAATTGCCTCTCAGTTCGTAATATTATGTGCAATAATGAATGCTAGTTTATAGCATTCATGCCCCGACAGCTGCTACATAAATTAATTATCTTCATAACGTACTTCGTTTCCAGTAAATGTTCTTTAATTTTTAAAGTTTCTTGACGTCCATTTTTGTCGTGCACGATTCTGATTGGCTGAGACCGTCAAACGTCAAATACATTCTATAACCGGTCCAATATTCAAATGTTTGATGGAAACTGAAGCTATCTAACTTTTTCAGACAAATATCGCGGCGTTTATGACGTTTCGATGACGTCATAACTGTCCAATTTTATTTAACCAAAATTATTGGAAGTAATTTGACGGAAAAATTTGACAGTCTGACAGTGGCTTAACGTAATTAACAGTAACAAACCTACGCTTGCGTGGGTAGAAAGGAGGAGGGAAACCTAGGAGCAACGGGCACATAGAGGAAACAGGAGAACGAAGCCTAGCGCTCACACGAGCACACCGCCGAGCATCAGCGCAGATGGCGCGACAGGATAGAAAGTGCAAACTAGCGGCACAATAGTCAGCTTTTGTACTAGTCAAACTACATGTTATTTGGCACTGCAGTCTGTTTTTTTACCAATACCAAAATTTCGCCGTGGAAAGCATCAACCCCACAGTTTTTGCAGGCACTAACAAATTTTTTTTTTTCAGTGTACTTTGTCACTTTGAGACCCAATAGCGAATGAGATTCCCTATGGGTCACTGATTTATAAACCGCAACTTTCATCAAGGTTATGATTGGTTGATATTACTGTAGCGGAACACAAATCCAAAGCTCATTGGTTGTGATGAAGTGTTGTCTCGACATAATACAGCACGCATCGCAGAATTTATTGCTTGCAATAGCTTAAACAGTATATTAAATTGGGCCTGAAAGGATTAATATGAGCTTTCGAATTTGTTTAACTGAATTCAAGACTAGCATATGTGTAAAACGAAATTAAAATTTTTGTTATACTAAGGGATCCGGAAATTTCGTTTTTACATTTGAAAAAAATTCTATAATTCACTGTTCTCTGCATTCTCAAGACGCATTTTATAATAACTGACTAGTTACCAGATAAGCAACATTCTACGTAAGCACTCGTCTTCATACGATTTGCTCACTCTTTTGCTTCTTGTTTATCAGTGGCTACCCAAGCTTGCCAAAATGACTATTACACTGAGGCCAATGTGCTAGATGTCAACAAATGGATTCCCTAGATTGAAGGTTTATTAAACCCTTTTGGACTGGAACGTTGCACAGGAAGCAGATTTAACTCTTCCAGGCATAATGGAGGCTGTGGTGTCTGCGCGAACCAATTGTTTGTTTAGAACTGTAAGTGCCATTTTAACGCTTTCATATGTTGGTACCACCAAAAATGTGTTTGTGTGTGATGCTGTTGGAAGTAGCTTTTCATGCAATTACGAGACATAGTCCAGACTCTAGACATGGAAGTTGTCTTCCTGTACTGGATGCCTTTTCGCCTGTGTACAGTATTCAATTCATACATTGCATTGTCCTTTAAATAAACCACAATAACTGTATATATATAACTGGATATAAGTGGGCCTGACAGGAAGTCAGGCACGATTAGCTAACACCACTGCTTCTTATTTATCACCGGAAGTCATACAGCGCTTAGCAAGATGAGAGACAAAATCAACATACTCTAAGTGTTAGGTGTTCACCTTTGCCGCCAAATTAATATCCTATATTTCAAGTTCTATAATATATGCTTTTCGGTGTTGAAAATAATACTTTTTTGAATCTTCGCTGTATACTTCAGCAGACAGAGAATTTATTTCGTAATCAGAACCAATGTGGTTGGTATTACTATAATAGTCGAACACACGCAGATCCAATGTGTTCTGCTATAGCAATAAGAACACTCACATCTCAGAACAGTATCACGGTTTACAAATGACTTACCCACAGAGAATATCGTAGGGCACTGAACCCCACATTATAGAGTACCGGTAAAAAAATATACATCTTCGTTGCGCCGCGGCGGTGTAGTGGTTAGACTACTAGTCTCCCAAACAGGCGAACCGAGCTCAATTCCCAGTGGGGTCGCCCCCGGATTTTCGGATGTGGGAATCATTAAAGATGGGTTTTCACGGGTATCTCCCGTTTCTGTCCTCCGGCGCTGCTCCATACTCACCTCGCTTGACTCTCATCGGTTCTCAAGAACTCGATGTTAAGAGCCGCCCAATAATTTTCAGTCATTCACATCTTCGTTATATAGGCTGTTCACGGTAAAGGGAGCACTTTTGAGGGCCTAATTACTTTTTTCTTTCAGCTATTTTTTATCCTTTGACCCACTTTTTAAATAAATATCGTCATGTTAGTAATAAACACAATGTGTTTATTCCATCGCATTCTGAAGTTAACGTCGAAGGCTAAAATAAAATATATTCTTTGGCTATTATTAAAAATGAGAGGGCTTCCAAAAGTGCTCACTTTAGCGTGAATGGCTTATAGCCAGGGTTGGGATGGGTTAGCTGTACTCCATTGCTGAGCGAAAGAGGGCTTATTGCTGTATGGAGGTCTTAAGGGAGGCGAGCCCTGGATGTTCGGGCGTACAGATATGTTCCGTAAGAGTTGTTAATCGGCGCACTGGAAGTGGCCAGGCCGGTTTTCTGCGGCTTCGCGGCGTCCCGCTCACGTCAGTGGGGGGAGGGGAGGTGAGGAGGTGGTGTATGGTTTAAGTGGCAGGAGGGGGTGGCTCACAGGTGTTCCCGCCAAGGAATGTCAGCCCGCGCCACGCTACAGGACCTGTTACGAAGAACCCTGTGGGTGGACCCTACAACCTTCCAACAAGTCTGCCGGGGCAGGCAAAGGACAAGCATGGGGTGGACCCTACAACCTTCCAACAAGTCTGCCGGGGCAGGCAAAGGACAAGCATGAGCTAGATGCTTGGAGAGACCAAGTACAACATAACGATACTGCTGTGTGAGGCCAGGCTTTGATGTTGCTTTACCATCCAAAACTGAAGAATTAAGACTTGTACATGTGGCATGATCACTACACGGAAACCGAGTTTAGCTGTTTACGCTTGATCTAGTGACTGTTGACTGTTAAGTCTAGCCAGTTATGATCGTCGGAAACAAAAGCAGTCTTTATAAGCAGAAAGAAATGGCAATGGGTGAAAATATTTTCATTGTATTTTCATTATTTATGGTTACTGCTTGTGAAATCGTTTTGGAAAACTTCCGAAATATGACGAGGAACAGTTCTTTAAATACATGAAAATACTGTTTCACGATTAATTTATTCATTGGATACGATTTCACGAGACGGTATAACCTCTTTCAAAGATGTAAATACAGTTTCCAGCCAACAACTGTAGCTGTACTCTGATTGACTATTTCGTCTTGATTTGTACTTAAAGGTATGACATGTAACCAAATCTTAAGTCAAGCCAAGAACACGCACGATCCGTACACAACCCATACACTGTAGCCATAAACCCAAAACCATTCAAAACATTGAGTAATATCCTGCGCACACGGTCTATTGTTACAGGCAAGTTAATCGTATATCTACCTCAACTCTTTTTGTAACAGATAAATATATAATTATAAGCATTGCAACGAACATATTTTTGTTTGGATATGTACCTACAGATATCAGCATAACGTTGTATCATACACCGGGGTCAATTACAAAGTTCTTGGTGTTATCGCCACTTTCAAAGTAGTTTATAGCCTAGTCACAGTTTCTTCGCACTTTTTGAATCAAACCTTTGAAAAATAACCCAGTATATGACGTGTTTTGCTGTCGCCTATCTCACGTATCACAGCCACTTTATACTTGTATTTACATAAAAGGGCCTTGTTTTGGTCAAATTTAACTTTGACTTATAATTTATAGCTTTTTAATTAATAATTAATGCAAATAAAACATAAAATGCAGTCGGTTTGTTGATAATGCCCAGTAAGAAATAGTTTTTATGCAAAATATAATTTCACTCAGTGAGCATGAATACTGTGAATAGTCAATATGGTGTAATTTTCTATGCTTGTTTTAGCTTTGTTTACATGAGGAGGAGAAATATCCTGAAAGTAGAAATTTAGCAGGGCTTCAGAAAAGTTGGAAGTACCCATGAATGGGCTACATGAAACTGAGAAATATACAGTAGTCTCAACAACACATACACACACGTATATGTATATATATATATACATATACGTGTGTGTATAATACAGTAAAGGGTCTGAATAATTTTGCTCATCACAACTAAACTACTAGCAGTATTCCGATAGGATATTGCAGGTAAGACTCGTAGTAATATTACCAAATATGCAATAATTTATGTTTTATTTTAAATCCTATTACAAATCTGCCAATTACAGTTATTTTCTTTGTATCATGCAGGTATTGGAAACACGTGGATAGTCTCACCAGGGCATGTTGCTGCGGTTATCTAGCTAACTCATCGTGTAGCGTAACAGTACACGTTTCCCCAATGGCTTATTTGGCGCATTGACAAATCTGATATTAGGACAGAAATTCACGACTAGGGAACCTCGATGACTGTAATCGTTTTCCAATCGGCCTTTGTACCTGAAGTTTGGGGGGAATGGGTTAATGGGGGCAGGGGGGGCGAGGAAACCACTAAGGAGTATGAAGAATTGAAATTGAATCACAAGATGTGCCACATGTTAAAACAAGTTAGTGTGTTCGGGGTTCTTCCAAGCGCGCACTTGAGAAAACTGCCAGTGCATGTAAAACGTAGCGCAGTGGTGGCTGCTGAGGTAGGGTTGCGGGACGCAGCCCTACTAATAAAATCTCCGAACTCATACCTCTACTTATCTGCTGCTCTGTAAATAATACTGCGTACGAATACGGAGGTTATTTCGCAGCTAATGTTTTTGAGATGGACGAGACTCTTGTCACGAGAGAAATGTTTTTTGGAAATGTCTAATGGCGGGGCGGCAGATTCTTCGCCCCGAAGTGGGTAAAGCTAGTAGAGAGAGATGATCGTAACAATGGACTAGGTGCGCTACGGGAGGGAGGGGAGGCTTCGGGGGGGCTCGGCCCTTTTCAGCCAATCGCATGCTGTAAGTCGGAGAGAGCTGGGCGCGGCCCTGTTCAAACAAAAAAAAAAAAAATGGTTTCCTGTAACTTGATAAAGCTACCAAAACTACATGTTTTGTAAGCACACTTTCGCGCTCGACTATTTTGCAGTTGTTGAACACATTTCTTAACAATGCTTGTATTTATTTCGAATATTTTTTATTTATAGATATCGTTAAAACTCGCGTGCGCTTCAAATATAGCGTGTAATACACTGGATAAGTTTGTTGTTAATTAATGATGAGCTATGAGCATCGGTCAGAAATAGGGTTGAATTGTGAATTGTTGTTAATGTCGTGTTGTGTAAACTTGTAAATAATTGTTCATTCGGCGAGTAACATTTTAAACCTCATTACGACAAATATTCTCAATTACGAGAATAAACTAGAGGTACATAATCTGGGACCAGCATGGCCACAGTTAAATATAATTCAACAACAAAGCCAAGGTAGTAAATGGTTCGTATACGAGAAAATTCGACGTAAGTACATACAATTTCGCGGACTGGCTATGCGGGTGTGAAGTTGGAAATGTGTTGTTTTGTTTAATGTTTTTTGCTAATGAAACCTAATGATCTTGCGTGGACTGTCAATGAGGTAAAATATTTAAAACATTTGGGAGACAAAGTTAAAAGACACAAATCATGTCCACAACATATAACAAGTGCCATAAAATTTTCATTGCTTGGTAAGGCGAACATACATTGCCATTTCGATAGCGCGTACAGGTTGACGAATGGATTTTTTTTACAAATATAATAATTAAGATATGGCACTTTCATCTTCTAATTTAAATTCGACATGAATTTTGTATGCACTGTAGGCTATGTAAATTAGTATTTGGTTTTAAATTATTTGTTTTAGTATATTTAAGTTATCATCATCATTAGCATGGTAGAATTGGTATTATTATGTTATCTCTCGTCATCTCGTGTAATGTAGCACACCATGTAGGTACTGGTTGGAAGGCATATAACCTAAACAAACTTAAAACAAATACATACCTGTGGTAGTGATTAGATCTGAACCAGCGGCCACAATATGTTGACCATTACAAATCGGGCGATGATACATTTTTCTGCAAACAACCACACTTATTTTTTGTATTTAGCTACATAAGCTGTCGTACGCAATATATTTACCACTGTGTCTATTTAAAAAATGATATTTGTAATGATATGAGTTAGGATCACTACAGCCCTCCCAGTTTAAAAAGTCACCAGCCGCCACTGCGTAGAGGTGTGATAGTTAATTTAGAGTCTTAATAGATTACTGTACTAAATTATGCGGTGCGAAATTTTTGACGTGAATACATCTTTATATTTGCAACCATGCTGAGAGAGAGTCCGGAAAATCCGATGATAGCAAAATCGGGGGATAGGCTAGAGTGTGGCATTGCAGCTCCGATTCTATCTCCTATATTCTCAATTCAATTACACCACTTGATTTTCAAAGGATCAAAGAATAAGTTACGTTGAGTGAGGACTGAGAAATATCGCGCGTGGGAGAGGATTTGGGGGGGGGGGGGCAATTTTGAGTTCGTTTCGCCGCGTTTCATAACTTCCGCGTAACATAACTTTTGGCTAGGAGAAGCTACGACGCTTGTTTAGGTTTCAATCGACAGCTCTCGTCAAGATTAATTGATTATGTATATAAAACATTTGCGTGGTTTGGTTGTGGTGAAATTGTATGCGTGTAATGTAAAAAGTTAAGAAAGCTTAACACATTTTCGGCCTATAATAGTCAAAAAGCCAAGTCGAAATGCAGAAATCGTATACAGTTGGAAAGAGCATCCCGAAAGTAATCCAGCGATACCCGTAAAACCCCACATGATCGAGTGAAGCGGTGCCGGGAACGTAAAATAAACACCAAGGCGTCCGAGCGTGTCAACGTAGGCGTATTCACGCAAAACAAACGGCCGTGTCTCCAACACAGCCAAACGCAATTTTTTTAAATACGGTTGTTGCTACCTGTTTATACTTACGACACCCAGTTGATTACTGTACTTGGGATAGCCATAAAATATATGGCCTATAACATCATTAAGTTAGGGTAGTTATATCTTCAGAATCTTGTATTTAATTGGTTTAAGATCGCCATTTCGTTGAGAACCTTTGAACTAGTGAGACCGTACCTTTTGCCAAAACACACTCATAGTTGAATATTGTAGCCTCGACTACTTAAGCGTACATAACATCGTCTAACACTTACGTTGAGTGTATGTTGGCTTTTACTCACTGCCCAGTTGACTCACTGCTCCGATTTACTAGCAACTTGTCAGTAATAATTGTCAGTTGGAGAGCGGTCATGACAGGTGGCTGTTACGTGCAAACACGCAAGATCATCAACTGCCGTGGCCATAACACATAAACGAGACATTAAATATCGCCGGAGAGTCAAATTGATAGTTATATAATGACGGGAGGAAAATGACGCTGGCTGTTCTCGCCCGTAACAGTAGTGACTTCTAGGACGACTGGCTGAATTGCAGCGCCGCGTGTCACAACACGCATGGATGTTTTTTTCTATATAACTAACAGTAATTACTCCATTCAGGCCCAGCGTACACAACTGTGTACAATACGCATGTGTAGGTAATTCTTGGTATGTGCTGAACACTGCGAAACTCAATTACCAATGATTAAAGACAGGTGTTTTTCGCGAAAAGATTTCAAGACCAGTTGTACT
The DNA here is from genome assembly GCA_029891345.1 of Dryococelus australis. Taxonomy (NCBI): domain Eukaryota; kingdom Metazoa; phylum Arthropoda; class Insecta; order Phasmatodea; family Phasmatidae; genus Dryococelus; species Dryococelus australis. Next base: position 95,695,556 of record CM057002.1, on the reverse strand, counting down.
CCAAAACAATTGCCTTGACATGCACGATCGTGGTTGGATGATTTTAAATGTCACGAGCCTCAAATGTCTGTCCGCGAATGATGGGCGTTCAGTATAGGAGTACTTTATTACAACTGGCCCAGTCAAATAAGAACATGTCTGCTATGTAGAGACACGGTCAATAACCAAACAAAGTTGTGGTTCCGGACGTAGGATATTGAAGTCTAGCACAGCCATAAACATTGTCACGAAATACACCTGTCTCTACCAATTATCGTGCCTGTGGTCAAACAATCTTATTGGTCTAGGTCGTAATTTGTTCATATAACTGTAGCCGAACATATAGCCTACATCACATTGGCTGTGACAACGAAATAACTGTTGTATCGACTTAAGTACAGTACGAATCATGAATTTTTTGTTTGCAACACATGAAACCGAAAATTAAATTTGGTCTGAAAGGGTAAAGGTGGTACACAGGTCAACTAAGCACTTTTAAACATAGCGTCGCCGCTTTTATTTTCTCGAAAACACTGACTAACCTAAATTAACAATTTTTACAGCGAATGGTGGAAAGTAGCTTCAAATCACCATACCGTCTATTATTAGGGGCACCCGAATTTTGCGACCAGTTGTATTTCATAACACTTTAGCTCAGATCCATTTTGTGATTGGGCGATCTACATGTTACGCTTCTTAGGTTCCTGCCCACGAATCAGATATGTATAGTATCAGAGTAACTTAATTCTGATTGGCCGGTCAACTATGAAAATGTCTTCTCACAGACACACGCAGCCAGTAAGCAAAACGAAATTGCTGGTACGCTCGTAGAGTATTGAAATCTAGCATGTGCGAGAATATTTTCGCGAAACCCAGGTGTCCCTACTTATTATGTACTGCACACACACAAAATTCGTGTTATTATCTGAAGACAGATAGACTTCAAAAACATGTGCGTTTCTATTACTTTTGCCAGATTTTAGTTTGCTCGACACGTCCTGTGCGGCTTTGAATCGATCGGAAGTAACTAATGATAAGATTGGCCAATCATACTCAACTAAATCGCAAGGGAAACATGAGTTCCTAGTTTTGCAGAAGCCAATAAACAAATGACACTGAATTCGATTTTGTAGTTCCATGCTTACAATGTGTAATTTTCAGATTATTGATGACTTTCTAATATCCTATACATTAGAGAATAAATAAGATTGACTGTAACATATTTAGTTATATTTGTAACAGTTCAGAAGTATTACTAAAGCAGCACTTTATTACTGGTTGTTACGAGTACATGGGCCCGTTGCAGTTTTTCGCGCTTGGGGCAGGTCAACACGGGCGACAATAACACGCGCTCCCATACGCTGCAACGTTCCGTTGATAGCGGATAGCGAAGTCATAATAAACGGAGCAAGTTGCACTAAGAAACAGGCGCAGGGAAAGAATCAGCAAGGGCGTGTAGTAAGAAACTATTCCAACATTCGTGAAACAATGGAAAACCGAAATAAGGACGAACAGACCGGGATTCGAACCCAGGTGCTCCCGTATGCGAGTTCAAAGTATTACCACTTTACCATGTTGCTGACGTGTATAACTGCACTTAACGATACATGCATGAGGTTTCGCTCCTGTAATCTTACGTTTCTAGCCTGATTATATGATCAATGAGATACGGTTAACTGAAATTAATGAAGAAATGTTACGGAGTGACAAACCTCCATTTAAAACATGGACCTATAGTGAACCAAGAGGTAACTAACTTGTGTACCGTACACAATTCTTTACTTTAACTCATAGCAGGTAGTATCGCTTAAGAATTATGAAACTATTTCAATAAGAGTGGAGTGGAAAGATATGGGTGACTCTTTAACAACGAAGTCTTGAGAGCCGATGGAGGTGAAGCGAGGTGAGTATGGAGCAGCGTAAGGGCGGGGGAAACGGGAAAGTTGTCGAGGAAACCCACCGACCAGTGCCATCGTCCGACACGATTCTCACGTGCGAAAATCAGGGAATGACGCCGCCGCGACTCGAACCCAGTTCGCCTGGTGGAAGACGAGCCCTCTAGCCACTGCATCACCACGGTGCCTGCTTCAATATGAAACGGGCAGCAAGCGTTCACCGTGTAAAATGTTGCATGTTCGGAATTAAATATCATGTATAAAATCCATTCACGGTTACTTTACACATTTATGAAGCACTGCTAAAGTTCTAATTCCAGGATATTTCCTCGCTTCGTGCAAATTTAACTTATTTAAGTCTATTAAATTACACCAGAGGACAACGCACCGAATTCGTTATATTTTTTTATGAGAACTATTTATCACTAGGCGCTACCAACACACATGTTTTTCACTGTTTTTATTCATATTTATTATAAATGAATTATTATAATTGTGAAATAAATACAGGTGAAACTTTAATTCAACGAAAAGTAAGACACTTTCATGTTAACAAAAGTATAAAACGCTTATGATACATGGCATATTTAGAAAATAACTAAGTATGGTAATACATGAGTGATATTTCAAAGGTTTGATTCAAAAAGTGTGAAGAAACCATGAATTGAGTACACTTCAAATGTTTTGTTAATTTTAAGCTCTTAATATATTCTCGTGAATATATTCGTTGACCTAAGACATTCCGTAGAATAAATCAATTCACTGTCAGTGGTGTGCGAAGTCAAAAAGCAGAACCAGTTAAGACAGCTCCTTTTCCTTAAGATTTGATAATGATATTAATTAGCTGCTGTTGGCAAAATAAAATTTTGTTATTGATCGCTGCTTAAGGCAAGGACCGACAGAAACATTTCTCATAGGCTCTTGTCGTGCAAGTTGTTATGAAGAATTCGTTTGTTCTTGTCACACCAAAACTCTTCATCTATTGCAACGTGTCTTACGAAAAATTAATGTTTAATGAAATGGGTAAAAGCTTGTCCGAGATATGTATGGAACCAATTCTGTGCTTCGTTATATAATTATAACAGTTTTGGTTTAGAGTTATCGTTGTTCGCAAGTATAGGGCGTTGTACAATTATCCAGCTAAATAAATTAAATTCAGCTGACCGATTTACATTGGATCCGTTTCCACTGGTTTTGAACCATATTAGTTTGGTGTGCTCACAGTCTAGCCAGTCCAGTCATAGGAAAAGCAACTTATAATCGTTAACTACCAACTTCTTTTGGCTTTAACTTCCGTTTTAACCATATCTAACTGCCGCTGGTCCCTTCACAGGGGTCAGCGACAGCACAAAAGCCCTGAATTTCAAAACACCAGCAGTTCATTAACTAGACTACCGCCCTTTTCACCGCGCAGGCAAGGGAAAGGGCGAAAATCACTGATTTGGAAACAGATCCTAGGCGCTACCCTGGGATTATTGTAGAGTTTGTGTGCTTTGCAGCAAATTTAAAAAAAAATTATTGGTGTCTAGGGGAGAGGGAGTTAGCTTCTGTTCTCCTCAACAACTTAAATATGACAACCGTGTGGGTGGCCAAGGTTCCTCACAAGGGAGCGATCCACCCCCGTGCTGAGGGAGTAGTGTCCCAGTAATGTAACTTGGCGGTGCTCACAGTCAATGATGGTCCGTACACAGCCCACCATATAGTTCGGAGTCCACTGCAGTCAGTAGATCTGGTCGCTTTGACACTTTCTGTACACGTCCGCGGGACGCAAATTCTAATTAGAAACCCGAGGAAACATCTGCCGTCGCTGGATCACTCATGAAGACGAGCGATTCACTTATGCGATTTCAAGGGCGCTTGTTGCCAAAATATTCGGTATTTTATATCTGTACGAAATTTTGTTCAACTGGTAGGCATTTCTTACATGTATTATTTCTTCGAATAAGAAAATCTAGATCTTATGATGCCATATCGAAATCACAATTTTAAATCTATACATTTTCTTAAATAAATGCTGCTTAGCTTACGTTGAAATGAATTAAGACACGGTCATTCAGCCACTATTGTTAAATTTACTGTAAATGTTCTCCTTTATTTTATCGTAGGCCCCATAAACAATAAAATTGTGATTCTGATATGCCATGATATCAAAAACTATCCGATATAAAAAAATTATGCTAGGAAATAGTACCTACTTACAGGCAGTGACCCGAAAATATCGCGAATTCATTTCAGGATAAGCTTGACTTGGAACATATCCTACCCATTTGATTACTTCCTCAATTTGACCGCAGTTTGTTAGCCATCCCTGGAAGAGGCCTGAGTCAGTATCTGAGCAGCGAGAAAAGGAGAATGGAATCACGTGCTGTAATACATTTGGAGCATCATCCAATGAACAGCTAGGTGTGAGCCGAGTACACAAAGGACTGTGGAGTCTACCTTGTCGCAAAATTAATCCGCGAATTTCCCGGCTTACGGTGAAGTGTTGCAAGATAAGTAGGTGCTTACTCAGTGCTGTACACACTCGGCGCACGCAGCAGGAACCAGTAACCAGAGTGAATGTACTGCGGCCACTCACGAGAGAGCGGCGAGGCATCCATTACATACGTACCGTGACGTCAACTGCACTACTATACGTTTAAGTGGCCGTTGTGTAAACTAGCAAACGATTAGGTACAACACAGAGCAAAACACAGCTTACATTTCAACAGTTCACCACACGCTGCTGCTCTACTTACAAGTAACGTCTACGAGTTGAATGGGAAAAATATAAAACAATAAATACCTGGTGGCCAGTGCCCTTAGCAAGTCGCAAGGAGGGTGTAGAGGAATGCAGAGGAACGGATACGCTAACAGGTCGCCCGTCGGGCTGGGTGTCTGGTTCCTAACATATACTAAAAATGAGGTAGACCGATCTCGCTGGCTGCGCATAACCAGTCTCCGTGTCCCAACATTCAACTGCTTTTCTGCCAGTACGGCTAGCAACTACGGCGTGGATTGGGTTTGAGGTTAGAACACTTTTTAGTAAACAAGTACTGTTGAGATGTTTTTATACTTAATCTAACCAATTTGTAATGCTCTTTGATTAATTGAATAAATTCAAACTGGTTAAAGTATTTTATTAATATAATATTGCTTGTCGTTTAAAATTTAAGACATAAACGAACACGTTAATCAGTGTTGACCACCAGTTGTGTTCCTGTGGGGTAGGTCAATGTTGGGTTCATGTGCAGAAGACGAATAAGCGGTCTACCTCATCTTTAGTATACGGTTCGTAATGGGTGCAACACACGGCCGGCCCAGCAGGAACGGCACTGCTCCATCAATCAGCGTTCGTCTGGCGCCTCGCTATCGTTAGGAGCGGCGGATCCTCGCGCAATTACTCTCTAGCGTGGCGTCGCGTCACACAATGCCGCCAGTCTGCATGCCTGCCTGTAGCTGTTCCCCCCGCTCCAGCACAGAGCAACTCAATGTCGGTTCTCGATCAACCCCGTGTAGCATACTCTGCATACAGTCTATTCACGGAAACTTCACATTTTTAGAATCAGAACTTTGCAAAATCACCCCATTTATGACGTGATTGGTTGTTTCCTAAGTATGCCATCTATCACTAGCCTTTTATACTCCTGTTCACATAGAAGTACCTTAAATTTAGAATTAAGTTTAACTTTTACTTATATTTTGTCTATAAGGTATAGTATTTCATTTATAATTAATATAAATAAAATACTGTGAGAAAACACGTGTGTTGGTAACGCCTAGTAAGAAATAGCTTTTATGCAAAATATAATTACAATGAGTGCACATGAATTCTGAGGGTTGTCTCTTTAGTGTACTTTTCTAGACTCGGTTTAGCTTTGTTTGCATTAGGCGGAGGAATATACGGGATATATAACTTAAGCTGGGCTTCAGAAAATTCGGAAGTAACCGTGAATGGACTATACAAAGTTTACAATAATGTGTAGTTCACAGTGAATGTACAAGTCTTATTTTCAACCAATCAGACGCGACTATAAATTAATTTTATTTTTATTAAGTAGTGTTTTATAAGCAAATGTAACAATTTTGACATGTTATTTAAAGGGGAAAAGGAAAATAATAACGTAAGTTTTCTTTTATATATTAGATATTCAAATAAGTGCAGTCTATTAGTTCTTGGGGATTTATTTTTGATGCATATAAACTTACTCTGTGTACGCAACGGAAATATTTGTACACACAATAAATTATTTAATTATGTCTTATGTACTTGACAGAATATTTTCTGTAGCATTATACTTAAATGGGAAAAGTCGCTAATGCAGTTCGTCCATATCAATCATCCACATATTATGTTGGTACCTTTTAAAAGCAGTCGTTTAAACATGACAATTAGTTTTTGTCATATTGAAGTACTCCAGCGCCACCCAACATATTTTGAGAGTTGTATTCCGGATCGTTGGGAATATTTTCAGTGATATATATATATATATATATATATAAAATCGAAGAAGAAGCGGCACAGCAGTTGGCGCGATGGACCCACTTTGGGAGTTGACCCCGGATACGTAATACGTGACTTAGACCTGGCCGACCCCACTAGCTCACATTACATCACGTGTCACACCTCCGCTACTCAGATCACGTGTTCACACGCATTTACTTTTAGCTCGTGATTTACTGAGGAGAGCAGCGTCAATATTGCAGACGTTAAAATATCTACATACCTCCAGAAGCATATTAAAAAAAAACCTACGAAAACTCTACAGTCTTGCGTAATCGTTTACATTCCTAATTAAAGACTAGTAATTAAGTGGCTAGTAACGTCACCCGTCTCTCTCTCTCTCTCTCTCTCTCTCTCTCTCTCTCTCTCTGTGTGTGTGTGTGTGTGTGTGTGAGAGGGAGAGAGTACGTGTGTACGTGTTTACGTGTGTACGGGCGGTAAGGTCGACCGAGACACGTGTATCACGTACCATCTCGTCTTTATAACCATCGCACAAAATCCACGAGCGGCTGGATAAAATTCACATGTCTGTATCACTGGTATTTCTGCCTTTAGCGTACTTCTAATCCATCCATCACACATTTTTGCAGTCGACCAACTTTGCTTCGTTAGAAGGTTCAGCTTTCCACCATCATAACCCCCGTACATCACCCATTTGTGTGATTGTTTCGAAGAACACAACTTGTGATTGTAAACATTAATTTTTCGCCTTCTTTAATTACTACTAACATTGAACATTCAAATTTAATCTTCTATACTGTTCACCTTCAGTGTCATTGATTTGGGAATACATACACTTAATAGTGTACTCTAAACAGCATAGTACATGTTTAAAAGAAAAAAAACTTCATACACGCAGTTTTAAGCATTTTATCGTAAAGTTCAAAACTTATACGTATTTATAGCCTAGGGAGAAATGCATTACGCTGCAAGTAAAACTGTACTTTACGTGCATGGTTATTAATGGAAGTAAGAAAATTTCGCGATTTCATTCTCGATACTCGTCCATCTGTTAATTGACTGTTGCCGTAGTTAGTAGTGAGTTTTTTTTTTCTTGACTAGATAGCACGAGATTCTATCGTAGTTTTCTTGCAATTTTTAGCTGACTTATAGTTCTTCTGGGTGTGTGCAAAGAAAGCATGATGCAATTGCAAGCGTAAGTGTGCATGCATTTTAAGTCCAATTTATCATTAAATTAATTCGCAAAGTTTTCCTATCCATTTTTATTAAAAACAAATTTTTGTACAGAATTATTTCCACATATAAAAAACGACTTCAAAGTACTTTATTAGAGATTATTACTTTTCTGCTTATTATTAGGTGCTGTAAAAGGTTGTGAGTTAAAAGTATCTAGTCGGATAGACTGTACAGCCCTCTGTATACACAAAACGCTGCTACCTTAATCAGCAGAGTCTCAGAAATTGCCGGGATTTATTTTGCAACAAGGTAGACACACTGCTGTTTATTGGATAAAGCTCCAAATGCCACAGGCCAGGTAGCACATGATTCGGTTCTCCTTTTATTGCTGGTTAGTTATTGATTGAAACACTTCCAAGTCATGGTTAACAATCTGCGGCCCAATTGAGAAAGTAACCAAATGTGTACATGCTCCAAGTCAAGCTTATCCTCAAATTTCCCGGACTCTATTGATGAGAATTTGATAATACCATAGCAATCCTATATGCGAATTATTCGTTGCGTTTATTATCATCGGACGTATTTCCGCGGACCTTGCCACATCAACTTAGTTTCAGTTGAAAAAAGTGCATCAACTTAGAGGCATTATAACACTAGCCGCATATTATCATTTTTTTTCGGCCCCTAGCTATTGAAAATAAATATCTGTGCAGATAAATAAACATCCTCTCACAAGACAAGCAGCATCATGCATACCGTTATCTTAGTTATGCGCACTATTGTTGCATGAAATCCATGGTACATATTTCCTTTGCTGCTGCACATGAAACATATTTGAAGAAAAGTTAGGCGTATATACAACTATTATAGTCAACCTCATAGTTATTTCTCTCCTGTACAAATGTTCCTGGTGTCCTTCAGCCAAAACGAAGTTAAAGTTCTCATATGACCGCAACATCTTTATCTAGATGTTGGAATAGATTTGGAACGAAAGTAGGAAAAACTTACATGTAGACTAATTACAAACGTCCTTCCTTAATTTCACAGATATAAATTATTTTTATTACAGACATTTCACAACTGGACCTGGATGCAACTAGCGCCAGAACGTTTACAAATATGACTTTAAAAACAAAACAGAGACGTCGTTGATGATAAAATATGAGAATAAGATATGCGTGTACCGTCAAGGTGGAATTTATTAATCTCTCTCAATTCTCTCCTAATTGTACAACATTCGTTCTTGTCTAATAAAAATCTCTAATTCAATGTAGTGATACGTAAACAAAACTTTGCAAATCTGTGTTTTATTGATAATTTATAGTTCGTCAGATCCGATATCGGTTATTGCCGGTTGAAAGAACATTCGGATGTAAAGCTCCTAGATGATCGTAGAAAAAAGGCCAAGGCAACCTTCAGGAGGTCTGTGAAATATAATACATGTAAGTAAAATAAATTGTTCGAAATATTAATTACTTTTTTTGGATATGAGGAGGGCTGTGAAGTGTAATACATGTAAGTAAAATTAATTGTTCGAAATCTTAATTACTTTTTTGGATAGGCCTATAGCATAAACGTTTCCTTTAATCCAGTGGAAAATTCTGCTACAAAAAAAAAAGGAACGAAGGAAGGCCTAACTACAGATGAAACAAGTGTGCTAGATCAATTAAAAATGATCGCCTTGTCTTCCAAGACGACTAGCTATTACTTTCAACAGGCCACGTAACTCATTGAGCTCAGATGACCCTGATACAAAATAAAATAACGATAACTTACAACAAGGCGCCGAGCATTTCCAAGTTGAAAACTAATACCTCTTCTTAATAAAACGTTGCACATGTTTCAAGAATCTATAGTAAAACAACTTTTCTTTCCACGTCGGTCAAAAACTCATATTTCTGAACTGTACTTCATGCGTGAAACAAAGACGTGGACCTTCATTAAAAGTATCTGAGGATAGAAATAATTACCTTATCGCAAGAAGCTGGTCCAGAATTTCAGTTCACCAAAGAAATACGTACAGTAGAATTCGCTGACAAACAAAGAAATTAAAGCCATCAAATTAGTTAGAGGTCTTGCCTGAACCTAACCGTATATGCAGTGTACGTTTTCTAAAACATCACGTTCGCTGGTTTTAGTGTTTTTTTTATGTATGTAATGGAGAATAAACAAAGCTTCAAATTTCTTGCATTACATTAGCATAACAATTTTAATAAAAAGCTAACAGAAGACCCAAGATAACTTGTTAAAAACTCATATGCTTATAAATACATACATAATATGTAATTTGAGTTCTATTTATTTGTGAACAGTTTCTGAAATATAAGATGTATTTATTTTTTGCGATTAGAATCCATTATTTATTGCAGACATTATCAATGGCGAATTTGTTTGGTAGGTGAGATTTCGGTAGATTAAGTCCTGGTTTTGAACCATAGGCATATCTTGTATGGAGTATAAAACGTTATCCTTTTTTTCCAATTTGATCGATTCTGTAAATAGTTTGTTATGATCCAAGAAGAAAGATGTAGTGATAACCACATTCAAGTGTAATTTTATGGGGATTTTTTTGCAGGATTGGCATTTTTTTTCATTTAGTGGAGAATTTTATCAAGTTATCAGCTTATCTAATCTTCCAAACTAGTTATACACCCATTATGAAAAATTATTTAATAATTTTTATTTTGATCAGTTCACGAATAGAATATTTATAAACTTTATCTTCCTAGGGGTTAATACACTCATTTGCAAAAAAAAAAAATTGATCACCATGAAGATTACATTGAGGGGGCACGTGAGTACAGGTACAGGACATGGTATAGCCCACGAATTTTAGATTTTAACCCGGAAAAAAATATATTAAAGCTGCAAATTTGGTCATTAGTACTATTCACCCTCGTGAATAACATACTGAATTTCCCCTATTCTCCTGTGCCGGCGTCCTTGTTTGTTTCGGACAAAAATGTCATAACTCGCAAGAACCGACACACAGGCGAAATTGACCCTTCAAATAGTAAAGTCAAAAATCCGTAATCTTCTATATAATTTTTAATTCACCGTAAGACCATTCTGAATTACCTTACATGTTCATTCTGTGGAAAAAAATATTTTAAGGGGTTGTTATAGCGATTTTTCTTCAAGAAATCGTTAAAAAAATTAGCAAAGTGGCGAATAAACTGACTCAGACTATAAAGTATACCAGATAGCTAAAACGTGGTTCCTACAATTGATATTCGTTATAGTTTTTCCTTTACAACAGCGTATTAGTTATTATTCTATGACGGACTGTTGATGAGGTACGGCCGCCTAATCATTGGCGCGCGTCATCTAGTCACAAACACTGGCGCGCGTCGCCAAGTGCAACTGCGAGCCGACTGAATTTAGATCAGTTTAAGCCAGTTATTATTTTCCAGTAACATAATTTAATTATATATATTAGTTATATAATTTATTTATATATAATTATGTATAGAATAGTAAGTTATGAGAGACATACATTACGTGGAACAACACTATTTCTAATTTTAATTGAAGTTTGCATTAATTAAATTCAAAACAAATAAATCACATTAGGCATATGGTATTATAACTCTTATTACAGTATTTGGTAGCAAAACTTTATCTTATTAATAGTGAAATAATATTTTCTAAGTTAACAACCCTCTCTTAAAATATATTCAAAGCAGAAATGTTTGAATTCCAGTCTACTCTTCCATTTTGCATTATAAACAAAAAAGAAAGGGGAACGCAATTTAGTTATACTGTATATGAATTACGAATAATTATTTATAAAGTAGCTTCATCTGGATCATCTTCGTCATCACTTTCGTGAAAATCTTAAATTTTTATATTCATGCGACTTCCTCCTCTACAATGTCCACACATTGTCGAGCAAGCCAATTCAGCACGCCAGCATTCACATATGTAGCCACAGTCTGTCTTACAGCCAGGGAACCAGGCGCAACAAAGACTCAGGTGCTGGTGCCCGGCTAGTCAGCATTGGAACCAAGAATCCTCCAGCCAGTTTCCACCCCAGTCAACTGGATTTAGGGATATGTTATTGCGCCACTGCTGAACCTAGAGAAAAGAACAAGTTTTTGTTAGTTAATGTTTCGATATTATGTGTATACATTTTGACTTTCAGTGTAGACTTGAAACAACGTACCTGATAATATGTCCGCAGTGAATGTTCTGCACATGCTGCACTTGTTGGTGTCGATGTCGCTAGTTCAAAGGCCGCCGTCACAGGCTGCTTAGCGATGGAGCGTGTATACTGGATTACTCTGAGTTCATTCAAACTCATGAAATTTATCCCACCGTATAGAGCTATGACGAACTTCTCTCCAGCAGCACTAACCTCCTCTTTCGTAGACTCTGGACTGTTGAACACTTTAGTGACATTTCTCATGTCAGGTCTCTGGAGAATTTTCCATGCTTTCGTTTTACCTTTGCCAAAGAAAGCAGATGTTGTGAGACAACCAGTAACTGCATGACAGAAAAGGGCACTATCTTTGCTCTCCCCGAGCTTTTCTTGAATTTCCCGTACATTATACATTTTACCACATTTTGTATTCGTACCTGTACTAAGGACTCTTAATTCCATGTCATCAGTGGCGCGGGCTAGCAGCATGACTGCAATGGCTGTGTCAGAGGCAACGACTGTAACATTGTGTCCCACTGAAGCCAGCTCAAGTGCTCTTTTCACAATCAGAGTATCATCATCGCCCTCAGAATTGCACACTTTGATTCCTGCTGTTTCAAAATGGTGGGACAGCAGGGTGATCAGTTGTTCCTTATTGTGATTGTTGCTTAGTAAATCTGCTTGTGTTGTGCTCGCAAATGTGTTCATGTCAAACATAATTTCAGCAGATGTCCTTTTAGAAGCACGTCGAAAATATTTTAGTAATTTTGTAGACTGAACATTGTAGACGTCAAATACAACAGTCACCGATACTCTATAATGCTTCTGCACAAATTCTAAGTATGCATTCGCTATTTGGCCATAAGTAGCAGGACGTGGCTAAACCAGAGCATGAAGCAGATGTCCGCCATCGATTACTATTCTTCTTGGGTCGTTTGTGGAGTTTTCCTCAGGTATAGTGTAGGAGAACAACTGCAAGAAAGCTGATTTGACTGTCTTATGCATTGCCACTTTATCAAAAAGAGTCGGAGGTCTTGGAGAAAGTTCGTACCTGAGATAGAGTGTTTGAGATCATTCTCAGACAACATTAAACAAACTATCCGCATAAAGAGCTGGCGAGAATTTACCTCTACAACATCATCTCGAATCAAGATGCTTCGAGCCACTGGTGGGATAGGTTTGATTCTATTCTTCTGCGTAACTTTCACTTCACCAAAATTTGAGCCTATTATACGTTTTATAGCACCCAAATCGCCATATTCTGCTTGATCACAGTTAATACTATCATCTCCGACGACACCAGACCAAGTTCTCGCAAGCAGTCAACATCCCAAGGTGAGTATCCCTTAAGCCAAGACAGTTGGACAGCAGCATCGCGAGCATCTCTGGTTCTGCAGGAATCCCTTAACTTCACATACTGCTCAGATGATCCAGCTTTGATGCCAGAAAGCTCCTCCAAGGTATTGCATAACTTCAGGCATACAAGAAAAGCAGCTCCGAAATATGCAAGTGTACTTTCTGTGATTCAACGTCCTCTTGCATGTCCCCTTTTAGTTTTGAGAGCACGCATAAGATCCTGGTCTATTGACAAGTCTGTCCACACTCCTCCCCAGAACTCGTTCTTCCTCCGCACAGTGAAGAAACCTTCTGATGTAAATTTGTTGTACTGATGTGGTAGCATCCGAGATGGGAGTTCCTCCATCTGCTGGACATATAGGTGAGCTGATTTTGCGTAGTGAATTTGTCCAGCAGCATGCAGGTACAGCAACATTGACCGCACATACTGTAGATGAAGTTCTCAATCACCAGACCTTTCAGCTCTGATAAAGAGGCGCAATATGTCCACCTGCCGCAAGTACTGGACCCATAACTTGCCAGTACGACTTTGTTCTCAGACAATGCTGTGCACTTTCTCTCAAATGAAGCTAGAAAACTAACTAGCACAGGTGACTCCACAGCATCTGGAATAATTTTCTCACCAGTTGAAACCTCAAGAAAGAGTTTGTGTAATTCTTCTTGATACACCCCAAATAAGTTTTCCATTCCTAGTATCATAGTAATCAACCTAGAAAATTCATGGCCCGAAATCATGTGTTACTGATGATTTAGCATAAACTCCATCCACAGCTCTGTGAGTGGCACAGACTATGAATCCAATAGAGCCCATGAAACTGACGAGAAGATGTAATCCAAGCCGAAGAGTTACACTATCCAGTTCCCCAGGAGGTGCTACTGCGATGATTTCTGATGCCTTGGAATATAGTGACTGATCAAAAGTCACAATACAGCTACCCTGATTGTGGCGTTTACACTCCTCAACTGCAAACAGAAGTGCAGTATAAATAGTACTGGCATTTGATGGATGTAAATGTATAAATGGAACTGCCTCAGTTGCAGTGACACTACAACTAATTTCTCCTGTGTGTATACAGCTTCGCATAAAACCATTCCAGGATGGTGCCGAAGACTCTTCTAACCATCTAGCAGAGGACCAAAGTACATCTGCTGCAATAGCTTTTTCACAGACCGAGCTGTGACAGTGGCTAGCTCGTGAATGTTAATGCCCTTGAGTCCTGGGAATGCTGACTTTTTGTAACAATTAACTTGAAGTTTGCCTCTGGCGGCTATGGTGTCTGCTGATGGTGGATGAAGCAATCTGTTAACTGCCATTGATTCTTGGTTTTGGACTGAGGTAATAAATCGCATACCGCCCATTAAGTGGAATGTGCCATGTCCTGTAAGGGTTCTGATATTAAAATCAGTGTTGTCAAAGGCATATTGGATATATCCTTTTTTGCTTTCACCTGTATTGGCTCTGTCGTGCTCCAAAACCGAGAATTCATATCTGCACAGAAAATGTAAAAAATACCATATTAAAGCTTATAAGTTACGAACTACAAATGTATTACAATTAAGGGTGCTTTTACAAAGGAGGAGAGAAGGAATTGCTGGATAAGGGGGGATGGTAAGAATTACTTTTGTAATAGAAGTACATTAATACAATGCCTTATCTTTGAACTTACTTGTAGCTTGCAGAGAATGAAAGACTGCTGAGAATATCTACCAGCTGGCTCGATGCATGATGCTGGTGAGTATGTTCACCAATGCCCAGGAGTGTAGGAGATATGTAAGAACGGGGCGACATGCAGACATATGGCTTCTCCGATTACTGTGTTCTTTATCTCGACGACTTCACCTTGAATTACTCTGTTCAAAAGTTTTTTCTATGTTTCAGGCAGTTGTCCTGAATCTAGAGACTCCATGCAGGGTAAATTTTGGTGTCGAATACTAGTGATCGAATATCTCGCCTGATTATATTTGCTGCCTCTACAATGCGAATATTATTTTCTTCTTCCGTGTTCTTCTTGTTCAAGTACGATTTGTTATGCAGAATACTACTCGCACTTCCCTTCAACTTTACAATGGACGATTTTCCTGATATTACGAACGGAATCATTAGGATTATTTGTATTGAAGTCTTTCATGGTTTCTACGAGGTCACTTAGAAGAAATTGTGAAATTTCGGCGCTATCCATATATGCACATAGCTTTGTAAACGCGAAAGCTCTGCACTCATTTTCAGGCCTCCCTCTTCCTCGAAGAAAGGTATTACTGTTTTGCATACTTTGCGGTGTTCCTAAAATATACATAATAAACATTCATTAATAAAAATAATTTTGTAGCATTTATTATATTGCTGTACACTACAGTATGCTACAAAAATGACTGCCAGTGAATGAGCTGGAAGCATACCTGTAGATACAAATAGCAATCGACATTGCTTGTAGTATTTAGCCTTAGCAGCCACAAGAACAGCTACACTTACAGTCCGAGTATGGACCATGTCGCCCCACGCATTCCCCCGTTCAAGTGCTTCAGCAATAACACTATCCTTAAACGCAGTGTAGTAACTCACATATAGTTTTATTTTTTTCTGAAATTTACTTCCTTTTTGGATCCCTCCCGAACAGAAGCTTCTTCTCCACAATAAAGGCAGTCCTGCTTTATATTGAAGACATCTACAGAGGAATCTGTACCAAGATCGGGATCTTCAGATTTAATTTCACTACTAACATCTTTCTTTATTGTACTGGGTCTTGTGTAGTTTTTCCTGGGACAGAAATCAGGGAATGTTGTGAATGAGACTATTTCAGCCCCATTCAGCTTTGTCAACAAAATTAGGTTTCAGTATATACCAAATCAAACTTTCACTACCTCATACACTTCTAAGCAAACACACATGAACAAATAAATAAACTGATTCGTTTTGTAGAAGTATGTGGAATATCTTTTTCGCCTCTCTTAAAGTTAAGTTCAATGTGTTTCACCTACATTTATTTATTTTTTGTTTCGCGATAAACACAGGGACCGCGGCGGTTAAGCGGTCAGATCGCTTGTCTTCTACCAAGGCGATCGGGGTTCGAACTCGGTCGGGGCCACCCCGTGTTGGACGATGCCGCTGGTCAGCGGGCTTTCTTGGGGATCTCCCGTTTCCCCTGCCCTTGCATTCCGGCACTGCAATTGTTCACCCTACATCGACTCTCAAGAACATAGCTGTTAAGAGCCGCCCAAATATCTTCACTCCACCCTTGATAAACACGTACTATAGGCTGATTTCTTTGTTTTTAATTATTATTTCAACGGTTAAAGAATGTGAATTTTCGACTTTTATGGTAACATGCACATTCATTTGCATTTGTAAGGCAAAATCTAATACATTTTGAAGAAAAAAAAAACATTTCTATTTTTTTACAAAAAAAGTAATTCAGCATGCATACATGCCATTAAAAGTGTTATTATGGTAATTGGAATACAAAATCAATAATAATTTTTATGAGTGTTGGAACAAACAAAAGAAATGTGCTTTCTATTAAGGTAAAAAATTCGATACAGCTCGCAAACACAATGTGCATTCGAATATAATATAAAACAGGTTTATTTAGATGTTCCAAAAAATCATACATAAACATTACTCAATCTTAATTTTGATTCAAATGAAAACAGTTCAATACACACAAAAATGAGTTGCGTAAAAATATGCAGGAAAAGGTAAATCTAAATACAGAAGGTTTAAAAACATTTGTTTTAATTTACACTGTAAATGTTATTTTGTTCTCCAGTATGGAAGAAGCAAATACAGAACATTGTTGTAATTGTTAATGGCGTTTACAAATCAATAATATGTATTCTGTTAGAATTTTTTTTTGCACCTCTCGGAGATTTATTTTATGTAATAATTAAAATTTTAACGTCACATTATTGCACTTTCGAGATCAGAATTACTCAATATTATGAAATAGTAGCATACCTTACAAATATTAAAGCAGTGCAGTATAAAACAAATTAATATTTAGAGAATGGAAAAGTCTTAATTTATTGAACATAATGATGAAATATTTTTTATAAATTTTTTTTTGTTCGTTTTGAGTGCTTCCCGAACAGCCACAAGGCCTTAGAAGAGGAACACTTTTAAACAAGAATTAGGAGAGGAATAGGCCATCGTTTAAAGAACCATCCCAGCATTTGCCGGCAGTGATTTCGGGAAATCATGGAAAACCGAAGTTATAATGGTTGGACCGGGATCGAACCCGAGTCCTCGTGTTACCGTTGCGCCGCCTCGCTATTGTAGACAGTGTAGTAATAGAGGTGCAACACTTAATGTTAGGTCTATTTGAGTGCGCGCTTGTATAACAAAGCTATAATAAATAACCTTACCTGCATCGTTCGTGCAACTTCAGTGACTGCTCATTCGTCACGACAGACCGCAAAAAAGGGACGTTTCCGTCACTCCATTGTTCACTGGCATTAACGAGTCACAGTAATCCTCTTTTTATTGTAATTACTTCTTCCTGACCAGGCTCCAATGGTTTTTTGCAAACCGAGCACTCAGATCGACTAGCCATATCTACTAGTACTTAATTTCTAACCACAAACTGAATCTACGAAATAAATAATTCATTCCGAAGCACCAGCAAATACGCAACTGCACAGAGTGCGTTAATATTTCTGACACGTCCAGACAAACACTGAACACATATGCGATGAGTTTGTCACTGTTCAGTCGACTTCATGTGATCGATATGGTAGACATCAGACACGTGTGCAAGTATTGAAATACGACGCGTTGGATGAGCAGGTCTAGACATCACAACCTGCACTTGGCGACGCACGCCAGTGCTTGTGACTAGACAATGCGCGCCAATGATTAGGCGGCCGTATCTCATCAACAGTCCATCACAGAATAATGAATAATATACCGTTGTAAAGGAAAAACTATAGCGAATATCAATTGTAGAAGCCACTTTTAAGCTATCCGGCATACTTCATTGACTCTGAGTTAGTTTATTCTTCACTTTGCTAACTTTTCTAACGATTTCTTCAAGGAAAATCGCTACAACAACCCCTTAAAATATTTTTTCCACTGAATGGTCATGTAAGGCAATTTAGTTTGGTCTTACGGTGAATTTAAAATTATATAGAAGAGTATTAATTTTTGGCTTTACTATTTGAAGGGTCAATTTCGCCTGTGTGTCGGTTCTTGCGAGTTAAGTCATTCTTGCCCGTAAATAAACAAGGAAGCCGGCACAGGTGAATAGAGGGAAATTCAGAATGTTATTCACGAGGGTGTAAAGTACTAATGACCAAATTTGCTGCTTTATATTTTTTTCCTGGGTTAGGGCGCTTTTGAGTCTAAAATTCCTGGTCTAGGTAGTGTGTATTCATAAAATTCAAAATAGTGTACCACACCAAGCATGTATTGCAGGGTACTGACACTTGCAGGATACACTTACTGTGGTTTTGGACAACCCATGGCATTGAGACAGGCGACGATACGGTCGGGCATGGAGCCGTACATCCGTTGGATGCTCTCTTGAGGAAGATTCTGCCACAGCTGGTCCAAAATGACCCTCCCGCTGTAGTTGCCGCTGGCCGAAGTTGCCGTCCAATCTGGTCCCAAACACTCTCGATGGGCGAAAGGTCTAAGGATCTTGATGGCCAAGGAAGCACGTTTATTTACATCATGAAAGCAAGCCAGAAATACCCTTGCTGTAAGACACCAGGCATTGTTCTGCTGTAAAATGTGGCTGTCAAGCTGCACCAGGTAGGGGAGAGCACGTGGTCGCATGATTTCATGGACTTATCACCGCGTCGTCCTTGTTCCTTCAATCACCACCAGTTGGGTGCGGGAATGGTAAGAGTTTGCATCCCACACCATGACACCTCTCGTTGGGACGGTGAGCCGCTCTACAATGAAGCGTGGGCCACAGCGCTGGCCAGGACATCTCCACATTCGAATTCCGCGGTCGTCTGGATCCAGACAGAACCGTGATTCATTGCTGAACACCACTCGTTGCCAATCTCAAGATGACATATTGCGACAATATTATTTCTCTCCACCCATATAAATTAAACTACACCAATTCAAGTCCTCTTAAGTGACCTGTTCCTAGTTCTCTTGTTGTGCCGTATATCATGTAAGCAGGAAACTCAAATGGGGGAAGGCCTTTTCTACACAAAATATTGTTTAAAGTTACTTTTAATTACTGCTGAACCACACGTAGGCCCACATCGTACAGTCAAAAATAAAGTAAAATTTTCAGCTCAAAATCATTCCGGTACTTTGTCACACCAACGGGAAATATATGGCGAGAAGTTGGCTAGTAGAAGCCGACTCTTACGTTACATCTGATACGATCGCGAAAATAAAACATAAGGATTTAATTTCTTAGTGGACCGAAACCCTTGCCATTACATTAGTCGGGGCCGACCATCGTACGTAGAAACAAAAAATACGGGCGATAAAATGGTCCGGAGGGAAAACGGGCAGCGTGTTTTATTTCCCGCTCCAGATAAAAAAAAAAGTTAATTGAAACGGCTGGAGGCAATTAAAATAAAGAGAGAGAGAGAGAGAGAGAGAGAGAGAGAGAGGACGAAACTGGTGTGTTGACCCCGACCCTCAGTAGCGGTAGTGGAGGAGTGCTATCTTCAACTCCGTAAGCAGCGCGCCAAACATCACGTTGCATTCATCAGGCGAGGATGAAATTTAAAAAAACACACGTGATGGATATGTGTTGAACACGAATGTCTGGGGATTGACGTTTGATAAAGGGGGCGGGGGGACGAAGAGAGGACGTCATGGGAGGCTGCTGGTTGTACAAGCTCGTTACCGTCTAGCGCCCGAGGATCGTTATGCAACCCTCAACACAGTTCCGCTAGGACGGTGATTCAACTCCAGATGTGAATGTGTCAAGGGTACTGCCTACCTCCTAGCAGCTGTGAACTTTAAATAGGAAATCCCATGTTAAAGAACTTTCGCCCCAGTGCGTTAATTTTAAAGACGTGCCTTTCAAACTAAAGGTATTCTTCACGAATTGTTTAGGAGAAGTTCCCCACAGATGATATGTTTCCATAGCATGCATAACCTGTTTGCAGGGAATTTTTTAAATTTATGTTTTACGAAAGAGTACATACTGCCCATCTGTATTAATAAAAATATACGCTCGTAGGCATCTTCTCCTAAATAATTCAAGAATATTTGTCTAAAACGCCTATTTTAAAATAAATGCACTGAGGCGAAATTTCTTTAATATGGTATTTCCTGTTTAAATTTCACAGCTGCTAGGAGGTAGGTAGTGCCCTAATCCTCTTAACGTACTCATTAATTTTTCGTTTCAGGTGTTGCAAAAGAAGGAATGTTTCGTGTGAATAGTACTTACCGAGTTGCTTATGCCAACTCACACTTTGACACCAATGGAAATAGTTCCAATAGATCCACAGTACAAGAAGCAACCATTTATAACATAGTTGGTACTTCAGCAGGAACCAATAGCATTTTCCAGGGTAAGGCGCTGCCTGCATCAGTGCTAGCTTCTGAACTTGTACCGTATCGACCATGAGTTCACCTGTTCTGCAACACGTCAGACAGGCATGAACGAATATGCTCGGGATAGTGTATTGAAGTGTTAAGAGCGGGTTAGACTCCTGCGTCCAAGGTCGAGAAGCGAAGAAGCAATACGAGACACACTAACACGCACGCCTAGTGCCTCATCGCTACTACGCACAAGGCATGCAGTGTTTCCGCCGTAATGCTGTACTGTGCAAATTAGATATGTAACAGTGGGGTTCTATTACATGTGATGAAAGACCACATATTAAATTACGCCCGTATCTTTGTACTTTTCCCTTGCCGCTTAAGGACACTGCATAGGTAAGCTTTAAAAAAGCGATGTTTGACCATTTTCACGAATTGTTTTCTCCAAGAATACACTTAATTTGATAAAAGTAAAAAAATAGGGGCATAGATAATTGTTTAAAAATGTTTTCTGACAAAAAGTCGTATTTGCAGAACATTTATATACCGAGATACTCCTATTCGTGCGAACAACTCTCTATCTCATATTAGGTAGGTACATAAAGACGAAATGACATGATGTTTTCTTCCTACCTATTCTCTGATTGCCTGTGTTAAGCTCTGTAAGCTGACCTTGTGTCTGGTTGGCTACTGAGTGCTGCGATATATCCCCCATTGGATGGGCTGCGAGTTGGCAAGTAGTTTACGATGCGCTGGTTGGCGAACGTTCTTCCAACATGATACTGGCCGATGATGGCGCGTACAGCCGGAGTTCGCGTTATATAGGCTGTTCACGGTAAAATGGGTACTTTTAGAATCAACATTTGAAAAATGTCACTATCCCCACCTGCGTATATTTTAACAAGGACATCAACCAGAATGCGCCCAGTCAAGTTGGTAACGACAGAAGGAAAGTAGTTGCATAACCAGATGGAGATTTTTGGACATTCGCCAACTCGAGTCAGATGTCTGTCATGAAAAAATACGACTGAGCACAAAAAAAAAACTTAAATAAGACACGTGACCTATGGACGAGAAGACAAAGATATGCATACAACACTGGAAAATTCCGAGAGCGAATATAGTTAATAAAACACAGAACAGCAATTAATTACGATATATATATATATATATATATATATATATATATATATATATATATATATATATACACACACACACACACACGCACGCACACACAACCCACAGATAACACATAGAAAATAACACAGGCTAGAAACCTGCTTTAAAATGTTTTTGACTCTGTTCCTTCTTAGAATTTTGCATTGTTGTATGCATATATTTATTTTCTCATCCATAGGTTACTTGTTTTATTTGAATACTTTTTTTGCGGCTTAGTCCTGTTATTCCATGACAGACATCTGCATCGCAATGGCGAATGTCCAAATATCTCCATCTAGTCGTTCACCCCCATTGCACTTTTCATTCAAAGATCACAAAGTAGTTCCATATTTTGGAGTTGAATAAAAAAGTGTTAGGTAAACGTCTTTGAATACTGGCATCATTTAATTTGCTTTCTGTTTTAATGCATGTAGGTGTAAATTGTTTACCTTTCCAATAATTCTACATTTTCATTTGGCCAACGCATGAATAATGTGATCCGACCCGTGGCAATGTTAGTTTTACACATGGTGCAAGAATACACAATGTGCTTAAAAAAGTCTTAGGCAGGGCTTTCAAAAATGCTTTTTTTACCGCGTACAATCTCTAAACGGGTTTTTCACCACTGTGTGTTCTTAAGTGCCCTGTGATATTATACGCTCTCCAGCGTATTTTTCCGTATTAAAGATTTCATCCGAAACGTTTACGAGAGAGATTTGTTTGCTTTTGTAAAGGGTTATAATATTTATGTGGTCATAAAATGGAGATGATGAACAAATTAGAGTAGTTCTGTGCACTCCATGCTATGATTTTTCGCGAAATAATCTAATCGCAGTATGTTTTTCAATGTCCTATACGGACAATTGCAAGATCGTTTTATTGTTATTCATTGCTGTGGCTTTGTAATGACATTTGCCTACTTGATATGGAATTGTTTCCTGATATAATAGGGCTAACGTGATTGGCGGCCATACAATAACTGCGTATAAGAAAATAATCACCCAACGTATTGGGTATTTCAAACGGAAAATTTCTCCCACAAATGTAATAGTCAATGGCGCTCATATCGAACGACATACTTGTGGCACAGAATAGTTGAGAATACAGAAGTGATACATCCGCCGGTTTCGAGAACAACTGCCACGCATGCCAGGAAGTGGCGCCACTGGCCAGCAAAATATCGCTTGCCGGCAGTCCAACCAATAGGGAACCTCTCGCATGCAGCATGCAGTAACCGGTCATACACAAGGCCAAGTCCTAGAGCCTTGCACAGCCAACCAGGGGACCAAGCCACTTCGTCTCTGCGTACTTGTATATTCTGCTCTTGCGGTGCAGCAGTTTCTCTTGAAGGCTGGCTGTCGTCCACAGATGCGACACAAGGAGGGGTATGTTTGCGATCCTCTAGGCTGATGTCTTATGAAAGAATGAGTGGCTCGGCAGGAAGTTAATGATGTACGCGATATCAGAGGGAGTTAGAGAGGACGAGGAGGAACTGTAGTGAATTAAGGGTGCAGACAGGGCCTCACGAAGGAGAGCAGAACCCCCGCGTGCAGACAGGGCGCACACCCCCGTGTCAACAAACAGCAGCACCCTTCTCCTTCTTCCCACGCCGCGACGGTGCAAGGGTGGCTCGTGAGCTCCTGTAGTATTTATGGGCCCAGCGTCTAAACAAACGGCGTAGCGCAACCCTAACAGACGTCCCGAGAAACAACGTGGGGTGTCTTAGTCAGCACTTCGCCTAGTGCTGCAAATTCTCAACGAGACTGGCAACTATTAGAGAATAGAGACGGTAATCGTTCGCAGATTCATTTAATGGCACGATGTACTATAGTCCATTAACGGTTACTTCCGACTTTTCTGAAGCTCTGCTTAAGACCTACTTCCAGGATATAACTCCGTCTCATGCAAATAAAGCCTAACCGAGTCTAGAAAATTTCACCAAAGGGACAACGCACTGCGTTCGTGCTCACTCAGTGTAATAGTATTTTGCATAAGAACGATTTATTAGTAAGCTTTACCAACACATATTTTTTTCACCATTTATTATTCATTTTAATTATACGCGAATTATTTAAATTTATAGAAAGACTATAAGCAAAAGTTCAGTTAAACAAAAAGGAAGGTACGTTTATGTCAACCTAAGTATAAAACTCTTGTGATATATTAAATAAACAAACAAGCACGCCCTACACTGTGTGGTTTTTCAAAAGAGTTATTTAAAAAATATGAGGAAACTGCGACTAGACTATACAGTTAGTAATTTCATGGACTGATTGGTTCCTCGAGTGTAGACAGCCACACACCACGCGGCGTCCACGGATGTATTGTCTGTACTACGTATTTCAAAACATTTGGGCTGGGTCCAAATTCAACACAACGGGCCCTTTTCCACTTGTCCTTGATCCCTTCGTGTGCAATGAACCTTTGTCCCCTTTCTGAAAAGGTACGCGTCTGTAAATTCAGACGTTCTTGTTCGGTTTATCGTATAACGAATATTACCCAATACGAGTTTCATTTGCCTTTGCGACAGCATCAAGTATTTTCCGTGGCAGTGCAAAGTTTAGTACCGACGACTGAAATACTTCATAACCACAGCATTGGAAACCAACCAAGGGTGCCAGAACGGCATGTATCGTGTCACATTGGCAATAGACATTCTAGTGTGAATTCGTACCCTTGTTGAAAATTTTGACGCTGGCAAAATTATGCAATGATCTTGATGCATTTTTCTTGGGCACGACGAAGCCAGGCAGAGATCATCTTAGCTTGTGAATTCTTACACAGTCTTATAGCGTCTTCTAATTACTGCACTGGACTGCACTTAATGTGCACTGCCCGAGTGCCGCGTCTTCCACTTGCCGTAACTCACACTGATTGCAGTCGTATTCCATGTTGCAGTTGTCGATAGCACTGAAAAAGTGCGCACTGAGAGCAATTTTTGCCGCTCTGTGTTCACATCCAGTTTGGCAGTTTGAGTGCAAATATGGCTGTCAAACAAGCCATCGTTTCAGAGAGTCACGTGATAATTGTACTTTTCTAGATTTCAGGGTGCACCCAGTTCAGTCATTTGGAAAGCACTGTTATGAATCCTAGAGAAACGCTGGAAGAGTATAGGTGAATAATAAACTGAAATTCGCGTCACCCAGTAAATAGAGGACTATAAGACGCCTAGCATATGGAAAAAGTGGCATGCACGAAGGAGTGCGAAGTGAAACTGTAACGCTACTGGTCCCACGAGATTTTCCTGTATGCTTTTATCAACTCTTTCGTGCCCCTTTATCAGAGTACCCGGGAATTTTCGAATCCGTTTAAGGTCAAACTTGACTTCAGTTCCTCTGCACATAGATCGCAATTTATTTGACACACTCTGGGGAGTTCTTGAATCAATAATAATCATGTAACGCGAATAGAAAAATGCTGTTCACGATAAATTAAGTAGTTTTGAAATGAACCTTATTAAAAAGTCACGGCCCTGCATGCGTATATTTTATTGGGCGCGCTGAGTGACATTCGCCCAGTAAAGTTGGTAACGATGGATGGAAATTAGTTCCATATCTTAACGTCGAATAAAAAGTGTTAGGCAACCATTTGTGAAAACTTAAAATTATTTCTTTCGCTTTATGTTTTTAATGCATCGAAGTGTAAAAATGAGCATATTTGTAAAGTATTTACTTTCTTAAAAATTTTACAATTTCATTTGACCGACGAATGGATAGTTATGAGACTCGTTGCAATGTTAATTTCACATGTGGTGAAAGAATACACAGTGCATACGAGTAGATCTTTAGCAGGACTGTCAAAAGTGCTGATTTTACCGTGAACACCTGTAGCTATATAGAAGTGATATGGTGCGTCTAGAGCAGTCTTGATATTAGAATGTTTTGAAACGTCATCATGGAAGGAATTCCACGATGACCCCAGAAACGTTCAAACATGTTTCGCCTTCCCATACTTGGTTTCAGAGATTACTGGTATGAGACCTCCACGCCTAGGCCTACTAAATTATCTTAATTTTCGCGAAGTAAAATGTGATTTGGTTTGTATAGGAGCGGCGAGAATGAATGGAGCACGACTGCAATCGCGGCTTCTCTGCAGACACGAATGTTGCCGGCATCCTGGCGTGGCTCCAAGTTAATGTAATCACAGTTTTAGTTATTCTGTGACCCGGTGTTAAAGTCCTGAGTCATGTTGCACGTGGGTGTCGGGCCAAGTCCTATTTCATCGCCACACGGGCGTGACGACTTGGCAATCAGCAACCACATCGAACTCTACATGCATACTTACAGACTAGTCGTAGATTCACACTCGGTGAACTGCCTTTAGAGATCCTTCCTACCAGAGCAGTTCGCGGAGTTGAGAGTAGCTTTCTCTAAGTGCTGTCGTGGTAAACGGAGCACTTTTGAAAGAACTGCTTGCAATATATTTCTCATATTACATTGTTTCCTTCCATCGAATGTAAATGTAACATTGTAACGGGTATGATCATTTCGTTGATGTGTCGATCACGTAAAACTGAACATTTTAGAAATGTAAATTACTTACAAATTTGCTCATTATTACTCTTGCAATAATAAAAAAAAAGAGGGGAAAAAGAAATAATTTCAGTATCAAGAAATGTTTTACTAACACTTTTAATTCAACGTCAAGACATGGGACTACTTTTCATCCGTAGGTACCAACTTAAATGGGCGCATCACAGACATTGTGCCTGTTAAAATATAAGGAGATAAGGGAAAAGTCGTTTTCCAATGGCTGCTGTCAAAGTACTGACTTTATCGTGGACAGCCTTTGAATGTACATTACTCGCTTTAAATCCATAAGGAAATATAAGGTAAACCATGTTCCGACAAAAAAAAGAGCAAAAAATCTTCTGGCTTATGATTTACAACAGCAAAATAGTAACAGTCAGTGTGATACCACCTCCCTCTCTGGGTAAATGTTGCAGATATTAAAGTGAATAACTAAATAACTACACACAAACTATGCTTCTTTAGTAGATTCTGTTCATGTAGGCGTCTGTGAATTTGATTGTTACCAAATTTCTTATAATTAATCAATACAAGTAAAAGGGGCAAGCCAACCAAACTGCAGCAATGCGTAGGTAACCAGGCCAGGGGAAGAACCCAAAACAATTTGGAAAATTATAGTTTGTAAAACATATCATCGAAGTGCCAGCGGATCTCCACTCCCGACGTGGCTGAGGTTGTGTAGTGGCTAGATTACTCACCTCCTACCTTGGCGAATTCGGTTCGATTTCCTGGATTTTCGCATGTGGATGTCGTGACGAACGATGCCGCTGGTCGGCGGGTTTTCTCGGGGATCTTCCGTTTCCCCCGCCCTTGCATTCCGGCGCTGCTCCATTGGCACCTCATTTCATCCCCACCAGCCTTCAAAACCTCGTTGTTAATAGCCGCCCATATCTCTCAACTCAACTCCTCGCCTCGTACCATGAGTGTGTCTGTACAGTTCCCTGGCGAGCCACTGACGTAGTTGCGACGGACGCTGATGTTTTGTCTGTGCCAGCGTGCAAATGCGGGCGGTCACCAGGGCCTCGCTACCCTTCCCCTGTAGGGCCACTACCCCCTCCCCCCTCACTTCGTGGCCCTTGCAGGCCTGAAATAGCCGCCGTCATAAACCTGGTGCGGTGCCGGACGCTCAAAGACGCCGGCTCACGCACCATTGGCGTCACGGACTGTGGTTATTTATGGAGCTAGCAACCGGAAGAGGGCTAGCTGACTTGCCGCCTCTAGCCAGCCTGCCGTAAGTATGGCGCCATTGTGCCATAATATTCGTGTTCGTGCGAGCATCTGAGATTCCGAGGAAACGCATACCAGAATAATTAGCGCAAGGTAGAGGGCAGCGAGATGCAATGGTTTGGAAACGGAAGTACCTCGAGGAAACCCACTTTCGAATTGCCAACTCAGGCTCTTAGCTTTATTCAACATTAAGGCTCTCGTCTACCTGTCGCTTGAAATGCGTCGCAGAGTTTTTAAAATACTAGTTTTTCTACGAAACTCTTGAACGTGTATCTGTTATGCCGATCTACGAAAAGAACACACACATTAGAAGAAGGCTGCTGAGTGCGTTCAAGATTTCACGAGCATTAGAAACACAATTTCATATTACTCAAAAATGGCTAGAAAAAACGGCTTTTTCAAAGTGCTGTATCTCAAAATATGCGCTTCAGATACATACATCATCACTCAAGGGCCCTGCAATGAACCTTCTTACATACTTTACACCAATAACATTGTATATGGTCACCGCTGAAAGTGCCATAAGTAGACCACTGCGTCAGTTGATGGCCTTGCGCTTAGCGGCGATGGGACACTTGATGCGCGTGGCAGTCTCACCATTATCGCTCCCGTACTTCTCGGCCTCAAACGCAGAAAAAAGCGCTATAGGTAGGCGGGAACCATAAAACGAGTCGTGAACTAGACCTTTGACAGTCGCATAAGCGCGAGTGAGTGAAAAGATTTCGGTGTCTCTTGATAGTCGATGAGCGTGATTGAAATGATATGGAGAGGCGTCGGTATGAAAGGGTGGGGGAAACGGGAGATTTCCGAGAAAACCCCCCCCAACGGCATCGTCCAGCACGATTCCGACATGCGAAAATCCAGGAGCGACCCAGCCGGGCATTGAACCCGGTTCGCCTTGGGGGGGGGGGGGGGGAGGTGAACTTAGCCACCGAGGCCCCAGTCACATAAGCGTTTCATAGAACTACCGAACACGATATTATCAAAGAATGGCTCGTTCAGGTGCTGGAAAGCGAATTCCCCAACACCGGGTTAGAGTATTCTTGCGCCTTTAACGAGTATTACTGTAGAAACTCTTTCCTAGAACGGACGACCCCCACCCACCCCTCCCCCCAAAATAAGGATGTTTCTTTTTGTGAACCTGACCAGTTTGAATCAAGTCATTGTGCCTCTCTGCTACTTGTTGTACTATCTGTTGTATCAACAGATAAATGTGGTATCTACTATACACGAACTAACCTTATTTCTCGATCTATTAAGATCATAAAAAGCGTCCCGTTTCTCACTTGAGAAAATATTGACTTGAACCCAGTTCGCCACTATATGAGGTGATTGTTTCAACCTGTTAACTACCACAGCTCCTGATAACACTTGGAAATGTTTCTCTGGCGGACTGTAACAGATGTGACCTTTGGAAGTTTTGCCACATGCGCTCTCGCAGCATCACAGGGACACCATGTTCCATTGATTTCGATTCTCACTTACCGTCGTCTTTTTGGTCAATACCACGACAGACTTCCGCCATTATTGGCCAGTTATCAATCAATGGAGTGTCGAGTTGGCTATATTACAACCACATGTTCTTTCGTACGTAACATGATGTAGCGTCCATCGTGTTAATTTAAGTAATCGTACAAATAATTGTTTTTTCACTAACGAAAACTTTCTTTGTCATTAGCTGTTTCCTAGTAAAAGACTGATAAAAATAGTTAGACGATGTAACTGTATCGGGGTTCGTTTCGTGTTTTATGGTCGGAGAAATATTCATACAGATATCTCCCGAGCCAGACTTGAGCGAAGTTGGCAAAGGGTTAAACGCATATACATTTATTTACGTTGCTTTTGCGGTAGGATCACAATTTAATAGACAAGATATGCACAGTTCCGAATCAATAACAATCCTGCTATTAGGAAATTGATGGGATCCTGTGCCAACTGTTATGGGGTAAAAAGAGGCAAGGATCTTATTAATACACAGGGGCAGAAAATTTCGCGAATTAAGATTTCATACTAATTCTTATACTCGATCCACAACTGTTGATTCGCTGGCTCCTGCCACATTATGTAGCCTGTTATATCTCAGACTACACTGCGAGGGATTTGGTCTTAGTCTTCTTTCCGGCTTGTAATTGGAGCATAGTCCTCAGTGGTGTGTAAAATAATTAAACTCTAGTATCATAATTGCAGAAGGAGCTGAAAAGTACATGGGTTTGAAGGTAATTGTCCTCAGATTAATTCGCGGAATTTCCCCGTCCGTTTCAAATTTTGTTTGAGAGAATTAAGTTCGTCTTTAGAATAATGCTTTCTCTGGGAGTAGGTGCTTGAGTGAAATGTTATTTATTACAAAATACCATAACGAGTAATCAGGCTAGTAAACGATGATTGAATCACATATACAAAAGTGTGTAACTTTGAAAGGAACAACGTAGGAAACAGACGAACAGAGTGGGAAAACAGACTGGCCTATGCCCGATACATCGAAGCCCAGACGAACACATGAGGTTTCTGTAGACGGACTTGGCGACCATTTTTGGGACAATGTTACATCACCACGTACTATAGCAGTAGGCCTACAGCATATCGAAATGAAAATTAAAACATCAGCATTTATGGTAAGACATATTAATGTGTTTATTGAAAAAATTATTAATATAAAAATATATGGAAATCTTTGAGTAAAAGATAGACTCATCACCGTTACACACTTATAGCTGTGCAGCCAATCAGTTGAGTTCTCGATTACCATTTGCTGTTACAAGAGATGGGTCCGACCCCCTTGTTTTTTCTGTGCCTGGAAAAGGGAACATTTTTCGAAACTTTGGAACTTTTTCGTACGGTAACAGTAGTCTGATTATTCATTGTGTTGTTTTTCTTCGTTTTATATGTGATCATTTAATTCATTCCTTCTACAAAGCTATTTGATTTATTAACTTAACTGCTGACAGTAAATATTCTTAACTCGTTGGGGCCACGGTGGCTGAGCGATTAGCACACTCGCCTCCCACCAAGACGGGGTCACCGGATTTTCGCAAGTGGGAATCGTGCCGGACGATACCGTTGGTCGGTAGGTTTACTCGGGGATCTCCCATTTCCCCCGTCCCTTTATTCCGGCGCCACTCCATATTCACTTCAATCACCATCATCGGCTCTCAAAATCTCGCTGTTAAGAGGCACCGAAATATCTTCACTCACTCTTAGCTCATTTTTGGTATTCGTATATCTCTGTGTAATTCCGTCGACATAAAAAGAAAGTCTGCAATGGTATACAGTAGAGTCCGGCCGCAAGTGTAGAAATAATTGAGCGATGCCCTTATCGACTGCATTAACTCATTCGGACCCAGTGTATACAGTTGTGTACTATATATTATGAATGGTTCATATTACCACACCCAATCACGAAGCTTACAGCTTATTAGTTGTGATGGCAAAACAAGTGCTGCACCGGCCTAAGTACAGCACCCATCAAAATATTATTATTTGCAGCTTCTCAAAGCATAAATTAATGTGGGTCTGAAAGTGTTCACAGCGATTTTCAGCTATAAAATGCACTGTAAAATTTGAAATTCAACTCATTCCTTGGCAGCAACGCCTTATTGTAATTATTGGTTTTTAAAAAATACACATTAAAATTATTTTGAGGGTGCTTACTCAGAGATAGAAGTAATTGGGTCGGTTCGATAGGCGTTGCTTAGTAAGTGCGTAATAGTTACAACTCGTTACGATAAGTATTAGTTAAATCGGGGGAGCTTGGAGACATATTAAAGGTTAATATGTTGTTGTAATTATTACTCTCATATATAGATGAGCCACGGCATCTACGACACAGTATTAAATATTAAAGTTATTTATATGGAACGTTTACACCTTGGTCATGGTTCAGAGGGCTGATGTCAGTAGAGGTACCATTGCGATCGGCACCATAGACTAGAGATGAGGTAGACCGCTTATTTATCTTCTGCGCATGTACCCAACATTGATCTGCTCCAAAGGAACACAACTGTCAAAGTCACATGGTCAACAGTGATGAACGTGTTGGTTTATATCTTAATTTTAAAATGACAAGCACTATTATATTAATAAAATATTTTACCAGTATGAATTTAATCAAAAAGCATTACAAATCGGTTACATGACCACGCAATTTTTGCAAGCTGTATTGACAAAAGAGCAGTTCAATGTTGGGACACGGAGATTGGTTGTGCGCAGCCAACGAGATCGGTCTACCTCATCGGCACCGCCCATCTCCTGGCGTCTTCATGGTGCAGTGTCTCTCGGTGAAGTCCGCCAGGCGCTTGCTGCCTTCATATCGGGCACGTGTTGGCTTACAATCGGCCACGCCTTCCAACCACTGGAGGGGATTCCTTGTGTTGTGGTTTAGCCGCTCACGCCTCGTAGATATGTTCGCGAATGCCATCAGGCTAGCAAGGCCCGACTGCAGCAACATAACAGCGTGCGTTGCGTGAAGTGGCAAGGGGGAGGGGGGCGAGAGCGCATCCTGCGCACGTGCGGATTTCGACCTTATCGCCGGCCTCGTGTGTGGTTGTGGAGGAATGCCGGCTGGCTTGGTGACTCGGAGGCGATTACGAGTGATAAATCAGGCGCGGTGTCCTTGCAGGTCTGTGGTGGGTCGAGGCACACGTCGACCCTGTCATCTGCCGAGATAATACTGCGCCATCCTCTCCAATACGCTGGTACACCTCTCTTTTCCAGTCCCTGGACAACCGACCAACCATCATACTGAAGCCGTACATCGTCGTGTCATCAGCCAAGGCAGCGAGGTATGCAGAAGTGATACGGAAAGACTTGAACAACTCATATGATTCATTTCACGATAGACTGCACTTGTACGACACTTCGTTTGACATGCTCTGCCGTGACCTATGTCAGAAATGAAGTACCGAAACTTGCACGGAGATACACTTGTAATTTGTTGACATTTGCTCAGAGCACCAAGCATTCCAGGAAATGACACATACACACACTACACCCACACACGCACATACACACAGTTATTCGGTGTGCTTTGAATCACTGTTTTTAGGATTTATTTCCCTGCTGGCACTGGGACTGACGCTCGGTGCTTCATGCTTGGCCACGCTTGAACATTATTTTCCAGTGCGATGGGGCTACGCTTCAATATCATTTACACGGGATAACAGCAAAATCTGCAACCTATAGTGAAGTTACATATAATTCGTTTAGGTCATCTGCATTCGACACAGCTGGGTGGCAGCAGTGTGTAAGCCCCTCACTTCCACACTGACAGGCAATAGGCCTAGTACACAGTACAATTTACCACACTAAATACAAATTCCACGCTAAAAACCGATTATACATTACGTTACACATATAAGCAGCGAATATAGCTATTCGATGATGAACTGCTAATAACTCACGTGTTTACCGTCTATTCTAAATTGTTTAAGCGCCACAGACTCGTTTCTTCGCATAATAATTAGATTTAACACTTCACGTGGAAATAAACTCACAGTCTTACTTCTGACTCACCAAATACTATTACATTAGAGGAAAGGTCTCCGCGCAAGGGTCGCTCCATTCAAGTAGTCCAACCCCGTCAGAAATACACCCTCAATAGAAGTGGTATTGAGTGAAGTGCGACCTAGTGGCAGCAGCCAGTGAACAAGTAACAGAGTATTATAGGTTGCTCAATATGAACGGAGCACTTTTGAAATCAACTTATAAAAAGACCCGCTGCCCTCACCTGCATATGCATATTCCAACGGGCACACTAGCAGGCAGGGATTGCGCCCAGTCTAGCTGGTAACAACTTAGGAAAAACAGTTCTATGTCTTAACGCTCAATTAAAATTTCTAGGATAAAATTTGTAAATATGGAAATGATTTATTTTGCTTTCTGTTTTTAATGCATATAAGTGTAAGAATTAGTAAATTGGAAAAAAAAAAAAAAAACTTTTCTTATAATTGTTCAATTTCGCTTGACCGACGCATGAATGAAGTGATGAGGACCATGGCAATGTTAATTTCACATATTGTTGTGGAATACGCAGAATGCACACTAGTAGATTGTAAGCAGGGCTTTCACAAGGGCTCAGTTTTACAAGAACAACCTATAATAGTGAAGCTGGTTACAGTCCACCCTACAGGGCTAGTGAACTCGTGTAACTGACGTTACTTTCACCCCCACAGGCGTTGCAATGCGCGTGAAGGGTGGAGATGCTACGAAACCCGCTAATTACGGCTCATTACGTGACTTTATTCTAAAATTTGAATATGACGCCATGAAACGAGCAGTTCACACCACATTCGCCCACCTAAGCAAACCGGTTTCAATTTCCGGGGGGCACAGACGATATCGCTGGTAGGCGGGTTTTCTCGGCGATCTCTCGTTTCCAACCCGCCCATTCATTCTGGCACTGCTCTATTTTCACCTCGCTTCACCCTCATCGGCTTTTAAGACCACAATGTTAAGAGCCAGCCTAATCTCTTCACTCACGCACTTCACTCCACAGTACAGATGTTGTGTTATTATTTGTGACTAACTTGATCACCTCACATTTACCGAAGGCGGAATCAACCGGCGTTCTTAGTTACAAACGCAATCGGGCTCATGCACGACACAATTACTGAAAGGGCTAACAATAGAGTAACCATTTTTTTTTCATTCTTAAAAAAATTACTTACTACCGTATAATTTCGTACGTAGTTGTAGTCGTTGGTGTGCATGTGTATTCATTTCATTTATGCATTATTTCCAATTTCTCATCCAGTTTATTCAGGTCTCTTAATCGCTTGAGTATCAAATAATCCTTCATTGGTGACCTAGTGAGTCGTTCTCAAACTATTCTGCTTGCGATTTGGTTATGCTTTATTTGCAAATTTGTTATTGACTCTGAGTACTTCAAGGCGCGTTATTGTCATCAAATTACAAACAAGTCTGGAACGTACTTGTGTTTGAAATCCATTTGTTCTTGAATGAACACCCGAAATTTTCCCTTCCAATATCCTTTGCTTTTCTTGTAATCTGGTAGACAAAGTTCTGCGAAATCACAAAAAATTATCGGAAAAAATATATCCTTAAAATTTTCGTAAGATAACATAAATTTGGTTTTTAAATAATGGACTTTCCCGCAAGAAAAGATTGTTAATTTTATTACACCGAAATAAATTACGAAACTTTTCCAGTTTCTAGTAATGTTGTGGTCTTTTCTATTTACGGTTTCTACACACTCTTCAAATCAACCCCTTGAAAAATGACCCCATGGAAAACGTGTTATTTATTTCACAAGTATGGCATCTATTACAAGCGTTTTATAACTCTGTTAATATGGAAGTACCTAATTTTTCGTTTATTTGGAGATTTACCTGTATTTTATTTATAGATTACAATATTTCAGTTGTTTTATATATATATATATATATATATATATATATATATATATATATATATAAGTGAAAACAGTGAGAAAACATGTATTTTGGTAGCGTCTAGTAAGAAATATTTCTCATGTAAAATATCATTACAGCTGAGTGCGCACGAATTTCGTGCGCTGTTCTTTGGTGTAATTTTCTAGACGTACTTAAGCTTAGTTTGCATGAGGCAGAGGAATATCCTGGAAGTATAACTTTAGCTGGGCTTCAGAAAAGTGTCAAGTAACTGTGTATGGATTATAGTAATGTTGCTAACTGCCACCGGAACGGTATTTATTCTAGTTTGAGCAGCAAAAAGCGCCTCGTGGAGCCTCGTTATGGCTTGCTCCTGAAATTCGAAGCTGTTTATGACACGTATTTTGTATGTACAGAGGTCAGTTCCGTTTTGTGTCATCACGGAACACGTTTCCGTATACATATGTAAAGGCTGTTTACGATAAAGTGAGCTCTTTTTAAATCAACCTTAGAAAAAAGTCACTGCCTCTGCTGGCATGCATTTTAACGGGTGCACTGAGTGACAAGCGCACAGTAATTTGGTGACAATGGAGGGAAGTAGATCCATATTTTAACAATGAGTACAAAGTGCTAGGTAAACATTTGTGATAAATTAGATTATTTTTTTAACTTTCTGTTTTTTAAGCATGAAAGTGTAGAAATGAACAGATTTTAAAATATTTAGTTTTCTAATAATTTCACAGTTTCACATGAACGACGCATGAATAAAGTGATGAGGCCTATGGCAATGCTAATTTTACATAAGGCGGAATAATACACAACGTGCATACAAGAAGATCTTAAGCAGGGCTTTCAAAAGTGCGTATTTTATCTTGAACAGCCTATAGGCCTGTTCATTGTATATTTCCGTTAATGTACGGCATTTTTAAAAGTGTGCGAACGAAGTGACTATAGACAGAGTGGGAGGGACGCTCGAGTCAGTTTTGCCTACTGTGAGCTGTAACCAGCTGGCTGGGCCGGGAGTATTCGACGAGCGGAAGACAGTGAACCAACACCACTCGCCTACAGAGTGTGTAAAGAAGATATGTGAGGTTACGTGCTGCAGGGAAGCTAGAACGAAGAAGGGTATCTGCTTTCCTAGAAGTGTTTATTTATTTTTATTGCTCCCTGTTTCCATTAAGGGAACCGTTTCAGTCGGGGACGTGTTTATGTGATGTGGGAAGGTATGGCCGGCCTCATATGTGTATCGCATGTTACTTCGTCCTTA
Source organism: Dryococelus australis (assembly GCA_029891345.1). Lineage (NCBI taxonomy): Eukaryota > Metazoa > Arthropoda > Insecta > Phasmatodea > Phasmatidae > Dryococelus > Dryococelus australis. Next base: position 95,659,561 of record CM057002.1, on the reverse strand, counting down.
CAATCACGACGCATCATCAAGGGCAACCGCTGGAGAAACATCAAACGCCCTAGAATTTCGTGCGATAAGTCACAGTAAGTTTGGTATGTTAAGAGTTAATGTTTAATAATAATGTGAATTTGCACGCTATGTCAGCGCATAAATTTCAATTTTACCGCGAATGTATTACAATATGCTTTAGTAGCTAACTAATAACTTCTCATTAATGCCAAGTGATAAGAACTAACCCAGGGATGATTCAACACCATCGCATACACGTTATACGTTTAACTAAACACTGACAAAACGCTTTATCTGAATGATATTTACCGTAGACTCCTCGTCTTCTGTACATTTTAGCCACAGCCATTCGATAACTGGTGGCTGCCACGCCAGTTTCACGCTGATACAAAACGCGTATAATTCCGATTTTTTGTTGTTAAGAACTTAAATGTTCAAGGCCATCTCAAATAAATCTCACTTACATCGGATACGTATTAGAAACCTACAATAAGATTGGTTATTAAAGTCGAGCTTAGGTAATACAGAGATTTATTACGAACTTTTTATTCCGTTCGTTCAACTTTGCCGTAATTATTGTGTTGTCCCCTTCTGCTATTAATATTTCATTTTCTTTAACGTTACTTATAATGCTGAACGTATGTCAGTTTTTCTGAGATAATTTAATCTCCAAAGTATTATTGTCCCGTGTATTATATGCGCCTGTAAACATCCTAACGAGCAGACATGACGCGAGGTTTAGTACATATTGACACCCGTTTCTTCATTCGCTGTCGTCTGCGAACAGTTAAACTATGACAGAAGTGAACTTTCATTTCATAAAAACACTAATGTAGCTTAGTTTCTTAAAATATATATTGCCACCGAAAATGTTTGCAATACATCATTGCCTATTAGCGCGTGAGACTGTAGGATTTAATATCTGCTGCTGTCTGTGGGATGAGTAGTTTTGATTGAGGCTCTCCACGTAATGAAATGTGCGAATTGCGCGTGTCTGGTATCGCAGCGCAGCGCAGGGAATGTAGCGGCGTGGAAATGAACATACAGTACAGTCCCCGTTCTCCCCTCGACAAGGGGCCCAGATGCCATGGTTGTCCCTATAAAGCTGCGCAAAGGGGGAGGCGCGCGAGGTGTTGATATTCCGACGAGGCGGGACCATCCGTCAGTGCTGGAGATGCTGCGAGGTAGATCTCCGGGGAAGGGGGGGGGGGAAGAGGAGGGGTAAGATACTGACGTGTGACGTGGCGAGAGTTCTACACGAGCGGCGAAGGGCGGGGGGGGGGGGGGGGGGGGGAGGCGAAGTACTCCGTGATATGAGGCCGCCACCTGCCGCGGAGGGCAATACTTCACAACTGCTCGCAGAGAGGGCACGCCTAGCCGGCCTCTTCTTCACCGTTCTTTATTGCCGGCCCTTCACTCACAAACCGACTGACTTGACTGACTCAACAGCACCCCCGCCGACGACTGGAAATATAACCCCCCCCCCCCCCCCACATCATACCCGCGATTCAAAGTTATTACCCACCCCTTCTGAAACCTCGCCCAGGGCAGTCCAAAGTCTCCACCCGACCAGCGCGCGCCACCAAGTGCCTGATGCTGCGCTGGAGATACAGAATGAGTGTCGCACTGGCGAATGCGCATAATTTAAACAGCTGCACGTCGCTTTCCCGCGCTAACCATTGTCAGCGTGACTCATCCCGGAAAACTGGAAGTCGACGGCTGGTATCAAGTCCTGGACTGTACGATAGGTATGGTCAAGTCCTCTCGACAAATTAACATTTAGGAGAAGCGGTAGCCAGTGAACAGTTCACCTGTCCTTTACGATAATCTATTCGTGGTTTATTCACACCTTTTGAATCAAACTTAAAAAAAAAATTACCCTATGTATGTCACACATCACAAGCGTTTTATGCTTCTGTTAACATACAAACGTCTTATTTTCGGTCGATTTGAACTGTTGCTTACATTTCATTTATTAATATTTCACGTATAATTAATATGAATAGAAACAGGAAGAAAATAGGTGTGTTGGTAATTCCTAGTAAGAAACAGTTTTCATGCGAAATATTATTGAATTGAGTACACACGAATGAGGAGCGTTGTCCCTTTGGTGTAATTCTCTAGATTTGATTAAGTTTTGTTTTCATGAGGCGGAGTAATAGTATGAAAATAGAGCTTAAGCAGGACTTCAAAAAAGTCTATACATATGCGCTGGTAGTAAGCGTCCAATTTGCACTGAACCCTCTGTCTTTTATTTATCTGCTGCCGCCATAGAGGAATTGTTGTGCACAATCTGGCGTCCCATGTTTCCACAGGCTTATTGTTTACCTGTATACCTCCAGAACACAGAATAGCCATGTTATATTGAAACACGAAATTTTTTTCTTGTCACTACAAAGCATTTGTTTCAAATACTCCTTGCCGATTGTTATGTGATGCTTAAAACCAAAGTATTTTACAGTCCCTTAAAAATTTACTTTGTTTGTTAAAAATAAGTACAGTTTTGTAGAAAATAATTTTTTGTTCGCCATAAACTATATAATCAGATGCTGTGTATTAAGCTGAGTTTTGTCTCCAGTGCAGTTGGATTGTATGTAGTTTACTAATCTGGTAAGTTAAGCGTGGAATAATTTGCCCGTAGAGGTAAGGAACTCGACAACACTAACAATTACTCCATAGTATTTTTTAATTTGTTTACCTTTTTCCCTGTAACTATTTGTACACCTTACGTGTTTATTTATGCATTGAATTTAATCAATGTGTAATTTGTTGCTGTAGATTTGTCAATTTATTTCAAGGAGTTGCTGCATTCAGTTTTCATTAATAACCTGTAAGTGCTTATTTATTAATGAGTTGAGATTCAATCTCTTGTTTTCCTCTTGGGTACTTTGTTGGTTCTGCACATTTATGTTTGTGATTGGCAATGCGGATTATGATAGATATTACTGTGCTATTGTAGATCCATATTATTGTGCTTATGTAATTATTTATTTCTTTGAATATTCCCTTGTATCTAGTTCTGCTCAGGATATGTACATAATGATAAACCACATATAATTTTTAGAGTTAAATGTATTTGAACTATTATATTTCTGTTTCACCTTTCGTTAATTTAAGTATTTATTATTTTTTTTGCTCTTTATATATACGTGTACATTATGATACCTGGTTAAGTGTAAGAGAAGGCAGTGAAGCCTTAACCTCTCCAGTATAATTAATGTCGAAATAAATCAATAAATCACTTCACAGAGTTACGGTATTCCACGCCTGCCACACTTCGTTCTTCTTGTCATCGCTCAAACATCTATTCAATATGATGTAGCCTTTTTTTGTCATATGCCATTTTGATAAGTAATTTAATAATTGCTTTATGCATTGAGAACTGTGCGTAATAATATATACTTTCCACTTTTTGTTTCATACGTGGGTTGTTATTTGTACAAAGACATCTCATGTTCCAATGTCACATTTCCCCCCCACAAATATGTATGTGGTATAGCAATTTTGTGTAATCGCGTTGCCGTTTTGTAACAAGAAAACTGTTGTAAAAATTCTTCGTGGCACCTACAAATGGTTTTCTGTAGATTTTCTCTGCGAAACGTTTACATGGTGATCAAAGAATAACGTTTACTGACCTCTAAGATGTTTATTAATGGTAAAAAAAATTGCGTTCACCACAAATGTATCACAAGGTGCATTCCTACAACACTCAGGTCTCAGTGCATAAATTGTGGTTTGACAGACGTGCATTTCATTGGATTGACAAATCTTAAATAAATACAGTGGATAAAAAGCCAGAAAATAAACATTGGCAAAAGTTTCTGCCCGTGTCTTTCTCATAAAGCCATATTCCTCTCATCTGTATTTTCTCTTCCTCTCGCGAGAATACCGCGTGCATTTTTCCTCTCTTCCATTTCTCACGAATTTCGCGCGACGCCACATCATGGCGTCGAATCTCAACAGCGCAGTTTGTTTCTTCGGCGAGCGCTGTATGGTGATGTTGATATAATAAAAATAAATATCATTATTATTTATATTTGTTATTTACTTAAGTAAAGACAGTACATATTTAAAGGTAATTTTTAAAATATTTATTTCCGATGCCTGGGAAAATATATTGCTTTCGATAGGATATAGTTCAAATATATCGACGATTTATATCGATGTATCATTGATATAACATTGTAATTTCGATATATCGATATTTTGTCAACATTCCTAACGCTGAAGACAGGCACGTCATTTGACGCGGGCGGAGGTTGTGACATTTAGCCCGCACGCAAGGTCACCCACAGATGCCGCGGAACGTGACGCCGTCAGCCTCCAAACATCCACGGCCCAATTTTACAGCTGTCGATAACAAAGGAGTTTCAAAAACACCAACCTCGCTGCTACTTTCACCGCATTCTGAGAGGAGACGGTGGTTATGTAAAATATAAAATTGTGAAGTTTGAGGTTCGTAGAGGGTTCAAGCATGTGAGGAACGCTTCGAGACTTCAGAGTGCATGGAATGCTTACCGCCCATTAGTTTCATCAAACTCATCACGTAACAAGCTTTAACTGCTGTTAAAATATGCATGCATCGTCAACGTACTAATTCCGTGGTTCGAAACTCAATCTGAGATCGGATCTAAAATCGACACAGAAAACAGTTGCACCATTCGAGTTCAGAGCTGGACTGGAGATCGAGATGAAGTTCATTTCGAACCGCTGAAATTGGCGGTTCGAAATCTCGATCCGAGATCAGCAACCATGGTCGACAAATGTAGTTTGAAAATACGCCAACAAATAGAACTACTTTCGATTGTTTTCTTGGGAAATTAAAACAACGTTACACGCATTTGAATATTATTCGGTATAATTCGTACAACAATAATTCGCATAAAACAGATAAAACATCGTACATTTAGCTCTATCTGTAGTGAAAAATACGCATACTTCCTTGACGTCATATATTACGAACCAATAACAAAATTTTTCTCATACTTAATCTCGATATCTCACTTTGGAACCAAGATCGACTAATCGGAGATCCAGAATCACGAAATTTTGTTGGTGCAACACTTTTACATTGGGACCAAGATCAAATCGAATCCTGTTTCGGAACTAGGATCATTCGATCTTGGATCGGGGAAGATGTTGGTGCAACTGGGCATAAGCCACAGAAAACTTTATTACGGCGTATGTGAGTGTTGCTAGACAAGAGATTGCCCATTTTTGTAAATAGAAGTTGTGAATAGAATAATTTTCAATGAATTCGGAGCCGAAAAATCCGGGAAATCATTTAATGACAGGCTATATCTAAAACACTATTTGGAGTTTTTTTTTCATTTTACATTGAACCACGACTTAGTTGACTGATATCTGCAGATCTGCATAATTAAATAAACCGAATCGCAGTTAGTACTGACCAAAGTCAAAATTGCTCCTCACTGTGTCAACAGACAATCATATCCATCCGCTCGATTGTACTAAGAGACATTTAGTATAGAACATACACATTTCAACCCTTGCCTGGAAACTAGGTGATGAGATTGTTTATGACTTATCTCGACACACTCCGTGTTAGGACAGTTTCCAGGGGCAGAGTCGCATACATCACTGCCAGCATTCAGAAATACATCTGTATACGAACTGTATGCATACAATTTGCCGACTGTATTCTGTCTGTCTCTGCAAACAGCCGCTTGGCATGGAAAACACACACAGCTGTATCTTGGTGGGGACACGTGACTTGCGATTTACCACGGCTGACCTTCAGAAGAGACAGTCACAGAGTAGTTTCCAACGTAACTTTGAAAACATTCAAAATTACTACCAGCAAAGTGCAAGATACGAGGTTACTGATTAAGAACTTTTACACTCTAAATCGGAATGAATTATTTTTTACTGATTGTTAGTTGAAACTGCTCCATCCGGAATCAGTAGAAAAAGAAGACTATTCATCTCTTCAGTTAAATGAAATCCACTAACACAAAGAATAGAAAATCAGTAATTTATAGTCGATTAATAGAAAACACAAGGATTAAAAACCTTGCATTAGGGTTTGAAATAAATTAAGTACAATTATTTTGTCGCAAAACAAAATTATTACATGTACAAGGAAATTCTGGAAGTGGTTGGTATCGAACCGGCACCCCAAAATGCAACAAGTTCTCTTCTTTCTTTTAGCTGACGTTCAACCGACTCTTCTACGTTGCCACTGAGATAAACGATCTCGCATTTGCGTAGTAACATATACTTACAATGACGAACGGCTATAAGTTTCGTAATGTGGAAGTAGTTCATGTTGTCGAAATATACACATATTATGTATACGTAGGTAAATGTTTTTCTAAGGCTCGAAAGCCATTCTAAGTTAAGTTTAGTTCAGATTGTGTGTTTTAAAAGAGAAATATAGTGGTTTTAACGGTGTTGTCGGTGTTTTTATGTATCTGCCATTTTACAATACAACCAGATTTTACGGAATGAAACTGTTATTTTGAAGAGACAGATTGACTAGTAATAACTGTGCTTATTAGACAGTGGAACGTTAGAAACAATACAATATTTTATCAAATTTGTCTTTTCTTCGTTATTTGATCTGTTATCTTGCAGACCACAAAACTTTTTTTGGTGTAAATCCACATTTATTATTGAATCACCGCACTATCGAGTCACTAAAATTATCATTGATCTATCTGTTCCTAACAATAACAGTTTAAATCTGTAGTGTCTCGTTGCATTATAAAATAACGGATACTGTAGAGCACCTCACTCTTAGATTGCAGTGTGCGGTGTAATGGACATTCGCTCTCTCTTTCCAATACATGGTTTCTGTCGTTAACTCTGTCCTTGTTCCTGCGTGCACTGTTGCCTGATGTGTTATCTGTATCCAGCCTAAAAAGAATGCAATTTTCGTTGTGTGCACGCCATGCGGTCACAATGATAGGATTTGTCACATGTGTCACTTTCAAAGGAACCGCTTAGCTTTGCGTCGAAGTATTGTATTATCTTAAAGAGTTTTCATGGAGGTAAACAGATAAAACCCTCTTAATCAGGCCATTTCCTTCGCACCCATTTGTTACTCAGCCTGCCAGTCACGTCGCAAAGCTGGAGTAATCTGGCAACAGTGCGCGCCATTCACTCTGTACTGTAATCTAAGAGTGGGACGCACTGGTGGACATCGATAACCTCGTACATTGAAACCACTATATTTCTCTTTTAAAGTACACAATCTAAATTAAACTTAACTTACAATTACTTTCGAGCCTTTGAAAAACATACACCTACGTATCTATATAAATTAAAATGAATGGCTAAATGTGTTACTAAGCGCAAAACTCGAGAACGGCTGGACCAATTCGGTTTTTTTTTTTTTTTTTAATATTCGTTGAAGTCCGAGGAAGGTTCTTATGAGGAGAAAAATCGATCGATTAATCGAAGAGTCGATTTTTTTGGGGTCGTATCTTTGGTTGATTGGTTTATTTTGTGTGTGTTTCCATTTATACTCTGTTCAAGACTCATGCCGCCTATAAGACGCCGGCGGAGCAATTTGAGTCGAAGAACTCGAAATGCTAGAAACCAAGTTAATTTTCAGTCTAATCGGACTGCACAGCAACGTGAAGAGCGAAAAGAAATTGAAAGGATTCGGATATCACAAACCCGTGCAGCGCGTCATTCAGCTAATAATCTTGCAAGTTTGAAACGAGCTGCTTTCAGTTACGATGTTTCAATTGACTACAGTGCCTACCAATGCGTTGCTATTGGCTCTATGAACTCAGTTTGCCCACATTGTAAGGCATTGAAATACAAAAATGAAGCCGCTGGATTGTGTTGCCCAAATGGCAAAGTGAAATTAGTGCCATTGGTTCCGCCACCAGAGCCATTGTACTAATTGGTTTCAGGAACAGGAACGGATTCCATACATTTCCTTACAAATATCCAAAAATATAACAACTGCTTCCGAATGACTTAATTTGGGGCAACAAATGTAGTTCGGGACAATTTCATGCCAACTTTCAAGGTAACATATAACAAACAGACTTACCCCCCATATTACTTTGTTTATTTTATTTTATAGTTTTTGTAACAAAAGTAATAAACCTGTCTTTTTAATTTACAGATACAAGGCCAAATATATCACCGAGCAGGTTCACTGTTGCCAGTGTCAGATGGCGACTACAAATTCCTGCAAATTTATTTCATGGGCAAGCAATTGATCTGCGTTGTGCACATAATAGTTCAGTGAAGAGGTCTACTGTAGAAGAATTACAAACTTTCTTTCATCAACACAATCAGTTGATTACATTGTTCAAAACTGCACTGGATCTCATGCAATCTGATAATCACAAAATTGTAATCAGAACTGATAAAACTCCTGTGGGCCAACATGTAAGACGTTTCAATGCACCTACAATTGATGAAGTTGCCATTGTTATAGTTGGAGAAAATTCGGAAACCCGTGATATTGTTTTACATCGCCGGAATGATCAGTTACAGCGTATGTATGAAACACACCGCTCATATGATGCGCTACAATATCCCATCATATTTTGGCAAGGTGAAGATAGTTATCACTTCTCAATCAAGATGATAAATCCCCTTACAGGTAATAAAAATTAGGTTTAGCAATGGAGATTCTGTATCAGCTACTATATGTATTATATGCAAATTCAATCACTGTTATTAAAACAATGATTTATTTACCGGTGCCGAAACCAACGAAAAAGTCAGTTCAGTGAACTATTATTCATACCGCCTGATGGTTCGTGAAAATGAAGACAATCACATCTTGAAATGTTGGCTATTATTTCACCAATATGCTGTTGATATGTATGTCAAAATTGAAACAGAGCGATTGACATTCATCAGGTTGAACCAGACCAAACTCCGTTCTGAAGAGTATATTCACCTTCGAGATGCGATTAATACTGATGGAAATGCAGAGAATGTCGGCCGGATGACAATTCTTCCAGCAACATACATCGGAAGTCCTCGACATATGCATGAATATGCTCAAGAGATCATGTCGTATGTTCGTCATTATGGTACAGCAGATTTATTTATCACATTCATGTGCAATCCGCAGTGGACAGAAATCAAACGTGAGTTATTCTCTGGCCAATCACCCATTGATCGCCATGACATTACGGCAAGAGTCTTCAAAAAAAAGTTGAAATCTTTAATGGATTTCATAGTGAAACATAGCGTGTTTGGTGAGACGCGCTGCTGGATGTATTCTGTGGAGTGGCAGAAACGTGATTGCCTCATGCACATATTCTGATTTGGTTGGTTGAGAAGAAAAGACCAAATGAAGTTGATGAAGTGATATCGGCTGAAATCCCTGATATACAAGTAGATCCAGGCTTGCATGAGGTAGTTATTAAAAACATGATTCATGGTCCCTGTGGAACACTTAATCAAAATTCACAGTGTATGGTGGATGGTAAATTTTCGAAGCATTATCCACGGGCATTAGTAGCAAAAACAATTACCGGAAATGATGGTTATCCATTGAATCGTCGCCGATCGACTGCAGACAACGGAAGATCAACAATTGTCAAAGTCAATCAACAATACATTGAAATTGATAATCGTTGGATTGTTCCATATTCACCGATCCTATCAAAGACTTTCAAGGAGCACATCAATGTTGAATCTTGCCATTCCGTGAAATCTATCAAATACATTTGTAAATATCTAACCAAAGGAAGTGACATGGCTGTGATTGGAGTTGGTGCAGAAAATTCCAATGACGAAGTTACCCAATACCAAATGGGCCGCTATGTTAGCAGTAATGAAGCAATTTGGCGCATTTTTTATTTTCCCATTCATGAAAGACACCCCACTGTTGTTCACTTAGCCATACACTTAGAAAATGGCCAAAGAGTATATTTCACGGCACAGAACGCATTATAACGAGCTGTTCAACCACCATCCACAACCTTGACCAGTTTTTTTTAAATGTATCAGAATGACGATTTCGCCCGAACACTGCTATACTCCGAAATGCCAAAATATTATACTTGGAATCAATCCTCAAAGAAATTTCAACGACGGAAACAAGGAAAACCAGTTCCAGGTTACCCAAATGTATATTCCACCGATGCAATAGGTCGAGTTTATTCAGTCCATCCAAGCAACGATGAGTGTTTTTATTTGCGATTGCTATTAGTTAATGTTCGAGGCCCAACATCATTCCAACATTTACGAACTGTTAATGGCGAATTGTGTGGCTCTTACAGAGAAGCCTGTCAACGTTTGCAACTGTTAGAAAATGACACTCATTGGGTTCAAACTCTCAATGATGCTGTAATTTCTTCACAAGCTTATCAAATACGAACATTGTTTTCTATAATTATATCAACATGCTTCCCATCAAAACCAATTGATTTATGGATAAAATACAAAGATGATATGTGTGACGATATATTGCATCAAATGCGCATTAGAACAGGAAATCTAAATCTACAAGTCAGTGAAGAAATTTACAACGAGGCGTTAATATCAATTGAGGACATGTGCTTGATGATGTCAAACAAAGTATTATCTCAATTAGGCATGGCCACGCCCAATCGCCCGATGCACAACGCTTTTAATCAAGAGTTACAAAGCGAAAATATGTACGATCTCGATGCTTTAAGAGAATCAGTTCGAATAAATCTTCCGCTGTTGAACCAACAACAAAAGTATGTATTTGATACTCTTATGGAAGTTGTAAATGATGGAACTGGAGGGATTTACTTCTTGGACGCTCCTGGTGGTACAGGAAAAACTTTTTTGAATTCATTAATTTTAGCAACAATTCGCTCACACAATGAAATTGCACTCGCACTTGCTTCATCAGGCATTGCAGCTACATTGTTGGAAGGCGGTCGAACAGCCCATTCAGCGCTAGAATTGCCGTTGAATATGCAAAGCAACGAAACTCCGATCTGCAACATTTCGAAGAACTCTACAATGGCAAAGGTTTTGCAGCAATGTAAATTGATAGTGTTGGATGAATGCATGATGGCACATAAAAAGTCTTTGGAGGCATTAGACCGAACCATGCAAGATCTGCGGAACAATCAAAACCGATTTGGTGGTGCGATGATTTGTTAGCAGGAGATTTTCGTCAAACATTGCCAGTGATTCCACGGTCAACGCCAGTTGATGAACTTAATGCATGTTTAAAGGCCTCCGTTTTGTGGAAACATGTCAAGATATTAAATTTAAGCAAGAATATGCGTGTCGCGTTGCAAAATGATCAAAATGATCGCTCTGGAGAAATACTTTCAAAACAACTCATTGACATAGGTAATGGCAAATTCCCTTCAGAAGTTTTGACTGGCTGCATTACCTTTCCTGACAATTTGCGAACGAGCTATATTGGCTGCCAAAAACATGGATGTAAATGAATTGAATTTCAAAATTCAAAATGAAATTGCCGGTGAATTGAGGACATGCAAATCAGTTGATTCCGCTACTAACCAAGATGATGTCGTCAACTATCCACCCGAATTTTTGAACTCGCTGGATTTTCCAGGATTGCCGCCTCACAATCTTCAATTAAAGGTCGGATCGGTGATCATAAAGTTGCGAAATATCAACCAACCGCGTCTTTGTAACGGCACACGGATAGCGGTGAAAAAATTACTGAACAACGTGATCGAAGCAACCATTCTAAAGGGAAAGTATAAAGGAGAAGACGTTTTGATACCTCGCATCCCAATACATACCATTTGAATTTAAACGACTGCATTTTCCAGTGCGGCTTGCTTTCGCTATGACCATAAATAAATCCCAGGGGCAGTCATTGAGTGTTTGCGGCATTAATCTTGATAACCCATGTTTCTCGCATGGCCATTTGTATGTCGCCTGTTCCCGTGTTGGAAAACCATCAGCTTTGTTTGTTTACGCGCCAGGTAATCAAACAAAAAATATTGTGTACCATAAAGCATTACAATGAAAACATCATTTAACACAATATTACTAAAGTATTGCAGTGTACGAAATAGAAAACTGAATTTTGTGAATAGTTGTTGTTTATGATTATGACATTAAAAATACATAGAATAGTATATTAACATTATGCAAATGTATTGTTGATATCACGGTAATTATTTTATAGTCAATAAATAAAGTGATCACTCTGAAATATGTTTATATTTATTTTTTTATTTAAATTACACATTTGTGACTGTATAGTATCACAAACTTATCTGTTCTGGTGACACCAGAACTTGACCAGAAAAGATAAGTTTATAGGACTGCCACAGTTCATTAGCTTTTGACAGAACGACGTCTGCCGAGTCAGCTAGTACATAATATATGTATATTTCGACAACATGAACTAATTCCACATTATGAAACGTACAGTCGTTCGACATTGTAAGTTTATGTTACCACGCAAATGCGAGACCATTTATCTCAGTGGCAAAGTAGCAGAGTTTGTAGAACGTCACCCGAAAAGAACAAAAGATTATTTTGCATTTTGGGGTGGCGGTTCGTTACCAACCACTTCCCAAATTTTCTTGTACATGTAATAATTTTGTTTCGCGACAGAATAATTGTACTTAATTTATTTCAAACCAAAATGCACGGTTTTAAATCCTTGTGCTTTGTGATTTTCTACTGTTTTAATTAGTGAATTTCATTTAACTGAAGAAATTAGTAGTTTTCTTATTCTACTGATTCCGGATGGAGCAGTTTCAACTGACAATAAGTAAAAATAACTGATTCCGATTTAGAGTGTACAAATCGCCAATTTTGTGCAATGCGTCGCTGAAGGAATATAAGGACCGAAACAAAAAGTGCAATGTATTTACGGAACTCAGCCGCGAATACAACATACCTGCGAAAATTGAGAAGAAAATACAACTGCTAAAAAACCAAGTTTCGTCGCGAACACGACAAGTTGATTAAAGTTAAGACAAATGATGCGTCACTCAATAAAGCAACATCGTTTGTATACGAGGCACTACTGTTCCTTCTACAAGGGGGGAGCTGTGTGTAGAGGCAGTAGACGCGGCGCAAAGATACGCCGGTCAACGGGGATATGACGGAGAACCTTGCAGATCAGGTTGAAGATCATATTGTAAATGATGGTACACAGGATGCACGTGAATCTCCGTCTGGAAATGGAGACAAGATAGATCTTTGTGTGCTAAACTTGATTACTTGCTTGTCACATAAATACTCAGCCACAAATATAATGATAACATTTCAGAGTACGTTAAGTTATAACATTTTGTTAAATTTATTCCAAGTCACGTGGTTTTTACGGTTTAGCGCTTGGATACGCAAACTGGTTTCGGCGACTCTAGCGTCTTCGCTCTACGTTCTGAGTAAGAGTATATATGAACTGTTTGACAAGAAGATTTTTTGTGATATAGTTTCAAAATAATTAATGTAAACCTTTGAAATCAAACTTTTTTTTATAGAAAATGTCTTTTCTCCTAATTATTCACAGTTTAACTTGACCATTGATTGGAGAACTGAATAGCAATATTAGACCTACAAAAAGAAAGTCCTCTCTTAGTGTAAAATAGTTGTAACTGAAATCTGTTTATATAAACACATACCTGCATATGTATGCACACGCTGTAGTAAGAATAGACGGGAATTTAACATGCTTGTTTTTCTTACTATTTCAGTGTCACCTGATAGGGGAATGAATACTAGTCGTTGGGTCAAAGATGGTGTGGTGGCAGGATATATAATGAGCATAAAAATCCATTAGAACTTTAAAACATTTTTAATTAACTGCAAACCTGTCATGAATGATAGTGTAGTTGTGAGCGTTTAAATGGACCGCAACCACTGCTGAAGATAAGCCGAAGATAAAAACAAAGAATTTCTGACGAGATCTTCTACAGTTAGCAACATAAGTCAAAAGTGAAGCTGATGTACGTTCCTTTTACTCGAAGTTTGCGATTGCTGAGAACGTAGATGTAGACTAATAGACTAATTTGCGGCTAGTAGTTCGGGGATAAAGTCGTAGAAATTATAGTTCTTACAAGAATTACATTTTATATTGTATTTGTCTTGGCACATGGGACATTTTTATTGCAACTCCTTACATTTAAAAATGGAAAGAAACCACCTTAAAAACATATTCACTTCTTTACTAGATTGGTATATTCGAGTTTAAAGGCTAATTAAATATATGTCTTGGTGTATGAAACAGTGCCTACATTCTCTTCTACCACATAATCCTATTTCCATTACCCATTTTGGTGAAATATATAATGTATACATTTGTTTGTTTCCATTTTCAGTCAAATTATAGCATATGTTCTATGGGAAATGGAAGTGTTTTATTGGACACAAGTAAAATTCAATAATGTTCAGTTAACTGGAGAAAAAAAACCCACAGGAGCTTAACCACCACAAAACAAAAATTAATTGCCCAGGAAAATTACCCATCATAGTATGTACGAAATCCACATTGTAGTATGTACGATTACACTGCCAGTGAGTGTGTATGCTTAATACGAAGCGTAAATACCTGCGAAAGCGACCGCGTCAGGCATGTTTCACAGCTATATGCACGATAAGTGAGGACGCGTTACTGGTGTTTAAAATATATAGCTGTTTGCATACACCTGTCCGCATATGTATAATTACGCGCGGTAGTTCATACCAGCCATGGGTTCCCGTTACGTGTAGGCCAGCGCTGTAGGAAGGCTGACCTCCCTTGCCCTCATCTTTCATCAAGCTGCCCGTCTCCTGGCTGTCATCACAGCCCCACTCCCTTCTCCTGGGAAGCCCAGAAATGATTGACAGCGGCTCCTGGCTGGCGTCCCTCCACCTCCCTGCTGGAGATGTTGACAAATATAGCGGAGGCGGAAGAATTTTCTGGGAATTAAAACACTCGGTGCAACCAGGGAATTAGCGAAACTTCAAACTTTTGGATGACGGCCTATTACCCTATAAATACTGCAGCGGTTCAGAGGCCAGCAGTCTTTGGTGAAGACCATCTAGCTGAGCGAGGGCTCAAAGTCAGGTACGGTACGACTGTGGACGAGGCGTTCGTGCGTGATGTGAATGGACGATAGGGTGTGGTATCCGACGAGCGAAGCCTACTTTGCGTGAGAGCACTCTGAGAACTTTGCGGAATGGCGAGACATGGACTAAACTGAGGTGGGACTAAATGGAAACGTAATACAGACTTTATTGTAAATATTGGCACTGTCAAATATGGACACATAATTAATAATATAATTTAATATGTTTTGATACACTGTGTCTATTGGGACTGATTTTTTATCTAATTTCATTGCATTCTTTGAGGTAATTATAAATTGTACTAATTGAAGTAATTAATTATAAACAGTAAGTGATACCAATTTATTGTGAGATGTTAAGTAGAAATTATTTTGTTCGTAGTTGACGTAAATAAAATAAGGAAATTATAATTTACTCTTTTATTTAATTAAGACCTCCATCCCTTAACGAACTTGGCTATTCCCACTTAATTTCGAGACAGAAATTGTAACATTATATCTGCAGACATACGTATATGTGTAGTATAGTGATGGATGCTAGTGAGTACGCTGCCTTAAGGCTCTGCTTCACCACTTTTACAGAAATTATTGGTTTTCGCGTCATAATTTCGGATTCATTGTCATCAATGTAAGTACGATTATAGGCAATGTACATTCTACAAGTTGTTTAATATTTTTGTGCTGAAATATAATTGTTTGTTACCTACTGGTTGTAAAAAGTCGAGAACATATTTATATTTTATGAGTAACTTCTCTCCATTTTGCAAGCAGGAAATAACACGCAGTGAAAATTAGATACGAAAGTATTAAACGAACTAGTAAAGTGTAAATTTTCTATAACCAAACATTTTAAATAATACCTCTGAAACAGAAATTAAAGAAGTTATACAAAATGCGTGAAGCCGAACCTTAACATTGTCATCATAGTAACTTTTATGATCTGTTGGCTCATGTTTGACACTACATATCTGTTTTTAAGTGTGTAGTATATAGTGGCTTTTACACAAGTGAATGCTAATATCTGGAGAACTTCGGTATAATTTCAGATTTTAAACATATGTGTGTTTTACTCTCATGTGTAATTATTCCATTGTTAATTTGGCACTACTTAACCGATGACTAACACATAGCAGTCGACTCTACCAATGCCATGAAGTGAAGGCATACAAAAGGCCCTGGTTTTGATAAAAAATGGCACTCCGTGTACAGTTCACTGGTGCGCGAGTATGTAAGGCCGTGAATTAAACTTTGGTATCTCGCGGTCACTAAGAAAAAATTAAAATAATCTGCTGGCGTTCGCAGGGAGTTCAGTAAGCGACTTCCTCATTCACGCGCGGGATCGCTAAAAGTCACCGACCCTACCTAACTGAATTCTTGAAACCTACGTTTAGTGTATGCTGTGGTCAGTGTGGGACACAATTTTCCTGTTACTCAGGGTCATTTGGAATCCGGTTACTCCAGAACTGAAGTTAATGACTGGGGCGCGAACAGCTCATAAACATGCCCGGGTAATTTACAAACCCCATCGCTCATCGTGTCCACGACCTGGACATGTTGCAAAGGAGTAGATGTTTACGAAGCACACTGTTCGCAGCAGGAATTAATGACTAACGCTGTCGTTTATTACATTTTCGTGACTTGCTGTACAGACGTTTCAGCACTTTTAGTAGGTTTACCACGAGACTGACTGTCAGTCTTCCGACCGAGCATCCTGTACGCGGTCTTATGGTCGCAAAAACACAAGTACAGTGCGAACTGAAATATTAAGTGTTCGCAACACTTATAAATCAGCGGATAAGCAAAATGAAGAAATTAAATCATAGCTACCTTATTTCGTAATATACTTTGACGAGACAGCTGTTTGCAAATTTCGCTGTGACATGCAAGCGGCATTTTATATTTGTTTTCACCCTAAATATTTTTTTCCCATTACAAATATTCTGAGAAATATGCGGGTTTAGTTAAAATTAGTCATGTAAACTTTTATTACATAATTTAAAAATGGCAGTCACAAATTGAGACGTGCACTTCAAAACACCCGCCATTGCAAGTTTTAAATGTAGCTTCAGACGGCATTTTCCTCCTCCTCCTCCGCAACCTTCTCTCCATCATCATCATTACGTCCGATGAACGGAATACAGGAGGAGCTTTTCACTCTTTTTTGCAGGTCACCAAAAACTAATTA
Organism: Dryococelus australis; assembly: GCA_029891345.1. Taxonomy (NCBI): domain Eukaryota; kingdom Metazoa; phylum Arthropoda; class Insecta; order Phasmatodea; family Phasmatidae; genus Dryococelus; species Dryococelus australis. Next base: position 95,642,404 of record CM057002.1, on the reverse strand, counting down.
TTTCATATTTTTACCAAATACTCTTCAACTTGTGCACATGTAAGTTCGTATATTGTTTGCATAAAACCAAGCCAAAATAACATATTTAGTGTTTCGGTGCGTATAAAAATAACCAAAACTAACTCACATATAGAGATGAGATAATTAGCATTTAAATAAGATACAATGAGGAATATTAAGTAACATCAAGAAATATTTACAGACACGCTATGAAATTTTTTTCATACTTTTTAATAATTACTTAATTTTAAAGAAAAATTTGGCATACTTTAGATTTGTTTAAAACCACTGTCTACTGGCTGCCAGCTAGGAAATTTAAATGGGAAATCCAGTGTTAAAGAAAGTTGCCTTAGGGCGTTAGTTTTAAAGATGGGAGTTAAAAAAAAAAAGTATTCTTCACAAAATTTTTAGGAGAAGTTTCCTACATCGAAGGTGTTTCCATAACATGTATCACCTGTTTGGAAGAAATTTTTTAAATTTATGTTTTACAGAAAAAAGTAAATACTGTCTATCTATATTGAAAATATACACGTGTAGGGATGTTCTCCTAAAAAAATTCGTGAATAATACGTTTTGTTTGAAACGCCTATCTTTAAAATTAACGCACTGAGGCGGAATTTCCTTAACATGGGATTTCCTGTTTAAATACCGCATCTTCAGACGGTAGGCAGTGCCAAAGTTATGATTTTTTTTAAATGTATTTTGCCAAGCATACCTTGAAATGAATTAAGACGTGATCTTTCAGTTACGCTTATTAAATTTCCTGTAAATATTTTCGTGTATTTTTGTTACCCGAGTAAAGGATACTTACACAAGTAATGTCTACATGTTGAACGATATGTGGTGCGAATATCAAATAAGGAATTTTTTGTTGATCAGCGCAATTATACGCTGTCTTATGACACCGAAGTTCACGCAGTGATGACGTTCTACATTCAATCTGGTTACAACCGAGAGAGATAGCGCATTTCAAACACACTAGCCATTCATCATGAAGGATCCGGGTTTGATTCGTGATCCGGCTATATTGTTTTAGGTTTCCCTTGCTCTTCTCCAAAATCGCTCTATACTGGGATTCTTTCTAACTCTATCTAATTCCAGCTTGTTTGAGCAACTTTTCCCGTGTCTAACTACCCAGTTGTCAACAAGTCGTGAAGCCCTGCCCACTTATATACCTGTACCGCACGTTGACAGTCAGGCCATATTCCTAAGTTTTTAGAGATGAACGTTACCGTAACACTAAACGCCAACACGTTGGAAAAATCAGTGAACCCGCAGATCTAGACGAGATACTTCACAGTCTGCGCGCTAGCACATCTCACTCGCGAGATATTGTGCCCGGAAATGTTCGCCCTCGCCCAAAGTTGTCGTTGGTCACCGCGGACCTCGACCCACACCTTGCACATGCGCCACGCTAACTCAGTTCAAACTAGCAGCATAGTTGTGTGTATACTCGACTGGACGAGGCCACGTTTGTCTCGGCCGCTTTATTGCTCACCAAGTTAGAGCATCGGATTTTATCACCCTTCTAACGTAACATCGCCGCTATCCCACTCTGCTCAGCATAGCAGCGTACAAAGTATTCGATTTTTAGTATACTTATTTTGAAATATTAGTTTTCGAAACACACTTTATAGAGAAAAGTAACCGATTATTGGATACTTTTTTTTTTAAATTCAGGTTGGTGTTGGAGAAAATGCTAATTTTAGATTGTCACTGAGTTGTAATTAACATTCTATATAACACAATACTTCGTTAAGTTGTAGCAATAAAAACATGTTTACAAGTAATGTAAAAAATAATGTGTAAAAGGGTATTTTTGGTGTTATAGAATTAGTCGCCTAATACCGGATAGTAAGGGTTCTCACTATAGGATAATATCCGATATTAAGGTCCATCGATATTCTCAGCTGACCGTTTGCGCAGTTTTCACAAATAAAGTTTTTCCAGACAATCACTTGTGCACATTGATCGTGGCACAACTTAAAGCACTTGGTACCCACTCTTCATCTTTCTTATCTTGGGAAAATAAGTCATGGCAGTAAATACATTCAGCATCGTCGTCTTTGTCTTCATGACTACTTCCGATGTTGCCCTGGCTGCGCTTTTTGCTGGTTTCTTCACCAGTGGTGGAGGGTTAATGTTAGTGGGACTCAGGAACACTTTGGATGTAGATGCTGTAGAAGGGTTTGCTTGTGTAGGATTGACAGGACCCGCTGGTGTGCAAAGAGATGTGCTCTCTCCGTGAGTTAATTGGGAGATTCCAGGGCCTTGATTTTCATTAGACCTACTTTCGGTAGCTAATTCGCTGGAAACATCAATAGAAAAAAAACAGAGTCACGGAAAACGCTTGGATTAAACGGGCAGATGCCACATTTCCGGAAACCATTTACAGCATTCTCAATGGTTGCCGCACGGAGATAAGCTTTACACATTAGCTCAGCTACCTGATAAGCAGTAACTACCCTGAATGGATGGTTCTTCAACCATGTTTCTATTTCTTTGGCATAGTATGTCTTAAACGGACTCATGAAGGAAACATCCAGTGGTTGGAGTTTGTGGGTGGAGTGTGACGGTAAACAAACAATGTGAACTCCATGTCTCCTTCCTATTTCAATAACATATATGTTTCTGGTATGCTAATACTGTCCGTCCAACACCAATACGACAGGATTATCAGGTTTCGGCTTTACATGGCCCACGAAATGAATCATCCACTGACTGGAAAGTTCTTGTTGAATCCAGCCAGAAGGATGGCACACCGCAATGATATCTGGTGGAGCGTCCTGTAGAAGTTCAACCTTCATATTTTTACGTGGAAACACAAGCATCGGTGGTATATATCTGCCTGAAGCACTCATGCACGTCACGAGGGTAATTAGAGCACCTATTTCAGCCGAAGAAAGGCTGGGTACTTGTTTCTTACCTTTCAGACCGACAACTCGAACATTTATGCTGGACTACAGTTAAGCCAGTTTCATCTGCATTAAATATTTTGGACTAGTTGCAGAGATTTATCAAGAACTGCGTAAAACTAGTCTACTTTCTCTTTACAGAAACTCTTTGCTCTAGCTGCAGAAATAGCTTGAGGTTTACATAGTGAGAGTGATGGATGACTACGTAAAAAGTTCTTTAGTCACTTCTTACCTGCTGCTCCTTTGTCTTCTGAGAAATGGTGTTTCACGTTGTTTCTGGCTGCGAACTGAAAAGCCAGTCTTCGAATGTCGTTGGTTCGCAACCCATAAAACATTTCTTCCATGACCATGCAATATTCTGCTAATTTAGACTCCAGTTCATCTGGTAGGACGCACTTTCGACATAACTTTATAGAACACAGCACTTCAGCATCTTGAATAGTCTAATGGATGACATAATTTTCTAGAGTGGATCAAAGAACACAGAATGTTTTAGAGGCTTTAAGAAAGACCATTTCTTTACTACGCACTGCTTCCACTGCTTTCAACATTGATGCTGATTCCCATTTTTTCCTTGCCGGCTTCCACAAAGTTGGCTATCTGCAACAGTCAATATCCACACGATTTAATTACGTGAGCCCTCAAACTAATGTACGATATTACTCTTGGTGTATTATAAACAAAACACCACATTATACCCCACTATAGTGAACACCAATCGTTTAAGCTATCATTGGGTATGACTTACGTTTTTAAATTTAAAAGTAAAAATTTAATTTATTGACACATTTTCCTTTTTGTAAACATATTTCAGCATTATCTATTGATTCTTAGTCACGTTTTTACAATAATAGATTATATGTAGAGTAAAGCAAATTATTATTTTTTACATTTATAAAATAGTGTTCTTAATATCGGATACCTGCCATAATATCTGATATCTGGTATTAGGCAGTGCCAAGTATCCGACAATACATTTAGTGAAATTGTGTTACGTTAACATAAATTTCCACATGTTTATTATTCGTGCAATCTGTTTTATTCACATCAAACTATGGAACATGCAGTTTAGTTTGTGACAAAAATCATTCGTTTAATGTACTCACCTTCTGTAGTATACATGCTTTCGAAACAACCACTACAAAAACCCCGGAAACAGGAAATCACAGAAATAACTCTTCAATGAACAATATTGTCGCCATCTGCATCACGCTTCTACACGGCATTATCGATACAGGTCGAAAACAGTTCTATAGCCTCACGCTAGGTGGCAGCACTTACAAGAGTTGTAACCTCACTATCCGATATTGCGCACCTAACTGATATTCGGTTACTTTCCTCTATTGCTGTTTTGTAATAATATCTATAAAACAATAAAATGAAGTGGTTTGAGATAGAAAATTTGTTAAAAAACTAATCTGTTACTAGCGGAATTGGTTAGAGAACATATAATGACATAACTGAGAGAAGAATTTTAACTTTAAATGGTAATATATTCCAGAGTTCACTTTTGGAAAGCGGAAGCGGTACACTGAGAAAAATGTTTTGTTGAATCATACAAGATTTGTTTGGTGCAACGAAATTATTTGTTTGTATAGGGGCAATGAAATATTTTGTTGTTAACATTTGGTTACCCCAAACTCTAAGATTTGGTTGGTGCAACTAAAGATTTGTTTGGCTACGCATACATTAAACAGTTTGGGCCGATATAAAAAAATTCTACATGTTGGACCGAGTTCCAAAACTAGGTCACCTGCGTTCGAGCGCTAGGTCTTAGAAATCTCAGCTAATGTGATAATTAGTGACGTGGGGAATCTTTTAAGTAGATATACTCCAAATATTGGGTAACGTAAGCAAACAAATACTTCAAGTTTTATAGCTTTACTAGTCAACTACTTGTTTCATTGTTTTACTGACGTATTTATACGATTGTTAAGCATCAACAGATGCACTAATAAAGACGGTTGCTATCCTAATTGCCACAAAAAATACAAACAAACTTTCGAGCTGTATTTTAGAACGAAGGCAGTCAAATATGTGGTCAAAATATATATACCTATTATTCAATAAAATATTTTGTTGTCAGTCTAATTATTATTATTTTTTTGGATGATCACAGAGATTTTGTTTATTCAAACATATATTTTGTTAGACGAACAAAAGTAATTTTGATGCTTTTCAAATTTTGTTCGTTCAACAATATATTTCGTTAGGGAAACTAAATATATATTTGGTCCTATTCAAACAAATATTTCGTTAGATTTTCTGTCAGTGTATAGTGCAGCTATTTTGGATGGAAGAAGGAGACTTGTTTGTTGTATTCGGTATGAATTATAATTTGATATTTGTATAAAGAAAATTCTAAAAATAATATAAATCAAGGAATTAAATAAATGCTATAACTGTAAAATTAACCTTAAAATACTTTTCTCCTGTTAACTGTATATTAATCTTGTAACACTAAAATACACTACGTTGATAACTTATGTTCTCGTTAATCGCAAGCGATGTAGAGGATGAACGGAATGTCATTTGATCACTACACTTACTGCTTCATGATGTTGCAAGCAAACGAAGCATTTGTAACTGTTGTTTTCATCATTGTTTAGTAATACTTGTGGGTGACTTTAAATCAGAATTGCCCTGCAATAATCGCCATGTGCATGTGAAACTCACAGCGCAGTTCCAAAAGTGATAGGCTACATTCGGCAGAGTTGCCCATCATATCTCGTCGGCTGATGATTCCCGCTATTTGGGAGGCCCTTTACGTCCCACAGGTCAACATTCATGCAGCTCTGTTTGTGTTGACAACGAAGAGGGAAGGAGGAGCCGATAGTGTCCAAGAATAACCTCTTCCACCAGCCACAGAGCCACATGTCTTCATTAAGAGGTCCGGCCTGTTGTGGGTTTGTTTTTGTGTGAGGCTGAAGTGTTTCAAGATCGACCTTGGTGCGCGGATCACCTTTGCGGCCGCATATATGACCCGTACGCAGTAGCAAAGAAGGCTGAGTTCTATTTTCCTAAAAATTTGTGCTAAAATAATACAAATTAACAAGCGACAAACTACTATAGGCTGTTCACTGTAAAGTAATCACTTTTGAGGTTCTAGTTATATTTTTCTTTCAACCATATTTTATTATTTAACCACGCATTCGGAAATTAACGTCTAAGCTTGAAATTACACACACACGCACACAGATATATATATATATATATATATATATATATATATATATATAATATATATATATAACTATTATTCCAAACGAGAGGCTTTCGAAAGTGCTGACTTTACCGTGAATAGCCTATATAAGGAAATTGACACGTATTAGGTGTTTTTGTGAATTAATGTCATAATGCTAAGTAAAAAGCACTCATTTTAGACTTATAGATTCTATAATACAAATTCGCTCTTCCGTGAAAATCGTGGTAGATAGGTTGCACCACGAAAAAGCGCGCAATTCTTAGAAGGGACTGTGGAGCGAAACACAATTTCGTGAACACTCGTTGAGAATGAGCTATCATAAAATTTTCCTCATTATTATGTATATCTAATTAAAGACAATACTAATTGATTGGAAGCCTGAAGGCACGAATAAAGATGACACGTCACTCTTTCTACTACAAAGGGTCAAGAATGTTTATTTGGTGCAGTTGTCCTAGTAGCGTATGCTGTGCAGTCAGATTTTACTTAGTAGTTGTTTGGTAAATACTCAGATTGTTTTCAAAAGCTCTTTTCTCTTATACCTAATGTTGAATTTGCAAAAATCAATGTAACTATAGGCTGTTCACTGTAAAGCGAGCACTTTTTGAGGCCCTCCCAAAAGGCATTAATCCCTAATAAACAAATTATATTGCAGTCTCAGACGTTAACTTTTCAGAGTGATGAAATGTTTACACTGTGTTTATTACTCATATTGCAATGATTACATTAAAAAGTAGTAGGAAGGTATAAATTAATTGAAAGGAGAAATTTAGCAGGGCCTTAAAAAGTGCTCACTGTACCGTGAACAGCCTTAGATGGAATTTGGTGTGTATATTTTAGGGCCACGCGAGTTACGTGTTAAAATTACAGTTAAGCGTATTTATTAGCAAATTTAGTTATCCGATAAAATACTGAATGTGGCAGTTGACTGATCTCTGTAATTGCAACGAAATTGGAATACATAGGTGGGAAAAACTAACCTTCCTCCATTTTCCCAGGCAAAGGAATCGAAATCGTTAGCTCCATAATTGTAGTTATAGTACATTCGTAGTATCCCCGCAATTTTCGAATCAAACCTTTGAACAATCGCCCCATGTACGATGTGTTAATTCGTTTCCTAAATACGTCGTGTTTAACAAGCGTTTTGTAATTCTGTTAATATAAAAGTGCATTATTTTGGTTAAATTGAACTTTTATTTATATTTTATCAATAAATAAATATTTCAGTTATAATTAACACGTACAAAACAAAGAGAAAATAGGTGTGTTGTAAATGCCTAATAAGAAATAGTTCTCATGCAAAGCACTGTTAAAGTAAGTGCGCATCAATGCGATGCGTTGTCTCTTTGGTGTCATTTTCTAGACTTAGTTAAGGTTTGTTTCTATGAGACAGAGGAATAGAATGAAAGAACAATCTCAGCAAGGCTTCAGAAAAGTAGGAAGTATAGACGGATTGACTACAGCGGCACTATCCCATGACCAAGCAATAAGGAAGATGCTGCCATACATCGTCATGGATCTTGGAATGAATGCTGAAATGCGGATTAGCAGAGAAGACGAGAAAGCGACAAATTACTAGAATGGCGGCTCCGACCATTTCGCAGCGTTCAGCCTAGGTTTAGTGGACATCAGAGGTCGGGGTGAAGACTGCGAGTGCTCGCCTTACGGCGTACTGAGTGTAGCTAGATGCCTATGTATATACTGTCTGCCGTCAGTCCAAGACTCGAGAGCTTTGCCTCGATAGCCGTGTTCGGTGTCAGGGGAAGAAGCAGGAATAGGGGAAGGGTATTAAAAGAAACTTTCCCCGAGAGGATTCCGGATTGGGCAGCTTACTGGAATGGGAAGGGAAAGTAAACAAACTTCCTTAACTGTGGTGGAAAACGTTCCTAACAGAGGAGGGCTATTAAAGTAGATATATCTGCAGCACAAGGACGGTTAACGAAAATGAACAGTAACAGAAAAAAAAAAAAACACTTTAGTTCTTAAAAGTTAGCGTTGAGAAACGTTTTTGAAAGGGAGGACGATTAAGAGGAAATAACACTAAAGAAGAGTTTTTTCACTTCCTTGGTTATTCAAGTCTCGTGCTTAGCGGGGTCGCTATTTTAGCGCTAGGAGGAGTGCATGGCTATTGCATAGTGTGCAGATGTGAAACTGCCTTGAGTATCCTACTGGCCAGGTACACAAGAAGTACGGCGCACAGTGCGTTTGTGACAAAAATTAAGGGGCCCGCTGCCTGCCCCTAGAACTGCGTTACAAAGGGTCTGAAATCCAGATTTATTTTACAAAACTACAAAACGTGCCTACAATATGCTGAAACACTTCACACTATGCCTGTCGATTATTTTAAAGACGTCACGCACTTAAAACACCATTTCAGAGCACTCCAATGTGGTTAAAAACGGCTTTTTAAAGCGATGTATCCCAAAATATACGCGTAGTATACACACAGAAGTAATTGAAGGACATACACTGCAACCTTGCTTCACACCGTCACCGCTTTAAGTCCCACAGGTGCACGCAGCGAGACGAGAACACTGCGCGCCAATTCAGATCCCTGCGCGTAGCGGCAACGGCTCACTTGTAGCGCGTGCCAATGTAGCCCTTATCAGTCACGCGCTTTTTGACCTCAAACATGGAAAATAGCTCCAAGCAGGCGGGCGCCTTAATGTGACTAGAAGAAATTTCTAAACGGCATCTCAACCAATAAAGTAGCGTTCACAGAGTGGCCTAGTCAATGTGCGCCACAGCATCACACAAACAGAGAATTACAGGTTTTCTGTGTGGCTGTCGGTGAAGCTATAGATTTACGGCTAACGACCATTGCAGCTAACGACCATTATACAGAATGGGGCTGAATTCGACCGATAAACTTCGTGAGGTGATTCCTTATGCAAAATTAAGTGGCAAATATATAGGATACTTTGTACCTAAACTAAATATTAAGGGCGAAATAAGTTCCCGAAAATCGAGATTCTGAAATGTATTTTTGCGAGATATCAGAAACCAGGTGAGATGAAAGTACAATTCGCGGAACATTATTTTATGTTATCGGGATCTTCAACCTAGGAGAAAATGCAAAATAACACTCCCCATTACGAAAATAACATGGGTGGCCACCCTCTTATTGCCAACAGCTTCGTTACCGTCGGGAGTTATGAACTTTTGATGCTGGTTTATTGAGCAGTATATTGTACGAAACAAAAATGCTCCCCTTGTTGCAACTGCCTACGACCCGCCGTTTTCGTTTAAAACGCACACAAAGATTCCGCTAGATTCCTCTGCGGCGATACAGCGCCTAGTATGCAGCAATTCTGCCGAAAGGCAGTTTACGATGGTGTGAGTAGGAAAGGCACCAAATATGAGGCGGTCACCTAATATGAAACACTGGTGCAACTGCCCCGTAAGTTGCTGCCACCTAGCGATTGTCACAGGAACTATGTCGGAAGGGAATGGTTACGCGGCTGAACAGAGGGCGCAGCCATTAGAGCAGTCTGTGAGCGTTCGTGCTGGTCTTTGTTGCCCTCATCGTTTTAAAAGTTCTTCAACCTTGTACTGTAGTGCAGTTTTCATCGGAAGGTAAGAACATTCTATCTAATGTTACATATCAATGCAAACAAAAAGAAATAGCTCTTACTCTATGCATATCAGTTTTTATTTTAATACATGTAGAAGTATCACAGACGACCTCCATTCACGGTGCGATATTGAACCTAATATGAGACCGCAAGAAGCGCCTAATATGAGGTATCTCATATAAGGTGCACCATACAATTACGAGTTAAATACTGATTATCTTAGCAATAAAATTTTAGTTTGATTGTAACCACACTCTCTCACAAGTCTTTACTCCCGTAACTTCATATTGATGATTTAAAAATCTAAAAATGTATCATACAGTCTCCTTTTCTTTAATAAAAGGTGATACATTAGTTTCAGTCAATAAATTGTTAGTATTTTTGTTGATAGATGACTACCGAAAAGTGGAAGAAATAGAGTAAGGAGGCTATGGTACGAGCAGTAGAAGCGTTCGTATAAAGGAAATGGGTTACTCAAAAGCAGCAAGAGAATTTGGTGTACCGAAAGTAATGTTGGAGAGGTATGTAAAAGACAATCGTTCTGGAAACAAATTAGTTCAAGTTCCCTTACGAAGAAAACCAGTTCTTCGCTACGAATTAGAGGAAGATCTAGTAAAGTATTGTCTCGAAATGGGGCAGAACTATTTTGGTCTAAGAAGTAAAGATGTAAAAGTAATGGCATTCCAGTTGGCTATAAAAATGGCATTTCTCATCCTTTTAGTCACGAGAAAGGAACAGCTGGAAAAAAAAATGGTTAAAAGGTTTCCTTAAAAGAAATCCTCAGCTATCCTTGAGAACATCACAAGGAATATCGTCTGCTAGAGCTAAGGAGTTTAATCCAATGAGTGTTAAGACATTTTTCTACATATATGAGCCGCAGTTAAAAAGAATTAAGTACATGCCACATCGACTTTTCAATGTCGATGAAATAGGTTTAACTGTGGTTCAGCATAAGTACAGTAAGGCTTGATAGGAAATAAAAAAATAAAAAAAAAATTTGCGGGTTAACCTCAGCTGAAAGGGGGAAGCTGATAACATTAGTTACGGAAATGAATGCTTCCGGTACTTTTGTACCTCCATTATTTGTTTTTCCACAGAAAAACATGTCGATGTCAATAATGGAAGGAGCACCATTTGGGTCGATCTGGGCATGCCATCCATCGGGATGGATTCAATCCGATATTTTCGCACAATGGCTTTATCATTTCATAAACTTTGCCAAGCCTACGGAAGAAGATCCCGTACTTCTTGTGTTGGATGGTCATTATTCCCACACCAGAAATGTTGTCGTAATTGACGTGGCCCATGCAAATCATGCAGCCATTGAATGTGGGCTTCATGTCACCCCTTAAAATTTACTACGCACAAGAAATTGAAACTTGGCTTAAGAACAATCCCGGTAGAGTTGTCATAAAGGACATCGTCTGTAAGTTGTTTGGTGCTGGATACAACAGAGCTGCTTCAATGGAGGTTTCACGAGTTCATATGTTATCAAACTACAGGAATCGTTCCAGTCTAAGCACGACCAAAATACGTAACTATCAGGAAAAAATATTCCGTGAGACAAGTGACAACCATATGATGAATTGTACATACGAAAAAGAATCTACTACACCAGAACCACCTGCTGCGAGTTTACCCAATTAAATAGGTTCATCCTGAATGAATCTGCTTCCATGGTCTAATGAAGATGTACGTTGCATCGGGCTTGGCGAACCATAAGCAAATTTGTACATACCATAAGCAAATGAAGCAGAATAGTATAGGTCAACTTACAGATAGGGTGGAAAAAGAAGGTGCATTAAAATATAATTATGGTTGGTATATCAATGTACCAACCAGAACCACACGATGGTGAATTTAGTCGGAGAGCCTTCAAGACCTCGAATGCGACTTTGTATAGCATGCTTAACATCGAAGATAGTGTTGAAACTAGTACACAGAAGATTTGTTAGAAGGAAGAAGAGTACATGGGAGTACTTTGTAATGTAATACTATGGGTATTCACTGCTACACCAGTTAAGGTAGGGGATAATTAGTTTCGTAATACGAAGCATCGTTCTAGCATTTGTTGTATGTGTGGGGTGACAACTCATGTAAGCAGGAGGCGTGAATGTGCATGTATGCGCATGTGTGTCTACTGGCTTAAACAGTTACATTTATAATGCTTTCCTTTGAGCTGGTGGACGTAACGTTTCCTTACCAATATGGTTGGGCTATAAATTTGACAACTAAATGGTTCGGACGACCAGACCTTCCTGCTCTACAAATTCGGTATACCACTTGGAAGACACACTGTCTAGCAAAATGGCGGCTGGTGACAAGTGCGCCGACGGTGTCCATTTACACACATGATGGACGGTGGTGTGAAGAGGCATGGCGGCAGGCGGTACACCGATGACGACTGTTATTTTTTTATTACCAATGACGTCTGAATACCGAATCTTGGAAGTCACACTGCCTAAAAAATTGTGGGGTTGGTGGTGGGGTGGGCAGTGCGCTGACGATGGCCATTTGCGCAATGACGACTGCCGGTTGTGGGCGCCCATGATCGCGGCCAGTAGGCTGACGAGTAGGAAGTGCTGCCAGGGTGACCCCCCACACAACTACAGTTGATGCCTATATTATACTGTTCGGAAATTAGGGCCACCTATGCTACTAAGTTGAAATAGAATATACTTGACCCTGCGACCCTTCTCCTAGTCGTGGTTGATGTCTATATTATGAATTTGGCATCTATAACTCAAACGGTTTAGTAATTACAGTCAACGATTCTTATATGTTGACATAGAGCATATTTTACCCCACGACCCTTCTCTTAGTGGTGGTTGATTTCCATGTTATGAATATGGTAACTATAACTAAAATGGTTCGGAAATTACAGCCACCTATGTTTATACGTTGTCATAGGGCATACTTTAACGACGACCCTTCTCCTAGTCATGGCGGATGACTATGTTATGCTCTGAGTGCGAGGATCGGAAAGGATGTCTATTCTCTGTTACACGTATGCTCGGGGGTCGGCGTGCGATGACATCTGGAGCTTGGCCAGGTGGTGACGAGCATGCGAGAAGGTATGACCAGGGTTGATGGGGGGCTGGCAGAGGGGGGAGGACAAGAACTAGAGAACGCGAGGAATTATGGCAGGTGGAGGTGGTGGGTGGAGGGGGGAGTGTGTGAGGAAGTGTGCGTGGCCTTGCGGTGGCACCGAGGGAACAGGTGAGAGAGAGGGAGAAACATTAGTACGAAAGGGGAGGCAGGCAGGCCGACATTTGTCCATGCATCCCTTCTCGTCGTCGTTGGCGGTTATGCGTATGTTATGCTTTTTGTAGTTTTATCTCAGATGGTTCGGAAATGGTTAGTAAATTAGAGCCAATTATGCTTATATGCAAGCATAGCTCATATTGACCTGCAGCTGGCAGGGTGTTTTGGAATGCCCCCTCCCCTTATGCTAGGAATGCATGAGCGGGACATGCACACTTTCGGTACGAAGGAAAAAAACCTAAAATCGGTTGGGAGCACCCAGAGAACACACCGACCGGAATGCAAGAGCTGGAAGTGCTGTCAGTGTAACCCCCAACTGACTGTCAAGATGGCTGCCATCGGAAGTAGAAGCAGTGTACGTGCACGCATGGGTGCGATGTCGTCGCCCGCCACATAGGCCAATGCTGGCTCCCAAAATGGGAGGTGCAATCCTATGCGATTGTCGACTGGCTACCAAAATGGCTGCCACTATCGTCGTATGCCCTCATTGTGGTACTAGGAAATAGCTTTTGACGAATGGTAGTGCATAACTTATAGCCATCTATCACTGTCGTTGTTGATGTCTATGGTATGAATTTGGAGACGATAACTCAAATGGTTCGGAATTTCAATTGTGCTTATAAGTTGGCATAGGTCATTCTTGTCCCTGCGACCCCTCTCCTCGTCATAGTGGATGTCTATGTTATGAATTTGCCAACTATAACTGAAATGGTTCGAAAATTATACCCAACTATACTTATACACTTACATAGGTCATACTTGTTCCCACGACCCCTCTTCTAGTCATGGTAGAAGTTTATGATATTAATTTGACAACTATAACTTAAAAGGTTCGGAAATGATAGCCACTTATGCTTATAAGTGTTATTCACACACACAGACTTCAGGAGGAGGCAGTGTGACACGAGATCCGGATGTTCGCGATGCCTTGATGACCCACTGCCGCCGCCGGCGAGGCTCTGGCCACCAAAATGGTCAACATTCTCAGCTGGTCGCCAATGGTCCTGGGTAGACATATGTCGTTGATACCAAGATGGCCACCGGAAATGAGAAGCTCCGAATTTGAGAGAATTTCCGGCCGATTCAGCCGCATTGGCCAAACCTCAGCCAAAAAGGGCAAACTCACTGGCCGCCAAAATGGCGACATCCTCCTGCGGCCGCCATATTGTTGGTCAGTGGTGCTCGTGATCCAATATGGCGGTCCTGAGTGCCCTGGAATATGCTAATGAGGACAAAAATATGGCGGCAGGCACTGGCTGCCAACATGGCCGCTGGTGGTGGGTGGGAAATTCGGGAAATTGTGAGGGAAAAAGGTAAAAAAAACTGACGGTTTTTACGCGAAATTAGGTCATTTTGACAGGAAAAGGGTGAAAAGGGAAATTTTCGCTCCTCCAGTCCTCAGGCTGCAGCCTGGTGATATGCTAATTGCAGTCCTTCAGTCCTCAGCCTACAGCCATATCCCAGAACGCTATTTTTTATACTACTACCATACATTAATAAGCATATACAACTGTTCGATTGTGGCGGCAGCTGGTGTGTGATTGCATACAGGATGTAAAGATATTGGTATTGCCTACGCACCTGGATCTGTATCTCTGCTGCTGTGTACTGTGCGGGCTTTTGAATATTGAAACATTTGGTGCTGCAGTGTAGAGCAATGCCATCAAAACGCATCACATTTAAGTAGTTCAGGTAACACATTGCATTTGACAACAAAAAGCTGTGGCATTCCATAGGTTTTATTGTAGAAACATGTATCACAAACAAATTTATAGGTAAGGCTCGATGGTACGGCCGCCATGTTCGACGCACAGTTCACATCGCCGCACCAACGATTGTCGGACACGTTTGGAAACACCCTCATAATGCCGAATAATCCCTGCAGCTGCAACGATGAGGGCGACGAGGTCTTCTTCCGATTCCACTACGGTTTCATACACCAGGTTGCGCATGTAACCCGAAAATAAATAGTCCAATGGATTCATATCTGGGGATCGTGGAGGCCAGGGAACAGGGCCCCCACGGCCTATCCGTCTTCCAGGGAATACGATATTCAGTTGATTGCGCAAACGTCGCGAACTGTGGACTGGGGTGCCATCATGCTGGAACCACATGGCCGCTCGTGTTTGTAACGGGACCTCTTCGAGTAATGTCGGCAGCTCTTCCCGCAGAAATGCAGTGTACACATTGCGGGTGAGGCGATGTGGTAACAGGTAGGGGCTAACCAAAATTTTACGCATTAAGCCCGTCCAGACGTTGACACTGACTCGCTGTTGATCCCCGTGAACGAATGGGCTGTGGGGATTGACATCCGCCCACTCGTGAATATTTCGACAATTCTGTTTGCCATCACGCTGCAAGGAAGCCTCGTCAGTGAAGATAATGTATTTGTCGAAGTCAGGGTGTGTTTTGTTCCAGAAACCATGCTGCACACTTCACGCGTCGAGGATAATCCTCGGTACCCACGGCACGTTCCTCATGGAACAGATGCAGTAATTACTCATGAAGCACTCGACCAGTGGTGTGGCGACCTTTATTCATGCGTCGAGCAAGTGGAACTCTGAAATTATCAAGAGAATAAACGTTTTACAAATCTGCTAGTTCTGACTTATATTACTTTAAATACAAAAAGCAAAAGAAATCACTTAGTATTCACAAGTGTTTACTTAACATTTTTAATTTAACGTTAAGACATGGAACTACTTTCTCTCCATCGTTACCAACTTGTCTGGGCGCTTGCCAATCAGTGCGCCTGCATTAAAATATGTGAATAAGTGAATGCACTTGTGGAATCTGAGCGGCAGACGACCTTGTCAGGTATAAAAAAAACACACACTTGAGCAGCGCTCTTCCTGCGTGAAGATATCTGGAGCAGGAAGGGGACTTAATCAGGCGGGCAATTAGTTACACAAACTTTCAAGGCGATGACAGCTTGTCAGCAGCAAGCTCTCCAAGTGATGAAGTACCGAAGGCAAGGCGATGCAAAAGCGGAAGGGTTAACATGCAATAAGAAATAATTGATTATGTAGGGTGCAAGAGACGCGCGTTCACCCACTGCACTGAACTTTAAGCGCATTTTTAAATATACACGTGTAGTGAATGTTTGGTTACAGATCGTAAACAAAGGATTTTTAATTTAATGTATATAAAATTAATAACATATATTTATATTTTGTAAGTTATCTGTAAATTAATAATTTCATTTACATAAAATTGATGATTCTGTTTATGGCTAATTAAGTGATTTTATATGCACGTACCTGAAATAATGTTTATTGTGTAAACATTCTGTATAGTTACTTTCCCAACACATGATACAATTTTTTTTCCTTTTAAAAAAAGAGTTCGCATAATTGTGTGATAATTTTACTGGTTTTGTGTTACAAAAAAAAAAAAGAACCAGCAGATGACATAACTGAAGCAAAGTAAACAAAAATCGATGGCTAAATGACGTTGTTAATACATTTTATGTTACACACATTTAATTCAATTTACAGCTCGAATTTGAGTAGCAAAACTACAATACATAAATTTAAAACTACAATACATAAATTTAAAACAATTATTCAAAGACCAAATTTGCTTGCTGGAAATGACGTTATACAAGAAAGCGAAATGTGTGTAGTTTTAGAGTGGTTGACAGTGACATATTGTTAGAAATTATTTTTCGCTCAACCCTGTAGATATTATCAAACGGCGCTGCAGTAAACCTCCAAGTGATTGCTCGTGAATCGAACCCATTGTATAAAAATTTAAGTTTTTTCTTGTGTTTTGTTTTATAATTAAATTTATATTTAGTTGGAAGGATTTGAAACCGATGGTTCAAAGCTACTGTATAATTAAAATAAAAGGCTAATTCCTTCCTTGGTTTGACACGTTATTATGTTTGAAGGAAGTAAGTATGTAAGCAAATGAGTGGCCCAGTTACAAAAGTGACAAAAAGTACAATTTATTGTGTGTCCTAGCATTTCTCTAACTCGCGAAATTACCGATTCTCTATGATATGAAATTATGGATATATGCCAACAACGAATAACGCTTGGGTAGAACCAATTGTACTACTAGAAATAAAACGTAAATTTAGCGCGTGTCTATGAAAAACTTGGAATGAAAATCTTATAAATAATTATAGATTCGCTGCGTTTATGTTGCCATTATGTCTTTGTGGCTGCAACTCAGTTCTAGTAGCTCGCTCTGAAGGACTTCGACCCAAAATCAATGTCATGTATAGCATATATAGCAAAAAGAATAATTTTCGTTACAAACGGAGAGGCAGTGAAAACTGGCAGCGGGCTGGCGTTTACCGGTATCATGATTTTCCGCAATCGATATAATTATTTACGGCCTTGAAGTCTATGCTTATGAGACGCAGCGGTGGTGTATTGGTTAGACTACTCCAGTCTTCCAGTCCTCCAGTCTTCATTTTTCCTCGGGAAGTGGATGAAAATGTTCGGGAAGTCGGGAGTTATCTTATCTCTAAATAATAATATGTTTAGTTATTATTGCATTCATTTGGTTTCCATTTTTATAACTAACGTTAGGTATTATAACACGGTAAATACATGTAGAGTGTAAGAAAAGTTGGAAGCTGCGTTTGTTAGTTGAAATTGAGAATGGAACCACAGTCTGCCACTAGCAAATGTTATCTAAAATACGCAGATATGTGGGGCTATTATATTGTATACCCTAAGAAAAACTCACTACACGTCACTGAATTCACTACTTTTAATGAAGAAAGTTTTTGACTTAAATTACCTGTAGTGTAAACGTATAAATACTGCGGCTGATGTAATTTATTATATTGCTGCTGCCACAGTGCGTTAAGTATTGTTAGTACGTGTGCTTCAGATAATTAGGTCCGTATTTTGTTACGAATATACCATTGGCTCAGTTCTGTGGCGTGCTGAGTAAATTACGTCCATGCTGTAAACTGTAAAATGATGTACATGTTTGAAGCCTATACTGCCGCCAGATGAGATCGCGAATGTTTCTGTTCTCTGTGTACTGTCCACGTCTTCCTGCCGGATCTGGTGCAAGACAACTGGCGGAAACTAGCGCACCACGACCAGTACACGCTGCTCGCAGTCAACCAAGCAGTTTCACCTTGTATCCTTCCGCCACATGTAAAATTTATAGGATTGTGCATATGTGACTTTTTTCTCACGAAACTAAAACGAAAAAATTTGTTATGAATTTTAGGGAAACTCAAACGAAAGTGGAAAGTAATTTCATGATAACTCAGTTCAACGAATTTCGTAACATTTTAGCAATTTATTCATTATGACAATTCATTACAAAACCAAACAAAAATGCAAGATACGGAGTATTTACCACATGTATTCTTGCCTAAATTTTAATATTAGTTTTATGTAGTTATTTTAGTTATAAAATAGTGAAAACGAAGATGATATACAGAAAACAATTTCCTTTGTTCGTGCGCGAAATGATTATTCATTAAACGCCCGAATACTCATTGAAACTGAGGATTTTCATTGCGTTACAACTTTCGCCAACAGAATTTCTTACCGAAATGAAAATAGCAGTTGTATTTTTTTCTTTAAAACTTGCACAACCCTTAAAAAATTTGCTTACATTCTCATGGCCTAATTACTTTACTTAGTGAAGTAAAGTATTACTTTACATACTCAAGTGAAAACTTAGCATTGTTAAAAAGGTAAATTAGTTACTAATTAGACTACTCGCCTCCCACATTGACAAACTGGGTTCGATTTCCGGCTAAGTCGCTCCTGGATTCTCGCATGTGGAGATCGCGCCACACGATTCTGCTAGTCGGCGGGTTTTCTCGGGGATCTCCCCATTTTACCGACCTTGCATTCCGGCGCTGCTCCATAGTCACCTGGATTCTCTGTCATTGGCCCTCAAGACCTCGCTGCTCAGAGTTGCCCAAATATCTTCACTCGCCCTCTCTCTCTGCTTATGAATCACAGGAGCACAAAACCAGTAAATGTATAGAAGCGGACGTCTTGGCATTTTTTTATGTGAGTGTTTTGGCTGCATGAATTTCCGGAAAGAAACCTTTCATAAGATAAGCTAAACCAATGTAAAGGAAGTTTTTGGTTCTACCAGCACTTGGTGAACTCAAAGTATTATTTTACTTACTCAAGTGAAAACTTAGTATTGTTAAAAAGGTAAATTAGTTATTAGTATGGCAATTTGTAATCTAATTAGTATAAAACAAACTTGATTAAACATAAGACTTGCAGTACAAGCAGACTTAGAATTATTCTACTTTATCCAGTAACTACTTAACTGAGAGGCTTCATGCAGTGTTTACGGTTGCATTTACGCAGTTAACGGACATTGATTTTTTTTCAAAAGTAGTTTTTAAAGGGCTTGCTTTACCATAAAAAGACTATTTGTTTTTTTTTTGTTGTAAAATTACGTTCTTGTGTATAACCGACCTAAACATAACTTAAAACTTTAAACAAAAGTTTGTAACTCTTAATGGTATTTGCATGTCGACGCTCTCTGTACGAAGTCTATATCCTGTATAGCGGATAGCGTGTTGGTTGGCTGCACTCTGGCATGTTTTTATAGCGCACACGCTCGTGACAATCTTTAACGAAAGTTTCTTCAATTTTACTCACCTAACACTATCAGGTTAAACGTAAATATTTCAAACGAAATAAAATGTGTCACGCCAAAAAAAAAAAAATCTCCAAAAGTAAAAGAAATTATTTTCTCTTTTATTCGGCAGTTAATTTTTTTTTACCGTCTTAATTGTACTATGTTCAACGGTCAGTAAATAGCCAAAAATGTGTCATATGAGTAGCCTATGTAACAATGTATTATAGAGCCAGTAAAATTCCTTTTCCTATCCGACCGAGCCACTAAGAATTATTTACATTGTGAATTACCGTGATTAGCACGCAGATATTCACAACCTGTAAATATAGAAGCTGTCGAACCAAGAATGTTAATGTAGGTTTTAAAAACATTAAGCCACCAAATCTTACTTTCAAATATCATTACGTGTGCTAGTAGAGAAGGTTGTAGTTGTAAACTTTAGCATGTTTTGTAATCACTTTAATATACGTTGTCAAAATTATGACAGGATATACTAACTTTGTATCCGAGTAGCTTGTCTATAGTTTAGAAGAATGAACTTGCTATATATGGTCTTATTTATGATCGTCTTAATAGCTCGGACGGATATGTTTTGTCTACATTTACTAGACTCGTCTTTGGATTTGGGCAAATAAGTTCACACAAATTTGATAAATAATGTAACCCAACTACAATATTAGAACGGTTTCGTCTGTTTAACTCACCGCACGGTGCATAATAAGAAAAATAAATTTAATAGGTTACATTAATTTATTTTTGATGATTATTTTATCCAACGGAGAACCAAGCTAAACAAAGAAAAATCCAACCAGCAAATAGTCTATGTTTACTTCTTTGTGCTCGTGCGTACTTGCGGAGGATCCGGGAGGAAAAAAAAAACAAACTAATATAAATACTTAAGTTTGTAAATAGGCTGTTCACAGCAATGTGAGCACTTTTGAAAGCCTTGCTAAAGATTTACTTTTCTCCTAATTTTGTGTTTTTGTGCTAAATGTAAAATTTATATCGCAATAGAACGCCAGAACTTACAGCCATTTTACGTAATTCGCTGTCAACTGGGTGCGGCAGCGTTTGTGCAGTTAACAGGCAGTAATTTTTTTCTAAGGTTGGTTTTAAAAGTTCTCACACAGGTACCACAGGTTTGAATAATCAACTTGAAAAGTTTCGCAAAAGGAACATTTTTGCCACTAGGTAAGCGCTATTGTTGACAAGGCACCAGATTGTATCTATTACGGACGTAAGAAAACAGGATAACTGGAATTAATCATCAATCAAATACAAAATGCCCTCGTACCTAGGTAAAATATTTCTCTTTTATTATTCACGTAGCTTAAAATTGTAATTAAAAGTTACTTTTTGGAAGACAGCGCACCTGGCGGTGGAAATGTTTCCTATGTCAAACTCGGCTACAAGAAATGTCGTTTTGTTCCTAACTTTAGTAGAGTAATCCTTACCGTGATCAGCCTGTAATTGAGGAGTTGAGCTGAGAGATTTGAGTGGCTCTTAACAACGAGGTCTTGACAGCCGACGAGGTGAAATGAGGTGAGAATGGAGCAGCGCCAGAATGCCAGGGCAGGATATACAGGAGATCAGTGAGAAAACCCGTCGACCAGAGGCATCGTCCAACACGATTTCCACTTGCAAAAATCCGGGAGGGACCAGGCCGGGGATTAAACTTGGTTCGCCTTGGTGGGAGACGAGTAGTCTAACCGCTCAGCCACTGCTGCCCCTGTAATTGTGGAGAACTTGAAGATGGCCTCAATTGAATATAGTGTGTTCCCTGGTTTCTTCACACCTTTTTAATAAATCCTTTGGAAAATCCGGGAGGGACCCGGCCGGGGATTGAACTTGGTTCGCCTTGGTGGGAGACGAGTGGTCAAACCGTTCAGCCACTGCTGCCCCTGTAATTGTGGAGAACTTGAAGATGGCCTCAATTGAATATAGTGTGTTCCCTGGTTTCTTCACACCTTTTTAATAAATCCTTTGGAAAATCCGGGAGGGACCCGGCCGGGGATTGAACTTGGTTCGCCTTGGTGGGAGACGAGTAGTCTAACCGCTCAGCCACTGCTGCCCCTGTAATTGTGGAGAACTTGAAGATGGCCTCAATTGAATATAGTGTGTTCCCTGGTTTCTTCACACCTTTTTAATAAATCCTTTGGAAAATCCGGGAGGGACCCGGCCGGGGATTGAACTTGGTTCGCCTTGGTGGGAGACGAGTGGTCAAACCGTTCAGCCACTGCTGCCCCTGTAATTGTGGAGAACTTGAAGATGGCCTCAATTGAATATAGTGTGTTCCCTGGTTTCTTCACACCTTTTTAATAAATCCTTTGGAAAATCCGGGAGGGACCCGGCCGGGTATTGAACTTGGTTCGCCTTGGTGGGAGACGAGTGGTCAAACCGTTCAGCCACTGCTGCCCCTGTAATTGTGGAGAACTTGAAGATGGCCTCAATTGAATATAGTGTGTTCCCTGGTTTCTTCACACCTTTTTAATAAATCCTTTGGAAAATCCGGGAGGGACCCGGCCGGGGATTGAACTTGGTTCGCCTTGGTGGGAGACGAGTGGTCAAACCGTTCAGCCACTGCTGCCCCTGTAATTGTAGAGAACTTGAAGATGGCCTCAATTGAATATAGTGTGTTCCCTGGTTTCTTCACACCTTTTTAATAAATCCTTTGGAAAATCACCCCAAGTATGACGTGTTTGGTTGTTTACGAAATATGTTATGTTTCACGAGCTTTTTTACTTTGTAGCTTATTTCTGGTTAGGTGCCACGGTGGCTGAGCGGTTGGCCTGCTCGCCTCCCACCATGGACACCGGGTTCAATCCTCGGCCGGGCCACTCCGAATTTTTGCATGTGGGACTCGTGGTCGGCGGGTTTTCTCGGGAATGTCCCGTTTGCCCCACCCCTTCATTCTGGTACTGCTCCATACTCCCCTCAATCACCCTCATCGGCTCTGAAGACCTCGATGTTAAGAGCCGCCCATATCTCTGCACTCTGCATTATTTCTGGTTAAATTGAACATTTACTTAATTTATACTTATAAAATAGAATATTTAATTCTCAATTAATATGAATACAATTAGGGAGGAAATAGGTGTGTTGAAAATGCGCAGTAAGAAATAGTTCTTTTGCAAAATGTTGCTACACTGAGTGCGTACGAATACGTTGCGTTGTCCTTTTTGTGTATTTATCTAGACTCTGTTGAGTTTTGTTTCATGGGGCGGAGGAATACCCAGAAAGTAGAACTTTAGCAGGGCTTCAGAAAAGTTGTAAATATGGGAGAATGGACTATGACAAGCATCAGAGTGTACGAGGTTGCAGAAGGGGGACAAAGGTCGGCCGAGACTCGCGAAGTGGGTTGGAATGCAGTCCGGTGGGTGGTTGCAGGGCGTGTAGGGTCATTGCAGCTAGGGGGGAGGGAGGCGTGACTGCACACGCGCCGTGCTGTGCATGTTATGCTAACGAGAGCTAATTGTTTCTCACTGCGAGACAATTATCGCGGGCGGCGTGCGAGAGAAGTGGCCTCGCCCATTCGGCCGCGCGCGCACACCCACACACTCGAGCAGCCGACGACATTAACACAACACCGCAGCCGCTTCACGGCTTATTCTACACTCAACGTATCTGCATTTAAAAAAATAATATACTAGTAAAGGCTGTTCACGATTAAGTGAGCACTTTTGAAACCAGCCTAAGAAATATTTCACTGCTCCTGCTTGAATATATTTTAACGGGCGCACTGAGTGACATGAGCCTAATAAAGTTGGTAACGATGGAGGGAAAGTAAATCCATATCTTAACGTTGAATTAAACGTGTTAGTAACCCTTTTTAATATAGTAAATTATTTCTGTTGCTCTGTTTTTCAAAGTATCGAAGTGTAAAAATAAGCAGACGCTTAAAAAATTTATTTTTCTAATAATTTCACAATTTCACTTTTCCGACGCGTGAATAAAGTGATTGGACCCATGGTAGAGTTAATTTTACATAAGGTGGAAGAATACACAACGTTTATTCAATTAGATCTTAAGCAGGGCTTTCAAAAGTGTTCATTTTACTGTGAACAGTCTATATCTATGTATAGTCCTTGTTATACGCTACTATGGTAAAGTGAGCACTTTTTAAAGCCCTCCCAATGGACATTAACCACAAATAATAATGTTTTATTGCAGTCTCAGACATTAACATTTGAGAGTGAGGAATGTAGTCGCTGTATTTATTAGTCTCATGGCGATGTTGAAATTAAAAAGTGGCGGAAAGATAGAAATTGGCTAAAAAGAAAATTGTGAAAGGGTCTTAAAAAGTGCTCACTTTACCGCGGATAGCCTATACTCCCGATATTCCTCAAGCCGTGCTGAAGATCTAATTTAAAACTGTTCCTCCGTCTCATTTAGAAAGTATCTCAATCAATTACTGCATTTCCAGTCCCCTCTCTTGAAGACTGATTAACACACGATGCCAGAATCTGCAAATAATCCACTGCCGCGACAGTTTTGTAGATATAAGTATGCTACTAAGATTTTTTTATCTATGTATATATGACTAAACCAATCCCATCATACTAACGGCGACCACATGCACGAGTATGTTATAATCATCGTATGAATCACAATCTACCAACATTTTTATAGGCTTAATTGGCGTTAATTTAAATGCCAATATTGCCAGGCTCTGGAGACTTGGAATGTACGAGGGTGATAAACAGTCTTAACTTTCGTGCTCTTCCTGAACATTAATCCGTCAATCGTCCAATCATTTCATCGATATTTGGATCAATCCATTAATCTTCCAATTTTTCCATCAATCTTTCACATTCTTCGCCAATCTGCAACCATTCCTCACCAATCCTCAGAAATGTTTACATAAATATTTCGCAATACTTCCATCAATCTTTCAATCTTCCCACCAATCTTTCAATCTTCCCATCAATCTTTCCATCAATATTTCACAATATTTCTCTCAATCTTTAGAAATCTTTCGAAATCTTTCCATAAATAATTCACCATCTGTCCATGGGTTTTTAGTATTAAAAAATACGATTCATCAACTGTTTCCAAAATCCGCCACTTTAAAGTTGTGAAGGAAGAAAGGATACGACACACAAAAATAAAGAAAAAACATTATTATTACACTAATTTATTATCATTTTGTAATAAGAATTTCATAAGAGGACAGTTCATCACATCATGTGGTAAAACCTCCCCCCTCCCAATCTCTTCAGTTCTCTAATAATTGAAGATATTTCAACAATGTGTGCGAGATCCTCGCGTTTTTGCAGGTGAATCAAATACCTCAGTCTATCAACAAGTTCACTGGGGTCCTCGAGAAGCGTTCCTGACATTTCCTGCCTTCTTCATGTCGCTGGTAGCAGCAAATATGGTGGAGGGAGTGTGTCAGTGCATCGAGAAAATCGTCATCGTCTTCAGCAACGATGTTGTCATAGTCATTATCATCAGTGCTATCTTCATCATCATCTTCACCTCCAGTTTCCCCCTCGATACCAAGTTTAGTTTTTTTTTGTAGGAGTCGCATGGTCTCATCAGTATTTAAAGTCAACGACCGTTTATTTTGAAGTTCATTGATTTCACGCGAAAGTCTTGCAAGTGTACTGTACATTCCACACAAACCGACTCTACTGCACTCATTCCGTCTTTAACAATAACTGTCTCGTCACAATCGCCTGTGGAATCAGTACCCACCGATGTAGCACGGGGTATGGACGGCGTCACTTGCTGGCTCTCAAAAGACGAATCGTTTCAGTTCTTGATGGGGTTCTTCAAGGTATCACCTTGCATAAACTGTGTGCGGCCATTGTCTTAATTCTTCCTCATGCAAAAAGGACTCTTCGCAAAGGCGATTCTTTCATTTTGACCGAAGGTGAAAACTCTATCGCAGAATCGACACAGTAGGCAATTGGGAAGCAATGATGCAGGTCGTGGCTCCATGTTCGACGAGATCAAAGGCAGACCTTCGTATTCACAATTCATATTTACTGTATAGCGAGAGAATGCTTCCAAATCGATGTTAATTTCTCTGCATCTACTAAGTTATCAGTGTGCATCAGCTCTCTATGTATAACTTCTCCCATCACTCGGTTGTTACGAAGTCCCCGAGAAAATAAATATTCTTTACTATTTCAGGCTTCGAACTCAGGGCTTTAAGCCATGCATCGCCTTTGTAAATTGCTTAAAACTTTGTACCAGTTGCGTATGAATATCAAACAGTGCGAAATTAATGTACTAACATCGCTAAAAAGGCTTCAAAATCTCAGATCATTAATCGAATTGACAAACACTTTCCTTGCCATGATCCCCATATCCGATAGCTAAAACCTCAATTTCGCCTATAATATGAGTTCTTAAAACAGTCTCTTAAATTTCGTCCTAAAGTGAATTAATAATACTTTTGATAGTTTTGGGTCTCAAACTCAGGTCCCTACACCGTATCTCAGCTTTGAAGATTGCTTAAATCTTTATCAAGTATGCGTTAAAACTAAACCGTAAGAAATAAATGTACTAACATCGCTAAAAAAAAAAAAAAAACTTCAAAAGCTCGGGTCATCAATCGATTTGCAATCCTATTATATCACTCTGATTCCAATATCCAATGGATAAAACTTTCGTTTCGCCTTTAATATAAATTCCTATAATAGTCACCGAACACTGGGAAAAATTACATTCTTTTCTAAGTTCGATAGAATATTAATATTTTTTTTTATTCGGTCTGAATCTCAGTTCCTTACACAATACCTCAACTTTTGAGATCGCATAAATCTTTATATAAGGTACGTATAAGCACGTAAACAGACAGAAAATCGTGTACAAAGTTCATTAAAAATGATAGAAAACTTGGGTCGGTATACGAACTGTGGACCCTTTACCACACTATATAATTTCAATTCTTCACCCAAAATGTGTCTAACAAACTGCATTATAAGTTTCACATCATGCACTTATAATGGATTTATTCCAACATTTTTTATTTAAGTGTCACTTAGGTGTTTCTTACACGTTAACTAGTAGAATGAAAAAGTGAAGTTGGGCGCATCAGCGTCTGGCGTCGGAGATCGGAACTGTTCATGCTCTTTCATTCCAGTCGCCCAGCAGCCATCATGTCAACCATGTTGGATGTCAGAGACCTTGACCTTGATCCCGGTGAACTTTGACTCTGAAAGCCCAAAATATTACGGAAATTTATAACAATTTTATTTAAAAATTTTATTCACTAAAAAATAATATAAAAAATTTATTACTAAAAAAATCAATAAAAACAACTTATATTTCTGAAGGTGCCACCCAACACCACGCCCAGCAGACGACTGACCCTCGCCAATTGCTATTGGCTGTTCAATCGACAGGCCAGCACCTTAACTACTTCTCCCTTCCAATCCTGTTACCCCTCAACACCTCTCCCAACCACCTACCTAACTCATGTTCTTCGTTCATACTGTCGTCTGCTTATCAGCTTTAAGTCGTACCCTATCTGTCTCCCTACACTCTTTAACCAACAAAAACTAACAAAATTATTATATTCTCCGCACTTGGAAGGCCCACGTTGGGATCTCCCACAAAGGACTACTTTCGATGCCCGGTAGTCGGAAATAATTTCCTACCTTTTTAGGTTATTACTTTTTTTTTTCGTTGGGATATAAGATGATAATGTGAAAAAGTATGACGAATTAAAAAGTTTATTATAAAACCTAATGAAAGATTACAGCTAATAAAGTGTTATACATTTATTCTGTGCGAATTTTTTAATTGTGCAAAGTTGATATGTTACGCTACAGATCAAAGTAATTATTCATGTCACCAGAAGGCCACAGGAATATTTTTTATTTTTTATTTTACCACTTTTTCAATTTTGAATTTTTGAGGTACGAATTTGAAATCAAAATAGTTAAAAGTTGAACTCATACCACAGCTAAACCAGGTGTAGGATTTCGAATAGATCACAATATGACACTCCTAGAACATCGAAACCCCTATAGCTAAACAAACGTTGTTTTAAATTAAGCTTTTTAATATTATACGAATCAGTATTTTAAGAAGTTAACGGTCTCATATTTATAATAAAAATATTATTGATGCAATTGTTCACATGATCTGAGAATTTTATTAAATTACCGTCGTATAACGTCCTGAAACCTAGGTAAAAAATGTTAACTCGCGAACGGCTTTAATTTCCATTGTAGCTCGCAGCACTGGGTAAATCTCGCAGCACTGGGTAAAGCCTGCACTCCACATAGTGCTTTGCCAGTTGCGGCGATGGGGCAGTTTGCGTGTGCAATTATTGAACACAGCTCGTGAAAGCGCCTTAAGAGGAATAGTGCACGAAAGCAGTATAGTTACCTGATTTTCGTTGTAAGTTGCTTTTCAGAGGGTTTATAGAAATTCTTGGCACTACAAGTCATAACTAATATTTTTTGACACCTTCTTACACTGATAGATATTTACTGGCTTTATTATTTTGGAGCACTGTTGCAAGGTAAGGTATAAGATATTATTTCTTATCTTCTATGGGTGTTCCGAGAATAATAAAACCAGAAAATAGCTAACAAGGTAAGAAGGTGCACACTGTAAAAGAAAATTTGCTATGATTCCCAAACATGTATGGGAAGTTTTTAACCCAAAAACGTATGGGAAATTTACCATATATATGTCTTGTAACATTCCTGTACATGTATGGAGATTTTCGTATGTACAAATGGTATCATTACCATACAAATGAATGGTAATATTTCCAAATGTTTAGAAATCATACCATACAACATAAGTATATTTATCAGCCACTTGTATAGGAACAATTCCAAACCAGACTAGCAAATATACTATACTAGTATGGCACTGTTACTAGACACTTGTATGGGAGTGATCACATACCATATTGGCAGCTGTAGTACAGGCGTTTAGTAACTTTACCTGACATATGTATAGGAATTATCACATACCATATTGGCAGTTGTAGTACACAAGTATGGTACCTTTACTATACATATGCATAGGAACATTCACACCCCATATTGGCAGCTTTGGTATGCAATTATGGTATATTTACCGTACATACGTACAGGTATCATCACAAACCATACTGGTAGTCGTTATACACAAGAGTGGTATTTTTATCAAACAAGAATAAGTCAGTTTGCACAAATAAACAGCCGAAGAGCATAAGATACTAGTTGTTTACAAGACACAATAACAATTAGTGAACGTGATATACATAACGCATAATGAACAGATCAGAAAGAAAAGCGAACGAGCGAACGAGTAAACAGTGAAAGAATAACTTTAACCAGATGCAAGTACATGTAAAAGTCGGACGTATTTGTTATAAATAGTGTATAGTATGTAAAATATATCTCAGAAAACACTTTTTCGATCAGTTTTAGAAACAGTATAACATTTAGCAGTATATCTTACCCATTTGCATACGTAGACTAAATTTACTCTAATCCTTTATGTGTTTATAACTACAATTAAGGAAAGTATTTTATACATGAACGGAAAAAACGTTAGTAAAATAAAGAAAGGTTTCAGAATCCTTTTACTGTAAGAATAGAAGAAGCATTCTAACTGTAACAGAATTAATTTCTCTTTGATAAGGTATAGGCTAAAACAAAATTTGCGAATAAAAATCTATTGGCATACACTAAGTCATCAGAATGTGCCAATGATGCAGTCAAAAACATTTTTTACAAGGAATATAAAAAAATTGAAGTTTTTTTAAATTGCCGTTTGTAACTAGGAGGGTCCAGTGAATACTGCCATTCAGTGGAGGATGCTGGTACTATTCCCGGGTTGGCAATCCTTATTTCACTTTTTCACAGGAATTATTCTTCTACGAGGCAGTTGGTGTGTACATACAATTTAATTATAAACGAAACTATATCACATGCTATTTTCCAATCTATGTATTTGAGTTAGTTATGATTTTTACACTTGCGGCCCGCGGACAAGTCCACAATAAGGGCTGTGGAGCTTTATGAATTCTGAGCGTTTTACTGAGACAACTGCATGTACGAAGTAAAGCCAACCCAAAATAACTTTTAAATATTTATATTACTGAATGTTAATTATGGTAGATTAGCTAAATGGAGGGCTAACTTATATTCACATTATCTGCAGGTCCTAAGCACACGTAAGACAACTATTAGTTAGCTCCTAAGCTGTGCCCGTGTTATCACGATGCATTCAACCTCTGTTCATAGTTTGTTGGTCGTCAGCTTTCAATACAGAAGGCCAAGGATTATAAGACGGTGGAAATTACCTTAATTCGTAATTCATTTTGTCAGAAACAAGTTGAATGCTCAACTCTCACATTAAGATTTATACATTTGTGAGTAAGTATGAAGGCCGTATATGACATTTGTGTCAATACAGTAGCCAATGCGAAAAAACGACTGCTCTGCAAACTATTCCGTTCTCCCGGCGTTTTGTCGCTGTCGATCGCATGGGTCGGACTCTCGGCAGCATAGGTTGAAGCTCCTGCTTAGGACGGTATGAATAGAGAATGTCTAAACACCAGTTTGTGTTCCTACATGAATCATTCCCAGTCACAGCAGGTGGCCACGTCAGCATTTCCCGAGATAATCAATGATTATTTTCGTAGTTACAAGATCACGGGAAAACTACTTGTTATATCTGCATGAAACAAAAAGCAAATTAACGTTCGTGTTTATTTATATGGTTCTTGAAAGTTTCCTGCATTCAAGTATAATACTTGATTTTATATGGCCAAATATAAGGTTTTGCCAAAAACACATAATTAATGAAAATATTTACTTTTAGCGGTATATGTGGATCTTCAGGTGAATTACTCTCCTCGTAGTGTTCAGTTAATCTCTCGAGATGGATGGGCTCTTGTTTATTGGTGGTAGATGGCCGGCTCGCAACCTGGCTGAGGCATTTTCCTCCTGGTTGGGCAAATCTCTGTCGTGCGATGTCGCGCATTTGGCGCCTGCGTGTTTCTCCTTTGCCCTGATCGACCTTGTCTGCGAGGGCGAGGGCTGTCCTTGTGAAAGTGATGGCATGGGCAGAACCAACACTGCAAAAGCACGTTGATGCGGGGAGGGGGTGGGAAAGTAGTGACCTTGCTTTCGGATGGCTTATCATGTTCGATGCTCTAACAAGGACATGGCAAGTCGAGCAAGGCTTGCGCCTTGTAGTTCCACTCGACTTATTTCTCCCTCTCCACGAGCTTGTCAGTGATTTGCGGTTTTGGAAACTGCAAGAGTTTCCATAGCTTAGGAAGGAGCATAAGTGTTATGTGGCGTACACAGGTCTCCTCACTTCCGTTTGGGAAAATGTATTTATACACCTGCACCTTGCGATGTATTTGTCTTTGCTTCTTCTTCACTGGTCTGAATTCGGATGTAGAATTTGATGGTTAGATTAACTATGACTTCCTCACCCGTGAATTGAGAGGCGAGGCGAGAACACAGATGCCTCCACTCTGTGATAAACTCCCCATACCTAGCCCACCGTTTGAGAGCTTTCTGCTTCAGTTGGCGATGGGTCCTGCTGACCAATTGCTTGTGTGGTATCCCATGTTCGTAGAATTCCTGTTTGCATTCCTTTGTGAACGCCATTGGGTCTTCATGAGGTCTTCCTCCAAACTCTGGCGATTGGAGTTCCGTGTTGCCCCGGGCCATGACAAAGCTCTGACAAGGGTCCAGAATTTGGTTGTTGCGCATTAACATGAAATACTTAAGAACCATAGAGTGCAGTGTGCTCTTACACTATAAGCAATTTTTTTTCCTTAATGTTTGTTAGAAAAAAAGTAATCCACGAAATGCTTTGAAATTAGTGAGTTCAAAGTATTATTTTCCAATTTGTTATTTAATATTGGCATTAAGAATTGGTATTTAATGAATTATATTTGCGACTATTAATCATTAGGCTTTTCTCTTTGCTATGGAATTTAAATATTTGAAATCGTATAATTACACTTCATGCTACATTAATTTCCAAAACAGTGGGTTTTTTTTTTCGTGTACGCTAGTTGCGGAGTTACCAGCAAGTCAACTCCAATTCAACCTTAAGCAGGGCTTTCAAAAGTGCTAATTTAATCGTGAACAACCTATAGTAATAATTACACACAAAATTAAACACTAGCAACAAAAAATGAGCTAACACTATGACGCCGGTTAACAGCCAGCAATGTTAAGCCCATGACGGCGCTCACTACTCATGTGACATGTGGGCATGCACGTGCAAAAAGAGGCTCCAATTTGAACTTTCCCATAACGGAATATTAATTCGCAGTGTAAAATGTTTCTTTTGTTTTCTTTCCAGGATCAAATTGTTTTAAGTGTTTAAAAATGTATGTTTAAAAATATTGCATAACGTGTGGTTATGAATTCAAAATGCGCGCTGCACGAAGGTTGAGGATAGTATTATTCCGACGTGAACGCCCTCATAAAGGACCTTAAAAGAAAACAAAATTTCTACAATTTAAAAGTAAAATGTAAAATAATATTTAAATTATTTTTGTTCCATTTATTTTAAAGGATAATAGTTTTACTCGACGTGCATAGCACTTCCGCTTATGTGAACTCCGTAGGCAGCCATGATAGGTCCGTGAGACGCTTGCCTCGGCGGAGTCGTTGTCGAAGGTCTGGCGAGGTAAGACGCTGTCACATACGCACTTCAAACTTTAGCAGTGATGTAGATGGTCATAATTCATCCTTAGTATACTGGTTAACCTTTGCTTGCGTACGTTTTTGCCGGATATTTTCCCCAGCATTATGCTTCCGCTTAACCTAATAATTTGTGCCCTTGTGGCTTTTTAAAATGTAAAAGAGTAGAAGGTAGAAAATATGTCTGAAAGGCCACGCGGCCCGAGCAACTTTGAATCAGACGCCTTCCGCCTATGTTAAAGGCAATTCAGTGTAATTTCTGTATAATTGCTGTGTGCAATATTAAGGGCTTTAATTCTGTGTATGTATTTGAGAGTGTTTTTAATTTTTAATTTTTTACGGCCACATCATTTGCAACCACGTGGTTCATAGCTGCCAAGTCAATATCTGCGCCATCCATGCGCTTTGAGGGTTTATTTATGTAATATCATGTGCGCCATAATTTGTTTCAGGGTTTAATGTATTCTCATTTAGGGTCCCGTGTGTTTTTCATGTAATTGATGCTTTGTATGTTTGACCATGCGGTCATTTCAATTTTTGATTTTCTTGCCATCCGGCACGTTACAAGTCCAAAACCAATGCAATCTGCAAAGGAATAATTTTCTCAACAGAAATAATAATTTGTTTGACCAAAATTTGCCATTTTTGTGGAGAAACACTGAAATTTCACATGCACCATGCGCTCCGCTGCAACACTTATCCAGCGGCATCCGCGCCATCTAATTTTGCTTTAACGCTCTCGCGTATTTATTGTGACCATTCATGCCGTGTCCCATCTTCTTCCAGTTGTATTTGTATCATTTTGTGTAATTTGTACGGTGACATTATTTCTCCCCTAGCCGGCTATGTGTATAGGCTGCCACCACACTAACCACGTGCTGGAAGACGCGCCCCAACGAGTTTGCGCTAGTGATGCCAAATAATCACAAGTGTTCGCTCATTAATTTCATTATTCTCTGCGCCCTGTCTTCAGGAAAATCTTTTGTCCATCCTAGCGGCTGTCGGCCCCTTTCCTTGTGAGGATTGTGTTTTCCAATACCACAGAGAAGTTATCCATCTAGGAGTGCGGTAGATTAATTGAGAGCTGGGGAGCACCTGAACGGAGATAGCTAGACATGCCCGAGAGTAATTCATAAACTTAAAAATCATGGCACGATTTTGTATGAGCGGCAAAATAGAAGTAAGGCTAACAGTGCATCAAGTATTTCTTTGTAGTGACAGCAACATCAAGTATTTCTTTGTAGTGACAGCAACCTCAAGTATTTCTTTGTAGTGACAGCAACCTCGTGTCAATTTTTCAGTGATCATGTTTAGTAAAGAGTACCAGTGTTTTGTAAGTACGCTCGGGTGAGACGGACACACAGCATCCCTGAGAACCCCGAGTCTCAACAGTGCGGTGACTGGGAAACACCGCTAGCGCTCATCTACCGTAAGTTTATTGTGTCACCGTTCGTCTCGTGTCTCACCCGACGGCGTCAACTAATCTAAACATAACTTATGTATGTTTTTAATATTGCAGAGCAAAAATATATGTGGTTTTGCATTTTTTAATATTCTACACAACTTCAGCTGATGCTGCAGCATTCAAGAACTTGGTGATACTTGATTAATGTGTTGACGGTTAACTTAAACACGCACTATTTGTGGAGTTAAATCACTTTACTGTGAATTAATACATTTAATTCTTAACAATTTCATCTAACCAAAGGGAAATTTAGAGGTGTTAATTCCAACCTATCAAGTATAATGTTGGGCTTAACATCTATAACAGGTAGGTCATTAGAAACTAAGCAAGTTGCTGAGAGAAGCAGAAACAGGATAGGAATCCGCCATGTTCTGTGCTAAGGAGTGAGCCTAGCATTCACCTGGAGTGGAACCCACATTCGTCTGAATGTGAGCCCAGTGGTTTGCCACTGTGCAATCTTGCTCACTTACAAGCTATCGAAAGATTCAAAATAAGTTACTTAAATAATTAGCCTACTTTCTCAAATACAGTAATTCTTGGTTCTACGTAAGTTGATTCACAACTTTGTACAAAATCATTCTGGATGTCTACATTGTGTAGGAATTTAGTATTCTATGTTTCTAGAATATCACAAAATTAAGTCATTTGAAATAAACAGAAATTAACATGATAACTACCCACAAACTAAGCACAACATGGCTAAGAACATTGTTGCGATAGTATGTTAACCAGTTCTGAATCTTAGAAATTATGTTTTATTTTAATATGTAATTTTGTTACGTGTGTCGGTCGTACACTTGATAAAGCAACTTGCCTGTTAAGTATTACTTTTATAATTTGTCCTTTACATTATCATTTTGCTGTCATTTGTGTATATGTTTTGGTTTTACATTAATAATAAGACATTAATTTTAGCTTTATACTTACTGTACTTACAAAGTATAGTAATTTTCTTTAAATACTTTTCTCGTTTAAGTTTTCAGTTTTACTGCGATCATTGCAATGAAGGAACCACGACAATGATGAGAGCCCATGCACTTTACCTGTAAAATTGGTTTCTCGAGGTCAGTGTGTTTGACAAAAAGGAAATGTCGCAGTTTTAAATTATGTTTCAGTTATGATGACAACCATCCCGCCATTTTCGACTGAATCATTACACAAACAAATTGACAGTGATAGAAAAATAGTAAATCCAAACTATCATTAACGAATGTCTGTTCTCTGGAGTTTACTACATAACATACAGTAGTAGTAAAAAAAATATACATTTAGTAGGCTTGTGATTTATGAGTGCTATTATATGTGTTTCGTTGTGATTTTTTCCATCTGACATGTTTAATCAAATTACTGTGCGAATGTAGTGTGTTTCTTTGCAACTATGTTGATATGAAGTGTTAAAATATATTTATTGTGTGGAAATAAGAGAATTTGTGGGGTTTTGACAAATTGAATACACATTAACGTGTCCTATATAAGCGTTATCAGCAATAAATCACCACTTACATGGGCGAGTACATAACGTAATTTATACTCTAGTTTTTGCGTGGTAAGTAAGTGTAGTGAATTGTATTGTGTAGTATTGCATTGAAGGGCTTACGTACTTCTGTCGCCAGCCATTAAAACTGCAAAACAACCTAACTAAATCAAACCTATTGTCAGAATAGGCTGAAGTTTTTACTGTGATCCTGATTAATTGATATTCAAGCATAAACACCTAGAACTGAAACATACTGTTCAAACATGGCCAAACATTTTGCACTGAGCCAGAGTTCCAGCACCAGCAGGGGAGTTAATCACCAAAACAGCGATTCAAGTCAAGCCGCCTGTTTTTTTAATAGGTATAGAGTTTGAAGCGTTCTGCATCCGCAGAGCTTGGAATTTGCCATATAAATAGTGGCAGGTATTTTTCACGAAAATATTTACGGCCATGTTAGACTTCAATATCTTACGTCCACAACCACAACTTTCTTTGGTTATTGGACGCATGTTTACGTGAGAAGACATTTCACTGAGACGACTATTTGTCTGAGCCAATCATAATTAAGTACTCCGATACTGATTTGCGGACAGACACTCGAGTCACACGACATTTAAAATCATCCCTACACAAAAGAGCATGTGAACAAGTGTTTTAGGGTAAAAATGGTCTTGAAATATTATCATAAAAACAGCTGTCCCTACATATAGTGTGTGCGTTTCGATGCACTACGGCGCGTCGGTACACAAATAGCAATTCTTAATAGGGTTTTTCTTTCCGGACATTAGGAATACCTGAATATGTTAGATATGATTATTAGTAATCATTATTTCTAGGAATTTTGGAGGTGCTTCAAGTAGTTTTCTGTAAAGAAAAAATAAAGTGTGATAGGGGAAAGGGTTATCAAGATTGCTGTGTTTATGCAATAAAACACGCATAGGCGCTAATTTACTTAAGAATATATTTATATCGGGTAGCTGAATTGTTTTACATATACGGGTCATATTTATGCCGCGACGCTGAGGTTATTCAGGTATACAACACAGGTATCAAACAGTGTCGGAAGATTATGTAATTCTGGTGAACTACTGAAGGCGTGAAGTACGTAATGTATAACTAGTAGAATAAAAATATACATACAGTACAACATATACGAACAGGTTCCGAGATGGTGTTTATAAACAGCGTGCGTCGCCATTATACATTACACTGCACAGTGCATTGTGGGAATTTTCAGAACTAATGGTGGATGTGTAACTGTCTTAGGTGTTTAGAATAGTGTGAAAGAATGAAAGTGAGTTTTAAATGCAATTCATTCGGTTAGACGTGTTAAATCAAATGATCGTTTGAAAATACATGGAGTTATTTAAATGATAATATTTGTTCAGTAATGTGAGTGTGTCTGGAAATTCGTCGAATAGGGTACACATTGTGTCATGGATACAACGTAGTACTATTGCTTGGGCGAGTAACATAATTATTTCATGTTTCCGCAATTCTTAAGAATAGGGGCTATTTCGATAGAATATATCGTGGAAA
This sequence comes from Dryococelus australis, assembly GCA_029891345.1. Classification (NCBI taxonomy): domain Eukaryota; kingdom Metazoa; phylum Arthropoda; class Insecta; order Phasmatodea; family Phasmatidae; genus Dryococelus; species Dryococelus australis. The sequence continues at coordinate 95,605,741 of CM057002.1, read as the reverse complement.
GTAGTATAATTCCCCTCTACTAATTACACAGAACACAAATTTACGAAGGACATCAACATTTGACCAATAGAAACTCCAAAAACAATATTGGGGAGGGCTATGAAGATAGGCAAATTGTGGGGTAAAACGAGTGAAACATATGTACATTATGTAATATTTATTCACGAAAATATGTTAGATTGCAAAAAGACTGTACAAGCGTCGCCAAACATTATGCACAGAGTCAGAGTCCCAGCGTCAGCAGGGGAGTAAATCCCCAAAACAGTGATTCAACCTCGCCAGCAATTTTTTTTGGTGGTGACGCGAAGCGTCACGCATCACCGAAGCTTGGAGTTTCGCCATAAATGATTTTTATGTGTAGTCCATTTCCACTAAGAAATAATGCGTTTGTGTGTTTTGATACTAAACATTTTCGTGCTATTTGTAATATTTTTGTAATATTGTGTGATGAAAACATGTTTAATAGCAAAAATATTGAACTGAAAATTACCTAAATTGACAATGTTACCAACACAATTTATAAATACGATAGTGGGAGGGCTATGAACTGGAGAGAAATTGAGGGGTAAAATTTTATCATGAAAACATATATAGGCCTAGGCCTATTTTTTTTATATTTTTTTACTCCAAAATTCCCCTGACAGACCTGCCCACTATTGTTTTTGGGGCTTCTATTTGTAAAACTATGATACCCTTAGTAAATTTGTGTTCTGTGTAATTAGTAGAGTGGAATTGTACCCCTTTCACAGATTTTTTTTCCTTAGAAAAAGCCCCTATTCTTAAGAATCACCCACACACGACCACACACTGTTGTCATCCAACAATAGTGAACCTACGTAGTTAAGTTACGGCTTCCTATATTTAGCGCAGCTTACCACATGTGTATACATAAATTATACTTACATAATTATCTGTTTTACCCCAATTTTTCCAATCTTTGTAGCCCTCCCCGCCATCGCATTTGGTTAGTGTGTACTGTGAATAATGTGATGCCTCTAGTAAATTCATATTCTGTGTGATAAGTAATGTAAATATATGTATATCATTTTCTGGGTAGTTTTTCTTCCCCCCCCCCCCCCCCCAAAACACCATCGAAAAACCCATATTCTGAACAATTACGCTGCACACTTGATTCAAGTGTTAATTTTTACATTTACATAATCACTTAAGAAGATGAACTCAGCTAATAAATGCTTTCAAATATAGGAAAATGTAGGAAATAATATGCAATAAATTATTATTCAATTTAATAAATTAAAAGCTGGCAACTAGGTAGTTACAAAAGCAACCCATATAAACAAAAGACTCAATTTCTCACTAAGCAGCACGCAGTGTATTTACAATAACTGCATCAACTTTCTTGATGAAACAATGGACAATTCAAAGGAATTCTGTAGTGTACAGGGGCTACAAAAGCAACCCATTTGGTAAATCTGAAACATTAGCTTATATTTTGATTTCAATTACAATTTCTTTGATCAGTAATTATTAATAGTAGCCACAATCCGAGTGACTAAGCAAAAGCTTAATATTATAACTAAAAGAAAATTCTGTTATTGTCAGATTTTACTAATGCTGTTCACCACTAACAATTTTAACTGCAATAACTGTATTCTGAATGGAAAATGTCTAGTAATGGAGGAATAATAATTTATCACTTTCAATAAAACATGGCCGTATTACAATAACTTATCATTAGGCTACTCACATTAGGTCTACTGCTGCAAGATTTTATTAAAATATTCTGTTTTTTAATTGTTATGTTACAGTAAAGTAATGTTTCTGGGCGTACCAGAAACGTTATACACAGAAAATAATGATTCCCCAACTAGGACTATCTTAACATATAGGTAGGTAGCTAGGCCTACTTCAATTTAAGATTATTTTGGATTCTCCCAAATAAATTTAGGTTAACTTTAGCTGTTATACATTGAGAAATGATAAAAGTTATGTGTTTTCCAGGTATGAAAATGATATTTTTTTATTTTACTTTATATGGTATTAATTTTCTTTGCAACTTTTTCAGCTCCCGGAATTCAGTTGTGTGGGAAGTCTACGAAGGCGAGATTTTAACATCATTTTATTATTACTTTACACGTTCACCAACCAATCTAAAGAATGGAAATGCCTTTAAAAATGTACATTTAACGAAATTTACAACCCCTAAACAGATACAAGCAGATAAGCTGAAGTCATGTGTTCCTACATTCTAACATCCATTAAGCATTTCTACGACAAGAAAGATGTGAGAAATATTATAAATTATTAGTAACTTATCTAAGGCAACCGGAATTTGATGAGAATAGCCACTACTCAATAAATCTTCTAAAATACCAAAAACACAAGATAAAATGTCTAACTTCGCACACCGGGCGGACGTAAAACATGCGACGATCGACGAAATCACCAATTATATTCCCTGCTGCACAATGCGTGCAGCGGATGAAACCGTAACGATATCGAATGCGGCTGTCCGTAACTTTACCTATATTAGCAATAGTCGCAAACATGTTTGGAACTTATCACAAACATGTTTGGAACTTATCACACACATTTCACTTTTTTCAAAAACAGTTTAGGAATCGTAGCATAAATGCATCGGAAATTATTTTACCAAACACACTTTATCATCATTTCTATATCCCGGTATGTTAATATTCCAAGAAAATTTGTACAGTAGTTTGTGATTATTATTTACTTCTTGCCGTGCCAAAATAATTACGTTCTGAAAAACAACTCGTTAAAAAAATTACGTTAATATACTTCTTTCGTGCAGTACCTTATATAATTATTGAAGTTCCTTCATATTATTTATTCTTTGGTTTGAAATTTAATCAAGCTAATGATCACGGTGGGTATGAGTTATTGGCTGCACAGGGATGATATTAGCTATTAAATATTTATTCGCTTTTTAATCAGAGGTATCAAAATATAGCTTTTAACAAATTTTTTCCTTTTTTAACATTTAATTTATTATTTTAATATTTACATAGTTTACATAACCATGTTTAATTACTGGTCTGTAGGTTATTAAAGCAGTTTCGGGACACTTATTTTGAAACTATAACTATATCTCCGGATCATTATACATTACGCTATATAACAAACTTAAAATTCTGAATTTTAGTATAGTAATTATGACAATGCAGTATCATTTTAAAATTACCAATATATTCTGCCTTTTTCACAATTACCAGATAATGCATGGGTAAAATTCGGTAACTACATATGAAGGAAATGCCAAATGCAACAGCATGTGAGACCCGGCCTCAAGAGGCCCGTCTAACTCGCGCTCGTACTGCGTTGCAAAGTGTTTGGAATTCAGGTTTTTGTTATTAAACTATTAAATGTGCGCCCAGTATGCTGCTACACGAAAATAACATACGCTTCAGACTATGCCGGTCGATTAATTTCAAGGCACAACGCGCATATTAGAAAAACTGTTTAAGAGTACTCTCAACATAGCTGAAAAAGGTCCTATCTTTTCAGATAGGGCGCGTTGAATATTCCCTTACAAAAGTACTCGAGGTGCATGCACTGGACTTTGCTACAGACTTTTCATCAATAAAATGATAGGGTCACCGCTGAAAATCCCGTACGTACACGCTGCACAATGAGAACAATGCACGACGCTAGTTCAATGCCTTGCGCGTAGCGGCGATGTCGCACTTGTAGCGCATGGCAGTGTAGCCCTTGTCGCCTTCTCGCTCGCTTCTCGGCCTCAAACGCCCTAACTATAGGCTATTCACGGTAAAGTGAGCACTTTTCGAAGCCCTCTCATTTGGAATAATAGTCAATAAATATATTTTACTAGCGACCCGCCCCGGCTTCGCACGGGTTCAATTAAGATAAAAAGAACTGCTTAACCCGGCGTTAATTAGGTTGGGTAAACTCTCCTAAAGCAATAAAAAAAAGCACATTATAATTTAATAATTAATAAAATAATTTATCATTTAACATTTTTTTGCTATTTTTATTTGATTTTTTTTTACTTTTTTATAATTTTTTATATTAATATACATTATATTACAATGCAATTTATATGAACTAAAAGTATTTAATATGTTATTGGCTAAGACATTCTATGTAGACAATGTTTGACGTCCTGTTATTGTTTGGTAGCAAAATGTACTGTTTCTCGGGACTTCCAACTCGTGATAAACCAACATATAGTTGGCCATGGGAAAAACACTCTTTTCGTAGGTCGATTCCAACCAAAGAGAAAGTTTGACCCTGGGACTTATTAATAGTAATCGTGAACGATGTTTTTACGGGAAATTGCAACCGTTTGAAAGATATTGACAAATCCGTGGGAATCATGGGAATCCTCGGGATGTTTGCCAGCTGGCCGGCTGCTGGACCGGTGAGGATGGTCGCGACAATCAAATTTTCTTTCAAGTCTTTAATGAGCAATCTTGTGCCATTACACATGTTAGGAGGGCTTATATTCCTTAAAAGCATGATAGGAGTACCGACTTTTAATGATAGTTCGTGAGTTGGCAAGCCAGAAGGATTAAGCGGATTTAGAAAATCTTGAGGAAAGTGGGCGACATCGTCAACATTGGTGACTGTGTCAATCGACTTATAGGTTTTGACTTGGCCGGGAACTCTTTGTATTATGAGATTGTTGATTTCATTGACAGTGTCGTTCCTAGGCGATACTATTGCCCTGGAACGCAACCAGTGAAAGTCTCTTTCTAGTAAATTTTCGAGGCCCGGCTATACTGCTTCTATAAGATGCTGCAGACTGTGGACTATCTGACCTAATGTCTCATTTAAAATGATTTCAGCAGAATTAGTGCCCAAATTTAGAGAAGGAAAAACTCTTTCTCCAAGTCTGAGCAATTGTCGTGGGAAATCTTTATGCGTGTCTCCACCAAGATAGGCTCTCATATTCGTTCGCAAGTTTAGGTGTTGAATAGAACTCCATAAGGGAGATGATTTAAGACATGCTTTGATGATATCTGCACGCGTCCCTTTTGTAACTACAGGGAGTGTCTGCCGAAAATCCCCAGCAAACACAAAAGTAACTCCCCCCATAATGGCAGTAGAGCTTCTAAGGTTGGCGCCGTACGCAGCACAGAGTGCGTTTTATTTTCCGAATCTGTCCGTCCTGCAAAGCCGTAGTACATTATTTTGTTCTATCATCAATAGTCTTCGCAGCGCACGCAATGTAAGGAATTTTATAGGTCATTTATTTACACTTTGGGTTACATTATTGGAGTTTTAGTAGGGATCCCTATTGATTTTTTAAAAAAAATATATAGTCTATGACACTCAGTGATAACGTAGCATTCTACTGGTGAAATAATTTTTAAAATAGGATGAGTAGTTTCGAAGATTACCTCCTACATCCAAACACACAAAGTTACAAACACTACCTCTTTATAATATTAGTATAGATTGCAGCCTTAGACAGACATTAACTTCCCGGTGCTGTGGAATAGATACAGGATCCTTATTTCTTACACGGCAGTATTTATTTTAAAAAGTGGAGGAAGGATAAAAGAGGTTCATGGGAAGAGAGTAACTAGGGCGTCAAACGTACTCACTTTACCTTGATCAGTCTATACCTGCAGATGCTCGCCGCGCGCGTGAGAGAGGCCGGCGGGAACTGTAGAGCTGATGAGCGACCTGAAGCTGCGCTTCTTCTTCGTAGCTGCCCCCCCCCCCCCCCCCCGCTTTTCACTCTTCCACATGCACACACGCAAATGCCCCCTACTGTGTGGTTGTTGTTTACAACATCCAGATGACGTCAGGGCGAGTCACAGCAGTCCACGGTCCTTAGCCACCCACGCGCGCGCAGCTACAGCGCAGTACTCATACTAAACCTAGATCAGTGGTACCACCTACTGAAGTGCTATAATCCATTCCCCGTCAATTACTTCAGCCTTTTCTGAAGCCCTGCTGAAATTCTACTTCCAGGATATTCCTCCGCCTCGTACGAACTAAGCTCTACTAAATCTGAAAAATTACACCAAAGGACAACACACCGATTTCGTGCAGACTCAGTGTAATAGTATTTTGTATAAGGACTATTTCTTACTAGGCATTACCAACATACCTATTTTCTCCCTGTTTTTTACTAAAATTATGTATAAATTAAGTATTATAATTTATAGATAAAATATGAATAACACTTCAATTTAACAGAAAAAAAAATACATTTATGAACACAGGTATAAAACCTTGGGATACGGTGTACTTAAGAAAACTAAACATGTCATGCATGGGGAGATTTTTTTTTCTTCAAATGTTTGATTCAAAAAGGGTGAAAAAAAACCGCGGATAGACTATAGTTAGTGCACGTCAGTAAACGAGGTCACCCTCGACTGACTAATCACTCGAACGTGCTAAGTATAGGCTGTTCACGGTTATTTGACATTTTTGAAATTAACCTTTGAAAAATGTTGTAAACGTTTGTGGACATATAAGTTTTTTTTCCTATTTGTTTTATTTATACATATAAGTGTATGAATTAACGAGTTCATAAAATAGTCACTTTTCTAAAATTCCACAGTGTTACTTGACTGATGTATGGATAACGTGCTGAGAGCCATGCGAATTTAAATGTAAATTTTACATACGGTGGAAAAATACTCAATGTTCATACAAGTATATCTTAGGAAGTATTTTCGAAAGTGCTGATTTTACCGTGAAATTTAATTAATTAATTAAGTACGTAGGTGTTAACGCCTTGTCGACAGCGAGCTCATTACAGACAGTGCAAGTTTACTCAACGAAGCAGGAGCGAGTAAGGAACAAGACAATACCTGCTGTAGCAACCATCCCGACATTCGCACGGAGGAGTGATCTCGGAAACCATGGAACTAACATTTAAGATGGCCGGATCGGACATAGATCGTAGGTTCTCCTTTCCAACTGCGCCACCTTGCTTTAACGAGTGTGTTGGCAACCAGCGTATGGAAGCAGCAGGGTTCTCTGTACCGTAACACAGCGGAGATCGTCGTTATTTCAGTGAACTTCGGCCACAGACATGAGATGCTGCTGATTACAGTTAGACAATTTGACAGTGTTTCTTTATGAAAGGCGAATGGACTATTTCGGGTCAAGAGTACAGTATTTAGCCGTCGACGGTGAAGACGAATTGTAATTAATGAATGAAAACCACTCCTTTCCTTCCCTCCCCTTGTTGATGAGAAAGATAAAAGGGGAAGGAAGCAGATCAAATGGGCCTGCCCAGCGCTCTTCAACAAAATAATCGGGGAGGGAGCGAGAAAGATAAAGGAAATCTCAAGGCCATATTTTACTTGGAGGGTAATAGCATATAAATGAATGTTTTGCTGAGATTTGCAGACTTACACTAGAAAAGTGAACAATAATTTGGAATTTGTCGTGTACGGCGACCAAAATTATTGTTTGCCGAAAAGTCGAACAACAATCAACATGGACATTTTGGTGTGAAAAATCATAGAGGACTACGGACAAAATTCGTTAGTGCTACTGGAATACCCATAGGACAAAACCAGGGAGGATGGATATCGTATCCTCCCACGACTTTGTGAAGCATTGTTAACACTGACATAGTACGTATTGCTTCCTCCCAAGCTTTCCGTATGCCTCCGCGGATCAAGGTAATCCTCTGCTTCTTAGTTTCACATCTCCCTTAAAAAAAAAAAAAGTACGACTTGAAATAGGAAATGTGTTACGTCGTGTCACAGAGTAGATAAATACACAGAGGCGAATTTTTGTGGCAGTTCCTTTGGCGTGGGGCCGTACCCATTCTTTGATCTACTGCGCGAGGCTCTGTAGCTACTGCGTGCTGCGAAATGTACCCTATTGGCTGGGTTGCGGCTCGAGAGTAGGTCACTAGGCGCTGATTGGCCAACGCAGTTTCGAATTGCATAGCTGGCCAGTGACGTCAGTTTGCTAGCGTGTGCGCGTCTAGAGTTCGCGGATTAAGTGGCTGCTGCTTCACCTCTTCTGTTAATGGCTGTTCACGATAAAATAAGCACTTTCGAAATCAACCTCAGGAAAATGTCACTATCTCTATCAGCACATATTTTAACGAGCGCACTGAGTTACATGAGCCCAGTGAAGTTGGTAACGATGGATGGAAAGTAGTTACATATCTTAACGTCGAATAAAACATGTTAGGTAACAATTTGTGATAACTTAAATTATTTCGTTCGCTTTCCGTTTATTTATTACAACAAATGTTTAAATTAGCAGATTTGTAAAATATATACTTTTCTAATAATTTCTCAGTTTCACTTGACCGACGCATGAATAAAGTGAAGAGGCCCATTGCATTGTTAATTTTACGTATGGCGGAAGTATGCATAACGAGCATACAAGTAGATATTAAGCAGGGCTTCCAAAAGTGCTCATTTTAACTTGAACAATGTATACCTGGCTTGCACGGAGGAATAAACGCTCGTGTAAGTGGGTACGGCAATTCTATGTAATAGGGGGGCGTCTTGGGAGGTCAGCTACAGCAAAATTCTCCTTTCATTCATTATTACATGAATTTGAAAGGCAACAACAACATAAGGTAACAAATTTTGAAGCTCTTGTGACGTTATCCAGAAAGAAGCGAAAATCATTTATAACGATTCCTGTCACACTAGTTGAAAAATTCGAACCAGTTCAGTCAGATTACAGCACTGTCCTGGCAATATTGGGTTGAGATATTTGGTTGGCTCTTAACAACAAGGTCTTGAGAGCCGATGTGGGTGATTGAGGCGAGTATGGAGCATCACCAGAAAGAGAGGGCGGGGAAACGGTAGATCCCTGAGGAAACCATCCGATCAGCAGCATTGTCCGGCCGGGTTCCCACTTGCGAAAGTCAGGGAGTGTCCCGGCCCGGTTCCCACTTGCGAAAGTCAGGGAGTGTCTCGGCCGGGATTGAACCCGGATCGCATCGGTGGGAGGTGAGCAGTCTAACCTCTCAGCCACTGCAGCCATCCTGCCAAGGTGATAGTATATCATCTGAGTTCAATTCACAAGGTAATTCGCAAACCTATGTGGTGTTTTGCTTACTGGGGCGTGTCAATGTTTCCGCCATTAATTATTGCTTCTCATATATTTTATCTTCATCCACTACACAACATTTACAGCATCTCGCAACGTTCAGTAGGTGTTTCTTGCATTTTTTAGAAATGAAGTCTAGTTTCTTCTTGAATTTTGTAGAAAAACTAGCGTTACTGATTAAGCAAGAAATCAAATTACAGGATAATTTTGGTAATGCGTGCCGTAAAAAAGGAAATAAAAAATAGAATGTGAGTTTGTAACAAAATATGTAATAACCGTTTCGTAACGAATGTAAAAATGTTCTAGATAGACGAATACCTACGGTCGGTAGTAAGTAGAGGTGCTGTCTCTCAAAAGAGGTTCTGGTTTTGATTCTCGGCGCCGAGGCGTGTAGTTTTTAGGGTAGCTGTTGGGTCTGGCTCGCCTCTCACTGCCAGAGTGATCTAAGGATCCAGACATAATTAAGTCTATAGCTATGGAATTCCAAAAGAATAACGTGTATACGAGACAAGCACGCCAAGTTTAAATAATAAACATCATTATACTTATATGTACTTATAACTTGGCTCAATTATGTGGGGTTTTAAAGTCGTAAATACCGTGGTTATAATCTGGAAGCAGACGAACAGTCGCGACTTAGTATATAATTAAAAAGGGATGGGTTAGTAAAGGAACATGCATACTTAGCACGGGACGTGACGTACCCGATGTACAGACAATAGGACACTGTGTGGGCTTCGGCTAAGGACGGCCGGGAAAAGGTCAACTTTCGCCTTCGCCGGGCCGGAAGACACCTACAAGTTCACTTCTGGGAGTGCCGCCCTCACGTAGGGCCTCTACATGCGAAGCAGATTGACAAATAAAGTTGTTATATTTATACTTGAAACATAAATAGCCTAAATCCCTGTTCATTAAATATAATCACATGGTGTATAACGGTATTTATAAAAATGTTAAAAATAATATTACTATGGCTTAACTATGAAATAACCTTACTTCATATTGGCGTACACATCCACGTTCGTGTGCAGCCAATAGAAAATACAAGTGATTACACGTCCCCGGCTGCGATATAAACTCACGTGACAGAGGTACGGTAACATTTCACAAGTATGAGAGTAAGGAAAATTATCGCCATCACAGTTTTGGATAAATAACGACGTAGATATGAAAATTGGCCAACTTAACATTGATAGGCCCACATCTTTTTATTGTTTCAGATGTGGAAAATGACATTTTTGATGTGCGCTGTACTTTAACAAGTAGAGCACTTGTTTCGTTATCAGAACCAGTTAACTGGATAAGCTCCGTATTCAGACTCTAGTAATACGAAATAGTCATAAATAATAATAGCAAACCTGTTTACTAATTAGGTACCCAGAGGAAAGATCATGTGATATTGAGAATCGCAGAGTACACAGCCAGCCGATGATTCCTGTGTAGGTAATAAAGTTTTTCATTTGCTACAAAATATGTTATATTTAATGTTTGGCTTATTAGTACTTTTAGCTATTCCTACCTTCTGCACTTTTTAATGAAATTCCTTGACACGGCTGGCTATTAACTGAGTCACTTGACTGATTTATATACATGCTGACAAGCTCTTGCCCTATTCAGACAAACGTTAATATACACATCAGTCTTATTCAGAGCTCGGATCGAGAACCATCCGCTATCTCATCATAATCCGGCATTTGATCCAACTATGACGAAGGAGTGTGAATTTCATTACACTACAATGATTCGTAAAAGAGGTATATGTTTAAGATAACGATTAACAAATCCGTAAGTAAACGGACATATGGTTATACGCAAGTTACAAAAATATAAATGAATGTAATATTTTTAGTAAAAATATTATTTTTTCCTATGCAGGTAACTCATAACACATTTAGCATTATATTAAAAATCTTGCAACAGATTTCGTTTTCTAGTTTTATGTTATGTTAGGTGCATGTAAAAATAACAAAATAACCATAACAAATGCTCATACACACACAAATATGTGCATTTGTGTGTGTATGTGATAGCTCTGTAAAAAATGTTTCGTAAAGTTATGTTATTCATTGTTTTGTGGAATTTTTATTACTTTGACATTCCTTGTATCTATTTTGTACCACAGATTTTCTCTGCATCAAAAATATTTCTACTTATTTATTTTTCAGAGATTACCTGGATACACGAACTGAAGTGGAGTCACTAGGCCTATATTTTGTACCACAGATTTTCTCTGCATCAAAAATATTTCTACTTATTTATTTTTCAGAGATTACCTGGATACACGAACTGAAGTGGAGTCCCTGCGCCTATATTTTGTCACATTTCTATTCACTCTTTCGGCTCCCAAGATCTCGATGTTTTAACACAACATTTTTCACCATCTACACCTATTTTCGTAATTAATGTTTGTTTCACATATTTGACACTTTTTATGTATAATACTTGTAATTTGCCTATTTTTCACATGGTTTGTTTTTATAATTTGTATTATTTTTATTTTTTAATTTTCTTATGGCTAGGATATTTAAACGTAGATGTACGAATGACAATAATTCATGTTTAATTGGGATAGATAACAGGTTTGAACCCTGTGCTCCTATTGGCTATAGAGCTTAACATAGGGTTAGGCTGGGCCAGTCCTCTACCGCCATCCTTCAACGACTGTAGACGTTAGGATGCGCGTCCAGAAGTTGGACGTAGCAGTGGTTTTGTATTCAGTGTTAGGGGTTTTTTAGTTGTCACAGCATGCTCTAGTGTTAAGGTTTGTTTGTGAGTCGAGTTGTGTGCTGGTAAGCATCATTTTTAAACATCTGTTAGGGGTTCAGGTAGCTAGCTAAGACTACTTAACGTACGTGAGCCGGCGAGCCACGTTAAGCAGCACTGCACCCTGCAATTATGTCTCTTCCAAACGAAACTGAGGTAGTGACATCGTCCTGCACCCACCAATAAACACGGGAATTTTTCAACGAGAGAGATTTTTAATTCTGTATCTGAATTTTACAACTTAAACTTTTCTACGTAACGCCATTGGTGTAGAACGTTCCATGCGACGCTATGTTTGCAAGGCGCCATTAATAGCTTCAGCACAATTTTAACCATAAATAACCTGAGAGAGATATTAAGTTTTACTACTTAATTGAGACAGCCGAGGTATATGCAAATTTTTTATTTAAATTCAAGTCACTTTTTTGTGAGAGGACTAGATATTTTGAATGCATGTCACACAAGGGTATGATAATGTCGGTTAAATATGACCACTTCCTAATGGCAGCTATAGTTTGAATACTCTTCTTTACCTTGCCTATTGCCATTCAGGATTATTTATTTTGATTATTTTCCAGCATAAAACAGATAAGATATATTTGCAATTGAACATTTAAATATTTTACAATAAATAATTATCGCTGGAATTTGACACGTCTAACCTCATTTCTAAGCATGTACAGTTAAGCTACCTCTCCTCAATACTTTTCAGATCAGAATAATAAACCATTTATCTTGTTATATGCTTAGCTATGTTAAATAAGGTTTACAGCTGTATAGCAAATAATTGCGTGCCTGCTACATGTGTGGAGCTGTAAAGGTGAGTGTTTTACGCATACTACGTCTGGTTCCTGATCTGAGAGTCGCCGACCAGATATGTTCCTTGAGGGCGGAATACATTTCTCTTTCACTCGCGAATTTTGTTCATAAATATTGCTAACATCATACACTGTTTACTTGCAAGCTATGCAGATATTATGTGGTGGTTTTTGAGGCAGCCTATACCTTTGTGGTAAATAGTTTCTGGCTTACCCGACGTGGTAGCACTGCAAGTTACAGATGTTTTAATTATATATATATATATAAATTTATGTTTCAATGTTAAGAGACGCGCAAATCTCTCCACTCGACTCCACTCCACTCCACTATTTGCTCTTAATTGGAAAGTGCGTATTGACTTCTCTCGGTGGTATCACTGAAGGTTTAACTATATTAAACGAACACCTCCTCCTTACCTGGGATTCGAACCCAGAACCTCTCGTGCCCCAGTCCGACGGCGCACCAACCGACTGCGCCACGAGAGGTCAGCTATTCGCTTTTAAAGACATTGCAATTTGGAAGGCTATACGTATACATATGTGAGTTATTCTATTTTGCTGCATTCTGTTGCATTTTTGACGAATGTAGTTCTTTTTGCTTCACGCTCTTATAAATTTACATATTCGTTCCTAAATATTACTTAACATTGTTCGTCAAAATTTGTTGCGTAAAATGTAATTTGCAGTAATAATAAAAACAAACAAGACAAAATTCGTGATTAAATTTTGCTCGTTTGGACGTAATGTTTTTCTACACGTTTCAAAACGTCACATTTGCATTTGGGTAGTCTTTATGCACAAAGGTATGCATGCATACGAATGCAACTCCTTTACAGAAGGGTGTCAGAATATAAACGTTGAATACTATAATCTGTTTTGTCGAAAACTGTTGAATGTATAGAGCTTATACCTAATTTCATTCGTAGCTAGTATTATTTCCGTTTGTGTATTTGGCACGTATTTATTTGTCATACTGGTATGATAATTACAAACACAGCATGTTCAACGGTACTGCATTAATTAAATTTAAGAAGTCATTAATCGTTTTAATATCGATATCAAAAATTAAGAAAAACTTAAATAAAGCCTGTGAATAAATGTAGGCCTCTCTATCCAAATTAAGAATTTGTATATTAAGTCTGTCATGTTTTAAAACATTTTAAGAACTTTTTTGATTTTGCTAGTTTGCAGTCACATAAATTTATAATGTCGTAAATACGTTTAAATGTTTGAAAAGTGGCACTTAGTTCGCCTATAGTTTGATTTAAACGTTTGTCCTTATCTGGTGGTAGAAGTGGGAAGGAGCTTTGGGTGTATACTCTGTGAATTTCAAATAAATATCCTTATGCAAATCCAGTGACATTGAAAAAAAATTTGTACTGCAGCCAAACAGCATGCTTACGTTTTTTTTTTTTTTTTAACCTATGTGACGCAGAACACATATAATATTCTCATAATTTCCATTAATATTTTATGTAAATTATTTTCCCGTATCTTTTAGCACGTTTATCATGTTATATATGATATATGTTGAAATGTGACAGGTCCTCAAAATATAGAAAACACTTTTGACCGCTAGAACATTCCTAATTGAAGACAGTGTTAGCTACAGGAAGTTTTATAAAGGCAGTTAATGCATGTTTCAGACTGAACGCAGCAGGGAAATGGCTTCCAATAAATAAGCTTCATTCATGTTGGTAAAACCAGTTCTGGATGGGCTCGTAACTTACAATCGTAAATCTCTGCTGCCAGAAACATCTGGCACAACATACGTTATTCATTAGTTCTCGGCGTAGGCAAGCATTATACCGATGCGAGTCTAGTTACATCCGAATAAATATCACCATAACACACTGGGTTGTAAATCTAGAAGTGACTGAAAAGTTTCCAAATATGGATTAGGACACCGCTAAAATAAATCGGGTCGAATGGGCCGAATGCATGTCCCGCAAATTAACTTATCACCTTCAGGACTTAGTGACAGCGACTTTCCATGTTCTCCAGTAGCCTAACGTGAATGTAATCACTGAATGACGTGATTTGAAACACCGGGTAGTTGTGAACACCACAAAGGCAGAAAGTAATATGTGGTATCGACACGACGATCACTGCTGTGTAATCAGGCATTATATTTCTGTGCCCTCTTGAAGCTAAGACTATATACATTCTTATGGCCAACAAATTGAAATACATTCACATATTTCAGTAAGCTTCTAGCTGGAAAAGTAAATGTGTGGGGGTTGTATCCAAGAGCGAAGTAACATCCCATCAAGGATGTCCAACGTTGGTGTAACCTCACCGTAAGCGGCAAAGTCAAAAATAAGATTAGTCTCTCTCGCAGAAAAGAAGCCAGTGACAAACGAAACTACCAGAAATTGTGTGCAGTATCCAAACTCAAAACAGTGGGCCAATAAAAGTCATGTTGTGTTATCGAATCCAAGTACAAAACCAGGGCAACCTTTCGTGTTACCACTTGAAAAAGGTTAGCACAAGGAATTAGTGATAGCGAGTAGTGGGCATTAGGGTAAAATAGGGATTTCTTTTCTAAGTGTGAACTACATGAACAGTCTTCCATGCGCTGCGAGTATAGCTGTCAGACACAAAAAAAATAAAAATAAAAATAAAAAACTGTTTTAGCCCGTGAACAAAGACTGCTCCAATATTGGCAGCAAATTATGAAAATTGGCCCTATCCAATTTTAAGAAAACGTTAAAGCAATGTTCAATTTGGTGGAAACTGTAATATGCTTCTTTATATTTTATATACGTTAAGAGAACAATTGACTTTAATAGTATAATATTTATTTTGCTAAAAGTCTTACAGTGCCATTTGAATGACACACATGTCATTAACAAAGGTCCCGAAAATATCGGGAGTTAATTTTTCGACTAGTTTGAACTCAACAGTTCATAAAACGCTGTCCTTTGTTCATTGACCGATGCCCTTGCGATAAGACCTCTATCCTACGTACTAGGTTTTGCGTGGTTCACTCGGTCTCTTTATATATGTATTGCTGTTTCAGGTCCTACAGAGTGTGTCAGTCCCAATCAACGAAGTGACAAGAAAGCAGTGCCGCTGTAACATTTGTAACTTGAGGGTAGAGGCGGGGGAGGACCCAGATTAAGACCCGTTTAAAAGAAACTGCTTACCACATTTTCAAAAGTCTTCAGGAAATTGGCAAGATAACAGAAAGGGTATTCGGAATGTTTCCCACTGTAAAATATTTTTATTATAGGTACTTTTTTGTTCGTCTTTTAACAGTTACATAAATGTTCTGCTTTAGCTACCATACAATTCTTTTGTATATGAGATTGCTATAGTCGCACAATTTATTAACGTGGTTTGAAAGTAATATAACGTACGGAAGGTTACGATTGGTATAGTTGTACCCGAACAACATAATTTGGGTAGGTGTACAATGCACTCCTTGTGTTCTTGTGGCCCTGCAATAAAGTACATTGGTTTAAAGTCCATCCTAGAGCCGTTTCATGTCGCGAAATCCCGGAGTCTCTAGTAATTACGTTCGTTGCGAAGTTAGTTTTCAACTCCGCTGGAAGTCGCCAAGTGGGCTGAAAGAAGTCAAGCCGTGCTTCCAAAAAAGAACCGATGATATTCTCTTGAGGCCAGCGGGCGGTTAAGTTCCTATGCTCGGATGGCCACAATTCAAACCGGTCGGTTCAAAGGATGATATTGCTGGGAATGGTACGCGTGGAAGTTAATAGAAGGCAGGCCGGTTCCTGGCAGACGGCCTTGAGGAACCTTTATTTTTATCCTCTCATGTCAGTCCTCGTAGTTCGGCGGTTCCGCCGACAGAATGCGTGGAATGCCCTCGTACTCTGCGGGTGCCAGCCATCCTCAACATCTCAACATCAAGCTTGGACTCACGAGAGCTGGTTTATGTTGTGCCCTCGCATGAACTGGCTTGCTCGTTCCTTTGAAGTTCACAGACCAAGTGGGACATTTTGCAGCATCTGGAATTTTATCGCTAAATGTCAACAGAAAAGAACAATTGAGCACTGTACCTCTGCTTCTGCCGCACTTATCTTAACACACATAGAACTGGGAATATATTTGGTTCCAAATTTATAATTATTTACATCATACGTTTCCTATCACCGTTAAAAGTAATATATAGGCCTACTTCCATCTCTGTGTTTCACAATATTTGGTCATTTTGGTATTTTTTTAGCCTACACCCGTCCATCTCCTACGAGTTTTAGAGAACTTTAAAGCATTTCTCCTCCTATTTTAGCTCGCCCCTTCCACTAAACAAGGATATCTTTATTACCACATTCCTGGGCTGTACTTGTTCTCTGTACCTTTGTTGAACGTCCGAAGATGTTGCTTCTCACAAAAAAAAACCGAAACAACTTCTTATTTAAAATTTCATATAACTTTTCTCACGTGTACGAAACATTGCTTTTTCGGGGGAGGATGGGCGTGGTGTGGCGCTTTCCTGCAGGTATTCTCTGTGTTTAAGGCTAAGAAGCGCGAGACGATCAAAGTCCACACTGTTACGCGCATCAAATGCACCACTAATTAAGCGTAAGGCTCTGAATCGCCATGAAGAGTTCTCGTCTTGCTGCGTGTACCTGTGTGACTTAAGAGTGGGATGGACCCTGTGGGAACCCCGCATCCAAGGTCAAGAAGCGAGGGAGCGATACGGGCGACACTAACACGCATGCCTAGTGTCTCATCGCTCCTACACGCAAGGCGTGCAGTGTTTCCGTCGTAACGTTGGACTGTGTAGATTTATATGTGTAACAGTGGGATTTTATTTCACGCGATGAAAGACCACAGATTAAACTACGCCCGTATATTTGTACCTTGCTCTTGCCACTTAACGAAACTGCACAGGCAAGCTTTAAAAATGCGATATTTGGCCATTTACACGATTTATATCTTCAAGTATACACTTAATATGAAAAAAAGTAAAAATTTATACAGGCATAGATAATAGTTTTTTTTTCTTCTGACAAAAAGTCGTATTTGAAGAACATTTATTTACCGAGATACGCGTATTCGCATAAACAACTATTTCGCAAAATATGCGGGGGTCTTTCTAATTCTTAAAGTGGTTATCCTATAATTTTATATGTGGACAATCCTTGGCCAGTTTCAGTGCAGGACCCTAGAGGATTTATGTATGTATCTGACGCGTATATTTTGAGATATGTCGCTGTGAAAAAGCCGTTTTCAGCTATCTCGGAGTTCCCTCCATTGGTGCTTTTAATGTGTGTGACGTCACTGAAAGCACTCGACAGGCCTCTTCTGAAGTGTGCGTTGTTTACGTAGATCAGCCATAGACTAGGGATGAGGTAGACCGTTTATTCATCTTCTGCGCATGTACCCATCATTGACCTACCTCAAAGGAACACAACTCTCAAAGTCACATGGTCAACACTGATGAAAGTGTTTGTTTATATCTCAATTTTTAAATGACAAGCACTATTATATGAATAAAATATTTTTACTGATTATAATTTAATCAAAATTGGTTAGAGTGCGTATACAAATACCTCAAATCGTTTGTTTACAAATAATTTTTCTAACCTAAAATCCAAACCATGCCGTTTTCGCTTGACATGTTGGAAGAAAAGCAATTCTATATTGGGACACAGAAATTGATATTGCGCAGCCAGCGAGATCAGTCTACATCATCTTTAATCTATGAGAGCAGCACATTGGATGCATGTTTAGCAGTTTCGTAGGGAAAGGTGTATTTCAAACACTCTTGACCGCAGTTGAAGCGGCATGCAGGCGGGAACCGTCACTCGTACTTTTACACATCCACTTTCAACCGCCACTCCACTTGCTGGAGTGGCGGTTGAAAGTATTGTGACTGCTGTGGGATGGAGGAGAGTATGTATGTCCACAGTCCAAGTGAAATGAAGGAGAAGCCATTGCGATTCTGGTACTTCACAAATTGTCGTTTAATTAACGGACGTGAATTTTGTATTACTGATTTCTGGGCAGCAACGGTGTTTGAGTTTATACCTAGAATTCAGTTTATGTTTTTATCTGATATCGTGACTAATGCTGTAATATTCGGGTTCAAGTCTCACTAACGTATTATCTAACATAGTATATTATCCTGAAACATAAATAATTAAATATTCTGCTCTGAATGATTCAAGAGAAGTGAATTTTAGAAACCTACCTGAAAATATATACGACTAATGAGAAGACCCGCAAATCTGTGTTTGCACGAGAAGAAAAGCAAACAGTTTACGCCAGCTAAGGGAAAGAGAAAACAAAAATCTTAAGGAGTTATAAATACTTTTTAAAAATAGCTGATTCATGACTCCATTCCTATTAGGGTACCAGGGATGGATAAATTTTATTTATTAATAGAATGTACCCTGTACTTATACTCACTCTCTAAAGAGTTGTTCAGTCTGTTATAGAATTACACCAAATGACAAACTTTACACTGTAGTTTAACCTGTATGAATGGAAATTACGCAAAATGTTATGTTTTGAAAGATAGTGCAGTCACTCTGGGGTAAAATCTACAAGCCAGAGCAACTTTCTACCACATAACTTATGGAATTTCAAATGAAAGCTTTAAGATTCCTTCATATTACAGTGTTCTTCATAAATAAAAAATATTAACCATGAGGTATACGTCGAGTAGTATGTCCTAAAGCCTACATTTTAAACAAAAATGTGTGATATAAAGTTAACCCAAATTACTGTCATTGTCTCTTTGTATGCATTAACAACATTGTGAGTAGCGAGCAATTGGACTCGTATCTAAAAGAGTTTTTTTGTGATTTTTGTTACAGGTATGTTTCCATGTGTCACAACGAAATATTTGTGTGTCCGCGTGTGAAAAAATGAACAGGCTTGTGAATGGCGAGTCGGCTTCCGTCATGAGATCAGGTATGGTTGATGTTCCGTCTCATCTGCTCCGTTGAATTTTTTCCATGTACGTGACATAGCATTCTTCTAGAAGAAAAATCTTTATATTTCTTACTATGCAATGCGTGTTCACATTCCACAAATGCCTTCAAATGTAGTCGCCAAATTTTACCCACGCGCTATTTGGTCACTGTGAAACGGCAAAAATTTATTGCTAATTTGAAAACATTGCTGCACTAATTATGTCGTAATTACGTGACAAAAAAAATCATAATTTATGTTTGTTCTACATCGCTATGTGGTTTATTGCCAGGGAAATGTAGTTGTAGTAAGTGTCGTAAACAACTGAAATAAAGTAGGAACCATTAATCCAACATGCATGTGAGGCCAAGCCTTAAGTTTCATTGGTAATGAAATTTGTCCTTGAATGTCAAATTCAGACGAAGTTATTATTATACAAGTGCAGAGATATTTCGCGGAAGTTCCTGGATAACCATGTGCAGTTCTGAACTACCGTTTGTAGACATGGTTGACGGAAATTGACACATGAAATAACTGTATTCCACAACTGTCCCATTAAATTCGGTGGAATCTGGTCCGACATCGTCATAGGCCATCAGTGTCTAGAGGTTTCATGGAATATTTCATCACAAGTCCTTACTTCGTTTATGTAGGGGAGAATCGGGAAATTTGACAGTACGGGTAATTTGGCACTATATTGTATTTATTCTATTTCCAACTTACACCGATGTTTCCGACGTAGTTTTTGGTACTGCCAAAAGAGTGCAGTACTTGGCGGATAATATCTAACTGTTCGCAAGCTACAGCTGCGATACTCTGTTTATCATTTGTGAACTAACACAAGCACGTTGTATATTTTTTTTTTTTGCTTAGTTACACTCACGTAGTGAAGCATGTTGTCAAAGAAGTCATATCTTTTTTGTTTTTAGTGACACGGAGTTTAATCAGAGTGTATTTTGAAGCAGAGATTCTAGGATTTGCAGTAAGTTTTTGATCGTTATAATATGCTTTGTTTGACACGTCTGCGAGCTTAGCTCACGATCTAGTTTCCTTAGCATTTAAAAGCCTATTGTAGAATTTGGCGGGTTTTCTGTGAACGCGAAGTTGGGGAGCATCATTGTTACATTTTTTTTGCACCTACTTTGCGATGCTTGGTCAGTTTATAAAGCCTCGCAGGAGTATAATGTACCTTTCAACACATTAAAACGTTATTTGATTTCATCATCTGGACCAGATGATATTGCTATTGCGAAGAAAGCAAGGCCTCGTGTGCTTACAGTTGCCGAGGAACAAATATTGGTAGCCTACATAATAAAGATGCAAGACATTGGATTTAGTTTATGCGCTACGGATGTTAGGCGGCAGGCGTTTGGCATAATTAAAAAGAGTGGTAGAAAAAATCCTTTTCATGTGGAAGACGAAGTAGCTGGCTGGGATTGGTGGATTTCATTTAAGGAAGGGTATGGTCTAGTGATGAGGCTGCCAGAGAACGTGTTCCTTAACGGAGCTTCTTCAGTTTCAAAAGAAGTCATTAATGCATTTTAAGATGTTCTGGGTGCCACATGGAAGAACATGACCTGAAGGATAAACAAAACCGTATTTGGAACCTGGATGAAAGTGGTTTAACTTTTGTGAACAAACCAGGCAAAATAGTTTCCCCGAAAGGACGGGAACGTGTCTACGAACAGACGGCAGCAGAGCGCGGCGAGACTACCACAGTGCTTCGTACAGTGAACGCCGCGAGAAAAAGTTGGTCCATGTTTAACCATATTCAAGGGACAGAGATTGTCCGATGATTTGAACCACAATGCCTCTGCAAATTCAATGCTGTGTGTTTCTCCAAATGGTTGGATAAATTCAGAGATATTTCTTCAGTTCATGAATCATTTTGAAGAAAATATTCCTCCAGCTAGACCTGTCATAATCCTTGATTCACATTGCAGCCACATGTCTGTAGAGGTTATGAAGTTCAGAGAAGAGAAGAATTTGATCTTTCTAGCTTTTCCATCGCACACTACACACATCCTACAACCACTTGATGTGTCCATCTTCAGTCCGATGAAGGCTAAGTGGAAACAATCTTTTAAGGAGTTCCTGGTCAAGCATGGGAGGAAGCCAACAAGAAAAGATTTTTTTCTCATCTTTACTGGAGTTTTTCACGAGGCAGCCAATATGAGGAACATAACCAGTGGGTTTAAACACATTGGAATGTTTCCTTTCGACAGGAATGCACTTCACAAAGATGTTTTCTGTTCCTCAGAACTTCACAGTGCGACAAGTTTGCAAGAAATAAGAGCACAAATTCCACTTCCCCAACAATCCCAACGGGTTCAACAAAGAAAGAGTGTAGCAAAAACAGTGGTGGTTTCAATACACAACAAGGTAGCAGTGCGATAATGCATCCTCTGAAGAGTTTCTAGAATCGGCAGTGGATAGTCCTTCACCTCAGGCAACTAGAAGCCAAAAAAGAGCACGTTTAAGAGAAGTGATTCATCCAAAAGCATCTACCAGTGGAATTCAGTAAAAGAAAAAGAGCAACAGTGATACTTGCAATAGCTGCCAGGGATTATTTGCCAATGACAAAAATGGTGAATCATGGATTCAGTGTGTGAAATGCTGTATGAGGTATCATGAAGTTTATCAAGGCCTTAAGCGGTATTGTCATAATTTTGAATGCCTCGGTCGCATTGGTGATTCAAACTGAAAAATGCAAGGAAACTGTTAGTCAGACAGTTACTACCTGTATTTCGTTATGACTTTTCTAAGCCATGGGAGATAAGGTTTTAGTACAAATTTGGTCACACTACTGCCAAATTACCCTTATATTCCTGCCAAATTACCCTTGTTTTAAATCAATATATGCTTATTACATTAGTTTACAAATATGTAAATTATTAAGAGAGATTTAATCTCAATATGATATTATTATGAAAACATGCTAGACTAATTATGTTTATCATATTCCTTTAATTAACCCTTCGAGAAAAAAACAAGAATTAGACGAAAACCTTACAAAACAAAAAAAATATATTGCCAAATTATCCGAGTTTCCCCTATTTGACGAACAGTCAACCGTTTACCTTGCTACCACTTCCGTCAGGAACTGCTTGCCTTCTTTGGATTAGGCACTACCGAGATTGTCCTTGGCCTGATTCAGTACTAAAATGTTAAATATAGT
The DNA here is from genome assembly GCA_029891345.1 of Dryococelus australis. Taxonomy (NCBI): domain Eukaryota; kingdom Metazoa; phylum Arthropoda; class Insecta; order Phasmatodea; family Phasmatidae; genus Dryococelus; species Dryococelus australis. The sequence continues at coordinate 95,583,103 of CM057002.1, read as the reverse complement.
CTGTCGTTTAAATATTATGTGAATTCAGATGCTTTTTAATGATTACGATTATATTTACAGAATGAAAAACTTTCATGGTATGAGGGAAGCATAGCCTACCATCAGTATCACATCGTGAACTTTTTAGTTTTAAGCTTCAGTAAGTTTCCCTGACCAATTGCCATTTACATTTTTATATCCAAATTGCAGTGTGCATGAATCGTCCATACTTAAAATACAGCAAAGGATACGCTGGAAATAAGATACCTTTTCAGCAACAGTTATTTGTCATATTTTCCGAAATTTAGTCTTAAGGTAGGTTAAAAAAAAATTAAAGTGGTGTAACCAAGTTGCGAAAAGGATTATCATCAGCTTTCGGGCCAAGGGAAGCAGAATTTCGGAAACAGCGATGTTTGTGAACTGTTCACATGCCTCTTTGGTAAAGGTGTATTGTGAGTGGACGAATGGCACCATTGGGTATAACCGTAGTGGAAACTGCGGAGCTCCACACACCATTGATGTCAGAGGTGAAGGTACACTACGACGGTGCGTGAAGTCCAACAGACAGGCTACAGTGGAACAGCGCTTACCCTCCAAATGAACCAGGGGACATCCAGACACGTGTATACTGCAGCACTTCAGCGAACCCACCTATGAATTGGGCTCCGGAGTAGACAGAGTGTGACTGCACCCATGCTAATACAGGTACATCGGCGAAAACGACTGGAATTTGCTCGACAGTACAGCGACTGGACCACTGATGACTGGCGACTGATAGCCTTCTCTGACGAGTAATTTTTGCAGCTGCGTAGAAGGGATGGACGTCAATGTGTCCGGCGAGAAACGTCGGAGAACCGAGGCCCTGCATCCATTACAGGACGAACACAAGGTGGTGGGGGCAGTGTTATGGTCTGGGGAATGTTCTTGTGGTATTCTATAAGTCCCATCATCCACGTGGAAGGCACTCTTGATAGATTAGGTTATGAATCTATCCTCGGCGATCACGTCAACCCGTACATTATGATTATCTTTGCTCTGGAGGATATCTTCCAGCAAGATAATGCACATTGCCACACGACTAGAAGTCTCCACACGTGGCTGGAACAGCACGATTAAGACTTCAAAGTTTTTCTCTGGTCCTCAAACAGCCTAGATCTCAATCCACATCTGAGGTACCACTTAGATCGTCGTGTTCGCCATATGTCTTCTTCGCCATGCACCCTTCAACAGTTGTGGGACGCACTGCAGATAGCATTACTACAGATACCCACGGGAACCTATCAGCGCCTGATTGAGTCACTGCAATCTCGTCTAGCTGCTGTCTGTGCTGCGAAGGGCGGTAATTCTAGATAGTAGCAGTTAGTCATAATAATGTGATTCCACTGTGTATATCTTGAACTGGCACTATCGCAGCAGTTTTGGCGAGGTGTCTGTATCATGTTCGATATAGTCCATTCAGTGTTCCTTTCAAATTTTCTGAAGCCCTGCTAAGGTTCTACTTCCAGTATATTCCTACGTATCATGCAGATAAAGCATAACCTAGTCTAGGAAATTACACCTAAGGAACAGCGCACTGTATTCGTGTACACTCAGTGTAATAATATTTTTCATAATAATTATTTATTACTAGGCACACACTTATTTTCTCTCTGTTTTTATTCGTATTTTTATTCAATATTATTATGTATAGATAAAATATAAGTAAAATCTCGATTTATCCGAAATGAAGAAATTTTTATGTTAACAGAAGTAGAAGACTCTTGTAATAGATACGTGTCTTATTTAGGAGACAAACAAGCTCATCATACATGGAACGATTTTTCAAACGTTTGATTTAAAAAAAATACAAAGAAACTACGAATACTCAATAGTAGCGGACCACTTGTTTAAAGTTTATAGAGGACACGTACGCAAATTACTTGTTCTATCCCTGTCTCATTGAAACTCAAGCATGATTGCGCAGACTGGCGCAATCGAGTTTTAGAATATATATTTGTACATTTTCAGCAAAACAGCAGTTTTTTTTTGTACTGGAAGTAACATATCCTAGTACAATCACCGGAATGTTTGGCTATTGTTGATTCTAAAAATCACCTTTTGTGAATCTACATTACTTATTTGTTCTTCCACAAATACAGCAGTTGTAGGTTTGGAACAGAGGCGAAGGAGAAAAAGGGAGGGGACACTATTCCTCCCCTATAATAGTGGGGAGCGTCAATATAGACATTTGCCCCCACCCTAAATTTGACACCTACATTCATTAATAAATTAGTTACTTTTCTATCAAACCACCCCATGGTGACTTCAGAATCGTAACAAAGTGTATAACTCTAGGGGTAAAAAACATAATAAAAATTTACAAAAATAAAATTGCAAATTCGGAATAGATATAGCGAATATTATTTGTTTTATAGTCACAAGTTTCATTCAGTTAATTAAAACAATGAAAACCATTACTGGGCAAGACAGAAAGACTGGTGTGTCCTGTGTGCCATAACGCACATTGCAAAATCAAAGTTACGATAATTACAAGGCAACTAATAACGTTGTACTCCCCTTGCGAGAAAACATTACGCCGCTCCTGGTTAGAAATGTAGTGTTGCTACAAATATTCAGTGAATCTCTGATAACTCATGTCAGAGACTTTGAAAATTCCAGCCACTACGAGGAGCGGTGCAAGCATCCTGGCTATAGTCTGTTTGCAGTTTCTTCACACTTTTTGAATCTAACCTTTGGAAAAACACCTTATGAATAACGTTTGGTTGGTTCTTTGATATTTCGCGGATCACAAGCGCTATATACTTGTGTTAACATAAAATTACCTTATTTTGGGTTAAATTAAATTTTTACGTATATTTTATCTACAAATTAAGATATTTTATTTCTAACTAATATGAATAAAGGCAGGGGGGAAATGTCTGTATTGATAATGCCTAAAGGCTGTTCACGATAAAGTGAGTACTTTAGAAATGAACCTTAGAAAAAAGTCACTGCCCCTGCATGCATATATTTTAATGGGCGCACTGAGTGATATTCACCCACTAAAGTTGGTAACGATCGATGGAAAGTAGTTCTATATGTTTAATAAAAAGTGTTAGGTAACCATTTGTGATAACTTAAAGTTATTTATTTCGCCTTCTATTTTTTAATGTACAGAAATGTAAAATTAAAAAAATACGTTTGTAACGTATTTCCTTTTCTAATAGTTTAACAGTTTTACTTGACCGACGCACGAATAAAGTGATGAGGCGTATGACAATGTTAAATTTTACATAAGGCGGTGGAATACACAACGTGCATACATGTAGATCTTAAGCAGGCTTTCAAGAGTGCTCATTTTACCGTGAACAGCCTATAGTAAGAAATAGTTGTTACGCAATATAGTATTACGCTGAGTGTGCACGAATGCGGTGCATTGGTACTCTGGTGTATTTTTCTAAGCTTTGTTTGAATGAGGTGGAGAAATATCCTGAAAGTAGAACTATGGCAGGGTTTCAGAAAAGTCGGAAGAAACCGTGATTGGCCTATAGTTCTTACTTGAAAAATCTCCGTATTCTTTTTTCAATGTAATTTTCCGAAATGAGGCCCCGGGTATTCGCCCAGGACACCTCAATGACACAATTTCAAAACACTACTAATAACCAGTATTTTCTTTGCCAAATAATGATAAAGAGAAACCAACAGAGACAAAATATTGTAGTCATTCATAGTAAACACAGTGAAAATTAAACTGAAAAATAAACAAGGTTAACGCTACTCTACACAGATAAAAAAAAAAACTTTCAATAATTGCATTAAATTTAATACTGCGCCTTATCTTTCTCATATCACACAACACACAAAACATTAAAACTTGTATATAGAAAATCTTAAATGCACGTGGCAAACATACGTGGCATCACAAATGCACTCAATGCCTCTGGTATCTTTGCTTCTCCTCAAGCTATTTTTACCTCTTGAAATATATATATATATATATATATATATATATATATATATATATATATATATATATATAGACACACACACACCTAGCGCTGAGGCATTTGTGCATATTCAAACATTTATAAAAATTACATGCAAGAATCCAAATTTTACTGCACCCCCATACAAACGCAGATTTCAATTACCATGGTTTTGCCACCAATAAAGCCTCTGTCTATCTTTGCTACCATTACTTCAATTACACAAATTAAAATATCTCAATAAAAAAACGTCACCTGGCATAGGGTTTTCTTCCTGCCCAATTGAGATGATTGTGGCCACTACAACAGGTGTGTAATATTTTTAGGTTAAATTTAGTGATATTATTTGTCACTCCCACCTGTACATCCATATATTATTGCAACGAAAATAAACAGGAAAAGTTTAAACTGGCCGAAACCACATTCATTTTTTTTAACATTCCTACCAAAATGGTGGGCTTAACAAAACCGTTACTACCCCTATTCAATCTACCAAAATGGCAGAGAACTAGCAGAAGCAAAAGTTTTAGTTAAAGTTAGAAAATTGATATTATATTTCAAGTAAGAAGTTGGTTCCAAGCCTTTCACCAATCACTGACTTTTTCATAGAAAAATGAAGTTTGATTCCAATAAGTTCGAGCAGGTATCATTAAATTGCTCTATTTAAAAATTATTCTGAGTGCCAAATAAATTACTAAAAACGTCAAAGTGACGTTCCTGCATTCTGAAAGGTATTGCATTACGAAATAACAAATAACCAAGCTACCTGACCTGTTTCTCCATGTGGAAGCCCTCTCTCGATTCCAAGTGTCTGACCCCATTCTTAGATTTGCAGGCCGTATAAATACAGAAAATGACAATTGACTGGCTATAAGGGTCAGATATTTCATCTACCAATAGCAAACCAAGGCGTGATGACAACATTGTTCCTTAGACGGGTTACAACAAATCACATAGGTTACTGAACATTCTGGTAACATGAAAATACATTATCCTCTATGGAGAAAACAAATACCCTCTTAGAGGGGTCCGAACAATACACACATTATGACGTCAAGTACGACATTTGAGCCAACAATCATATTAAAGTTTTATTTCTGGTACAACTAAAGATGAACACGCCTGCCCTCTATCGGGAGTTCGCTAAAGCTCCGCTCTGCTCCGGTACATCCGTCCCAACACAGTGTTCTAATAAACGGTCGAAACACATCACTGCTCGTCGTTCGTTCAATGAATATTTTAATTTTATTTTCTTGTGCTACATCGGGCCGTGAATTTCACTTCAACGATGATCTTCAAGCACATGTAAGTGTTTGAAAGGTGTAATTTGTAAGTACCATTATAAATTTAAATATATTTAAAGTGTTTTTGCGTGTTGTACAGCGCAGAATAATTATTTCTTCCGTGGACATAAACGCTTGTTACGAGGTACGTGTTGCAGGTAGATCAGGTTGTAGCGCCGGTAGAATGCGGGCTGAGGGGAAATTATATAGAGACCACGTACGTATTTGTAGTTGGGCGTCTCTATGAATAATATTGGAAGATGTTGATAACATAAAAAGAAATATACCAAAACAGGATGTCGATTTTGAGTTTTAACATGAAATACTAACTTATTCCTACATAGTGAATACATAAACATAAAACGAGCTAGTGTTATTTTGTTGATTTTGCACACTGCAATGTTCAGTGTCCAATGACTTTCCCTATGGATAGCGTATTTGTAAACCGCGCTATTCTTCTCGGATATGAGTGGTTCATATTACTATTTCAGAACACAAAACCTACAGCTCCTTGTCTGTATTAACCGAACACGAACTGTGTTGACTTATGTATAGCATAAAAAAATTGCGATTTGCAATACTTTGAGATTATAAATAAAAATTTAGTCAGAAAATATTTGTTCAATTATTTAAATTTTATATGTATAAAATATAAATTTTAATCACTAACTTTTTTTATTATAATATAATTCAGATAATTAGGAATACTATTTTCGAAGCTTAATTTCTTAGTGTACATGATATGTATCTTTAATCTGTCCACAGTTTCTCCGCACTTTGTGAATATAACCTTTGAAAAATCACCCCATGTTTGGGGTTTTTTGTTATTTCTTTAATGTGCCACGTATCACAAGCATTTTACACTTCTGTTAACGTAAAAGTATCTTATTTTTGGTTGAATTGAACTTTTACTTATATTTTGACAATAAATTCATTTATAGTTATTAAGACTAACAACATCGAGAAAATAGGTGTGTTGGTAATGGCTAGTAAGAAATAGTTCTTATGGAAAATATTATTACACGGAGTGCGCACGAATTCGATGCGTTGTCCCTCTGGTGTAATTTTGTAGACGTGGCTAAGCTTTGTTTATACGAGATGCAGAAGTTAAGCAGAAAAGTTATAGTGACCATGAGTGGACTACTGGTAGCGATGGAAACGCCTTGGTTGCGTGAGCAAGTGGTCCCGCGACAAGCGGCTCGCTAGACAGAAGGTAGAAGACTCCGCCGTGAATGTTTTACGACGCTATTTTACGACCCGTAAAGATCCTTCACAGCGGCCAGATAAGCCAGTGATCGCCTCTAATACATCCCCGCTCCCCTGCGATCTTACGCTGCTTGCTTTCGAGTATTCTAGATTGTAACTTTTCCCTCGGGTGCAGCAAGGAAATTCCTTCTGCTTCTTTTTTTTCTGTTGTTTTCTTTCCTTCGTCTCGTTCCGCGCCGCGGATTGCCATTAATTAGTAAACACCTGGAAAATGTTTAATTTATTATTTCCTAACAAACTACAAATGTTGACTTGCCTTCGCTTTTGTGATTCGGGCTACAGTTTATTATTATTTAACCCAGCCGGCAAAACTCAAAAAGTTTAATATTTTCTCGCTGGTCAACTGCATAAATCATAGATGCCTGCCATTTTCAATTCATGAAAGGTTTGCCACAATTTCTGTTTCGGTCACTAGCTAGAACGACCCTTCGTCTACTACAGGAGTGCACAATACAGAAGCGAAACAGCCGCTCACACAGTAAACTCATGCAGCACACATACCAATTGGCTGTGGTTCGTGCAGTGGCTATAGTCGTCGCTTCCCACCAAAGCGAACCAGGTTCGTTTCCCGGCGGCGTCGCTCATTCGGATTTTCGCCCGTGGGAATCGTGCCGGACGATGCCGCTAGTCAGCAGGTTTTCTCGGGGATCTACCGTTTCCCCCGCCCTTGCATTCCACTGCTCCCTACCTCGCTTCACCCTCATCGGGTTTCAAGACCCCGATGTTAATAAAAAAGTCGCCCAAACCACTCCACTCAAGCAGCATATTTCGGAACGCATTTCACCAAACAGCGCCTGGTGAATTGCTTGCCAACCTGCAGTCCAGCCAATAGGGAATCTTTCAGAGCACACGATAACCAATCAGATACAAAGCCCATTCCAGAGCCTCGCGCAGACACGCCCACATCCACACGACGTTTCACCTCTGAACACCTATGTGTTCTGTAATATGAGTGACTGACAGCCTCGATGGCACGGAATGTTGCTTGTATGTGGCAAATGTAAACAGTCTGCTGATAGCAAACCTACCTGCTATCACGTGCGAAAAATCATGGGCTCGATTCCTCCCGTGTTCGAACCGGAAACTAAAGCGGTCAGTCGCCAAGGGTGTAAAGGCTGTTCATGATAAAGTGAGCACTTTTGAACTCAACCTAAGAAAAAGGCATTGCCGCTGCCTGCATAAATTTTAATGAGCGCACTGAGTGATATTTGCCAAGTAAAGTTGGTAACGATGTATGGAAAATAGTTCCATATGCCAACGTCGAATAAAAAGTATTACATAACTATTTGTGATTACTTAAAATATTTCTTTCGCTTTATGTTTTTTATGCATTGAAGTGTGAAAATGAGCAGATTAGCATTAAATTTACTTTCGTAACAATTTCACAGATGTACTTGACCGACGCACGAGTAAAGTGATGAGGTCCATGATCTTAAGCAGGGCTTTCAAAAGTGCTCATTTCACCGGTAACAGCATACAGTAAACCTATTTTTTCTAATGGGTGTTTATATTTAAAAGAGGCTTCTTTTGTTTTCCATACATTCTCGGCTTCTACGCCCATGCCCATTAGAAAGCGAATGATGCAATGATGTTCGAGATTCAATTTCAGATGAATCAGTTTTTTGTCAGGACACATAATACATTTTTATTGAAATGCAGTATCTTCTGGTGGCTCGCGTCATCCCGAATGCATACCTTGAAATACGTTCTGTATTGAAGTAGAAGTAAAAATATGAACTGAACTCAGCTATTTTAAGATTAAATACAAAATTTACAGCAAACAAGGAACTTTATATCGATATGATTCAGGGAGTGAATCGTGATAGTTGAAATTCCTTTGGGGGTCATTATAACGCCAATGTGTGTCAGGGTTCCTATGAATCCATAGCTTCTACACCATGTCAAGAGGCTACATACCCGGAAATTTACTAACTATTTGAGGACAATGTTGATTTTAGAAACAAGCAGACTTGGAGAACTTTTGCTATTGTATCGCAGTGGCTGCTCACTGAAGCAGCAGGCGCTGAATAAAATTACTGTGGCTTGAGTATGAAGAGGACTGAGGAACGTACAGGTTGTTGAACTGGCAACATTCCTCCGTTTCTTGTTACAACCGGATAGTGCACGTTACATACTGTGGCTTGAGTATGAAGAGGACTGAGGAACGTACAGGTTGTTGAACTGGCAACATTCCTCCGTTTCTTGTTGCAACCGGATAGTGCACATTAATTACTGTGGCTTGCGTATGAAGAGGACTGAGGAACGTACAGGTTGTTGAACTGGCAACATTCCTCCGTTTCATGTTGCAACCGGATAGTGCACGTTAATTACTGTGGCTTGCGTATGAAGAGGACTGAGGAACGTACAGGTTGTTGAACTGGCAACATTCTTCCGTTTCTTGTTACAACCGGATAGTGCACGTTAATTACTGCGGCTTGCGTATGAAGAGGACTGAGGAACGTACAGGTTGATGAACAGGCAACATTCCTCCGTTTCATGTTACAACCGGATACTGAACGTTACATGCTGTGGCTTGCGTATGAAGAGGACTGAGGAACGTACAGGTTGTTGAACTGGCAACATTCATCCGTTTCATGTTGCAACCGGATAGTAAACGTTACATACTGTGGCTTGCGTATGAAGAGAACTGAGGAACGTACAGGTTGTTGAACTGGCAACATTCCTCCATTTCTTGTTGCAACCGGATAGTGAAAGTTAATTACTGTGGCTTGCGTATGAAGAGGACTGAGGAACGTACAGGTTGTTGAACTGGCAACATTCCTCCGTTTCATGTTGCAACCGGATAGTAAACGTTACATACTGTGGCTTGAGTATGAAGAGGACTGAGGAACGTTCAGGTTGTTGAACTGGCAACATTCCTCCGTTTCTTGTTGCAACCGGATAGTGCACATTAATTACTGTGGTTTGCGTATGAAGAGGACTGAGGAACGTACAGGTTGTTGAACTGGCAACATTCCTCCGTTTCATGTTGCAACCGGATAGTGCACGTTAATTACTGTGGCTTGCGTATGAAGAGGGCTGAGGAACGTACAGGTTGTTGAACTGGCAACTTTCCTCCGTTTCATGTTACAACCGGATAGTAAACGTTACATACTGTGGCTTGAGTATGAAGAGGACTGAGGAACGTACAGGTTGTTGAACTGGCAACATTCCTCCGTTTCATGTTGCAACCGGATAGTGCACGTTAATTACTGTGGCTTGCGTATGAAGAGGACTGAGGAACGTACAGGTTGTTGAACTGGCAAAATTCCTCCGTTTCTTGTTACAACCGGATAGTAAACGTTACATATTGTGGCTTGAGTATGAAGAGGACTGAGGAACCTACAGGTTGTTGAACTGGCAACATTCCTCCGTTTCTTGTTGCAACCGGATAGTGCACGTTAATTACTGTGGCTTGAGTTTGAAGAGGACTGAGGAACGTACAGGTTGTTGAACTGGCAACATTCTTCCGTTTCTTGTTACAACCGGATAGCGCACGTTAATTACTGCGGCTTGCGTATGAAGAGGACTGAGGAACGTACAGGTTGATGAACAGGCAACATTCCTCCGTTTCATGTTACAACCGGATAGTGAACGTTACATGCTGTGGCTTGCGTATGAAGAGGACTGAGGAACGTACAGGTTGTTGAACTGGCAACATTCATCCGTTTCATGTTGCAACCGGATAGTAAACGTTACATACTGTGGCTTGCGTATGAAGAGAACTGAGGAACGTACAGGTTGTTGAACTGGCAACATTCCTCCATTTCTTGTTGCAACCGGATAGTGAACGTTACATTCTGTGGCTTGAGTATGAAGAGGACTGAGGAACGTACAATTTGTTGAACTGGCAACATTCCTCCGTTTCTTGTTGCAACAGGATAGTGCACATTAATTACTGTGGCTTGCGTATGAAGAGGACTGAGGAACGTACAGGTTGTTGAACTGGCAACATTCCACCGTTTCATGTTGCAACCGGATAGTGCACGTTAATTACTGTGGCTTGCGTATGAAGAGGACTGAGGAACGTACAGGTTGTTGAACTGGCAACATTCCTCCGTTTCTTGTTACAACCGGATAGTAAACGTTACATACTGTGGCTTGAGTATGAAGAGGACTGAGGAACGTACAGGTTGTTGAACTGGCAACATTCCTCCGTTTCTTGTTGCAACCGGATAGTGCACATTAATTACTGTGGCTTGCGTATGAAGAGGACTGAGGAACCTACAGGTTGTTGAACTGGCAACATTCCTCCGTTTCATGTTGCAACCGGATAGTGCACATTAATTACTGTGGCTTGAGTATGAAGAGGACTGAGGAACGTACAGGTTGTTGAACTGGCAACATTCCTCCGTTTCATGTTGCAACCGGATAGTAAACGTTACATACTGTGGCTTGAGTATGAAGAGGACTGAGGAACGTACAGGTTGTTGAACTGGCAACATTCCTCCGATTCTTGTTACAACCTGATAGTGCACGTTAATTACTCTCTATTGACCTTCATAGAAGTAGTAACAATAACGTCTCATGAACTGTCAGAAACTTATTGATATGCCAGCAATGCAGTCGTAACTTTGCCGCCGCATCTCCTGTGTGCTGCGTACCATCACACACAAGTTGCACTCATACAGCTTCCTTCGCTATTTTTGTTACACAGTTATAACATTTCATTGCAGTTCGTTTATGGTGAAGTAAAATTGTTCTCCCTCTGTATTTTTATATCTTTCTCGCTCTCTATCCACGACCTTTGTATCGGTCTCCAAAGTAATTTGTACATGCGGATTTTGTTTCGTGTGTACTCGTAATTTTCAGTTTCAGGTATCGCAAATAAGACATATTCTGATGCGTTCGGTACTTTGAGGCAGCCAACACAACACTAGTTTTGTTCTGGCAAACAGTAAGTTGTAGGCTTTGTTTGCGGCTGTAGAAATAGAACGATTCATAATTTACATAATTAGCGCGGTTTACGAATCAGTTAACCTCATAGGAGATTACTGAACATTGAGCCTTGCAGTTCAAGGAACCTTCCTGTGATTATGTATACCATTGTGAACACTAGGTGTAAGTGTATACTTCCTGCCCAATAATGACTTGCAGAGTCCTCAAATATATTGTTTTTGTTCAACAACTCTGCCACTCAAGACGATGGTGTATTTTGAGCAGTTGTCTTATAGTAATATCTACTTATCGCAAATTGACATAGCCCATTAAACATTACACAGCCGGGGATGTTGTCGATCTTTGACGGGGAGCGTGGTCTTGCTGCGGGAAGGAACACTGAACGTACTGTTCGCGGTGTAGTGAGTAATTTTACGAACACGGCTAAATTTATACTTTCAGCCAGTTGGTTGCGTTTCTTCCGGCATATGAAAATAAACACTGCCATGTGACTTTCAGATGGTGTTTACATCAATTGCCCATATCTGTCCACTGCATGCTCATTTAATAAATAACGAAATGTAATAAAGCTGACCTTCCGTGGAGTAGTCGGTTGGTGCGCCGCCGGTCTGCGGTGCGGGAGGGTCTGGGTTCGAATCCTAAGTAATGCATAGGTGTTCGTTTAAGTTAGGTCATAAGTTAGTTTGTAAGCCATCTCCTGATGAACATTCTGGCATAACACTGGGGGACTTTTATAAGTCCTTTCCAATCCCAGTTCCAAAATATAATAAAATTGCAATCAGCACTATAAACACGTACACGTTTGTGAAAATTGACTGAAGTTCACGATTATCTTTCTGTTTAGACAGACATATATTAATACCTCTTACTGTGATCAGCATCAGCCCTTCCGAGGTCATAGGAAAATAGATAATACAATGTATTTATTTCTTCGTGCAGTAAACTGCGTACGTCAAACAGTCGTTAAATGACCTAAAAATTATGCTCAACAACATTTACAAGTAGGATTATATTGCACAAATACCCCACAAAACAATATTTTAATATCAAACTACGCGTAAGCAAATGACGGGCGTTGATATTACATTAGGCCTACGAGAAACGAAAACAATAAATTGCCATGAAACTCATTAGCTGAACAGAATTGACCAAAAATTCTACAGCATAATATTTGTCACTCGATGCAAGTTTTGTGAAAGTTCGTCCAGCCACACATTTTTTAAAGCACATAACATTTACATTTGCTTAGGTCTACTGCTTTGCTCAAGAAAAAGAAATACTGTTTCGCATACAAACACTTATCTAAACGTAACTTTATGGCCCAGTAGCCGCAGTTCCTGGGTCTCAACTCAATCTACCCAACCTGACACTCAACCTAAATCAAAGGTAACAGAACAGAAAGGGTTGTACTGAAACGTGTTAGCAAGAGATGGTGCATTTGTTGATACTTGAGCAGTTGACCATGTTCACACACTCTTATGCCTGGATAGGAGGAAAATACCACTACCATAAAAACCTTGGAATTTGTTTTAAGTAAATTTTAATTCTTCTCCCAATATAATATATAGTTATTCTCCACCTGTATTTACCAATAGAATACTTTCCCTTCACAGATACCTTTTTATACTCCTTAAGAAATGCTCTTCCAATACCTTGGGCCTACTGTAACAAATGCTCTAGAAAATTCTACAAACACATAAAAACAATAACTCCACTTAAAATTCGATTGACCTGCCTGAACACCGCAGGTTTAAAGCACATCAGTTTTAATCCTCTCTTGAATACAACTTCAGAACCCATTTAAAAACACTCAGCATTACAATGGATCTCTAAAAACACAATACCTAGCTGGCAACAGTGTATTTCATGAAACTGCATCCACACATTTAATGCAGAATCTGATTTTCCCGAAAATTACCTACCTTGAAGGATATTCGTGGAAGCTAGCACTTACTGTTTGATATATGCTCATACAATTTAAATCATTCGGATCTACGTTATTATATGTTTTGGCATATTCATAACACTCATGGAATGTTTTACGTGAAGTATAAAACATTTTCATTCCGTTATTATTTCTAAACTAGTGACATACGGGCCAAGGCATTAACTTATATATAGGGAATCGCGTAAATGCTAAATAACACACATGTTTATTTAAACTTTTAGAATTGCAACAATTGGCACAAATAAACCGAAATACATTCATTCGAAGTTTCGTCAAGGCAAGAAGCAGAACATTTTCCAGGTAGGTATTTTTATGTGAAATTTAAATAATTTCTGGTACAAGGAATTACGCAGATAGGTAGGTAGATGGACTTAACATCTCGTCGACAGCGAGGTCATTAGAGACGAAGCAAGTTGCACAGGGAATAGGGATTGGGGGAGGAATTGGCCATGGCCTTTGTTGACGACCCATCCCCGCATTCGCCTCGAGTGATTCCACGAAACCATGGAAAACCGAAATCAGGATGGCCGGACCAGGAATCGAACCCGGGTCCTCTCGAATGCGTGTCCAGTGAGTTACCACTGCGTCACCTCACTTAGTAGGAACTACGTAGAAATACAGAAGAAATCAATAACATTGTCACTTCGCTCAGAATATGTCTAAACAGGTGTTATTTATTATGTTAATGAATACTTTATTTCAGGAGTTACAAACTGACACTTAAAATCACGTTGTTCGCGATTTGTTCTTTTGTTGATACACGTGCGCGAACCGGAAAAAAAAGAACCAATTAACTTGAACGTTACGTAAGCCAGGTCATGATGTGAAAGAGTTGTAAACATAGCGTATAAATGTGTTTCACAATACAAAATTGTTATTCCCATTTCTATAGATAAAAATGAAACTCAATTACAGCTGACAAAAATTCATAACGTTACGCCTAGTAAGACGTTAAAACATGTAGTAACTTCTCGTAGTTCGCTGCCAACTTAACTGTTATTATTGCGGTCATTGTTTACGTTAGATTATGTATGCAGTTACGGGCAGTGATTTTTCATAGACCAATTTCAAGAGTGCTCACGTTATCGTGAACCGCCTTTACTTTATTGTCTTCTAAACCAACCGGCTATCGGATAAGAAATTTGTGGTTTTCGTAAACCACAGCGTTGAATTATTTTGGTTTTGTCAATTATTATTTTCCTTAACACTGTTATGCTTCTTTTTCTATTTATTTTACCCTGCAGCACAAACATAAAAAGTTGACTATTTATGTGTGCTTAACTTGGGCACTTTTAGTGCATCAGGTTAAATACGCGACTGTATTATTTTTAAAGCACAGTAACAAATAATAATTTTGAAAAATATAATGAGTAATTTGAATCAAATCGTTGTGATTTGTCGTAGAAATCCACTGAACTTTTAAATAACACTGGAATTTACAGTTTTTGGAGTAACATCTCCATATAAGTTTGTAAGGGGGCCTGAGTAGCTGAAATGATTATACTGTTCGGAAATTCTAAACGGTTTTGTGACATATCAATATAAATTTGACGTACATGCCAAATAATTTGAAAAATTAACTTTCAACTCATTTTTTAAATCATAGTTATGATCATTTTAACCTTAAATGTACATAATATCAAACAAGTTTTGCTACTTAAAAATAAAGTTTTATTTCATTTAAAGTTGTTCTCAATGTTATTAGAAAGTCATGAAGAAAGGTTTAGTATTCAGCGTTTTGTTCACCTTTGATTAGGAACTCTTCTGATTACTATTATTTTGAATTTTTCCATAAAACTGAAAATAAAGCCATGTGCAAACCACAAGATAAAATCACATAAAATTGTTCAACTGAATTCTGGTGACTTCGAAATTTATTTGAACTGTAGCCGTGTTAGTTAGTTATTTTGAAAGTCGCATAAATAAAATATTCCTACAATTCCCCCACTTAATTTTTTTAATAACTTATTTTTGCATTTCAATTACATTACTAATTTTATAATGTCTCATAAACATGAGATATAGGCCTACTAAAAATACCGAAACCGGTTGAATGCTTTTAAGTGTGGCGAATAAAAAATATATATATTATTGGGTCACATGAAGTTTATTGCTTGTTATATTCACATGCATTAGGAACTTTTATGAAAGAATGCCACCCACAATATGTCTAAAAACCTAAAATGTTCTCATTTGTTGAAAAAAAAAAAATGGTCTTCACAAAGCAAACAATTCTAAATAATATTGATATTTATATATTACTGGCGTAAAACATACGTGGTAAAATCTGCTGATATAAAAATAACACGCTTTGAAATTCGTCAGAAGTCCGCACAACGGTATATTCCGCAGGTAAGTCAGCAGAGTTTGCTACCCCAGTATTTTATTTTTATTTTTATCTTTTTTGATTTATTCGGGATCTAAATCAAATGTATGCTGACGGACACAATATTATCAAGATAAAATAATTACACATTGGAAACCAGTATGTCAGTTGTATTTAATTACGTGCCTAGTATTGTAAGTAAATAATTTAGGGATCTATTTTATGAGCATTGTAATTGTTGGTCGCAGTTACACTAGATCTGTTTTTACACTATGCGTAACATGTATTTACTGCCAATTTCAGATAGCACGACAAAATATTTAAGTTGTCCAGTGCATGGAAAGAGCAACACAAAATTCTACACCAACAATATATATGGTCACTTTACAACGTGCTCTCTATTTTGGTGCTAGTAAACGTATTAAGGTGCCCGTCCACCTCTGTAGAGTCATACAAACATGCGTGACACTACCTACATATCATGATTATCGAATGATGCGTCACCTCTGGGTTTCAAGTGGAGACGCTGTAAACATTTTAGGGGAGTTTGTAGAAAAGTTCAGTGCAGGCTCATCTACACTGAATATGTTATGTCTATAGAACTCTATCCATACAATTTTCTCGCTGTGTTGGAGTTCAAAATAGTATATGCACTTTAAAAGCTGTGTCTGTGTTCAGCGTAGACCAGTGTAAAGTGAGATTTATTTTCGCATGAAAGCAGATTGTGAGCATATACACTAGTTTATTTTAAAATTGTGTATTTCAAACTTTGCGTTAGGCATTTCGCACGTCGGGTAGTTGGATGACCTAACGCGTCGTATCTCTCGCCATATTAGATCGTTTGATTTTTTGGCGATTTCATCTCTTGAAGATTCTTTAGTTTTTTCCAGTTCGTGGCAGTACAGGCGTGACATGAACTTATTCATACCTACAATTACGTTACAAATTACGATATAAAGTAATTTTATATTTCATATTTCGTTAATTTTAATAGTGCCTATACGTAATTTGTTAGGTTGTTATGCCTGTACTGCACGGCAAGGTAAATAACTAAAAAAAAAAAAAAAAAAAAAGCCACACTTTCCAGAAATCTTATAATGCTACGTGACGATTAAGGTGCTGTACTAAACAATTCGGACTCGATGTGGCGCATTCGGTTGGTGCGCCACCGATCTGGGGTGCGGGAGGCTCTGGGTTCGAATCCCGGGTAAGGCATTGGTGTTAATTTAAGTTAGGTTACAAGTTAGTTTGTAAGCCGTCCTCTGTTAAGCTGTCAAGCATAAAACTGAGGGACGTTAAAAAGCCCTTCCAAATTACAATACACTGCGATCTTTCTTGTTGACAACTGATTCACTAACCGTGGTGCTGTTGTAAGTTGTGTATGGTTTGTATTAGTACTAGAGCCGAACACAAATTTAGTACAGAGATGTGATTATAGTCTAGTCGCGGTTTCTTCACACTTTTTTAATTAAACCTTTCAAAAGAAAAACATTATGTATGACGTGTTTGGTTGTTTCCTACATAATATGTCATGCATCACAGGTCACGTGCTTGTAATAACATAAAATAACCTTATTTATTTGTTGAATTAAACTTTTACGTATATTTGATCTATAAATTACAATATTTGCAACTAATATGAATACAGGCAGAGAGAAAAAGGCGTGTGTTGGTAATGCCTTCTAAGAAATCGTTCGTATGGAAAATGTTATTGTACTGAGTGCGCACGAATGCAGTGTGTTGGACCTCTGGGGCTATTTTCTAAGCTTTGTTTGTATCAGGCGGAGGAATATCCTGGAAGTATAACTTAAGCAGGGCTTCACAAAGTTGGAAATAACAGTGCATGGAGTATATGAAACAAGTGATGTGCCTTTCGTCTCAAGTTCTTATTTTTAACATATTAAACCATAAAAGATAGTGAGTGTAGAGCGACTTGTGGGACAACCTGTGCGGGCGCCGTTGACAGACGGGGAGATCGTCGTCTGTAAGCGTGCGGCGACGTATCCAGATAATGGAGAGTCAATATTATCACAGGCAGTTTATCCCTTTGCGAGTGTCCCCAGGGAGGAGGCGCGCGATTGGTTCCTCGTTGACATACACGTCACGTCGCTACACAAACATCGCGTTCCCGCCGCAGCGGCAGCCTCGTGGCTACTCACGCTCGCTTAACCTTGCTGCTGTCGGTATAGGCTCACACCTGCTAAATGCCCCTTATTAAAGGCTGTTTACGATAAAGTCAGCTCTCTTGAAATCAACCTTAGAAAAAAGTTACTGACCCTGTCTGCGTACATTAAAACGGGTACACTGAGTGATATGCGTCCAGTAAAATTGGTGAACTATGGATAAGAAGTAGTTCCATAACTTAACACCAAATAAAGTAATAAATTATTTCTTTCGTTTTTTATGCATCGACGTATAAAAAAAGCAGATTTGTAAAATATTTACTTTTATAATAATTCAACTGTTTCACTTGACCGACGCATGAATAAAGTGATGAGGCCGCGGCAATGTTAATTTTACATAAGGCGGAGGAATACACAACAACTTGCACACAAGTAGGTCTTAAGCAGGGCTTTCAAAAGTGCTCATTTTACCGTGAACAGCCTATATACGCTGCTACGGTTAACTGCATAAACACTTTTTAAATCTCTGCTGAGGATCTACTTTTCTTCTCGTTCTGTATCCTGCCGCCACGTATAGTATTAACATTGCCATGGGCCTCATCACATTTATTCTCATGCCATCCGAGTGAAACACTGCAACTGGTTGTCATGTAAACATGTTACGTTACTAATGTGCTAACTCCTACTGTATCGCGTGCAGGGGCCTCGCTGATGTAGTGGTTAGACTACTTGCCTTCCACCTAGGCTAACCGGGTTCAATTCCCGGTGGTATCGCTCCCGCATTTTCGTATGTGGGAATCGTGACGGATGATGCCGCTGGTCGGCGGGTTTTCTCGGGGATCTCCCGTTTCCCCGCCCTTTCATTTCGTCGCTGCTCTGTCCTCATCTCGTTCCACCTTTGCCGGCAGCTGTTGAGAGCCGCCCAAATAACGTTTACTCTCTCCAGTCGTGAACTCGCCCACATAGACTTTGGAAGCTTGGGTACGAAATGTGTGCTATTGGCTCAGAGTCGTCAGTCATCTTGGGTGTATTGCCGGTGAATCATCGCACTACCTAATGACTCACTTAACGCAAAAAAATTATGTATTTAAAATTAGTGTTTTACTAATGGAGTGAACCATATTACTAATGTGGCTATGATTGTGTAATGGTGAGTAAAATGTAACATGAATTTAATTTTAAACTCAAAAAATAAAAGGTCAACCACAAGAAACTAAAAGACACGATTTTATACTTTGAGATTAGCATCTTCTCTTGCAGCGGATTTTGGTAAACTGTCGCATGGTAAACTGTATTTTGCTCTGTGCTGTACCTAATCGTTTGTTAGTTTACACATAGCCCACTTACATGTAGTAGTGCAGTGGCCGACACAGAACGTGTGTAATGCGTGCCTCTCCGCTCTCTCGTGAGTGGCCGCAATACATTCAGTTTCTTCTGGCCCCACTCTGGTAACAGGTTACTGTTGCGTGCGCCGAGGGTGTACAGCACTGAGCAAGCACCTGCTTACCTTGAAACACTTCACCACACGCTATTATTCCTTTGATATTGTCCCTCAAATATTCTTGAACATGGAGTTAACATATTTTTGTTTGTACTAACAATATATTTTAACTGCAACGTTTATTTGTTCATGTAAGTATATAAAACCTATTATTTTATTCTAAATGTTTTAAGACTAGGACTAAAGTGCATGCATTAATTTATATATATATATGTATGTAATAGGTACAAGATATTCTTTTGAAAACTGTGAGTTAGTAACATATTAAGTACTGTCTTATTTGCAAATATCCAAAAAATAATAATATGCATAAAAATTAACAAAAATATTTTATTGGTATTGAAAAATGCTTAGTTTACAAACTTCAGGTATCGATGTAGGAAACGACCGATGTATTTATGTTTTAGATTTGTGTTTAACGACACTTCAGCGTTTTAGTTTTTGGCATACTATGTTATGTAATGTAACCTGGGTTCTTCGGAAAAGGAACAGTTGAACAACAAACATATGTGGGGTCGTGTAAGCAGACTACAAAAGGTCACTACATACACACAGTTTACGGGATATAAAGGTTGTGACTAAGTTAGACCTACAATTTTAGGCAGCAGACTGTTCACGTTAAAAAAGGAGGTGAAAACGTAAGTTGTATACGACCTATGGGCGAAGTGAATCGTGAGGTCGGTATACGTTTTTGAAGTTGGACCTAAACCACTAGTTTATTACGAATATTGGAGAAAATATTCATAATGGAGAGTGTTTGGATAATGAGAAACTAGGGGGGGGGGGGGGAGTATAAAACCCAACAACGCCTGTTGGTCGCTGTCATAGTATTATTTCATTGAAATGATCACGGATATTACCCTTACTTCGACTTAATATCCATTGCGCTGTAGCAAACTTGGAATTCAAAGGATGGATTATTAATCTGCATATCACAGTCAACTTTACGCATTGTGCAAACAATCATGGTTCATTTTTAAATAATTTCTCCAGTATGTGTAATTAACCCGATCTGTCCAGTATTAATGTACGAGCTCAAGTGTTGCATATATTCAGTTTTTTGATAGGAGCTGTACCTGTGTCAAGCGTGCTACTCGCAACCAGTGAACATCGCATTACTCAGAAGGAAGGGAGAAACTCAACACACCAGCCAGTGATTCTTTGTTGTGTACAGTGACGACCATAAACATGCTTCATGTGCAACATTTCCTTGATCATGGACATGTGTTAACTAGCGTTTCAGGTACATTTTCAAATATGCGTATCGCTCGTATGATTTAATTTAGACCACAGGTCGTATGCAGTATCTGGTTTACCTTCTTTTTTCGTGATTAACCTGCTGCCGAAATTTTCCGGGCTAATATAGGTTCATCCTGGATGACTATCAAGTTACACTTCACAAGTTTGTACGTTCTCTAGTAGTTTGTTAGAGGGCAGCCGCTTCTCTTAATTCGTTTCTGCGCTTGACGTAGCCGCACTGAATTCGCACACTCATGTTATAAATGTTTTCGTTAGCTCAAAGTCGTGCAGGGCGTGACAGAGTTGTGCAGGTTTGTTACACCAGCGGAAGAGATGTATCATAGGGTTTTCTAAATACGGCTTGCTGTTACGTGGTCTATGCAAATATTTTCCGTACTCTTGTTCCGTTTAGAGGAATTACAGTTTGTGTATTGCCGGCCATATACCATTCAACAGTAGAAGTAAATGTTCTGTTTTACTTGGTAAGGTTATGCACAGAGAGGCCAAGTTAATTTTGGACTTCGAAACAGAAAGCATATGAGCGAGAAAACTGCAGAGGTTGAATCAACATTTTTGGTGCGACAGATTCCAAATAATAGTTCCCGTAATGTTTTGGATTTGTTACAGTTACACCGCATTCATTACTTGCTGACACGTAACAGCTGAGAAAAAAAGTGGATATGTCATGCGAACAACTACAGAGTTGACAGCGGGAAGAGGAAATACAACAGATTTCAGGAAGTGTGTCAAGCTATACATTATGCCTTGTCGGCTAACAATATGAAAAACACGTTCTCTACTGCCAGGTTTCTGAGAAAGTGGGGGAGGGGGGGGGGGTCAATCCTCTTTAGGACGAAAGGATTTCCTGTCTGTAATGTGCTGCAATCCAGTTGGTTACTCTGTGCTCATAAACCTAAATCGTGCAATCAACGATACTTTCTTCTTGCCAGATGATCGTGGCGCATTAGTGACCACACGAGTAGTAAGGGGTTTTGCTACCAAATAACAGAATCAAGATACTTTCTTCTTGCCAGATGATCGTGGCGCATTAGTGACCACACGAGTAGTAAGGGGTTTTGCTACCAAATAACAGAATCAAGAGTTGCGTGAGATAGGTTTCCCGGCAAATTCAGAAGCAATCGAAAAATTCGCCGAGTAGCTATGCGTCAGGAGAGGCTGAATGTGCAGCTATCCCTTGGCGCGAGTGTTTGCCCAGGAGATCAGCCGACTAGAGACGTGTATTGCGTCCCTTGTGGCTTGCCTGCTTCGTCAGTCTTAAGTGTGACTCCGCCCCATCCATCGATATTCCTGCAGGGTGGCAGACTGAGGAATGGACTGGAGGGTGGCCCGCACCCCCTACACGTTCTCAGGGTCTCGTGTGACTCAGCACGCCTCGCCAGCACATGGCACACGATGCGCCACAGTGTAAGTGGAAGGCTGTCCCGGGGATTGCACTGCCTTCCTTCGTCGTTCGAATGAAGAAGCCAAGTTACATATTTCACCCCTGGGTTCCTGTTGCTTATTATTTTCTAATCGGCAGACCCAGAAATCTCCTCGAAACAGTTGGAATGAGTTGACTTGAAAGGTTTTGGTTGGCTCTTAAGGGCCTACCTAGTAGTCTTATATGTATTTTTGTTAACTGATGTCTCTATTCTATCGAACCTATTCTGGCCCAGTGTACGCATTTGTGTACATTACGCAAGTGGAGGTAATTTTTGGTGTGTACTGCACATCGCGAAGCTCAATGACCATTGATTTTACTTGTGAGTAAATGGTTCGCAAACTGTCTTACTGATTTTAGTCATTATTTGTTCATATAACTGCAGCCGAACGTATAGCTTACAGCTTATTGGCTGTGACAATGAAATAATTATTGTGTTGACCTAAGTACAGCGCGTATAATAAAATGTTTTGTTTGCAACACCCGAAACCGCAAATACGTGGACCGGAAAGATTTCTTAGAAAAACTATTAACATATTTCATTTTACATTGTCACAAAACAGCTGTTATTAGTGTGATAAGCTAAACTTTGTACTAACATAGTAATGTGTAGGTGTTCGAAATAAAACGTAGCGGGAATGGTTCCTTATTAACGCCAGCTCATTCCTGCCTTCTTCCTTCTCAGCAAACTTGCTCGCAATTCTTCTAGTTCACCGATCCTAGAACCTGAAACATTTAAAAGTAGAGGAGCATTATTTGTGTTTGGTGTACGCAAACAAGACGACACAATTATAAATAGTCTGATTGATTGACGAATTGAAATTATTGCAATAACACCAATTCTGGCAAATACACAAGCTTCCACTCTGATAATTGACGATAGATTAATGAGTTACAGTGTAAGAGATAAGCAGGTGAAGATAACGAGTTGAGTTAGTAGGCAATGAACCATGGATACGACCAGATGTTTTGCAATATACAATAATTTCAATGTGCAGAAAAATGTATCATTAAAGAGTTTGCTATTACTGACTTTGGTTGTCATTGGTTTTTCTACGAACTAGCAAATCTGTTTTATGTTTAAGGAATTGTTAAATACTTCATAGCACCTAATTGCAAAAAAAAACTTTAGCAGTTGTGTAAATAGAAATTTCAGTGTGGTAATTTAAGAAAATAGAAAACTATAACATGGTTAGGAAAAATTATCAGTGAGTTATTTAGTGCGAGTTAAGAACCAAGTAAATAACTCCCCTGTTGTGCAGTTAGAACAAGCAGTAATTTGTAGCTGAATACAGTTGTATGTTGACGAGTGATGCACTGTACCTGGGCGACTTTCAAGGTAAGGGCGGCGGCTAAGAATCATTCAAAGAACAGAAAGCTCTCAATTTGTCTTTGCACTCATTCCAAGTCCTCGGGAAAAAATTTTTCTGCAACTGTGAAGTTTTAGTATCACAACTTTGTTTGAATATAGAGTTTTCCTTTTTAATTTGTAATGTTGATTTTGTGACAGACCAGTTGTTGAAACCAAAGCCCTTATTTTTAGGCTTTCGTGCATTTTCCATTTCTTAAGAAAAAAATTTACATATGGTGTTGCCCTTGTAGACTTGTGAAATGCTGAGCGGTAAGCACGAAGAAACATGACACCTTTAAAACCCAGTCCTTTTGGTTGGCTGCTGCAAAAATTTCCAGGTACTCGTGAAGAGTGCGATTAAGACTCTTGACAATTTCATCCGACTGAGGGTGTAAGACTGTAGTCCTAGTCTTTTTCACTTCCAGAATTTTCATTGCCTCCTGGAAGATAGAAGCTTCAAAACTTCTTCTGAACAGAATTGAGTTATAGTGGCACCCCAAACCTCGAGAAGACATGCTCTGTAAGTGCATCGGCTACAGTTCTTGCTTCTTAGCTTGGCAGGGGAATGGCCTCAAGCCACATAGTAAAGCAATCTTGGCTGCTTGTATCTGTCACAAGTAAGGGCCCCAGAATATCTACTGCCATCCTCTCGAACAGGGCTCCAACATTGTATTTCGGGAGGTGACCTTGTCCTTTGGTCCTTGGGCCATTCCTCGCATATCCTCCCAACAATGAAGCCAGTAGAATCTCAGTCTAACTCTGTTGAGGGTCTTAGTAATACCAAAGTGCCCACTGGCTGTCTCATTATACAGTTATTTTAGGACTTCTGGAACCCAGCATTCTGGAAGGATCAACTATAACCGAGTGTGTTTTCCATCATTACTTTCCCAGTTTCTCTAAAGTATACTATTTTTCAGTATGAGGGAATCCCATTGTAATTGTGCCCAGCATGCTTTGACTGCTGCACTCAGGCTGGTTATCTCTTCCCAATTCGGCCTACAGCCAGATTCAGCCCACTTTAATATTGGCTGCAAAGTGGGATAATTTAGCTCGTCTTTCATAATACCCTCATCACTCCAGGTAGGTGACCCATCACAAGATAAAAAAACTTTTAATTATTGTCCTCCATACCTTCGGCGATATCACTATTTTCTTCCTGGCATTCACAATGATAACAAAAGGGCTCACATGGCCTCCTAGTAAGTGCATCTGCATTGCTGTAAGGGCGTCCAGATCTGTACTGTATTTCATAGTCATATTGTTGAAGATGCTGTATCCATTGGGCTATTTGGGCTTCGGGGTTCTCGAAAATTAGTAGCCAGCATAATGAAGCATGGTCAGTTCTTAGAATAAAATGTCTGCCATGATGGTAGGGGTGGGAGTGTGAAATTGCCTTCACCATGGCCAGAAGTTCCCTGTGTGTAACAGTGATTTCTCTCAGGCTTATGTAATACCTTACTGAAGTACTCTAGTGGTCCTCTCTTCTCATCTTGAAACTGTGATAACACAGCTCCAATGCCTTCATCACTAGTATCAATTTTCAAAATGAATGCACCATCACTTTTCGAGAAATCCAGGACTGGTGGAGATATATTTTTCTTTAGTTTACTAAAATCATCTTCACACTCAGTGGTCCATTGAAATCTCTTTTTCGCCTCGGTCAATTAATGCAGTTGTTGGCGGTCGTGGTGAACACAGGTACAAATCGACGGTAGTAGGCACATAATCCCAGAAAACTCCACTCTTCGGTTTTGTCTGTTGGTGTCGGCCAACTTCTTATCGCTTTGGTATTCTCGGGGTCTGTTTCAATCCCATAGGCCGACACTACATGTCCCAAGAAATTTATTTTCTTTTGAAACAAGGGGCACTTGTTAGGAACGAGTTTCCAGTTTGCTGCAGCCACTTTCTGGAATACAGAATCTTAGCAAGATAGGTGCTCTTTAAACGTCCTCCCTGTCACGACAAAGTCTTCTAGGTAAACATGACATGAATCTAAAGCCAGATGTTCGAAGGTGGCAGGGGCATTACATAGCCCAAAAGGACTAACTGATGGTCCCATCGCATCTAATTCCGTCTTTTCCTTCGGAATTCCCTCAAATGCCTCATGTGAAGTCAGTGGAAGTCGTCTTGGTGGCTGCTTTATGGGCCTAGTATCTCCTGTATCTATGTGGTGGCAGCTCGCATCAGTCCTTCCAAGGTAATTTGGTCCACACGAGAAGGTACCCCTATTTCTCTGCAGTAGTTCTGAGACAGCTTTCTCCAGTTGCCAGTTACGATTTTATTTCGTTCTTTCTATAAGTTCACCCAGTAATTCTGGTAAATGATATTATGTTCGTTCTGCTCTAGAACCTGCTGGATAGTTTAGAAATTTTCGTGAGAACTGCTTGTAAACACGCATAACAGCCTCCTCTTCAAAACGAATGGCACTACAGGACAAATTTGTAATTCTATCAGAAAAACTTTCTGAATTAGAAGAGACCAACGTCCACGCTACAACAACTTTACCTGGCAGGACACAAATCCTCTGCTGGCTCAATTAGACTTAAGTGCCTGACAAACTTTCCTTGACTTCTGCCTGGAATGACAATTTCTCTAGAAATGGGCAGCATAGTGGCTTGACCACATTCTACTGGGCAGCTAATTAGGGAGGACAAATCATGCCGTGTTGACACCACTAACTATGTACTGTCTACCCATATCACACCAAATCGAGTATCGAGACAGTACCCTAGACTATGTAGTACATCAAGGCCCAAAGTACATTAATCGTCTATTTCTGCTATGTAAACATTGTGATGTATGGTAAGGTCACCAAGTTTCTTGATCACTTCTATCTTTACTTTAACTGGTGTGGTCTCACTGTTACTGTACCAACATTCCGTGCTGTCATCGGGCAATCGCAAAGGGGGGGGGGGGGGGAGGTCCGAGGATATCTGGTTTTACTACTGTTATGGTCGCTCTAGTATCGTCGACCATCTGTAAAAGAAAATCAGTCAGGCTCCCCTCCACAAGTATTGCATCCCGATCCTGTTTCACGAAGCATACACCTAAGAACATTGGGGCCTTCCCTCAAGCAGTCACCGACCTTCGCCCCCTAATATCGGAATTTACAAGTTTTCCGAATGTGCTGTACTCACACCTGCCTCTCGCTGCCTCTTTTCCCGATGCTGCTTCTGTTGGTACTGCTGCTGCTGTTGTGGGCAGTATGCTCTCAGGTGTCCCGGCTGTCTACATGATCAACATTCAGGAAGTTTAGGTGGGGGCGGCGAATTTCCATAGCATGGACCCCGGAAACGATGTCCTTCACAACCATCTGCAACTCCTTCAGTGTCTTCTACATGTTGTCTTTGTCGTCTTCATTCAGCATCATTTCCCATAACTGATGTCAGTGAGCGACTCCCTATCTCGCTGACTTCACCTCGAGTGCTCGGGTCAGGGCGTCATGCATGTTGTGTGATGCAGCCAGATGTACCGCTTGCCGTACCTCTGTGTCGGCGATGGCATCGATGAAGAATCCAACTTGGATGATGTCACGCACCTCCTCGAGGCATCCTTCTATACATAGATCGGGAAAGCTGCACAATGGGTTTGCCATAGCTCCTGCAATGACTCCCCTGGTTGTTGGGTGCAGCTTCGCAGCTGTGCATAGTAGGCATGTTGTAAGTATCGGCCGCCAAAACGTAGCTCTAAGGCCGACACCAATGTGGGGTGCTCCAGTCGATGTCGCTCTGGCAGACATTGTAGTATGCTCAGTAGGGGGCCTCTGAGTACAGCAGTGAGGTAGTAAGCCCGCTGTTCGGTTGTCCAGCCATTTAGAGAAGCGACTGTTTCAAACAGGTGTTAGTACTCCTGCCATGAAGTGTGGCCATCGTAAAGGGCGGGCTTGTTGAGACCTCCTTACCCACTCCTGGGTGCGCGACACCAATGACACGGATCTTCGTGCTTTCTTTCGAGGCTGCTGCTATGGTTTCGTCTTGTATTGCCTCCTCACTTTTCTCGGCTGACGATGTAATGGTTGTAGAACTCCGCTGCTGAAGAAATTCCTGTCGTTCCTTCTTCATTGCGCTAATTTCATTCTCGACGCTGTCCATCCTTCCACTAACACTGTCCACTTTTTCACTTACACTGTCCAGCCTGTTGTTTACATTGTTCACTATTTCATTATCACTGTTCATTCTTTCATTCACACTGCCGATTCTCGTGTTCACTAACTCTAATGGCTTCTATTTTCCTGTCTACATTCTCATTTACAGTACCCATTTTTCTGTGTACATCCATATTCACAGTCGTTTTCTGGCCATTTACATTCTCGTTTACACTATTTGCAGTTTAAATTACAGAACTCATTTGGATTTTACGGGTTCATTCATGCATTCTTTAACACTACTAATTTAGGCATTTACAATGTCGTGTACACTATCTTTCACACTACTAATTAGGGTATTTATAGTTTCATTTACTTTACTAACTTGGTTATTTACATCTTTTGCAAGCTATATACACTTGCACATACACTAACTATCTGGCTACCTAGCCCCTTAGTTGATGCTCGCAGTGCTTCCATAACTGCAAATATATTTCTAGTTAACATTCACAGTGATGTTTGAGCAAAAATTCTTAGTATTTCGACCTAGAGGTATCACAATTAATTAATTTTTTCTAATATCACTAATTACTAAGCTATTGCCTAACTTTATTTATGATTGATTAATTAATAACTGCCTCCATCCTACTTCTGACACCAGTGTTACATGGACGCCTAAGGGGCGTATCTAAGTGCGTGAGGAATGGAGGTCTTAACAAAAGAAAATAAAATAACTAAATTTGATTTCTAATTTATTAGCAGAGCAATTATTTACAGCATTCAGGTATATATCTCCACTCTTACTCTTTTTATTTCTTAGTGGGCGCAATATTTAGTGCCTATTTCAACTCTTATTAACGTTCTTCTTTATGTGTCTGTTAATTATTGTCAATTAACTTATAATCATCATTAACACAAGTTCAGTCTGTGTGTTGCAATCATTTGTAACATCTTTCACTCACGCATAGTCCAATAGTACAAACTGCGAGCTGTTTTCTTCACAGCTTGATACTCGCAATCGCAGATTTGCCTTCTGCTGGTCACTTCTCTCGTCGCGCGTCTTCTATCACTTGGAACTCGGCCACTTATTCACTCAAATACAACTCAACTGGCGGCCCGAAGGCCTGTCGCAATATTTATACCGTCTGCCCTGACTATTTGGAAGGTTCAACGCACCCCGAGTCGCGCTGAGAGAACGAGGTCTGTAATCCATAGCATTCGTCAGATAATCGCAGAAATCAATATACTAGGGTCGGTGGCGTGTGGCGAAAAAATGATTATCGAGTCGGCTCGCTTTTTTGTTACGGCCTATCGCTCTTCTGTTCATTCAAAACAGTCCTTTGACTTGCTGCCGCCGCTATCGTATAACTACTGTCCTTCACTTACACTCGCTCGCGCAGGATACGAAGTAGTGAGTGCGTGAACAATATTATTACACTGAGCGCGCACGAATGCTGTGATATAATTTTCTAAGTTTTGTTAGCATGAGCGGAGGAATATGCATGAAGTAGAACTTTAGCAAGGCTTCAGAAAAGTTGAAGTAAATCGTGAGTGGACATTATATGAAAGTGCCGTGTGTAGGTGCGGGCTTGGCCAGGACGCGTGCACGCAGCCTAAGTGCCCGGCCCGTCAGCAGTTTGTAAGCCGTGATGGGTGGTTAATGGCGGCCTAGGGCACTTGCCGGCGCCGGTAATGTGATTGCGCTCGCACGCCGATGCCTGCCTGTGGTAACATGGCAGCTCGTCTCCCCCCCCCCCCCCCGAAGAAGCCACTGTGACGGAGCGGCGTAATTAGGTCAGTGCGAGTGCCCGCCCCTCAAAAGCGGTTACCGCCTCGTGTAGCAGCGCCCTGGCCCCTCCTCTTCCCGCCACTTGATAACCCCACTCTTCAACCCGTGTTATTGCCTGATGGAATATTCATTGCCGCGCGCGCCTCCCCCCCCCCCCCCCCCACCCGGGACCAACTCCACCGCTTTCGCCAGCGCTCGGCGACACTCGGCACGATTCGGCACCTCTCGGCTCTTGTCGGTTTTACTTGGCTCTGTCAATAAAGTATATAATTATACCTCCTTTACGGTTACTTCCATAAAATACAGTGCCCAATTATCGACTTTTTTTTTTCATCCCTACTAATAAAGAATGTTTTCTAACCTTCTTCCTCCCTTAGCATTTCTATTTAATGCATGAAATGATTTTGAATTATTTTCTGTCAAAGGGGGTTTTTACGGTACCTATGGCGGTTTTTCCCTTTCTCTTCTTAGTTAGAGATTACCTATAGGTAAAATCAGGAAGGTAGTCATGGCCTCAATGGCGGCCATGGCTTCTTAATCCCTGTCTGCCGCGATGCATGTCTCTTTGCGTGATTTCCCTTCCGTGTAAGAGTAAGGAGTTCGCCCTAAGACGCAATTAGCTGCCGTCCTACCTTTGGGATTACAATTAACACTTACCGATAGGGTAGATTATAAAAAAAATGTTCCAATTTTTCTGAAGCCCTGCTTCCATGAGATTCCTCCGCCTCATATAAACAACGCTTAGAAAATTACATCAGAGGGCTAACGCGCCGCTTTCGTGTGCACTTGCTTTAATTATATTTTGCATAAGAACTATTTCTTACTGGACATTACCAACAAACTTATTTTGTCACTGTCTTTATTTATATTAGCTATAAATGAAAATATATGTAATTATTACATAAAATATAATTAAAAGTTAAACATAACCAAAAAGAGGGTACTTAAATGTTAGAAAATGTATAAAACGCTTGTGATGTAAGGCACTTTTAAGAGCAGGCGCTGATTGGCGAACGGCGTCCTCACATCTTGCTCGCTAGTGACGCCATCAAACAGCTGTCTCATCTCTGTACTCTGTTGTGTGGTTGTCACACCTGGATGGTACTTGGAACGAGGTAGTGTTCTGGGTCTTCAACAGTTTGTCTTCTAATGATATGGTTGAAATATTGCTCCAATTCTTAAGTAACTTCAGCCATTCACAAAAAAAAATCATTTTCCCATGAAAGTTTTAGTTATTTATATTCTTCGTTTTTGTCTTCTTTTATATGGGAGGATAAGATGCTAATCATATTTATAACACAATTATAAACTGTTTTTTAAAAGTCTTTAAATTATTATTAAAAGTATTTTTTGAATACTGTTTCGGTGTTTTGTCTTTATACTTTATTTATGCGAGATTTTTGCTGATTTTCGTAAAGTCAGTGAAACACATTACGTCGAACAGTTATTAAAAGGAAGATTAAATACTTAGGGATAAGCCAATTTCAACCATAGCGGATACACGAAATCACGTGGTTTGTCAGTTGGCGCTCATGTAATAAGTCATAATGGAGTTCGATGGCATTGACAATAAAAGCTAAAAAAAAAAAAATTCTTGTTTTTGTTTTAAAATATATTCTTTAGTAAGACAAACGTCATAAGGGAGATGCTGATGCATTTCCTTTGCATATGGTCGTTCTTCCTCCTCCTTTCCCTTTGTCCACCTAAGCGATATACCCTGTTCTCTATACATTAGGCTTGAGTTCTTAACGTGGAAGATGACTAGCTATACACGATAAAGTGAGCACTTTTGAATGCCATCTCATTTGGAATAATATTCAATAAATTGGAAGTAGCACCTACTTCAATAGATAAATTACACATTTACAGTTAGGTACACATATACATGTTTGTATATGTGTACTCTAAAAATCGTAAAATTGTGTTTCTGTCGCATAGCGATGTAAAAATATTTTACACAAAAACATTTGCTGAGATGACGTCTGCAAGTTGAAAATGCCTGACAAAAATATAGACTCATGAATGTTAGCTGTATTTTACCCAGACATCTCTTGAGGTATCGAAAACAGTTCCCTTCCCTTAGAAATAGCAAATAAACAATCATTTTGCCGCGAAAATAACACACATACACGCTTGCATACGTATAATACTGTAAAAATATACATGTGTTCCATCCTGTTAATGACTGTGCAAATCATGTATATAGTCTTCTATACTTTTAAAAATTTCAATTTTATTACAGATAGTCATAGAGAGAGTTTAACAAGGCTACTACTGCTGCGTGCATTAAAATAGGCTGCATTTCGAGGCGAGTTTCAATGTTAGTTTGCCCGTAAGTGAAAGTCGTAATCGTAAATCAGCAGTGTGCAATACACCTGGTCTTGACCGAATTACCGTCCACAGACTGCGAAACTATTGTATTCATAAGGAAAGACGCATGACGTACCCTTCTTGCACTAGCGAGCCGGTAGAAATGCCGGCATATATTTTTTTTACCGTCTATCTATGCACGTGATCTCAGAACAATGGCTGAGGGCTCGGCAAAGTCGCCTGATATGAATACATTATAATAATGACTTCGTTACGTGTGTTGATATTGTCATGTAAAAGCTTAGGTAAGTACAGGGTCGACCACGATGACTGATCTGATTCTGAAAATGCCTTGCCACTGCAATAAAATAGCTGCAGTATCATAAATAGTACTAGGTGAACTTACGTCTACAACTTGTCACGAACTTGGGATGGAATTGTTTTCGTTGACTGTATTATCTGACGCGAAATTGCGCAACGAATAGATGCAACCTTTCTATCACTGACGTCCTTGTTTGTTACCTACTGCTGAACTCAGCATCGCAAACATTTTCTAACGCTCTCTGAGCAGAGTAGAAATTGCGATTCGTTTAGCACTGTTTCCTGAGGTCAGTGCAAAAAAAAAGTTCTTTATTTTGTTTACTACATTCACATTCTCTTACTTCGATGATCAACTCTGCTTTAAACGGCGAGTCGCTTAGTTGTATGTACTGGCACGTTTATTCTGACATCTAAATATTATTATTTTATTTTCTGCTGGGTTATTAACGTTGAAATTTATGAGACAGAAAAAGCTACAGAGACAGATTTATAAACTATATTATAATTTTGAACATCCGTTTTTGTAAGTGAGCATTCTGCGTAATAAGAGGCAATTTTCCAAACGAAATTAAATCGTCTTGCTTGAAATTAAATCGTCTTGCTTGAAATTAAATCGTCTTGCTTGAAATTAAATCGTCTTGCTTGAAATTAAAGCCTGTAGGTTGTTGCATTGACTGTTTCATCAAGCATTCACACTGTATTTGCCTTGTTAAAAG
Source organism: Dryococelus australis (assembly GCA_029891345.1). Lineage (NCBI taxonomy): Eukaryota > Metazoa > Arthropoda > Insecta > Phasmatodea > Phasmatidae > Dryococelus > Dryococelus australis. The sequence continues at coordinate 95,550,562 of CM057002.1, read as the reverse complement.
TTTCCTAAGTTGTTCCAGCAAAAAGTAACTAAAAATTATAATTCGAAATGATTTACAGCTTGTTCCCTTCGCCTAAGCTATAATGTAACTAGAAGATAGCCTCTCCTGCTTGAAATGACTACTGCAAGCAGTTCTGTTGTTATTCGCCACTGTGGCACTGCAGGACTCGAGTAAAATTACCTCCCGGAAAACATATTCCTGTTTGGAATTGCCAGGTTCTGAGAACAAAAATTATATTCGTATTTGAAAAAAAAAAAAAAAAAAAAAATTGCCTTTATCTTGTGGTGTGGATCACTAGAGAGTATTTTATTGCTTAACAGAAATAAATATTTACCACACGTTATGCAGTGAAGAGATATGGACGGCTCTTGACATCGAGGTCTTGAGAGCCGATGAAGGTGATTAAGGTGAGTATGAAGCAGTGTCGGAATGAAGGGGCGGGGCAAACGGGAGATCCCCGAAAAGACCCGCCGACCAACGGTATCGTCCGGCACGATGCCCACATGCAAAAATCCGTAGTGACCCAGCCGGGGATTGAACCCGGAGCCCCTTGGTAGGAGGCGAGCAGGCTAACCGCTCATCCACCGGAGCCTCATACCACACGTTATGGTTTTTAAAGCAATCAAATACGTATGTTCATAGAAAATGCCGATGTTATATTTGCAATTCCACGGCCTCCCAGATCATATATTAGTACAAGGGCATGCTAACATTTTTATACTCTACATATCTTTCAGTTTTACAATTTCATTAGCATTTATTAGTTATGCCTTAGGTGACATTTTGTGCTAGAGTGGCTGACTTCCGTGTCGTCGTTTTGAAAATAAAAAATAAAGTCATTATCAGAAGCGGCAACAAACAACAAATGACTTTCTGCCGTGTAAGTGTGGTCGTCTACTCCAGCAAGGCACTGAAATAGTTGTGTCGATGTTCATAGCAAAATATGAGTGAAATATGAGTGCGTTACATGTCCGATGTTGCTAAAAGCATGAACATTACTTTATGCGTCCTGCGTAGAAACTATTTTATTGACCTAGGTTTTGCTTCAGTCGAGTAATTTCACCCGAGTTGACCAACTGGCATTTCATGGATGCATCTCTAGTCGTTTCAGCTTTCGAAACGAAGTCGTTTTATACTCGCCGGTGCTTATGTATGCTGATGTAAGGTTCGCTTGTTGCGCGTTACGCATTAAAGATGTACACAGCATACATATCGCGCAAATGGTAGGTAGGTACTGTACTGAAAGCAGTTCACGTGCAAGACACAGGGGCGTTCATAATATTTGCATCATTTCCAATTCCTACACACTTATTACTTAAATGACTGATGACTACCACTAGATGTCAAGCTACACTTCAAGCGCGGGCACATTTCACTTCAACAGATAACATTTGATTATACACGCCCTGAAATATTATGAGCCAGAAGGAATTCATTCAAGAAAACAAAGCTAGAAACCCATTAAACTTGATTTGAGATAAAACTGGGTAACTATGGGGGCAGCAGCTAAGCGAAAGTACAGAGAAGACAGCAATCTGTTACCTATAGGACAGTGAACATGCGAAATCTACCTTTCTCTGGTAATGACATAAGTTGGCACTTCTTCAAATGGCACAAACCGCACGAGGTTACGCAATGGTAAACTACAGGACTCTAGTTCGGGAGGACACGGGTTCGATTCTCGGTCCGGCAATTCTGATTTCGGCTTTTCATTGGTCTCACAAATCAATCCAGGCGAATGCTGGGATGATTCGTTATCTTCCCCGTTCCTCCTTATCATAGCAACATGCTCCGTTTAAGTTGGCCCCGTTGTCGATGCGACGTTAAGCACAACATGTGTACATTTAACTTGCATGTGAATATTGACGTATATATGCTTTGACGTACATTTTCTCAATACGTGCTGCTCACAGCCTTTATTGCATTTCAACCAGGTCGTTTATTTTCGTTGCAAGCTGCTACTTTCGCAGATTGTTTTACCACTAATCTGTGGCACAGAATGACGGAATAATGCGAATAGTGTGCCTTCCTGCTATTCCAGTACTCAAACAACAAAAACGTATCGTTTGTAACAGCCCTGTATATACATATATATATCGAAAATTTAGAACCTTATATATACACATATATATATATATATATAAGGTTCTAAATTTTCGACTAACTCCATCGTTACACTAATACTGAGTATCACTAACGCTATGAGTACGTAAAATATTAGGAAAAGCAAATTGCGAAATTGTTAACACAACTTTGGCATTAATAGTTACAGTAGATTGAAGTGAAATTCTCTTTTGAATTCAGTTCTTGCTGAAATGAATCAGGCTGAAATGCACTCATATTTTGTCAACAGGCTTATCGATGTATTTTATTAAAATTCATTAAATAAATTTATGCTGGCGACACATTTGTACAGTATTTCCAAAAATGTTGAAACAAACCAAAACAGTTTTATAATAGTTATTTACACCATCACATCTGGCAGGCACCTGGACGATTCAGTACGAAGTTCAAGTATGCAACGACGAATGGTAAAGCGTTGGGAGTGGGGGGGGGGTGGCAGTTCGTGGTACTGCATGGATCAGTACCAAGTCCAACTTTTTTTAACGACCAATGGTGAAGCATGCTGGTGGCCCGACGTGGTGCTAGGCACTTTTAGTGGAAAGTGAAAATATAGCCGCAACAAAAAGTTTCTGTTCGGTATTGTTTACCCAGGAAGCAACGAAATATACCAAGGGATATGGCTATATATTTTTTTAAGCGGGATTATTAAATATCAAAGTATATACCTTTTGGATTTAAAGGCAGGACTTCATAATATTATAAAAAAGGGGGAATTTATTTTAACTTGCGACCCACACACCACAATCAGCACCACACACACTACAATAAGCACCACACGCACCACAACATGTACCACACGCACCACAATCAGTACCACACGCACCAAACATGCCACAATCAGCCCCACATGCACCACAATCAATACCACATGCACCACACACCACAATAAGCACCACAACCAGCACCACATGCCCTACAATCAGCAACACATGTACCACAGTCAGCACCACAATCAATCCACACACCAGTCCACAAATATATCCACACAGCAATCCACGCAGTAATCCACACATCATTCCATACAGCAATCCACACCAATCCATATGCCAATCCACTCTAATCCACACCAATAGGCATAGCATGCTCCTTTCCATCCAATTTGTGATATAAAAACAAGCAGAAGAAATTAGCTTACATAATGGTAGGGGCCCATACACATTGCATGCCTCCCGAAAAATCACAGTCCTTTAAGACGAAATTATTTCAGAAAATAATTATAGTTTAATCGAAGTCTCTCGTTGACTGATTCGTGTCCCGATAGCAACTGCATAAAAACGAATCCGTTTAAGTAAAGCCTGGCTGTCACATTTTAACATAAAATAGATAACCCTTTATGTGAAATAACACGAGGACAAAATATATTTTCACATTAAAAAAAAGTATTCTCTGGTAGGGCAGCGATGATAAGTTCACGGCTAGCGAGTAGGTCAGAAGTTATTCAACTCGTTCGATAGGGCCCTTCTCAAATTAATCACAATGCACATTGTTTATTACGAATTAAAGCTATTTTCTCCCCCTGTGGCAGCTTATGAGTGACGTTTTTTTCCATAGATTGTTACAAAATGAGCTTTGGTGTAAAGGGTTAAACATTAAAAGTTTCTATAAGTTGTTACACCTTTGATATGTCTGTATATAGGCATGATTGACATAATAAATATTTATGCTAGAATTTATATTCCAGGTGTTGTTTAGCTAACGCGAAGTGACCGCTGTAGGCGAGCTGCTCGCTGCTCGCTTTTTCCCAGGCTCGCACTGTCCACTGCTTTTGCTGCTGGAAGAAGAAAGTACAACTCATGGCTGCCAACTCGTGAATACTGCACATGGTACCAACCCACACCTGCCGTTGCCATCACTGCTGCCACTAAAACGATGCGTCTTACATATGCGAGGCCTCGTCTCTTAAAAAAAATTATTTTTTTCCGTCAGTGGCTACTATAGATTACGTTTCTCGTGGATGCCCCATGACGTGATGTAATGGAATATTTGAACTTAGCAGTGCGCTCTAGTAGGCGATTATAAATATAAATGGACAGTAAATGTAGTATGTTGATGAAGGAGTCTAAAAGGGGGTGGACACCTGTCAACTAATTAACGAAGTCAAGTAAATGGCCGATCAAATAACCAATAAAAAATCTGACGAGGACTGGTCGTGGTGGGACCTCAGTAAATATAAGATTATTTAAATAACTGTTTTAATAACAAATATTTTAATAATTCTGAATAATAATAATTTAAGTGATAATTTATTTTAATAACTTTAATAGTAATTTTTTAAATAAATGTTTTATACGTTTTTGGGATTTTTTGGGTTGAAGGTCACTTGGGTTAAGATCATCCAGACGTTACAATATGGCGGCCGGCCAGCGCTGGCGCTGGACCTACAGTCCCTTGCACCCGACTTCCCTAATTATTCTACTTACCAGGTTTGAAATAGTTTGATTTAGCATAAACATTTCGCAAAAGTACTACAAACTTTTTAGAGTCATTATTTTTGGAACCATAAAAATTATATCCATGAGATTGAAATCATTCACACAGCACAGCAAAATCTAACTATCTTTTTATAATACGTTTTAATTATATGTAGCAATTATTGTTTTAAATTTAAGTCTTCAAAATATTTTCTTTATTTAGCAGTCATATTACCCTTGTTTGTTAACATTAATAAACGCTATGCCTTATGTATTTTGGAATATACTGATGTAAAAATCTTTTTAGTTCTTTAAGGCGTAACATACACTGATGTGTTATTTTAAGTTGTTGACACTTCTCGCACAGTATCTCTTAACGCTATTGTACTGACAGTGAATAAAAATGCTTATCTGCAGAGAATTTTCTTAATTAATATTAGGGCCTATCTTATAATAAAATCATTTAATGTCATCTTATAATATCATCCCATATTTTATATAACAATATTTTTATAGCATAAATATAACCGTCTTCTTCGCTGGCGTTCAGGAGACATATTTAAATTATTAGAACATGACTTATCTCGTCATAATATTTACAGTATACTTTCGTATTGGTGTTTGCATAATTTTGTGACTCTTAATGGTACATTCAGGACGATATGCAGTAGAAAACTTGGACACTTGCAATATTTGTTGAACACAAACACCACTATAAAAACACTTTCTTTGCTACAACTCACGATTTGTTGCCGCTAAAAAAGTTTTCGTTAAACAATGAACCAATTCTAAGTAAGTTTGGCGGAAACAAAAGTAAGTTGGTGTTAGCTCATAATTCTATAAGGGACGTTTATTTTTGACGCACAGAAGCATTCGTTCAGTTTTCACGCCATGTCTAAAACGTGTACAGCGCCGCTTGTTCGTGAACGGCCAGTTTAAAGTTCACTATAGGCTGTTTATCGTAAAGTGAGCACTTTGGAAAGGCCTGCTTAAGATCTACTTGTAAGCACGTTGTGTAGTCTATGTAAAACTAACATTGCCATTGTTCATGTATCAGTCAAGTTAAACTGTGCAATTGTTAAAAAATTATACATTTTTCTAATTTGCTAATTTTTTAACTTGCATGCATTAAAAACATAGTTTACCCAGCATTTTAATCCAACGTTCAGACACGTAACCATAGGCCTATTCACATCAGCGTTGTCAACTTAACTGGGTGCTTGCTAGTCAGTGTGTCCGGTAAAGTATATGCATCTGGATGGTAGTGACTTTTTCCAAAGGTTGATTTTAAAAGCGCCCAATTAACCGCGAACGACACGTGCAAGTTTCTCTTTTTTAATGAGTTTTGTTTGTTGTACAGTCGACTGAATTGCTGCAGTGGTTGGGATGGGGCCACGGTGGCGAAGTGGCTAGACTACTCGCCTCCCACCAAGGCGAACCTTCTATTTTCGTATGTGGTAATCGTGCCGGACGATGACGCTGGTTGGCGGGTTTTCTCAGGGATCTCATGTTGCCCCGTGTGACGAGTAGATCGTCACCAGGTTTATTTTTATGTGCCTGGTGGCCTTTTTTTAAATTGATAATAAGTATTTTGTATTTATGAAAGTGTTGTATTTCCCTAAATAGATAATGTATGTTTTAATCTGTTTAGTATTTACAAAGTTTTACGTTAGGTCTTTGTTTGCGGGAACTGGCGTTTGAGGGCGCTGGTAGTACTGAGTGAGAGGTGGTGCGAAATTACTGTAGGGGAGAGGTGTGAGCCATCACCACGGCCGGTCGTAATAGGAGAAGTCCGACAAAATACTGTCGCTATGTGTGCGCCAGTCTTGGCGACGTATACGAGGAGCTGTATTGCCGCGGTAGGGGACGGAATATGAAAGGTACGACAAAATACTGTCGCTATGTGTGCGCCAGTCTTGGCGACGTATACGAGGAGCTGTATTGCCGCGGTAGGGGACGGAATATGAAAGGTACGACAAAATACTGTCGCTATGTGTGCGCCAGTCTTGGCGACGTATACGAGGAGCTGTATTGCCGCGGTAGGGGACGGAATATGAAAGGTACGACAAAATACTGTCGCTATGTGTGCGCCAGTCTTGGCGACGTATACGAGGAGCTGTATTGCCGCGGTAGGGGACGGAATATGAAAGGTACGACAAAATACTGTCGCTATGTGTGCGCCAGTCTTGGCGACGTATACGAGGAGCTGTATTGCCGCGGTAGGGGACGGAATATGAAAGGTACGACAAAATACTGTCGCTATGTGTGCGCCAGTCTTGGCGACGTATACGAGGAGCTGTATTGCCGCGGTAGGGGACGGAATATGAAAGGTACGACAAAAACTTTTCGTGAGGCGCGTGACGGTATCGGCGATGTGTACAGCTGTGTTGAGAAATTTGCCATTGCAAAATAAGGTTGCAATCGGGATCGGGTCAGGTGACGTGAGAACTGTACTGTTATACCCGTCCGATATTGAACGCGTATTTCAATTCTTCTGAATCTATTATAGAACATGGTGTTAACCGTTTGCCTTCATGTTTTAAACAGCTATATTTTTAATTGATTATTTCTTTCTTGGATCGACTTCCCGTGAGTGGCACACTAGGAATATAAAGAATAATATTCGTGGGTCCTGGCTTTGCTGTTGGTAAGGCAAGGGCGAGTGTACGAAATCAGCTGACTGAGGAAGCGGAGCTGTTGTGAAGAGGCGTACGTGGTGGACGGCAGCGCTGCCCGCTGGCTGGAGTATGAGGTCGCTGTATTCCCGCTGGCTGGAGTATGAGGTCACTGTATTCCCGCTGGCTGGAGTATGATGTCACTGTATTCCCGCTGTCTGGAGTATGAGGCCGCTGTATTCCCGCTGGCTGGAGTATGAGGTCGCTGTATTCCCGCTGGCTGGAGTATGAGGCCGCTGTATTCCCGCTGGCTGGAGTATGAGGTCGCTGTATTCCCGCTGGCTGGAGTATGAGGTCACTGTATTCCGCTGGCTGGAGTATGAGGTCGCTGTATTCCCGCTGGCTGGAGTATGAGGCCGCTGTATTCCCGCGGGCTGGAGTACGAGGCCGCTGTATTCCCGCTGGCTGGAGTATGAGGCCGCTGTATTCCCGCTGGCTGGAGTATGAGGTCGCTGTATTCCCGCTGGCTGGAGTATGAGGCCGCTGTATTCCCGCTGGCTGGAGTATGAGGCCGCTGTATTCCCGCTGGCTGGAGTATGAGGTCGCTGTATTCCCGCTGGCTGGAGTATGAGGCCGCTGTATTCCCGCTGGCTGGAGTATGAGGTCGCTGTATTCCCGCTGACTGGAGTATGAGGCCGCTGTATTCCCGCGGGCTGGAGTACGAGGCCGCTGTATTCCCGCTGGCTGGAGTATGAGGCCGCTGTCTTCTCGCTGAAAGTCACGTCATTTTCGCCGGAGGGCTACGGCTGCTTCCTTTTAGAAGGGTTTGTCTAAGCGCATTGGTTTTTTTCGTCCGATCGTTTCGAGATCGGTATCTTTAAGCTGACTTTCTGAGTTATAATAATAATTTTTTTATGAAATCGCTTCAGCTCCGTAACAAAACGCAGATCTCTCTCTTTGTTCTATTCTTTGATTGTGACTGTAACGTGTTGTTTTGGCATGTTGGCACATGAAAGAGAAAAAATATTTCACTCGCAGATTTAATTCTAAATACTATTAATAGGAACTGTTCTACGCATCTGGGATTTATATGAAGGCATTGGGGAATTTGATAGAAACTTTATATACTATTTTACGCATGCGCAATTTTCAGTTACAGGTATTAGTGGGTATGGGAAACCCTTTTAAATATTTTTTTTTAAATGAAGATGGTTGTTCGCTTGCGTTAGAATAAATAAAAAGCTATTTACTGGTAGTGAGCTTATCAATGTTGAATACTATTTTTAGCTATCTGGAATTAAATTTGTGTAAAGATACCATACTAAGATATCTGAAGTAATTTGTGTTAACTTCAAATAGTATCGTGCCAAATACAAAAATTTCCCAATCGAGGCTCCCCTATCTCTGGGCAAGTGCTTCGTATTTTCTTTAGTCAATAAGGGTGAGTGAGCCAGAGGTAATTAACCCGAAGCCATAGAGGTAGAGGACGTCTCACCCGCTCATGCAATCCGGCGGTGCTCCATCCTCACCTCGTCTCTCCCTCATCGTCTCTCAAGACCTCGACGTTAGGAGTCACCCAAATCTCTTCACACACACACTCTTCTCTCTCTCTCTCTCTCTCTCTCTCTCTCTCTCTCTCTCTCTCTCTATCGTGACGCCGCCGTAGCCACGACATCCGGTGTGAAGAGCTGCGATTCGCAAGCCTCGTGCCTGTGTGGTGTGTGGAAGGGCGTGTAGTAGTTTGTTAGCACGCCTGGCGCACGCGTGTATCTTTTGGGCAGGGGGGGGGGGGTGCACGAAGACTTGCCCGCTACTGATATCCCTCCCCTCCCTCGGACGCCAACCACTGTAAGGGCGCCGCGTCCACCATTTGTCACGGTGGCTGGCAATCTCTCACACGAGCTGTCACTTTGGCTGGCAGTAATCTTTCACGGGGGGCATTGTGTGGGTGCCGAACTGCCAGATGTACCGCCACTCCCTCTGGTGCGAGGCTCGTGACTTCCCTCCTACGCGCTCCCCTCCGAGTCATTATACCTCGCCTTGGTATTGCGTGCCGAACCCCAGGGTGCAGCTCGCCAGCCTACCTGAAGGTGTTAGCCTCTCTGAGGCCAGCCACACAAGACCGAAGTTGAGGGTTACCGCCTATAAGCTGTTCACGGTAGTCTGAACAATTTTGAAAGCCCATAACTGGAGCCACGAGTATTTCGCGGATTCATTCGGAGGCGAAGTAGACTCCAAACACCTGTTATTTCCAACTACTGTTGTAATTGGACGACATTTCTTCAGACACGCCCCGTTTAACAGTGAGCCAGTGATAGGCAGAAAGCAATAGTGTGAGTGTTTAACAGTCCTGTACAGAGGCCTCAGTTTATGACAGTAACCAATAAGCAAATGATAATGTCTCGAGTGTATAGCGGGCTGTTCAACCTAACTTTTTGCCAATTCAATCCGCGAAATACTCGGGGCTCTCCCATAACTAGAGACATGCGAATTTCACGTTATTTCCCGGTGACAGGATAAACTCCACTGCCTTGTACGTAAGAGAAGCAGAGTCAGTGGTTTTATTGGCCGCTAACCTTAACGTGGAGTCACCTTCATGTTTGACATCGTTGAAGAAGACTGGCCAGTCCGCTGCTGAGTTACGTTACTGGCTCAAGATTGCAGCAAGGCGTGTAAGACATACTGCCGGCCTATTGTAGATGTCTGTCGAATGCAAAGTAACTTGGAGTTGAGTCTGCAACTAAATAAAAACGCGAATATTGCAGGTCTCCACCCATAGCGTATTCTTCCAACATACGTAAAATTAACATTGGTAATTGCCCTGGCCACTTTATTCGTGCGTCGATCGAAGGCAACTGTGAAATTATTAGAAAAGAAAATATTTGACCAATTTTCTTATAGTAAAACTTGGATGAATTAAAAAAAAAAGTAAATATAATGGAAATATTTTTTAGTCGCAAATGTTCATGTAACACTTTTATTTTAACGTCTAGACATGGAAATAATTTCTCACCATCGTTGCCAACTTGACTAGCCACGCGATAGTCGGCATGTTCTTTTAAATGAACGCAGGTAGGAGCCGTGACATTTTACAAAGGTTGATTAAAAAAATTCGCACTTCACCATGAACAGCATTTACTAACGTACTGCGTGCCAGGAGACACTAAGGGCCAACCCAGATACGCTGAGCACGTCTCGTAGCCTCTACGCACAGAACACCTGATTGACACGCAGTCTGTCCATCGACAGTTCGCGTTTATGATTCAGATAAAGAGCGGGATTAATCATGAAGCAGCGTAAGCATCAAGACATCAACGGAAAGGGGAGTGCCACAGAAATGTTACGTCGCCGCATTTGCAACGGACTGTGTATGGCGTAACACTGCAACTGGAGCAGCTGAAACTGGCTCCATAAAACCGGAGTGGCGTGGAGAAATTTGGGCGGCTCTAGGGTGATCAGTTCTCGCCATCTTGCAATTTAAGAATTTCTGCGAAAATCTGCATTATAGATTTTGTATTGTATTTTACAGAACGACACGATGCAAGATATTCCTGTGTGCATTTTCTGAAGTTGGAATGGCTTGACTACTGTGGTTAGTTTATAGGCTGTTCACGGTAAAATGAGCACTTTTGAAGGCCCTACTTAACATATATTGATATGCACGTTGTGTAGTTTTTCGCCTTGTGTAAAATTAACATTTTGATTGCCCTCATCACTGTATCTATATGTTGATCGAGTGAGACTTTAAAGTCATTAAGAAAATCAAAACGTTACAAATCTGCTCACTTTTACATTCCGATGCATACAAAAACAGAAAGCGAAATAAATAATTCAAGTCGTCACAAATGGTTACAACACTTTTTATTCGACGTTGGGATATGAAACTACTTTGCCTCCATCGTTGCCAACTTGACTGGGCGAATGTCACTCAGTGCGCACGTTAAAATAAATGCGGGTAGGAATAGCGACTTTTATCTAAGGTTGATTTCAGAAGTACTCACTTTAACTGATGTATTTGCCCTCTGGAAAAATCAATTACTTGTTCCCAGCTGTTATTAGTTAAAAACTAATAAGACAATGAAAACCTACCAACTTGATGAAGCTTGAGAAGCTTATGTTGTGTCGTGCGAGAAATTCCGTTAAACCAACTTAAATGAAAGTTATGGTGAAATATGAATAAATCCAAGATGGCAGGTAATCGAGGTGTTGCGAGACAATTAGGGTGCAATGAGGTGAGTATGGAGCAGCGCTGGTATGCAGACCAGCGGCATCGTCCGGCACGATTCCCACGTGCGATAATACGGCAGCGACCCCCGCCGGGGAATCGAACCCGGTTCACCTTGTTGGGAGGCGAGTAGTCTAACCACCACACCTCCGTGGGCCCAAAACACAGCAATGGTTTCCTGATCTCTGCTAAGTATAGAAGCGCACGTGTTAAGTAAAATAATTTTTAGGATCCGATAAAAGATTCTACGATTACAAAAAGCAGGAGGAAACTTTTAAAATATAAATTGATTGTTTTCCGTCTTTATGTACATTTTGTTGCATTTTTAAAAATACGATGTTAATTTACGGTTTATTGTTTACATTTTTAATTATATGAAGTCTATGGGGCACCAAAATGGCAAGTGCTTAGGACCTCTAAAGTGTCATTCCGGCCGGCCGTGGTTACGTAGGTAGGGCTTGACGTGTCGTTGAAAGCGACGTTATTATGGACGGAGAGCAAATTCCTCAGAGAAGCATATGCTGGGAAGCAATAGGACATGGCATGTAGAAAGAACCATCCAAGCTGTAATTTCTTCACCGCTCGCCTTAGTAAAATACTGTCTACGATATCTGTATTTAGGCATATACGCGTATCTCGCTAAATACATTTATGAAAGTACGAGTTTTTTTCCAGGAAAAGTAGAAAAGAATCATCTACAGCCACCACTTTTAACTTTTATAGTATTGTAAAAATAGCTGATTGAAGAGAGAAAATTAGTTAAATGGTAAATAAAATGGCATCTTTACGACTTTGGTGCGCAGTTTCCTGAAGTTAAAGCAGATAAGTACAAAGGTGCACCTGTAGTTTAATGCATTGACTTACATCGCGTGTGAAAATAGTCTCCTGCTACGTATCTAATTTGCGAGAAATTCACGTCCCCTGGAATGCATTTCGCAGTGCTTCCACCAGACGTGATATTGAAGGATATGAAATTATTTATGGGCTGTTCATGACAAAATTGCCACTTTTGAAAGCCTTTCTAAAGATCTACTTGTATGCACATTGTGTATTATTCCACTCAAGGTAAAACTAGTATTTTAATGGGCCTGATCACTTTATTCCACGAGTCTGTAAAACAAAACTGCACACTATAAATATTTCAAAATTTGACATTATTGTACTCATATGCAATAAAAACTAACATAAAGCAAAATAAATTATTTCACTATTCACGAATTTCACTTTAACACTTTCAAATCTACGCTAAATCATGGAACTACTTTCTCGCCGTCATTACTAACTTTACTGAGCGCATGCCAGCTAGTGTGCCTGTTAAAAGAGATACTTACAGGCAGGGGCAGTTACATTTTACAAAGTTCATTTCAAAAATGCTCTAATAATCGTGAACAACCTGTATATGTAGCATATTCGCGCTTTCTTCACGCTTTTTAAATAAATGTAGAAAAATCACTCCATATATGACGTATTTGGTTGCTTCCTAAATATTATATATATCACAAACGTTTTATCCTTGCGTTAGCAAAAAAATCTTATCTTTGGTCCAATTAATGTTTTGATTCACAATTATTTTTAAAAATTATAATGTTTCAATTTTGATCAATATGAATAAAACCAGAGAGAAAATTGTGTTGGTAATATCTAGTAATAAATGGTTTTCATGTAAAATATTATTTAAGTGAATACACGAATGCGGTACGTTGTCCCTATGGTGTGATTTTCTAGGTTTGGTTAAGCTCTGTTTGCGTGAGGCGAAGGAATATTCTTGAAGTAGCACTTTAGCAGGGCTTTAGCAAAACTGGAAGTAAATGTGAATTGAGTCTATTTGGCATTTCCATTCAGTACTCTGTGGTAGCCACAGACTAAAGATGAGGTAGACCGATATTGCCAGCTGTGCATAACCAATCTCGATGTCTCAACATTGAACTGCTTTTCTAGCAACATAAAGCATAATTTAACACTTAATATTTCAAATTGTAAACCCAGATGTAAATACTAACACGCAAAAATTTGCCAGAGTGGAGCGAGCCACTTTCCCAGTCTGGCTGACGACGGCGCCCAGCAGTTCCGGGGAGACAGCAGACTGGGAATAAAGAGCCAATAAACTTGCATCCCCCTGCAGCCCTCGCTGGCATCCGATAGGCCTCCAGAGACACGGGGGCTGAATCTGGCGGGAAGAACAGGTGGCGCGGACTATATAACCCGCCCTCCTCGCTACTCGACGATCACGACAAGCAGAGAGGGCCTGATGACATTCGTGCCGGCAACTGAGTCATCCGACATCCGAGCAGAACCCCCCTCCTTCTACCTTCGACCCCGCCCCTTGCCCGCCGACGACAATCGCGGTCGGGGTAATTACCCGCCAGACAAGATCGTGCTCTGCATGAGTGAGCTGCCAGGCCAACTACAACACACCCTTCCAGCTCTCCAGAGCATCTGGCCGCCGTGGCGTGCGGTAACCCTTCCAGAGAAGAAGAGACGCCCTTGGCCGGCCCTTCATCGCCAGACAAATACACGCCACGTACCCGCAGCAGTTAGGTACACACCGCTGCCACCATAGACTAAAGATGAGGGAGACCGCTTATTAGTCTTCTGCGCATGTACCCAACATTGACCTACCCCAAAGGGACATAATTGCCAAAGTCACATGGTCAACAGTGATGAATGCGTTCGTATCCTAATTCTCAAAATACAAGCACTTTTATATGAATAAAATGCTTTCACCAATTCGAATTGAAACTAATTGCATTCCAAATTGCTCACAGGACATAAATACACAAACATATCAAAGCACTTGTTTACTAGAAAGTGTTCTAACCTCAAATCAAATCTACGCCGTTTTTGCTAGCCGTTTGAACAGAAGAGCAATTTAATGTTGGGACACGGAGAATGGTTGTGCTCAGCCAGCGAGAGCAGTCTACCTCATCTTTAGTCTATGGTCTGGACTGTGAGAGGCATTTGTATACCTTAGTGAGCATTTCACATGATTCCGAGATGTGAGCATTTTTAACCGCTCACTAGTGGCCTTAGCCCATTGTTCACGCTGTAACTCTTGTCACCATTATTAGCGTCATAATCATTCTGCGATTTTCATTACAAATATTTAGCGACTCGGCTCATGGCAGCTATTATGTCTCTCCTACCTGTAGGGCCTCCTAACAGTGTCACTGTGTATATAGGCCGATCACGGTAAAGTGAGCACTTTTGAGTCCCTAGTTACTTTTTCCTTTCAGCAATTGTTTATCCTTTAACTTTTTAAAAATATACATTTTAAAGTTATGGCGTGGGCAGGTCCTAGCTAAATTCCTCGCATGAACCCGCCATCCCAGATGCAACGAGAGCGATGTCACGGAAGCATAGGACCCCTGCGGCAATCAGGAAACAAGCTGTGGGGCAGTTTGCAAATAAACAAAATAATTGTTTACGGCCGCCATATTGAAGGTCGCCGAGGAGTCGAGCGAGGGCCTTACCACATCCAGGCGACGACGTGTCAAGATGGACCGACTATAAGGGTTTCCTCCGCCGTAAGCTGCCATAGTGACCAGCCTTCGGCATTATGAAGGTAAAGCCGTTCCGGTAGTTACAACAGACACTCTTAGCCTGAGACACGTGGCTCAAATATATTAGTGAACATATAAATACTTGCAGATAAACCGTAACAGTATAATCAGCTCCTCCGGAGTAGTTTAAGGTCTTTACGTAATGTAAAGTTATTTGTTAATTATAGTGAAAAACGTTGTCCAAGTAATAATTTTAATTATTTGACGTAGTGACATAATATTGTGTTCTCCTTCTGAGATACGTTTCCCCACATACTTTGAATGGCCCTCATATGGGACCATTACACTATGTAAGTAATAAACACAGTGTGTGTATTCCAGCGCACTATTGAGTTAACGTCTACGGCTAAAATAAAATATATTAATTAACTATTATTCCAAATGAGAGTGCTTTCAAAAGTGCTTAATTTACCGTTGATACTCTATAGCAGTGTGAGTACTACTTACCATCACAAGTATGATATGTGGTGTCGCCACACCACTTACTGTTTCCAAATATGTTTATGTACTGTAAGTACTGAGATATACTGGAAATGGTGTTACTTGTTTTACACTGAGTTTACCGTTGATACTCTATAGCAGTGTGAGTACTACTTACCATCACAAGTATGATATGTGGTGTCGCCCCACCACTTACTGTTTCCAAATATGTTTATGTACTGTAGGTACTGAGATATACTGGAAATGGTGTTACTTGTTTTACACTGAGTTACTGTTTTGTGTCTTGCTCCTCGTCAATACTAAATGACAGGAAACGAGCGCAATCTGCTACACGGCTACACACTTTCTTACCACTTACTTCCTCCACAATTCTCTCGTAGGGAGACTGGATAGTGTACCTTGACAACGCACAGAATCACAGAAACACTTAGCAAGTACTAGAGAAGATACCAAAATACTACGGAAATTACAACACAGTAGACACGTTTCAATAATAAAATATTTATTTAAGGTCATCATCAGCAAAATAATTGAAAAATGTAAAACGTGTGCAAAATAAAATAGTAATTTCCGTTAGTAATCTGGCTCTAATTTACAACAGAATAAGAGATTTGTTTTGTGATAGGTTGCCTTAGGCAACACTTAGTCTCTCTCTTGATTCAATTGTAATTTTTATCTTTATGGTTTGTAACTGGGAAATTAATCTTGTGAAAATGATTGAAGTTTCCCGTTTCAATTGAGCTTGGCTCATAGCGATCAACTTCGACGAGGTTGTCCGTGACTTAAATCTGAAGGGAATCAGTTCATCTTTAACTCCAAAATATCGACCAAAACTGTACATCTAAATCTTAAATTCCTCTCTAAGTTTAGCAAAAAAGTGAGTTCAAGTAACTTAGGCGACTATAAATATAACTTAGATGTCTATAAGTTCTTGTAGATCTGGCTTTGAGCCGGGAATTCAACTGAATGCTGCTTGACGTCTTCTGGTGTGCTTCCCTAAGTTAGGATCATGGGCGTATTGTCAGTGTTAACGTTCTTATTTCACTTCTGAAGGATGCGGTCGTTCATCTTAATTACCTGAAAAATAAAACACTGGTGTTGACAGTAAAAACTTCTCAGGACGGCATGTTCACAGGTGCGGAACTCGACTATATTATTAGTAAGCTAATTAAATCCTGACACTTTGGTCAGCGTCCTGCCTGTCGGAAACCAGATAGATAGAATCTCTTCAAAGTATTTTAACTTCAGATCTTATGTCAAATAAACTGCGAATAACGACAGCACTAAGTTAAAATTGTATATCATACCACTCTGTTGCCACGATAACAACAAAAAAAATTCTCTGTGACTAAGGCCTACATAAACATACCAAACTCCGCAGATTAGAAAGACGTATAAATACATTTCAATAACAATTTCTGTGACTGAAAAATACCTGATCAGTTAATAAAAATAGCAAATAAAATAACTACTGCTGCAATAAAATGACATACATGAAAAATAGTATTACGTCTTCAACAACATAAATCAAGATATAATTCTAAATATTGCTGAAAGCCAGTTGCTATGCCGTTACGTACCTCAACTGGGGCAGTTGAGGTACGTAACGGCAGCTTGAAGCAGATTGAAGAAAGAAACTGAGTGCAACTGACTCGGAGGTGCTACTAGCACAGCCCCATCTATGACTGTTCACTGGCCGGCATTGTCATGGCCAACCAGTCCACGTTCGCCTGACTTGACGCCCCTCGATTTTTTCGTTTGGAGACATGTTAAATCATTAATGTATGGCGCGCCCGTAGACAGAGAAAAGGACTTGCTGGCTAGAATCGCTCATGCGTGTAAGGGACCACGGTGATGTAGTGGTTAGACTACTCACATTCCATCTTGGCGAAGCGGGTCCGGTTCCCGGTGGTGTCGCTCCCCGCATGTGGGAGTCGTGCTGGACGATTCCGCTGGTCGGCGGGTTTTCTCGGGGATCTCCCTTTTACCCCGCTCCATAATTCCCGCGCTGTTCCATACTCACCCCACTTCACCATCAATGGCTCTCAAGACCATGATGTTAAGAGCCGCCCATATCTATTCACTCACTCGCTAAAGCGTCTGACACAATCCGCCACTTGGCAGGAGTATTTGTGAAGGCCAAGCAAGACGGCCCATGCAGCGACGCAGTAAAGTTTATGGTGAGCATTTTGAACATTCTCTATACGAACGAATAGCCTCTGCTGACGTGTTGCGTGGACTTGTGTCACTCTGCTCCCGAGGGACTCTCGATGCTAACATATCGCAAGGGAACGCAGCACAGGCAGTTATTGGCCTGCCTAGAGGGGCGCTGTGCTTGCAGGGAACGACACGGCTGCTGGTTTATATTCCACGTATCTGCGACTACCCGAGGATGGCAATGCGTCGTCATTCCAACCACCGGCGACGTAAAGGGGGTGGCAGTATATGCACGCACATCGACAAGCATCCATTGTGCTGCACCTGACACCCTCCCTCCCACGCTAGAGCACTACACGACACTGCTCTCCACGCGACTCGCATATAAAACAAGCGCCATCCTGCGAAGCGATAAGTGGAGAGGGAAAAAAAGTCACAAGAACATGGCCCACGCACAAGTCTAAAAACTCTCTCCTCTTTATATTTTACACCCCCCCCCCCCCCTTCTCCAACCTCCCCCTCCCCTCCCATTTTTTCTCGGGTCGCAACTGAACTCTAGCCAAGCCATAAAATAGAAAACACGTCAGGCATCGGAGAATATATTTCTTCGCCACATTTCTCGTTTTTGCTCGCAAATATTTGTTGTGTTTTACTCAACTTCGTACTACCTCTTGGTGAGAAAATGCAGAAATCTGGATTTGTGATGAGCATTTCAGTTTCTTTTACTTTTGGGGGGGGGGGGGTTGCAAAGATTTTTAAACTACTCCCTCACTACGGAAGTTACTATCGCACGACCATTACAACTAGTTTTTAAACTACTCCCTCACTACGGAAGTTACTATTGCACGAACAGTACAACTAGTTTTTAAACTACTCCCTCACTACGGAAGTTACTATTGCACGACCAGTACAACTAGTTTTTAATGTTAATAAAGCCAAAGCTACAACTGTTATTTTCTTTTTTCAGAGCTTAGTATTATTTCACTACAGTAATATTTAAAATATATATTTTATATCCAAATTCCAATCTCTGAGTTTTACATTTAAATATAACTGTATGATTCAACCGTGGGAGCATCTTCAGTACCACATTTTATTTACTTTTAGGTCGAAAAATATATATCTTACAAATACATTGTGTAAGTGAGCAATCTGTACCTTCTGAAGTAAATATTTATTACATATTTTTATATTTTTATGAGGATGTATGTTTACTCAAAAAGTAAAATCGTGCTAATTTTTAAGAAAAAAAATGCTTATTTGATTTTATTATGTAGCTGAATCAATACAATAGGCACATCACATCCACCCATCAACGTAACTTGATGAATGAATTAGCTAAAAGTAGAGACAGTTATTCCAGCAGTGGTCTAGCATTATTTTCCTGGAAAGGAGTGGAATATATTTGTGATAAAATGAAACTATCCCTCACGCAGGAGAGATAGTCACCCCAGTGACGAGCTCGGATTGGGGCGCCTCCCCGTCCATGTGTCATGTGCAGTTGTGTCCACTGCAGTAATGAAGCAAGTCTAGCCGAGGCATTACTCAGGGTTATTAACGTCATTACCGCGGCTCCCACTCCATCTTCCCGGTCCCCATTCTCTCGCACGAGTAATAGCACGCGTTTGTCTGTGTTTCCTGCCGACCTCCTCGGTCCTTCTACTTGTAAATATCGCGTCTCTTCGCAACGACGCACGTGTTGGAATTCCTCCAGCTCTGTGTATTGATTCTGGAGTTACATAGCTACGACGAGTATAAGACACCACAGCGATGACGGCACGACAAACGTTCTCAATATGACAGCTTGAATTCACAGCACGGCAGTTTGCACGGAGGTGGGGATTTTGGGCGTCACTCACAAGATTGCTTGTAGAATAAATTAGTTTCAAAGATGGCGGACAAAAGAGGAATCCGGAATTCTGGGTATGTGGTACTGACAAGGAATGCAGATATTATGTAAATCACGGCAAAGTATGTGGCAAATAATTATTCTGTTGTAACATGAAATTTTCCACTGAAGGGGAATTTATTGTAACAATTCCGCTTTGCAACATTATACCTCCCGTTAGTCGTGAGCTGCACGACACGACAAATTTAGATAATTTCTAATCCAAAACTGCCAGTAGTGCAACAGTTTTCGTCGCCCATGACGTTAAATGTGTCTTGTATATGATTGGCTGTCGTGTGGTGTTTGTCGGAGCTAGTTGATTCCCAGCACGACACTAAATTTTGTGGCTATTGCTTGTCAAACGTGAAAAATCTTATAGCAATATTATATAGTACGGATCAAACAAGTCCCGATTGGTGCTAAATGGATGTATCTTTCAGCAAACATCGTAAATTAAAAAATTAAATTACATAAGTATGACTATATTAGGATTCCAGATGAATCAAGACCTCAATGCCTGCCTTTTGAGTGACACTTGAGGTTGTGTTGTTGCTAACACCCTTGCAGGCGATAGACAGTCAGTAGTAACAGATCCCAGTAGACACTTCCTTATCCAAGCGAGGCAAATTACATAAGTATGACTATATTAGGCTTCCAGATGAATCAAGACCGCAATGCCTGCCTTTTGAGTGACACTTGAGGTTGTGTTGTTGCTAACACCCTTGCAGGCGATAGACAGTCAGTAGTAACAGATCCCAGTAGACACTTCCTTATCCAAGCGAGGCAAATTACATAAGTATGACTATATTAGGCTTCCAGATGAATCAAGACCTCAATGCCTGCCTTTTGAGTGACACTTGAGGTTGTGTTGTTGCTAACACCCTTGCAGGCGATAGACAGTCAGTAGTAACAGATCCCAGTAGACACTTCCTTATCCAAGCGAGGCAAATTACATAAGTATGATTATATTAGGCTTCCAGATGAATCAAGACCGCAATGCCTGCCTTTTGAGTGACACTTGAGGTTGTGTTGTTGCTAACACCCTTGCAGGCGATAGACAGTCAGTAGTAACAGATCCCAGTAGACACTTCCTTATCCAAGCGAGTCAAATTACATAAGTATGACTATATTAGGCTTCTAGATGAATCAAGACCGCAATGCCTGCCTTTTGAGTGACACTTGAGGTTGTGTTGTTGCTAACACCCTTGCAGGCGATAGACAGTAGTAGTAACAGATCCCAGTAGACACTTCCTTATTCAAGCGAGGCAAATTAAGTTGAAAAGATCTTCTTAAGCCAATTCGTAAATGGCAGTATTGATATACAGACTGTTCACGATAAATTGAGAACTTTAGAAATCAACCTTAAAAATAAAGTCACTGCTCCTACCTGCATATATTTTAACGGGCGCCTTGAGTGACACGTGCCCAGTTAAGTTGATAACTATGAATGAGGAAGTATCTTAACGTCAAATAAAAAGTGGCAGGTAACCATTTCTGTTAACTTAGATTATAAATTTCTTTTTCAGTTCTTTTTTAGTGTATCGAAGTGTAAAAGTGAGCAGATTTGTAAAATATTTACTTTTCTAAAAATTTAACAGCTTCACTTGACCGACACATGAATAAAGTGATGACGCCCATGACAATGTTAATCTTACATAAGGCGGACGTATACACAACGTGCATACAAGTAGATATTTAGCAGGGCATTCAAAAGTGCTCATTTTATCGTAAATAGCATATAATTATATGTATTTGCTAAGGCAGTTTTAGAGATTGCCAGAATGGAAATATCGTGTTTACTTCGTGATAGCCAGCTAATAAAGTAGCGCTGAATTACAATTGCGAAGCAGCTCGTATAGCATGAAGCATGGAAGTGATATACACAAGGATCTTCTCAAGTGGAGATGTGAAAGTGCAGCGTCGGGAACAAACCAAAGATGTTTTTGGATCACAGATAAATACGGCGTAGGTTGTTCGCCCTCATATGAGTGCTTTAGAGACTCGAGCTTGGTGTACTACCTTCTGCACGCCGTGTGTAACGCAATCCAAATGAGAAGATAATGCAATGCGCAGAAGCTCTCCATTCCCGGCATGGTCTCTCCCGGGTTTTCGCATTTGGGTATCGTGCCGGACGATGCCGTTGGTCTGTGGGTTTACTCGGGGATCTCCCGTTTCCCCTGTCCTTGTATTCCGGCGCTGCTACATACCTCACTTCACCGACATCGGCTCTCATGACCCCGAGGTTAAGAGCCGTTCAATTCTCTCCACTCAACTTCAAGGGTGTTGGACCCCAAAAAATGAATAATTTTATTTTTGTACCAAACATTGTTCAACTTGTACACATTATATGTGATGAAATTTTCCTTGAATAAAAAATTTTTGACTTTATATTTCAAATTAATTTTTTTTTCTGTTTAGCTACAGCCATAATAACAAATACTAAATTATACAAACTAAACAATTTACAAAGTAAAGTAATGCCATGGGTTACCGCGTGACATATGTATTCACCAAATAACAAGACATATACATGAAAAACAAATTAATATAAAGAAATGTTTGTATTTTTTCATGTATGAACTGTAATTTGGTGAGTACATACATGCCACACAGTCGACCATGGCACTAGTTAAAGAGTGCAGAATTATATGATTTTCGAATCAACATTTAGGTAAAAAATAAGTAGTTATGGACCAAAGTATTTTCTCAGCGGTCGATTTTTAAAAATGTTCAGTTAACCTTATGTTAGTTCAATTTACAAAAAAAAAAAAAAAAAAAAACGGTCGTTCAAACAGTATAACACTTTTTTTGTGTCATTAGTACACTTTTGTTTGCAGGAAATAACTTTTCGGCTGACTTAAAGAACTGACATTAGCAATTTCAATTTTTTGTATAACTTAGTCCTATATGTGGCGTGAGAAAAAATTGCCAATTGAACATTAGTTCTGCAGAAGTTCGGCTTCATATTATAATTAGTCAAAGGTGAAAAGTTGATACATACGAATTTATAAAGATAACAGTAATATAGTTACGCACTTTAGTGCGAACACGTCATTTATACACTTTCAGCAGGTGCCATTAAGAATGCGTGACCACTATAAAACAAAAATAATTTAAATGTAATTTGTATGGCATTTCTTAGAAATATTTTTTTTGTATTGGTGAAATCCATGCAGTATATTTAAAATAATGTATTCGTGTTCATTAAACAGCCAGTTAGTAGTGTAAGAACTATTTTAAGCAATGAAATTTTTAATTTACTAAGTGGTACGAGCATTTTGAAGAGCTTGATATGCCGTGTAGCCCTATAATTAGATTTGAATTATTTATGCGGTCCACTTTGTATGTGACGAAAAGATCTTTTTTTTTTATCTGTTCCTTAGCCGCTGAATATATAATTATTTTAACAGGTAATTACAACGCACTGCCTACGTTAATTCCAGTAATGATGAATTGTTTAATGACTGAACAGGAACGGAGCAATTACGACGCAGGGTCATTTTTGTAAGTCCCCTGTTTTCATTGCTACCAGCAACACCACAACACGCCTTTGTATGACGTGTAGTATACCCGTCTTTTTTGAAGGCGTAAAAGTATGTTTTTTTAATGAGAAGAGGCAGTTGATTTGAAACACATCACTGTAACCAGCCTGTACTGCCAAATAAAGAACTAGTATGTATCTGAAGAATGGGATAGTATAGTCGATTCACGGCTACTTTCAATTTTTCTGAAACCGTGCTAAAGTTCTACTTTCAGAATGTTGCTCCGCCTCGTTCAAACAAGCTTAACAAAGTGTAGAAAATTACATCAAAGTGACTGCGCACCTTATTCATGCGCACTAAGTGCAATAATATTTTGCACAAGAACTATTTCTTAACAGGCATTACCAACGTATCTGTTTTCTGATAATTTTTATTAATATTAATTATCAATGGATTACTACAATTTATAGATAAAAATAACAGTAAGATTTCATTTGAATGATAAAAATAAGGCATTGTATGTTAACAGAAGTATGAAACGCTTGTGATATATGACATATTTAAGAAATAACGAATTACGTCATACATGGAATGATTTTTGAGAGGTTAGATTCAAAAAGTGTGAAGAAGCCGCTAATATTACCAAAAAAACTATATATTCGAATAGCTTAGGCCGGTCGATGTTAGGTTAGTTTGAATAGAAGGGATTTAGTGCCATACCCACAGTGGCCGAGTTGTTCATTTGTCCGCTACTTGTTCTTGGCGTGAGCGTACAACGTCACGGCTACTAAAACGTGCAACAGTATTTTCTTTTCTTTCATTCTGGAATATTTTGGCCTTGCCTTGCGTCAAAGTGGTGTTTTTTGTTAGACGGTTAGTCATCTATTGTGCTTAGACGAAGTTGTATTCCACCCCATTGACGTTTCAACTGATTTGTTGCGTGTTTCCTCCAGCATTACACACCCAGGGACCGTCACAGCCAGGGACTGTGTCATGTATAGTTTTATTAACATTTCAGCGAACATATATCTAGGTCAATCAAATTTTCTCTAGGCATATAAGGAGGTTGAACTTGTATAAAAACCCATAAAATCTGAACTGTGCGTCGTAAGTGGGGATCTGCTACAAATTTTTTTTTTATCTCAGCTTTTTCATAACTTTTCAAGTTTTTACCGTATTTATTTTGTTCATTTGTAACTGCTATCTTATAAACAAATTTTTAAGAAAAATATGCTTTTAGCCTCTTTGTGCAAAACTGACAGCCATATTCTTCCTTTGTCTCCCCACACGCACCAACATAGCCTACATCATCATATGAAGAAAACCATATTTTACTATATTCTCGTATTATAAATCGAACATTCGGCTCGACTTACAATCGTGACAAGGGCGTAGCTAGTTAATATTAGATAACCCGACTGTTCTATATATTATACGGTTCTAGTGACTAATAGGTATATGCTATTCACGGTAAAGTGAGCGCTTCTGAAAGCCCTCTCCTTTGGAATAATAGTCCATAGATGTATTTTATTTTAGCCTGAAACGTTAACTTTGAATTGCGGTAGAATATACACACTGTATTTATTAATTATATGGCAGTATTTATTTAAAAAGGTGGTCAGAGGTAAAATAATTGCTGAAAGGAAAACGTAAGGACTCAAAAGTGCTCACTTAACCGTGAACAGTCTATAAGTGTTATAACATGAAGCTGAATAATTTACACGCTTTTCATTGTACTGCTTACATATTACGTAGCATGATGTACTTTTTTTGTGTTACACGTAGGCGAAAGTTACAGTATCGTCTGCACCATTATGTTATGTATAAACAGACTTAGAGTGAAATTCAACATACGTCCAGGGACAAACAATCAACCTAGGGACCAGGTAAAGCAGCTTAAATTCTGCTTTTAGTATGTAAAAATATATACTTCCGAATTAGGTTACAAATCCTTTAAATACCGCAAATATTTTGCTTTCGCAATGCTAAGTATTTCACAAACGAGAAAATCTGATGGGAGCGGAAAAAAGTATCTCTGATTTACAAAATATGACCAGATATGTATGTATATTTTTTAATTAAACCAACTTTTTTCCCAGAGTTTTGGCTTGCGAGCGCGCGCACGCGTGTGTGTGTGTGTGTGTGTGTGCGTGCATGTATGCTGGCTCGCGCGTTACACTGGTATAAAAGAGAGGAGTGCAGCGGAACAATATCCGATAAACCATCTGCTTTCCGTTTCTCGTTTGAGGGCGCGTTGACTTTAATGAGTTGGGGCTTTAGAGCTGATAATTGGCGCGGCCTTCCATATTTTACGGG
The DNA here is from genome assembly GCA_029891345.1 of Dryococelus australis. NCBI lineage: Eukaryota > Metazoa > Arthropoda > Insecta > Phasmatodea > Phasmatidae > Dryococelus > Dryococelus australis. The sequence goes on along the minus strand of CM057002.1, from coordinate 95,525,343 downwards.
TCAACGTTTTTTCTCCTTTTTATAGCTGGCTTTGTGTGGATTTGTTAAAAAATTTCTCCACGCTTTTAAATAAATGTGTATTTAAAAACGTTAAGGTCGTTCTGAAATTAAAATAAGAGAATATATATCTATAATTATTAATGTAAATAGGGAGGGGATTAGAAACTTGGTAACAAAAGTAACTACGGCAACCAACCGATTGTGTACCTGAGATAACCGTGTGAGTTACTCTTATTCAGGTTTTGGAATTCGTAAGATTGTGCGCACAAGATCAGAAGTTGACGAGTTGTCGTGGTCTTAATGGGTTCCGAACCATCTGGTGCTGGCTCGGTGCTCATGAACTGAGTAGTTTCGACGGCGGGAGAGAGTTGTCGCAAAACACACTCTCGCTTCACTGTCTTGATACAAACAGAATATTTTCTTCTTCCCTTCATACTTGACGCATTTGGCTGTTGCGATTCTCATCTCTTCCTCGGTTTTCTTAATTTCTTCGGTCGTCTGGTTTATATTTCATTTTTTTAAGCGGTAAGCTCTGACCATTCATTCTATTAATACATCTCTTAATTTTATTCTCTTTCCTTTAATTTCATCTCTTAATCTGTAGAGGTTCAGTTGTTCCCTTGTGTCTTAATTTCTTAGTTTATACAATATAATACAACCTATAACATCCATAATAAATCGCATCTCTGTTGCTTGAATTCTGCTCTCTGTTTTTTATTTGTAACCCATGATTAACTTCCATGTAATAAAGTTGGACCTGCTATAGTTTAATAAAACTATATTATGTCTGTTTACTAGTTTTATTTTTCAAGTGCCTATTTATAGTTACACTTGTGTTTGTAAATTTTGATAATTCTTATCGATATGTTTAAATGAGGCAAAGCAACCTGAATTGTTGAATTTCTTTACCTGTTCTAATATTTTGTTATTAATAGGTAATAATTTTTGTTCCCAAAGGATCTTTTCCTCTAAAAGCCGTGGTTGTGGTTTTCTCTGTCAATATTTCGAAATTGTGTTCTTCACATATTCTACAAAATAAATATGTTCCCTTTGTAAGTAATCTTCTTTATCTGACATATATGTAACAGCATCTGCATATAAAAGGTAATTAAAACAAGTATGTCTCTCTACTTGAATTCCTGCACTAACTTGAACTTTCAAACACTTATGGCATCACCTATGTATATCATGTTTGTATCATGATGTAAGCTGATCGTGGTCCTCTTGCCCGGCTGCCTGGAGTGTCACGCGTGTACGACAGGTGAAGAAGTTGGCTGCCCTGCCTCTCACTAGTTTATATATATATATATGTGTGTGTGTGTGTGTGTGTGTGTGTTACTCTATCCTTCACGTGACCACCACGACCCTGCAGTTATGCGGGAGCATACTTTAAAGACGTAGTATAGTCTATTCGCGGTTTCTTAACACTTGTAGATCACCTCATGTGTGATGTGCTTGGTTGTTTATTAAATATGTCTCGTACAACAAGCGTTTTATACTCGTGTTAACATAAAAGTACCTTATCTTTGGTGAAATTGAAATTTTAATAATATTTTATCCATAAATTACGATAATGCATTTATATTTAATAAGCAAAAACAGTAAGAAACCAGGTGTGTTGGTATACCTAGTAAGATATAGTTCTCATGCAAAATATTATTTCACCGAGTGCGCACGAAAATGGTACGTTGTCCCTTTGTTTGCTTAAGACGGAGGAATACTTTGCAAGTAGAATTTTAGCAGGGCTTCAGAAATGTTGGAAGTAACCGTGAATGTACTATAGACCGATGTTTGTCTTATGAGCTAAGAGCATGTCGCCAGCCCATCGCCACTACAACCGTCCCAGTCAGCTGGTCAACAGTGATAAAGGCTGTTTACGGTCAACTGAGTAATTCTCAATGACCTGCTTAACATCTACTACATACATTTGTAAAGTTACATTACCATGAGCCTAGTTATTACAGTTATACGAATTAAAAAAAAAGACGAGCGAACAAGAAACAATTTAGTAATCACAGACGCTTACCTGAAACTTTTCTATCAACGATAGATTCGGTGTTATGAATTTAGCTGTGTGCATGCCCCTCTATAGACTATGCTCGTTATAAGATATGCATGTGGGGACAGTGGCATTTTTCAAAGGTTGATTTCAAAAGTGCTCACTTTACCGTGATCAGCTTATAGACGTGTTTGTGTACGTGTGTGTTTTCAACAGACACTCCCCTTTACATAAACAAAACAATTTGTGCAACTGTAAAATAATCAAGCTGCATTAAAGGTAGCTTAGAGGAAATGCACAAACATCTTAAGACACTTACGTACATAAACATTGTTTCGACCTCAAGATGTGTGGCTGGCTATTCATCAGTAGGCGAGGCCACTTGGTGTCCCGGCATCAGGACAAGGTTACTTCTACTCTGGTTATAAATAAAACTAGTTTCCTAAAGTCCCTGTTGTCACACTATCAAATTTTTGCCTTCGACTATATTTGACTGACAATAACATTTCTGGACAAAATACGGCCTTAAAATATTTTCCTTCCAACAAATTTAACCAAATAATCTTGAATGTGTTTGAAAATGTGTCACACTGTCAAAAATTTTATTCGGATATTCTAATTTGAAATATTGTTTAAAAAATATTTTCACAGTGAGATATTGGTTTTGTTTTTCCTTGCGGTCCATTACAGGAAGAAATTTAAGTAATATTGTAATTTATTTCCGTTTCTTTACTAAATTAAATTTTTATTTATAAGATACGTTTCCTGCACAATGAAATGTAATGTCCCTAGAGTTCGTAATATTTTGTGCAATATTCACTTAAAATAGCATTCTTGCCCAGGCAGCTTCTACATAAATTATCTTCATAACTTACTTCGTTTCCAGCAGTTGTTCGTTATTTTAAGTTTCTTGGTATCCATTTTTGTCGTGCCCGATTCTGATTGGCTGAGACCGACGAACATCAAATAAAATTTATAACCAGTCCAATTTTCAAATGTTTGATGGAAGCTGAAGATACCCAACTTTCTCAGACAAAAATTGCGGCGTTTATGAAGTTTAGATGACGTCATAGCTGTCAAACTTTATTTGACCAAACTTATTGGAAGCAGTGTGACGAACAAATTTGACAGTGTGACAGTGGCTTTATGGGTGAGTTCGGCATCGGGAACATTTCCGTCGCTAGATAAGCGCTAGCTAAAATTTGAAGCTACGTGAATATTAAAAGTGAAACATCTTACTTCGTTACGTAATTATTTTATATTTGATTTATGATTGTAATTATTTTTTTTTCAAACGTCGAAAATAGAGAAAATCTGGTAACTATGCGACCCTAGTGGCGAAAACTTGTAGTTACCCGAGTAGATAACGTTAACGAACGAGGAGGACAGCGTCAATGAGCAGGCCGACCGCGCGGAGGGGTGTTCCAGCGACGCGTCGCGCCAGCCGGTCAAAAACGCGCGGCTACGCATCAGTATTCGCGCTGCGGCGCACGTATTCATGAATTTAAATTAATAACCCTGGGCGGGAACGACGTGTGATGGAGGGGCTGCATCCACTTGGCATGCGCGGCGCAGCGGCGGCACATTCTTCCTCGGACTTCGCCTGGACGGGGTGGTGAGGGATGTGTATGCGGAAGGGAGTTAGGGTAGAGTGCTCATGCGAGCTGCATACCAGCAACTCTCCGTGTTCCAACAGTAGACTGCTTTATTTTCTACGAGAGCACTAACGAAAACAATCTGAGTAAAAGCTCTTAATTGTAATGTGAGCCCTTTTGAAAGCACTCATATTTTAAATAATTGTCAATAAATATATATTTTTTTAGCCTTAGATGTTAACTTTCGAGTGCGGTGGAATCTACACACTGTGTTTATTATTTAGATGACAATATTTATTTAAAAAGGGGGTTAAAGGATTTAAAAAAATTAAATTAAAAAGTTACTATGGCCTGAAAAGCGCTCACTTTACCCTGAACAGTCTATAGGTCTTGACGCTAGAACGCGGCTTAGCTATACTCTTCATCTGGAATCCATTCACAGTTACTTCCAACTTTTCTGAAGCCTTGCATAAGTCCTACTTCTAACATGTTATTCTGCCTCGTGCGAAAAAATGTTAACCATGTCCAGAAAATTACACCAAATGGTCAACGCACCACATTCGTGCATATTCAGTTTAATAATATTTTGCATAACAATTATTTCTTACTAGGCATTACCAACACACCTGTTTTATCACTGTTTTTATTGATATTGATTATACATGAAATAACATAATTTATAGATGAAATATAGGTAAAAGTTTAATTTAAACAAAATTAAGCCATTTTTGTGTAAGCAGAAATGTAAAATGCTAGCGATACCTGGCGTATTTAGAAAATAACGAAACACGTAATACATGGAGTGATTTTCAAAGGTTAGATCCCAAAAGTGTGAATTACCGCGAATAGACAATAACATAGTTCTAATGGAGCTTGAATATATCCAAGTTGATCTAAGTATTTTATTCATGTTAAAAGAGACAGTATGTTCAAAATGCTAATGTAAACAATCACAGCTGACTACGTGACTTCTACAGCCGTACTTGCAGATGGACGAGTCAATGTTGCGTGAACATGCAAGTGGGCCTACATAGATTTATTCTGTGGTATGCAGCCCTTCTTTTGTGCAGTAGGTCACTGTTGTCCCCGCCGCTATGAAACAACAAAGTAAGGTTTCAAGTTTGTTTTTAAGATTCGAATTCACCTCTTAGGCCTACACAGAATTTCGGTTTCAAAGTCATTATTCAAAATTTATAACTAAAGAAGATGTACGCATTTTCGAATTGCTAAATATTATTATTCTTAATGTTGCAACATTTTATTTAAAAAATTAAAGAAACCACGAACTTATTTATATCTATACGTATATAATTATTATGTTATTTGTGACAAAAGATTACGTTGATGGTTTGGATGTTATGTCTATACTACAGGGTGAGGCAAATAGCTAAACATCTACAGTAGTATATTTTTACTTCGAGAATGCCTTAATTCGGTAGAGAATTAAAGAATTTGAAATAGTATGTTATGCCGAGTTCTAATGTTGAACTTAAGTGATAAGCATTAACAGTTGTTTATTTTATGCGCAGAGGTTTACCAGAATTTTAAACCACCTGGAAGGGTTAATAGTAGTAAACCGTGCCAGCACATGCATAAAAAAGACTTGGGGGAACCGACGACCTTCGCAATGCGAACCAGATGCTTTTTACGCGACAGCGCATGCTATACGCACGGAGAGTAAAGGAAGCGAGACAATATAATCACAATGTGTTCGGAACCAATTGGTCCACCGACTAAGTGTTCATAAATTATGAGTCGTGCCAGGGGTAAGGGTCTAACATTCACCACCGAGGGCATCTAACCATTCCGTAATTAGTTACAATTTACTAATTAGCTGGTGCTGCGGTGGCTTAGCGGTTAGCCTACTGGCCTCCCATCAAGGCGATCCGGGTTCAATCCCCGGCCGGGTCACTCCGGATTTTCGCAAGTGGGAATCGTGCCGGACGATGCCGCTGGTCAGCGGGTTTTCTCGGGGATATCCCGTTTCCCCCACCCTTGCAATCCGGTGCTGCTCCATTATCACCTCATTTCACCCTCATCGGCTCTCAAGACCTCGTCTTCAAGAGCCGCCCAAATCTCTGAACTTAACTAGCTACTACGTATATTTTTCAGTTGGAGCAAAGCACGTCATGCCAGATACTGGAGTGTAAGAGATGCAAGTTAGATGGCATGTGGTTGGAAATTTGTCAACACATTAAAATATATTTAATTAAACATGGAAACAGTACTCCATCTCGAATTACTTCATTGAGAAATTCCCCCAAAAAAGCAAAGACTGATAGGCGAGCATGTACAAAGTGTCTCAGAACGCGCGCATAACCACCACACCACGTGAATCCTGAGCGAAAGTGGAGACGAAAATGTTAATGACAAAATGTCGTACGATGACATCTTTCGTGCACAATGTGGCAATACAGCACGACGTAAGTCCGCTTTTGCGCTCCACTGACACCATACTACCACTCGCCTGGCCATCGTATTAGGGGCCCGAGTTCAAATCCCATCCAGCCCAGACATTTGTTCAACGTGAAGTTTACGTAACGTGTTAACCATTGTACAAATGAAGGGACTAACTCCGTGCTGTGATGCCACATTGTGCACGAGAAATGTCATCGTATGGCATTTTGCCACGAATATTTTCGTCTTCAACAGCCAGTATACCTGATGGATCAGCCAAAGCTCAATCTGATGCCGGCCTCTCAAATATTTCTTATATAGGTTTCGACGACCCGCTGCTGTAACACTATAAATTGAAATAACCTCAGGTTTGTCAAAACGCTGTCCCTTTATGACACGACTCCGTTTTTTTGTTTATAAACTCCCAATAATACCACAGAATACAGTAGTAACTGGCCATGGCGGTCACTCAAGTGCAGGATATAATAAAATGATATAAAAGCTTGTATACAAAACACCTCAAATTAAAATGCAAATTACTTCATGATGCAATGTTTAATGTTACATTAAAAAAATCCCAGTGGGGAAAATACCTATCTTTAACCATGAAATATTAAAAGCCCCCCCCCCCCCCCTCCCCAATTCCAGCCGGAACAGAATTTCGTGCTTTCGGAATTCCTCTCTGCTTGTCTGCCACAAGGCAGGAAGCCGACTATTTTATTTCTTCCACGTCATTCTCTAGCAAAATGTATAACTGTCAGGAAATGTATAAGGCACCCCTAGATGACGTGACATATCAGAAGGTCCTGAATATGGGGGGGGGATGTTTATTCAAGCAGCAGTTCAACGCGGCACCACACACCATAGGTAAGGTTCTCGTAGTTTCCGTAGGCCAGCAATCGCAAGACGTTATTTCTTTAACCAGATGCTCGTTATTCGATGTGACACCGCCACAGCTTCCTAAATTGTCGTGAAAATTATGGACGTGTAGAAAGTGAAGGAAATGTGTCACATAACATACTGCAAATAAATAAACACCACTGCGTAACGTTGGAAGCTTAACTGCTCTTTTGAACCTTTCTTCAACAAATGTAGGAAAGCTACTGTGGCTGCATGGTGAGTAGAACCATTCGCTGTTTCTCAATACGCGTTCTCAAAGACGTGAATACTTTACGAACAATTTCTTGGAACGAAAGTACCAGGGAAGGAAGTAAGCAGAAGATGAGCAGGATCTATTCTACATGCTGAGAATTCCAATAGGAAAGGGAGCTTCAGAACATTAAGATGCAATCCCAACCCAATACATTTTCTAATAAAAAGGTAGGATCTGTCGGGCAGAACAGATATTTTTTAAGAGATATATCGGAGCTCATAGCTTGGTGAATTTCTTATATCAGATTTTAAAGACGATGTACGTACTTGTAATAAAATCCAGGAAAATTAATCCTTTTTCCAACAAACTGCGTTTCTTGTCACTGGATTCAGGCGGAGAGCTGTGTTATATACAGGCATAGAGAAGGTGAGTAATTGCATTATTGACGGCGATGTTGCAGGCTGATTTTGAGTGTCCTGAATCATAGCTGACGTCACTCGCCAGAAAGTGCAAATATAAACATACCTGAAACACGCTGAGGAAAAGCAGTTACAGTAGTAGACCATGTCAGAAGATTGCATATTGCCAGGCTGTCGGGAATATTATTAGAGGCTGTTCGTGGTAAACTCAGCTATTTTGAAAGACCGGCTTAAGATCTTCTTGTAGGCACATCACGCATTCTTCCACCATACGTAAAATGAACTTTGTAGTGAGCGTATTCAGGCGTGGGTCATGTAAAACTTTTAAATTATTACAAAAATATATATTTTACATATTTTCTGAATCTTCAACTTACAAACGTTAAAAAAAAGCCGAAAGCAAAATAAATAATTTCTGCATTCACCAAAGTTCACCCAACACTTCTGATTCAATGTTAACTAGTTAAGACATGGACATGCATTCCTTCTGTCGTTACCAACTTTACTGGGAACATGTGTCTGGCAACATGCCCGTTAACATATGTACATGTAGCAGCAGTGACATTTCTTAAAAGGTTGATTTCAAAAGTTCTCAAGTAACCGTGAACAGCCTATACATGCAGCCGCTCTGCGTCCCAGGGCGGAGTGCGAAACGCAGTGATCCAATGGCATCACCGTAACCGGAGAAGTGCGAGCAGAGTTACAAACGAGCCGCCTCATAGCACATGTCTCGTGCCATGATAAGGCTATCGGGGCTGCTGCCGCTCCTGTGCTTGGAGTAGTGGATGCTCTGGTCGTCACGCCACATACCCCTCTGCGCGACTCGGAATGCGACGAGCCTTCTCGGGCAAGGCCAACTGATCTACATAGCCGCTGTGTGTGTCTCCAAGTCTGGAGTCTGGAGTTGTGGATGGCTGTGAGCACCAGGTGTGTGTGTATGTGTGTATGTGTGGGTGTGTGTATGTGTGTGGTGCCATCAGAACGACTAGTGTCGACAGAGATCAGCGAGTGTGGTATGAGAGAGAGAGAGAGAGAGACTGACCGGCTCCTGTGCGGGAAAGTGGGACAGTATTCTTTAATGGCAGACATTTGATCATATATGTGTAAATAATAAGTGAGGATCAAGTTACTGCAGCTGTGTTAACGATTTTAATTAGAATTTACAATGTCATTAAATACTGCGCTCACTGATAGACTAATAAGAGAAATAGTAGAGATAGTCAGTAAACTATTGCAAATATTAGGTGTGTGACTTGTTGTCAATTTATATAATTAAGAAATAAAACTTCATTATTCTGGAAGCGCTTATGGGAAAACTTCTATCCATAGACCCATGGCGGCTTTCCCAAGTTTGTTAAGGAAACAATAAAAGGCGTAGGGAGTAGAGTGGAGATATTTGGGCATCTTTTAACATTGAGGTCTTAAGATCTAATGAACGGGAAGTGAGGGGAGAATGGAGCAGCGCCGGACTGCAAGAGCGTGGGAAATGGGAGATCCCCGAGAAAACCCGCTGACCATTTGCATCGTCCGGCACGATTCCCAAATGCGAAAATCCGGGATAGACCCCGCCAAGAATCGAACCCGATTCACTTTGGAGGGAGGCGATTAGTCCCTGATATTTGCAACTTAATATGTAGTAACGTCCCATCGCTGTGACTAGGTTGAAAACCTCCATTTACTGTTTAGGAAATTTATGGAGTATTTTGTACATTTTGGAAGAGTCCTCCGGCCGCTTTTGCAGCAGGACATTTGATATTGCTGTGACATGAGAAGCCCTCTCCCAGATACTTGAAAAGGAACATAAGATATTGGCGTGCGGAGTAGCGGTTTAAGGCGCAACAAATCGGGAAGGTGCCAGACCACCTCGCTCCTTTGTATAGGCTTTGCTATTCTCACTGTCCAATACGTATCGATCTGTTTCGCGGCAGACATTCAGTATAAATGCTGCATCACACACTCCATTCTGTGGGTTTTTATTTATTTGTTGGGTTTATTGACGAAATCGGTATTTTAAGGTGACAACCCACAAGCTATTAAACGTAAGCAGCTGCTAAACTAAATAAAAGCAAGTATTTATTTGTAATTTTTATATAGCAAATTAATGTGTCAGTCATAGTGACGGACTATCGAGAAGTTAAAATATTCTCTAACGTTTGTACTCAGAGAGACTAAGATGAAAGGTTACGAGGAGGTGAAGACAGCTTTGGTCCCAACTTAGTGCACATAAATTTAATGATTATTATTGAACGTTTGGTAAGAAGTGTATATCGCTCACATATACTATCGCCAAAAATGGTCGTAACTCTTGAGGCGTACAAAGACGTTTTTAATAGCAAGGAAACCGAAATTTAATGAAATTTAGAATTTGTGGTGATACGGTCTTCTGTGGAGATCTTTATTAGGAAGACCACGCGCGACAATTGAAAAACTCACCCTTATGACTCCTCTGAGTAAATGTGATAATATCTGCTTATCATCAGAATTCGAAACGACGATCTTACTCCTTTTAAAGCTAGGAATATAGTTGTGAAGTGTTATTTGAGTAATATTTATTCCCTTTCCTTTAGTCGTGAAATATACTGCTGCAACGTATTTTATTGTTTATGTCACTAAAATGAAACGGCCATTCAGATCTCCAAACAAAATAACTAGCAATTGCCCTAAAATAAATGTGTTATTCGGATCTTGTTTGTAATTGATCTGTAAAGTGTGTATGTTAACGACTAGTTTTCTGTCATTTTTAATTAAACAGCAATTCCCGAAGTTTTATCGCTTTCGTCGCCGTAAAATTTATTTATGCTTCTCTGGGTTCCGCAAAAGCCAATAACATCGGCGTGAAATCTGAAATAGATGGCTCGCCAAATAATTGGCGAGTCCGTTGTGGTAAGTTACCTATACACGTTCAACCAGGATTTATGAGGAAGCTAAAAAAATCCAGTCACCTTTATCTCGGAGAGAGAACCCTTCAGGAAGGGAATTCTGAAGCGCGATATCAAGTTTTGCCCCCAGCCACGGGCTGTATGGCTGGATTTCCCAAATCGACCACAAAGTTTGTTCCGACTGACAAGGGAAGATTAATTCCCCCCTATCTCTTGCCATGATATTCTTCCACCCCTCTCTCTCTCACACACACACACACACACTCTCTCTCTCTCTCTCTCTCTCTCTCTCTATCTCTCTCTCTCACGCCCATTATGAAACTTGTAACCTTTAGGAATGTGTCCGAAAAGCAAGAGGGGAAAAAAACAAGATCCGCCAGCTTTAATTAAAATAGTTGCTAACCAAGTGAGCATAATTGAGGAGAAGGAGGAATTCGCCAAGTGGTGCAGAGCGCGCGCAAAGGGAAGGACTCTCTGAACCAAACGAGTAGTTCGCGAAGGCAATGCGGCTGGCTAATTTAATGAAGATCATGGCGCAAGTCTTGTGTTATTTGGAATTCCGGCGCCTACGAGATTTGCAGGTGTTAGTTGATGACTTGCCGTCCGTCCAGAGAACAGGCAAACACTCGCATGACTTGCCGTCCGTCCAGAGAACAGGCAAACACTCGCATGACTTGCCGTCCGTCCAGAGAACAGGCAAACTCTCGCATGACTTGCCGTCCGTCCAGAGAACAGGTAAACTCTCGCATGACTTGCTGTCCGTCCAGAGAACAGGTAAACTCTCGCATGACTTACCCGTCTGGTAAAAACTTGCCTTTTTATTGTTTGGCTACCGGATGTTGCGGAGGGGAGTTTATCCTTTGGAGTAATAAAATAATTTTTCTATATGTTTTTGTAACAAAATTTAAATTCCTAAGAAAGCATGGCACAGATGTCGTATCTGTTGTCTGTATTAGTGGTATTAATTTCAAGCAGTTTGTTGTTGATGGAGAGGGTTTTATATGGCTATCTTTATGAGGTTAAATTTATCCTGACATATAAGGAACATTTTCTTGCACAGGCTGTTACGTTTAGTATTAAATCTCCATCAGAAATTCGTAAAGGGAGATCATTAAAAGTAGAATTATTTGTTGTCAAGCATAATATTCATAGACACCATTCGAATGAAAACACTTACGCCCGGTTGCACTATCGTGGTTCGGAATCTAAGATCAACACAGAAAACTGTTGCACCATTCGAGTTCAGAACTGGACTGGAGATCGAGAGGAAGTTCATTTCAAACCACTGAAATTGGAGTTCTAAATCTCGAACCAAGATCAACAGCCATCGTCGACGAATTCAGTTCGAAAATACGCCAACAGATAAGAACTACGTTCGGTTGTTTTCTTATAAAATTAAACAACATTATACGCACTTGAATATTGTTCAGTAACATTCGTACACTGCACTATTCGTTCTATCTATAGTGAAAAATACGCCTACTTCAAACACACATATAATACGAACCAACAGCAAAATTTGTCTCATACTTAATCTCGATCTCTCACTTTGAAACCAAGATCGACGAATTGGAGATCTAGAATCATGAGATCTCGTTGGTGCAACACTTTTACATTGGAACCAAGATCAAATTTAATTCTGGTTCGGAACTAGGATCATTCGATTTCGGATCGAGAAAGATGTCGGTGCAATCGGGCATTAGTCAATGGTACTTTGTTTTCTGTCTTCGTTAAGAATAAAGATGGATGGTAAGAAAATGTTGCCACATTTAACGTGACAGTACGCAGAAAAGCAAATTTGTATTGAGATGGTGTTTCCATAAACGCGGGGCATTTTTGTTAAATAATACTTTCATTTGCAGGAAAATATACTGAGAGTATTCCAAATAGTTTCTCGAAATGATGAAGTGTACTTCTCCTATAACTATGACGTTCACAGTACTTGCATACCTACATATGAATTTCCTTGTATTATTTCCCAACACAAAACTTTAAACATCATTCAGTTGAAAATAAATAAATATATATACACACACACTTAATACTGTACGTAAATTATTTTTAAAACTTATATAGCCATTCATGGGTACATTTAGCGTTATCTCACTATAGATTCAGCTTGATTTCAATTAAAGTTTTCACTTTTAGAAGCGTTATTGCACTCATAAAGAACACAGTTCTAGCTTCCCACGCACGTTATTGTCGTCCTTCGCAGGAATGAGTTAAACCATTGTCACGAAGGCGATGCACATGCACATCTGCCTCAAGGATAAAACAACAGGCAGAGAAACAATATGTGAACCACAGGAGAAGAGTAGAACATGACAACTACTGTTTTGTGGGTATTGAACATGATATACAAAAATGGGAGTTGAGTTGTTCGTCGTCTACTGCCGGGCCCAAGAAGACTTTACTATATGTGATAACCCTTTTACCGTCGAAGTTTGTATTAAGCCATGATTTTCATTTTCTTGTGTAGTAACTTTCCTCTTGCTAATTTACTGTAAGAGTTGCTTTGAAATGGAAACACTGAAGTCTTCATTACAGTGTAGGTAAATTCAGTTTTCTGTATATAATTGTATATGATAGCATGATTATTATAATTTAACTTACGTAGTTTAATCCTTTGCAAAACTATTGTAACACTGAGCAGCAGAACTGTAGCAACATAACTGCTTGCCTGGAAACTTCGGGATTTTGATTTTGATCATAAAATTACCGAGAATGTTAAAATAAATACATAAATAAATAAAAACGGAGCCTGTATTTTAAGATAAATAACCCCTAGCACCTATAAAAAACAATAATTTTTCTATTATATATACTATTATATAAATAGGTAAAGTTTGTTTGTTTGTTAGAGGTAATCTTTGGAACTAATAATCCGATTCATATTCTTTGACTATTAGAAAGTTACATTCTTCCCGATGGACATAGGCTATGTTTATTTATTTTTTTATCTTTGAGAAATTCCAATTTGTTGGAAAAAAAATAGCTACTTGACTGCTTTCTAAGCATGCTCTACCAAAACTACAGCGGACACAGAAGCCCAGTAGCTAGAGCGATTCCAGTGGGGCCGCAGTGACATAGTGGATAGTAATATATAAAGTGAGGCCGCAGTGGCTCAGTGGCTATAGCGATCTCAAGTGGGGCCATAGTGGCCTAGTGGCTAGAGCAATTCCAAGTGGGGCCGCAGTGGCGTAGTGGATAGAAATATATCAAGTGGGGCCGCAGTGGCTCAATCAGTGGATAGAAATATATCAAGTGGGGCCACAGAGGCCCACTGGCTAGAGAACTCTCAAGTGGGGCCACAATGTCTCAGTTGATAGAAAAATATAAAAAAAAATATCAACTCCATAAAACCTGAGCGAAGCGATGGCAGGCTGCTTTAACTTGCTATTACGGCAATATAATTAGATCTACGTAAAAATGTCATGAGACTTTTTTGTAGAGAATTTAATTAGGTACTAAATACAACAAACCATTTTTTCCGTAACTGTATTAGTCAAGCAAGAATTTTAAATTGTTTTTCCGTAACTGTATTAGTCAAGCAAGAATTTTAAATTGTTTTTACCTTGCTTTTAAATTTACATTTAAACGTTTGTAATATAAAAATATAATTTTAAAATAAATCAATGTCTAGCGAAGCGGGCGAGGGTACAGCTAGTCTTTAATATTTTCATATTGCAGAGTTCAATACACTACGAGTTGTTAATGGGAATGGTTTGACACATCTAAAACATAGCGGATATCAAGGGGAAAATGAGTGAGCTTTGTTTCCATAACTTTTTCACAGAGACCCTTACGAAGCTGGTAACTAGCTTAGGACTATATTTACATAACACGATGATTCTTTGATCAACATAACGGTTAACTTCTGATGTAGTAAGTAGCAAATTTAAAACGATAACATGCACTCCAGGAAAATTCCATTGGCCATCGAGGAAAAGAAATCGCACACGAAGTAAGTAAAAATACTTTACTTTTTTTTTGTTCAGAATATAATTAAATATATTATATATTTATCATTTGTATCGTTAGCGGCCCTCTAATTTGGTACTAAATTTTTGAAACAGACTAAATGTCTTTTTTCGCTAATGATATTTGACCATCATTGTTTTGACTCGCCTCAGAGAATTCTGATTCACCGACACACATTTTGTTTTCTAACTCTCGACCGAGTGAGATAGACGCAGTGGCACACTTTCGGACTCACATTCGGGATGAGCTGGGTCGAATCCCGGTCCTGCCATCTCCAGAATTTGATTTTCCGTGGTTCTGCTAGATCACTCTGGGGAGAAGCTGGACTGGTTCTTCATTAAAGGACTCGGGACAATTCCTTCCTCGTTTCTGCTTCTATGAGAAACTTGCTACATCTCTATTGGCCTAACTAAAGACTGTTCACATTGAAATGAGCTCTTTAGAAATGAACCTTTGAGAAAAGTCACTGCCTCTACCTACATATATTTTAACGGGCGCCCTGTTGACGTGCACCTGGCAAAGTTGTTAACTATGGATGGAAATTAGTTCCATGTATTAACAACGAATTAAAAGGGTTAGGGAACTATTTGTGAGAACTTAAAAAATATTTATTTCGCTTTCTGTTTTTTAATGTTTCGAAGTGTAAAAATTAGCAGATTTGTAAAGTATCACCTTCGTTAATAAAGTCACAGTTTAATTTGACCGACGCATGAACAAAGTGACGAAGCCCGTGACAATGTTAAATTTACATAAGGCGGAGGAATACACAACGTGTATACAAGTAAATCTTAAGCAGTACTTTCAAAAGTGCTCATTTTATCGTGAACAGCCTATACATGCAGCCTTACCCGCGTGTCTGCTTAGACTAGGAGTGGAGAGTGGTGAGGTCTGGGTGGTTCTTCACATCGAGGCCTTGAGAGCCGATGAGGGTGAAGCGAGGAGAGTATGGAGCAGCGCCGGAATGCAAGTGCGGGGGAAACGGTAGATCACCGAGGAAACCCGCCGACCAGCGGCATCGTCTGGCACATGCGAAAATCCGAGAGCGACCCCGCACGGGAATCGAACCCGGTAGGTGGGAGAGCAGGTAGTCTAACCACCACACCACCGCTGCCCTCACTCAGACTAAGAAAAAACTAACTTTCTGATAGAAGCGACAGCCGATGTTCTGGCTCTCCAGTATGTTCAAGTCTAGGCTGCTGTGTGAAATGTTCCGTGAAATGGCACGCGGCATTTTCGGATGGCTTTTGTGAACGGACGACAAAAATGCGCGTTTTGGAAAACTGGGCTGGCGACGCACGCGAGCGCGCATAGAGAGAGAGAGAGAGAGAGAGAGAGAGAGAGAGAGAGAGAGAGAGAGAGAGAGAGAGAGAGAACAAAAAGAGCTTTGTCGGGGGGCGGGGGGTTCTCGACGGGAAATGAGTGCATGATGACGCAGGTTTCGTCAGCCAAGGCAAGGAAATAATTAAGCAGAGTGATGCGAGCTCGCGACAGACGTGTGTCGCCTCTCACACAAGAGACAGTAGGAGCAAGTGTAAGGGGGCGCTGCGTGTCACCTCCACCTGACTACCCGTAACGGTCCTGAGGCTGCATCTCGTGTTCTCTGGCAACAGAGATGTCGAAGCCGTCGAACTGAGCAAAACACTGCCTTGCTGCGACACATTTGAAAATATTGTATCATTTGATGGACAGGCAAAGTAACGTCATACAGTAGTCGACTTCTTATCGAGTGGGAGATAAGACCACCAAACTGCACATGGCGTGTTTTGCTGAATCACCTCTATTTGAGAAGTATTTGTTAAAACATTAGATATGCATAAAATAGAGTTCGAGTATTTTATGTATGAATGCTTGCACTGTTTATGTTTGTACTCCTGTTCTAGTTTGTTGATCACCTTGTGCTAAACTACTTGTGGGCCGCTTGTGTAAGTTTTGCTGACTAGGTTTGTTGCTTAAAAAATGATGTATATATTTTGAAACCTCCTATATTTGTTTAATATTGAAACTATCTGTGTTGAAATGACTGTTTATGTATATATTGTGAGACATCCTGAATTCTAGGGAAACGGAAACTAATTTGTTTTCCGATTTCTCTAACTCAGTGGAAGCTTAATTGCCTAAACTGAAATACCAACTTTTGGCGATGGCATTCACATGTAGGCTGACTGGCACATGGATATGTAATGATCAGGTACAGTCTGATGCAGATTTTGAATGATTTTCTACAAGGTGCAGGGTCCCTTTATTAGAGTTAACAACGGCATCACCCCGGCCATTAACGCTTAGTGTCACCATAGCGGTTAAATTCTTGATATCCTTTTTGACTGAGGAAGGCACTATGGAGATGTTTTACTTTCACAGTATATCACTTCCTGTCCTGCCTACAAACTATCTGGGTAAAATCTGTGATGAGACAATTAGGCCTTATCTCACAACAGGCTTGAGGAATTTAGTGCTCGTTGTAGCCCCTAGAGTCTGCTTCTAATTCTGCATATGGATGTTCACATATCGTAGTTTAGAGCATTCACTTTCGCTGCTGCTCACACTATGCTCTCCAAATTCATTGCCAATAATAAAGCCTGCATTAATTTGCAGTGTCCTGAGGGACCGTGTTTCCATTACGCCATTATATCAGCTTTGTTTCCTGTCACAAAAAAAAACGATAGAATAACTTCATATCCAGATGCTTGCGAAGTTTTGGATACTGAAGGTCTGTCGATTCGTGTGGTTTTACAGGATATTCGAAAGTTTGAGGAGAACAATGGTACTCCTATCAATGTCTACTCTGCATGCTGACTAAACTTTCGATAAGCAAGTGGTTATCATACCAATGTGTGTTTCTCCTGTACATCATGCACATCATGTATTGGCCATTCGTGCTTGTGGTAATGATAGAAATTTGTATTTTGTTTCCATTAAGGATTTGCCAGGACTGCTTCACACTCAGTTGACTAAAAATATGGAAAAAAAAATCTCTGTGATCGTTGTCTCCAATACTTTTTGTAGTGAGGAGAAAATCACAAAACATAATGGTCTCTGTTTAGCATCATAAAGGTGTTTGCTGTACTTTCCCTACTGGGGACGACAGGTACTTGCAATTTTAGGGTTATAGCAAACAGCAAAGATTGGGTTTCATGGCCTATTGCGACACAGTTATTATTGACACCCTTCTCCACTTACCTTCCCAATGATAACAGGAGTAATACAAATATTATCAACCAATGTGTTCCATATGTTCGTAGCATTTTGTTGGTTTGTTTGTACAATCCAGCATTATCTAACTATTTTGAGTTTATGGGTGATGATTGTATGAACCAGTTAGTTGATCAATTCGTTGAATTCGCAGAGTGGGTTGCAGGAATATACAGTGTGACTTGATTGTTTCGGTGAAGCCAAAAATCTCTGTTTATGAAGCAAGGTTGGCAGCTCAGAAATGTTGTCATATTTGTAAGAAGGAACTCGGAACAGATAATAATGTGGTCGGCCATGACCATCTGACTGGTGAAATCAGAAGGACCGCAATTAAGAAATGCAACTTGAACTTCAGACTGCCCAAGAAACAACTTGTAGCTGTCTTTCATAACCTTCGAAACTACGATGCTCACTTTCTCATAAAGCCATTGGCTGAACATCATGTAACAAAACCCAAAGGAACAGTCGTAATCGAAAACCCAGGGTAGAATCGAGGTGGTTGGAATGACCCTTGAAAAGTACAAGTTCATCACCAAAGGTATTCCCAATGGGATTTACTCAAACTGCAAGGCACAATATTTTAAGTTACGATTTATTGATTCTTTTCAGTTCATGAGTGCCTCGCTGGAAACTTTGGCATGTAATTTGAAAACTACACAAATGAGTATCACCTGCTCGATGTTTCCAGACTACACCCAATTTGAATTGGCAAAATGGAAGGGAATATTTCCTTGTGACTTTGTTAAGTCTCAAGACAGTCTGATGTGCATATCACTCCCACCAAAGAACACATTTCATAATGTCATCAAAAGCGAAGGCGTCAGCAATGAGAATTACGCTCGTGGCCAAGCCACATGGGATGTGTTCTACTGCATAACCCTGCTGCACTACACCATTCAGTATTTATGTGTGGACACTTGTTGCCGGCAATGTGTTTAAAAATTTCAGGACAGTATGTTTGGCTCATTATGGTCTTGACCCTACGATGTATGTCACATCTCCATCTCTTGCATGGGACCCTTTATTGTACACGACATATACACGGCTAGAGTTGTTGACTGACCCTGTAAGTATTTTTTTGTTGAACGCGATGGTAGAGGCAGCATTATCCAGGTTTCCAGAAGGCATGCAGAAGCCAGTAACATTTACATGGGTGAAGCGTACAACCTCAGTGTGGTATCGAAATACATCTGTTATTTAGACGTAAACGGCCTGTACAGTCATACTATGATGAGCAAGCTTCCTATTGGCAATTTTGAGTGGGTCGTGGCTGATGTGTTTTCATTGTAAATGATGAGTACTGTAAATGATGAGGACACATATTTTTTTGCGGAAGTGGCTTTGTCGTTTTCATACGAATTCCACAATGTGCTATCAGATCTGCCTTTGGCTCCAGTAAATGGCATACATCCTAACTGCTTGCATGAAAAACTCCTTTTCACACTCGCACCGCAGAAGAATTATGTTATTCACGGGGAAACACTGAGGCAGTACTTTGATATATGTAGTCAGACACTACTCTGTTCATTGCATTTTGTGCTTTGAGCAGAAGGCTTAGATGAATATAAAGTACATAAAGTTTAATATTGAAAATGTGCCCAAGCTGTGAACAACTTTGAGAAATTGTTTTTTTAATTAATGAATAATGCCATATATGGAAAAACTTTGTAGAATGTCCACCAGGAAAGGGGCATCAGAGTCTTCACCAGGTATATATGTGGAGCTGCATAACTGATTGGGCGTCCTACATTCCAAGCATGACAGATCATTGATGATAATCTTGTCCTAATCTAGATGTCAAAGAGTTCTGTTACATTTAACAAGCTTTTGTACACTGGTGTTGCCATTCTTGATCTTTTCAAATTAACCCTTTACAAATATCATTATAAGTACATGTGTGATAAATTTTCTCCGCCAGCCTTGCACCTTTTACATTGCGATACCGACAGCCTCATCTATGAAATTGCCTGTAGAGATGTTTATGAAGTAATTACCCCAGATTTAAAGGTGTGGCTTGATACATCCAACTATGCACTCGATAACCCACAAGGATTCTCACGCAAGAACAAATGTTGTACTGGAGTGATGAAGGATGAATGTGCTGGCCACATCATCACACACTTTGTAGGTTTGCATCCCAAGCTTTATGCATACATTGTTTCGAATGAGCAGTGTATACATAAGGTGAAGGGAGTAAAGCCTAACATGCTCCAATCCCTCCGATAAGAGGATTATCCAGATTGCCTCGATAATTGCACCAGTGTTCAGGGTACTCAATACCAGTTCTGTTTGCGTGTTCACGAGGATTACACCAAATGTGTGACCAAAGTAGCATTGTCAGGTTTAGACAATAAGCGCTTCATTGAGCCAGATGGCGTATCGGCTTTACCCTTGTGACACTACAGGATTCCAAAATAAATTTATCTTCCCCAACACAATAATTTCAGCACCATTTTAAATATAGGGCTGCAATCACCACTGCCAGCACCCAACACTACATCCTGCTCCACACCACACCCTGCTCCGTACTGCAATCTGCATCACAGCTTTATAGATATTTCTTCAAAGCTGCTACTTTGCCATAACTGCGTGGCATTTTACATCAGAGCAATAACCCCTGTTGTCCTTTATATCACCCAGGAATTACTCTTTGCAGTGTGGGATTACATAATTTTAAATCTACATATATACAAGATATCTTGAAACTATGTGTATTTGTGTGTGGAGTCATTGTAGGTGATGGTGTGTCTGACAAATATATTCCTGGATGTGACATAGCAGACATCAACCCTTAACGCTGCAATGGATGACACCCCGAATTGTCGTTTTTTATATAGTGTATATATATATTAGTTTTAATAAATGTATATAATACCATGTCTGTGAATTACAAGGACGACACTCCGAATCACCTTTTTACTGTTTTTTTTTTTTTTGTTTTAATGTTTGTAAATATCTTTGTAATGTGACATGTTTGTGTCTATAAATGTTTGTATTAATATTAATAAGGTGTTTTCATATGTAAATATAATATTAAGAAATGTTTTTGTAGATGATTGTGAAGTTGTTGAAATATTGTAAATATAGTTTTTAAGGATGTTGAAATGTTTGTAAATATAATATTAAGGAATGTTCTTGTAGATGTTTGTGAATATATAAATATTTTTGATAGTTTGTTCAAAGTTGTGAAGTTAGATTTAATGATGATTTTGGAAAAAAAATTAAACTTTAATGTTATGAGGTAATATTGTTATTTCTAAAACTTGATATTTCATAGTTTGATTTTCTTTTACCACATTTTCAATATATTATTTTTAGTTTGAGTAATTTTTGGGTCAATTGTAATCTTTTTTTACATGATGTGAACACCAACTAGTATGAAAATGAATGAACTCTGAGAAGTAATGGAATGAGGGAGAATATTTAGAAAATCTTGTGAATGAACTCTGAAAGTATTGGAATGGTGAGACAAACTACACTATTGCTATTGGTTAGGATAACTTCAGGTAAATGGACTCTCGCCCTGCAGTGCAAGGTTTAGGAATGGCAAGCCTCACTAACTGACAATGACTTTGTCTTATAACAAACAAAAATATTAATTTTAACAAGTTTTCAAGAAAATACAAACTAATGATTTTTACTTTAACATGTAAAAGAAATTATTACTATGCCTGTGAATCAACACGTTGATGTTTGCTGTGAAGAGATATTATTCTTCGAATATATGATTACAATTTTTTTTCTCAACATTTTTAAGAAACATTATAAAATTTGCTAGATTAAGTTTTTACTTGCTCCTCAGACAGCTTCTCAGGCTATTCAGTTAGATCCTCCTCCTCCTCCTCATCCACACTAGCTGCACAATCAGCTCAACAGACTGTACCAATAGCACCACACTAGCACCACATGCTCCACACCTTGCTCCACAATCTGATCCACATGCTCCTCAGGTTGCTCCTCAGGCTCCTTAATTACCTCCTCACACAGCACCTCACACTATAATACAGTCAGCACCGATATATTGGGGTAAGTTAGTGTACTTAATAATTTTGTAAGGCTTTGCTTGAATTGTGCTTAGAGAGTCAATGAGGGTGAAGTGCATGTGACTTTGTGATGGGGAGTTGTAATTTTATATTAGCTGCACATTTGATTAATTTAAGTAAATTTTGTGTTCTATTCGGTAATCACATAAAGTGGAGATCTGTTACTTTGCTAAGGAAACATATTCATCGCATGATTAAAATCGGTTTAACTGATTTTTTCAAGTCTTTTGGTTAATGATTCGTACTTTTTTCATTCTTCGCCGAAATAGTTCGTAACTGTTATGCTATTCGAAGTGTGAATAAATTGATTCGTTCAGTAATCTATTTCAACATCTCTTTTAATTTAAAAAAAATTACTTTGCCGAAAATATTTATTTAAATACTCAGTGTGCCCCTCAGACTTTCGACCTGGCCGTGTAGCACACTCCGCATATCAATCACAAACAAGAATAATAAAAATGTCCCTTATACCACTCCTACACCAAAATTAATTCCTATATAAACAATTACAACCCACTCCTCTGGTCAATTGGCCCTACGACCTCGCAGCGTCCACACCGAACCTGCTCTGCCAATATCACCCCTAACTCTTTCAACACCAATGAAATAATAAACATTCTTTGATATCAAACAATTCTCTAATATGAAAAAATGTTTTCATATCAAAACATTCGTTAATTAATCGATTAATTTAATTAATCTCATAAATCCAGTTTATTAATATAATTTACATATTATCATTTGGCATTTAGTCCACTCTTATACATAATGCAACTTAGGCCACTCTTCCGCTAAGTGAGTCAGAATGTCCCCGCTGCCTCTACTTACTTGTCAGCTATCACTACAGCCAATAGGGTACCTTTCGCATGACGCAGCAGGCAATCAAACACAAGGCCAATTCCATATCCTCATGCGGCCAATCAGAAAACGAGCATGTCCGTGAAGAAGGAACTGTGACGTCATCTTGCATCTATCTACCGCCGTGTCACGACTACTGTTTTCGTTAACTCGCAACTGCTGCGAACCTGCGAGTTATTGTTTATGTAAGAATACATGGGAAATGTGCAGGGTTGCTTAAAACTATGAGAACTACTGATTTTTCGCGGGAAAAAATGAGTACACTGTAGGTTTCAATACTAAAAGCACCAAATAGAAGTTTGTGTATTGCCATTTGCCATTTGTGGTTGCCTTGCGTTTTCATATTTGACCGGGCCACTCAGAATTTGGCAGTTTCGGCATTTTCGGCACGGCTCCTGCGTGATTCGTGTGCAGACAATTAACATATGTCAAAAAGTAATTCAGTCAATCAAAATAGGTAAACGATCCTAGAGTGTTCTGAAATATAACTTGTCGTGAAATATTTTAGCGAAATTTCTCTACCTCTAACTATAAGGCATCTCCAATACGTTACCCTGGATAGTGTGAATCTAACCAACGTAGAGGCACATTTTCATGAGTTATTTGAGTGTATGTACGATTTAAAAATCATTGTGTTTATTGGAGTATTATTATATAGCATTTGGCATCTGATAGTGTCTTACCAGGCTTTTATGATATTTAGATTATTAAAGTTTTTAGTGCAGTATGTTACATAAATATTATTTGCACTACTAACGTTATTATGGTGTTGAATTTACACGCAGACATATAGTTTTTGTTAGAATAATTACGGACAGTAAGCTATAACATCTCTCCCGTCCTCGCCTATCCTTGAATAAGCTTTCATTAAAAAACCAGACAAACATTCGTACCTTTTTGGCTTTTGTAACCACGACCTTGTGGTTCCAGAAAAAATCTTTGTCCACCTCGATCACGGAAGTCAACTTTAGAAAGAGTTCAATGTTCATTTTGATAAAGGTATTGAAACAGAAGTTTTTCGACAGGAAGGCAGGGGGGCTACTATACAACTAGTTTAAAAAAAAATTTGGGTGCTGCTTACAGGATGTGTAGTAATGAAGGGAAAAACATTAACAACATATGGGCGCTTTAACTTCTACTCCTCCTCGTAATTGCCGGACTTGTTACGGCGAAAGGCGTATGCATTGTGTGTGGCGTGCTACATCAACACATCCCTGCAGACGTATTGCAATGATGATCGCACCAATCGCATATGCATCGTGGTTGGCGCAAATGCCTTCATATGCGTCCACTATGCGTTGCAGTAGAATATCAAAGGCGGCGACAGGTCTGCTGTATACCAACATTTTCATATGACCCCATATAGCTCATTCACGGTTATTTCCGACTTCTCTGAAGCCTTGATAATGTCCTACTTTAAGGACCAAAGGGACAACACGCCGTATTCGTGCACACTTACTTTAATAATAATTTGCGTAGGAAATATTTTATACTACGCATTGACAACACACCTATTTTCGTCCAGTTTATTTTTAAATTGATTAGAAATGAAATGCTGCAATTTATAGATAAAATATAAGTGAAACTTCGATGTAAACAAAAATAAGGCAATTTTATGCTAACAGAAGTGTAAAACGCTGGTGATAGATGACATATTTAAGAAAGAAACAAAGACGTGTCAATCATGCGGTGATTTTTCAAAGGTTTGATCCAAAAAGTGTGAAGAAACAACGAATACACTATAGATAAAAATTGATGACATTTAGGTGAGGTGATATGGCTGCTGCAGCGTATGTCAACATCACCTGCGTCCGGAATGCATACTCTGTCCGCTGGCTTTGGACGGCGATTACACAGAAACATTTTGAGGCCAATGTTACATCTTTAGTAGCAGCAAGTGATTATGAAAATTTTTGACCAGATGTACACTTTCCATTACAGTAGTGGTCGTTTTCAGAATTTAATAAAATAAGACACATTACCCTAAGTAAATAAAATTATAGGGATGCACCAACTATTGCCAATTATTTGAAACATGTGCCACTGATATTCTGGCAAAACACTTGGATAAATAACTTACGTCGATTAGCAGAGGATAACTTAGCATTATCACCATGGTTGTCCGTTCTTACGCTTACCGACATTTTTTTCTGAAGACTTTTCAAGTGTCTCTGTAATGAAACCTTCGTGAATAGGGAGGCTCTTTACTTCCAGTATCATCGTCCAACGTATCTCAAAGACAAGCGAGGTTTTACAGCAGACACGCGTCTGCCATTGCTGTCAGCAACGGTTTTGGAGGCCAAAACAAAGTTCTGCAGTTTATCAGTAACGCTTTAGGAATATCAGAAGTGTCGGCTGTCATTCAAGCAACGTTAAAAAAATATTTGAAGTTTTATGACGTCTCATATAGGCACTGTCTTACAGCACATACATGGCAGTGCATCTATGGAAAATGAAGTTTTCTAAATGCATGTAAACAACTACTGATTACCCCATGTGCAAGTAAGCGTGATTTTCGTGCCAGTTTTTAACAGATGCATAGTACAGTGCTGTCTTGGACGATGAAGTTAAATGTAGTTAATTAGCATTAGATGTCGAAGATAGTAATTTTAAAATTCAATGCTATTTCGTTTATAATTAAATTCGATCTTAATTCATTGGAGTCTGAATCACGGGCAATTCTGGACTTATTACGGCAGCTACCACTGTGCTTGTTTTCAATATATTTCAGTTGTCATTACGCGTAAGTGTTCATTCAGGCTGTTCCTGCACATTTCCTTTTCTTAATTAACACTTTTCATGCATCGTTGTTATCCTTGTGAAATTTTAACACAGCTATTTTGGTTTTTTATACTTACCATGAATTTACTGTGTTGTCCATGTTGTATTTTGTGTATATGTTGGTAAATATCACTGTTTATATTGCGGGTAACACCGAAGATTGAGTATTAAACCGTATAACTTCATTCATTATCTTGTCGGCGAGTATAAATTTTAGCTGATGGGTATGAGATTTGTTATAATTAAAATGCCTGCCATTCTAGTGGAATGAGAGAGATATAAGATCATCAATCTGTTATCTTATTGCTGTCGCTGTCGTCGGAGATTTTTGACGTGAATAAATCTTTAAATTTGCAACCACGGTGGGAGGTAATCCAGAAAATCCGATGATAACAAAATTGGAGGATACAGTTTGGCATTGCAGCTCCGAATCTATCATCTACATTCAAAATTCAATTACACCACTCGAATGCCAAAGGATCAAAGAATATGTTACGTTGAGTGAGGACTGCGAAACATCGCGCACTATCGTTGTGGAGGGGGGGGGGGGTGGAGGGTTGTCACATTTTTGAGTTCGTTTCGCCGCGTCTGATAACTTCCACGTAACTTTTGACTAAGAGAAGCTACGACGCTCGTTTGAGTTTCAAACCACAGATCTCGTCTAGATCAATCGATTGCGTGTATAAAAACATTTTTATCGCGTGGTTATGGTGATATTGTATGCGTTTAATGTAAAAAATTAAATAAAAACTAACACAATTTCGTCCTATACTCGTCAGAAAGCCAAGTCGAAATACAGACATCGTATACGGTTGGAAAGAGCATCTCAAAGCAATCCAGTGATACCCGTAAAACCCCATATGATCGAGTGAAGCGGTGCCGAGAACGTAAAATAATCATCAAGGCATCCGAGTCAACGTATTGTCCATTCCTCATTATAAGCAACTTTCTTGGAGCCCTGCTAAATATATACTTGCAGGCCCGTTTCGTATCCTTCCACCAAATGTAAACAAACATTGCCATGTGACTGCCATGTAGCATGTGTTAAAATCGCAGCATTATGTGGGCACACAGAGTAATGGGGAGTGCAATCTCCTTGCGAAAGCGTGAGATAGTAATTGTTTTGGGCCGTGGTACAATATTTTGCATTGTGCCGTGTCAAAAACACAACGGCAGTCTGGACGTTCAGATGATACACCTTTACTAACTTACCAAAACAAGGTAATACACATTAAATTGATATACCATGAGTTACTTCAAAAAATCTTTAAAATCACGCTATGAAATATTTTCGCAATTTATGACAATCACCTAAACTAAGGTAATTATTGCAAATTATTTATAACGGTTTACAAATTCTAGTGAAATTTTTCTAAGCATACCTTAAATTGAACTAACCCATGACAGTTTAGTCAATCATATTATGTTTTCTGTATTTGTACGTCCCAAAAACACTAAATTTTGATTTTGAACTGCCATGATTAAAACACTACGCTATCTAATTGTGACATACCATGATTAAAACACTGTGCTATCTATTTTTTATTTGAGGAAAGAGTAAGTACTTATAATATGAACGGTATTTCGTAAAAATATAAAATTGTAAGGTTTTTTGTAAACTAGCACCGTTAATTGCCTAGTTCGCACGTATTGGGGGACTCCGAGCTAATGGCGTCCTTACGTGAAAATTACGCGTGGTTAGGCCAAAGCGGGGGACAAGCTACGGCCAATGTGGAAAATGACTGGTTTTGGATAGTGTAAAAAAGTGCTTGTAAAATACAGGAAGATATTGAGGGTATGTTGATGAGAGGGGTTAGAGGGTATCACAACACGACCCGCGCGACGCTCTCTGGAGCTAGTGCCTCAAGACGTTGTGAGGCATACACCTCCCATGCCGAGTTGCCGACGTGCGCAGTAAGTAACTGGTGCAGATAAGAGCGCATGTGCGTACTCCCTGCCATCATTTCTCCAGCGCCCAGCTGTGACGCCACAGCGCGCATCGTGCACGCCTCCTGGCTTCTAATAGAGTGCTTGATAATACAGAGATGCAACCGCCGCTCGCATCGCAGCTGCACCACGCCAGCAGCGTGTCAAAACTGTAGAGTGATCACGCTAGCTGCGCAGAAGCAGTCTCCGTGCGACAACGTCGAGCTGCTTTTCTGCCAATACGACTGTCATAAACTTTGTGGATAGGATTTAAAGTTTATGGAAACACTGTTTATGTAAATAAGTGCTCTGAGATGTTTGTATATTTACTCTGGCCAATTTTTAATGCGATCTGATTAAATTCTGTAATCGATACGTAGAGGCACTGATTAACCCCTGGGTCCGGCTAGCAGCACCCACAGAACACCCATTCCTTCATCTTATCAGCAACACTGTTCCCCTCCATCACTCCCAAGATAAAGGAGAACAGGAAACAGGTAACAGGTTAGGGAGCTTCCATTTGCATCCCCGAATGAATTATTGTGTGGAAAACCGTTATTTGGTATTTGCAGTTTATTTTCTGCGGGCTGGGGGTAACCTCCCATAATTTTTGTCTGCAACTCGCCTCTCAACGTAAATACAACGTTTGGTTTGAAAACATACACATAAAACGTACATTAAATAACAAACGTACGTGTGCGCGTTTCACACAAATTACTTTTGAAATAATATCTTTAACATTCACTTTTGTTCCAATAAATAATGTATTAAATGCCTAAAAATATATTTCACCAATCACAAATATTATAAATATACACTAAAAGAACTAGCAAAAATTTTTAAGATATTTCCCAGACTTATACATTACAATTATTTAAAAATCCCCCAACAAGCTAGGACATCTTGTCCTACCAAAGCTACTCCAACCCTGGTTTGTCACATGCCTGAAAACCCATAGTTACACAGAAAATTACTCGCGCATAGGTTTTACTAGTATTATATCGAAATTCAACGGCCGGATTATTTTTGCTGTCATCAAATATAGCCACTGAGAAATATTTGTCCTTATCTGAAACTTGGCTGCTCCAGAAAACGGCGCCACATCGCCGTCGACTTCAGACGGTTGACCGGGTCACTGCCGGATGTGGAAACCGTGCCGGACGATGCCACTGGTCGATGGGTTTTCTCGAGGATCTCCAGTTTCCCCGCGCCCGTTCATTCCTCATCGGCTCTCGAGACCTCGCTGTTAAGAGCCTCCTATATCTCTTCGCTCACATCACTCACTCACGTACGTTGCCAATAGCCGATGTTCATGGTACATTTTATCAGCAGGCCTGACTTCTAAACCCTTGCGAATTTCTTTCGTCACTGTACGCCGCGTCTGCTAGAAGCTCTTCGAACAAGTTGAAACTTGAACACTTTGCAGTTTCCTCTTGGGTCAAGCAACTTTTCAAACTATTTTTCGTTTGTTACTTTCTCATTAATTCCGCAACTTATTGGCAGCGTCCTGGAAGATTCCAAGCCAGAAATAAACAAGAAACAAAAGTCAGGCCGCACAAAAGCCTTCCACTGCGCTAGCAAGAAACCAACGAGTATTCGACGTCTGCTGGAGTTTACAAACAAGCGTGACGTCTTGCATGTAGGTTACTGGACTCGCGAAATTTTTCCAGTTTCTACGAATAATCATATCGGATTCAGCAAAAGTCGTTAATTTTTATCATCGCCTCAAGAGTCCTGTGATGCTTGGCAACTATAAGATGTCCGGTAATTCACGAATACGGACTGCACCACACAAAACTGTGATCAAAACTAATTAGTAAATATTATTTAGTAATAAAGCGTAAGACCCTTAGTTTGCCAGAAGAACGACATTAAAGTAGATAAAATACCTTTTTCCACGTAAGCACAGCATACAGTAAAACCACACAAAACGTCACAACACGTGTTCGAAGTTTGCCTGCCCACAGCAATGCCACCGGATGCACCCATGGCAATTGCCATGTCCCAGTAGTCATTGCATGTGAACGCCATGGACTCTTTCGCACTACTCAGCTCGGCTCATTCCCTTGCCGTATGTCTTACGACCGACACCTTAATAGCAGCATTGTCACATCACCCCACCTTTAACTAATTGGAATACCACATGTTTACTACAATGGTTTCTGCACCTTCCATGTGACTTTTCTCGTTAACTAAGGGTCTTGTGCATTTTTGCTAAAGAGTATTTCCACCTGAGTTTAGATCACAGATTCGTGTGATGCCGTTCGTATCCGCAAATTACCTGACACCTATATATGATAAACTAGTCGTACTAGTGGACAAAACAAAAAACATTTGGAATCTTAGTGTTTTTACTGTGTTATTTCCAACCCCCCCCCCCCCCCCAATTAAGCTTGTCTCTGTTGAGTCGGCCTTGTGGACGTCAATCCTCGGAACGACCATAGACT
This sequence comes from Dryococelus australis, assembly GCA_029891345.1. NCBI lineage: Eukaryota > Metazoa > Arthropoda > Insecta > Phasmatodea > Phasmatidae > Dryococelus > Dryococelus australis. The sequence continues at coordinate 95,495,736 of CM057002.1, read as the reverse complement.
AGACGTCGACTGATTTTCAATTTTTGCAAATGTCCCGATTATTAGCTTCGTGAGCTGTCTGCACGTAAAACTGTCGGAAAGGTTAATGCCAGTGATTTCTTGGAGGCCAAACCTACATTATACCACATGCCAGCTCATACACTAAATAAACAACGATTTTAAAAATGGTTACAAAAATTAAATGTTCGTTTACATTTTGTTTTCCTAACATACCTGTAAAATTATACAAACTAATTACTTTTTTTTTCTGAAAGTTATTTCTAGTCATTTAAACTATGTCGGAAAGAGCGTATAAATATTTAAAATCGCACATTTATGTACGTAAAAAAAGCTCAGGAATTGATTACTGCGGATCTGCCTTGCGCTTCCTACCCCCATTTCCCCCTGCGAGGACGCCATCTCGCTTTGCCACACAATGTCCATAGATAGCCCGATAATCCCTCTTGTAGCAGAGAGGGTGCTCCTCGCGTATGATCGGAGAGAGGCTGGTTACAGATCAGGCCGCAAAGAGGCGCTAGTGCGGCGAAGAGCCTATCAGGCTGTCTGCGGCGCGGCGGCCCAAGGGGGCTCCCTTGAATATCGGATCTTTCTGGCGTTCGTGAGTGGTGCAGGAGGAGGCGGGGTGTTGGAAAGGGGGTGGGGAGAGGCTTTCGTCTGGCGCCGTCTTGGCGCCTCCGCCGGTCGCCATGGAGACGGCCCTACAGGACCGCCGCCGAATATTCCGCCGGCGTCTCTGCGTTCGATCTCTCGGCGCGCCAAAGGGCTGAAGGGGTTTGTGTGTGGGGGGAGGCTCCTCTTCGCCTCTGGTCCGCGGCGTCCCACCAGGGTGTTCCCGTCACCGCCGACAACTACTGGTGAACCCCACAAGCGAGCACGTCGGTACCTCACTACTGTACCACGTTGTTCCCTAGTTGACGCTTGGCTATGGACAGGTACTCGGCTGAGGTCAAATGGAAAACTCGCGCGTCTACAGTTCATTCACGATTATTTCCAGTTTTTCTGAACCCCGGCCAAAATTTCTGCTTCCAGGATATTCCTCCGCCTCGTGCAAACAAATCTTAATCAGGTTTATGAAACTACTGCGAAGGGACAGTGCACCGCATTCGTACGCACTCACTTCAATAATACTGTCCATAAGAACTACTGTATATACAACTAGGTATTACGAACACACATATTTTCTCTCTCTGTTTACTCATACTAATTATAAATGAAATATTAAAATTTGCAGATAAAATTTTATTAAAAGTTTAAATTAACAAAAAATAAGATGCTATTATGATTACAGAAGTATAAAACGCCTGTGATAAATTACATATTTAGGAAACTACCAATCACTTAATACATGGGTTGATTTTCCAAAGGTTTGATTCAAAAAGTGTAAAGAAATCGTGAACTGTCTGCATAGTATGGAACACTCATTTTTGTCCTTTCCTTGAAAACTCTGCTCCAATGTCTATATAAAAACAGACGATGCAATCTCCGCAGTAAAGAGTGAAGAAATTATTTCAGCCACAGTAAATGTACAGTTACGAATTCAGCCTGCTGTATTGTATAAAATTCCGATAGCAGAAGAGATGTAATATGTCTATAAGTAATCACAGTTAAACTTCGCAGTTATTACGAGTTGTTGATAATAACTATGTTTTTTCCCTATAGACAAAGTGTACAGTACATATGAGCAGATAACCTTTTCATATAGCTGCGTAGGTGAATTAATTGAAGTCATTACCATGAAGTTGTCACAGATAGTTTGGCTGCTCTAATGAATAAGTAAGATTTGAGTCAAAGGTATGATTCCCGGAAGAGTGAGCGACAGTGTGAACGTTGTACCAATGCAATCGTAAAAGTAAGCAGTTAAATTACTTAGGCCTATACATATGTCGATACAAAAGTACTCATATATATATATATACACACACCACTACCTATACTCAAGAATTCCTTAATTTCCAATAAAATGTGCATAAAATCTTGCAGATTTAAAATTACAGAATTTCAACCAAAATTTTTCCATCACTTTCGTGGGTCAACAACTGCTTTTCTACTGCGTGAGTTAGCCTTGCGTGCGAAGGTTTTTCCAAACTCTCGTAAAAAGGTCATCATGAGACAAAATGGAAAGAAATATCGGACTCTGGTTGTATTTCATAGCCAGTTCGGTTTGTATTCCTAAGGACGTCTCACTTAACTACAGAAATTAAACGAGCCTGAACTCTCACCTTGTTACTGTTTTAAGCGTGGAAATAATTTTTCCTGTCTGCCCGTGTGTCTCCATTTAATCATGTTTACAAAAGCTTTGCGTTGTTCCAAGAAAACAAATATTTAAAGAAACTGCAGCAGTTCTTTTTAAATGCAGGCAATTTTTGTCCGTAGCATATCTTAAGAGTTATCTAAAAAGAAAACTGGTCCTCATGATGGCAGCTAAAACACTAATAACTGTGTCTCGTCGTTGAAGTGGAGAATTGCGTAATTTAAATTGTTTTTGGATTAAGTCGTGAAATTTGCTAGATTTCATGTATAAAAAGTGACAGCAAAGATCCTGTTTCGCTTGCCAATGGTTTTTTTTTTTTAACCTGAAGTTCTTAAACGAATTTTCTTGTGGGGTGACTTCTAGGAAAATATTTCTGTGGGGCTGCCAGACGCCTTTCTTAGAAGAGGCACTTCAAGAAAGAAATACTTCTAAAGGCCTCTTCACACGCTCAAAGTTCACTTCAAATTTTCTTCGAATTGAAAGACTTCAATTCCTTGAATGATGTGTTACGTCACTCGGATGTAATAATCGTGAACGTTTTCTCTTTCAAGTTATTTAATGACTCAAATTCCATCAACAATTTTTGTTTATAACATGTTCTATATTCTTTTGAATTCAATTTTTCAGTTAGAACGCCAGATTTTCAAAACAGTTTAAATATAATTTTTAGTATCTGAATACATTAATTTATTCACATTTAAGCTAAAAAAGTATTTGCGTATAAGTTATTTATTTCATGCGAAGTAAATATTACATCTTAGAACAAAATATTTGCTTCATTTTGACCAATTATTTTCGCATAGTACATGGTTTGTAGGGGTTCAGAAAAAACCAAACGTAATAAAAATTTTTAAACTAAATATTTTCAGAAAATTTTCATGTCGCTACTTGAATATTTATAGAATTCAGCTGCATGTGTGATAATAATTTCAAAACTTTGAAGTAATAATTCAATTAATATTGAATGAAACCATTGACGTGCACGTGAATACTTTCTTTATTCAATAACTTGAATTCAAAAAAATATTTGATCTTGTAAAATGACCTTAAGAGTCGAAAGTCACAGAATAGGAAGGTCTACAGAAGTTGACTGGCGTAGCAATACATTTGTTGTAACATTGCCTGTGTTGTGCTCTGCTAAGCATAATCATTAGTGCAGAAACGAAGGCACAGGGTTTCGAAACACAGTACTACCAACTAGTGAAATATTTTCCCAAAGTCATTTACGTATATATTGTATATCAAATCTAGGTCAGCACTGCGTTATTGTATAGGCTCCTTTGCTTTAGGGTGATTTTGACAGTGCGTACTTGATGGCAGCTGTGCGTTTCTGTGACATGCGCGATTCGTTATGTGTGTGGCATGTCCTGCAGCACTGGAGAGCGGCAATTCAGTGTGTTCAAGTAAAATTGAAATGGGAAACAGCACTTGACGGAAGCGGCAGGTAATCAACTGTTTATAGATATGGATATGCAAAATTCGCGTTATCTGACAGTTAGCTACATTTGTGCATCCTATACATATACTAGTCAGTGCCATACTTCTTTATTGGCTTTTCTAACTTTGAAGATAATTTTTTTAACCTTGTTTGACGTGATTGAATCATCCTGTTTCTGTTGTTCGTTGTTTCCCATTGGTTCAAAACCGTATCTGAGAAACGAAACTAACTTCAGCCCATTAATAACAGAAATGGAAACGTTCAACTGTTCGAAATCTGTTTGGTTCTAAAATAATACGCGAGAGTCAGTGGCGTGTGGTGAATTGTTGCAAGGTAAGCCGACGTTAGCTGTGTGCTGTACCCTGTTGCTTGCTAGTTTACACTTCCACCACTAAAACGTAGCTCGGCAGGTGACGCCACACGACGTGTGTAATGGGTCCATTGCTTACTCGTTGTGAGTGGTCGAAATAAATTCAGTTTCCAGGCTCCACAGCGGTTATTGGTTCCTGTTGCGTGCACCGAGAATGTACAGCAGTGGGCAAGGACTAGCTTACCTTGCAACAGTTCACTACACGCCACTGACTAGAGGATATATATGAAAAACTGAAATGTTTAACAGAGCAGTTAAATATTTAGCAAACTGTCGATACCTATTAGACGTAAAAATAAAATCAGTCGCATATTGTTATGTTAAGCCCTCTTAACGTACAAACTATTACTTCCTATCTGATGTGGGGGTTTACTGAAAATGAATAACAAGCAACCAATTACTCTTCACAAACCCACAGTTTTATTAATTCACAAACGATAGGGAACTTCTATATTATTATTCACGGATATTCGTATGAACACGTTATTCCAAATACCAGTTGATACTTCAACCAATAGTTAATGCTGACGGCAATCTATTGCGTTAATGTCCTCCTGACTTCATAACGCCGCGGCCTACGCTAAGGTCAGACAGTCCCTCCTAGTATTTATGTAGGGTTTTCACTCACCACTTTATTAGTATTGAAGACACGTTCTCTCCGACTGCCTGTGCCCTGATTACAAACTTCATATATCGCAAGATTCGGTTCGCTGAGAAGCCATTTTGCCTTTGTGTTGTGTAGCGCACTCGGAAGATAGCTGAGTATGGACATCTTTTGTTTCGTTATCGTACCGCAAATGTCGGAGTTTGATGACGTCGCAGCGGTGGAAATCGCAATACGTGAGTACGAACGTGTGTTTTGTGCCAACTGTGGTCAGCGGTTCACGACGAGTACGATTGTCTGTCGAGAAATGATAATAAACACTGCACGTCATTTACTTCAGGCTAATTGATCAAGAAAATACACTCTAATATGTTGTAAAACACTTTGAATTACTCGCAACATATTTATGTAGTTGCAGCAAGACTGTGGCGGGTACTATACCCGCACCCGCCACTTTGTTTACTAGTGTTTACTAGCTATGCATGCAGCTAATGGCCAGGGTGTTTTTTCAAAGATTCGTTCTCATAAGTCTGTTCCAGTCGTGAGTGGACTATGTGTAGATTATTGTTGGGTGATTACTGCAGTAGCAAGTGTTTATTGTACCACTCACCAGATGTCGCGCTCGGTGTATTCGTGTGTTCTGTGGCTTCTGAGATTTTCGATATACGTCGAAGTTGAACGAAACGCGTACCGCATTGCAGTTCGTAATCAATACATTCACTTTGTGTTTCGTTGTCTCCGAAGCCCTGGGCCCCGCCGAACTGCATTGACCTCGGCCGCGCCTCGACGTCGCGGTGTCCTGGTGACCTCCAGGGGTGGAGGGGGCGTCATCGCAACACCCTCGTATATATACGTGCTCCCATTGTCCTCTTTTCTTCCTGCCGACCCCTGTTTAGGAATTCTTATCCCAAACACCGCACACTGCACCTCTTCTGTTCGCTTAAGGCCTCGACGCCGCTGCTATGTTCTATCGTCAGCCGGGGCCGCGGTCGTATAGCGACTAGAGAGCTCGCATCCCACCAAAGCGAACACGTTTCGATTGCTGGAAGGTACGATCCCGGATTTTTGCACTTGGGAATCGTGCTGGATGTTGCCACTGGTCGGCGGGCTTTCTCGGGGATCTCCAGTTTGCCCCGCTCTTGCATTCCGGCGCTGCTCAATTTAAGTTGCAAGAGTTATCAAGAGAGAAAATATTAGATGCACAGGTGTAAAAATATAATTCAAGAATTCAACCCCAATAATATAATTTCATGTAAGAGACATTACAGAAGATGTTACAGACAGAAAGGTCTTTTTAAAGGTACTTCCTTGTGCTGTGTTGTTTTAAAAAAATTGAATGGAATGAATTTGTACATGACACATGACATAGATGGATGAAATAATATTCCTTTTTTTATCCAATTTATGTTATTTTCCGGCTGTATTAATATCTGAGCGAAATTGGCTTCTGTTATTAATATTTTTAATACTTATTGGTTGCGTAACCTTTTGTTGGCTCATAGGAAATATGATAATATAAAAAAAAAACATGTATGTTTAGAAAACTTCTTTTATTGTTTTATTGTTGAAGGTCATATTGTATATAGTAGAAAGTTAGTAAAATATGGAGTCATATATATTAATTAAAGAGGAATACACATTGTGAAATTTAAAACAATGACATGATATTAGATTCCCCAGATCTCCACCCCAGCCGACTTAGCCGTCAACCGCAGAGCAGCCAACGCAGACTGTGGGCGGGCGAAGACCTACATGTGCAACCCTCTCCTCTCCCTCACTTGTCTATCAAATGACGCACGCCACTCGTGACGGGATGTGAGAGTCGCTGTCAGCGCAGAGACTCCAGTCAAATGGGACGGAGGGGAACGGCTCATGCTATTATTGGGGGGGGGGCGCTTCTGAGCCGCAAGTGGGTGAAATCGACTCCAATCCACTGTTTTAACTCCACCCTAGTAAAGGGAGCAGGGAGAAACGTGCCAAACCCTCCTCTGAGGAGCTCTGTGGTACCGTTATGTTCGCCCATGGAGATTTGTCCAGTAAACAGAAATGACAGGAAACATATACCCTACATGTTAAAAAAGTTGCAAAAATCTGCATGGTGAGGTTTAATGCCATTGTTCTCACGAAGCTCTGAGTGAATAAAGTATTTTGGTCTCAGACATGAATTATCCAGTGTATGTCACAAAATAAACAATTCGCTTACGAACAAACTATTTTATGAGGAGATATTGTAGATTGATCACAGTTTTGCTAGCGAGCTCTGTGACCTCTGTATTTAAGGCAATACGCTCCAAACACTATGTTTCGAGTTCGGCTTCCGGAAAGCCATGGAAGTCTGTGGAGTTGATATACGTGTGTGAGATAACATGTAAACAAGCCACAAGTGAGCGTACTGGTATGCGAATAGGAGCGATTATAAGCCAAACCAGCTAACACTGTGGTCTTTCTTGCGTAAGATTTTCATAGCCATTTCAGTTCCATCTTTAAGTGTCAATAATGTGCATACCAGTTGCGCAGTAACCACTTTCTACATTTGCGGTACTATAAAGGAACTTCTTATACCACTTTAACTGTCAAAGCCACTTTCTACATATGCGGTACTATAAAGGAACTTCTTTTACCACTTTAACTGTCAAAGCCACTTTCTACATATGTGTTACTATTAAGGAACTTCTTTTACCACTTTAACTGTCAAAGCCACTTGAAATGCACTAAAGGTTAGAACACTGTTTACATAAATACTGTACTTGATTTAAATGTGATTAAGTTTACTTACGCCTAGTATTAATGTAAGTCAGAAATACGTGTGTAGTTGAAAAATTAACTTGAACACACTTCCATGTAAGTGTTCGATCACATATTTTCGGCAGTTCTAATGTCAATCTGTATATTAATGTTGGGGAACACATACAAAATAAAAAATAAGTCTACCTCATATGTAGTGTGTGGTGTTATCAGCTCCAAGGAAGAAGGCCTGCAAGCTGCAAAACCCAGCTGTTATCGAATTGATAAGCAGAACTGGGCAACCAGTTATAATACCAATTTGACTTTCGCTGCATACCGCACGCATTTTAAGGGAACTGCCTACCGGCTGGCAGTTGCGAAATTTAAACAGGAAATCCCACGTTAAGGAAATTTCGCGCTTCGGTGCATTAATTTTAGAGATAGGCGTTTCAAACAAAACGTATTCTTTGTGAATTTTTTTTGGAGAAGTTCCCTACAGCGGAGATGCTTCCACAACATGTATGGCCTGTTTTAAAATTTATGTTTTACAAGAAAGTACATGCTGCTATTCTATATTGAAAATATACGCTCTTAGGGATCTTCTCCTAAAAATTCGCGAATACATGTTTGTTTAAAGCGCTTATCTTTAGAATTAATGCACTAAAGCGAAATTTCCTTAACATGGGATTTCCTATTGAAATTTCGCAGCTGCCAGTCGGTAGGCAGTTACATGAAGGCGTTTTAACCACCGATTCCTAGATTATTATTTATCGTACGCAAGTAGCTATATTCGTGTGTCATAGCGGAGTCAGAGACTGTGACCGGAGACCCATAACATCAGTTCTGTGGGTTAGTTATTCTTTAAAACACCCACCCGAACTGTGCAAAAGAAATTATCCAACACAGTTGCGTATATGTAGCAACAACCACTGTTCTTACTTATTTTCGCTCCACATCAGATACCTGACTGATCGGGCAATGCACGGTTAGATTTTTGTGACGTTTCGTTTTGTTTATTTTCGCTGTTGTAATTGCAGTTCAACATTTTTCAGCTAAATATATCATCTGCATTATCATATTTCAGTATCGCTTTCAAGATTCTTAAGTAAGGCATACCAAAACTCATAGCTTTAATTTTTAATTTAGTTACTCACATTTTGGAAAATGAATTTCAAGAGATATGGCCTACTTTCGTGGGTGTTATTAAGAAAAAAATTTGTATGTGCATGGTAATTTTTAATCCTTTTTAACATGTATGAAATTTTTTTGTTTTGTTGTACAGGTTTGCACGTCATTACGTAATCCACAGAAAGTAAGATTTTTACAATACGGAAAGTCCGTGGTTGCCCTGAAAAATAGCTAGGACACACTAAAGCATACACTTTTGTGTGAAAAAGTGCTCATTTAATTAAATATGAAATAACTTATTTTGAGAGTACTTTATATTTAATACAATTATTGGTTAGAGCAAAGTGAACTTCAGTAACTGCGACATAGCAATTAGAATAATTTAATATGAACTATTATCGTAAAACAATATTTACAAGAAATTAATGGGAATTTTCCTCATAGATAGCTTTTGATCCAAAAGAGAAACTAAGTTTTATGAGTCCCGCATTTCATGTAAATCTGCACTCATTTGACAGTTAGTTAGCATCTTATTATAGTCAAATGGCACTGTGCCTGATTTTCACGTTTTAATTTGGCGTTATAGCATGTTGCCTTCGAGAATTTATCGTGAAGTGTTTATAACTTTTTCTTACGAGCTTCAAATATTTCCTGCTAATCAAAGCAATAAACATTCCGGTTTCCAGCTACACAACAGATTTAATCTTATTTTAATGACTTTTGTTGGCACTCAGGTTAAAAGATAGTGTAATTTGTTAGAAAGTAATTTTCCTGTTTATCTCTGTCATTAGCTAAGGTGAAAGAAGATTGAGTCTGCAACATCTGTTTGGCCTCGTGGGGCACTTTAATGGCTCAGAGGTTACAGTCTAAAAATTATGATTTTCTTAAACTGTTTAGCTGTTGGTTGACAAAATATAGCGGTTCTCAGCAGAATGCGAGTTCTTAATGTGAGGTTTTGTTGGCCTATAAAAACAAGTAGTTTCATTAACGTACGGTGAGTTACACTAATAGGCCTCGTAGCAGGATTTCTTAGCACTTTTTCTCGAAATGTTTTATTTCCCTTATAGAAGTTATTTTGCCCAAGAACGTAGAATTACGATATAACAGAGTAGCAGATATTTAACTTTTATTACAACGACTACAGCACCAATTGTATTTTGAATGAAATTAATCCACTCATATCTTGACTATTACAGAATATTAAGCTGAAGTATTTGTAGAAATTTCTGACTGTTTTGCTTTCGTTTATCATTTGAAAAGTTATGCATTTTAATGTAAGGAATACTGAGTGACGTTATAGGGTCAAGTAACAATGTTCATTTTGCTGCCCTAAAGCATGAAGATTTTATCTAAAAGCATACCCTGTAAATTTTTCTTCGTAAAAATGTCGTGTTTTTCATTGTATCCTTAGTATATACATTACTCTTTATGACTCGTCTACATTCACGATATAAACAACATTAAATGTCGATGACTTTATTATCATATTGTAAAATTTGTGTTTTAATTAAATGATATAGACATCCAATAAATAAAAACCTACTTGAAAATATTTGTAGTCGTACTAGGGAATTGTTTTATAGATTAAAATTTAGAATATTGTTTAAATGAGGAAATGTGTACTTAGCGACTTTGCAGTAGTGTTAAGGCACCTTTACACAAACAAATTTGTCTTCAAATTGCCTTCAGTTTTTGCGAACGTCATAATCGCTGCCATTTTGTTTCTCAATTTCTTGAATATCTCGATTTACTTTAATATTTTCGTTTTGAACATGTTCTATATTTTCTTGAATCCATAATTCCAGTCGCCGCTCACAGCTTTTCTCACTATATTAACGAAATTAGTCTCATAAAAAGATAACATACCTTAAATGAAGAAAAGTTGTTGTGGTTTAACCAATTATTTCTGTCTTGCATGAGTCTTGTAAAAATTTAAAGTTGGTATTTTGTAAACTGGTCTCATTATAGAGTATGTAATAAATTTTCATGTGGAGACTTGAAAGCTTATTGAATGCAATTCATTGAAAGGCAAATGAAGGATTTTTTAGTTCTATAAAAGTAAATTCAAGTAATTTAATTCAATAAATATTTGACCGTGTTAAAGGGCCCCATATGCCCGGTTGCACCATCGTGGTTCGAAACTCGATCCGGAATCGGATCTAAGATCGACACAGAAAACGGTAGACCCATTCGAGTTTGAGCTGGACTGGAGATCGAAATTAAGATAATTTAGAAACACTGAAATTGGCGCTTCGAAATATAGATCCGAGATCATAAGCCATCGTCGACAAACGTAGTTTGAAAATACGCCAACAGATAGACCTGCGTTCGATGGTTTTCTTGGGAAATTAAAACATCATTATACGCACTTGAATATTATTCAGTAAAATTATTATTATAATAATTCACTTAAAACATATGAAACATCGCACATCTAGGTCTATCTATAGTGAAAAATACGCCTACTTCCATGACGTCATATATTACGAACCAATAGCAAAATTTATCTCATACTTAATCTCGATCTCGCACTTTGGAATCAAGATCGACAAATGGAGATTCAAAATCATGAAATTTCGTCACGCAACACTTATACATTGGAACCAAGATCAAACTGGATCCTGGTTCGGAACTAGGATCATCGGATCTCGTATTGTAGAAGATGTTGGTGCAACCGGGCATTAGTGATACTGTCAGCCTGCTGTTTCCAACAGGGGTAGAAGTCGTATAGTCACGTGGCACATCTGAATTGCGGGTTACAGATATATCTCACTCCAAGGCGCTCAAGGCCTCTAGTTTGAGACGAAGGACTGTGTCGTAACTAAGGAACATTGAGCTGGAGCCATCGAGTCCTCCCCCCAACCCCGATTCCCCTCCCTCCCTAAACAACGTCATCACTTTTTCAAGTAAAGGACCTGCGAAATAAGACATTCCTGCCTAAACACAATACTTGAAGCACGTTACAGTCTCACCCGATGTTTTAATACATTACACAGATGTGTGCGTTTACATGTTTGCATTTGTTACATGCGCGTAAATAAAATAAAGATGTACTCTCGTGTATGTATGTGTACTGGTGAATATTGGATCCTTAGCTTACTCAGAAGATATTTTCCTAGTTTAATATTGCGGAGCTTCCAGTTCGATCACCGGCAGTAGCACATTGAATAAAACATTTAGATAGAGACTTTTTATGTGTTAATGTTAATAACATCTCTGTTTAGTGTAGATCATTTTGGCAAGGAATATCCGTAATTTAATTCCTTCGTTTCGTTTCGCCTATTCTCTAACTCAGTTTCACTCGACTCAATCGGCACAAGATACAATCTGGGTAGAGAAGCGTCAGTGAATCATGTGTGTTTACTTCCTTGTCTGTACGTTTTCATGACTTCATGTCTAAGGTTCTCTCCTGCAATAGAAAAATTTACCCATTATATATTTTCCACTTGGCGGCAGTAGTACGGGTCCTAGATCAAAGGGGATGCCACCTTTTTTGATTGACCTAATTATTTTGATATCAAAGGACTAATAAATCGATTGAAAGGGTTAATAAAAAGGGATAAATTTATTGAAAGCGTTAAATGTATTTAAAGGGATAATTAATTATTCGATAAATTTTTTTTCTTGAATTTGTTGTTTTGTATAGTCGTACTTCTTTATTTTATTTTGTGTGAAGCTCTGGTACGTGTGAACCTTGTGAACTCCGGCACAAGACTGAGGTGCGGCGTGTTGGGGATGGGTATATATGTGGTGAGTTTTGTGCAAAATTGGCTTAAGTGAAATTTCTTTTCGTTAGGTAGTCATCTTTCTCGTATACTATGTTGGTAGATAGGCGACTTTGAAAGATAGTACTATTCGAAATGCGATTAAACGTTAGAGAATTTCAGAGTGTTGTACGTATGAATAAATCAAAAGCATCGAATCTCAAATTTCAAATGACTACGTGAATAATAAGTGGTATTCCGTGACTCTCCAGTATGAAATTAAACGTAAAGATATGTATTAGTCTACCACAAGCTGTGTGCTAGGAATATAATTTGCACGAGAGAGAAGTATAACGAACAAACACAACTATGTGAATATGACAATTATGCGAGTGAGCAGTATGGAATTAACTATCTACAAAAAAAATGTTCCTATAAGTTAAAGGAACACAGTAACAAGATATATGACAGTACTTAACGCCTCTCGCACATACCTTACATGATACACGTCCGTCTACCTGTGAGACTGGTGAGGAGGAACTTTAGATACGTAATCCGCACGTGAAAAGAAATTAGCTGATTAACACGTGTAGTAAAATTGCACCTCTCCCAAAACACGTCTGTCCGTCTGCGAGCTCAGTGAAGCACTGAGTCGATCTTATGTCCAGAGTCTGGCAATATATATGTGGAGCGCGTTCGGAGGCTGACAAGCGGATAAGGTTATATCTACTCGGAAAAGGATGTGAATACGATTTAGTTGACAAATGGATAAAAATTATTTTTACGATGCACATACTAATATATATATATGACTAGTTGTATTTTAAAAATACACAGTGGAAAACACATTATATCACTGTTTAAATATTCGCAAAGTATGTGAATAACATGTAGAATCTATCGCCGAATTCTCTGAGAAATTTTCGTTCAAGTAGGTTGATAACTGCGAGTGTGAGGGCAGGGGAAAGATGAGAAAATTTAATTCCAGATGTAATTTTTATGTACATTTGAGTTTATTTAGTAGAGTTGAGAGGGACATACAGGTGAACCACCAAAAGTGGCTACTGCTGTATATGGAAGAAGGCCATATCAATAACACATAGCCTGGCCCTCTTTTTACTGTTTAAATATTCGCAAAGTATGTGAAAAACATCTCGAATCTATCGCCGAATACTCAGAGAAATTTTTGGTCAAGTAGGTGCATGAGTGTGAGTGCAGGGGACTGAGAGAAAGTGTTTGAGAGAGAGAGAGAGAGATAGAGAGAGAGAGAGAGATGGAGGGAAGGAGAGAGATAGTGCTCCATCCTCACCTCCCCTTACTTCACTCTCACCGGCTCTCGAAGCCTACATTTTGCTCTCTCCCCACATACTCAATTCTCGGCTATGTGCTAACTGGCTTTATACACAAGGTTTTAGAATGACTCGTCGCCATAAAACACGTTGCTATTGTCAAATTATTTTCCTAAACATATTAAAATTCCCTCAAAAATAATTTTCTTTCTTTATAATAAATAATAATAATACAACTATAACGTGATGAGGGAATAAAGTGGTGTTATGTTTCTCTGTTTTCGGCATGCTCTACGTATGTTATGACATTAATTGTACTACTGTGGAAGAAAAACAGTTAGATTCACTTTCTGTATCGTTAATGAAAAGACCGGTTTCAATGGAGCAGATATCCCAATACATCATCTAAATACAGGTATTGGTAGAAACCAACTATGGCGGGGGGCGATATGGCCTAAGCTGAGTGATATTGAATCGTCCAGCCGGCTTCCATCTAGTTCGGCAAGCTCATAACAATTCTGATGTACAATATTAATGATCTTGAACGGGCCTTCAAACAATAAACACAACTTGCGAGTAACAAAATGCCACTGGGCACTTATTGGGTTCGTTTGCTTCAACACTAGATCGTTGCAACGAAACTCTTTCTTTTTGCTCAACTTATAATACCGTTTACGACTCTCGCCTGACAAAAATAGCCTCTTCTTTACTAAGTCAATTAATTCAGCTTTAAACTTCTCTGGGTCCTCACTCACTGTATATGCACAACAAGCAGTGGAAAACCTTTCAATTCTCTTATAATACTTTCGACAGGGCTACCAGTTAGTATTTCCCAGGGAGCTACGCCTGTAGAAGTGTGTACAGTATTACTTATTACAAATTCGACCAGATGAAGCTTATCTTTCCAGCTCTGCTGACAATTATTGCAGTGTAACTTCAACATAGTTCCTATTGTGCGCATAGATCTCTCGACAGGATTACTTTGGGGATGCCGAATTGAAGTCAACGTAGGCAAAATATCCAGACGTTTCTATCCTAATTGCCAGGTCTCACCCGTAAACTGCGTTCTGTGGTCGGACATTACACACTTAGACTTGCCTACCTCAGCTACGTAAGACTTGAGTTTCTGCAAAATAGTAGCGTCGCTGGCTTGGGTGACGGGGTACAACTTGACATACTTAGAAAACAAATCCACAACAACAAAAATATACTTGATATTAGCCCTCGATCGTGGCAAGCGCCCATAAATGTCTACTGTCGATAACGGAGCATCCGGCAAAAGAGGCTTCATCTCTCCCTGTAGGTTCTCTTTCGGATGATTTCATTTTTGACATAGATCACACATCGACGTCGCCTCTTGTATTGTCTTCAACATCCCTGTCCAGAATACGTGCCTTCTTAAGCTTGCGTGCAGTTTACTGGAACCAATATATCCCAATGCAGAATGAATTTCCACTGCTACTAGTAGCCTAATTTTCTCTGGAATCCCATGCTTTCATTCCAGCTCGTATTTCGTGATCCTTTTCCCTTTGATAGAACAAGATACCTTCATTTGACATACGATAGAAGCGGCGCAAACCTGTCTCTGGTGGCAAATTTACTAATTTATTTGCAATTTTCTGCCACCAAGGGTCTTCCTTTTGCAACTGGGGTAAAGACTGCAATAACTCTTTCAACTCCTGACTGGACCATAGCACAGACACATTCGCTTGCGCGACAATGAACTTCCTTAAATTCTTAGATGGGCTAGTCCAATCTGGCTCAGCATCTGGTATCCGGCTCAGGTAATCTGCAGCATCGTTATTGGTGCCCTTAATATATTGGAACTCGATGTCGTACTCCTGCAGGAAAAATTGTCACCTAGTTAACCTGTCGCCAAATGCTCGGCTGGTCTTCAAACAAGTCAAAGCCTGATGGTTGTGAGAAGCTAAATTTTCTCTCCCAATAAGATGTCTCTGAACGTCTGTAGTGGTATAATTCCTTTCGGTGCTGTTTAACGTGCGACTCACCACAGCAGTGGTTTTCTCATATCCATCATCGTCAGTTGGAGCTAACTTTACCCCCAGTGTATATGAAGAAGTGTCGGTGTAAAGCAATAATTCTCGGCCCTGAACCGGGTGAAACATCACATGATCTTGTAAGAAAATTTTCTTGGGTCTGTCAAATGCTTTCTGGTAGGCCTCCTCCCATATCCAATTAGTGTCTTTCTTTAGGAGAGTGAACAGTGGAGCAGAAATACTAGATATCTTAATTCAGAAATTCCAGTAAAACCCCAGAATGCCCAGGAACGCTCGGAACTGCCGTACATTGCGGGGTACAGGGAACTCTGTAATTGCTTTCAGCTTATCTGGAGCCGTGCGAATACCTTCTTGAGCCAACACATGTCCCAGAAAAGGAAACTCCTCCCTACGAAACAATGAATTCCTGATCTTAACAGTCATCTCTGCTCTTTGTAGTTTCACTAGTACCACATGTACATGCTGCATGTGCTCCTAAAGATTTGTTGATGTTACAAGTATGACATCGACATACTCCTTGACAAATGTTTTGCACTCTTCCCGTAGAGTAGCATCGAGGCAATGGGTAAATTCTGCAACTGCGTTGCATAACCCAAAAGGCATTATATTGAAAACATACTGGTGGTTCTTGAAGAGAAATGCGGTATACTGTCTGGACTCAGCTGATAATGGAACCTGCCAGTAGCCACACTTTATGTCAATAGTAGTTAGGTATTTAACACCCTGGTATAGCCGCAACACGTCCCTTGTCTGGATTGGACACTCACGATCCTTAATAATTATATTATTTATGTTGCGCGCATCAAGACATAATCGTACTGAGCCAGCTTTCTTCCATACACAAATCATTGGGCTTGCGTAGGAACTTGCCTCTCTCTTAATCACGTCCTACTCTTACATTAAGCACAAATACTCTTCCGCTTCACTCAAATATTTTGTGGGTATCGGGTAGGACTTCTTATGAAATATTGCGTTATCCACAACGCGTATCTTAACCTCGTAAAACTTGTTTCATTAGGTGTTTCCGACATGCACATACTATGTTGAGTTAGCATATCGAATAGTTGCTGTTTCTGTGCATCACTCAGTCATACAGCTGCCATAACAGCCCTATAAATTTCATCGTCAATACTCATTGAACTGCAACCGACAAAAGCTGTAGATACATTGCAAGTAGGAATGTCTGTATGCAAGGTCAGTACTATGCCATCTGGTGTTTGCCATCTCACTGGTACAGGAATTTGTTCTGATTCTGGGGGTGAAGCTATTAGCCAGCTGCCAAAATTAAGTATGATGCCATACTGTGATAGAAAGTCGGTACGCAGAATGAGGGGTTTGACAAGTCCCTTAACAATTAGCACATTCGTCAGCTTTGCCGAGCCTAGTTCGTCTATAGAAAGTACTGTTTGCTTTGTTACCATCGGACTCGCTCTAGACATAACCCCAATGATCTTTAATCTTGGCACAGGCAAAATGGGTAAGCGATAATTGCAACTCTGTATTTCACTAATTAGGGCTTCACTTGTGCAGTTTACTTCGGCCCCACTATCCAATAGTGTCGGAACAACCATACCACAAACATACAATGGTACCTCTGGACATAAAGATACCCTGTTATTCTGTGAACAAGTTTCACTCTCGCATAACAGAAACTCACGTTCCTTCTCATCCATGCGTAAAATTAACCACTTTGACTGATTACATTCAGTTTCAGCATAAAATAAATCCGTGCAAACCTCTGAATCTATACACATTAATATTTCACTTTCTACAGGTACCTCCTCCGAGAATACCTGGGTAGGCGTAGGGAGATGAATTACGCCGACCCGGTCTGGTTTAACGCTGGCCCTTGTGTTGACGTCTTACCAGCATCTTCCGAACCTCTGGTGAACTTCCTGGTGGCGGGAATGCAAGGGCACATGGGTTCAAACCCTCGTTCCTGCGAAAGTATCCCATTGCTAACGAGTTTTCATTATTCTGTGTGAAGTAAGAGCTTGGAGGTTGGGGTGGTGGCAAATTCATAGCAGGCGATCGATGCCATGTCATACTATTACTAGCTACCTGGCGTTCTTTTGAAACAGTTCGTAGCTTCCCAATCGGGTTTCCAGTCCAGGAATTATTTTCCTTACGAATGGCGTTACCATTAGGCGGAGTGTTCGGCCTTGACTGACTACTAGGATTACCTTTAACTGACATCGCATATTCAGTTCTGTCCGTGTGAACATAGGCATTGGGTTTCGGAGTGTCGGACTTCCCTTTCTTCGACCTCTTTCTCCTCCGATATCCTGGTAAAAACCGACCTCCCTGTCCATTCCGATCGACGTTAAATTGTGGGTCCTCTTGAGCCGGGTAAGGTTGGAAGATTTCACTCTGTTCCCCATCTAGGGCAAAACCTGCGAAACTCACTTTGGGGTTATTCTAGCCTCCCACATTGTTTTCCGGTCCTTGGTTATACCTATGTGCTTGCCCCTGGTACAGTGGGGGTGGTCGCGGTGGCAACACCCAGTCTCCTTCCTTCGCAGCATTTTCCCTCATTCGCTCTGACTGATCTATCTTCAATAACTGTTGTCTGAAGTCTGTCAGATTGTCAGACCGCCCACCGGTCTTGGTATCGGGGAGATAGTTGCGCGATAATCACTTCTGCCAGCTCCTCGTCACCCATCGGCGCGTCTAGATGTCTAGTCCTCTCATATACTTCACTAAAGTGTTGTTCGAGCGTCTTACTTATTTTGGGGTCGTACCTCTCGGTATGCAAACGTGCCCTCAAGTTCCCTTATATTCTAGGGGTCCAGAACTGCTCTAACAGTGCCTCCTTAAACTGCCTAAATGAGGTCATGTGGGACTTCTCAACCTCCCAACAAAAGAAAATGGTTGACTTCAGGCTCAACCCCAGGCACATCAACACTTTTGTATCATTTAACCCAAACAATCTAGCGTACTCTTCAAGTTTTCTAATGTAAATTACCGAATTCTCGAAGCTTTTCCAGAAAACTTAGGGACTCCTTCAGACCACTGTTTCGCTGGGTGGTGCAATAGCGCGGTGGTGGGTTGCATGATTGCTGTTGCAATAGGTGACATAGCAGACTGAGCAAAACTAGCTAGAAGGTGGCTGCGCGGAACAGAATGAGTTACCTCTTCTACCATACAGTAGTCTGTTGTATGTAGGTACTGCAAGCGGTCGTCCACCTTTTTTATTTTGTTATTGATTTCTGCATTCCTTTTCTCCAGATTAGAATGGGACCTAGCATACTCAGCCTGTGAGCTTAGAAACGTATTGTCCAGGTGTTTTTCGAAAGCTACCATTTGCTGTTTTACCTGTGACAACACATCTACATTATTGCTAGGTGATGTAACAATTTCTGAACGATTTTCCACTTCTGTCACGCGTGACTCCAGTCTACTTATTTTCCTTCTAACTTTTCAATAGTCTGTGCTAAGACTAGATTTAGCTTTCTTATGTCGTTTCCGGTTTCCGTCTGTAACTCAACTACAAACGAGTGGAAATTAACAATGTCTACACCTGCAGTTTCCAGGGAAGGTGCAATTCTTTCATTTGAGTTGTAAATTCAGCTAGCTAAACTGGTCTTACAGTTCATCTACTTTGTCCGAGTGAGATCGTTATACTGCCTCAATCGTCTCAAATTTTCCCTGCACTACCTTCACATCTGCTTGCGTTTCTCGCATCTGGGCTGCCAATACCCCTGCAGTCTGAGACATCCTGCTATCTAGTTCAGTTAGTTTATCATTCTACTGAGCTAACTTAACATTCAGACAGACATTGATATTCCGCAACTCTGTATCCTGTTTGTCAAACCGCCTAATAATTTCATCAAACTTGGAATAAAATCTGCCCTAAGTTCTGCGAACATTTGCCTGAGAAGTTAATTGTGCTGACTATGGATCGGTATTCGGCTAGTGGTAGATGTCAAACCATTACATAAACTATCTACCCTCGTTTCAACACTGCCCCTTTCACTAGACACACGCCCCTAATTACGTTATTGATCATGAAACCATTATAATTTTCCGCATCCTTATTTTCACTTAGTTGTGGCGTTTCTGCTAGACTCATGGTTTCTGAACCTTTTTCCTCCATTTCATTGGGTTCACTCATACTTTCTTTTCGCTTAATTTCCTGAGTCCAATAACTACTCATTACAACTTGCAGTCTGTATTTACTGACCTACACGTAACTGAGTGTCTATGTATACATGTACAGATAAGGTCGGGCCACCACGTTAAGGACGCCAGTCTTTCATAAAAGACCCTAGGCTCGTTCAACCTGAAACTATTAATAAATATGCACTGCTATTGTTTAGAAATGGTTGCGTGAGGGAGAAGCAGTTTGAGGAAGAGAAAATGTAAATTATTTGTTTCTCCTTTCACTCTATTGTACTCTACTGTCCGACTACACTACAACAACTTATATTTTCAATTAGTCTTTGATGTCTTAAATTAAATTCATATAATTATGGATCTAGGGCCCAGACTTTTATGTAAACGAGTCAGATAAATAATGAACGTGGGAAGCAATTACTGTATATGTACGGCGCCGCCATCATGAATGGATGGAGGGGAAGGTAGGGGGATGGCGCATGCGCAGTTGCCACAGACGTCACTCGAGTCATTCGAACAAATTAAAAATACTTGAATGTGATATTCATTGAGGAAAAACTCAGCTTATCCTAGGGATCCGAAGAGTGGTTACACATAGAATACAATTGACATCTCAGTTACCATGGTGTTTCCGGAATAGTAGTAGTTGCATACTTGAGCAAGCTTCTCACTGGAGCAGTTCCAAACAACATTGCCCTTTTGCTCGCTAGAGCATTTCACACTTTATTTTGGAAATTTGTCCATCGAATACATAAAACCACTTCTCAATCCATGAATAAGCAACATTACAAAGAGATGTACTCGAAGTTTCAGTAGAATGCTTAGTTTTATTCCAATTAGGGAAGTGTGGATACAAAATAAAGTTCGTCAGAATATAAATGCACAAATAAAATGGAAAACTCCCTTTACTCAGAGTAA
Source organism: Dryococelus australis (assembly GCA_029891345.1). NCBI lineage: Eukaryota > Metazoa > Arthropoda > Insecta > Phasmatodea > Phasmatidae > Dryococelus > Dryococelus australis. Next base: position 95,475,176 of record CM057002.1, on the reverse strand, counting down.
AATAAAAATGATAAATAATATAATTTCTCTCCGAAAAATTCAATATGAAAATAATGTATCTGTGGTTAGGCAATGACTCGCTGTCCAGATAGCAGGGTTATGGAATTTGTGAAGAGGCCCATATTCCCACTAAGTCATATAGATACAACAACACATAAACTTAGTGTACAAATTCATATGTGGCATTTAGTTCTGGCTCAGCTTAATACTGTCCCAAACCAATATAGTGTTCAGTTACATTTCTCGGCGATGCTGCAGGGGTAGGATTGCACAAAAATTCGGGACTCCAAATCTTTTACCACTGGAATTAATTTTTTTTTTTTAACCTAGATCGCTGTGATTCTGCCAATTAAATAAACTGTTCAGTTCATTTAAAGTAGTATTGAATCAAGTTCGGCGAATCACTAGACTGAAAGTTACCAGATTAACTTATGTGTCGGCCGCCGGGTCCCGCAGCACACAACGTCTGAGACGTCAACAGTCAGTTTTCACTCAACCATGATTTAGGACCAGGCCTCTTCTTAACTCTTTGAATGATGGCGGCAGAGAGAGAGAGAGAGAGAGATAGAGAGAGAGCGAATAGGAATCTTCGTTGCCGATTCAAACTTCGAATAGTGGAAGTCCTATGACGTCATAATAGCCGCGATATTCAAATAATTACGAAAATGTTCGTACATATAAAACATTAAAATAATAACTGTTCTTTGTAAGATGGTTTAAAGAGTCCATATATTAAATAAAACGGCCAGATAATAAAATATATCATAACCAAATACAATTAATAAAGTTTGATAAACAATTATTTGGTGTGTAAGGTAAACAAGCTACACTAGGATCAGGGCTGTAAAATCAAGTGTTCTTAAGTTTCAAAATAGAAACGAAAAATAATAATAAAACATAGGTTAAACACAAATATGACATTCGATAACAGGTAAACAAACCTAAATTCTGTCATTCTATCACACCACTAAACATATGTGGTCACTATAAATTTATTTTGTGGTGGCTGCAGAATATGTCGTGCTCACCACAAAATTATTTGGCTGTGTGTATACCAGCGGAACATTTTGTAGCAGCCACAAAGTATTCTTTTTCATTGTATATGTTAAAAACGTCCATTACAGTATAGGAAATTAACCAGAAACCTTGTTACAGTGTAAATAAACTCAAGAGTAAGCCGACGAAAAAGACGACAATTGGTGACTAGAGGCACCCTTCTTATTTTTCAAACATTTATTTAAACATGGGTTAAAAAATGTACTAATTAAAAAATCAACGTTTTTCCTTTGTGATGAGATAATATGTGACGATGAAGATATTACTCACGAAAAAAAAGGACGTGAAATGTCTAAAGAATAAAATTCCTACAATTTTCGAGATCAAAAAATAAATATCACATATTATGATAGGCACAAATAATACCACAAATCAAATTTCATTATCCTCATTAAGTTTTTCGTTCCTTTAAGTTGGTCCTTTGCACACTGTCGGTAATTACGCGCAGAAAAATCCGTATATCTGCACGAGGGAGTGAGATAATCAGCATAATTATATTCTTTTTCCAGAAATAGCGAGTCCGTCAGTGCTCTACGCTTTGATATCCTTTGAGTCACATGGAAATATTTCTGTAAACACTATATAACAGAGTTTTTGGATGGGTCTCGCCACAGGATGGACCAAGTAAGGCTTTGGTAATACAACACTCAGTTTGCAGTAAGGCTTCCCATACTACTGGTATTCAACATACAGACTGGGTCACCGCAAACAACTAGGACGTTTATTGATTTTAGGTGAGCCTGCATCAGAACTACACTAGCTAATTACCATTGCTAGAAAACTATTCAGTGCCAAGTTTTGGGTGTTAAGCAGATGAAGGATTTGTTAGGTGAAATTAACAGCTGAAATATTAATGTGATTATTACATCTTGTTGGTTATGTATATGCATATTAGAACGTGAAGTTTTATAGGTATCTGTATGAATTACACAAACGACATGCAGTATAGCTAGTCTTTTAAAATTGTACGTAAACTCTTGACGTAATGCATTCTCGTGGTGTTATTGCCAGAAATAATTATACACATAATATGAAAATTTCAAAAGCGAATCCGTGAACAAAAACATGAACGTTATTAGTAGCACATAGTCCAAGTTTGAGCCTTTCAGTCATAGGTAAACATAGTACATAATTTTTAGACGTTTTACTCTTTGTTATATGTCGGGACCAGTAAAAGTTTGTTTGTGTTTGATGTCACTAACAGAGGTTGTTTATTAGACCGCCGAATATGGTCTCCGCAACGAATAATGTCTCCTACCACGTTAGAGACGCCCTTTGTTAGAGACCGCTGTGTACAGTAAATCACTTCCTTGCAACGTCGCATGTATAGGATACTATGATTGAACGGTTTATTTCACATTACATACCTCTAGGGCAACCTTAATTATTTTCATCTTGCTGGTTTGCTGTACAGCGATGGTTCGGAGACAGAGCCCACACTGTGTATCTGTCACAGCACGGCCCACTGGGGACACCGTGACACGCTGGAATGGAAAATGACGCCACGCCGGCTAATTTCCCTGAGCTTCCACAGTCAGTCATCTCGCACGGTGTGAGCAGCCAGCGAGAGGCCTCTAAGTGACGTACGAGGAGGGAACATTTGTCCACACTTATGTACAATCGTGAACACAAAACATGGGCGCTTGGCCATCTACGACAGAAGCACAAACGAAGTACATATTCAGAAGCAAGCTATCAGGTGCTTATTAGTGAATAACGTTCCTGCATGGTGGTCAGTGAGACCAGTTTGCTGGCGTGTACGGCTGAGTTTGCCGTACAAGCGATTGTTTCACTTCTGCAGTCGTAATTATTCGTGGGTTCCTCACAGTCTGCATAGAAGATCTTAAATATGCCTCATTTTTAAGCCTAGCATTAATTTTTCTACTGGGAAACACTTTATGAATATAAGTTTTTTATTTCTTTAATCTATAGCATTAAGTTTTTCCTGCCGTTAAAATTCGTTTCTACTCAATATAAAGCTACAAAATATTTTGTAGGCTTTCACTCTGCGTAATTTTTTGTGATGAACAAAAAAGTTTTCTCTGATTACCAATTAACCGTTTGTAAGAAATTACAAAAAATAAAGAAAAAAAAGAAAATAATTCGGTATAATAACCAAAAGTTTGAAACCATTTATAAATAATTTTGTGTGCACCGCAAACAATAAATTTGCAGCATGAAATGCCACAATGTATTTTATTTGTGAATTAACAGCGGTGGTGCTAGAAAGCAGTAAGAATCGTGGGAACAGATGAGCTGTGCTGACAACAGCAGCGGAGAGCGGACTTCCATAAACTAAAATTTTCTTGTCAAACTCACGGTATCCCACCAAATAGCTTGATACTGGTTTTGTTTGTAATGAACAAGTGCATAACTTACAAACACTCAAAGACCATGCAAATGTTTTAACATGGACTACACTATAGCATAAAAATCCCCCTCGTGAAAATGAAACTCGCGCTGATATTCTTTTACGGAATGCCCTTCTGTTTCTTCAACACAGGCACTGTTTACCAGGTATTACAAATTATTAGAAAATATTGAATGTTTATTTGTTATAAAGTATGTTTCAAAAGGAATAAATCGATTTCAATTAATATTTAATTATGAAAATGTGCAACCTTTACATAACAAATTAAAATTTACCAAGAAAGTCCTCGAGTTTCACTCACCCTATTATAAATGATCTATGTGCCCTCGGTCTTCTGCACGAATAACATGAAGACAGTAGCCGAATTCATCCCAAATGCGCCTGATAAACTCTTCTACCACAGAACATACTGCAACCGTGAGTTTGTTTTCAAGCAAGCATGTCCTTGATCAACATAATAAAACGCCACATGGTGTAATGTGTGGAGTCCTTGGGAGCCTAGAGTGTAGTGCCAATTCTTGGCGTCCTGTACGACCTACCTAATGTAGAAGCAATGTTACACTTGTAAACCAACACACTTAGCCGTGTCATTGTGGCGGTGCTCCGTGTCGCTGAAAAATAAAATATTCTCTCTCTTCACTAAGTTGAGGGAAAAGTCATTCCTGCAAAATTCCAAGGTGGGGATATCTCGTACCGGCAAATACATCAGAAAATAAAGGGTGATAAACCTTTGTAAGAGAACCCACACTAAACATATAAACTTCAGGTGAATATCGCTCATTATGAACAATTTTACTTGGATTCTCAGCCCCGTGTGCGAACATGTGACGCGAAACTGTAAAACCTCCGTCTAGTATTGCCCGGTGTTTCCATAGACTCCAGGATGCTGGCCGCTAAACACAGTTAATCAGTATTTTACTGTGCGAAATACTGTTTACCTTGTATACATTACTAATAACTAATCTTTGCTCTCATAGAAAAAATTAAAACGCATAGATTTAGCGTCGTGGCATGTCAGAATTACAGTTTTGGTGTATACGGTTTGGGAAATACAAATAATATAACAGAAAAAATACGGAAAATTTATAAAGACTTATGCATAGCAAAAGTTATTTTAGGAAAACATTATGTGCTGCTACAAACAAAATGTAACGGATATTTTCATTATTTTAGGCCCTTTTCGTAGCGTGATTTTAAATATTTCTTGGATTAAGTAATACTATCTCACTGTATTTCAATGTGAATCACCTCATTTCGGCAGTGGGTTAGTTTCTATTATTTACGTTCTAAAAACACTAAAATTGTGATTTTGATATGCCTAATTGCAAAAAAAAAAAAAAATTGGGATCAGCTGTGTTGGGGACACGGCCCTTTGTTTTGCGTGAATACTTCTACGTTTACGCGCTCCGACGCCTTGCTGTTTATTTTACGTTCCCGGCACCGCTTCACTCGATAATATGGGGTTTTATGGGTATCAATGGATTGCTTTTGGGATGCTCTTTCCAACCTTATACGATTTCTGTATATTGAATTGGCTTTTTGACGAGTATAGGCCGATATTGTGTTAAGTTTACTTAATTTTTTTTTTTAAATTAAACTCATACAATTTCACCAGGACTACAACACACAGATGGTTTTATACACGCAATCGATTGATCTTGACGATAGCTGTCTATTGAATCTTAAACAAGAGTCGTAGCTTCTCCTAGTCAATAGTTATACTACGCGAAAGTTATGAGACGCGGCGAAGGAAATAAAAATTGCGGCATCCAACACCCCCCCCCCCCCCCTGCCAAGACCACTCGCGATGCTTTGCAGTCCTCACTCAACGTAACTCCTCACTCAACGTAACACATTCTTTGATCCTTTGGAAATCGAGTGGTGTAATTGAATTTGGAATGTAGACGATAGAATCGGAGCTGCAATGTCAAACTGTATCCCCCGATTTTGTTATCATCGGATTTTCTGGATTGCCACCCACTATGGTAGTTAATTTAAAGGCGTATTCAAGTCAAAATTGTTTATTTTATACGGTGTAATGTGATCGCACACCTCAGCTGTAAAGAGGGTTGCCTCTCTCCCCGTAGTAGGCTGCAGCTGGGCTGAAGATGTGAGGACCGCCTGAGACACTCCGCGGCTACCGAGTCGCCCACGGGAACCTCGAGCCCCGCTGTCCTCTGGTTGCTTCATTATTCATGGCGAGCCGCCCTCCCCCTCCCGACTCCAACACCCGGGGCTTCCTCCACGGAGAGTTGAGCTGTTTCAATGCAGCTCTGATTTGCTCCTTCTTTCTCCTCGTTCTTGTGTAACCTTCCATACGTCGCATTTCGAAATTGAGGTGCTTGAGACCGCAGACTAAAGATGAGGTAGACCGATCTCGCTGACTGCGCACAACCAGTCTCCGTGTCCCAACATTGACCATCTTCTTTCTCAGCCAACACAAGAACAAATGGCACGAATTGGTTTTGAGGTTAGAACACTGGTTAGTAAACAAGTACTTTATGAAACATTTACCTAAACTCCCTCTGCCAGATTTGTAATGCAACTTAGTGTTAATAAATTCATATTGATAAAAGTATTTTATTTGTATGAAATTATGTAACTCGTATAAAAGTATTTGTGTTTTAAAAAGTGAGATATACATTAACGCGTTCAACACGTTTGACCATGTGACTTTGACAGTTGTGTTCCTTCAGGGTAGGTTAATGTTGGGTACATGGACAGATGGCAAATAATCGGTTTACCTCATATATTTTCTATGCTTGGGACAGAATAATGATAAATCCACGTGTAGGTCAAAAATAAGATAGAGAAGGGAGGTTGACCCGAGCGAGCCGGTTTGAGTAACAATATATTGAGAGGCGCGCTGAGACCCGCAGTTAAAGTCGATATTACACGATTACTGCAGCCGTACTTGGTTCTTGTACAAGGTTGTACAAGTCCTAGTGCACGAGCTGGTAAACCAGCCGCTATATGAGACGCCATGGAGGATTCATATTACACGACAAAAATTCGCGTACTAGCATTTGGCACCCTCGGTGAGTGCGTAGCGTGTGGTTCCGTAGTAAATAAAAATCCCATTCGTAGATCTGCTACAAGTCAGTAGCTTGCATTGGCCTATAAAAATCTAGCTAGCGCATCTTAATATATGGTTGGCCTTTACATCAATTCATTGTTTACTGGTTTTGATTCATTCTTTTCTTAAAAATGAAGCGAAGTCACGAGACCACAAGCGTTTGTGACGAAAAAGATTAACCGTTTACAAAATGTAGTTTTTCCTTTACGTACCAAATTATTATCCATGTGTAATATTTTTTGAAAAAAAAAAAAAAAAAAATGAGTTGGACGGAGTTTCGAACTTACGCCCAAATGTAAAACTTAATCACGGGCGTTGTGACTGCGCTACCAGTTTCTTTTGTATTTTGGTCGTTGTAGTAGTTGTATTGAAATAACGTTGACGGCCCCAAGTTGACGACCGTGCAGACAAATTCCCAGTGCGACAAGCGAACTGAAGATCTGCCGCGGAGGGGCCAGCACGCGAGTCCACGACCTCTCGACCACAAGTCAGCCACCCTACACCTGAGTTATAGGGGAAGGGCCTTATCACGCCAGTTTATAGTCAGTAAATACATATTATATAAGGTATGCTTTTAAAATAATGTTTTCATAGTGTATGTAGTGTTCTAAATATTTCGGATGGTTTTAAACAGTAATTAGAAGTTGTCCTCGTTGCCGATATTATCCCTCTTTGTCCAGTTTTAAATCTATTTCAAAGAGTTTCCACCTCACGAATGCATAATCAAGATGGAGGCGTCCTTTTTGGTTTCTTCATCAAGTCATTTCAAGTAGCAGCTATGGGAGCGCCCTACGCTCTGAAACTGCGACGTGATTGGCCAGGTACATTGAAGATGGTGCAGAAATGATTCCGCAAAATAATCACTAGAAGGTAACTTTCACCCGCCGTATTATATTCTTGGTTTCTCTAGCTCGTTTCTATTTAAAAAAAAAAAAAAACCGAAAAATTCCTTAAGTTCCAATATACTCAACCTTAACACAACACTACAAACAGAACGACTGAACAATGAACTCGGTTTTATATCACATTATTTATTTTGCAAAATTTCGGAAGAATTAATTTTGTGATGTAATTATGAGTTCGTAGATCTCATGTCAGGTTTTTCTTTGTGATAACATCCATCAAGAGTGACGAAAGTATGTTTGCGTAAAATATTTACTTTTACACAAGCTACATCAGATGGGATCTGCGTGCGCCCGTCCAGAAATATCCCCAGGATTCTATTTCCCTTTCCTCGCTAATTTACAACAACCTATATAAATCGTTGTCTGTAGTTTGTTTCACGTGAGTTGAATTCAGATAATTGGGTGGCTGTTAACAACGAAGTCTTGGGAGCCGATGAGGGCGAAGCGAGGTGGGTGTGGAGCATTGCCGTAATGGATGGGTGGGGGAAACGGGAGATCCCCGAGAAAACCCGCCGGCAAGCGGCATCGTCCGGCACTATTCCCACTTGCGAAAATCCGGGAGTGACCCGACTGGAGATTGAACCCGGTTCGCCTGGGTGGGAGGCGAGCAGACTGTCTGTTCATCCGCCGCGGTCCTTCTTTCTTTCTTTTACTTGAGTCTCAGCATGAGCCCCAAACACCCCCCCCCCCCTCCTTCTCCCCAATTCCCAAATCGAAGTTTGTTAAAGCGCCATTCCATGCAATGATCGCATATTCATTGGCGTTTTGCTTTCACGGACCTAATTTTTTCGCTGACACAAGCAGGTATAGTCTATTCACATTTTATTCACACTTTTTAATCAAACCATTGAAAAAAACCCTATGCATGACGTGTTTGGTTGTTTCTTAACTACGCCAGGCGTTGCAAGCATATTATACATTACCATAAAAGTACAGTATTTTTAGTTAAATTGAAATGTTACTTTTATTCAGTTTATAAATTATAATATTTCATTTATAATTAATTTGAATAAAAACAGCGAGAAACTATGTGTGTTGGTAATGCCTGGTAAGAAATAATTCTTAAGCAAAATAACACTACATTAAGTGGACATTAATCCGGTGCGTTGTCCCTCTGGTGTAAAATCCTATACTTGGTTAAGTGTGGGGCGGAGGAGTATCCTGGAAGTAGAACTTTGGCAGGGCTTCAGAAAATGTAGGGACTATAAGCTACGTGTTGCATTACCAGCGCAGTACGAGCGTTCAAGTAACCTCGTCTCGCGAAGGGAGTTGTCCTGAGAAACTGGGGACGACTATATACTCTGCACCTTTGGCAGGGCTTCAGAAAATGTAGGGACTATAAGCTACGTGTTGCATTACCAGCGCAGTACGAGCGCTCTAGTAACCTCGTCTCGCGAAGGGAGTTGTCCTGAGAAACTGGGGACGACTATATACTCTGCACCTTTGGCAGGGCTTCAGAAAATGTAGGGACTATAAGCTACGTGTTGCATTACCAGCGCAGTACGAGCGTTCAAGTAACCTCGTCTCGCGAAGGGAGTTGTCCTGAGAAACTGGGGACGACTATATACTCTGCACCTTTGGCAGGGCTTCAGAAAATGTAGGGACTATAAGCTACGTGTTGCATTACCAGCGCAGTACGAGCGTTCAAGTAACCTCGTCTCGCGAAGGGAGTTGTCCTGAGAAACTGGGGACGACTATATACTCTGCACCTTTGGCAGGGCTTCAGAAAATGTAGGGACTATAAGCTACGTGTTGCATTACCAGCGCAGTACGAGCGCTCTAGTAACCTCGTCTCGCGAAGGGAGTTGTCCTGAGAAACTGGGGACGACTATATACTCTGCACCTTTGGCAGGGCTTCAGAAAATGTAGGGACTATAAGCTACGTGTTGCATTACCAGCGCAGTACGAGCGTTCAAGTAACCTCGTCTCGCGAAGGGAGTTGTCCTGAGAAACTGGGGACGACTATATACTCTGCACCTTTGGCAGGGCTTCAGAAAATGTAGGGACTATAAGCTACGTGTTGCATTACCAGCACAGTACGAGCGCTCTAGTAACCTCGTCTCGCGAAGGGAGTTGTCCTGAGAAACTGGGGACGACTATATACTCTGCACCTTTGGCAGGGCTTCAGAAAATGTAGGGACTATAAGCTACGTGTTGCATTACCAGCGCAGTACGAGCGTTCAAGTAACCTCGTCTCGCGAAGGGAGTTGTCCTGAGAAACTGGGGACGACTATATACTCTGCACCTTTGGCAGGGCTTCAGAAAATGTAGGGACTATAAGCTACGTGTTGCATTACCAGCGCAGTACGAGCGCTCTAGTAACCTCGTCTCGCGAAGGGAGTTGTCCTGAGAAACTGGGGACGACTATATACTCTGCACCTTTGGCAGGGCTTCAGAAAATGTAGGGACTATAAGCTACGTGTTGCATTACCAGCGCAGTACGAGCGTTCAAGTAACCTCGTCTCGCGAAGGGAGTTGTCCTGAGAAACTGGGGATGACTATATACTCTGCACCTTTGGCAGGGCTTCAGAAAATGTAGGGACTATAAGCTACGTGTTGCATTACCAGCTCAGTACGAGCGCTCTAGTAACCTCGTCTCGCGAAGGGAGTTGTCCTGAGAAACTGGGGACGACTATATACTCTGCACCTTTGGCAGGGCTTCAGAAAATGTAGGGACTATAAGCTACGTGTTGCATTACCAGCGCAGTACGAGCGTTCAAGTAACCTCGTCTCGCGAAGGGAGTTGTCCTGAGAAACTGGGGATGACTATATACTCTGCACCTTTGGCAGGGCTTCAGAAAATGTAGGGACTATAAGCTACGTGTTGCATTACCAGCGCAGTACGAGCGCTCTAGTAACCTCGTCTCGCGAAGGGAGTTGTCCTGAGAAACTGGGGACGACTATATACTCTGCACCTTTGGCAGGGCTTCAGAAAATGTAGGGACTATAAACTACGTGTTGCATTACCAGCGCAGTACGAGCGTTCAAGTAACCTCGTCTCGCGAAGGGAGTTGTCCTGAGAAACTGGGGATGACTATATACTCTGCACCTTTGGCAGGGCTTCAGAAAATGTAGGGACTATAAGCTACGTGTTGCATTACCAGCGCAGTACGAGCGCTCTAGTAACCTCGTCTCGCGAAGGGAGTTGTCCTGAGAAACTGGGGACGACTATATACTCTGCACCTTTGGCAGGGCTTCAGAAAATGTAGGGACTACAAGCTACGTGTTGCATTACCAGCGCAGTACGAGCGTTCAAGTAACCTCGTCTCGCGAAGGGAGTTGTCCTGAGAAACTGGGGATGACTATATACTCTGCACCTTTGGCAGGGCTTCAGAAAATGTAGGGACTATAAGCTACGTGTTGCATTACCAGCGCAGTACGAGCGCTCTAGTAACCTCGTCTCGCGAAGGGAGTTGTCCTGAGAAACTGGGGACGACTATATACTCTGCACCTTTGGCAGGGCTTCAGAAAATGTAGGGACTACAAGCTACGTGTTGCATTACCAGCGCAGTACGAGCGTTCAAGTAACCTCGTCTCGCGAAGGGAGTTGTCCTGAGAAACTGGGGATGACTATATACTCTGCACCTTTGGCAGGGCTTCAGAAAATGTAGGGACTATAAGCTACGTGTTGCATTACCAGCGCAGTACGAGCGCTCTAGTAACCTCGTCTCGCGAAGGGAGTTGTCCTGAGAAACTGGGGACGACTATATACTCTGCACCTTTGGCAGGGCTTCAGAAAATGTAGGGACTATAAGCTACGTGTTGCATTACCAGCGCAGTACGAGCGTTCAAGTAACCTCGTCTCGCGAAGGGAGTTGTCCTGAGAAACTGGGGATGACTATATACTCTGCACCTAGGGCAGACTTTCGCTGTCGTGACTGCGATAGCTTGGCGGCGATATTCCCATACGAGAGCCGCAAGTACAAGAAGCGTGCTGAACCGGCTCCAGGCGAGTGCGAACTACACATGCGCACAGGAACAAAAACAAAGCGACGCCATTACCTGTTCTGTTCACCTGGGATAAGGTCCATTCTACTCACGTCAGGAACTAAACGAGGTTTCTCATGGGAGAGTGTGGCATCGGGAACATTTCTGCCGCTAACTGCGCAGTCTTCCAAAGAGGTCACTTGTAATTAAAATTTTAAGATACGTAAATATTAAAAAAAGAAAGATTTTACTTAGGTGCGTAGTTATTTTAGATTTGATTTATGATTATAGCAATTATCATGGTTTCTAAAGTAGAAAATAAGAGGAAAACCGGTACACATGCGTCACTACGGCTTATTAAGTGGTGAAAAAAATTTGGTTTGGCTGTGTTGGGAACACTGCCTTTTGTTTTGCGTGAATACTTCTACGTTGACGTGCTCTAATGCCTTGATGTTTATTTTACGTTCTCGGCACCGCTTCACTCGATCATATGGGATATTATGGGTATCACTGGATTGCTTTTGAGATATTCTTACCAACCGTATACGATTCCTGTATTTTTACTTGACTTTTTGACGAGTATAGGCCGAAATTGTGTTAATTTTTCTTAACTTTTTTACATTGGACGCATACAACTTCACCATTATCACGCCACAAAAATGTTTTTATACACGCAATCGATTGATCTTGACGAAAGCTGTCGATTGAAACTTAAACCAGCTCCCCCTCCCCACCCAGCTGCCACGCGCGATGCTTCGCAGTCTTCACTCAACATAACATATTCTGTGATCCTTTGGCAATCCAGTCGTGTAATTGAATTTTGAATGTAGACGATATATTCGGAGCTTCAATGCCAAACTGTATCCCCCGATTTTGTTATCATCTGATTTTCTGGGTTGCCTCGCACTATGGTTGCAAATTTAAAGACATAGGCCCCTATTCACGTCAAAATTTTAGTTGCCAAACTTAAAGTATTGAACCTCCCAACATGAGTAGAATAAACCTTACCTGGGATGAAAGTTGCCGACTGCTGAGTGCTGTGAAGGGACTTCGCTAGTGTGTTGTGTAAACTCAATGAAATGCTTGCAAGATTAGTATCTCTAGAATATATTCCACAGTTTCATACATACTCAAGCCTTATATACTTGTACATTGGACTTGCCCCAGTGAGCAGCCTGTTTTGGCTCATAGAAAGTGGCCAGGGATTCGGTCATTTTCTTATTGACACACATTCTCCCTGTGTATTTTTCCAGTCTAGTTTGTTTTCAAATGAATTCGCAAAATTTCTAGACCACTTTTTATGAACAGAGATATTTAAATTTCGCTTCAAGAGATACGTTTTACTTTTTGTACACAGTGCAAGAAAACATGTTGTGAGTGACTTATTATAATCTTATTGTATTTTCAAAATTTCAGCCGTATTCAAATATTGTTTCATTTCTTATTTTGTATTTTGATAAGTAACAAATTTTTTTAACGCACAATAAATATTTAACTATAACATTTCTGCCGTCATTACGTTCAATATTGTTATATAAATAAACTGCTATTCTGAAAATAAAAGTAACGTAACATAAATTTTTTTCTGACTGATAATATTAATAAGTAACTTAGTAAAGTTACATGTTACCTTACGAAAAATATAACTATCTATGCCACAAAGTTACTTTAAAGCAACTCGTTACTGAGTAACACGTTACTTTTTTAAAGTTATTACCCAATTGTAGATTATTTTCTGAACTAAAACATTTTTAGGATCACGAACCGTTATTTTATGTCAATGAGTGTTTATGAATAATTAACTATTGTACATATTCTCAGATACATCTTGTGTAGATGTTTTCATAGACCAGATTTTTATTTTTTTTTGTATAGGTCATTTTGTTGCTTCCATCAGATAATTTTATCTTCGTGTTTGTACAAATATATTGTATAAGGTAGAGTTTTCGAAAACACAACCAAGTAATTATACAAACCAATAACAAGAACAGATCATTCTGCCACTAATAACTCATTCAAATTTCAAGTAAAAGGGTGGAAAACATATAAACAATAACAAACTACGGCGTCGTTTCAGAGCTGAAGGTTTCACGGAGTTTATCGTTGGTCATGAATGCCACTTCCTTGGCAGTGGAAGATTGGAAGAGTGCATTTCCATACCGATGTTAAACAACGATCGTTGCATCCACTAAGATGCACTATTCGGAAATAGAACGAGCTTTCAATGGAGAACAGTAAGGCGTATGCTTATCTTGAGATGCTTGTGCGTGCAACGTCCTTGAACTCAAAGACGCAGTAAAATGGACTTCCAGAAGAATCCAGCAAAGTTCAGAAGAAACCCTCGATGAATAGGGCACACAAGTGCGTAGTAAGTGAGAACTATGACTTATGAACAAAGAACACATGAAATATGATTTGAGTATTTTATTCAAAACTTTTTTTGCTCTTTTAATTTTTTTTAATAGTTATTTATTCTACGCTTTCTAAGTTTATACTTATCATAGCTAATGCCATTCAATTTTACAGATATTATTTTGGCTAATATTAGAATAATATTCGATTGAATGCACTATTTAAAATGCAAACGTTAATGTAAAAATATGTAGGTTTGTTGCAATAGTTATTCAAACTAAATAATGGCCACATCAAAAGACATATTATTTTTGGCCCACATAGAATAAGGTTTACTTGAATGCAATAGTAAATGCAAATTTTCCAAAAAATACACGATTTACCAGAACACACAGGTTCTGCTCTATTCCAATATTATATTTAGATTACTGGCATTTATGATGCAGTGCCATTTATAATATCGGTGAAATTTTAGCTTTTTTTCTCCAAAATAAAATCTCCAACAATGGGGTATTGCATGACAAAAAAAAAACCAATATCAATTATTCAGCGAAACTCGCAGGTTATGGCAAAAGATTAAATCAAAATTTTTTTTCTTTCGGATTTTATGGCTTCACATAGCCAAGAGACTCCAACACCAGGTCTCTCTCATTGAGAGTTTTAATGCCAACATTTGATTCTTTACTCGTTAAATAATTAATGAAAAACATTGGCTGTATGACCGAACAGCAGCCAAAGGATTAAAAATTGGACATCAGTTTCATTTTTACTAAGCTCCATTTTAATTTGAACTTTACACAATAACTACTTAATGAGAATTATTGGCTGTATGGCAGAACAGAGGCTAAAATCTGAGAAACTGCACATTAGTTTCTATTTTACCAAAGGCCATGTTCTTTTTTTAAGGTATCTTTTCATTATTATTTTCCAGGGATGAAATTAAAGATTATCTTATAAAAGATAACATTGAAATTTTTGGTAATATGCAAGTTTTGATGTTAAATTTTATTTTATTTTGTATCTTGCCAAGTTTTAAAGTATTCTCAAGGTGTACTGTTAGCGAATTCCGCCATCATGGCGCCTATTTGAATTATCAAGGCACCAAGTGTTCTTGACCTAAACCTGCCATAATGACCTGATTTTATTTAATTATTACAAAGTCATATTTTATTTGTGCCTTCTTATCTCAGTGCAGTAGAGCTCCTCGGGGCGATGATCGACCCTGATTGGCTTCACCCCACAACCTTTTATACAAATTTGTCTTCAATTCCCCTTAGAGGGGTGATAAAGAAATTTCAGCTAATTAGGGGCCAAATGACCAAAAAAAATGATGGCTTGATCAATAACAAAACACATGACCTTATAGGGAAAATCAGTTCATTTGGTCGTTAGAGGGGGATCTTGAATCATCGACGAATAACAGCAATCTTGACCAAATATGGTGATCCAAGTCACGTCTACGTCGACACACTTCTGGTGTACGCACGTGCATGCAAGAAGTGACATTGTGGGCCGGTTTGGTTTCCCCAAGGTTGGAACCCCTTCGCGCATGCACGGCAGGTGTGAGGCAATGACACCAGCGCCCAGCTGGAACAATAAACCGCACCCCCAATGGTGGCGCAACCTTCATACATGTGTGGCGACAATGCCAACAACCAAGGCAGTGGCGAGAAGAGAAGAACCTCAAAGGTGACAGGCGTGTTGTCGTCATGCTGCAGGATTCTACTGTGCCAGTTCGGGTCGGCATTTTGTGTGCCGAATCACGCTTCGTTGTAGACATCCAGATCGTCCAGACCTTCAAGAAACAGGTATACTGACAAAAATGTTAGGCTAAATTGCTAAATTTTCGTGAAGGTGCGTAACGAATGTAGGCAGTTATTTTCCCCGGGAACGAAATCTTAGTCCGTTGTAAACGTGTTGAATGCAGTCGTATTGAGACGCCGTCACACATGATGCGTACAGGTGCAGTTATGGGAACAAAACGGTAACTCTATTAACTTCATTAGCAGAAAGTATGCACATACAAGATTCGCAGATATTCGCCGTGCTACAGTTTAAAATACACCAGCCGGGAAATGCTGTTTCCGGCCATTTTGAACGGCTTTAAAATAAAGTTGGCAATACGCGAAAAGTTTCGAAAGTTGTAGGCCTACTCCTAAACTAGTTAAAAGTGCGTGTTTTCACGTAAAAATATTACGGAGTCTCAAAAGTTGAAATGTATAAAGTGTGACTTTTTGTGCGAAAAGTAATGTTTAGTAATTCTTCTCTAAAACGAATGTTACGAACATGTTTGAATGCAGTTTATGTTTTATGTAGGAGGCGTCTTGTTGGACCCACGGTATGTAATGGAGTACAGGACGTTTGTGTATTAATACGTCATCTACTGGAACATTTTCCAATAATTTGCTCTGAAAAATGGCTAGGAGTAGTTTAGTTATCCGAGGGTAAATAAGTTCCCGTTCCTCTTCGGTCTTCTAAACTACATTCAGTCAAATGGGTAAAATTTGTACGCCAGGTTTTATAAGGGTAGAATTTTGGTCGGGAATCTAGATAGAGAAATATTGAAGTGGTGACAGAGACGTTGAGCACACATTATCTTTGTTTTCATGTTGTCAGAATAAAGGGCCACATCTGCTCAACGAAAATACTACACTTTAATTTCACTCACGCCATTGCTGGGTTTAATACTCCTCTCCTGCTTCAGGCAGGCGAGACCTCACATTTCGCAACAGTCCGCATTTCCGTGGATGTGAATCGATGGCGGAGGCAGGGACGGTAAGAAACTCCAATAAGAGCCCGAACCAGAAGGCTAAGGAGCCGTATCATTCCCTCAAGGGGTTGACAAACATCGCGGTCCATCATCTGCCAGGGATTACAGGATTGCCGTGGGAGTGGGGTCCGAGATATATTACCTCCCACTCTCCTTCTCTCGCCACCCCGCCGCCTCATATCCTTCGACCTGACACTGATTATCGTCGTCTCTCTTTGTACGTCGTGTCCGCTTTGCTCGTGAGAAGTGGGGCGTCTCCACGGGTGTCACTTCGCCGACACGTGGGCGCTATTAAGGCTCACCTTCGTCCCTTTTTCAGAAATTCTTCGTTTTCGCCTCATAATCGCGGATTCATAGTCATTACTGACAATGTGCGATTGTAGGAAATTTACATTTTACGAGTTGTTTAATATTTTTGCCCATGATTTTTATTGTGTGTTGTCTGCTTGTTGTAAAAGTCAAGAACATATTTATATTTTATCAATACGTTCGTGCTCGTTTGCAAGCAGGAGATAACACACAGTGGAAATTAGATACAAAAGTATTAAACAACCAGTGGCTGTTCCCTATAAAGTGAGCACTTTAGAAATGATTTCACTGCCCCCACATGCATATTGGGCGCACTGAGTGGTATTCGTTCAGTAAAGGTGGTCATGTTGGATGGAAAGTATTTACATATCTTAACGTCGAAGAAAGTGTGTTAGGTAATCATTTGTGATAACTTAAAATTATTTATTTCGCTTTCTGTTTATTTAATGCATCAAAGTCTAAAAATGAGCAGATTTGAATAATATTTATATTTACAGTAATTTCACAATTTCAGTGGACCTATGCATGAATAAAGTGATGGGGCCCATGGCAATGTTAATTTTACACATGGTGGAAAAATACACAACGTGTATCCAAGTATATCTCAAACAGGGCTTTCAAAAGTGCTCATTTTACCGTAGCCTATAGTCAACTGTAAATTTCTTACAGTCAAAAATTTCCAATAATACCTGTGAAACTGAAACTACGACACGAACACGACGAAATTCTGCAGAAGGGGTGAAGCGGAGCCTTCAGCTCTCAGCGGGAGGTACTTACTGTTGTGGCGAAGGGCGCTAGTCTTTGGAAAATTATTTTATATCTGCACGAAACACTAACTCTACTCGTAGCCATTGCTTACGACTTTAGTGTTTCCTCGTATAAATAACTTAAACCGCACTTTTTTTGCGCAATGTCATGTCAAAATTACAATGTCAGTGTTTCCGGGACGTACCTACAAGTAATAAAAACTGTGTTACTAACCGAAATTATACAATTCACACTGAAATAAGCTACCATGAATTATTTCAAGAAATCGTTAAAATTTCGATTCGAAATATTTTCGCAGTTTTTTAAATTTTGCTGAAAATATAGGAAATTTTCCGTATTGTTAATTTGTACCAGTATATGATTTTTTTTCTTCATAAACAACATTTTATTGAGCATTCCTTTAAATGAATTGACACATGACCTTTTACTCACCTATGTTAAATTTTCTATAAAAGGTTTTCCTTTATTTCATGTGTACGCCCCAAAAACAATAACATTATTTTGACACAATATTATGCAAAAGCTAATGCATGGAAAGATTACTCTCAAGTAATGTGTTCACGTTGAACGGTGTTTCGTACAATAGACCTACAAAATAATATTTTGTTTATGGCAAGTGTAATTAAAATTGTTTAAGAGTATTTTTTTTAGAGATTTTGGCAGTGTTTTATGGTTTCGTGGCATATCTGTAATAACTCAACAAAATGTACCAAAACATTCGAAAAATTATATTTATCTTCTTTTTTTTTATTAAATACGAGACTTTCAACTTAAAATATATTTAAGTACAAATTTCTAAAAGTCGTTTTAACACAAAGTTTTAATACTGCTTAAATGTGTTGTGAAGTCACAGGACTTAGATCGTATGTCTAAAGTGAAATTTAAATACATGATAACCGCTTGAAAAAGTTGCAAGAAAATATTCTCGAGGTATTGTGATTATATAGTCAATTATTTTGAGCTGTATCGTAAAATTTCGGAGAAATTTTATAATAATAACACAACAAAGCTATAAAAACAAAGAATTCAGTATGGTGGAGCAATGTTCTTATTTTGCAGGTTCCCGCCTAGCTAAGCCAACGAACGATGCGCAAATGTTGGGGAAAAACTTCTTATTCAAAACTGTTAAACGTGTGTAAAATATGCCCACCTAGAAAAAGCTATTTAAAAACATTCTATATCCGATGATGACTAGTTTCAGTCTTCTATTTCCGTTTGTAATGTGTATTTTATAGAGTTGAAATTGTTAAAGACGGGCATTTTTGCAACATTTTAAAGCATTAAAACATCTGTGCAGTATGCTTAAAGTAGCTGAGGGATATGCAGCAAACTTTCTCACCGTATAGAAGCTCAAGAAGCGAGTTATCAGAGTGAAGATTGCACGCCAGCTCAGTGCGCATAGAGGCGATGATGCATGCTATTTCAGACCTCGGACACGCACAATACCTCCACCCGAGGAGAACCTTTAAACGCGGTTATCGAGAGAGTCTTCGTGTATAGGCTGTTCACGGTAAAAAGAGCACTTTTGAAAGCTCTGCTTAGTATCTACTTGTGTTCACGTTGTGTATTCTTCCACCTTATGTAAAACTAACATTGCCATGGGCCTCGTCACTTTATGCATGCATTGGTCAAGTGTTAACTGTGAAATTGTTAGGACAGTTAATATCTTATATACCTTCTAATTTTTACACAATGATGCGTTAAAAAATAAATAAACAGAAAACGTAAGAAATGATTTAAATGATTACAAATGGCTACCTAACACTTTTTATTCGACGTTAACATACGGAACTATTTTCAATCCATCGTTACCAACTTAACCGGGGAGAAGTCACTCAGTGCGCACGTTAAAATATATGCAGGCAAGGGCAGTGACATTTTTCTAAGGTTGATTTGAAAAGTGCTCACTTTATCGTGAACAGCCCGTAATGTGCTATATCGCCGCTTTCCATTAAAACACCCAACTGATGAACAACTCCGACGCATCGCGTGACACGTGCATTCTGTTATAATCCGTCCAATTTGTGAAATTATTCTGCTATTCGTTTGGTAACAGTAGTGACCCGACGATTTCGAATTATTTCATTGAAATACGCTTAACCCCAAAATTGCTCTGCGTTTATTATAATTACGTAATAGGATAATTTTTTATTTGTCAACCTATAAAACCTTGAGCCTGTGTACATGCGTGGTCGAGTTGCATGCGAACAAATGAAAGAAGGAAAACAGTTTTCAAAAAAAGCGGTTTCCAACTGTATCTTGAATAATTACAGAACTTTTAAGTCTGGTAACATATACCACGAGATGGTCGTCTTTAATGACTGACAAAACTAACGCTTTGGAATTTGGCTGAGCCGCATTATCATAGCGTATGTTAGTGCTGGTCCGACCAAGATCTGGGAAAATTTCTTATAGTATAGTGTTGTTAACATGTAGAATTTGATGCAAGTAAACTGAACAACGGCCGACTTGGGTTGCGAGTTAAGCTTCTTAGATTGTGAAAATACGTGATCTCCCCTCCCCACCCAGATCACGCAAATACATACATACATTGTAATCAATTTTATTTTCACTGAAATTAGTTAGTTGTGGTTCTCTTTTATTTATTAGTTTATTTTTTCATGGTAGTTTACGAAATATATCATTGTTTCAAATTTGCGTTGAAAAGTATTTTTTTAAGTTAATTTCTTCCAGAATTTATTCATCAATATCTCCTTCTACCACGTCAGTTGTAACGCACCAATGTCAACTAAAGTCTACTTCAATTGACTTTTCACGTTTTTTTTTTGACAGAAGGACGATTTCGTATCGAAATTATACTATCAGTTGACTCATTAATATAGGGAACTAAAATGCGAACGCTTATTACATTTCAAAATATTATATAGGTCTACGTTATTCTAGTATTTTCTTTTGTTGTTTGGTGTTGTCTCTACGAGGCGCTGTTTTCGTAATTCACTATTTTTGAAATTGCTTTTGTATGGACACTGAATATCTGCGATTCACCCACGAATCGCTACCACAAGTCAAAAGTGTTAATATCCGGTCACATAAAGATATATCGTCGCTAAATATTAATTTTTGTTTTACGTAAATGGACCGGAACGTTACACGCACATCACGCATACTCTCGTATTTTTTTACAAGCTACTTGAATATGGGGTCACATCACGAAAGTGTAGGGTCGATGTTATTTCCTTCGTAGTCACACGCAGAAGCGCTTAATGGTTATAATGGCGAGAGCACATATGATATACGAGTGTAAGTCTGCTTTATCGCCCCTTCGCACCCTAATACACACATACATGCCGCCCGCGGTGTTTGCTCGAGCGTGTGTGATCATGGCAGTTGAACTGGAAATTCCGTGGGTTCATCTGGTGGCACGATAGATTAAACGCTCATTCTTTCGTGTTATTTTTTTGTGATACTTGTAGACTCTAAGCCAGATATAAAAATTGACGAACATGCTGAGCGATTCAACTACAACTCGGATCGCAGGAAGAGCTGAGTGTGCAGATTTGGAGAGCGCATGAGAACTAGGACTTCAGCACCTAAGGGAATGAAATAAGATGATGTATTAGCTATGGAATGCGAGGGCAGCGGGGTTACGGGAGATCCCCGAGAAAACTCACCAGCCATCGACGACGCCCACCACGTTTCCTAAATGCGACAATCCGAAAGTGACTCGGCCGAGGGTTGAACCCAGTTCGCCTTGGAGGGAGGCGAGCAGACTAACCGCTAAGCCACCGCTTCCCCATGGCCGCTGAAGGGTTACTGACCAAAACACAGCAGGTCGGAAGCCACGAATTCAACCACACCTTCAAATAAACTCGCAAAAGTTATGGATCTGAAATCTTCCTAGAATGCCTGATCTGAGTTCGGTATGTGCCAGCTTTGAGTCCAGCTAGCTGCCTGCAGTGCTGTTGGTTTTCCAGAAGTGACTATTCATCTCTGCTGACAAGAACAGCCGGAACAGTTGTTTGTAACTCACCTACCTCCCGTTAATCCCCCAGCTCATTAGGTTACGTATACGCAGATAGTCAGGTGGCGCGTGAAGAGTGAAAATGAAGATTAACCGTTTTGCGAGCGGCGGGCGACAGTCCCAGGACGCAGCCAGGGGCCCAACTCGCTCGCTGTGACATATGTCCGTGTGATGATGGGAGGTGGGAGCCAGAATAAGGGATAAAGAGGGAGGAAGAAAGGATGAGGGATGGTCCATCCAAATGGCGCCCAGCGAAGTGTTAACCTGATAACGACGCCGTACACTCACCAGGAAGAAAACTGACACATCGATCTACTCCGTGCTCGCGAGCCCCTTATTAGACTCTCCTACTTGTCGCCGCGGATTAGATGTTGAGTGAGTAAATAACACTTGTAGGACGCTGGACTCACACTTCTGACGACCCCATTCCTTCTTCAGTTTGGAGGGATTTTATGATGGACAGGGCTTCTTGGGCATATAGCCGCATTGCAATGGGGTTAGAGGTTTCTTGGGATTATTCTGTTTCCTTTACGTCTTCGTTCCATGTCGATATACTTTCGTTCTCTGCACAAATGTGTCACGATTTCGTTTTGTATTCTAGATTTTTGACAAATTTTATTGGGCCTTTTTTATATTACAGTGGAAAACATTTGGTGTTCGATGGGTGGAATTCCATGAGCTCAAGTATAGTAAAAATAATTTTTATTATTGAGATAATCTATGTAAGGAAAAAGAGATAACGTGTAGGTGTAGGATCACGGGTTGGACTAATGTCAAAACAGAAAGTCTTTCGGTTTGTGAAACGCTTGTGAGTGGATGGTCCACGCTGAGAAAAAAGATCTGTCAGTGGCTACAAGAACTGCTCGGTTGATGCTTTCCTAGGCGAAATTATTTATTGGTAAAAACCAGAGTGTGGTGCCTAATAACATGTAGACTGACTATTACCAAAGTGTGGTGCCTAATAACATGTAGACTGACTATTACCAGAGTGTGGTGCCTAATAACATGTAGACTGACTATTACCAGAGTGTGGTGCCTAATAACATGTAGACTGACTATTACCAAAGTGTGGTGCCTAATAACATGTAGACTGACTATTACCAGAGTGTGGTGCCTAATAACATGTAGACTGACTATTACCAGAGTGTGGTGCCTAATAACATGTAGACTGACTATTACCAGAGTGTGGTGCCTAATAACATGTAGACTGACTATTACCAGAGTGTGGTGCCTAATAACATGTAGACTGACTATTACCAGAGTGTGGTGCCTAATAACATGTAGACTGACTATTACCAGAGTGTGGTGCCTAATAACATGTAGACTGACTATTACCAGAGTGTGGTGCCTAATAACATGTAGACTGACTATTACCAGAGTGTGGTGCCTAATAACATGTAGACTGACTATTACCAGAGTGTGGTGCCTAATAACATGTAGACTGACTATTACCAGAGTGTGGTGCCTAATAACATGTAGACTGACTATTACCAGAGTGTGGTGCCTAATAACATGTAGACTGACTATTACCAGAGTGTGGTGCCTAATAACATGTAGACTGACTATTACCAGAGTGTGGTGCCTAATAACATGTAGACTGACTATTACCAGAGTGTGGTGCCTAATAACATGTAGACTGACTATTACCAGAGTGTGGTGCCTAATAACATGTAGACTGACTATTACCAGAGTGTGGTGCCTAATAACATGTAGACTGACTATTACCAGAGTGTGGTGCCTAATAACATGTAGACTGACTATTACCAGAGTGTGGTGCCTAATAACATGTAGACTGACTATTACCAGAGTGTGGTGCCTAATAACATGTAGACTGACTATTACCAGAGTGTGGTGCCTAATAACATGTAGACTGACTATTACCAGAGTGTGGTGCCTAATAACATGTAGACTGACTATTACCAAAGTGTGGTGCCTAATAACATGTAGACTGACTATTACCAGAGTGTGGTGCCTAATAACATGTAGACTGACTATTACCAAAGTGTGGTGCCTAATAACATGTAGACTGACTATTACCAAAGTGTGGTGCCTAATAACATGTAGACTGACTATTACCAGAGTGTGGTGCCTAATAACATGTAGACTGACTATTACCAAAGGTATCTAGTGCTCACTAACATATCTGTTTATTGAAAAAACTTTTACTGGCTGCCACGAAATATATATTTGACAGCAAGAGCATTTATTTTTTCCACAGTTAAACATTTACTACGACTGCAAAACTACATCCGTTATATTTTGCGCTTGTCTTCTGGCATATTTGAAGTGGCCACCTTCTGTCTGGCCCCGACACCATATTTGCCTGTGTTTGTTTATTTGCATCAGTTTACTGACTACGGGTTATATCATACCTTTATTCCAAATAAGTAAATTTTACATGCAAATTATCACAGAAAATTAACTCTGCATGAAGTGAAGTGTGCAAGCCTTTTCGTGTGTGCCATATATTATATTTCTGGTACATGCTGAAGACAACACATCGACGTCGATCAAGATAGCGTAATGTTAACACGCTGAGCTCGCAGCTGAGATGCCTAAGGTGCGAATCCCACTTATGACGACTTTGAATTTAGTGTTCAGCACACAACCTGCTAAACACCTTTATGAACCTCACTGGACAGTTTTGCTGTTATCGTCGTAACATTTCGCTGCGACCAATGAACATACCGAATTTATTGTTGACCATAAACGTCATTTTGTAAATTCCACTAAATAATGGAATGAAAAAAAAAATTGTTTTGTCTATCACAAAATGTTTTTGTCAATATATACACGACAAAATATTTTGTGGTGCCAATAAAAATTTTTTGTCACCAGAAAACTGTTTTTTTTCAGTGCAAGCCCCTAGTATCTAATTCACAAGTATGACACAAGTGTATGTCGCTTAATTTGTTTTTGCTATTTTTGAAAAGCTAAAAAGTTATACCTGCTGTAATGTAAAATTACACAATCATTTGAAGTTTGTTTTATCTCTTGTCGAACGAGTTATTTGGCACACGAGCTTGCATTAATACAAGCACAGTGACTTGATTATTTTACCTGTCTAAGGGCATTTTTATTGGGACCCAAACGTAAAACGAACACTGATATTGGTAGAAACTCTGCTGCCACATACATTGCGTGTAAATTACACACATTTTTTTACAGCCTGGTAACACATGGATTGCTTCAGTGAGCTGGAGCGCATTAACTTAAGCTCACTGCATGGAATGCTGCTCGTCGTGTACTGTGTTGTGGTGCATCTCGCCAATGGACACTGAAACAATTCAAGAGCGTCCTGTGGAGGGACGAATCTCGCTATGTGTGGGCGTGCCGAGTACTTGGCTAGCTTTACTTTACCTGACTGTATTTTTCTCACTTCTGAAGTTCTTAGTAGGTGTGTTTTACGTTTTACGTGGTAAAACCTGAGTTCACTGGCTTCAATGCATGGATCCATGAATGCGAAGTTCTACGAATCAGTTTTGCACAATTCATCACTGCGCACTCTGGGGAAACAATTTCGTCCATTTAATTACCAGCATGACAGTGCATACGACCGTAAATTCAATGTTACAACCTAGTGGTCCACGGGTATGGAAGTTGATGAACTGGAATGGTAACCTAAAATTCTGACTTCTACCTCACTGAATGGCGCGCCTGTTACAAAACCGCATCAAGCCGTTCACAAAATATTACTGAGCTGTTCATTACGTTGGAGTGTTGCTGGAAACAAATTCCTACTGACTTATACGACATATTTGTGGAAAGTATTCTTAGAACTCTGTGGGCTCTATTAGCGGCGGAAGGCGAACTTACATTTTACTATCACCATGACAGATACTAACCCTTTACGACCAGATGTATTTCATAACACTTGAGCTCATATCCACGTTCCTGAATGGGTGATCTAGGTGTTAGGCGTGTTAGGTGTCTACCCGTGAATCACAGACTTGCAGTATCGGAGTAACTAAATTATGATTGGCCAGCAGAGTAGGAAAATGTCTTCTCACAGAGACGTACCGCCAGTAAGAAAAATGAAACTGCTGGTTTCCCTGTAGGGTATTGAAATACAGCATGTAAGGAGATCTTTTCGTGATATTCGGGTGTCCCTGCTAATATATTACTAGGGATGTGCGGTAGGTAATCGTTGGACATAAATGTATTTTCTGAAGTATCAATAATACGCCGAGAGAAAGAATTGTTTGACATGGTAAAACCACAGTAGATGAAGCATACAGCAAACTCCAGTGGCACACGCTAGGAAAATGGCGACTCACGTGCCACCCTGCAGCCCAGCCAATGGGGATTCATTCGCAGCGTAGAGTAGCCAATCAAACACAAGGCCAATTCCAGAACATACTGCAGCCAATCTGTCCTACGTGCGCACACATCAAAGTAGTTTCCACGCCATTTCGCTCTCTATGCTAAATTACTCTATAGGAAACCAATGGTTGGAGTGATTCTCTCAAGAGCGCCGCCTGCTTGGGGCTTTTTAGCGCGTCTGAGGCACATAAGCAAGCGGTAGGTAAGGACGAGACTGATATGCGTACCTAGTGACGTGTCGCTCCTAAGCGCAAGCCGCTGAACTGGCATGCAGTGTTTCCATCTTGCTGCGAGTACCTATACGTCTTGAAGCAGTGACCTCAAAAGTCTGTAGCAGAGTTCAGTACATATCCCTGTAATTGTTTCCCACAAGTATATTACAAGATACAGCACAATGAAAAAGCAGTTTCTAGCTATGCTGAAGGGCTCGGGAATAGCATTGTGCGTACATATGTATTGAGAGTATTATTCGCACCTCGCCTGAAGTGTGTTTTCTTGTCGTGAGTGGTATAATGAGAACACGTCTAGTGGTTTAGTAAAGAGAAACGTGGTTTTAAAACTCACGGAAACGCAATTCAAGCGACAGGCAGGCGGCACCCTAAACAATTGTCATTCCAACAAAGTACGGACAATGGACGAGATATTTTTTCACACCAAAAGAATTCAATCGCTTCCGCTCTGCATTTCTTTGGTAGGGCAAAATAGCTTTATTAATCTTTCTCTAATTTTTATGTTGGTATATCGTCTCGAAACGTTTTCTTTACCTATTCAACAGTTTTTCACATCGTGATTGTGGAAGCGCAAAACGGTAGCGCTATTAGCGGGCGATTTAAACTTTTTGCCGTCGCCGCTTGTTCTTGAGCAAGTTGCATCAGCAAAGCCATGGAATAAAATGATAAAAGATCAGTTAATTAAATTGAAAGGCGATTTCCGGCCATTCGTCACGCGGCTCTCTTTTCACGCGCTCCCATGTCCATTTCTGCTAGCGGGACGGCCCAGTTGGTTGTGGTAGTCAGAGACGCAGAGGAGTAAATCACGTGCAGGTCGCTCCGTACGTTGACCCAAGGCCAAGCGACCGCTGCGAGCTGAGGGAATGTGTCGGCAACTTTGCAGCCGAGATGTAATTATGAATTACTGCGCGATATTACTAGTTTCTTACGCCAGCAGGAAGAGAGGAAGATGGCGGGAGGGATAACATTAAGATGGTGTACGAGCTTGAGTATTTTATCCGCCGCTTCCCACACGCGAGCCGGATTGTGACGGTACCTCTGGTGGTGCGGTAATTTAGCACTCTCCCTGCCCCCTCCGTCTTTCTCCTCGACAGCACAGGTTGTATTTATGAAACTGTCTCTGTCTGCGAGTTCCTCCTGCTCGGCTAATCGCTTGGAGTAGCCGCGCTGAATCACGGAGAAGCCTCTACATTAAGCTTCTTACACAACAGAAAACTTTGCCAGTTGACTTTACGTTTCCTTTCCTCTGACGAAACCACCAATACACAATACAATTTTAAAGTCAGAGTCAGACAATTCAACTTCGGTTCTGCGAGCTTCATAAAAATGTGTATCTCGTAATGTAAATAACTATAATGTAATCCAGGAATGCATTTTACGTACCTTTTTTAAAAAAAGACTTAAAATTTAGATTAAAAGTTTATTTCAAAACACAAAACCCATTTCTTTACTTTATTAAAATATGCCAATTCACATATTTCCTCTTCACATCATATTCGGTTGGCATTTATTAATTTAAGATGAGCTTTGTTTAATATATCGAGTTTAAAATTGCCCTACAATAAAAAAAACCGCACTTTCCACATAACCTTTGTTAGATTGTCAGCAAAATGGCTGCTTGACTTTGACTTTAAATTTCAACGTTTCGAAATCGTAAAGTCAAGAGTGCTTGATTTTACCTTTGACAGTTCCATTGTGTCAAGCTCCATAAGAAACAACATGTCGGAAAGGAAACGTAAAGTCAAATGGTAAAGTAATGTGTTAAGGTTATCAATTGTATAAGGGCCTTTAGTCCCGCGACCTTGACAACCCCTCCCAGGCGGGCGGCCATTTCCTCTCTTCTGTTCTGCATACTGTGCTGAAAATACCTCCCAATGCTGCCAACCGCTGAAATGGCGATTTACCGCATGCAATTCGTGAGTGAGTGAAGAGATTTTGGCGGCTCTTAACAGCGAGGTTTTGAAGCGAGGTTAGTATGGCGCAGCGCCGGAATGGAAGGGCGGGGAAAACGGGAGATCCCCGATAAAACCCCACCGACCAGTGGGGTTGCCCCGCACGATTGTCACTTGCGAAAATCCAGGAGTAATCCAGCCGGTATCGAATCCGGTTCGCCAAGGTGGGAGGCGAGCAGTCTAACCATTACACCACCGGGGTCCCACATGACATTCGTGTATGTACGAGCAGCGCCCTACGATCTTTACTTTTGCTTGAAATATTTTTATTTTGTTGATATTGTTCACGTAAACATTACCTATACAAAACGGAAAACCCGTACAAAACATTTTTGTGTATAATCAGACACAGCATTTATTGCGAATGTACTTCATGATAGTTTCACAAACACTATAACTTACTAACTACGAATGGAAAATGTTGGCAAATTGCTTTCGTCATAAACAAAGCTTAAAAAAAAAAACTGTTCATTTAAACCACGATTTATACGTAGTGCTAAATTGGGATTTAGTGAGAAGTCAGCAGCAAAGGACGCTCGGAATAAACTGAACCCCTGCCCTTAGCAACAGTCGGTATCTTATTGTGACAGTAACAGTGGATGAAAGATAGACACGGTAAACATCTGGGTGGTGAAGCAATTTAGCGCAGTTGGTGCATATTCACGTGTAGGGAAGTTCATTTCTGTGTAATTATATGCAATCAAAATATTCTTCTACACAATAGTAAAGACACGCAGATGTCTCGTATGTGTCCTATCCAGACATATTTACTGCCTTATTGTGGCCAAATGCCTACATTATCGAATTATTACTTCTTATACCTTCTCTCTTTTGTTTTTAAAATATCTGAGTAGTAAAATTTCGCATAGGACCATGTGATTTACCTTCTTGCAATAAAAATAATATAATATGAAATTTAAAAATACATTAATGGTTCATATGCGTATTACTACATGGGCGTCATTCTGTCTCTGTGCTTTTTACCTTTCTGTGTTCGCGCGGAGACTAGAGAGGTCGGCACTTTACAAGCCGCAAGCTTAGGGCGAGTGGAACAGGAGCCATCTCGGCCTCATCAATCAAACTCCCTGGATATTTGAATGCGGTGATTCACAGTTTGCAGAGCACAGCATGCAGCCCTTACGTAAATGTAGAGGATGAAAATGATGATGGGGGATTAAAAGCTGGAAATTTGAAGATGCCGTTGACATTGAACACCCAACATTTGGTTGGCTAAGTATAATGCGCGTTAATTGCCATTGGGGAGTTTGTCTGTAGAGACATTTGACCAAACTCAAATTTCTACAGATGACTTATCGATTATCGAAACCAGAAACTTGGCACCTTACTTTTTGAGCGACCATATCCACCATCTGCCTACATTGGCATAATAAACTAAATGGTTGTGTACACGTTAATGAACTGCCACTGCTAATAAATAGCTGGTGTTAAAAATGTGGATGGTATCATGTAAACAAATTTCGAAATATGTTGGATCTAAAGAAATCGAATACATTTCGCCATTTAAATCTTACAGACTGGGACTGGTCGTTTTATTTTGCGGTTAGGCCACATTTAAATTACATTTCAGATATTAAATTTTTAAGTGAGGCATTAGTGAAATTCCCTGTGAATTGAAATAAATTGCTTTTTAAAATTTGAAATTGGGTTTGTTTTCACAACTGTAACATTTTGTTTGCTGTATAATTTTCGTGGGTTACGCTTTACGGAAAAATTGTGGTCAGTATAAATATTTTGTTAAAATAAACACCTCGAAATATTTTCATATAGTAAAAAAGTTGAATAGTTATATAATAATTTTTACCATCACAAAACATTTCGCAGAGTATGGTTTATGGGTTTTTTCACTTACTTGACTGTTTTTTGTGTAACACTTTTCGCATCTCAAATGGAAAACAGAATTATATGACGTGAAGTAGAGGGAGTAAATAAATAATTGTGTCCATTAAAACATTTAAATGGACATGCGCGCTGCCAGATGGAGCTGTGTTGATGGCAGGTATTGTATTGTCGGCAAATTTGGCGGGAGGTAATTATTTTTTAAGGCAGCTGTCAGGCGGTCTATTTCACAGAATAGCGAACTATACAGAATCTGAAATGCGAAGCTGTGCCCGAGGTGCGCGTGATCAGCCGCTAATTGGCTCCTGCTTGCCCTCGAAAGTGCGGTGTGTGCGATTTGGTTTGTAGCATCGTGGATTGTTTCCTATTATATTGTCCCAGCCGCTGATCCATAGGTTACCTCATTGTTGTGGTCGGCCTAGCTAGCGATCAGCGTTGCTACCTTATTCTTATTAAGACTGGTGAAGTCTGCTGACCTAAGGCCGCCAACCTTTGGGGTGAGGGTGTAGCTACTAAACAATTGCAGAAGGTGAGCTTTTATTACAGTGACACAGTGACAATTAATCAACAACGGCAACGATAATCGTAACTGGACGCTATAAAAATAATGTTAATTATTATGATTATATTTATATTTTAATCATTAGTTAACTCACTCCTTCTGAAGTTATCTAATTGGAAAGTTCCCACCTGAACTTGATATCGGAGGCTGTGCGACTCTCGACGGCGGCACACACAATACAGCGACCTCCTCCGGTCACTGGCCCGTGTTGGAGCTCCTCCAAACCCACCACTCTCGTCGGCGCCCTCCGCCTCACTCTGTCGTTGCCTTGATTTCTGGTAAGCTCACCGGCCGCCTTCCGCGCCGGTGGAGGGGGTTTGTGCTACGTCGACATTCCAATATGTTTTCGATCTGCTCTGAAGTGTACTGCTGGGTTCATACAGCGGTGTGCATAATCGTATATCAAGGCCCTATTCATGTGCCCGAAACAGCATGTAAAAGAGGCCCAGGTGGTGTATTCACCCCTCGCCCCGGCACACCGATTTCTAATCCTGGCGGGGTCACTCTCGTGCTTGGGAAACGTGGCAGACGTTGCCGTTGACCGCTGGGCTTTCTCGCGAAACTCCCGTTTCCCCTTCCCTTACATTCCGCCGCTGCTCCATCGTCGCTTAATTTCACCCCCACGGTCGCTCAAGATCTCGCTGCCATGCGCCGAAGAAATCTGTCCATTACTTCATACAAGGCTGCAGGTAGAATGTACAGCCGGAGTGTGACAGTTTCGCTTCTTCTGAAACCCCAGTTGAGCAGCGGGCATCGAGCGGGGAGGTGAAGTGGACCCACTTTCGGGAGTACGCGGCTTCGATTATCGGTCCCGCAATCCTGATTTCGGTTTCCCATTATTTCTAATGGTTACTAATGAGCCTTCGCCGAATCCTTCTTCGTTGCTCCTTCTCCGAGCAGCTTGCTCCACCTCGGATGCGGCCTCGTTGTCGACGAGTAGCGGGCCACAGCGAGCTCGTGTACCGCAACTGCTTTGGCCGTCATGGGAACTTCTACGGTGTGAAGGCAAAAGCTCAATTTTGGGATTTTAATTCGCACAACTTACACTCTAATAAATAATGGGAAAATTACCTTGCAAGTGTGAGGTAATATTCGCAAACTTGTGGGGGAAACATAGTGTTCCTTACAGATAAGGTAAAATCACCGCACTCTGGAGTAAAATTCACGTACATGGTAGTGGAAAATCCCATACATGGATGGGAAAATTACTTTACGACGCGTGCATCTATTCAGCATTCTCAACAGTTAAGTGGGGGAACGGGTGGAAGAAACAATAATTTAACACGCTTATATTCACTGATGATGTCACGCTGTCATGCTGTTACGCTGTCATCGCGGTGTAATGAATAGCGCATCGGCCTATCGTGATAACGGACCATGGTTCGCGCCCACGCATCAGCAAGTGTCGAGGATTTTAGTGTTGAGGTTTCGGTTACTATTCGTCAACGTATATAGATAATAAAATAGTTAAAAGTACTAATACTCTGGGGTAATTTTAAATATAATTGTATTATATATTATAGTTAATTTTCCCTTACTTGTATGGGAGCAGGCTAATCGCTCAGCCACCACGGCCTCTACTAGCCAGTTAGACACAAGCCTCGTTACAGAACTTCGCACAGCCAATCAGCGATTGGCTAGGCCCGCGTCGAGTGAGCAGTCACTCTATTTCACTTGTGTAAAGTAAGCTATTCCTTGGCTACGCTACAAACGCGAATCACTGACAGTCACTGGCCAAGAATATGTCAAATAAACTGGGAATCAAGGGCATTTACATCCCTGGCTCAACCGGGACTCGAACCCGGTGGTCACCCATAGTGGATTTGCGTTTGAAGTACATGTCGAAATATGTGAAGAACCTTCTTATCACTATCATCAACACCAGTCATCCATCATCATTAAATCAGTGTCATTGGCATCATTAGGATCATGTGGATGTACAATTTAATTTGCTCCACCAAATAGTATGAGCACACGTTTGCGATATAATAGCATCCATACATACTACATTATATCCTATTCACTTTATCAAGTTATGCGGGATACACCAATTTTCATCGTTGCTCAGTTCCAACACCAGAAACGAAAGGCAACCCGTAATTGTGAAAGTGAAGCATTCTTAATTTTAGGAAACAATTTGTAATCAAATACGTGAAATCCGTGTAGTCGACTAAAAGAAGTGAGTAACTTGTACCAGAAGAGACAGCCGACATATTTTGTAGGTTATTGAGTTAATTTTCAAGACATCGATATTCAGACTGGATGCCAAGTTTATCTTTAAGTTACACACATCTTGATTCTGCCATCCCCAATAGCAATAACTAAATCTGTCTTTTTTTGCAGCCTAGTGATTCTTATCGGTAATAATTATAAATATGTGTGTAAAACTCGAACCAAATAAGATCGCATGAAGGAATCCAAGACTTCGAATATTAGAGACTTCACTGCATTGATATTTCGTACAAGTCGCACTGGTTTTGTGGAAAATTGCTATCTTTTCACGAGAGACCATTTTGAACGCCAATAAAATATGATATGTGTTATTAGTGTTTATAGATACTTGATGACCAATCCAGATGTATCAATAAAACCGATTATACTGTCGAATCTTACTGAGTTTTCTTTCACGAAACACGATAATCATCATTGTGTTGTATTCTTTGATTACTATCGCCGGTCGCCGGAATGGATCGTAACACTATGATCTTTATATTTGTTGTAATCATATGTGTTGTGAGCTGCGTTGTAAAATTTCTTATCGTATATAAATATACGGTGACTTTTTATTTGTATAGCCCTACTGGTCTTGGTTTCTATGCAAAACATCAAGTTGGTTGAATTTTCTTTTCGTCTTACCTCATTTTATTTTATTTTGTTATTATTTTTTGTAATGGTTTTATTTATCATCGGCGAATGTATTTGTTGTTTCTGTCTATAAGTGAATAATCTGTGTTATAAATTTTGCTCTCCAGTTTGTGTAGTGAATTAGATTTAAATATTTACCTCTTCCCCACCCCTTTAATGTTAGATGATTTCCCATTTCCATAGACTTATTTTATAGTCGGCATAGCCACCGGACAGAGGCCAATTAAATTCTGTCCATAATTATTTTACACTATTGCTATCAGACTTAAAAGACAACATGAAAAAGATTTAACAAAACATTCTAAAGCAACGTACAAAGTTATCTCCAAAACACTAATGGTCGGCGTTATCGCGTACGGCCGCCGCTTTTCTTCTTGTGGAACAGTGTCTTTTCAGACCGGTTCCCACTTTTAAGTACCAAAAACACGAAACATTTTTACCAAAAAATATGTAGAAATGTAATGCCTGGGATGCCTAGATAAGAGACATTTTAAAGGACGTCGGGTATGTTTGAGAGCCAGATGCCTGAAGATACTTTTTTCTTTGGTAAATTCTGCTGTCTCTTTCCCTTGTGATCGCATTATGGCCGTGAGCTCTTGAGGGGAACGTTCCAAGCTCTGTCGCTCCCAAACCGACGCTGTTAGACATGTGGCATTCCCAACGGGGTTTTCCCCGCTTGGATTCCGTTCACCTATTCAAACTAATTACATATTTTATATCCCTGGGGATGCTCAATAGTCGTAAATTTGGGCTCTCTCTCTCTCTCTCTCTCTCTCTCTCTCTCTCTCTCTCTTTTTTGTTGAGAATATTTTGGTTTTTCTCTTATTTTCGTTATGTGTACTTTCTTTTTGTTGCGCCGCCTTCTCTTGTAGTGACTGGGGTGGGGCCAGTAGGCCTCTAGTGGTCGGCGATGGGCAATTAGTGAAGGCCATTACCGTGCCGAGGCAGAGACCAGGCGCAGACAGGGCTAATGCGGACCAACCTGGGTCGCCGTCAGACACGGATCCGGAGGTCTGCGTCGTTAAAGCCTAGCCCCTTGAATGACGTTTATCGTCGTCGAGGTACTTCTGGGTCTCTCCCCTCCCCCCACCCAGGACCGGTGGTCTCTTCGGAACCTGCCGAAATTAAACGCAGTGTTTATGTTCGAAGAAAACGTAGATTCCTCTAGGAGATGCCTTGTGGCTCTCTCTCTCTCCTCTCTCTCTCTCTCTCTCTCTCTCTCTCTCTCTCTCTTCCCCCCCCCCCCTTGCCTTCTTCGTCGGCCGTATTTCTCCGTCTGCATTACGCTTTCCCGTGAGCATCGCGCTCTCGCGAGATATAAGAAACGTATATTTATTTGAAATGCAATTGAGTTGGAAGCAACAATGTGGAAAAAAAGGAAAAGTAGTTTTTTAAACGCTGTGTCAAATTTCGTGTAGTCGTTTCTTAAATACCTTTTCTTTTCCGTCCATTCGTATTTCACGTTTTTCGCGCCTCCTCAATGATTTCCGAGCCTCGGTAGATGTTTCAGAAAGCCACCCGTGAGAGCTTTCGGTAGTTAGCTTGCGCGTCTGTGGCGGGAGGGGCTACGGAAAAAAAAAATTTGAGTTTCAGGTTCGCTGTTGTCACGTAAACTAGGATATTTGAGCGGGTAAATGGGCACGCCAGTTTTGGTATTTGGCAACAATTTCTTTAATGTGTCTCCTCCAGCCATTAAGTCCTTCGTTTGGAACATGTCCAGAAGTTTAAGAAATATGTTTGTTAATGCTAAGGAGTTTATAGTGCCCATTTGTAATGTAGCGTCTAGTGTTTTTGTTGTATGCCACTGTGGCGTAGTTTATTTTCGTATATTGAAAGAACTTGAGGCTCTTCTCGCCTTGCGGTAATTTTCCAATTCGTCACGCTTGGTAACTGTGTACCGTCGAGGCGAATTTTGAGTACCAGGTGGGTAAGGTTACAATATAAGATTTCTTATATCATGATTACGGGAACTGTAAATTTTGTTTCGTCATTACGTTGGAATTTTAGAGGCTGCTCTACACTGATATGCACTGCTGTTATCACGCATTCAAAACATTATATTGATGTTCTACACAAGACTTAGCGGATAAACGTGTTACTGCCGTGAACCAGATTATTTTACATCTGTTGGGGTAACTTTGAACCTCTAAAAATTGGTGTCATTTAACAAAGAATAAAGAACTGTAGCTAAGTACTTCAAACGTTTAACGTTATCTACCTAGGTAATGTTTGCTACCACTTCACCAAATTTCACCAAAACAAACTTTTTGAGTTGGAAAGTTATCCCAGTTAAATTTGAGAGTAAGTTACGTATTAAGTATTAGTGTCGTACAACTGGCTTATAGTTAACTGAAGACTTCCAAAGTCAAGTTTTAGCTCAATTGTGCCTGGCCATAAATGTATAATGTAAATTTAACTAAAATATGTATTAACGTCTGCAGTAATGCTGGAATTGAATTATTAGTATATATGTATACGAACCCTTTCAGACCGACTTTAATTTAGTTCTAAGTGTCCCAAATAGAATATGTTTGACGCTTACTGTACCTACTTAGTCGACACAGACTTTGTTTCACTATCACATAGGCTTTGCGTTGTGCTAAAGTAATATAAACCACTCATAACCTAGAACGGTAATACGGTTTACAAACCAGATACTCGTAGAAAAGATCATTACCAATGATTTATTGGTCATTGTGTCTTGCAGTGTACCTGCATTACCCTCAACATTCCCGGTCAAAACTTACCTTTCTGTGTTAGGTACATATTTTTATAGGGTTAACGTAGTAATACAAATTGCATGCTTCTATTCTACAAATTAGCCCTATAATTAGCGTAATAGTAAATATACTCGTGTTTGTCCAACGTCACAGAGTCCCTTGGCCCACGCATGTATACCAGTCAACAGGCACACGGCATTGATAGTTTTTGGTATCGGGTGTTCACGGTAAAATGAACAGTTTTGAAAGCCCTGCTTAGGATCTACTTGAATGCACATTGTGTATTCTTTCACCATATGTACAATTAACGTTACCATGGCGCTGATGACTCGATTCGTGCATCGGTCAAGGCCAACTGCAAAATTTAAAAAAAAATTAAATATTTTACAATTTTTTTTATTCTTAAAGTTATATGCATTAAAAGAATATTATATTTTAGTATTAACTAATGTTTACTTATCACTTGTAATTTAAAGTTAAAACATGGAACTACATTATCTCCGTCGTTGCCTACTTTACTAGGCGCGTGACAGTCAGTGTGCCCGTTAAAAATAACGCAGATAGGGGCCGTAACAATTTTCAAAGGTAGATTTCGAAAGGGCTCACTTTACCGCGAACAGCCTTTAAAGGCGTGATGGTAGGTTATAAGCAAGTATTTGGACCAACTTGCTTGCGAACGTTCCTCCGTTCAGCGCACCCTCATCATTCCCGAACACGTAACTTGATCTGCAGCTACTACAAAGCCACCCCTTGTTGGGGGTTGTGTTAAACTCGGCTATAAACCACGGATCTCCCTTCCCACGTTTCCTCTCAGGAAGGTAGGTGTGGTACGTCCTTACTTATCCGCTGAGCAAACAGCCGCCAAGAAGTCTGGGGGAAGCCAACGTCCTTTGTTTGCTCTCTGTTACCTCTGATATACGTCTGTACTTGTAAGCGCGGCTTACTGTCCCTGTAACGCTATTGGCTGACGTGACATGTTGAATTTCCCCCTCCTGCAAACTGTCTTCTGACAAGGGTGTGAAACTCCAGATGTTCCCACTAGTCACCGCTGGCGTTGCTCCAAGCACGGAACGTCTTGACTGCGCCACTGGTGTATCACTTGTGTAAAGGCTGTTCACGATAAAGTGAGCACTTTTGAAATCAGCCTTAAAAAAAGTCACCCCCCACCCATGGTTGGTTTCTTATAAAACCGGTCATGACCGTTTCCTTCCCCGTTCATATTGCCTAACTCATTGGTTCTATCTGTAATGAATGCGCTCGTGACAAGACAAACAAAACTACCAGTTTCTTATAACATTAGCTTCGGCACGAAGTTATGTTTTTTAAACTCTTGTTGTTTTTTTTTTTTTTTTTTTTTTACGCTTGCCGTCTTTCCGCGCAAAATTCTGAACGTTGTGAGGCCCACAGCTATACCAAATGGTTTAAGGAACATTTAGTTTTAGTCTTATTGGGGTCTTACCTAAATATGCAGAATTATCCTCAACTCCAATATTACTCTGCCTTATTGATCTATACAGAATGATTCTGAGCTACAGGAAGAACAGAACCTTTGTAAGATTATCCGTTTTGTAAAATGGAGTAGCAAACAATACGACCTAGAAACTTGTAATTGTTAAGGGAGATATCCGCCCTTGATGATTGCGAATTTAAGTTAGTTACTTGCTAAAAGTCAGAAACTACGTAAGAAGAAACGACACATTTTAACCTAATTCGATGCCAATATTTGCTACCTGTAAATGTTAGGTGGGGGACAACGTCGTCCCACATCACATCACACACAGAGCAGACAATCTCCCACACCATTTCAAAAGTCGCATGTTTGTAGTGACAGGCTTTGTAATCGCATCCCCCCCGCCAATATTTATAGATGGCACACATCAAACGAGGCGAACGCTATTCACGAATATGTTGACTCATATCATAAAGTTCTTGTCATTGTTCAAATAACTAAATTTAATTACCAATTTTCAAGGGCATATTTTGTGACGGCTATCCATGCACATCGAATGAAAGCTAAAACCGAGGGAGCCATATGAAGTTGAGAAATTGTTGGCCGTTTGGGACAGCTTACCTTCGCTGCGATGGGGGTGTGTTTGCGAACTCCACGTCTCACGTCCGCTGGGTGGGACTGCTGGTCTGCAAGTATGGGCGCCGCGGGGCCGCTGCCGCCCGTGAACCTAGCGTTGCCTTCCCCTCCCTCGTACATCACCTTGACCATGTGACGTCAGCCAGCCAGTCAAGTACCACCAGGGTGCCCTTCCAAGACTTCCTGATACCGACGAAGTGAAGATCATTTTGTAATGTTCTCGATGGTTTTAAATAAAATACAAATACAGGTGTCTCGCCCAGGTTCGGGGAGACAGCACAGGGGATTCACTTGGGCAGGAACTGCTGTTCCGTCAACATAAAAAAAAGGGCGCTTGCTGCCATTTTAAGTTGAGTAAATAATTGTAAAGACATATTCTATACATCATTTAAATTTCGGCAAAGGCGTATTTTATTTTTTATGTAAATCTTTGGGGAATTATCTATTTTTATGCTAAATGTAATCAATGTGAAATTTATATTTTTATATGAAGTTTATTTATTGTGATAGTGGGGGGGGAAACGATGTAAATTACTTAAATTACAATATAAAAGCAAGGCAACGCATATTTCAAACCTATCCACCGGAACCAACCCAAATCCCTTTTTTGGCTCTCAGCAGTTTTCCAATTTGTAACACCTACATTTAGGAAGCAGTTGAGACAATGGCCTCGTCCTGTGTGTGTTTACAAACACCGTCACATACAGGATAGAGAAATCTGCCCCACTCTGCTTCCTCAATGCAGACAATTTAAAAGGGAAAGTAAAGTTAGGAATTTTAAAGTTACTAAATAGTACAAATAACCTTGGGTTTGTTCCAGTGGTCGTGAGAGTGACTTTTATTAGTAGTGGTGCATCAACTCATCCACAAAATAACTTCTACAGGTATCCGTATATCGTGGATCCAGCGCATCACGAAAGAGTCTCTCCAAAAAAAGTTTGACTGACGCCAGGGTGTCGTTCAATCCAGGCGACGGAATATATACCCTCCGACAACATATGAGGGAGCTTGTTAAGAAAGGTGACGTAGCTGCTAACAAGCGGGTGAGTCCGACGCAATCAGCGTCTTTAAAAATGTAAAACATTTGCCACCTCATTTGGTGGATAGCATCGAGACAGTGCGCAGCCTGAATTTATAGTTAGTAGTATTGGTGCAAATGGCGAGAATCGTGTCTTTAAATATTTGTGAGATCGTGATTTAGTATGTCGCTATAATGTTCAAAGTGCCAGAGTCTTTGTAAAATGTAGTAGGGAAGGCGATAAATGAACGTATTCCATTTAGTGAGTTTAGTCAGGCAACGTGGACACAGGCGGTTTCATCAGTGGCTATAGGGCACCAATGAGTGGAAATAGTGGAAATATTTCAAAGTCCTAATGTGTCAATGCAGTAGTTTTCTAAAAATGTACGAGGAGTGAAAATATTTTTAGGAATGGTAGTATTTTATAGCAAGTTTATTCCGAATATTTCTGATCTTGCAGAGCCTTTAAATAAATTGAAAAGAAAAAAAGTGCCGTTTCAGTGGAAAGAAGACCAGGCAAATGCACTTGAAAAAATTGAAAGATATGTTAGCAAATCATCCCGTTTTGCATTTACCGAATTGTTCTGAAGACTTCTTTTCGCACTGTGATACCAGTTCTGAAGCAATAGGAGCGTGTTTAAATTAAAAGATAAATGGTCATTTTGTACCGATAGCGTACGCCAGTAAATTAAATGACTCAAAAAGAACGTAAATTGACTATTTTTGAAAAAGAATGCTTAAGTTGTATTTGAGGTAGGGAAAAGTTCGCAGATTATTTGGATCACGCACCGTTCACGTTGTACACGGACAACCAAGCGCTCAGCTGGTTACATAAATCGCAAAAGAGTGCAGGCAGATTGGCACGCTGGTTGGTAAGATTCGCCCGTTTCAAATTCAATATGCAACACATTCGTGGGATCGATAATTCGGTAGCAGACGCATTGTCTCGCTCCGAAGAGTTTGATAAGAAGAAGAGCAGGTACAGACGTTTCAGAATTGAATACGTTGCAAAATTTCCCAAGCGTGTTTAGTGATAATAAAGAATAACATAATGATGATCAGGAATATAAGCAGATTTTGTCTTAAATCAATATTTTGCTATCTCAGGTTCAAGATAGGAAGGAAATACCACCAGAATACTTCAGTAAGGTATTGCATAAACCTGAGAGAGATTACTGTAGTAGATGGGAATAGTATATTCGGACGCAACGGCTTCGGCTGGAGGCGCGAGGCTATAGGAGCTCGGACGCCATCGTGGGTTCCTGGACTTCCTGCTCTGTCAATCTGGTCATGTTACTGCCATGTTGTATCCCAACATGTTGGTAGCCAGTATGTCACCAACTTGGACTGCCATTTTGGCAGCTAGTATGTTATGTTACATGCTATATCATTCTGTGTTGTTTTTTCATGCAGAACTTCGCCGTATGTTATCCATAATAGGTTTTTTAGGTGAATTGACGAGACGAGGGAAACTCAGAGTTTTTGTGCCTGAAAATTCGAGGGCGATGGTGTTTATATATTACCACGAATCTTATTACGGAGGAAACTTATGGCGTGATTAAATCATATGTCGCGTATTAGAAACTTTTACGTGTTCGGGAGTTAGCACTGACCTTGAAAAAGGTTGTGACACGTGTCAATACGCTAAACCGATAAATCAAAAACCAGAAGGCCAGTATACGGGTATGGTAGCCACGTATCCTTGGGAACGTGTGTATTTAGACGTCATGGGTCCGTTGCCCCGGAGTACATCGGGTTATGTCTATGCCCTAATAATAATAGACAGTTTCAGCAAATTTTGTTTATTTTTCCCGTTACGCACCATAAAGGCAGTTGAAATCTGTAAAGTTGTAAGGCAACGGTTGTATAGTGTTTTTCGCGCACCTATATCTGTAGTAACAGATAACGTTACGTATTTTGTGTTGCAAGAATTCAGAGATCTGAATTGTATATGGGGAGTGAGAATGGTTCAAACTGCCCCATACCATCCACATTTAGTAGAACGTGTAAATCGTAACATTACGATTGCCTTACGCAGTTTTCAGTCAGGTATGCAACGTCACTACTGTTTTTGTGTTTCAATAATTTGATCCATAGTGCACACAAGTATACACCAGCTGAAGTGTTTTTTTGGGGCGGAAATTGATGCACCCTTTAACAAATGTGTGGTCACTCCACGGTATTTGTTTGGAAAATGTGAATAATAAAAACTCCAAGAAATATGGATGGATGTGACACGCAATTTAATTACGTATCACCAGAAAATGGAACAAAATGGCAACGTAGCTTACAAAGATGTAACCATGAAACCCGGTGATTTAATTTTAGTCGAGGCTCACCACCTCAGTTCAAAAATTTATTATTTTAGTGCTAAGTTGGCCGTGAAATGGCGAGGGCCGTTTCAGATACTGAGGTTACTTTCGCCCATGACAGTATTGATTGAAGGTTCACATTCTCCGAAAAAAATACGAATAGACTCATATCTCCCAAAGTAAAAGATATCACGCCTGTTTGTTTTATGCTAACAACGTGACCCGTGTCCCATGCGGAAAGGAGCCTGAGGTAAGGGCCTGGCCAGCCTACGCATTAAGTTCTGGACGCGTGTTCGACACCGACTTCGTGGGTCGCCTTCAGGGGAGGATGGATGTGACGGCTATCCCTGCACATCGACCGAAAGCTAAAACCGACGGAGCCATATTGAAGTTGAGAATGTGTTGGCTATTTGGGACGGCTTACCTTCGCTGCGACGGGGGTGTGTTTGACGAGCTCCACGCCTCACGTACGTTGGGCGGGCCTGCTGGTCTGCAAGTATGGGCGCCGCGGGGCCGCTGCCGCCCGTGAACCTAGCGTTGCCTTCCCCTCCCTCGTACATCACCTTGACCACGTGACGTCAGCCAGCCAGTCAAGTACCACCAGGGTGCCCTTCCAAGACTTCCGGATACCGACGAAGTGAAGATCATTTTGTAATGTTCTCGATGGTTTTAAATAAAATACAAATACAGGTGTCTCGCCCAGGTTCGGGGAGACAGCACAGGGGATTCACTTGGGCAGGTACTGCTGTTCGGTCAACTTTAAAAAAAAGCCCCCCTCCCCCCTTGCTTGCTGCAATTTTAAGTTAAGTAAATAATTGTAAAGCCATATTTTATATATCATATAAATTTTGGCCAAGGCATATTTAATATATTATGTAAATATTTGGGGATATAACTATTTTTATACTAAATGAAATTAGTGGAAAATTTATATTTTATATACAGTTTATTTTTTGTGATTCTTGGGGGGGGGGGAACTATATAAATGATTTGAATTTATAATATAAAAAACAAGGCAACGTATATTTAAAACCTTTTCACTGCAACCAACCCAAATTCCTTTTTGGACATCATTGGGAGGGCTCTCAGCAGTTTTCCAATTTAAAACACCTACATTCAGGAAGCAGTTGAGACAAAGACCTTATCATGTGTGTGTTGGCAAAGACCGTCATAATCTCACTCAATAATCACATGTCACAGGGCGTATTCTGTTTTGTACCGAAGGCGTGCGCATAGGGTGGACTTGGTGGTACATACCGCCTCCCCTCCCCTCCACCCTCTTAATGTAAGCATTCAGTATGACAATTTCATGAACTTACTTTTCATTGTGCGAGTAGTCATAAACAATTCTAATCAACCTTTGAAAAAATGTGCTTTGTGCGCGAGTTAATATCCATTTGAATCTTGTTTAAATTATGCGTGTATAGTGCAACATTTAAACTCTATGACGATAATTATGGAAACAATATTTTAGTCTTTTTAGCACGCCTAAATAAATATAAAGGAGAACTGAAAATGTCAGATGTGTAATGCTGCGGCTAGCTTAATTAGATTACTCACTGTTACATAAAATATGTTTTCTATTCATAGAAACTGATCCAGGAACATATGATGACCAATTTATCCTTACTTATACTACCGAATTTGCATAAGCCTCCATTAACGTATCAGTCAATATGGGTTCAAAAGAATTACCTCAATAGCATGCAACTTTCAAATTTTATTCTTAATTAATGACTTTACCAGACCAAGGTACGAGATATCTAATAAAAAAAGGAAGAATTGAATTAATAAGACCACTAGTAGACTAAGATAATCACCCTTGAAATGATCCAACATATAATAAATAATTATGATTGGGATTTATTATTTTGAAAATCGAATCTGCATGTCATATTTGTAATGACTCTTCCTGGTATGTTTCGAATATGAATTATCGTTATCAAACATAATATTAGCAACCTTACGAATGTATCAGAGACGTTAGCAAGGGCTACATGTATCTGCTACACAAGCAAAGGCATGCAACACTGACGCACCATGCGTGCCGGATCCACCCATATCTTAGCTGCTTAATGACGATTGGCCTTCTTTCCAGTGCTCATGCAGCAGTTATTTACATAATTATATGCGCTGGACATAGCTATGGACGGTACACCACTGTAGTAGTGTCTAGAACAGCAATGCTCCTCTGATGGCTGCTGCTGGAATGACCTGCTACTAAAACGGATCTCGCCCTTCGCCAGCAGGAACTGGCCATCCTCGGCCACGTCATGGTACCGTGGTCCTGGCGTCTACTTTCGTCCAAACTGCCTCCTTGTGGATTCGCCATTGCTTATCGAACTCCGTGGGCTGGCTCCTTTCACTCGTCGTTCCTCTCCTGGCCGGGGCGATGGAAGCTAAACTCCGTATTTGGATGCTACGTTGGGTCAGGCCGGGGTCCTCTGACGACGTGCGGGCAACATAACCTCTACGTAGTTGACTCCTTATAATGCATACGTATTATATTGCCAGCTTAACGATGCAGAATTAAATCTTTCTCTATCCTGGATTGGTGACTTGTGGTTCAGTACAGAGGCTTATTTCAATATTTATTCTCTTCTAATCAACATTTACGCGCAGCCTTATGCCTGTGCTGCTCCCATACTTAAAACAATTTTTTACAATAGCCATTAACGTTCGATTTTTTTGTTCCTAATAAAAATCGTCGTTGTCAATGCCAACCTGGCTTGTTTATTCTCCACCAAGAAAAAATAATTTAAAACATTCAAATTGCAAGGATAAAATTGCATTTTAATATTAAACTACTATCTGCGAAGGCCTTCCAAAACAGTTTCTCACATACATTTTACATACTTTCATCTGACACACTTGATATCAGAACATAAATTATGGCAATCAAAGATAATATTATTTCCCTACATAAAATAAAACAATCTAACACATCCAGGAGTTACACTGTGATTCATACTTGAAAATAATTTACCACACAAGAATAATATAATGTGCATATGTCCAAGCCACAGTACAATCTATAAATAAACATCGTACGTTCATGGTGAAATTGCCAGGAAACAGAGTGACTAGGGACCTGCAAAATTCGCGTTATTATTTTGCATCAAGCTAAACTTTACAGTACTGTATGTATTAGAGCAGGCATAGTTTCTTCATTGGGTTCTGCATAGATGTGAAGTCACGCCCTTTCTAACGGAACTACATGTGATTGGGGTACATAATTGTGTAGTGTTTATTTATTGGCACAGAGCTACGCAGGGCGTATCAAATACAATCTGGTCTAATGGTAAACGTAATCAGAGGTACACATGTTTTAAGTTAAAAATCAGAGGTACACATGTTTTAAGTTAAACGTGTCTCCAAATAATAACGCGAATTTTGCAGGTCTCTAAGTGTGACATAGGAGTTACACTGACGTATTTGGTCACGGGATCGGAATAACTTTCATATTAAAAGTTGCAAAGTGCATAGATAAAGGAATGTGCAAATAACATCAACTACAGTACTTACAAAAGTAAAATCTTTAAAGACTTCCTCCT
Organism: Dryococelus australis; assembly: GCA_029891345.1. Classification (NCBI taxonomy): domain Eukaryota; kingdom Metazoa; phylum Arthropoda; class Insecta; order Phasmatodea; family Phasmatidae; genus Dryococelus; species Dryococelus australis. The sequence continues at coordinate 95,430,181 of CM057002.1, read as the reverse complement.
GAACTGCAGGTAAGAAGAGTTCAAAAAACAGAGTTGCAGTGACAACATTGGCCGCAAGTTCGTCACGAAATATTAAAGATGAAAACATTCATGCGACATGAACTACAGTGTTTCTTAAAGGCGGTCAGCGCCATCGAATGTGAATATGAAACACGTATTTTTAGCGAATATTGCGAGCTAATTTGAAAACGGGATGCTTTGTAGTGTAGTGGTAATGTGTAACTGAGAGAATATGTACAACTGCCCCAAAACTTGTCAGTGTCATTGAACTATACCACGGAAGTTATTACGGTTGCCACCCTTATTTTGCATTAACTTCCATGACGCGGGAGTGTAGCGGTTTTTCTAGTGACGAATTACTGATCAGTATAAATCAAAATTAATGAAAGGTGGCCATTTTTTTCTTTAATCGGCCGCGTAATTTGAATGCAATAAGGCGAAAGCGAACTTCGCCGGTTAGCTACACGCTTTATGTTCAAGATGCTTGGGTATCAGGAAAGTAGAGCTTACGTAGACAAAGTTACGGATTGCGGGTATGCGGGTTACCCAGCAGCAGGGGTTCCATTACTTCCTTACGGTATATTCGTGCGTTCCTGGAAACGGCGTCGTTTAGGAAATTATCATAGGCATCTGTTTTGTCATCTCTGCCTTGCCGAATAATAGCACGCCATTGAAGAAGCGGTTGGCTTCTGAATCACAACATTCAATGCAGCATAAGGCTGGTAACCTAGACCATTTCCATGTCATAATTTTATAAAACCGTCGAGTTTTGCGCAGATTACAGATCTGTGCTCAACAACAAGTTATTCAGTCGGATAGTTACCATTTGAAAACTATTTACGTAAAAACTTCATTCTTCAAATGTGTGCACCACTCTTATTGATTTCTACAGAAAAGTTAATCGTTAAAAATAATTTCAACTTACAATTTCGTAACGAGCATGCAGTCGTTGGTCGTCGGTGTTGTTTTTAAGCTACTTATGGAAAAACATATAATCATTTCAGGCTATTATTTCATATCACAGGGAAAGAAAACGTAAAATGCTTAAAATATAGGAAATAATTTCCAACCCTCGAGGATTCTTAAAGCTTTCTCCCCTTGCTTGCGCACTTACATATCTTTAAGTGAAGTTACGTCTTGGCAGAAACTCCACATAGCACTCGACACATGGTGACGTTTCCCCGTGAGACGACCTCAGCGATGGCTCATCGTTTAGCTGTGCAATGACAAGTGTCCAGATTGCCTCGTCACGGAATACAGCACAGTGCAACACCAAAACAAAATTATCAATCATCAATTAAGTAATATTTTAATGATTCCCGGGCAAGAACGGCATTGAAGGAGAGGAGATTAGCCGAGCCTCGTGTGGTCTAGAACGCAAGGCTCATTTCCCCATCCATTAGTACATTCTAACAGAGAAAATTGGTCTTCACTCACAAACTGTACTAGTCACTGAAAGTTACGTTAACAAGCACGGATCGTGAGAATGCAATTATTTCACTATAAGTCCATAGGAACTGCCGTTATATCAGAGGAATTCAGTTACTGAAACAGCCAGTCGATCAGTTTTCACAGACATGCAGCAAAATGTCACTCATTTTGGATTGTATCCGATTTCTCTGTTTTCGAGTGTATACTTGCCATTGGGTAATCGGAAATTAAGTTTTACAACACCGTAAAATCTAAACATACATATTTCTTATCGCACTTTAAGACCTCAGTCTTTACGTGCAACCTAAAAGTCATAAATTTTATATCGTAAAGAAATATGATCACAATGTTCAGTACGTGTCTACCCGCATACATATTAAAATTATTTGCACGTAAGAAAACACTTGCAATATGATCGAATTGCTTAAAAATTCATGTTATAACTGTAGCTCTATTGTACAGTTTCCTTTGAGATCTTAAGAACTTTAATTTTACAATAAACCGTTATTTAATTTATTTCGTAACTGAAAGTTTTGTCTTGTTGATCGTTTCGTTTTCGACATGTTTTGCTTTTGCGTGTTGTAGTTACACGTGTATTTAATGTTCGGAAATTTTTTTGAGGTTGTAAAAATTATCCGTGGAGGCTGTTTTTATATTAAAAATATCTTTATGGAAAATTATGATTTGATTTAAGAGCAAATAGCGATTTACAATTATCATTCTACTTGACGGACTACATTATGTTTTAAACTACGCGAGTAGTCAACGTGGCAAAATTCTGAGCAACGAGAATACTGTCCCTGCAATCAGTTCACGGTTACTTCCAACCCTGCTAAAGTTCTACTTTCAGAATATTCATCCACCTAATACAAACAAAGATTAAACAAGTCGAGGGAATTACACCAAAAGGACAACGCACCGCATTTGTATGCACTCAGTTTAGCAATATTTTGCATAAGAACTATTTCTTACTGGACATTGCCAACACACCTATTTTCTCTCTGGTTTTATTAATATTTTTTATAAATAAAATGTTATAATTAATGGATAAAATATAAATAAAAGTTCACTTCAACTAAAAATAATGTACTTTTGTGTTAACACAAGTATAAATACTCGTGTCATATTTAGGAAATAACCACATACGTTGTGCGTGGGATGATTTTTCAAGGGTTCAATTCAAAAAGTGTGAAGAAACAAACCTTTAAAAAATCAAACCATGTACGACGTGTTTTGTTGTTTTCAATTCATGTAGCCTATCACAAGCATTTTACACGTCTGTTATCATAAAAGCACCTTATTTTTAGTTGAAGTGAACTTTTACTTTTATTCAACTTATAAATTATAATGTTTCGTTTATAATTAATGTGAATAAAAATAGGGGGGAAATAGGTGTGTTGGTAATGCCTAGTAAGAAATAGTTCTTATGCAAAATGTTGTTACACTAAGTGAGCACGGATGTAGTGCGTTGTACCTTTGGGGTAGTTTTCTAGATCTTGTTAAGCTTTGTCTGCATAAAGCAGAGGAATACCCTGGAAGCAGAACTCTAGCAGTACGTCAGAAAAAATCGGAAGTATCTGTCATTGGACTATATGGTTTTATTGTTGCCTGTAGGATCGGTGTGAGGTTCTATGCTCACGGAGAAGCCAGCCAGCCTGTCTCTTCGGAAACGCAAAACAGCTCCTTGGAATGGGAAAGGGGAAGGGTGGGATGAGTGAGAGAAACCCTTCGCCGAAGGCTATCAAAGCCTTCCCCAGTAGCCGTGAGGTATTACACGGGGCTTCGCCCAAAGTCCCGAACTCGTGATGAATGGCGTGCGCGGATCGCTGCCCGCGCCCAGCGCTCGTGATGCCTGCTGTCTTCCAAGCACCCTCCCCCCTCCTCATCACCCTCCCCCATCACATGAATCCAAACGGAAACTGGTCACATGTATCTCTAGGCGGACCGCTGTCGCCCTCTCGAAAGCGCGTCGCCGCTCTTTCATAAATGGCAGTCCGAAGGACTTCGAGGCTATATCGTAGGAGTCGCGTCCAATAAAAATGTCAACCGACACCTAAGTGAATATGAGCACCTGAAAGATTCTTCTTTCGCTACACATGGCCGCCATTCCATGGCCACTCAGCTCGATGTACAGGCTGTTCACGGTAAACTGAGCACTTTTGAAAGCCATGCTTAAGATCTACTCGTATGCGCAATAAGTGTTCTTCCACCGTATGTAATATTAACATTGCCATTAACCTGGTCAATTTATTCATGCGTGGTGTCAAGTGAAAATTGTAAATAGTTGGGAAAGTTAATACTTAACAGATTTGCTCATTCTTACAATAAATGCATTAAAAAACAGAAAGAAAATAAATAAATTATTGAACCCCAATTGTTTACCTGACACTTTTGATTCAATGGTAAGATACATGGAACTACTTTCCCCTTCGTCCTTACCAACTTTACTGGGCGTTTGCCACTCCGTGTGCCTGTTATAATATATGCAGAAATTGGGAGTGACATTATTCAAAGGTTGATTTCAAAATTGCTCACTTTACCGTGAACGTCCTACAACGGCATTTATGCCGAGGCCCCTCTTCGCACGGTTGCTGTAGCGGCAAGGCGTTAGGACGGAGAGGACATTTTTCCTGAGTATGACGTCGGGTTTGTTGTTATCAAGGAACGCATTTTACTTAACATTTTTCTGTTTATTATTACGTGCCTCTAGACTGCGTATTTAAATTTATGTCGCCTTTTAAGCTGGTATTTCGTGCGCTTCATTAACGAATCTCCTTTATGCGTGGAGTGGTGCATACATTAAGAACCAATTAACGGTAACGGGTATAACCGCTTACGAACCAACTAAAGTCTGGCAAGATAAAATACGGAGGATAGTTAATAGCAGAGGAAGACAATGACTCTAGACTTGTTAATGGCCTCTCTGTACTCCGGGTATATGTAATGTCATGTAACTCCAAGCTGCGCCCTGGTGGACCAGCGAGGCGATACTGCTGGAAACACTCTTACTCTTATTCGGCAGCACCTAGGTTCCAATCCCGCTCCGGTCATTCCTGATTCAGGATTCCAGTTGTTTTGCGGAATAACACCAGGTGAATGTTGGAATGGTTCCTTACCTCATGCCATGGATTCCTTCGTCATTCTTCCTTCTTTGAGCAGCTTCGATCCATCTTTAGTGGCCTCGCTGTCGACGAAACTTACCTACTTATCAGAACACTGAAAGTCTGCGTTTGACGATGATGGGAATCGAACCCAGCGTATCTGGATCACGTGTCAATTACCACTGCTGACAGATTCACGCTGACGATTATAGCGCCGCACAATTATTGAAGTTAGAATAAAACACACACAACTGGGTGAGTGAAGAGATTTGGGCTGCTCTTAATCGGGCAATGAAGTTGCGCGTTCAAGTTCAAGAAGCGAGGGAGCCATACGGGCCACACTAATACGCACTCCTAGCACCTCATCGCTCCTACGCGCAAGGCGTGCAGTGTTTCCGTCCTAACGCTGTACTGTGCAAATTAGATCTGTAACATAAGGGTTTTATTACACGTGATGAAAGTACACAGATCAAACTACGTGCGCATAATGGTACTTTTCTCTTACCGCTTAAGGAAACTGCATAGACTAGCTTTAAAAATCCTATATTTGTCCACGTTCGCGATTTTTCTCCAATAATACACACCATATGATGGGGATATAGACAATAGTCTTTTAAAAATCTTTTCTGGCAAAAAGTTGTATTTCCAGAACTTTTATTTATCAAGATAAGCGTTTACGCGCAAACGACAATTTCACAGAAAACGTTCCCGTACACAGTCCTGTTAACATCGAGGTCTTGAGAGCCAATGAGGGTGAAGTGAGGTAATTATGGAGCAGCGCTGGAATAAAAGGGAAAGGAAAACGGTAGACTCTCGAGAAAACCCGCGGCATCGTCCGACACGATTCCCACACGTGAAAATCTGGGGGCGAGTAGTGTAACCAGTCCACAACAGCGGCCCCACACACAGCTGAATCTTGAATCTTAAGAAATGCATTTCAGTAAGTATAAAATACAATCAGCAAGATCACATAATAGGTAATCATACGGAATCGAAATGGTGTGGGCTGTTGGTCGCACGAGACAATAGGAATGGGGTTTTGTGTCGTACTGGGCTCTCCGTGCCATGGCATATTGGCCGGACTGCCATCAGGTATGTTGGTATCCAGAAACCTAATTACGTAAGACGCTCCGCTATGTTGCTAGCAAGTGTAGCTATAATGCGGGCTCGTAAGACGACTTCACAATGCAGTCGGCAGTTCGCTTCTGTAAGAGGATTTTGCCAACTGGCAGATCAGTGATACGCAGTGGGAATAACCGTCCGAGACTGTGGTGTTAATAGGATTTGTATGAAACAGTACGTTCTTGCAGTCAAATTTTGTGAATATCAGAATAAATTTTTACTATTAATTCTCTAGAGTGCAGGAACATTAAGTCATAGTTTGTGTAGCTGGCTTTCTGTTAACAGAGGACTTTCTCCTTATTCTGCATTACTCGATAGGCACAGTTATAAACTGTATATAGCATGGACGTTACAACACGTGTTCATATTATTCATATATACACCAGTTAACGTGTGAAGTTGTTAGAAACATTTTCGAATAAAATGTCGAAATTCAAACCACAACATCTATGTACTAATATAAACAAAAAATCCTGGTAGAAAAATCTTCGGAAAATTCATCCAGTATTTTTTTTATCTGATTTCAAATTAGCCATAACAACGCCGGGAGTCCGCAGTTACACGTACCTGCGTGAATATTAAGTTGCATACCACGAAGGCGAACTGAATCACATTAGCGACGATGGAAACATTATCGCATGTCGACGATCGCGTACCGTATCCTTAGACACAGCTCGCTCAGTTCTAATCGAGACCTTTTGAAATAAACCTTTGTTATATATATATATATATATATATATATATATATATATAATATATATATATATATATATATATATATATATATATATATATATATATATATATATATAAAACCCTGTCGGTATCTATGTATCTATCATCGTAACGTAACAATTACTGAATTCCCGGTATTGTTGTCAGCAAATAATAAACATTCTTAGCTACAGCAAAGAAATATAAACTTTTTCCAGTGAAGGAACAGGAGTTTTGTACGTTGTTTAATAGCATTCGCGTAAGCAGCATAAGAAAGCCCCGGATATTTTTTTCATTAGATAGTGCAGTTTGTGAATATCTACTGTGGACTATCGAAGCCTAATTAAGTAAAGGCTGTTCGCGGTAAAGTGAGCATTTTTTAAATCAACCTTTGGAAAATTTCACGGCCCCTACTGCGTTTATTTTAACAGGCACACAGTCTGTCACTTGAGCAGTCAAGTTGGCAACGCCGGAGAGAAAATAGTTCTATATCATAACGTTAAATTACAAGCGTTAAGAAAAACAACTTGAAAATACTGAAATATTTTATTTTACGTTTTGTATTTTTTAATTCACATAAATATAAGAATAATAACATTTGTAAAATATTTACTTTTATAAAACTTTTACGGTTGCCCTTGACCGACATGCACGAACAAAGTGAGCAGGCCCATGGTAACGTTAATTTTATATATGGTGGAAGAATACACAATGTGCATACATGTAGATTTTATACAGGGCTTTCCAAAGTGCTCGTTTTACCGTGAACAGCCTATACTTTTAGAAAGCCATGCTTATAAACCTGTTAGGGGAGGGGCTGCTATGTTGCACTATGTTAGTTTACTCCGGCCATTTTGTTTGTTGGACAATTAGTATATTCAGAGATGGTTTTTTTATAATCAATTTTTTACAAGTAAATGTATAAGATTAGTCATAAATAATCATTTTTATATTTAACATATTTTAATTTGTAAGCTAAACGCATTTTATCACTTAGTAATCTTTGTATGAATAAATGTTTAATCGTGGAAGTGCATGAACCACGAGCAACAAATTTTATACATGCAACACATATAACCTGGATCTTAGTCATTGTGCGGTTTTTTTTGCCTGAGTTACTAATATACTCCTTCAATAGGCGTTATTTACATTATTAAGGAGTTATTATGCATGTCTCCAGGACCATTATTGCATCTGACATATTTTGCACATTTCAGTTTTTCATACTTATTCTTGTTTGCTTCATTTTACGGTGTGTGTATGTATATGCGTAAGTATATAAACCTGAGATTTCTCGTTCGTTGTGACTGTTGGCCGATGCCAGTCCATTGAGCCTGGCCTATTGTGTTATGTATGTGGTGGTGTAATGATCTGGTGCTAACCCTTACTTTCAAATAACATGCTTACAAAAATGCACGCAGTTTTAATCGTCTAAATAAAAGTAATGACATGGCAATCAATAAATATAAGATTTTTTGCTCATTAAATATTCTTCCAGCCGTTCGAAACTGTTCAGGACGTAAGTATTTTATTAGTAATTATGTAAATTCTTACTGTTACGAGCATAAAGAGGAATCAAAGGATATAATTTCACTGTGCGCATTTTTAAATGTTAAATTTTTGACAGCGTTAGAGAATGGAACAACTCTACTTGGATTGCTGCCGTCTTCAGTGGGACAAAAGCAGTGAGGGTGTTGACAGGTAATTTTTCAGAGTTTGATATCAGATTTCTCAGCGAGCCAGCTTCGTCAAAAACGATGGCGTGGTTTTGTGAAGTACGACGTTTGGGCGGCTCTTAATGAGGTCTTGATAGCCGATGAGGGTGTAGCGAGGTGTAGCCAAAATAATTAAAGAGCGGTGTAAATGGGAGATCCCCGAGAAAACCCGCTGAGCAGCGACATCGTTTGGCAGGATTGCCACGTGCGAGAACCGGGAGTTGCCCCGCCGGGAATCGAGCCCGTTTCTCTTTGGTGGGAGGCGAGTGTTCCAACCATTGTGGTGAACCATCGCCCGCGTGGTTTTGTGTAGCTATAGGCTGTTCAGAGAAAACTGAAAGCACTGCTTAAGATCAACGTGCATGAACATCATGTGTTCTTCTGCTATGTGTAAACTTAACATTGTAATGGGCCTGATCAGTTTATTCATGCGACGGTCAAGTGAAACTAAGAAATTTTTACAAAAGTTAATATTTTACAAATCTGCTCATTTTTACACTTAGATACAGAAATAAAAAACTGATCACCAGAAAAATTATTTCAGTTTTCACAAACGCTTACCTGGCACGTTTAATTCAACCTCAAGAAATTTAACTACTTTCTCTCCGTCGTTACCAACTTTACTTATCGCACACCACTTGGTGTGCCCGTTAAAATAAATTCAGGTGGTAACAGTGAAATTTTTATAAGGTTCATTTCATAAGTGCTCACTTTATCGTGAACAGCTGTTGAGCTGGTGGCTTGGCGACTCATGTCTGGGCGCCAGCGTGAAGGGGGAGGGGCGCTTCTGGCGGGACTGTAGTGTGTTACTGCTCACTGCCAGATGGCAGGTCACCGGATGCTAAGGCAACAGGAGCAGGGGGTGAGGCTGTGTTCGTGTTCGTGCTGGCCCCGCGGGCAAGGTATGACAACCCTGAACACCCCACTCAACAAGTTTTCTCCATGCCCATCTACTCCCATATACAGTCTACTCGCGGTTTTTTCGCACTTTTCTAATCAAGCCTTTTGAAAAATCACTCCAGCCATAAAGTACTTTGCTACTTCCTGAATATGTCATGTTTTACAAGTGTTACATTTTTGAGCTGCCATAAATGTACCGCATTGTTGGATAAATTTAACTTTTACTTATATTCTGTCTATAAATTATAATATTTAATTTATAATACATATGAATAAATCAGGGAGAAAATGGATTTATTGGTAAGACCTAGTACGTCATATTTATTAGTAAAAATGTTATTACATTGAGTGCGCATGAATATGGTGCCTTTAATGAAATTTTCGAGACTTCGTTAAGCTTTGTTTGCATATGCGGAGGAATATCATTGAAGTAGAGCTTAAGCAAAGCTTCAGAAAAGTTTAAAGTAACCATGAATTGACTATACCTGCTGTAGGCTGTTCAAGGTAAAGTGAGCACTTTCAAAGCCCTGCTTCAAATATTCTCATTTTATATCCTTTTCGCCATACGTAAAAATTGCATTATCATGGACCTAATGACTTCATTAATGTTTTCAGTCTAATGAAAATGTCAAACTGTCTGGAAACTAAATGTGACAGTAATCAACAAATTCTTTCTCTAATATGAATAAAGAAATAAAACACCATCCTGTTTTGACATAAATTTTAACATTACCTTGCAATACGCCATCAAGATTTAAGATTTTTTCACTTAATTCGCTGTCAACCTAACTGGGTGCATGCACATCAGTGTGTACGGTAGCATAAGAGCAGTTCAAAAGCAGTGATTTTTTTTTCAAAGGCTTATTTCAAAGTTGCTGCCTTGACCGTGAAAAACTGTACACGCTGCTGTCTTATCCATTAGCAGTAGCAAAGTTGAATCGCCCATAGGTTTATTAACACTTTTTCCTTCACATATTACTCAGCAGCATCCATATTTTATCAAACATCCTCTTTTTATGCACGGCGTGAGATTTTAAATGCATATGTAGGTAAACATAAAAAAAGATTTTTCCAGTGCGCCTTCAATGGTTCTATATTGTATTATGCATGTTTAATGTATGGCAAGCACCTTAACTGATAATTTTTATTTTGAGTGCTTGTGGTTTTGTTCAATTTTTATTGTCATCTCCTCTGTCAGAATATCACACTATTAGTAATAGTGTAGCAAGTCTCTTAATTATAAGATTCTTTCGTGTATCGAACAACCGGTAAAGCTAGAGAGAGTGGCTGGCCATTGGCAATTTCCAGCACAGTGTGGTCCAGACAGCGAGGGAGACTGTAGCCCCTCCGCCCCTCCCCCTTTTTTTCCTTGTTGCAGACACCCTGCCGTGGAAGGAGGATTTTGTTTTACAAATTAGAACAAAAGAAATGTAACCGGGTACCTAGTTCATTATATAAGTGTAATTGTTATTATAATGTAACTAGAAACATGTTTATTGTAAATACAGTTGCACGACAGTAAATGCGTATTGAGCATTGGCAGGTCCGCGCAACATTTCCTGAGCAACGTACAAATAAGTAGCATATGGAGGGGAGCATCGCTCCCCCTGGAGGGGGTGGAGCAATCCTCCCCTATCGGAGTGGGTTCAGATGTATTTATTCGGCAGATAGAGATGTTACCAAACTCATTGTGATCACGCACTGGAATAGGGTGACGGGGTGAATGGGTGCTAAAAAGTACTTATGAATGAAACATGAGGTCAATGTAAATGCAATTTACTAACAAACATGGAGAGCAACTGAAATTGCGGAAATAAACCCCCAGACATATACAATGAACAAGGCGAAAATTAGCATATTTATAAGATGCCCATATGACATTACGAACGCAACATGCGTTGTATGAACAATCCATTAAAATATCATACAAAAGGCATTCCATTGATTGTGAATATATTATTATAAATATGACTCACGGTCATATTCACACAAGTATCTGAAATGATAAGTATAATGGCAGAGCTTTTATTGTAACTGAGGGAGTTTATTTTAGTCTGTGAAACGTGTATTATAATAAGACACAATTGGCATGATATTGAATGATTATACTTTCGGGGGAGCACTGTTAACAGATAGTAAATTATCTTACTACTATGATACCATGCCTGTTTAAAATGATCTACTATGGACAGCCCCCACCTTATTCTTGATGTCGGAGGTTTTTTCTAGTCTATCGCTGGTTGGTGGAGGGATTTTTTTTCAAGCGACCTCGCCCGGTGGTCGCTGCAATTCGCTATCGTAATTCCTGGCGTCCTGATTTACTGAAAGTATTACACCTGGTTAATATGAAGGGTTTTTAATTAAAGTCTGTTCATAACAATATGTATATAACAATAACTCATTAGTGGTTCTTTAAATTGCACGAAAATCATGGTGTGCTACTACCCAAAATATATATTTCCCAAAATGTTATGTTTGCAAGATGAAAACGGGACGGGAACCTTGTATCACCACGCAACACAGACTAGCGCCCCACGAGTCCAGGTATACTCAATTCATCATTACTTCAAACTTCTCTGAAGCCCTGCTCAAATTCTACTTCCAGGATATTCCTCCCCCTCATGCAAACAAATCTTAACCAAGTCTAGAAAATTACTCCGAAGGGAGAGCGCATCGCATTCGTGCGCGCTCAGTTCAATAAAATTTCCCATAACAACTATTTTTCACTAGACATTACCAACATACAGATTTTCTCCCTGTTATTGTTCATATTAATATAAAGTAAATATTACAATTTATAGATAGAATTTAAGTAAAATTTAAATGCAACAAAAATAGGGTATATTTATGTTAACAAAAGTTTGAAATGCTTGTCATACGTGATATGTTTAGAAAACGACCAAACACGACATGCATGGGATGATTTTTCAAATGTTTGATTCAAAAAGTGTGAAGAAACCGCGAATAAATTATAACAAATCCAATAAACCTCGCCAAAAATCGAACCATTCAGTTCACAAATTCTGACGGGCAGAAAAGATACGGACGTAGTTCCGTGACGATACAAAACCAGGAAACAACAAACAGGAATGAGAAAAAAATAAAATCAAACCCCAAAATATAAAAAGTAAAAGGATGCCAAGCGCCGTACAACAATCTGCCTACAAATACCTGAAATCTACTCTTAGAAAGAAAGAAGAAAAACCAACAACAACAGTTCAACTGATCAAGAAACCTGTGGGTCAGTTACTAAGTATCATTCTTAAACGCCCATAAAATAATCACAAAGAATCTGCATATAGTTCATTCACGGTATCATCGGATGTTTTTGAAGCCCTGCTAAATTTTGACTTTTGGTTACTGATTACGTATTCTTCCGCTACATGTAAACATAAACATTGCCATGTAACTTCTACTTTTATAACTATCAAATGCGTTTTTTTTACTGTTTACAGCTGTTCAAAGAATTTAGTTATATTTAGAAAATAATTTCGTACCAATGTTTACAATTTAAGCCTCTAACCATATTTAAGTCAGCTTTATGACTTTTTAACAATGTCTATGTTGACGATAGTTCTTACGGTGCCTACATTGTAAACATATTTGTTACACACGACATAACACATTACACGTACGTTAATATTTTGCCGATATTATGTTTAACCCTGTTGGAATAAAAATAAAATCAACGAAACAACCAGTCCAACGAACAGACACAGTAAATTCAAGCACGCAACTCGTGTCGCTTATTTTATGTACGTAACAGCGACAAACATAAAGGGTAGTGGTGAACATACACACATATAATAGGCCTACCGTAACTTTTAATCCGCTAATATTTCTATGCATTGCTACTTACTGTTTTTCAGGTTTATTTCATTACTTATTAAAATTTATCTGGCTGGGCTTAGTAGTTTTTTGGGATTGTGGCGAACATTCAAATCACAGAAACGTAAGCACGTTACACAATTGTGGTTCACACACCTACGGCAAAGGTACAACGTTGTGATGAATAGACGTAACTTTAAAATGCCTAACTTTGTCATAAAAACAGTTCACGGTTAAAACTTATGAATTTCGTGCGTCAAATATTTGCAATCATACACACTGGGCCAACTGGCTACGATGAAGCCACGCCTTTTCACACGTAGTGATCACGACACACATTACAGTATATTTATTACTGCCGTGGAAACACAGATTTCTCATAACATCATAACTTTCCCAGGTAAGTTCAAAAAACACTACGTGTACAAAGTAGATGTGGTAATATGAAATATTTTTCGGAAACAAAACAAATTAACATTTCGTTGCGCAAAAGCAACAACACGCCACACGTAATGTCGCCACTCGCCACTTCTGTCAACTTAAGAGTTTTAATTCTCCCGCCATCACATCTAAATATATTAAAATAAGTATTCAAACATTAAAATCTCGTTTCAGTTTTAATTTACAATGTATCAAACCGCACCTTGAAATCTGGTGTAATTACTTTATAGATGCCATCACAAGCAACATAATACACCAAGGCATCCCCGTTAGTAATGGTTGGAGGCAAGCAGTCTAACCGCTCAGCCACCCCGGCGTTGCTCCATACTTACTCACCTCGCTTCACTCTCATCGGCTCTCAAGACCTCGACATTAAGAGCCGTCCAAATGTCTCCACTCTCCAGCATTCACCAACGAGGACCTTCAGCTAGCGATGAAAACTAGTTGGCGGTGGTGTACGTCGCCGTAGATTATCCCTAGTGCTGCCCGAAGGCATTTCACACCGCAGCTCGGCTCGGCTCGTCTCGGCGCAATCATAACATCTCACCCTGGCGCCGAGGATTGTGCGAGGGAGTGAAGGTGGGTTAGCGACCCCCGCGGGCCGTCCCTCAACTAATATTTGTCCGGCGAAATTCCGCGGTAATTATCCCCCCCCCCCCCCTTCCGAGTTACGACCTCCTCCAGCCGTCCAAGACAGCCGCAGGCCACGTCGCGGGGTGGCCAACCCCTTCAGGACGACGGACAGCTGCCCCGGGAATAAACACGACCCTCGCTCGTTATCGAACATCCTCCCGAACTGTCGTAGTCGTTCCCGAGAATCACCCCTCCCTCCTGTGCGATCTGCGTTGTCGCTGACCCATACCACTGCTTCTTTTCTGTACTGCGCAGCTCTGGCGTGCCTTCCCACTAGTGGAACCTGTGTAACAGGACGGCTCAGTTTGGATGACTGTACGAAGGATAATTTCACACCCTCGTCCTTGTCAGTATGGGGCCGCGGTGGTGTAATGGCCAGACCACTCGACCCCACCCAGTCGAACCAGGTTCAATTCCCGGCGGGGTCTCAGGAATCGCTCGTTTCCCCCACCCTTGTATTCCGGCGCTGCTCCATATCTCGCTTCACCCTCATCGGCTCTCAAGGCCACGATGTCAAGAGCCGCCCAACTGTCTCAACTCTGCACAAATGTGCGGACAAATAACTATTCGAGAGGAGGGGGGAGGGGGTACATAGGTAGCACTCAAAATACGTAAATAGAAATGAAAAAAATTACTGATGATACACAGAAATGTACACGTATTTACATAGAGCTAGTCGTATACGTATGCCAATATCTCTGAAGTTTGTCAATCCTGTCTATCCAAGGATAACAAGCTAATTAAGTGATATACACTTCCTCCCTAACCCACATTTAGATACCAGTTCACGTTTGAGAAGATGTAGTATTGTTATTGGCAAAGCTTTACTATAATGGAGGACTGCTGGCTTCACATTCGGAAAGATTTTGTATCACAGTAAGTTAATCACAGCCGCCTTGATATTGGCCACTTAATTTTCTTTTCCTTCTACTACACTGATGACACGTGGTTTGAACCAAGATATAGGGCCTAATAATACGATTCACTTAGATCTAGGAATACTGCGTGTATTGAGAAATTATTTGGGCGGTGACGAAGCAGCGAGCTATTTCTTTGTTGGTAAATTTAGTGATGAATATTTAAAATTCACTGAGGAATACTTCGGACTTATAAATTAAATATATTTTTATACAATTTTCAATTCGTCAAAATTCTAATTTATAAGTGTTCTTTAAAATACTGGTGTCAATGTTTAAGCTGTCGTCTCATGTCGATCATGATTTCATAAAATGCTAACATATGTTATTCGTAAGAGTTATTTGTTACACAATAGTAGAAATACTGTTTAGAATATTTTATAAAATTAAACTTGCCTTTTCTGCTGTTGCAGGTATGTTTCCACACAACTTGGCAAACCCGTGCATGCCTACAATTGCGAAACTACAATCATGTCAGTGGTGAGTCTGTATTCAACATAAGGTCATAAATCACAGTGATGATGGACGAGTATCAAAATGACAATTTCTTTGTAATTAATAATTAATGTTACATCATCTTGCGAATAATTACTGATTACTGAAACTATATTCCCATAAAGATTGCCAATGTTTTACTAAGTGCTATGAAGTTTGTATTGTTGTTGACATATAAAACCTCATTTTAAAGGGGCGGTTTTCCTCATTTCAGAAATTTTTTGTCATGACTTGATTTAGACTACCTTTTATTTTTTTATTGAAGAATGTATCGCCGTTATGTTACAAAGATAGGATTGACGAGGCTAATCTGGTTATTACAACAGTTTATACATGCCTGAATAGTGTTTGATATTTACATAGGATTTCATTCCGATAAATTAACTAGATTAAAATTTTTTTTTTGCCAGTTTTGATGTTGTCTTTGAATTTGTTATGATATTACAACTGACTACAGGAACAGATTGCAGTTCTCGAAACGTTGTGACCGAATACTTTTATTTTTGCATACTCACATTCATTGCTGTTCCTTACATCATTATAGATTGCCTTGTCTTATTTTATTTATGTTTAGTCCTTTGTTTTATACTCGTTGGTCTGGGTTTTTAATTATTGATTCTTATGTTTTTTTTAATGTGTTTGTCCAGTTTTATTTTGTGCTCGATTTTTCGTGTGCAGTGAGTGAGTTTCTCATCGTTATTTCTAATAATATTTTAGTTTTAAGTCTATTATTGTTTCATTTCGAAATTTGATTGATTTCTGACATTGTTTCTCATGTTTAGGCACTCTCTATTTTTGTGCAACTTTGGGAAGAGAGATCTGTTTGCTTATCGTTTCAAAAAACAATTGAAGTTGTTTAATTTAAGGTGATGTTACTGTTTTGTTGATTTTTACTCTTCGTTACTTTAATATGTACCAGCTGTCAGCCAAATTACTTTGTAGACGTGCTCGCCGAAGCATCGCTCACAGGTTATTATTAGCAGACTTCTGATTGCTCGTCCCTCACCATGATTGTCTCGATTTGTGAATACTAGTTGTTCGCAGCCCACTAATATTCTAAAGGTTCAGTATACTTAAACTTTTCTTCGAAAAGTCGCGTGGTGTAACCAAGTCGCAAACCTTGACTTTGACTTTGTTGTACTCAACGTGTCCATGAGGAATAATATCCATTAAACTCTGGATGTAAATGGGTGGATTCTTACACGCTACACAGCACCTTCACTTAAACACAGTAAATAATAATAACGCGTATGGGGAGGTACTCCCTAGAGCGTGGATAACGCCCATTGAGAGACGGTCTTTGGAAGTGATACCACAATGTGATCCAGCGACGGGATGCGAATAACTGAATTTCCTGGTGAAATTCACCGGCAAGCAGCAACATCCGCCATGTTTCCCACATGGGGTGTAACGCGGCCGGGAATCGAACCCGGATTGTCATGGTGGAGAAGTGGTGCAGTGGCCAGGTGGGCGCGGCTGCGACCCATATTGGACGTGAGAACGGCACAGGCATCCGGAGTCCAGGACTCATCTCGTCGTAAGATGGTGCCAACGAAGTTGTTCACTTGTTCCTTCTTCACTTTGTACTACACCGTTTGTGTTTGTTCAATTGCACCGTCACATCAAGTACTTCCGGTTTGTTTGCTGCTGATTAGTAGTTATCAAAAGCAGTTTTTTGAGAAGTTGATAACATTCTCAAAGTTACAGTAAGTAGTAATCGTTCTTTGCTTCGTCCACTTCCGTTCAAGACATTGCATCTAAACCTTGTAAAGCTTTAAATAGCTTGCTATGTCTCGTTAATCTTGAAGAATATATTACTTATGTTTATTAAGTCGCTTTCGAAGCTAATAACTTAAACAACTTAACTAATAGCATTACTAAAATATTCATTTATGTTCATCCGTCGTCTGAATCCTTTCTATAATATTAAGCACCATCTCAATCTCATTTGAAACCTGGACTGGAATATATAGCTAATTCATTAAAGAGCACGCTAAACTTTAAGCACTGTAGATTTCGGTTACATTTTCAATTAGATTGCTATTCATTAAAGATTCTCTGGAGAACTCCGAGTAAATAATAAATCTACAAAAAGTGTAGGACCGTTTGATTCTTGTCTGGGTTACAAGTCGCTATATATCATAATGACTGCCACTACTCTGGAGACACGGCGCAAAGCTGCTAGACGAGACAAATCGATTAAACCTATCATGTTCTGTACAATAATTACCGTTCATTTCTGAAATTCTTTCTTTGATTTAACATGCACATCCGCAAGTCTCCATAAACAACAAATTTGCGGTTCATGCAAAAACCAACATTTTTACGTCTGTAATTTTTTTTAGAGATATAATATTTTCCTTATTAAAATAGACGGAATATGCTAATTATTTATAACATTATAATGATATTTAATGGCGAATTACTATTTTGCCAGCGGGTCCATCCACCTCACTAGGGGAAAGTTGAATGTTTTGCCATCACGAACCTCTGAAGACACGAAGGTTACCATTCAAAGTCAATATACGTCTACCTACTAAATAATAATAACCTCTAGACGACGCTAGAGCAGGCAGAGGACCGTAGAGTCGAGAGAACTCTCGAAGTTTTTCTGTCATTACATATCTTTGTGCACACGAGCGAGTGTTTTGTTGCTTGTTAACGCTTCCTCCTCAAGCCATTAGACTAATTGTGGCGTGGCTTACATATTGAATCAACCTGCACCGAAATGTAAAACCAGCAGGCAGATCCATGACTTACCGGATGTCGAACCCAGAACGTGATTCCAAGATATTGCTTCTGTCCCCCCCCCCTCTCTCTCTCATCAGCGGAACGCTTGAAATATTAACATACTTACAGAACTTTGAACGAAAAATAAGTTAATTTAACTGGTTTACGACAGAATGAGTGCTTTTAAAAACCCTTTTTGCTATCTTCCTCTCGTCTCGTCACTATATCACCTTCGTAAACATAAATATTTCCATGAACACACTGCATATGCGTAGATAAAGTGAAACTTTTGGTAAAGTTATCCTGTTTATGTTACGCCATTTCTTGCTATGATGCGTTTAAAACAAGGAAAATATATAACTGGAAACGGATATGACATGAGAGTACGTTCCCTTTCGGTGCCTACCTGTCTGTAGATATAGCGCGTATTGTTTACGTTAAAACAAGTTCAGGTATTTTTTTAAATTCATGAACGACGCATCTGAAAATGGGCCAGCATCTTGAAGTGGTATAGATGGAGCTGTTATCTGCTTAATCTACTTTTCCTTTTCTCTCTAAATACCACAACAGATTTTTAAAAAGAAGTAACCGTTGTCAAGATAGTAGATGTCTTCATTGTTGATGTAAATAATGCTGTAACCATCACTTGGTGGTCCAAACCCCGCCATAGTCTTATTCCTTGCTTAATAGTAGACTACATTATTTTGAAAACCTAATCCTTGAACGACGACTGAAATTGTAGGCTTCATTTGTAGTCATTTACTGGAAAAAATTAGCGAGCTCAGTGATCCGTAGAGGAAAAAACCTTGAAAAGTTCTGTAGGTATTCGAAAAGGTTTTCACTTTGGCTTCTTTAACGATGAGAAGCTCGTTATGCTTTTGACTTGGTTACACATTGTTCGGCGTTTCTTTTGTTTCCCTTTGTTTTCCATTGACTAGATCTTTTTGTACTTTTTAAAACGTGAGGGAACGTCTAGTCTGTAGCAAAAAAAATTCTTAAATGTTCCACGAAGGGTAACCGACGGAGTAAAAGTTCGGAATTCATAATCTGAATTCGAAATTAAGGTGGATTATGAATACAGGATAAACTGAGAACCTCCTTCGTGTGTTAATATACGTGTGTTAAGGGGTAAATGGTCCGGTTCGTACAGATAGCTTTCAGACCAGTCTTACAAAAAGCAGTTTCTTCTTTCGCAGCCACCCGGCCACGCTGGGGAAACAGCACAGACTCGCCTCGGCCCTCAGCCAGTCTGCCATCTCGTCAACTGCAGAAACGCCAGACGAAAGGAAAACGGATTTCCGTTTCCGTCACCGTCGACGAATTCATCTCGCCCGCCTCGTATCATCCCGGGAGGACGGTGCCTGAGGGGGTTAGGGGTAGGAAAAAAAACCCTTTGAAAATTATTATATTTCGCCGTGGCGCTGCCTGCCTCGTTCCGCGTCTCGTTTTGCATGGCCCCGCATGTTGGGGTAGGATGCCAGGGAGGGGAAGATTGGTAAAGGCCTCACACGGGCCAATGGGCGCAGATCGATCACACACTTCTGCAGTCCTCCTCGTGTCCCCAGCGGCACAAACAAACAAGCAGCAAACTAAGTTAGGCCTCAACACCTACCTCTCTCTGTCACTCTCTCAGGCCGCCGAACGGTGTGCACAGCTCCAGCAGAAAACGTTCTATTAAAAAAACCCTCCAACATGTTTGAGTCAGATCTGGTTGTTGTTTGTGACGACTGTAATATTATTATTCTTGCAACGTATTTGCATATCTTTGTCATAATTGTACTGCTAGAGTAAAGTGTTGTTTTTTTAATCTCAAAATATATATATGTGTGTGTGTGTGTATGTGTGTGTGTGCGTGTGTGTGTAATGTGTGTATGTGTGTATCATGTACTGTTCAATTTTTATACATTATCTGTAACTACTTTTCTCACAAAAACATTTAAGATCGCACGGTTTACATGTCAAAGTCAAAATTATACAGTTTTTGTAATACACCTAACTGTTCGCGGAACATTTAACAAGGGAAAATTGAAGATCTCGCCTTTAATTCATTTTTAGGTGTGCTCGTCAAAAGTTATCTTATAAAATTCAGGAGCCACCACAAATAAAAATATGCGAGAATTTCCTTCATCATTTCAGAAATTTTTTGAAATCGCAAAAACATTCCCGTGTAAGTCTTGAAGTAGCTCTTGACATATTCTTCCCGTGTGAACTATCTCATTTCTGTACGTAATTAGTTTTCATTATTTGTTCATTTTTAAAACAGTGAAGTTGTGATTGTGACAGGTATTTATGCGAAAAATATGACCTCGTTTTTTTTTTGTCGGAGAAAAAGTAATTACTGATAATGTCTAAAAGTTGATGACCAGTATGTATTACGAATATAAAGTAATAGATTTTTTCCTTCGTCGATGCCCTTAATGGGCACGACTACCGACTACTCGGCCTTTTGTCAAGCTTTCGAGATAGTTAAGAGAGGAACCAACAAGGACGACACTGGCACGCGCATAACACGACACATCGCTCCTACGCGCGAGCAATTGTACTCGTGTGCAGTCTTGCAGTTGGCAACATGCCATCTGAGGCTGCCACACTATCATTTTGTCATACCGAAATCCAAGTTTCTATGCGCATATTTTCTTACCACGAAAATAGAGAATAATGGAAACACATTTATTTGCGCCACATTCACACTCAAAAGTAAACATGAAAATGAACTAAATTGAATTTTATTTTGGTAAGATTAATGCATTTTTTGTTTGTTAAGCATTCGTAATCATAAAATATTTCTGTGCAGTTCCAAATGCACGAAACACGTAACTTTATGTAGTTGGACACGTTATTGTAAAGATATAAAATACAAGCGCTTTCAGTGGTTGGTACGCGACTCTGGGTGCTATTCTGAGATGCATGCCTGAGTAGGCGGTAGGCCGCAGTAGTACGCCGTGCCTGCTCGTCGAATTTCTCGGATACGAACGAAAAGCCACAGGCGGGTGCTCTCCGACCACGCCTGAATATCATCCATTTCTAGGCACCCCAGGCGGAAGGCTACGTTCGCTGACCAATCAGAAAGCAATTTTGGGGCACGTGACTTAATAAAACGTGTTATACATTTCTGCTATACCAACGGAGCTGCAACAGACAAGATGGCTGTCACCCGAGTAAACCTAAAGGCGTATATGTCCGTTTACGAAAAGATTACGGATTCTGTGAAACGTATTTATGTACAAAATGGAAGTTAGTTTACGTGTAAGTCACGGGAAATGTTTCAATTTACTTGCACGGTCATAATAAAACAATAAACACAACTTCAAAAAATACGCGATAGCAATGGACTTAGTTTTGTATATAACCTTTTACACGACTATCTTGTAGGTTGTCTGTAGCTCAGTGAGTTGGTGAGCGAATTCACGCTGCGTGATATTAGGTTTTAGAATTCAAATCTCCGTTCTATAACGACGTTATTTTTTTTAGTTATATTATATGATACATTAATGGTGATTATAAATTAAGTTATTGCCAGAAAACGTTTATATCTAGAATATCTTTGTCTGAAAGTAATAATACTAACAAATAATACAAAGCTAAGCCAAATCAAATAACCACGGGTAGCCGATTTCACTGTGCAGTTAATTGCTTATTATTGCTTTTACACAAAATTATTCTAAACATAAACGTTTTCTAGCAATAACTTAAATTATAAACAGCAGTGCTGTTTCATTGAGCTACGCTCACAACTTAAGAGTTGATTGTGTAAAAACATAATTTGAGCTTTGTAGAATGAGTAATGTTAATCAACACACATAAGATTTTTATCCTGGTTGAATATAAATATTTCAATAATTTAATAATGTTTTAGTTAGTCGTATATATTTCCGTGATGCATGAATATGAATATAGTACCTCGTTTTTTATACCTAAGCAGTGCCGTTACTAACATCATTTGCCATACATTAATAGCCTAGTACTTGTACTCAGAAACTTAAATAAATTAAGTCTTCAGGGGGAAAAAACTACTTTTTGGATGTACCACAAAGCACCTACATTTAATATTAACTATAACTAAATATATTTCTAAAATAATGTGTTCCGCTACCACACAACCAAACTTTAATTGTAAATATCAGGATTAAATGTTTCTACAAACTTTCTGACTTTGTTCTCTGTCTTAAAATTGCTGATAGCGGGCGTAGGTTTCTCATTATACCTAAAGAAGTTCTAACTTCTCACGTAACACACATAACTGAAAATATTTATTAAATACACTCACTACAATGTCGTTTTTACAGTCATCATTCATCTTGTGAAACTACTGTACTGTTTAAAATACGAATTCAAATGTAACAGTATAACACGCAAGCCTCGGTCACTAAAAATTTATTAAAGGTTTATAATCTCACTCGCTAGCATTCTGAATGCTATTTGGCCTTGTGCGTGCATTCGCCCACATTTCGCACGATCTTACAGTGATGTAACACCAGCTGAACGAGTGTTGAGAATATAACAGCGCTACGCCTCGACGTTTTAGGGAACTATAACGTTCGATTTTCGAAACAAGAACCGTACGACTTGCAACGACATTACGAGTAACTATTAGGAAAAGAGAGATGTGCATTCCAGTCCAATGTACCAACGAAAATTTATTTTTATTTCAAAGAAAAATGAGAATTATATGGTTAGGAAATATGTTCGTGTTTGAATGTTATTAAAGCATGTACTGCATGCATTGCATTCATGGAGAATAGGCTCCTGGTACCGTGGTTATACCCAAATCGTCTTCTTTACCAACAATCAGTACCAGAATAATATGGTGCGTACGAATCCGTGTGAGTGTTCTTTCCCCAGCATTCACCACTAGGCTTCCCACCTGGCGCAGCTCGGCAATCCTGGGAGGCTACGACAAGTAGGCGGAAGATCTGTTCACTTTTACCCGTGTTTCTGGCAGTGTGCGAATACCGATTTCAATGAAAGGCGGTTAGTTGAGAGCCGTAAGTCACGCCAAGAAGAAAATAGCAATCTGAGAATAGCTATCCGAACTTGCGAATGTAACTCAAAAGAAATGCACCTCTCGCCAACCGAAATGAACCGGGAATATTTTGTGTGATCAGCCTATGTGGTGCGTATTGTGGCCATAAAATAATTCTCCGAGAGGATTCTTTAATATTATGTACTGTATTCCCGCTTTGTTATCGATAGTTGCATAAGACTACTAAAAGTTCATTGCACTAATAACATTAATTTTATTATTTATTCTGTATTTTATAAAAAAAAATTTACTATCTTGCAATTAAAGAAATTCTCTACTAAAGGTTTACATTTTGTTACGAGAATATTTTTATTTTTTATTAAATTCCATGAAGTATTATACTTAAAAATACTGTTTGCATGGGCTTTAACATTTTTTTTCAGTTGTTTTTATTGAAAAGTGCAGGGAAAATTTATCAAGGCGCCTTACTTAATAAATTTGCAAAAATCAATCATTTAAATTTAGATAAATTTCTGTCTGTGTTTATACGACACGAAAAAAAGACCTGCAGTGACATATGTCAACAATATTGTTCGTATCCCCCCCCCCTTTCCCTCTTGGATATAAAAATATTATTAAAAGAACGTATATTTCTGTAATCATGCTTTTATTTCATGGAACTGCCCGTGGTATGTGGAGATTTTCAGCACATTATGTCAAGCCAATTTTTGTATTTTTAAGTAGCGTTTAGCGAGTTGGATGACCTGAAGGCTAGACTCTGCAGTCTTATGTAAAAACATGGCGATATCAGCTGCACACTGGGAGGCGTCGATTGGGTACCGTTCTCCAGAAGGCGTCGAACACAGTGTGGACCAATGGCTAAAGTTATGTAAACACATGTGTTTTGAATTCTAGCTTGTCCCGAAATGAATCCGCGAATTCTTCGGGTCTCTTTATAGGTGTTCTACGTATTGCACATTAATAAGTATTTGACTGAAAAAAGTTTCTTTCAGATCAGGAATTGAACGCATCGATAAAATAAATAGCCCAACATTACATATAACGCCTTGGTAAAGACTTTCAAATATACCGTTTAGTTGTGATGTAAAAAGTAGCTGTAATATTCGATAATCAGCTCACACCTGAACAGTTTATTTTATGATAAACAGTTTTATTAGAATGGAAGTTAAATGAGTTTTCAAGATTAGTCGAGGTGAATATTAGCTGCAGAAAAAGGTCCAGGTAGCGCATTAAATCACGAGGTTTGTTATTAAACAGGCAGGAGAAACTGGTTCCGTGTTCAAGCAAACAAGAAGCCAATTTCGTGAAGGAAAAATCGATTGCAGCTTTTAATAACATTTTACGGGCACAGGACACACACGCAGGAAGAGAACTTTAATCTTAGCATTCTCGAGTAGGAAATAAAATACACTTTCACTCTAAGATGTTCCTGAACAAAGTTCAGGCGCCACAAATCCTGGCTGATAAACGTGTTCAGAACAGGAGTTTGAACTGTAGTGATATATTCAGTCGATTTCAAAGAGAAAATGTTTACGCATGTGGCCATCTTTGTAAATCTGACCAGCGCATTTTTTATGCTGATGTAAATATCACAGCAGTCTGCTGAACTGCTGCAACTGTGTGTTATTGTTTCCAATTTAATTCTTGTACATGCCCTTTAATTAATATAATACCAAGCCCTATAATTAATTTTGATTAATTTATTCCATTACTTGAAAGCACAGTCAGAATTATAAAATACTTTTTAGTTAAATGGAATTTAAACGTAAACAGATAACGTTTTATTAAGAGATAGTGTATCTACAATCATTATCGTAATAATTTTTGGAAACTTGGATAGGTTTCCTGACTACACACACTTTTGGAAACTGTAGGTTCTTATGTTTCGTCATTTAATCAGACATTAACTCCAATATGTTGCTCTGTAGATACGTGGTCACGTTCCTTTTATTGATTATAACTACAGTATTTAATATGAGGTAATGAGCGTTTTTCTGGAACACCAGAGCAGACTACAGATAAGGTAACCATTGCGTGAAATAATTCTTAAAATAAGTAAGTGTATGTTTGCCTGGAAGTGTTTCGTTTTGCCACAAGAGTGAAGATAATTTTCGCGATTTCTCATCAAAGTGACAATGAATTAATCAGATGTCTACCTGAAGTACTCAAAAGTTCAAGCGAAACGTTCTGACTATGTAGTTAACAAACACGACATTTCTACATTCTTGATTAGGGGAACTACTTTTCACGTAAAATGGAAAACGTATCAATTGCAAAGGGTAGCAACACTTGTACATATTCCACTGCTGCCGTTGCCTGAGTCGTTATTGTATACTAACATCGGAGTTCGGTCTCCCGCAGGGAACATTAATGTGCTATGTTTATTTTCAGCTCCAAATTATCAACTGTTACGATGCCAATTAGCGTACTTCCACTTGCAAGCACGGAACGATCTAGCAAATTAACCAGTTTCTCTTTGACTGTAATAGTGGTGCTGTGTCATGCGGTTTTGGGGGTCGGTACAACAGTGCCGTTCTATTTCCTTTCTTAAATTTATACGCGTTTGTTGCACGCATCAATGTTACTGTGCATTTATAATTTATGAAACGTAGAGTAAAGAAATTATAGTTTAGGCCTCACAACTGTTCCATTAGGGTTGACTGTAATGTTATGAAGACCACGCTTTAAAACGAATTAATTTATTTCATTCCAGAAGTCAAAAAATTTGGATACCACAGACTGGAAAACATAGGACCTAATGAACTAACACAGTGGCTTCGTGAATATTTATTAATAAATGGCCAAATAGAGAAAAGTAATTTCTTTAAAATACAAAACGAAGTTGGTATTTTCAATTTTTTAGATAACTTCAACGTGTCATTCAACAACGTAATTTGCTCTTAAAGTAAGTAACTTGGCAGAGAAACGCAGTGAATATCGAAACGCCAAAATATAGTGATTCGAAAATATTTCAACTAAATTTAAATCCAACAACATACCAAAAATGTAACAAATGTTATATATCCGTTTGTACTATTTAGTCCTCAAGTTAACTTCCGTTGCACCACCAAAACAGACAGAAAAATACAGCGTTATCAGGAAGCTTAGAATGACAAGAAAGCACCTTCCTTATTTCGTGTTCAGAAGTGACCCGGGGTTATTTTCCTGAAAAAGTATTCAATTTACAGACCTGAGTTCGGCACGGAAGCCTACATATAGTTTTGTGAATTGTGTACTAATCGAGATACTGTAAACGTGCCTGAATTTTGTTAAATTATCCACACAGTCTCGCAATAGTTGAGATGAAAATTTATGCCAGTTTGCACTTCTTTACACTGAACCAACTGGAATTTTAATTTAACTGAAATATTTGCAATAAATACACATGTCTGCGCAAAGAATAAATTGTTTTAAGAAACTTAATGTAAATATTAATACCTACACAAAATTGAATGCATTAGTTACTAAAAATAAATTACATGCGAAGTAACAGTAAATGTTACTGCATGTTGGAAAGTGACTTATGAACACTTGGTACGTACTTATTTAATGTTCACTGAAACGTATTTTGTTCGTATTTCACCGATAACGGATAGGTAGGTATATTTTAGAGAGATATTTTTGTGACGGTTTCCTTGTTTTAAAATATATATGGTACTTCTCTATGAAGACTTTCTTTTATAATTCGTTGTTATCTGAAAAGTTTTTGTCCGTCTTAAGTGGACAGATAGTGAACATTTTTTGATTGTACGAAATGTCAGTGCCTCGCCTGCGACCAGGAAAACAGTTGGAAAATGCATGACAAGTTCACAGGAGTGCGAATTAGCTGCATAGTGTGGAGATTTTTAGACGGAATTTTTTTCAGGATGAATGGCTACCTCTGCTTTCGTGTTTACTTTGTGGTGTAAGGCAATGCTAGTGGACGGGACGCGCGTCGCTAACACCCAGCGCCTGGCTGCAGGCAGGCACACCAGCACACATGTCGATATGGTTGCCTGTCCTGACAGGCGGCTGGCGGCCGGGGAATGTCGATAATGGTCCCAGGCACAGAGGGGTTGCAGAACGGCATAGCCTTGAGAAGGGATTCGCGGGGGCGGAATGTGAGTTACGGTCAGTTGGTGCACCTGTAGGAACTTCCACGTGTCTCTCGCGTCAGTGGAGCGCAATGCTTTATAGGCTGTTAAAGTGAGCACTTTTTAAGGCCCTTCTAATTTTTCTTTTCATCCAATTTCCATCTTCCTGCTGCTTTTTAAAATAAACATTGCAATGTGACCACTAAACATAGTGTACACATTTTACCACCCTCAAAATTTAATGCCTGAGGCTGCAATAAAATATGTTTATTAGCGGGGCCTTAAAAAGTGCTCACTTTACCGTGATCAGCCTATAGGCGCTCATCTTTTCACCTGCGCTCCACGTGATTATGTAGCCGTGTTGCTGAACAGCTGCTATGTCCATCTCCGCTAACGTAGCTGTTTATCAAGCAATTTTTAATCTTTTTTTCTGCTGCCTTTTCGAATTTAACATTGCAGTTGACCTAATGGCTAATGTGCATTCGTCATTTAAGCCATATTGATATATATATATATATATAATATGTGTGTGTGTGTGTGTATTTAAACTGCTACTCTAATGCGTGCAACACAGAGAGAAACCCATTTCAGACATTGCTGTACAAAATCAAACACTGCTTTTGATAAGACATTTAGGCGTAGAACATCTGTGTGATAGTTGTTACCAAGATTGATGCAGATACGCGATTAAGGGATTTCGTCAAAATATGTACACTTAAACTGAATCATTACCGCGATCGTGGAATTGTCACTGCAGCCCGCAACACACACTTTTAATTACTTATCACGGATGGACATAAATTAAGGTATTGCTTCGTATACATTTTCTAATGTTGCGGTTAACTGCCTTTGCTAGTACCCTTAATGTAACTGCTCACAAGCAATAACCATTTACCAGTTAAAGATTGATAAGTGCAGTGAAAGTGTAACAATATTATTAAGTTCGACATGCTATTATTCGTGCTATATCATGCGGAAAATTTCGTCTTGCATATTAAAATGGATATTACGGCGATAAAAATATAAATTCCCAATGACAAGGACTGGTCTATCTAAAAGCAGGATATTTTTAGCATTTATTACAGTAAGTACGCTGTGAATCAGCTACAGCACATCAAATGGTTTTAACTTAGAAGTCACGTAACATTTCTGGACGTATTTTATTCCTCTGGTGGCAAAAATCGTTTATTCAAATGATTCTATGTCATGTTCGTACTATGTTTATCTCAGCATTAGTTACGATTGCCTCACATGGCTAGCACTACAGTAGGGATGGAGTTTCTTGAGGACACGCTACGTTTGTTTGCCTCCATCATACACTTCGTCTCATTTAATGTGATTTTCAAGTCGGCCGGGAAGGACAGTTTTATCTAGGACAGGACATGCCGCTGCACTTGAAACTAGCCTCGCCTGGTCTTATCCATGCTGACCCTTCACCAGGAGGGAGGAACATGGTATAATTTGAAATTTGGATGTTAAGTCGCATAAAAATTAATAGAAAAGCCCGTAAGAGGAATAGCTAGTAAATTTTTTAACGCTTCAAGGTTATGCCTGACGATCATGAGTAAGCAGTACAACGGCGACTACTAATATTGTCATATTCACTCCCGGGAAGCTGGGTTTCTCGCAAATTAGACCTAGATCTTTAACAGTGCGGCATTACTACACGCAGTGTAAACCAATGGAGTTAACTGCAAATGCAGCTCTGTAACGTGTGCTCTGTGCCGTCACGGGAACTGCGTACGAAAGCACCAAAATGCTATTTTTAACCATTTCTACGATTTTTTCTCTTTGAATGTAAATACACCTTAATAGGGAAAAAAAGCGGTGGCTGTGATGACTTTTTTCCGCCTGATAAGAAGCGATATTCCCTGAACATTTATTAGTTGAGAAACACGTATACATAAAAACACAGGTTTCGCACATACTGTTACTCGGGTGTCGCCTTAGTGGACGGGATCTTGTGACTGCATAAATTGTATACAGTTTGGTTGCCAATTTGGGTAGTATAACCCTTTCAGCTCTACTTTAAGTTATTGTTTCAGACGTAAGAAATTATAGTTCGTTCACAGTATCTTTCAACTTGTTTGAAGCCCTGCGTCAGTTCTACTTTCAGGATATTACTCCGCTTCGTGCAAAATAAAAGCTAAACCAAGGTCGAAAATCACACCTGAGGGACAGCGCACTGTATTCGTGCACACTCAGTTTAATAATATTTGCCATCAGAGCTATTTATTAATAAGCATTACCAACACACCTATTTTCTAACTATTTAAATTCATATTAAGCGTAGATTAATATTATAATGTATTGGTATAATATAGGTAAAGATCCCACTAAACCAAAAATAAGATAGTTTTATATAAATATAAAACGCTTATGATATATAACATATTTAGAAAACAACCAAACGCTTCATACATGGGATAATTTTTTTAATGCGAGATTCAAAAAGTGTTAAGATACCCCTAATAGATGCACTTGTTTCGTAATCACAAATAATGGGGGCTACGATGGCCGAGTGGTTAGACTACTCACCTCCCACCTACTCTAACCAGGTTCGATTTCCGGCGGGGTCGCTTATGTGGGAATAGTATCGAACGATGCCACTGATCGACGGGTTTTCTCGGGGATCTCCAGTTTCCCCCGCCCTTTCAATCCAGCGCAGCTCCATACTCATCTCGCTTCACCCTCATCGACGCTCAAGATGTGGTTGTAGCCGTTCTCTGATTGGTTGCGCGAGTGTCGGGCCTCGCGTCTGATTGGTTACTGCGTGCTGCCAATTGTTCCTTATTGGCTAGGCTGCCTGGTTAGCAGGCGCTGATTGGCGAACAGCGTTTCAGCCATGTTGCGGGCCAGCGACGCCATTTCGCTCGCGTGTACTACTAGCGTTCGCAGGATAAGCGGCTGTTCCACATCTGTATTGTTGTGTATTCTGTGTCGCAACTGTGGGCACGCGATCGAGATGAAGCCCGCTTGTGTTTCCGGTGATGGCGGGTCATCGCATTGACTCACGCGACCTGAGCCTATGGCCTGTCGCCCGCGCGCTCGTATACCGCAGCCAGTTGACGAGGTGCAGACGTTACAATGTCGTAAATCACGCGCGCTGACATTCTACTCGAGATAACAGTGTTTCACCTACGGGGGAAAAAAAGCGCGTTTCCTGATTTCTCACGCAAATACTTCACTGACTAGGCGGCATGTACTGTCATCACACTATAAAGAACTACATCATGAGCGAAATACGTCCTTTGGTATCACAAAACGGTGAAATGCGTAATAATATAACACGCTTTTTCGTTTACAAACAACAGTTAACCAGATACGTAACTTGCCAAATTGAAAAGGGGATATCAATCATTATTTGCACCATCACTAATGACAAATATTTTTCGAGTTTGCAGAAAACTTCTTTAATTCTAAACAAATGTATGGTTTAATGTTACCAAATATATTGTTGACTGAACAATAACTGAGTACAATAATAGTGATTTTTGTTTCCCAACAAAATAGACTGAATTAACTGAATCGCTATGTCGGGAAGCAAGATCTGTGCATAATTTAATTGTTTGGTTGAAATAATCATATTTCGTTATCTCATTACCAGCAGTCGCATTAATAAGAGACAGATAAAGA
This sequence comes from Dryococelus australis, assembly GCA_029891345.1. Taxonomy (NCBI): domain Eukaryota; kingdom Metazoa; phylum Arthropoda; class Insecta; order Phasmatodea; family Phasmatidae; genus Dryococelus; species Dryococelus australis. The sequence continues at coordinate 95,399,461 of CM057002.1, read as the reverse complement.
AATTAAGGATATGTAATTATTATTTTCTGTGTTGTCAGTTTCAGTCGAATTTACTACCAAAATATTATACTTTTAAAGTTGATGAGTGTCATATACTTGTAGTATACAAGTTATTTAAAAAAAAAATCAGGTTAATATTTGACTCATAGCGTGATTTTTCAAAGGTTTTTACAAAACATCCGTAGAAACCATGAATGGACTACAATTTGGGAAGTAGATGTATAATGTATAACTAAAGAATTCTAAAAAACAAGCAAACTTACCACAAAATCAAGTATTTTTGCCCCAAAATCAGCCAATTTTATCAATTTTTCAAAAAACCGCCGTGCAGAATTTGTGCTAATTAAAAAACAAGCAATTTTATCCTAAAATAAAGCAATTTTTCACCAAAAACAAGCAAATTTTCAAGTTGCTATGCTGCAATGCACATTGTCATGTTAACCATTTCGTACCCACTTTAACGTACTGTTTCAAGTGTTGCAAATAATACATTTATTTTACACGGGATGTGCTTTGTTTGACACGACACTTATTACGTTGTCACAACAAATGCGCTGTAGCCTTCATGTTTTGTCGTAAAGGCTGTTTACGGAAAAGTAAGCACTTTTGAAGACACCCTTGGAAAAACATCACTGTCCGTACCTATGTATATGGTACAGTAGGGCCTAAACACTGGCATGCAGGATCTCAGTTAAGTTCCTAACAAGTTAAAAAAATAGTTCTTAAGACTTGGTTTCGTATTGCTGTTATTGCGAGGCAAATGTTGAAATGTATGACCACTGAAGGTAGTTCTTCTTATTTTGAAGAAACCATTGGAAAAACATCACTGTCCGTACCTATGTATATGGTACAGTAGGGCCTAAACACTAACATGCAGGCTCTCAGTTAAGTTCCTAACAAGTTAAAAAAATAGTTCTTAAGACTTGGTTTCGTATTGCTGTTATTGCGAAGCAAATGTTGAAATGTATGACCACTGAAGGTAGTTCTTCTTATTTTGAAGAAACCCTTGGAAAAACATCACTGTCCGTGCCTATGTATATGGTACAGTAGGGCCTAAACACTGGCATGCAGGATCTCAGTTAAGTTCCTAACAAGTTCAAAAAATAGTTCTTAAGACTTGGTGTCGTATTGCTGTTATTGCGAGGCAAATGTTGAAATGTATGACCACTGAAGGTAGTTCTTCTTATTTTGAAGAAACCATTGGAAAAACATCACTGTCCGTACCTATGTATATGGTACAGTAGGGCCTAAACACTAACATGCAGGCTCTCAGTTAAGTTCCTAACAAGTTAAAAAAATAGTTCTTAAGACTTGGTTTCGTATTGCTGTTATTGCGAAGCAAATGTTGAAATGTATGACCACTGAAGGTAGTTCTTCTTATTTTGAAGAAACCCTTGGAAAAACATCACTGTCCGTGCCTATGTATATGGTACAGTAGGGCCTAAACACTGGCATGCAGGATCTCAGTTAAGTTCCTAACAAGTTCAAAAATATGTTCTTAAGACTTGGTGTCGTATTGCTGTTATTGCGAGGCAAATGTTGAAATGTATGACCACTGAAGGTAGTTCTTCTTATTTTGAACACACGAATGTGTATAATAGTACTACACTTACATTCCTAATAATTCCGTGGTTTCGCTTGTATGGCGCATGAATAAAGTAATGAGGCACATCACAATGATTCATACTACTACAATGGACTGTATATCCTAGGCAGCTGATGAATTGCTGCGGGCCGCATATTGTTGAGTTAGCAATTTTGATGATAGCTTATGGAAGAAAATAGTACTCAGAACTGAAAGTTGTAATTTAAAATTCTAAATGATTTAAATGATGTTTTTAAAGAAACATAAAATTTTTTTGGCTTTTAGTGAATTGACTTTAAACGCGTGTTGTAGGAATTACGACAGAGCATGTTGACACGTACTAATAGTAAACGGTTCCAGCCAATGGCTAGTCATGTTTCCAACCTGGCGAACGCAGCTGTCCGTTTGCATTTTTCTCATCGTGTTTATACAAGTATCTTGTTGGTAATGTTGAAATATTTTATTGGTAGTTAATTATTTTTTATTTTTTTTCTGTAAGCATAGTTGGTTGTACTACGTTTTCCTGCGTGCACTGTAGTATTAAACGGCAATGGTTTACCGCTTCGTAAAACTGCTAGTTCCACCAGCTTCCTTAACCGCCGTCCGCAATGAAGCGACACGAATAAAATATACGCTTCTAAGTTTAAGTTTGTTGGTTACTGGAAACATGCGCAGTGTGGATTTTACTGAATGATTCTGTAACATACGTGATTTTAGTGAAGTGAACTTGAAGGATTTACATAGAAAAATACGGTTTTAAAAGGTTACAAATTTTACAAACAGTAAGTTTGCGTGTTTTGTAAATAATGTATTTGCAATCCGTTAATATAATATTATTTAAATGCACGTGACCTGAAAAAGCTGCTCTTTCAGAACTTCTGTAGTGCGTGAATAATATTTGTTTATTTGCCTATATCGTAAATTCTACGTGTGTGCGGTTAACTTTGGTCAAATTTGTGTGTGTGTGAGTGTGTGTTGCTGCATCTGTACGAATACGAACAGCGACGTATGTATCGCGTTATAGTTATTGATTTGAAGTTAAAACTTTCGAATTTATAATTGAATGATAATTTCATACGCGCAAAATTTTCCACTGCTCCATCAAAACAATATGCAACTCAGAATGCCACACACTCTTAAGAACCTCAAAACAATGCCGTCTCACGAAATACTTTAAACTAAAGGACCTCCCCTCCCCCCCCCCCCCCCCCCCAATTTCCCACATCGTGTTTACTTTCTACCTCAAAATAAAATAGGCAGAACACCAACGAAATCAATTTGGCAATTATATAAATAAAACCGGTTGGAATGCCAACTGAACTACAATATCCTAATTGATTACTAGACGGAGGTTAGATAACGCCAGTCTTTCAGTGCCTGTCATGACAGGAAACGCGTGGAAAGAGGAAAATGCAAGTGTGCATTGAACTCAAACATTTGTTTACAAAGTCTTTTGCTTCAATGATCACTGACAAAAGAGCTGCTGTGGAAAGATACATTGTGACCGTGCACTGTCAAAATTTACCTAACTTACATTAAATGGACAATAGCTTTAGACGTCTAGCACGATTTATGAATCAGTAAATCATAGAGAAGTTAACTGGTCGCTGAACTTCGCAGTGCCCAGTACTTGCCAATAAAATTACCTCACTGTGCTTTATATACACAACTGTGTACACTGGATATAAATAATTTAAATAAATAGTATTCCCGTGTACACACCAATGCTAATCGGTCAGAATGTCCACGCTCGATAATAGGAAACATTAACGAAGGGGACTGTCTGAAATGAGAATGGCAAATCAACTTGAGGAGGAAAACCTCAAGGGCAACCCGCGACTTTCACCAAGAAAAAATTGTTGTTTGCATCAATAAAACTTCTGTTCGGGGCATCCGCCTCTTTGGTGCAAAAGCTATATTTAAGCTGGTTTGTAACGCAAATACTCGTGACGAAAGTTCTAAGCATGTTCCCAACATATTAGCGTGCGGGAAGAACAGAAGACACCGTTAGAAATGTCAGACCCTTTTTAAGGGGGGGGGGGAGGTTAAAAACAATTACCGACTTTGATCACTTGATATCTTAATCCTAGTTAACAAGTAAAATAAATTTTTTTACCTTTTCATTAAAGAAGTATGACTGTATATAATAGCTTAAAGCGTTATGTTACTGGTTCAAAATCGAAATCGGCAGGTCAATTACGTTGGTGGTTCACGTTAATGGTTTTCCTTAGGCGCTAAAATAAATAGTTAAATTTCATACACTATTGTTTGTGGAAATTGCAACACCTGGAAAGAACGGCCTGAATGAATCCCAACTCAGAGGTTGTGTAGAACAGTGTGCCAGCAATAAGTTATTACGATTGCAGAGAGATGGCGTATACGTAGGTCCAGCAGCGCCCTCTCTCGTGTAACCGGAAAGGTCAGTGTTATGCCAAGCTCAGTCAGTGAAGAGCCGTCAAACGAAGTGAAAGCAAGTGCCAGTATGCCTTGTCGACGTCAAATGGCTCCATATCAGCATGTGAGTGAGTTCGAACGGCAGAATGATCCGTCTCTGCGAAATGGGTTTGTCAGGCCGTGACATTTCGGCTCGTACAGAGCATGCTGCTACGACAGTGATGCGCGTGTGGGACGAGTAGATAGGCGAAGGTCGCACGCAGCGACGAGCGGGTACTGGACCACGCAATGTGACCACAGCACGGGATGACCGCCGTCTTGTCCGCATGGCCGTAATGGACGTCGTCCACAGTGTTGGCTCGACACTGGAGCACTGCATCTGATGTGGACCTGACTGCGTCGACGGTTCGACGGTGTCTGCTGCGGACTGGACTGGTGACACGCATACCATCGCGTAGGCTTTCATTATCTACGAACCACAAACGCCTCAGACTCCCATTGTCACGTGAATGCCATCGCTGGCGTGCTGAGTGGCAAAATGTAGTGTTTTCGAACGAGTCCCGCTTTAACCTGTCCTACAGTGATGGCCACATATGTGTTAGACGCTACCGTGGTGACCGTAATCTGGCAGCCTGCATTGTGGTGCGCCATAGAGGACAAACGCCAAGTGTGATGGTATGGGGCGCCATTGGATAACTCATGCGATCTCGACTCTTACTTACTGAAGGCAATCTGAACACCAGCCGCTACAACAAAGATGTTTTAGAGCCCTAGTTTCTGTCCTTCCTTCAGGAAACTCCACATGCCATATTTCAGCAGGACAATACCCGGCCACAAGTGGTGAGGCATGTGTGTGCCTTCTTCAATGAACGACGGGTACCATTGCTTCCCTGGCCACGACGTTTCGGGGCTCTGATTTCAGCACATGGCGGTTTCACACCACACTGAATTTTTAAAGACAGAGATAATGTACAGTTCTGTAATCCTTATCAATTATATATTATCATGTACCTAATCTGTGGTATAGAGTTCTTTTTACTCACATGTATCCTTCTTGGTGTTGCATTTTTCACAAACGTTAGTTTATCTCAAAAAAAAGTTCTGTGGCAGTGACCATTCACAGCATGGTAATAAGTGTTGCTGGCGGTAGAGTTGTATATGGAGTAAAGCACACATTAAGAATATTAAAAATTGAAATTTGTGAACATGTTTATTATTATGTTTAGGAATTTAATTCAAACTTAAAAAGAATCTGCCAATAAATATGTCTGAAGGCTGGTTTCGTTACGTGTGGTTTTGTTAGTTGTCAAGAAAATGTCAAGAGGGCAGGTTTGTCATTATTTTTATCTGGCTGGGATGAAGTATTATTATGTTGTGTATTGTGAATCTTAAATATAAGACCTCCCGTGTACACGATCAGTAGTTACTGCATAATGATTATTTCATAATTTTCCCTTACGAACTGCCCTTAGCTTACTACTAGCATTCCTGCGAGGACGGAAGCCTGAATATATTATACAGTATCAATGTGGTGAGAGTACGTTACAGAGGTTAGTATATTTGTGGGTGGAGTGTGTCTGGTAGCATTATTTTTATTACTAAAGGCTGTTCACGATAAAGTGAACACTTTTGAAATCAACCTTAGAAAAAAGTCACCATCCCTACCGGCAAATATTTTAACGGGCGAACTGAGTGACATGCGCACAGTGTAGTTGGTAACGAGAATGGTAAATAGTTCCATATCTTAACTTAGAATAAAAAGTGTCAGGGACCATCTGTGATAATTTAAATTAGTTATTAGTTTAAATTAGTTGTTTCACTTTCTGTTGTTTTTAATGCATCGAAGTGTAAAAAAAAGGGCAGATTTGCAAAAATCTTCTTTTGTAATAATTTCACAGTTTCACACGCATGAATAAAGTGGCGAGGCCCATGGCAATGTTAATTTTACATAAGACGGAAGGATACACTATGTGCATACAAATAGAGCTTAAGCAGGGCTTTCAAAAGTGCTCATTTTATCGCGAATAGCTTATAGTGCGCTTCATGTACTGTCAGATTCAAGAAAAATGATTTTAATTTAAACGTTTAGTTACCACATGCATTTATTGTTTCTGGTGTTGCAAATATTACAATGTTTTATGGCGTTCTGTATTTGAGTTGAAAAAGAACTTGTTTCCTTATCACAACCAATATGTAGTAGGCTTCGTTCTCGGCATCTGCGACACGAGCCAGTCATACTTTCGAGCAACAGCGTAGTTTACGAACCAACTACCTCCTGGGAAGATCCCTGAGCGCTGAGCCTCACTCTCAGTGTACAGTCTCGTCAAATAATAATATTTCTGTGCAACAAGTATACAATGGGCGTGAAAAGATTTAAATGTCGTGTAAATTACGACAGTGGACTAAAAGTAGCCTTGTGCTGGTGTTATAGTTTCCGAAAGATGCAATTTATGGGCAAACTGGATTCAAAGTTTAAAAAATAGAGATGTTTTAACACCAATTAAGCATTCAAGATTGAATGTATATTTTTCTTATTTCATTTTCTAACAAAAAAAATGAACATGCATATAATATTTGGAGGGACGAGATCATAAACACTCCGAACATTTGGAATGTCTAGAAGATATTTACTGAGTATTCTTTTGAAAAAAGTATTATTTAGCTAATGTACCCTGAATGTATTTCATGTTATTATTTTTGCTAAGTCTCTTGCCAACTAATAAAGCCGCCATAGTATTGACCATAAATGAAATATTTAATATTACCTGAGAAGAAATAATAGTATTTTTTTTAACTAAGGGTGTGTCAGTGCGGTACATTACATGCATAAACACTGTAAATTATGTATTTTTTACAAGTACACGATTTAAATTAGTGAATTGATTTTATCATTCTATATGTGTCACGTATGTTATCATTACATAGAGTATTTTGTCTTATAGGCTGTTCACGGTCAAGCGAGCACTTTTTAAGGCCCTTATAAATTTTTCCTTTCATCCAATTTCCATCTTCCTGCTGCTTTTTAATATAAACATTGCAATGTGACCAATAAACACAGTCCACCATCAAAATGCAATGCTTGAAGCTGCAATAAGATATATTTATTAACTGTTAATGCCTGTTGGGAGGGCCTTAAAAAGTGCTCACTTTATCGTGAAAAGCCTATACTTCTTATTATATTAATACCTGTCATTTGAAAATGATGCAATATGTTGTCAGAATGCTAAAATAAGGTAAATAGGAAAGACTTTGTATCTTACTTATTTACAGATAAATTGTTAAATGTATTTACACTTTGAAACAAGCCTAATAGCAACTATTGTCGTATGCTTTGTAGTGATTGCAAAATAAATATGTGTAACCCTGTACCACACGTGATGTTTGTGAATATATACAGACATATATATATATACACTTGTACACCAATGTTACAAAATTTTGACATACCATACTTAATATTTGTTTATATGCAGTTCAATTCCATCGTACTAATAATAATTAAGTTGCTCATTTTCATAATAGAAATATTAGAAAGTTACGATCCATTTTTGATATTTGTATTTTTCGGAAACTTTTCGTCTTAAAGTCAACTTTACCTAGGTATTTTTTAAATATCAATCCCCGAAATTCGGAAATGACATTTACTGGAGTTTACATGAAATTTCAAATTTCTTTACCTGGTAATTTTTTTGGTAATTGAATATCTGCAAAACTAATAATATAGTCAGTTTACATAAATTAAGCTTATACTGTATTTATAATGCAACTCGGTACTTTATGCAAGCTTATAAAATGAACATGTTGCTATAACAATGATGTGTGTATCCTTGCAAAGGACACTTCTAAAATGTGAAGTTCTATTAGCAGGTATGGGTTTAAAATTTGCGAAAATATTTCCGGCCGTGTAAGACTTCAATATCCTACGTCCACAACTACAACTTCTTTTGGTTATTGACCGTGTCTCTACATAGCAGACACGTTCTTATTTAACTAGACCAGTTGTAATAAAGTACTCCTATACTGAACGTCCATCATTCGCGGACAGACACTTGAGGCTCGTGACATTTAAAATCATCCAACCACGATCGTGCATGTCAAGACAATTGTTTTGGAGTACAACTGGACTTTAAATCTTTTCGCGAAAAACACCTGTCTCTAGTTATCACAATAGTATACATTTGCGGTGAGTAATAAGTAGTTATCTGTATGAAGCAGGTCGTGTACTGTATGAGTGTTGTCAATGACCATGCGTTGTTAGTTAAAATATTTGTCTTAACTAAATATTTGGATTCATGTTCTAAGTAATATCCTTTTTATTATAACAACGTACAATAAGATAAACAAGCAAAACTAACTTGTGATAACATTTTAGCCCGATACTATAATTATCCCCCTTGTTCATGTGTTTAGCTTATTTTTTGCTGATATAATATATCACACAATTGTAGGGCCTATAACATTCATCACGGAAATGTTTTACTGTTTTAAAGAATGCTAATTTAACATTGAATAAATTGTTTTCGTTAAAGGAAATGTGTGTTAAATATTTCGTAGCTTGAAAATAACCTGCACTTAACAATAACATGGTTGTTTCTACAGAAGTATCAAATGCGTTGTGATTTTCATAGCGAACGGCTATGGCATTCTGTAGGTAGTCAAATGCTGACATCACCTTGGGCGGAGGTTGTCATGACAAAGTCTACCCAACCTAACAAATATTGACCTGCAACGAGTGTATGTCGTCGTTCATACCTGGAGTTGACCGAGAGTATGACCCCCCTACTCCCTCCTGCAAGTTTCACTGTTGTGAAGTCAAGCCGACAACAGCCTTCAACACATATCGACATTTTCCTGAATGCTCTTGTATTAATTTTGCTACCGTATCCAGAGTATAACGCGTTTATTGCTGTTTAATGTTATGCAAATAATCTACAAATAATAATACTTTTTTACTTCCCACATTTCTTTGCCAATAGTCTAATGTATTTGATTATATTTTACTTCTTTATGCCGATAAAGTGATTTTATCCAGCAAAATCGGCGGTTAAAAGATTTTATCTCTTTATACAGAGAAAATCGAGAAAAGGTGCGTGGTGGAGCGCAAAAGACAGATAACCGAGATAATTCGGCACTTAAACTCGATGAAATATCGTTATCTGGCTTCGTGAAACCAGGCTTGAGTGCGTGCAGGGCGTGGGGCGGCGTGTTCCAACCCTCCCCTCCCAGACGACACACGACTACGGGACGTAGCGTGACAACCGACCGATCATCACTCAAGGAATGATTTTTGTGCTTCCAGAGCCTTGGAGACAGGCGATTGTTACTGTATAAATAGAGCTTTTCTGAAGTGAAGAAAGCAGAGGTCTACAGACCCGAACAGACTTGGTTTGCCGGGAGGGGGGGGGGGGGGCATTCCTAAAATTAAAAATTAAAATGTCATGGTGAAAGCTAAGGGGAAGCAAAGCAAAATTTATGTGTGTGTGTGTGTGTGTGTGTGTATATATATATATATATATATATATATATATATATATATATATACACACACACTAAAGCATATTTTAACCAATTCAGATTTTAATTAACCCACGTTTTACCTAGTGTTCATTTTTATTTTTGATATTCGATATTTTTGTAATCATTTTGTGATTTTTCAAATATAATGTATTTAACAGGTAAAGAATTATTATGGCTTTAATAATACTCATTGTAATAACCTTGTGGTTGCATGTTATATGTATTTTTGCAATGTGGCATAGTATAAATGAATTTTGAAACACTTTCCTCGGGGTTATCCTTTACACACTACATACTTTTTTTTTTTCGTAAATGTAGTTGTAGTTACACCGCCTCCTGGCGGTATTACGTTAGGGTATTACTCTGCTAATGACGACGGTAAAAGATAGGGTTTTGTATAAAAGCTGTTTCGGAAGTGACAGAAGGACGAGGTGTAGGGTTCCTATCTGTCGCACCAGTCATCCGTAGTATGTCTTGCTTCTGATTGTCTCTATGGGAGAACGGATTTTAAGACGACCTACGTATGGATCTGTGAAAATATCATGCATATCACGAACGTTATTTTTGAGTCATCCAATATAAACAAAAACTGCATCTGAAAATATACTATCCGTATACGAGAGAAAATAGAATAAGCGACTGTATTATACTTGTTTACAGAGTTCCTGCTAGTACCTTGCGCTTAGAAGCGAGACTGTAGGTCGATATCCCGCTGAGTGTCACATTTACGTCCTACTGATTCCTTGCCTCGCTAACACAAATTAAAAAATAATGTCTACCTAACTTGGGCCATTAAATAGTACCAATCAGATATGTACCTCACACTGTCGAACGTATAATTTACCTAGGAAAATCAGGCAAAAACAAAAGTGACTTTACACAGTCAATCAAACGTAAAACACAGTAGAGACGGCCATTTTGTTGCGACACAAAATTTTAGTTTCAGTTTAATAACTTAATTCAAATAACTTTGCTATTAGTTAGCACAGTTGAAAAAAATGTATTTGTTCAACACATATTTGAATACTTGAAGTGGAAACGGTAGGACGGAATATGTGAAAGAAAAACACTGCCTCCTACATACGCGCGAAATTTTGCTAATACCATCTCAGAGTTTCTTTGCAATTCAAATGGAAACACTTTTAAAATGAAATCGTAAACTATACGGGTTTCTCTCAACACGCTAAATCTGAGCGAAAACTGAACCCCTGAACATTGTAGAAGTATGCAGATTACATCAGAGAACCATCTTTGAGTTGTCTACAATTTTATGATAATTTACAGATGACTAAACCGCTCCAAAGCATTCAGGTTTATGTTATAACAAAAAAAAATCTTTTCAGACCACTCGGGAATACAACTAATATTTCATTCATAGAGTCTTGTTTTATACCCTGAAACAGAATGGAAACGACATTTCAGCCTGTTATATATGAGAATTTGGAATTTTAATACGTGATAAATTTGCTCTAATATTGCTAGACTGTCCACCAGTAAACAGCTGAATATTGATTGCCGCTGTCAACAGTTAATTCGGCTGGCGGACAAGATACGAGGCCTGGCTGGCACATGCCTTCGGCGCCCCAACCGTTCTTAATTATTCTCCACCTCGAGTGGATATCTCATGAGCTCCGTCTGTTGTAATTAGCCTCGCACGCGGGAGCCTACTGACGGCATCTCAAAGGGAAGATGGGCTTTTCTTTTATGTTCTCCAACGACAAGGACGCACCAGTAATTGAGATCTTTCAGCGTGGACATCAATCTGTAAGTAATTTTCTCCTCTGTTGACTGCCTCATCTCTTTTGTGCGTTTTTATTTTTGATCTTCTCATGCGGTCAGAAACTATTTTTTTTTTTTTTGCCCGCAATTTTTAATTTTTTCCCCACTAGTTTTATATTTAAAAATCTCTTTGTGCCCGTTTTTCTCGTAATGTTTCAAGCCCTATGATATTTCGTCTGCTTCAAGCCCTGTTCTTCTGATCTCGGAAAAAGAAATACGAAACTGAATGTGAATGCGCCTACCTTCCTGTTTGCTCATAAATTAAACCTGAATTTAGTTGGTACTATCCGTATACTCTCGTATGTTCATTCTTGTGCTAAGTATACAAGGGTGAAACTTTGTATTGTCGTACATTGCTACGTTCCTTGAAATACGGGGCACATAAAAAATTAAATAACATTAAAAGTGTTGTTTATGAGGATGTGTTTTGTCTGTCTCCGACCTAGAGAGCAATTGTTGATCGAGGTACGTGCATAACATGCTTCACCATAGCTTATATGTGAAGAAAAAAAATTGATTTGCGTGAAATCTTTTGTTCGTAATGCGCCTCTCTGGGACGTTTGAGCGGACCTTGTTAATTTTTGCCGTATAAAAATAAAGATTAACCTGAGATGCACGTCCCAAGAACTATACGTTCAACATCCATACCAGAGATTCCATGCTAGAAAATGGCAGCAAAAAGTCAGTTCTCGCCGCTTACACTTATAAAAACGTTCATTACACACGAAAATTTAAAACAGGAACAATTATTAGGTTAATAGCGCTTTCTTAAATGCTATTTATAAGCCTAAGGTCTTTCGCGTATGTAGGAAAAGTCTTAAAAGAGAAGGATATCGTAATAAGATACATCTTAAATAATCCCGATAAAGTTAACATAGAATAATTAATTGAGAATTATGATGCATTAAAAGTATTATTCTTAATCCGAAGCTAATTAATATGTGTTCTTCTTCGGTGTGAAACCGAAATTTACGATTATCGCAGTTCAGTTAATGAAATGTTATCTACAGTCAAATCAGTGTAATGCTCTTACGTTTTACTGCCAGGCTATTCACGGTAAAGTGAGCACTTTTTGAAGTCCTCTCATTTGGAATAATAGTCAATAAATAAATGTTATTATAACCATGGACTGTAACTTTCGTGCCCAGTGAAATGTATACACTGTGTTTATTAATCACATAGAAATATTTATTTTAGAAAGTGATGGAAGGATAAAAAATGGCTGATAGGAAAAGAGTAACTAGAGCCTTAAAAGTGCTCACTTTACCGTGAACAGCTTATAGGAATATAGGTGAGTAATTACTATTTAATAAAACACCAACAGCAACTAAAATAATAAGCAAGATTACACTCGTTTCAAGTGTAGGAGTGATTTGAAGCAGTAACAGTTTCAATTTTGAAGTGCAGCTACGATTGACATCTCCCACGCGTGAAGGACTGCGCACAACCAGTCTCCGTGTCCCAACATTGACCTGCTTGCTTTTCTGCCAATACAACTAGCCAAAACAGCATGGATTTGAGGTTAGAACACTGGTTATAAACAAGTAGACGTACTTTGCACCCTAAATTCGAATCAGTGGGAAACCACTGATTCGAATGCAGTGAAAATGGCTCCACTCAGAATCAGTGAGTAGTATAAAAATAGCGGTTCATGGCCACCAGACTGCAGGCTGAGGACTGGAGAACTGCAATTAGCAAATTACCAGGCTGCATGCTGAGAACTCGAGGAGCAAGAATTTCCCTTTTTTTTTTTTTAAAAAAAACCTTTTTTGGTCCAAAACGGTTGATTTCGAGTACAAAATTGAGACAATTTTGTACTCGAAATCAACCGTTTTCTTTTTTTCCTTCAAAATTTTCCTATTTTCCCCCTCTCGCCTCCGACAGCCATATTGGCAGCCAGTGCTAGAAAGTACATTTGCTTAATTTCGGGCATTGTGGCTGAGGTTTGCCCAATGCGGCTTAAACGGTCGGAGCTTCTTTCAAATTCGGAGCTTCTCATTCCCGGCGGTGCTGGCATCAAGGCATCGTGAACGATCTCGGATCTCGTGGAATACTGTCACCTCTTTAAGTCTCTGTGTGTATAACACTTATAAGCATAGTTGGCTATAATTTCCCAACCGTTTAAGTTATAGTTGTCAAATTCATAACATAGGCATCCACCCTGACTAGGAGAAGGGTCGCGAGGTAAAATATGTCCCATGTCACCTTATAAGAATAGTGTATTAGCATAATTGGGCATCATTTCCGAACCATTTGAGTTCTAGTTGGCAAATTCATAGCATAGACATCCGCCACAACTAGGAGAGGGGTCGCAGGGACAACTATGCCCTATCCCAACTTATAAGCATAAATGGCTGTAATTTCCAAACCATTTGAGTTATAGCCGCCAAATTCATAACATAAACATCATCGACGACAGGATAGATGGCTGTAAGTTACAAAGTGTTTGAGATACAACTACCAAAAATCATAAAACATGCATCACCCCCCGACAACAAGAAGTTATGTGCGAGCATATGTCGACCTGCATGTCTCCCCATTCTTACTCACCTGCATCTCTCCTGTCCCCTTAGTGTCACCACCTGGCCACACACACACTACCTCGTGCACTCCCCCTCCCTTCTGGGCACCTCGGCCAGTGACTCTCCACTCGTCCTCATGCTCTCTCTCTAACCCTTGTCCTCCCATGTCCATCTGCCTACATCACCCCTGGCCACAATATCCTCATGCGCTCACCACTGCCCAGGCAGCGACTCACAGCGCGCCGACCTCCGAGCACTCCGGTAACAGAGAGAGCAGACACCCATTCTGAACCTTGTGTGCTCAGGATTACCATCTGTGTGTGATCATGTATGACCTATGTCTACATCCCTGTGTCTCCTGCATGAAGACAGGTGAGCCAGAATATCCTATTTGGTATACAATTACACTGCTTCGTCCAACAGCCTGTTAGACATTATAAATACAAATTCTACACACACACCTTGTGACTGACCGATGTCATTGGCATTCGACCACGACGAAGGCCACATCACCACTGACCATCCACGAGGGTCCCCACGACGAAGCCACCCCAACCTCCAGGCAACCATCTTGGCTGTCAAATGCATAGTTTGCTGTAAGTTCTGAACTACATAAGATATAGTTTCCAAATGCATAACATAGACACCACCTAGGTTTGTTTTCCGTACTAGAATGCTGCTACTACAAGTCGTCCTAGGTGAGTACCATCTTGCAGCCCCTCTGACCACCAGAAACACATACCTTGAATGTGTGTACTTATTCCCAGACAGTCGGTTAGTACTACCGGCCATGTACTCGTGAGCCATGTACCGAAACGTCGATGTATGTATGTATGTAATGAGATGTCACTTGCAATGAATACACAGTCATCGATAGACAGCCGAGACCCCACCCATATAACAATTTATGCTAGAATGATAAGCTTCCTATTACAAAACTAATTACCCCTACCTTAATTGGTGTAGCAGTGAATACTCATAGGCATCTCGTCGTCAATACGACCTCACTGGAAGCGGAAACTACAATGACCAGTCCTGCCTTTCTGTGCACGATAGATAGCGACCAAGTACTACATCCCAACCACCTCCCCCTTATCATTGTACTTACTGGTATACGATTGAAAGGAATAAGTGCAGCTACCATGGACCATCCTTAAGATATCGCAGGTTCGATTCCTGTAAAGATGCATCACTCTGTGTGCTTTCTCACATTGTCTGCTAGAGTGCACAAAAGGAAAAAAAAATACCTACCAACCTGTATGTGCATATTACACAAGCGTATGACATTCGAAAAGTCATAAAATCCCTTTCACTATTTCAAATTGGCAGGTGGCTGAGCGGCATAAGGTGCCTGCTATAAGCTCTGGTTCCAGTAAAAGGGAGCATAGGTTCAGATCCCTGCACCTTACACATTTTATTTTTTTAATGTCTGTACCCTACTCGAATAAATATGGTATCGTAGGTTTGATTCCCATTGAGAGCACATGCAGATATTCGTCGGTGCCACTGCCCATGAAGAGATTAGCATGAAAGTCATACTCTGTCTCCGACCTGCTGTCATGTACCGAAGCAGGTAATAATAATAATAATAACAGGGAGGTTTCAGGGAGGAGTCACCCTGAGCTGTAAAACCAGCCACACACACTCACACTGTGACAACCCGAGACACGAACCGATTAAGAAGGTGCCCTGAACCAACTTCGAGGTATCGCTGGTTCGATTCTCATAGAGAGTGGTAATACCAGTCGACATAAAAGCTGTCATGTCTACAACAGTGTTAGCAATTACAAACAGTCAGTCTCCGACCTGCACTCGTGTACCAAGCCCATCACACACTCACACACACACACACACAATCCACGAACCTATTATACCATGCAGAGGAGAGGTTTATTTATACCTTTACTGTGTAGCATTGAATACCCGTAGACCGCGAGCGCATCTTGTCGTCGACATGGCTCCACTTTAAGCAGAGACCACAATGACAGTCCCACCTCTCCATGCACGATAGATACCGACCAAGTACTGCATCCCCACCACCACCTCCCCTTGTCAATGTGCTTATCAGTATACTATTGAAAGGAAACAATGCATTTACCCTGAACCATCCTCGAAATCGATTCACATAGAGAGTGGTAATACAATACGCCATAAAAGCTACGATTGGATATACGTTCATCGAAGGTGGGAGCAAGTTCCCCTCTACTAATACGTCAACAAGAAGAGAGTAACTGCCATTGTCTACAAAAGTGGTCGTATATACAGACAGTCCCCGACCTGCACTCCCGTACCTAGCTCATCACACCCAATTAGAGATAGTCATATGCATTGCTCTAGGTGCATTCTCCAGTAGTCGGCTAGAGTGCACGAAAAGAAAAATACCTACTAACCAGCAAGCGCATATTGCACAAGCAGCGGCTAGACAAGACCATACAACATATGTCATTCGACAAAAGCAATTTAAATCCATCACTAATACAAATTGTTGGGTTGGCCAAGTGGTCTAAGGCGCCTGAATTAAATACTGGTTCCAGTAAAAGGGAGTGTGGGTTCAAATCCCTTCACCTGGCACATTTTATTCTGTGCTCTACTTGAATAAATATGGTACCGCAGGTTCTATTCCTGTTGAGAGTGCATGCTGATGACACACCTGCAGACAATCGTTTGTCGTCAGCCCCACTATCCATGAAGGTGGAGACATCGCTTTAATATGATGCCAACCATTGGGTGTGTTTCATTGGGGAAGACTACATGTGAAACTTCGACGATCGATCAATACCCACAACAACAACAGCAGTAACTATTTGGAAAACAATGCAATTACTGCGACAATGTTTCTGTAAAAAGTTGCAATGCATGTCACCATGAACACAGCGAGTGTACAAAGGCAACCATCTCTAGACTACTACTACTAACGTGTGATATGTGTGGCACAACATTTGGTAGAGGAGATACTCTCCAACGTCACATTGGTATGTGTAAAGCTAATGCACCTTTGCTTGGCACCAGACAACATGCATTGTCGCACAACAAGGCTAACCTTCCTGCTGATTCGACATGTAAACTAACATTTGGTCGAGCACCCATAACATTTTGTGGGCCTGCATGGTGTTCCAAACCAGTATGCGAAGAATGAACTACGAGTGGTGCAGAGCATGAACCAGACAGACTGTCAGGAGGTGTAAATACTAGACCTGCACTGTTAACATGTGAAGTGAAAACCGAAGATGCTATCCAGGAGCAATACGATAGTTTTTAGTATAGCCTTGGCCAGCTTGGTTCTCATCTAGACTTCGATGAGTGGACCTCGGCTGTGGATAACGTGCTCTTATCCATCCATGGAACAGGAAAGTTATTCATGTTGCTACTGTGAAAAGGTATTTTCTAACAATAACATCTACAGACAGCATAAAGCTGAGTGTTATCAGAATGTTGGTCGTATTATGTTCGAATGTGAAAAGTGCAAATCCCAATTTGGTCGTCGAAGTAACTTGAAAAGACATCATGCATCATGTAAAGGCTGCGCTGCACTATCATCTGACAAGCAATATCAGAACACAGGTCGTATTATGTTCGGATGTGAAAAGTGTAAATCTCAATTTAGTCGTCGAAGAGATTTGAAAAGACATCTTTCATTGTGTAAGGGCCGTGCTGCACTACCTGTCAAGCGTTTTCTGAGGAATTACCAGCTCCAAGTAAGGGTTCAACTGAGAGCAGTTCTTTGGCCCCATCACGACACCCATGCAAGTATTGTAACAGGACGTTTACATATGCATACAATGCAAAGAGATACTCCCAAAGTTCATGTAGGAACAGCACCAACCATATTTCATACCAATGCGATTAGTGTCGAAGAATGTATGTGCATGTTGACAC
Source organism: Dryococelus australis (assembly GCA_029891345.1). Taxonomy (NCBI): domain Eukaryota; kingdom Metazoa; phylum Arthropoda; class Insecta; order Phasmatodea; family Phasmatidae; genus Dryococelus; species Dryococelus australis. Next base: position 95,381,788 of record CM057002.1, on the reverse strand, counting down.
TTCAAAAAAACATTTGAAACTGTGTAAGTCACAATCAATGGTTTAAATAGACATTTATAACTTTGTAACAGAAAGGATATGGGGACTGCTGACGATGATGACTAACTTCAAAGTTATTCTGCATCTCCGAAGCATAATGTTAATGGCATCTTCCTGATGGTCCCTACCATTTGTAAATCATCTAGACCTTAAAACAAGTGGGTACTGTCTGTTTAACGAATAGGCACATACCGATTTCCCTCACACCACTACAGCATAGTCATCTCTGACCAGCAGAATGTAGGTATGAAGTACTGCAATGGCACTGCACTGGAACGAATAGGCACATACCGATTTCCCTCACACCACTACAGCATAGTCATCTCTGACAAGCAGAATGTAGGTATGAAGTACTGAAACGGCACTGCACAAACATGCACAAAGTTAATGTAAGAAGAGCATCGTCTGTATGGCATATCGATGTAATAAGTGTCGAATAATGTGCGTTTTGACGATTTAAAAATAAATTTGAAACTGTGTATGTCACAAACAACGGTTTAAATAGACATTTAAAACTTTGAAACAGAAAGAATACGGGGACTGCCGATGATGATGTTGCTCTCAAGCTGATACTAATAGTACCCTCGTCAGGGTGCCATGACAATGTGGTATAAACCAGGTCGGAATAGGCCGGTTAGCTCAGTCACTGTTCAGACTTCGATGAGAGAGTACATAGGCTGCGGATAACGTGTTCGTATTCGGTGATGGAACAGGAAAGTTATTTGTACTGTTACTGTAAGAAGCCCTTTTCTACAGTAACCAGCTGCAGAGAATATGAAGCCATTTGCCATCATCGGATTCCAGACCGTACTGTGTTCGCATGTGAACAGTGTAAATCGCAGTTTGGCGATATGACAACTTGAGATGGCATGTTGCAACCTGTAAGGGTCATCCTGCACCGCCTGCCAGGCGAAGATTAGCAAATAAACATGCAGGTTCATCTACAAATGTCAAAGCTAGTTCTTTGCTACCGCCAAGACATCCATGCAACTGTTGTGACAAGACATTTATAAGTGCACATTATGCTAGGAAACACGAAAACTGTACTTGTGTGAGGAACACCATTCGCAAGGCATATCAATGTGATAAGTGTCGATGAAAGTATGTACATGACTGAGATTTAAGTAGTCATTTCAAACTTTATAAAGGAGAGACCACTGATAAACAACCTAAAGATTATTCACCATCCATGAAGCTTACTGATAATGCCTTTTTCCTGAAGCGATCTGCATTCAGGGGGCTCTTGAAAGGTTTGGTTGCACCAAATATGTCAACTACACCACACAATGTTTGCTCTTTCCTGACAAGTATGAGCCCTAATATAATAAACCAACTTATCGATGAGGTTGAACAAAATGGTCCTGTCAAATATAACATGTGGCTGGACTGTAGCTATACAAAACTAGAGCCTCACGACGATGAATATTGTACCAGAACCTTCAATACCTTGGCTGTAGCTGTGTCGCATCCATCTCCACCAGAAGACGCGATTGTTGATAGTATACACAATATATGTGAAGAGGAAGAAGAAATGGTGCCCAAGGGTTCGGGTTGGACCCTGGCTTCAGTAAGTGCTCTAGAGTTGAGAACTAGTGGGTAAAGTTAAATTTGCAAATAGACACAAACCGATGTTCTCGCACTATGGAGAAGAAGATGACAACTTAGCTTCTTCTCCAGCTGTTAGAAGGAGAGTTATAAATTACTCGAATAGTCATTCACACACAGTTGCTAAACTGACTTGTACCACATTGGTACTGCAAGGAGTCATCCGTGAGGAGGCAGCATCGAGGAGTCATTCGTAAGGAGTCAGCACTATGTAGTAGTAGTAATACATGTGCGTTTGCATTCACACATATGCTTCAAGAGGATGCAATCGAGTACAACTACATGTAAAACTTCCCCGATCGATCATCAATTACGTGGTAAATAATGTAGTTACTGTGACAAGTTCTTCAGTAAAAGTTTCAATGCTCATCATCATGAACAGAGTGACTGTACAAAGGCACCGATCTCTAGAATACACACATGCGATATATGTGGTGTGACATTTGGTAGAGGTGATCATCTAAAGAGACATACTGGTACGTGAAAGGTACTGTACCTTCGCTTGACATGAGAAGGCACGACCATCCAGTCTTCCCGCTGATTTGTCATGTACACTAATGTAACTTCGAGCACCCATATCATTACATGGACCTGCATGGTGCTCCAAATCGGTGGGTGAAGAAGGAACTACGAGTGTTGCAGAGCATGAAACATACAGATCATCAGAAGTTGTGATCAACACCCCTCCACATCTAACATGTAAAGTGAAAAATGAAGAATATACTTCTCAGGATGTTGAGAACGGCAGTGTGATCTCCAAGTTTGCTGGTGATGATGACGTGCCGACATCTGCAAAGCGAAAGTATGTTGCTGAGACCTACTCAATGTGGAAGAAGAATATAGATGCAGTCATGTATTGTAATCCTTTTGTGAAGAGTGACGCGAAGTCTGACTACTCGGAAGACACCAATGACCTAGTCGACAGACTACGCTGGTTGGTTTCATTACAGAGAGGTGGATTCCTGGCTGTCATTGGAGAGATAAATTCTATTACTGATGAACTCATAGCGAGAGGCTTTATTGAATGATATATATGTGTGTGTATGTGTGTGCATGCTTGCGATTTGGTTATGTTTACAATAAATATAAACATCAACAATTTTTATTTGTTTTTTTTTTTGTTTGTAATTCTTACCATCTAAGAAATTAACCTACTGCTAGTGGGTAGCTCTTCGGACCGCTAGAACAGTATGTGATCATCATTTACACCATGTTCCATGACAAGTGTTTTGGCGTAGCTATGGTACAAACCGCTGCTGACCTAATAAATGATACACACTCACGTCTGTCAGAGCTGGAATGAGCCAGAGCTCGTGTGACTATGTATATACCTCGTTTTATGCACATATAAAATCCGTACGTAACATGGGTAACACACACCTATGAGGAAGAAGAAAAAATTTGTTTGTCAGATTTAGGATTCGAATCTATGCTCCCCACACATGGAACCGGAGCTTAAACCCAGCACCTTAAACCTCTCGGGTAATCTGACAATCTTTATTAGTAAGGCAATTACAAGGCTTATTGAATGTTATACTGCATGTGTGATGATGTGGTTACTTCCTAATTTGAGCGATGGTAATGTTGAATATGATACAATACATGATGTATTCACCTTTTATGTTGGAGGAGGCTGGCATCGTCGGAACAGAAGCGATGTCTAAGTATTCATCGAAGCACAGATGTACACTGTGTACAGATAGTATTAAAGTCTCGGTATATGACGAACCACGAGTGCATGTCATGCTTGAATGCACTACTGTGGTCTTGGACCTCGGACACTCGGTGGCGGTGGTGCCCACAGTATGGCTTTGAAGGCTCGGTGCTCGGTTAAAGTATGACTCTGTGCATAGTTAAGAACATGGAATGCTGTGAGCTCGATACATGAGTGAGCAGAAACTGCCTCTAAGTACATGCAATGAAGGTTCGGTGTGCAGGCTCGGAACATAAGTGTGGGTAGGTCCATGAAAACAGTGTATGACTAACTCTAAGTAAGTGTAAGATGGTGTATGAACATTATTGATAATTGGAGGCACGGTACACATACCCCTTCACACACACACACACACACACACACACACACACAACTGCATCAACTCGTGAATCTGAATGGTAGCCAGGTGGTCGACCGATGATGTAGGTAGCTGAAGGCCACAGCCACGATCTTGAACCAGAACTTCCTGCTCTGTCAATCTGGTCTGCCATCTTGGAAGTCGCACTGTCTAGCAGAATGGAGGCTGGTGGTGGGTGGCCAGTGCTCCAACAACGTTTATTTGCAAAATGACGGCCGTTGGTGGGCGGCCATGATGGCAGCCAGTGCACCATCGACTGTCATTGTGTTGTGTAAGTCTAAATTCCGAATCTTGGAAGTCGCACTGTCTAACAAAATGGTGGCTGATGGCTGCCGACAATGTTGGTGCCAGTGCGCCGGCGATGACCATGTGCAAAATGGTGGACGGTGGTAGATGGTGGTGGGTAGCAATGATGGTGGCCAGTACACCGACGATGACCATTTTTGGAAATGTCCGGAGCCATCTTGGAACAGAACTTCCTGCTCTGTCAATCCAGTCTATCACCTTGAAGTCGCACTGTCTAGCGACATGGCGACTGGTGACCAGCAGTCAGTACAGCGCCGACGGCCATTTGCACACATGGTGGCCGCCACTGCGGCCAGAACACTGAATGTGGGCGGCCATTTTGGTGGACAGCACCTATTCGCCAGATGGTGGCTGCCAGTGGTGGGCGGCCAGAAGGGCTGGCGGCCATGTTGGCCGCTAGTACAATGACGACATCCATTTGCACAATGGCACCCACCATTGGTGGTGGTGGGCAACCATGACTGGTGGCTGGTGTGACCTTGATCTTGACCTTTGGCCACCATTTCGGTAGTGGTTGTCCAGAAGGGCTGGCAGCCATGTTACTAGCGAGTACAACGACAGCCACTTGCAAAATGGCAGGCACTGGTGGCGAGCACTGGCGGCAGGTGGCAGGCGACCAGAATTCTGAATGTCAAACTTGATCTTGACCTTGACCTTTGGCCACCATTTTGAACTTAGAAAATTTTACTCCTTAAAATGTAAATCATAAAACATTTTAAAATCTTAAGACCATGGCAGCTGAAATCGGGGGCAAACCCCCGACTTTGGCTTCGTCGTAGATGATGATATGTGCTCGCGTCCTGCAGTTCTTCTGAAACAGCTACACTTGTAAAGGTAAAACATCTGCTCTGTATCGTCTAAGAGCAGGATACATAGATAGTTGGCGTGTGTGTGTGTGTCGCGATACCTCCTTACTCGGCTCGTGTCTCGGGTTGTCACGGTGTGTGTGTGTGTTGGGGGGAGGGGGGCTTTTATTAGAGCAGAGTAACCCCTTCCTGAACCCTCCCTGTTATTATTATTATTACCTGCTTCGGTACATGAATGCAGGTCGGAGACAGGGTATGACTGTCAGGCTAGTCTCTTCAGGGGAAGTGGGACCGACGAATGTCTGCATGTCCTCTGAACTGTAATCAAATCCAGGATACCATATTTATTCGAATAGGGTACAGAAACAAAAATAAATAAATAAAATGTGTAAGGTGTGGGGATTCGAACCCATGCACCCCTTTTACTGGAAACAGAGCTTATATCAAACATATTTGGCAGTTCGGTCAACATGATAATTTGTATTAGTGATGCGATTACATGTATTGTGTCGAATGTCATATGCTTGTGCAATATGCGCGTAAGGGTTGAAAGGTATTTTGTTCATTTAATGCACTCTAGTAGACGATGTGAGAAAGCACACAGAGCGATGCGTCTTTACGTGAATTGAAACTGCGATACCTCAAGAATTGTTCAGGGTACATTGATAGTTTCCTTTCAATAGTATTCCAGTAAGTACAATGACAAGGGGGAGGTGGTGGGGATGTAGTACTTATTCGCTATCTATCGTGCACGGATAGGCAGGACTGGTCATTGTGGTCTCCACTTCCAGCGAGGTCGCATCGACATACATATATACATACATCGATGCTTCGGTACATAGCTCACTAGTGCACTGCCAGTAGTACTGACCGACTATCTGGAAGTAAGTACACATATTAAAGGTCCATATATGTTTGGAGTTCAGTGGGGCGGCAAGATGGTTGCCTGGAGGTGGAGTGGCCGTCATCGTGGGGACCCTCGCAGATGATCAGTGGTGATGTGGCCTTCCTCGCAGTCGGATGCTGAGGACATCGGTCAGTCACATCGTGTGTGTGTAGAATTTGTATTTATAGTGCCTAACAGGCCGCTGGAGGAGGCAGTGTACTTGTATACCAAACAGGACATTCTGGCTCACCTGTCATCATGCAGGGGACACAGGAACATAGACATAGGTCATACTTGATCACATGCAGATGGTAGTCCTGAGCACTTGAGGGTCAGAAAGGATGTCTGCTCTCTCTGTTACACGGTTGCTTGGAGGTCGGTGTGCAGTGAGACGCTGATCGGGCGGTGGCGAGCGCGCGATGACCATGTGGTCAGGGGTGATGTAGGCAGATGGAGGAGGAGGACAAGGGATAGAGAGAGTGCGAGGAAAAGTGTTCGGTCGCTGGTCGAAGTGCCCTGGGGGGGGGGGGGGTAGTGCGTGAGGAAGTTTGTGGCCATGCGGTGGCACTGAGGGGACAGAAGAGACATAGGTGTGTAAGAACAGGGTGACATGCAGGCCAACATATGTCCGCACATCCATTCTCTTTGTGGGGGTGTTATGCATGTTTTATGATTTCTGGCAGTTGTATCTCAAATGCTTCATCACTTACAGCCGTCTATCCTGTTATGGATGATGTCTATGCTATGAATTTGGCCACTATATCTCAAATGGTTCTGAATGTATGCCCAACTAAGCTTATACACTGACATGGGACATACTTAACAACATGACCCCTCTCCTGGTTGTGAATGATGTCTATATTCTTATTTTGCCAACTATAACTTAAACAGTTCATAAATTACAGCCAAGTATGCTTATAAGTTGACATGGGACATATTTGACCACACAGCCCTTCTCCTAGTTCTGGTGGAGGTCTGTGTTATGAATTTGACAACTATAATTTAAACTGTTAGGAAATTATAGCCAACTATTCTTATAAGTGTTATGCACACACACAGACTTAACGAGGTGGCAGTGTTATACAAGATCCGAACTTGATCGTTCGCGACGCCGGCGAGGCGCTGACCGCCAAAATGGTCGACATCCTCAGCTGGTCGACTTAGGTCGTCGATACCAAGAATGCCGCCCGGCATGAGAAGCTACGAATTTGAGAGAAACTCCGACCGTTTCAGCCGCTTTTGGCAAACCTCAGCAACAATGCATGAAATTGAGCAAATTCACTTTCTGACATTGGCTGCCCAAGATGGTCGCCGGCGACGGGAGGGAAATAAGGGAAAATTATGCTGGTTTACTCAGTGACTTAAAAAAATTCACTGATTCTAAGTGGAGCCATTTTCACAGCTAATCAGTGGTTTTCCATTGATTTTAATTTAGAGTGATGATATGTTTGTACACTTCCTCTAACCTGTCTGGAATGCAGTTAGATTAAATTCAAATAGGTGGAAGTATTTTATTCATATAAAAGTGTTTGTCTTTTGGGGTAGGTCAATGTTGGGTACATGCGCAGAAGTCGATTAAGATGTCCACCGCATCTGTAGTTAATGATTTGTACTACTCAGATCACAAAAACCACCTCTTGAACAATTTATCAGATTTAGAAGGTTGTGACTGAAATACGGCCGAATATGCTCTGCTCGCCGTCATCGACTGCTTCGGTTGGTGGCACGTGGTATCGGCTCGACACTGTGCGATCGTGTTGGTCGGAGGCTGGGGCATTAGCGAATTGTACATTAGCGATCAAAGTTCCCCCCCCCCCAAACCCCGGGCACATCCTCTACAGCCCTCCGCTCCTGCATTGATTGGCAGCTCCATAGCTGGATTCCGCCTGATTTCAAGGGCGGGAGGGTCGCTAGTACGTCACAAATTGACTGCGTTCGACAAAGCATTCCCCCGGGAGTTTGCGCATCCAATCACATCCTGCGAATTGCGCATTCGTGCGTGCGATGTGTCTGTACGACGTGTGACGTGTACAGTAATCACACCTGCTACCTCATATCAGGTGAGTATTCACTGATAAGCATGCAAAGCTAGCTTAATTCGCAGTGTCTGGAGCAAACAACCGTTTCTCTAATTGCTTGGGCAGTTAACAATTTTTGATATTAAAAAAAAACATTTGCGAATTGATGACGTTTGAAATAAAGCGGCTTTTCATTTCCGAACCTCGCTTTGTCTGACAAAACAAATACTCGTCACTGTCAGATAATTAACACGTGATAAACTTTTGTTGAATTTTTCGTAGTTCAGTTAAAAAATACAAATGTTATTACTGATTTAGGGATTACAAGCTAAACGATCGTTAAATGTTCTGCTAATACCATCACATACCTTCGTTTGCCCGAAATTCAAACTCTAAATTTGACTGTGCGGAGGCAACACCTGTGTCACCTTGGCCACAAACGAACTTATAACAATTAATATGAAATACAACTTTTTTAATATACCCACAGCAATGCAAAGCAATAAAAATATGTTGTTTCGCGTGAAGAGATGACTGAAATTTTATCTGAACACAATGTGTATTTTTATTTTTTTTTTTTTTTCATGTTCCTGCTCCGTGACTTACATATCAATGTAACGTAAACATAAAATGTTACACGGTATTAGCCTTGCACGGGACTCGAATACGGAACCTCGAAAATGAACTTTGCCCAGTTTATAGATAATTTAGATATACTAATAATATCATATACATAGCCTAAAACTATATATAGTTCATCGTCTCGTAGCCAACACTCAATTAAGACTAAAGACTGAAATCTTTACTTCTTTCCACTAATAACATGTTATTTTTCAGGTATGAGCAGAGAAGACTTGCCCGTTGAATAACAAAACAAATAATTCAAAATGAAATATAAATATACATTTTCGAAAAAAATAGTTTTTGATACTTTTTAGTGTGTCGCTTAAAATATAGAGGAATAAGATAGGTTGCAGAGAGCACTTTCAATATTATAACTTCTAATTTATTTTTGTCATAACTCAATCACGGGAACTCCTGAAGGTTCGTTTTGCGGATCCCATGTAACAAATTTTGGATACTTTTTTGCAAAAATACCTAGAAATTACTGTATTCTAATAACACCGAAATTACTTTCAACTGAGCAGTTTTATGGTTGTAGTTGCAGGAACCCATCCTCAATTTAGGGAAGTATACTCCTAATTGTTAGATGCCCTACTTAAATCGAGGTATTTATATTTCTGGTCACATTATTATAAAGCATTTTTCTTAGTAATCTACAGAATGACTCCTTTCACTCCGTAGTTGAAAATAAATATTTATAAACGATTAATAAAAATAATTAATGAGAATATAAGTACGGGGAGAGCGTGTGTAACGGAAAGCAGTATAATTAAATGGTTAAATGCATTTTGAAAACATAATAATTTAGTAAATCAGAGTAAAAATATAATAATCCTATTTTCTCAGCAGATAAACTCAGCAATAGCATTACCAGGACCGCAAGAATTAGATATGTACGACGAAGCAAAAAATGGCGAGCTGCCAACTGAACTATTTGCTCAGTATTGACGGGTAGCATTGTTTATCCGCTCTCTTGTTATGCCTATTTAAAAAAAAAAAGTCTGTAAGTACTGTAAATACTGACACTGTAATCAATTTCGCACCACATTGACTTTTGCCTCGGTATCGAGTGTTTTTATTAAAAAAAAAAAAAAAAGTCTGTAAGTACTGTAAATACTGACACTGTAATCAATTTCACACCACATTGACTTTTGCCTCGGTATTGAGTGTTTTTATTTTTAAAAAAAGTCTGTAAGTACTGTAAATACTGACACTGTAATCAATTTCACACCACATTGACTTTTGCCTCGGTATCGAGTGTTTTTATTTAAAAAAAAAAAAGTCTGTAAGTACTGTAAATACTGACACTGTAATCAATTTCGCACCACATTGACTTTTGCCTCGGTATCGAGTGTTTTTATTTTAAAAAAAAAGTCTGTAAGTACTGTAAATACTGACACTGTAAACAATTTCACACCACATTGACTATTGCCTCGGTATCGAGTGTTTTTATTTTTTAAAAAAGTCTGTAAGTACTGTAAATACTGACACTGTAATCAATTTCACACCACATTGACTTTTGCCTCGGTATCGAGTGTTTTTATTTAAAAAAAAAAAAGTCTGTAAGTACTGTAAATACTGACACTGTAATCAATTTCGCACCACATTGACTTTTGCCTCGGTATCGAGTGTTTTTATTTTTAAAAAAAAGTCTGTAAGTACTGTAAATACTGACACTGTAAACAATTTCACACCACATTGACTATTGCCTCGGTATCGAGTGTTTTTATTTTTTAAAAAAGTCTGTAAGTACTGTAAATACTGACACTGTAATCAATTTCACACCACATTGACTTTTGCCTCGGTATCGAGTGTTTTTATTTTTTTTTTTTAAGTCTGTAAGTACTGTAAATACTGACACTGTAATCAATTTCGCACCACATTGACTTTTGCCTCGGTATCGAGTATTTTTTTAACCATTCACTTTTTGAATTCATATATTTTAGTTATTGTTTGTGAATTTGATCCTTATCCAAACGAAAATTTTGATTACGCAAGTGGGATACAAACTCTTATCCCAAATACATAACAATAAAACCTTTTTGTAATTTATATTTTCAATAAAGCCTATAGTAAAATACTGGTAAATTAAAAATATTAAGTATTGTTTATGAAACTACATTGTTATTATTAAAGAACGGAATATTGCCCAATTGTTATTTTTTTTAATAATAATATAATAATAATATATAATATAAAATAATATAACTTATCTATACAAAGCGACTCCTGGCAAAATCTCGGATTTCTGGAGGTAAGCCCTTATCGGAATAAGTTCTTCAGTGATTTGCGAGCTTTCACGTGACGCACAGCCTCAGTTTTTATTTATTTCGTGCAGTATTCACAGATTCAAATTTATAAGATACTTTGAGCTACTTTAATATCTCGGTTCTAGGTAAATGTAAACATACATTTAGTGTCTGGTTTCCTAGCCATGCCCTAAACTCGGGGGACAGGTCCCATTGCAGTCAGATTTAATGGACATAGTTTGTCCGTATTTTGCCCTTAGCGTCATCTCGGCCGACGTTCTAATGCGTCTTAAAAGCCAGCCGTAAAAAATAATAGGGGGTAAATTACGCGCGGCCCTATCGATGTGTAAATCCTGAGTGGAGTGTAAGTTACGTGATAGGTAACCGTTTATGACATGATGCCGCCGTAGAAATGTTCTTAACAGTCCGTCGATATTAAAGCGTGATATTAATGGTTTGGTGAGAGGGGAAATGACTAGTTGGCGATGGCAGGCTGTGAGTAATAAAGTGTGTGATGCACGCCTCATCAGAGTACCTCGTGAGAAAGTACTGCCTGGTGAGTATTCCTTTTTCCTGTTGTGAAGCCACACAAATTAACTAGCCTCGTTGCTTTATTCAAGCTGAAGTTTATGTAAATCTGTCTTCAAGTCGTATACTACTCGAGGAAAAGCATCCACGGTCTTTATGATATTTGGCAATTTAATTTTTTTTCATGTTCTTTTCACACCCTATGCAGTTGGGGTGTCGTTTAAGGCTTGGAGGTTTTCAGCGTTTGTGAGACTCAGAAGCAAGCTGACGATAACGGTGACAATGACACGTGCACCTAGTGTGCCATCACACTTGCGCACAAGGCGCTTTAGATAAAAGGGCCAAGTCTTAACATTCTGGAAAGTAAAGGTGAACTCACAACCATCTGTCGCATCCGTCAGTCGCCTGTCCGTCCAGCGGTTACGCGATCTTCAACCAATCGCAGAGCACTATTTTCTATCCGTCAATCAGTCAAATATTTCTCAAACTTTAACTTTCGACGGACCTCCGGGTGGGCCACCGCCTTCTGATGACATTCGGTAGACGCGAATACGCACTTTGAAATAAAATTCAAGGCGGTGGATCTGATTATGTTATCTTTGGTGGTAAATTAAGGAATTTAAAATGTAAACAAACAATCGGTATAAATCATTATTACGCAGGGGCCACGGTGGCTGAGCGGTAAGCCTGCTCGCCTCCCACTATGGTGATCCGGGCTCAATCCCCGGTCGGGTCACTCCGGATTTTCGCATGTGGGAATTGTATCGGACGAGGCCGCTGATCGGCGGGATATCTCGGGGATCTCCCTTCTCCCCCGCCCTTTCATTTCGGTGCTGCTCCATACTCACATGAATCATCCTCCTCGGCTCTCAAGACCTTGACGTTAAGAGCCGTCCAAATCTCTTCCCTCACTCACTTATCACGTAAAATATTATTCCCCCTCCCCCAAATGTTTTTCACTTGAAAATGTATTTCCGACCAGTATATACCTCCAGCTAAAGAACCATCACAATGTTAAGTTGCAACGCTGAAATTTCGCCATACAGAAGGATTGTTGTGAATCGCTTTCAGCTGACCATAGACTACAGATGATATCTCCCTGGCTGAGTACAACCAATCTCCGTGTTCAAACAATGAACTGGTTTTCTGCAAACAGTTTATGGTGGGCGTAAGCGAATAAAAAAAAAATAGTTGTGAGCTTGTGTTGGCGCTTGACAGTGATGTCTTGAGCGTCAGTGAGGGTCAAACGAGGTGCAGGTAAAGCAGTGAAGGAACACCCCGAGAAAACCCACCAGCGAATGGCAACGTCCGCTACGTTTCATACAAACAAAGATACTGGTGTCCCCACGCGGAATCAAGTAGTTTGGTTCGCTTTGTGGAGGGCGTCAAGTGTCTGCTTTCTACATCTGAAACAGTGAGAAATAAGTCACATCAGTGAAAATAGTGAAAATTTATCATCATTGCCTGATAACTAATTAACATGATGACTGCATTTCACTGATTTATTTATGATTCCCACTGAATGTTGAGAATGCCACTGCCGCAAGTTACTTGATCCCAGTTCATTTCCTTCATTCGCCAGTCGGAAGTAGCTTATCAAGTGACTTTAAGTGAATGTTATTTCACTGATTGAAATCACTGATTCCATTTTATAGTGTGGTTGCTCCACCACCGCGGCCCCAGCAAATAAAAAAATGGGACGAGGCTGTGTTGGGGACACGGTCGTTTGTTTTGCGTGAATACGTTTACGTTGACGAGCTCGGATGCCTTCGCGGCACCCACTCGATCATATGGGGTTTTACGGGTATCACTGGATTGGTTTTGGGATCCTATTTCCAACCGTATATGACGTCTGTATTTCGATTTGGCTTTTTGACCAGTATAGGCCGACGTTGTGTTAAGTTTTCTTATATTTTTACATTAAACTGATACAGTTTCACCATAACCACGCCGCATAAATGTTTTTATATACGTAAGCGATTGATCTTGACGAGAGCTGTCGATTGAAACTCAAACGAGCATCGTAGCTTCTTTTAGTCAAAAGTTATACTATGCGGAAGTGTTAAGAGACGCTGCGAAACGAACTCAAAATTGCGGTGCCTCCCCCCCCCCCCCCTTCTGTACCCATCACCCTATCTTTCCCTTCGCCGCGTGCGATGCTTCGCAGTCCTCACTCAACGTAATATATTCTTTGATCCTTTGACAATCGAGAGCTACTATTCCAAACTGCACCCCCCGATTTTGTTATCATCGGATTTTCTGGATTGCATCCCTCTATGGTTGCAAATTTAAAGACGTATTCACGTCAAAAATACATTGTGTTTGGAAACTATTCGAGACGCAAGACATCTCCAGTCACCCGGGTGGGACAAAACATCTGCAGTGGACAGCTGCTCTGAGAGCTGTGTATGGACATAGATGCAGTGTTAAGGTGAAGACGTAATACCTACACCAGAGCTAAAATTACAATCTGGAAAATTTATTCAAAGCCAGAGTTGCACCTGGCCGGGTCTGTAGTTCATTTTACATCAACAAAATTAGCCTCAAATGAAATTCAGCGTTTTTATAATCCTGATTGTCGAACTTTATACGACTTCACACGTATCGTGGCCCTCTATATCCTAAATCTATATCCTAAATTTCATTATCATACCAAAATTTAGGATACAAATAAAAACGTAAATAAACATTCAAAGATACAAAAATATTTATTAATAGTTTATTCAAAGCTGATGCACTATTTTAAAAAATACCTTTGTTTTAATTTTAATTAATTATTATCGTTTAATGTTTGGGTTATATATTCTTACATTTTACTTTGCAGGCATAGTTTTGGGGTTGCTGGGTTGAAACATTACGAAATATGTTTTAAATGTATCACAACTTTTGTAAAATTAATTTCATTGAACTTCGTGTATACTTTTTGCTTTTTAAACTAAAAAGCCTTTAGTCTTGGAATGGAATGGTTCTCCACCCTGAATCCCTTCCCGCGTGCTGTAACTCGCAGAATATAACAACTGAAAGAGAAAAAGGATACCAAATAAAGCCGAAGAAGGCCTAATGAACGTAAGGGAAAGATACAAATAAGGAACACAGGTAAATAATAACAGTGAAGAAGCTCCTCTCGGTTCTTACCTAGCAGCATGAGGGATTTCAAGAAGTAGAGAAAGGGACAAAGAACTGGCAAATTCACTATTACCATGCGGTCTGACTAAGGTCTGAAAACCCGGTTCTGATGAGATAACTTAATCAAAAACACTATTTCATTAAGTGATATTTACACCATGTAGCCTACAATTTTTCGCTATCGTGCGCTTTAGGAAGAAGAGAGGACTCATTGGTTGCGGAGATTCTGAGACAAGGCAACTTTTGGGATATAGGTTACAGATAGTTGAAAGGTGTGTCCGGACTCATCAGTTCTGCTGGCGGACAAGGTTTGCCACGCCGTAGTCCAGATATCCACGTAGTTGGCAGAGATGCATGTCTAAAAAATTGTTTCAATTTACCACACCAATGGTAACCAAGTTCTTTCTATACATCCATTGTGGCAATCTTTGAAATGCATAGTGAAGCTTTGTATAGTAGCAATTCTATATCTTCACTGAGGTAAGGTTAATTTTACATTCTAATTATAGGTAAAAAAAAATTTTTATTTAGTAAGATTACTGGAAAAATTACATTGCATCGCTAGCACCATCCTGTTACATTAATTACACGTGAAACACTGAGCTAGTCATACCAAAAGTCAGTTGTAATGAACTTTCAGCCAGTTGCTCAGCGCTCCTTCCAGTGGTAACATCATTTCAGTCCTGAAAACCGTACAGAATGCGTAAACGTAGGCTTATAGAGTAGTGAAGTTGGTCTCCCGTTAATTTAACACTCTTGATATAGTCTCTTGGAGACAAAAGTCCCTTCCCTCAACTGAAGTATGTGTAGAGTATGTGAAGTAATGCTGACAGCGATAATGGTGCGATATGAATAACCTTACAAATTTAGAAAGAAACTTCGTGTTCCGTTAAAGAAGCAGTTTGCTCGTATTGCAAATGCGTACAATAAAATCAGGCATAAGGGTGCTTTCATTGTGGAAGTAAAGAATTTTTTATTAAGTATATAATTAAATCGTTTCTTATATATCTACATGATTTTCGGCAGTGCGTTTCAAAGAAGAGTAGATGTATTTTTGATCTAATGTAAACATTGTATCTAACTTTGAATAGTTTTGTCGCGTGGTTTTTTTTTAAACGAGTCACCTGCACTGGCATTTGAGGGTGGAAAATCACTTCGGAGGACACAAGCTTTTCCACCCTCCCCTCATCCACAATGTGCAGCAAGCTGGGACCTAACACTAGCCCTCCCAAATGATAGTCAAGCACGCAACCACACTTCTAAAAACGTTGTCTTTATGAACACTAGTTCTAAGTGTTGACGTCTTGCTAGGATTACATTTCTCGATTAGATGCCACTGAATGTGTGGTATATTCATTAAGGAAACACTTCTGTAGTAGTAACTAGTTCATTTTTAAGAATGCCCTGGTATCGCTTGATCGAAACATTATGCCGTGGTCACTTTGATTTTGGCAAGCGGCGAAAAGATGCACTAGTTCACTCTGTCTTAAAGCACCTGTCACACTCTCAAGTTTCCCCCTTAATCTGCTTCCAATAAATCTGGACGGCTGTGACGGCACCGAAACGTCATAAATGCCGCTATATTTGTCTGAAAAAGTTGGATGGCTCCAGTTTCCATCAAACATCTGACTATTGGACCGTTTCTAAAATGTATTTGATGTTTGACGGCCTCAGCCAGTCAGAATCGTGCATGACAAAAATGGCCGTTTATGACGTCACGAAACTCTAAAATGACGAAATAAGGTAATGAAGATAATTAATTTACATAGAAGCTGTCTGAGCATACCTGCTATTTTATGTGAATTTTATCCTCAATATTAAGAAATCAGAGGTATTAAATGTATATGTGCATGGAATATCTCTGATAAATGAAAATTTAATTTAGTAAAGAAGTTAATATAAATCACAACATTCGTTACATTCCTTCCTGTAGAAGACTGCATAGAAACAGAACATCAGTAGTTCACTTAAAAAAAAAAATTAAAGTAACATTTTTGCTACATCCTCCCATTAAAAAAATTACAGTGACACGTTCAAGATTATTTCTTAAAATATATTGGAAGCAAAAAAAAAATTATGGCCTTGTTTTGTCTTCAAATTTTATTTGGAAATATATTTTAAGGCGAAGATTTGGGAGTTTGAAAGGGCCTTAAACGTAGGGAGCCATTCGACATACTAGTCAGGGATACTTGTGCAACAGTACCTGACCTCTCTTGGAATTTGACTTGCGTGTAATGCCCGCCACGAAGAGACTGATATGCATTCCGTCAGCTCAGGGGCAACAGTTGACCAGACGAAGGGTTATTATACACAGTCTGGGAAGTTCAATGCTTTTAGTTTGGCAACTAACATTTTTCCGCCAATAGGTAAGCACTAAAGTAGTATGTGTTTACAGATTTTTCTCTATTTTCAAAGTTAGAAACAAAATGATTGCTATAGACATAAATCAAATATAAAAGAAGTATGTAACTAAGAAGTTTCATTCTCATTCTTTTTTATTACTCACAAAGCTTAGAATGTTAATTATAGGCGACTTTTTGAATACTGCGCACCTAGTAGTAGCAGTAGCATGTCACTTCTGGCTCACTGCGAGAATGACATGGATGGAGAGGATAATATATTATTTGATTAATCGATATATTGATTTATGTAATATTCGATATATCAACTAGTCGATTAATAGCTGATTAATTAGTGTAATTAATCAAATTAATTAAATAATGATTTCATATCAAAAGTGTTTTATTGTTGGATACGAAATTGATTTGTTTTTCATTGTTTGTTTAAAGGGGTTGGGTGATATTGGTGGAGTGGGTTCGGTGTGTTCTCTGTGCCGTCCTGGCGTCGACTCAACAGAGTTACAGGTTGTGATCGCTAATATATACATTAATGGTGGTGTAAGACTATTATAAGTAACATTTTGGTTTTTGGATGGAGCGAGAGCATGCAGACTCACTAAGCGAGTGAGGTGTGGATGGAGCGAGGACACATGTATCACTTCTGGCTCACTAGGCGAGTGAGGTGTGGATGGAGCGAGAGCCAGCGGTGGGTTTCTGGCCCACTTAACTGCGAAAAGGTCTATGCGTAGTCCCATAAGATTAACCTGGGGAGAATTTCTAGAACACTTAGCGAGTGAGGAGCGGATAATCGATTCTTCGATTAATCGATTATGAGCGAGGGCACGCATGTCACTTCTGGACCACTATGATTTAAGTTCAATTAGCCAACTGAAATAAGTACAGATCTCTAAAAAATGACTTTAATCACAGGATTACAACAAGCCACATTAAATCGAATAAATATATACATGATATATTAAAAATTACATTGATCATCCGATAACCATGAGACAAATTCATTAAAATGACTTACCCCTAACACAACAGCACAGAACACAAAATTTATATTAATATCGTAACAAAATTCCTTAACAATATTTCAAATACCTGAATAAATGACATGAAACAAAGTTAATCACACCAAAGAATTTCACACGTTCAAAATATGCAAAATTGTTAACAATTAGATTTGATACACAAAATCCTACAACAAACTGTTTAAATATGAACACATGAAAAAGATAATTTACTGTCACCCAGGAATGAAATAACTGTAGTACACTAAATTATTCACATATCGCCAATGAAACCAGGTATAATAAATTCACAAATAAATAAATAAAAAACACACAATTTGCAATCAAAATTAAAACACAAGCCCAGACAAGCTAAAAATCTCACCCTAATATAATGGCCTCCCACACTAATCCACGCAGCCCAAATCTCTAGGTGTCATAATAATTTCCCCCTGACAAAAATCCCCTCCAACATTGACATACACACACACAAAGTCACACATACTTCACCCTCATCAGCACTGAAAACACACATCAAAATTATCACCCAAACGTCTGTTTTTAAAATCACGTAAGTATAATCATTTCACAAATGCGTCTTTCGTTAGCTCGTATGACCGTCACAATCGTGTGCCTATTGCAAAAACCTGACACACACACTTCGTTATATCACATGTTAATACGCAGTACCGCTGCTCCTACAAAAGTGTACTCTGGCGAATCGTCTCTAGTGCTCCGATGTTCGGTTATTGCGAAAGCCTATCGCATGCATTTCCTGTGTATTAATAATAAATAAATTTCAATTAAATAACAACCTAATAATTATCCAAACCTGCCAGTCTTTAATAAATGAATTTATAACTGTATTAGGTAGGAAACATTCAATGCCTTGTGTTACCCAACAAGGTAGGTTGGGTAGAACAATCGACTCCCATGAGTAATCAATTTCTCCACCCATCTCAACTCCTCTTGTGCCCGTGCACGACACGGTCAAAGGAAGTACCTCAAGTTCTAACACTGCTCGAGACAAACCATTTCGTCATTTCACTCTGACTGCTGCAACACGCTGTAGGCAAGAACAAACTCAGACTCTCATGCCGCGTTGCAGGGAAGACAATATATTAATCCGCCCTGAGTGGTGTGGAGACAAATATGTCAAGATGGGGAGAGTTTCAGAGACTGTCCTCCGCCATCCCACCCCATTCCCAGCGCAGACTTTCGCCTCCACATTTCCCACCCTCCGTTCCCGCTCGCACATCGAAGTTTCCCCGCAGGGTTCTACTCGCATTCCTCCATCTCCCTTGACCAACTAACTCCGCGACACACTGAGTGATACAAATGTTGTCGCCCGCCGTGCAAGACTCTTCTCACACCCTTCACGAGAAGCCATTCATCTAGCCGCCAATGTCCAACATCTCTCACCACACCTCCTCTGGTGTGTTTTCGACATAGTTTGAAAGAAAAATACTCCAAATTCTTATGCCTCAGGCTGCTCGAAACCACACATATTTGCCAATCCACCCCCCACTTCCTCCAACGCGTTGTCAGCAAGGACAAACTCAAGCCTCTCACGCTGCCAAGAAAGCAATAGTTATTCGCCTAACTGCTTTCGACGACAAACAAAGGATAACCACTGCAACCTTCCCCATACTGTCATCCACACAGTCGCCAAATCCAGAGGTTTATTAAATAAAATAACACATGAAATATTATTAAAAATATTTTTATGTAGTATAAGAAACAATTTGCAAAATATTGTATTTCAATCTTTTAAGATCTTGATTCTTAACCCACGAGTCGTGTGCTTTTGAGAAACCTCTCCGTCGAACCAAGGACATACCTTTTTTCCTTTTAATGGTTTTATCAATCAAATATCCATTTGGAGAACCAACTTTTTTCAATTCATGTTCGTAAAAACCGCCTCTTAGGGGCTGACCATCATAGGTTTTATGTAATACATTCTGAGATGTGTTTGTCTGATTGAAAAAATTATAAATATGTCGTACAACCAATTCACCATTTTTTTTTTCAAAGTTCCCTTTCTGCTTTGAGATACATATAAATTCACCAACATTGAACTTTGGTTTTCTTTCGTCGATTACTTTAACATTATTACACACACATCAGTTATGTAATCACCTATTTGAATTATATTTTCAGGCAAAAACTTAATTACCATATCTCCCAGAAACCATATATTTCCATGTCGATATACACCAAATGTCGTATTGCATGTAGACAAAGTTTGTTTTATAGCTAAATAATTTTGTGTCAATGGAGTCGGTTTTTTCTTCTTTATTGGTTCTTCAGATTTCATTTCAACTAGTGTTTCATTAAACATATTTAGCACAGAATGTAATGTATCCATTCTATTCTTAACAGGTTTAAATATTTCTTCATTCAAAACATTCCATTCCATTTGGGCACATTTGGCTTATAAATAATTAGCTTTAAAAGTAGATATGACTTTATATAATTCTGAAGCAGAGTCAGACATTTTGTTTGTTTACATTAAATTCCATCTACTCATATATGAATTTAGTTGTTGGTTTTTAGTGGGTGCATTAGGTCGATTAGTTTGCACTTTTTCAATATTATCGACTTCACTCAAAAGTATGTGTAATTTACTCACAGTTTAACCCTCAAATCGTTACTAAAATAGTTTATTAGACATTTCAAATCATGAATTTGATTTTTCAAGTCTGCTTGCATAGCCAAACCAGATGTTTTAATGATCAATTCAACACTTATATATTGCATCATTTTGTCATTTTGTATATAAAATTGTTTTGTAATTGTAGTACCTACCATTTCGTTAATTACATTTTTAAAATGTTCCAAGCATTTGTTTGCTCTAATTTCCATATTTTGCAGTATAGTCATCACATTTGCCAATATTTCCGAAATATAACTAATATTATTAGACACTTTTGTAATAGTTTCAATTATGTTTATTAATTTATCTTGCATATCGATTGGTTGTGATTTAAATATGTTTAGTGTAATAGTGTTTAAGTCTTCCACACAATGTGTATTTGCTGCATTGGTATATTTCACAGCTACACCCACATTACATTATATATGTCCATTCAAATCACAATTCCCATCGCGATTTCTCGTTTAACAGGTGTAGTAATGATTGTGATTTATACCCCTATGTCCCAACATTGAAAAACCCATTATTCTTTGTCAGGTAATTAAAAACTGTCAAATCCAGGCCTATATAATTCTTTATGTAAGGGATGGGTGGTATAATTACCAGATAACCATACTTGTCTTTCCAACAGTAAAAACACATGTCCTTAAACTTATAAATGTCATATCTCCTAAAATGTGATCATTGTAGATATGTCGCATATTCATACTATCCATTTAAAACACAATTAACATATTTACATTATGGAAGAAAACTATCTAATGTAAAAACTATAAATGTGTGTCTGCATATCGGTTAGCATTCAGTTAAAAAAAATGGCCCATATTAAACATATCAAAAAAGAATGCGGTATATTGAACACATTGATTAATAAATCACATTTTGAATTGCATTTACCGAAATACAATTATTCCAGACCTCGTACTAAGCTTACAAAAGTTTAACACACAGCGGTCAAGGAATAAACTCTTTGGATAACGTGTGTAAAAAAACTCGATATAGTTTATGATCGAACTAACAATTTGAAAGAAAGACATATGGAGGATACAATTCTAGCCCATGACGCAGCAAATATAAGGATGAATGCATCTACATCGACTGGTGAAAAGCTATGCGCTTGGGTCTTTGACAAAGTTATGCGGGAGAAGGCAAAAAGAGGCTTGAGCATAAAACACAAAAGATACGGAAAACCTAGAAAGGAGGCATATATCCATTCGTATTTCTAACATTATCAGCTCTTGGAGGTTTCATGCGAGGCATTTCAACTTTTGCTAAATAAAGTGGTAAGGAAATGTATCTTAAACCATATAAAGTTGGACAAGGATGAAAAAACTCCAAACATGAAAAGAAATGCATAACGTCCTAAATAGTTTTCCAAAACTTGCATTAACAAACAAACACACTTAATTTAATTGTAAAGAAATATGATATTCCCTATTTCCGATGTGTGTATATGCAAGACGAATTGCCAAAGAAACCAGACCTTCACGAATGTATGATTGTTAATTTAGATTCGAAACCAAACAAAGTAACATGTTGATTTGCATTAATTAAAAATATAAATCAATCAGTATAATATGACACTTTTGTCGATTTATGTCCTCCAATTGAAATATGCAAATATTTGAAAGATGCACAATTAAGATAAAATTACAAAATGGAACAATTAACAAATACAATAAATTGTGGTCCTTTGTGTGTAGGTTTCTTGAGTATAGATAGGATATATAAGTCAATGTATTAGAAAAACCATTTAGTAATATGTCAATAACGATATTAAGTGGAAATTTGTCGCAATTGTGGTCAGTATATTTCCCAACTTTGGAGTTAGCTGGAGAATGACAAATAAATCTAATCGAATTTGTTACTTACAACAGTATACCAAATATCGATATACACAATCAATCATTTACATTCAACAACGGTGAACAAATGTACCAAATTGTGATACTAGATGGATCCTATGAGTTGGATAACTTATGTCCACGTGTGTGGTGGCTCTAAGATACAAAATAATTGAAAAATGTAATACATTGATATATCTTCCAGTAATTGTTAGTCGGGTGGATGAATTAGTTATTACAATTGTCGATCAAGATGATAAATTGATTCATTTTAGACACAAGGAAATTACAGTTCGATTACATTTAAAAAAAACCTATATAAACACGTGCATTCCATGTTTATTTCAATAAAAATGGATATTGTGTTTAACAGTCAATACACTCATAAAGTAGATGTTTCATTTAAAAACTATGTTTCTAAAAAACATACTTCGAAAAGCAAGTTAAAAAAGATGTAAAAGCAAGCATAAAATGATCATTTCAAACAAGTTACCCTTAAAGTTAACAAATGTCAACAAATTGTTTTTAAAGGAATTACAATATACCATTAATAGAATAGGAAGACATACTTAATGTTGAAGAAGCAATAAGTTATGATTATGCAATCACCAACACAGAAATACGTGTATATGAGCAATTTCGAATAGGTCCATGTAGGTTTCCATCAGAAATAAGAATTACCATACAAAATCATGATATTTACACCGTCCCATCGAAATCAAGTTTAAGGTTTAGAGGAACAATTAAAAAGACACCCGATGCAACTATTCCAGCATCTACATGAGTAGTGAGAAATGTAATACTTTATTCAATTGATAGAATTCCATATCTGCTCGATGGAATGGAAACAGACCAAACACGAGATGTTGGAATTACTTCCACAATAAATAACTATCTCTCAGGAACTTTAAACGATCTTTACACAGGGCTAATGGCTGGGTGGAGTAATTCTAATAATTTTACACTACGAATAAACACGGGTGGAAAATACGAAGTTGTTATACTGTTAGGTAATATTTTGGGTTTTGCTGAAGTCTATAAACATGCAATATTAAATACTAAACAAGAATTAGTTATTGTATTTGGTAACACACATTTGAAAGCTATATACATGATGGCTAATAATGAGGAAGGTGTAACATTTTAATTAAACAGTGTTGAATGGCTAATGCGATGTAATGAAATTAACACTTGTGAATGTGTAAAGTTTTAAAAATATATCAAAACGGGAAAATTATTGATATTGCATTCAGGTCATGGACTTTGGAGACATTTCCAGCTCTACTGAAATTACAAAAAGTAATTTGGAATGTGAAATCAAGTTTTTCATCTGAGAAACCACAATTTGTGTTTATTTGTTTTCAAACAAATCGGTAAAACGATTTAAAAGCTGATAGTTCAGTATTTGATAATTGTGATATGTAAAATATTTAACTGTAACTAAAGAGTCAAGCTATACCAATTTAAATGCAAACTTTGTAAATGATGAGTTCCTTATTTGCTACTATATGTACTCAAAGTTTCAGGTAATGTATTACAATAAAATAACATCACGGATCCTAGAACTCAAATCATTAAAAACCAGAGGAAATTTATTTGTTTTTGATGTAAGCAAGCAAGAGGACATGAATACTAATAATGTAATTGACTCATGTGTTGTAATTATTCCAAATACACCAATTATGGAAAATACACAAGCTTATGTGTTAATAATTCACGACAATTGGCGAGTTATATTGTAAGAGATAAGCTGGCGAAGATAATGAATTCAGTCAATAGACAAGGAGACACGGTTCTGTCTAGATGTTTTGCAACGTGCAAGGATTCCAGTGTGCAGAAAAAGTTATCATTAATGAATTGGCTATTACTGATATGGAGGAACACAATGGTATTCAGCTTCAAAACACCATTCCACTGGAAATATCTAAGTCCTAAATACAAGAAAACATGGGTAATCAAGCACTATAAATGTTTAACCTGGCAATGTGGGTGTATGGAGTATCTCTTAGTGTAAATATGACCTGTAAATATCTGAAATCCATTACAACAGAGGAATCTTCTAGATAAACTTTCTACTTTCAAACCCAAGTTCACCCCATTCTACATTTCACACATATTAGTGAGCTTTATAACTCATACTACCTTACTTAACATCCAGACTTGAATAATTTAGTGCTCATAATGGAAGTGGGTGGACTTTACAACTAATAACAAAAATTAATTTGCATATCTCTCAATACCGACTGTTCACTGCTGGTCGGTAGTAATCCAACTTAGTGTCTATAATAAGGTGTGTAATCAAGTGCTGGTACCTCACATCACCCTCATCGGCTCTCAAGACCTCTCAAGCCATCAAATTCTCTTCAGTTGCTCCGTGGAAAGATAAAAAATCTTTTTTCTGCAACACTACTCTCTGTATCATAATAAATTCAGCTAATCCACCTTCAATGAGTGAATCAAGCTTCCATCCCCCTCAAGAATGTGTGACTCTTCTAATCTGACAGTCAGTGAATCACCAATTCATTTAGAAAAAAAAACCATTTCACATATTTGAGAGAATTCAGAGCTCGGCTTTGTGCAACATTAACTAAAACGTTAACACCAGCATCGTCTCCAGATATGAATCTATATTAATTCGATTAAATGTTGTGTGGTAATCCAGTGACTAAAGTAAATTTTTAATGATCCTTACTTATTTCAGTTGTCTAAGTGAATGTAAATTGTAGTGGTACAGAAGTGACATGCGTGCCCTTGCTCATAATCAATTAATCGAACAATAGATTATCCGCTCCTCGCTCACTAAGTAGTCCATAAATTCCCCCCAGGTTAATCTTATGGGATTACATATAGACCTTTTCCCAGCTAAGTAGGATAGGAACCCGCTGCTGGCTCTCACTTCATCCACACCTCACTTGCCTAGTGAGTCAGAAGTGACATGCGTGTCCTCGCCCCATCCACAAACCAAAATGTTACTAATAACACTCTTACACCACCATCAGCTCATGTATAAGCAATCACAACCCATCGCTCTGTTCAGTAGTCCCCAGGATGGCACAGAGAACACACCGAACCTGCTCTGCCAATATGACCCCTAACCCTTTCAACAACAATGAAAAACAAAGAAATGTCATATCAACAATAACATTTCTTTGATATCTGAACATTCTTCAATTAATTTGATTTATTACATTAATTAACTTGATTGATTAATTAGCTATTAATCAACTAGTCGATATATCGATTAATCGAACAGTGACATGCTCCTACTACTCCTAACCGTGGAAATGTTCCCTATGTCAAACTCTCCTGTAAGAAAACTCATTCTGTTCCTAACCTGAGTAGAACCTTAAGAGTGAGATGGACCATTGCTTGTTTTTATTTGTTTGTTCGAATATGCTTATCTACATAAATAAACATTCTGCAAATACGTGTTTTGGTCAGAAAAGATGAAAATAATTATCTATGCCCCTAATTTTTACTTTTGTCATGTTAAGTGTATTCTTGGAGAAAAAAATTGTGAAAATTTTTCAAGTACCGCATTTTAAAGATTGCTTATATGGTTTTCTTAAGCGGGAAGAGAAAAGTACCAACATATGGGTGTAGTTTAATCTGTGGCCTTTCATTGCGTATAATAAAACACTACTGTTACATATCTAATTTGCACAGTACAGCATCACGATGGAAACATTGCACGCCTTGTGCGTAGGAGCGATGAGGCGTTCGTGTTAGTGTCGCCCTTATCGTTCTCCCGCTTCTTGACATAGGACACGGGGTCCATCCCACTCTTAACCAGAGGGCCAGCTACTGGAGCCGAGCTACTTTCCATGTGTAAACAGACCAGACGAGTTATTCGCATGGGCGAGTTGGAACTAGCATTCCAGTAATTGGATGGACGAGCTACTACAAAAATATTTGTTTTACAGGCACACTGATCTTCCCTACCACGCCAATTCCTGGTATCTGCGATCTACTTGATGCGTGTAAACGTGCTGGGAGCAGTTGGGCAGTGACTATCTCACCAGTTAACACGTGCTGCGCTCGTGGCTTACATATCATGCGCTAATTAATCAAGTTTCGTGAGCTAGGATGACAGGTCGGTGGAGCGAAGAACAGAGTACTACATTCGTTTGTCTATATCGAGATAACGAAGTTTTATGGAATTGTTTTAGTGTGTATTATAAGGATAGAGATGCTCGAAATGCATGGTATGAAAGCATATAACGTGAGATGGCGATGCAAAATTTTACTGCAAAAGCAGTGCCAAAGGAAAAAAAATAAAATTAATAAATGTGCGACCTACTGTCAGGAAGTAACGAAAATGTTGAAGAGCAAATCAAGTGGAGCAGGAGCTCTGGATGTCTATATGGCAACAATTATAATGGTTCGTCGAGATGGAAGATATCATGAAAACGTCAAACACTAAAACAGAGAAACATTCAGCAACCTAGTATGTAAATAATACATGTCTAGTTTACAGATAATGCTTTATTAATTTATCCAAACATTCGGATACGAGCATGTAGGTTACATTAATGTTTCCACTCTTGGGAAGTGTTCGTGAATGCTCTGTAGTGGCACTGTTGCTGCGTAAACACGTTTAGACATATTATGTTGCTAAATTTTATCCAAGTTTAGTAGACCAATATGTGCCCTGTTTTAACGTTCAACTATTAAACAAAATGGGCAACCCTTTCCGCATTATAAAAAAAGTACACGAACCAAAGATATGAGGTAAATCATTTGACCTTTTGTTAAAAAGCACTTTCACTGCCATTCGAGCAGACATTGTCGAGAGGGAGCACGCACGAACACATCCTAAAAGTGTAATTATTACTCCGAACTAGAGGCTAATGATGTTATAGAAAACATTTTGAGGAACATTGCATTTTGTGGTTAAAAAGTAACATTGTTTTAGTTTTTTGTTGAATAACAGTTGTTTACTACCTGCAAAAAGTACAAATAATTCTAGTAGTATTAATGCTATAGAAATCCTGTAGAAATTTACAAAATCAAGTTTTTCTGCCAAGCAACTGCTCCATGTCCCGAAAAATACACTTTGTAATGGTCTCGTACGTTTTCAGCAATTTTTGTTGCTCTGTAATGGCTTCGCGTACGCAAAATGTTAGGGAGTTCAGAAATCTCAGTTCTCCGTGTACCAAGCATAATCCTGGCAGCCACTATGTCATCATACTCTAACGAACCTGGTCGCGTGTATGTACCTGGTGAAGAGGAACGCAAATAATTATGCAAAGTACATGTAGCCTGTACGATCTGCACTACTGTTTTTCTACCTTTAGTGGCATTGGCTTTCCGAAAACACGAAAGGGGGAAGTGAAAATACCGAACCCATTTTCAACTATTCTTCGGGCTCTACTAATTCTATAATTAATAAATTATTGGTTAATAACTTAATGGATGTCCGGAATATGTCTTCATAAGGTAGGGTTTTACAGGAAATGCGACGTCTCCTACCAGTATCCCCCCATTAGGAAGCAAAGAGCCAGCTTCGAGTACTGGAACAAGTGAGCTTCACCGGAATACTCCACCATCAGCATTACGACAAAAGGAGCCTACATCAATGTATTTGAAACAATAGTCGTGGTCTACAACTGCAAGCAGCACAATGCTGTTTTCATGTTTGTAGTTGAAATATTCGTTCCTGGAGTTGGGAGGGGCCTGAATTTCTAGATGCTTTCCATCCAGAGCATCACAACATCTGGGATAGTTCCATCGCTCGTAGAATCCACACCGAATAGATTTGCACTCCTCGGTTTTCGGTACCTGAAATACGATTATTTGATATCATTAGGTTCGAATACCAAGATAATGGATAATAATTGATTTATTCCGTATTCACGAATAACTTCTAGCTAGTTAAAGTAAATAAAGCATTTCATCATGAACGTTATGTTTGTACATATATTTAGGTCAGTAGTGTAATTAGATTTTTTATCAAAATATCTGTAAATGGCAGCCTGAAATTATATGTGGTTTTTAAATTTTTCATATGCATATGACATTTACAAATTTCTCAGTGTCATTAGTGTTACAATATTTCATTTCGTTTTATTTAGGAAACAGAACAGTTAACGGAATCTCCATTGACACAAACACAACCTATCAGTGCTGAAGTTGAAAATGAGAAACCAAGCTTCTGCAAGAGTCATATCATCGCCTGCAGGGACATCTCGTATTGTTACATCACCTGCTGAAACATTGGCTACGGGTGGTCCGATATCATCTACTAATACGGGAAGCAAACTCAATATTTCTGTTCAGTCTGGTCACTCTTCAAAACGATCAAGACTACGAGATGTTTCTGCCGCTGTTCGTGAGCTACATGAACTAAATGCGAGTTTAAACAAACCTCTCCCACCAACAATGGAAGATGAGTCTACAGCTATAGGCAAATACATTGCAATCCAGTTACGTAAATTGCCTGTAGCAGGCATGTTGCAAGCTCGCATGGACATACAATAGATTTTGCTTAAATGCAGGTTGAGTGCCATGTCATCCATGCCGCAACAACTTGGGTCCCCCTCTACATGTGCATCGATTTCACCAACCGCAACAAGCACCTCAGCATAGGCACCCAAAGGCCTGGGCAATGCTTTACAAAGAAGCAATTAATATACCTGTCATCAACTCCGGTATTGATGATATTGTTGTTGAGTGTGACAAAGATAATGAAACATTGTACAAAAATTTGTAGGTTAGACATCGTAGTAATTCATTTATATGGCCACCTCCCGCCGACCCCCCCCCCCCCCCCCCCCCACCCGACCACCCCCGACCAACACCCCCCCCCCCCCCAACCAACTCCCACCGCCCCCGACTACTCCCCCCTCATTTTACACTGTTAAAACTACCTTTAACATGTGCTTCTATGTCTACCACCTATGGTACACAATGTAATGATTTATAGATTGCATTTTGCCTTATATTAAAAATAACTTGAGTATTAACATGTTTATTTTATAGGCCTATTGCATTCTGCAGAGAATACATTTGGTATGATGTTTTTTCTCACTTGTTGCCAATTTTCCTGTGTTTACGAATTTCTAATGTAATTTTTCACTCGTTTGAATCTTAATATGTTTACGGCACCATTAACATTTCTGATAAGGGAGTAAAAATACGGGAGACGTAAACTACTATTTCAGTAAAACATTAACAATACTTATCTTCTTGTGATCAAGCACTTTCTTTATTCTATCACACACTTCAGGTATTGTTCTACATATTGCAGACTCGGATACCCGAAAAAATGCGGGCAGCGTTCTAAAATTTGTTCCGGTTGCAATTAAACTAAAGTTCTTCGAATTGTTCTGTAGTCAGTCGCATAACACTTTTGAACTCTACGGGATCCTCTACATACAGTTCTCGTAACAACATTGCAGAGGCTCAGCGCTGTGACCTCCGCAGAATCCTTGGCCTTGTCCAAATTAGTTTTTTCTTACTAGCTTCTTCATCGACTATGTCCAAAAGTTTATCACACAGATCTTTAGACACTGGCCTTATTACTTTTATCATGACAAATTTCCGTTCTTCAGACATTGTGTTCGCAACAACTTGGCCGCACATCCTTTACTGGCCCATCTAGCAGCTAGTTACTCAACACATGTAAACGATCCTAGCCAGCTACAAAATAAGTCGAGTAGCTGGGTTGTAGTGACAAACTGGAATGGTCGAGTTACTGACCCACTGGCAGACCAGCTACTGGCAACGTGTAAACCAGGCACTCTCAGGTCCACATGTGGTCCAGCCGGGATACTATCTTTCCTGTACCAACTGTGTAGGACAGTCCCGGAACTGTGTTGCAGGTCACTACGTCGACCCACATTGGGCGAGGGACCTTCAATGTATTCTCCAACATGCGGCGGGGCCACGGTAGCTGAGCGGTTAGCCTACTCGTCTCCCACCAAGGTGAACCGGGTTCAATCCCCGACCGGGCCACTCCCGGATATTCGCATGTGGTAATCGTGCCGGACGATGCCACTAGCCGTCGGGCTTTCTCGGGGATCTCCCGATTCCCCCGCCCTTTCATTCCAGCGTTGCTCCATACTCACCTCAATCACCCTCATCGGGTCTCGAGACCTCGCTGTTAAGAGCCGCCCAAATATCTTCGCTTCACTTCACTTCACTTCCATCATACGCAGTTAATGAAAAGATACAGAGCGGCAACCATGAGAAGGCGAGCATGGTTATAGAAAATGTTAAATAAGCGTTGCTCTGTCTCTCCCTGTGCAACATAGGTCAGCCATAAGTACGCTCTAACAAAAATTCTTGCCAACTTATTCAACTGAATTGAAAGTTTTAAACCCATGTATCGTATGGAAATAATACTACACATCTGAGTACAAATATGGAATATTTAGCGTCGCTATTATACAAAGTTCGGAAGTTTCCTAAGTATTTGACTTTTTCCTTAACAAATGTAGGGACACTAACATGAATGTATGGGAAATCATTTTACCATTCGCACTTTCACACACTATTCCTTAGTGTGACGGGATACCATGATAAAGTTCATCGTTAGGAGTGCATGTACCAATTGTATCAGCTGTCCCTATTTATTTTTCAACATATGCAAACTGCTAAAATTTAGGAGTGTTTTTATAGCTGTCTTCTTCGTCCGACAGCGGAAGTATTGCGTACACAAATGCCAGTGAACGCCTCACCTTGCTCTGCAAAAGTGTGACGTACGCCATGCGGTATCATAGACTGGGGAGCATCTCAGTCTTTACATCTTTATATCTGACTAATTAATAAAATGTTTATTTATTGTGCACACGGCACCCACCCACTAAAGCACCCAAGAACGATATAACTATCCTACAGGTCCAATGGCGAAATCAGATTGCGTTAGCTTGTATTCTGCGGGCTGCATTTACGTTCTAAAACGTTATTTTTTTCTTTAGACTTTTAGCAACTCCTGGAATTTCTCAATCAACTGTTTCCGAACCATGGTAGAAGATGGGTTTGAAAAACGCCGGAACTAAGATTTTTTATCATTTATTTACTAAATATTCGATTGAATAAGGCTGCGGGAGTACATACGTTTAACAGTCCAGAATTTTCGATGAATTCGCGAAAATCAATTCGACCAGAGCTATGCTCTCGGCTGGGGAAAATTCGATTAGCGCGGTGAATGTGTGGGCCGGATATTACATTTTGTTATAACGGCAGAGCTTAAACTATTTTCATGTGTAAACGATTTCTGAACCGCCTCTCACGCTTCGGCGAGGCGCTGAATCCTCCCCTTACACCCAGTCCACGTTTGATACCACCCTCTCTCTCTCTCTCTCTCTCATCCTCTTTCTCTCTTTTTACCCTGCAGTTCCACGTCTGGGACAATCGGGCAGGCGATGCGTGAATTCCAGCGAAGGATTGCTTAAGTGCTTGCTGTCCACGCTTTTCACCGGCGAAGCTAGCTCGCTCTTTGTGGTTGCTGCATCTTCTGGTCTGGTCTTTGTCGACGGCTCTCTCCAAGCGTCTTCTATGCATGCTGTGCTCTACTCGCACAGTCCACACATACATTAGAAACACACAGTATAGAACTTGCAAATAAAAGAATAAATAAACGAGATCACATAATTTAGAAATTCCACATCTTAGAACAGTCATACAAAAGAAACACATGCTTAAGAAATACGCTAGAAACACTCATATTACAACTATCGTACATTAGAATCACATAACATTGAACTGGTTCTCGTTAAAATTTTCTGCCTTGTATGGTTCTATGGTATGTGGTTAGTGTATGAGTTTCTCAGTTGTGACAGCACTCCCTCTACTCGCAAAGTATCGGAGAATCTCCCGATCGGCATTTCACAGCAACGTGGCGCGAATTTACAGTAAATTTTAGATCCATACACGAGACAGTACTTTTCTCAAGGGGCTTAACATATAGATTGATTCAAAACGAAATGTTCTGTAAAGGCCATTCGCGGTTCTTTCACACTTTCTGAAGCCATGCTTTAGTTCTACTTTTGGTTACCTATTACGCATCCTTCCGCTGCATGTAAACGTAAACACTGATATGTGACTTTACGTTTTAACTGTCAAAGGCTTTGTTTACTGTTTACAGCTGTTCAAATAATTCTGTCATATTTCAAAAACCATTCATACTAACGTACACAATTTAGGCCTGTAACTATATTTAGGTCAGCTTTACGATTTTTAGTAAAATTGTGTAACGTGTTTGCGTTTCTGCGATTTGAATGTTTGCCGCAACCCCGACAATATATTAATCACAGCCAGTTGTATTTAAATAAACAATGAAATAAGTCTAGAAAACAGTAAGTACTAATACATATAAATAAAAGTTATGGTAGGCCTATTTCAGTGTATGTTCATTACTATAGTTTAGGTTAGTCACTGCTACGCACAAAAATTTCCTAAATTTTGGAAAATCGCGATTGCGTAATACGACACATTACACAATTTGCGAATTTGCGATTTTTTAGCAAATTTATTTGCGAATTTTTTGCACACTTTTGCACATTGCGCAATCGCGCAATCCACATGTCATTCTAGTGATGAGCCAGAACGAACACGGCCCCTCTACTTATCTGCTAATATTTAATGGAGTTTGCGCCCAGTAAAGTTGGCAACAACGAAGGAAAGGGAGTTCCATATACAAGCATTGGATTAAAAATGTAAGGTAAACATTTGTGAATACTTGAATTTATTTCCGTTGCTTTTTTATTGTTTCATACAAAGTGTTTACCTTAACAAAATAGTCTTAGCGAAATAATTTTCCTGCTCCTAAATGCAATTTTGTAAAAGATGTAATGATTAAAACTTCGTGGTTACAGTTTTTTTTTTAAGAATTTCTTGCAACTTGGCAAGGGATTTTCTTTAATATCTGACAACAAAAATTATTAGAACAACTTGTGAAATTATTGTTGTATAGATATTTTAATGAACAATTTAATATTGCTTTAATTTTTTTCAGTGCCGCTTATTTATAATAAGCGTCTCTTACTTTGACGTTTTGTTTTTAAAGTTTTACTCAAAAGATATTAATACCTAACTTTTACCTTAGAAAAGCCAACTGGGGAGTGTCAACAACTATTTTTAAATGATATTGCTTATGAATGATCTTATCACTGGTATTCACACGAAGCTCGTAATCGTACGGTTTAAATACAGTTGTTAGAAAGTCAAAATTTTGGCTTTACGTCGCACGGTTATACACAGGGACTATAGTGACAAGATGTACTGATTCCAGGAGGTTTCGAACCGCTTCGTAACGGACGCGTTGATCAGAAATGTTTGGGTAGTGCCGGGTGTTGGACTCGAACCGTCGGTATTCTTGCCTCCTCGACACATGAATGTTTTTTTTTTTTTACTGGCAGCGTTAGCCGTTCAGTGAGAAAACATGAAACGCGCAGTCTTTCTCTGTACAACACAAATTCAGAACTTAAGGAGTATGCCTATCTTGTACCCAAACTGCGTGGAAGAAGGCCATGAGCACAAACTCGCCTAGAAATGAAGCACCACTACCACTTCCTGTAGTGGAGATTCCAAGCGTCACTAGATTTCCTATGTTCAGACATGTTTAGTTTAACGACTAGTGTGGATTCATGAAGTTTATTGTGGATGGTTACTAAATACAAGGATACAAGAGCTTGCTCGAATTAATGACGTCAGTAGATCTCAGCCAATAGGAAGTTGCGTAATCATTAATATACATGTGTAATATTCTGAATGTTATAGAAACGTACTTTTTTTTAATAAAGACATTCTGTAATTCTTTCTATTTTTATCAATTAACGCCTATACATTTAAATAATTTATGCTGACATGAGAACAATTAAAAATCTAAATTAATAAATAAAATTGATTATGTTTATCGCTATTTATTACTGTTGCATACGAAATACGAGTTATTTTTGCGAAACATATATGTATGGAAAATTACAATATATTCGTACATGTAGCGTTCCATTTCCATAAATACATTCTCTTAACATTGAAAACTTTAAATCATAGTGAAATACGGATCTTGTTACCGCCATTTTGCAGAAAATCTCCACTAAATGGTAATTTAGGGTGGTCGTTCGGTGACTAGATTTCGCCACTTAAAAAGTAAGGGCCTCTAAAACGTAAAGTAATTGAGCATACATAAAAACGAGTAATCTAGTGCCAGTTTCGCTTCGGTTCTAATACTAGTGGCGACTAGATACTTCTCTGCAAACAGCCCTTTTCGACACTTTACAAACAAGGATGACTAATATTTAATGTGACTGAGCATACGAAACGACCATGTAGTGACGATTTGACTGTGTTTCTAGTGTTAGTGGCGACTGCATATGGCCCAGAGTGTTTGAGATACACTCATGCTGTTCACGGATATTTTGGGCACTTTTGAAATCAACGTTTAAAAAATGTCACTGCCTCTATCTGTATATATTCTAACAGGCACAACGCCTAGCAACTGTCCTGTATAGTTGATACCGACGGAGCGGAAGTGGTCCCACGTCTTAAAGCTTTGGCCGCTGAAAAATATGTAATTTTATATTTAAACCATATATTGTTCAACATGTAGACATTATCTATGACTATCTTTTCCTCAGATAAAATATTTTTAGATCCCGTGGTTTTTACAATATGACATGTCCAAATCATAATTTTACTGTTTTCAAAAGGTACAACTGATGGAAACTATTTTACGTACAGAAATAAGATAATTCACACTGAAGGAAGATGCCAAGATCTACTTCAAAACGTCTATAAAACTTTACAAGGAAATTATTTTTTTTTCAACTTTAAAAAATGGCTGTAAACAAGGAAATCCTTGCAAATTTTTGATTTTTTGGCTGCTTCTAAATTTTTCGAAAATAACTTTAGCTAAACATATACCTTAAAATGAATAAAACAAGGTCTTTCAGATGGCCGTTATAAATTTTTTTTGCAAATAGTTTGGTTTATTTTATTTGTACATTACAAAAGCAGTAAAATGTTGACTTTGATTCTTTAATGCAAATAAGTGTAAGATTTAACAAATATGTAAAATATTTTCTTTCCTAATGATTTTGGAGTTTCATTTGAAAGATGCATAAACAAAGTACTGAGGCCCATGGCAATTTTAATCTTATGTATAGTTGAAAAATGCTCAACATACATACAAGTAGATGTATAGCAGGGCTTTCAATAGTGCTCAGTTTACCATGAACAGCCTTTACACGAAACTATCAAAAGTGCATCAAATATGCCGATATACGAAAAGAACATGCACTTTTAAGACGTCACGCTCATTAGAGCATAGTTAAAAGCCGCTTTTTCAAATAGCTGTATCAAAATATGCACCTAAGGTACATGTCAAAGTAGTCAAGGGTCCTGCTTTGAACCTTGATGTACACTTACCACAAATAAAACGAAATGTTCGCCGTATAAAGTCTCCTAGGTACATCAAGAGAACATCGCACACCAATTCAGAGTTTTGCGCTTAGTGGCGATCGCGCATTTGATTTGCGTCGCAGCGTAACCCTTATCTCTCCCGCGATTAAACAAGTGTATTCTAGCAATTTTAAGTGATCTTTAAATGAATAGTGTAATGGGGGTGAATCACAAAATGGGAGATTTCTGGATGTTCGCCATTGCGATTCAGATATCTGTCATGGAAGAAACAGGACTGAGCACGAAAAAATACTTAAAGACAAACAACCTATGGATGAGAAAATAACAATTTCGTATAGGCCTGCCTACATATATATATTAAATTAGATTTTGTCATTTAGCTTGCTGTCCTGTTATATTTCACTCGAATCCTTCATAGGATTTTCTAGCTTTGTGCGTATATATTCTTGACTACAGCACTGGCTTGTATACTGTCGTGTCTGGTTAAACTGCTGTATTTTAGTGCGTTTCTTTGTCGCGCCGTCCTATTCTGTTCTTACTTATTTAGTCAGTGTTGTCCTAACTTTGTCAGCAAGTTTCTTACCTGTGTTGGTTTCTACGTGTTATCTGTTGGTCATTTATATGTACATATATATTTTTCGTAATTAAACGCTATTCTGTTTTTTGACTTTATTCCCTCTTGGAATTTTCCAGTGTTGTATACATATATTTATTTTCTCGTCCATAGGTTGCTTTCTTTTTTTAAGTATTTTTTCGTGCTCATTCCAGTTTTTTCCATGACAGACATCTGCATCGCATTGACGAATGTCCAAAAATCTTCATCTTGTCAGTAATTTTAAATGTCGTTCAGACGAGTGCCCTGGATATTATATTGTACACGCCTCTATTCTTAACAGTGTTCTAGCCACGGGTCGACGTCGTTGTGGCAATTCCGGCGGTAAGAAAAGCTGCCCAGTGTAAGAACACAGAAGTGCAGCTGGTATGCGCACGCTACCCTGTAAGCCTGACACCACAGAGACGAGATGACGTGGCAGTTCAGCTGATGTGGGCTCACTCATTATGTGATTGGCTGTGCGAGGCCCAGGCTCAGTCTAATTAGATACTGCATGTTGCGAACTCCAGCTGCACACGCCAGCAAAATGGAGTCACTGACCATCAGTGTGTCTGAACACAATTCGCCAATCAGCGCCCGGTAACCTACTTGCCAGCCGGCAGCCCGATCAGTTAGGGATTCCTCGCAGTACGCAGTAGCCAATCAAACGCAAGGCTCGTTCCAAAGTCTCGCACAGCCAATCAGAGAATGGGTGGACCACATTAAAGGAAGTGCCACACCATTCATGCCTCTGTGTACTTTTAGTCTATTTGCGGTTTATTTACACTTTTGAAAATCAAAGCATTGAAAAATCATTCCATGTATGACGTATTTGGTTGTTTACTAAACATGTAATGTATCACAAGCGCTTCATACTTGCATTAACATAAAGTTATCTTATTTCCGGTTAAATTATTGAACTTTAACTTATATTTATCTATAAATTATAATATTTTGTTTATAATTAAAGTGCATAATAACAGTGAGAAAATCAGTGTGTTTGGCAATGTCTGTTAAGACATACTTCTTATTCAAAATATTGTTAAACTCAGTGCGCACGAATGTGGTGCGTTGTCTCTTTCGTGTAACACCCTAGACTTGGTTAAGCTTTGTTTGCACGAGGCGACACAATATCCCGAGAGTAGAACTTCAGCAAGGCTTCAGAATAGTTGGAAGTAACCGTGAAATACATATAATATGTGGTTCTTTATCGGCCGTAGACTATGATGTAGACCCATTCTTCTTCTTCTGCATATGCACCCAACATTGACGTACCTCAAAGAAACACAACTGTCAGAGTCACGTCGTCAACATTGACGAACCCGTTTGTGTATATCTCTTATAGCACTTTTATATTAATGAAATACTTCCATCGACTTGAATTTATTCTAACTGGATTTTTAATTAGTTACAGGAAGTATACGAACATCTCAAAGCACTTGTTTACTAAACAGTGTTCCAACATCAAATCCAATCCACGCCAATTTTTTGCTAGTCGTACTGGCAGAAAAACAGTTCACTGTTGTGACATAGAGACTTGCTGTGCGCAGCCAGCGAGATCGGTCTACCTCACCTTTAGTATACGACAGCGGCATGTGTCGTAGGATAAGCTATGTTTTGCTCTGTGTTATACCTAATCGTTTGCTAGTTTACACAACAGTTTACACTGAAACGTATAGTAGTGCAGTTGACGTCACGGCACGTGTGTAATGGATGCCTCGCCGCTCTCCCGTGAGTGGCCGCAGTACATTCACTCTGGTTACTGGTTCCTGCTGCGTGCGCCGAGTGTGTACAGCACTGAGCAAGCACCAGCCTACCTTGCCACACTTCACCACACTCCACTGGTCTATGGTGTCGGCTAGACGAGTAGGTGACCAGGCGGTGATTGGCAAACGGTCTTCCAACACGTTGCCAGTCAGTGACGTCAGTTTGCTGGAGTGTTCGGCCGGGGTTGGCGGTATATGTGGCTGTTTCACATCTGTATTGTTAATTACAGGGTGAGACCATTAAAAGCGGCCTTGTGGGACATGTGTGTAACGGAGCGAGGGAATGAGGGAATACAGACCAGTGTGACAACTGACGGAGGATGAGCGAAACAATGCTTACTTTCGGCAGGATGGAGCCACAACGCATACTGCACGTGCAAAGATCGCGCGCATTGAGTCGGTGTTCCAGCCTGATGGTATCAGCAGCAGCGGAACAAACAAACCTATGCCATCCCGTTCTCCAGATGTAACCGTCTGCTATTCCTTCTTGTGGGGTGCTCTAAAGGGACAGCAACAACCCGCACACACTCGAAGAACTCCAGGCCAACATTATCACAGCTATCGATGCCATCCCGCAACATGTCCCCACCCGTGCCTTTCACAACTTTTGATGTCGTCTGCACACCTACCTCGAGGTCAATGGCGGCCACTTCCAGCACCTACTCTAGGTATTTTGTTGTCACACTTGACTGTATTTCTTTATTCACTCACTCCGTTACAAACATGTCCCACGGAGTCTCTTTTAAAGGACTCACTCTGTATTTGTGGTGAAGCAGTGTGCGGTGCTGCAGCTACCTTGACGTGTGGTGGTGAATGTGCGCTGTCGGACGAGCGAGGAATGCCGCTATGCAGACAAGCGGAATGCGCTAGCCGCTGTTATTCCAGGCGGTATGTGTCGACCGCGGGGAAGAGGAGAAGAAATGAAAGTACATAGCCGCAATGCGGGCCACGGCTCGCTCGTATTACGAGCAGCGCCCACACAACACCCTCTCTCTCTCGCCAGCAGACCAACTTCTCACGCTTGCCCAACACGAGGTAGTTCGTGTGCACCATCGAAAACGAAGTTGGGTGCCACTATAGACCATTCACAGTTGCTTCACACTTTCCTGAATCACTGCTGAAGCTCTACTTCCAGGATATCCCTCTGCCCTATGCAAATAAAGCTTACCAAGTCTAGAAAATCACACCTAAGGGACAGCGCAACGTATTCGTGCGCACTCAGTGTAATAAAGTTGTACACAAGAACTAATTCTTACTACGCATTAACAACACGCCTATTTTCTTCCTGTTTTACATCCCATTAATTATTATCGGATAATTATAATTTAATTTTACCAAAAATAAGGTACTTTAATGTTAACACAAATACAAAATGATTGTGATTTACGACATATGTAGGAAACACCCAAACACATCCTTCATGGGGTGATTTTTCAAAGGTTTGGTTCAGAAACTCTGAATAAACCGCGAATAGACTATACAATAGGTTTTTATGTAGTCTGGCCAAATATTTTGTGGTAAGCTGTGAGCGAACCAGACTTTTTTTTCCTGCTGAACAATTTTATCAAACATTGCATACCAGAAGAGTAATTTTTGTGTAATATATAAGAGGCAACACTCCAGAAATGTATGTAAAATATTTTCGCCACTAAACATAACAAAAATTATTATTTGCAATTATTCATTAGGGAAATATTACGCGACAGCCACAAAATACTGTGTGAGATTTCGCTTTGATAGTTTTTTGTATTAAACACAAATATCTTTAGTTCTCATCACTAGACCCCTAGACGTTCGGAATTTTCGCAAGGGGATTCCCCTTAAAAGCGCTCTCGCCGTCTAGTGTATCCGACGTCTAGGAGAGTTGGGAGCGCTAAGAGCGACCTTGTTGCGCGCCTTCAATGTCAGGTCACCTTTATGCACAACGAACCGAACCGAGGTGCAGTCTTTCTCTCGTCGACTTGCCTCACGAACCTTTCATCGGCGACCCTGTAATTTTACAGTGTAATAATAAAGACGAAGGTGATGTATTGCGTGCCCCCACGAGTATGTTAGATAGTCTACACCAGAGGTTTCATACCTAAAAAATTACTTTGGAACACTCGAACTACACTGAGGAAAAGGTTTTGTTGAATCAAACAAAGTTTGTTTGGTGTAATCAAATATTTTTTTTTGCATAGGAGAAATAAAACATTGTTGTTGAAACCAAATTATTTTATTATTCTTATATGTTTGGCGTAACTAAATATTTGTATGGCTTTAGGTACGTTACACAGTTTAGATTAATATAACAAAATGTGGAAGCCCAGGTAGGTTTTGAATATAGACGGTTTGTACTCACGCATCACGTACTACGCAACCTCAGCTGAAGTGTCTACCAAACAAATGAGAATGTTTTCAAATATAAACATTTAGAATACTGGACAACGGCCGCAAATATATTTTTGAAGTTCTACAGCTTTACTTTTTATTTTGGTAATGACATTTTTGCTAGGATATTTATACCATTACTAATCAACAATAAATGAACTGAGAAACACTGCTAGTTATCTAATTGTCACAAAAAGTACAAATAAACTCTCGAGGTGTATTTTCGAACGAAGGCTATCAAATGAGTGGCCAGACAAATATATACAGTTGTTTCAACTAAATATTTTGTTGCCAAAATAATTTATTTTAGCCTAACACAGAGGTTTCGTTAATTCAAGCCCGTATTTTGTTAGATGAACAAAATGAATTTTGGTTTCTTTTGAAGTTTCGTTTACTTTACAAAATATTTTGTTGTACGACCCTTTCTCACAATTAAAGATACACATTAGTGATGGAAATATTCAGTTCTACGTTCTGTTTGGTTCCTCGCTTGGGCACAAGGTGCGCTTAAGGCGGCGGTATGTTTGCCATCTTGTGAATATTTATTTGTATAGCTTTGTAAATACTGTTAAGGTTTATTATTAAAATTAAAAAATCATTACATATAAAAACGCTTTCTTCGCTGCAACACATAATTTGTTAGCCCAAAGAAAAGTTGTTCAAATATGAACCACTGAAAGTATGTTAGACACAAAGTTTTACATATACGATTTAAAATATTTTTTTGTACTTTTACAAGAAAAATCCTTAGATTTTTATTTTCCAAGAAAATACTTTGTTAATCTACAAAGAGTTTTCTTGTAAAATCTGCAATACATTTAATTGTAATATCTCATATGATATCCTTGTATTACTACTGACATTATTGAAAAGTGTACATAAAATACTTTTTTCTTCTAAAAAACCAATGTGATATATTAATAACATAGAATAACTTTAAAAAATTCCAAAAAATATACTTTACGAAAAAGAAATTATTAACTTTGCAAGCATGGAGACTAGAATCCACACTCCTTCTATCATTAGCCAGCACCCTTAAATACAAGACCAACTAGACTTACGAGCTCAAAACTTATGTTTTGACAAAATATAGCTGCAAGTACCTGCAAAATATTAATGAAGTCATTTGGTAAATATGAAGAAATAGCCCCTGTATTTATTTGATTTTAAGGGGTCTGTTATTGAGTTAAGAGATTTGGACGGCTCTTAACAACGAGGTATAGAGAGCCGATTTAATAGATCTGTGTAGCTAGGAAACATTAACAGTTAATGAATAATACGGTCACGTTTAATTGAAATTGTAGTTTTATTCTGATTAATTGAGTAAGTGTTTTACGTTATTTAAACTTGCAATACATTTCTTCTTGCACGCAGCTACGCTTTAAATCACCCATTGTTTTTGCACAGACAGTTAAATACGGTTTTAGGCTGTTGAGTGTCCGCAATTCTGCTGAAGCTTGTGGAAACAGTTCAGTATAGTACAACGACTGATTAGTTTGAACAGGGAAATCTTTGTTCCGTTACAAGCATTATATATTACAAAGAATTTCCCAGTTAAAGTTACACTTTTTTTACAGTGTATAGTAATGGCTATGATTGTCGCTACAAGAGCTCAGCAGACGTCTTTGTGGTAATGTCAGTTATACTGCAGAGAAAATTGTGCACTGAAAAACAACCGTGATCAGTAAGTAAAAGAAGAGCAACTAATTTTGGAAAACTGTGTTCACTAAGGAAAAGCTAGGACGATTCCGAAACTCGAACCCGCACCCGCGTCTTACTAGCCTAACGCCCTTCACCAAACGACCGTCTTACTAGCCTAACGCCCTTCACCAAACGACCGTCTTACTAGCCTAACGCCCTTCACCAAACGACCGTCTTACTAGCCTAACGCCCTTCACCAAACGACCGTCTTACTAGCCTGACGCCCTTCACCAAACGACCGTCTTACTAGCCTAACGCCCTTCACCAAACGACCGTCTTACTAGCCTGACGCCCTTCACCAAACGACCGTCTTACTAGCCTAACGCCCTTCACCAAACGACCGTTTTACTAGCCTAACGCCCTTCACCAAACGACCGTCTTACTAGCCTAACGCCCTTCACCAAACGACCGTCTTACTAGCCTAACGCCCTTCACCAAACGACCGTCTTACTAGCCTAACGCCCTTCACCAAACGACCGTCTTACTAGCCTAACGCCCTTCACCAAACGACCGTCTTACTAGCCTAACGCCCTTCACCAAACGACCGTCTTACTAGCCTAACGCCCTTCACCAAACGACCGTCTTACTAGCCTGACGCCCTTCACCAAACGACCGTTTTGCCTTGTTATATTCACACTACTTTTGGCAGTTTGATTATGTCAGGTAATATCTGGGTGCAAAAGAACGACAAGTTGATGACACTATGTATTATTAATATCATAATGTCCCCCCCCCCCTCAATGACCCATCACATATTTTAAAAACATACACAAAATTTAAAAAAAAATCATATAAAAACACTGCAGTACATTCGTACGTCAATCGATTTATTTCGTACTCTTAAAATTAAACGCAACATATAACACAGAATAAAATTCTCTTTACATTAAGGATTGTAAAGCAACTTGAAATGTCCTTGAATATGCATGTTTCCAGTCGTACCAACCAACTTTCGATACAACAAAACCTGATCGCCAATCTCAAACTTCATCTATTTACGCAAATACAGCGAGGCGTTACTAAAGACACTAATGGCAGCAGTATTGTCCATCTTCCCTTCATTAACTGGAAAAGTCTTCCAAAATATTGTATCATGAATATGGGCCAGAATATGTCATATCTTGGGAGGAACTGATGTTAGTAATTTGGATAATCACTGCATTACTGAATGACATTAAACGTCTGCAGAAGTGTACTTTTATACTCAGTTGCAATTTCGTGTCTACAGAAAATATTGTTTTTGGAATGTTTGCTTCCAGACAGCAGTTACGTACAGAAAACTACAATTAACGGCAGGAAAAACCTTTAATATCGCTTTCTACGAAATAATATTTCTTTATTGTGAACAAGACACTTCAAAGAATGTTTATTTATTTTCTATAAATGAAGGCAACGTTAACATAAAACGATAACTTACAAAGAAACAATATATTTAACAGGACAGACCTATGTTTCTGTAATGTTCTCTTTGAATGAAAGCAGTAATTTTGCTATAAAGAAAACAGCTTTAAAGAAATTGTTTTCTTTGCCGTACATAAAACTTTGTAAGGATTATTTTTAAAGCGTACTTCAAATAATTCCTGGGACTAGAATGGACTGATTCTTGGGACCAGAATGGACTGATTCCACTCTGCATTTTCTCATGTAAGACCGAACAAGAATTGATAGTACGGTTATAGATGCTACATAAACCCCATTATCAGAATATTGTAAAGTTGAAAATATGTTTTAAGATAGGCCCTATAACCTG
Organism: Dryococelus australis; assembly: GCA_029891345.1. Classification (NCBI taxonomy): domain Eukaryota; kingdom Metazoa; phylum Arthropoda; class Insecta; order Phasmatodea; family Phasmatidae; genus Dryococelus; species Dryococelus australis. Next base: position 95,338,127 of record CM057002.1, on the reverse strand, counting down.
ATTGCCCTCGTTTTCCATGATTGATCTGAAAAGTGGGCTATGGTGAAATAAATATAAATCCAATTTGGACGGGCTTCAATCCCCTTACATGGCGAACTTATTTTAATACGCGCATGGACGTCATGTCACGCAAGGCGTTGCTAGACGCGTATTTAGACAAATGCTTGTCGATTGCCTTCGTTCGAAAATACTGCTCAAAGGTTTATTTTATGATTTTTTTTTTTTACAATTATAATAGTAACAGTGTTTGTTAGTGCATTTATTAATGCTCAATAATCCTAATAAAACAGATTTGACAGGAAACTAAAAAGAAATATATAAAACTTAAATATTTATTTGCACACGTGTCAAGTATTCGAAATGTATATGTATATTTTAAAACATTCATATTTAATCATTAATCATTTTGGCTGACATTGCCAGGGCCATATTAGCCGAAACTGTTTAAACTACGTACAGCCCAAACAAATATTTAGCTGCGCCAAACGAATATTTGTTTGGGGCAACCAAATGAGAACATCAAAATTATTTGGTTTCAACAACGAAACATTTGATGGCCTCTATACAAACAAATAATTTATTTGCGCCAGTTAAAAAAGAAAAAAAAACTATTTCCTGTGTGCAGTGTAGTAACTTTCCTCGTCGGCTAAGTCAGTGAGGGTTGTGAGGGGGAGTGGCCTCCCCCGAGGGACCATCCATCAGCTGAGGGTGCGTGATGTGATGAGAGCGTATTTATGGCTCCGGGTCACGTTATCGCCGCGCGGCGTTCTTCGCCGGCGACCTTCCCCTACACGCTGTTCTCCAACAACACGATCGCGTTACTTTTCCCGTCTAGCTATTTTTTACCCTTTAACTACCTTTTCAAATAGATATTCCTATGTAAGTAATAAACACAATAAGCCATCCCTTCAGGCATAACACCGCGCGACGTTAATAAGTCCTTTCCAATACAACTTTCTAATTCAAATCTTTGGGAAATCAGCCAATTTATGACGTGTTTGGTTGTCTTCTAAATATGCCTCGTATCACAAGCGTTTTATGCTTGGGTTAACATACAAGTACCTTATTTTTAGTTGAATTGAACTTTTACTTACATTCTGTCTATAAAATATAATATTTCATTAATAATTAATCCTACTACATAAGGAGACGATTTCTGTCGGTCTTTAATACTTCTAAGTCCCTTGAAACTCAACAAAAGTTCTTCATATTTTGCAGAGCGAATCCGCAGGGTCTAATACATATCAGGTTCGAATTTCAGCAAGATCAGATTACGCAATCATGACAATATTCAGTTAGTTTCACACTCATTTTTTTTTTTCAGTCTTTGTATGATAACAAAAATTTGGAACATCGTAACTATTCTAGGTACGTGACCATACTGAGAACAGGGTCACGGGCTAACCCCTAGTATGAATGTAACCAGGGTCACGGGCTAACCCCTAGTATGAATGTAAACAGGGTCACGGGCTAACCCCTAGTATGAATGTAAACAGGGAGGAAATATGTGTGTTGGTAATACCTAGTAAGAAATAGTTCTTACAAATATGGTAGGACAGTATGGGAAACTCAGGTGTTTTAACATAGCCAACATGCGAGACAGGCTACAACAGCGCTCCTAGCAGCACGAACTGACGAATACCCGAGAAATTCAAATTTTCATGGCTCGGCAGGCGCGATTTAAATGCAGTTGTAGTCTCCTAATATTAAAACGTGTTGTTTGGCCGAATGTAATATATCGGCTTATTCATATCACTATGCCGTATATAAAAAATTACTTAAAACATAAATATTATCACTTGAAACAAAAGTACGTGGACAATCAGGTGTAACTGAACTATGTTACTGGGCACAGAATTAGATGTTGCAAATTATAAAGGACAAATGTTAATCAATTATAAGTTAGACAATGAAATAATAAATTGTATTAAATTTGTCAGCTTCATAACCGACTGAATCTATTCAATAAATTCTTGAGATTGGAGCTATGATCAAAGTTAAATTTCTGTAAAAATATCGGGAATGAACATAGTAAATGAAGTGTAAACATACATTACGTGTAACACACCTAAGGCCACCGCGTTGGGATAGCCAAATTTATTATGAAACGTAAACTACATTCACATAATAAAGTAACACGAAGCCGTCTTATTTTCCTGTGTAAATATAGCCAGAATATTTATGTGCATCAGCTTACTGGAAAACGCACACGTAGCTTGCCCGCAGTACATGCGTCACACAATGCCAAGTGCCCTGCCAAATGTATCTGCTGCTCGTGCTGTAGGCCTATTCCAAGTAGTATTAACATAAAATATGAGCAATGCATAACCATACACTCCCATAGGCTTATAAAACAGTCTGAAATAAAAGCATGTGTTGCTATCGTGTTTTAGGTTAGGTATCATGTTGGAAAAATTTATGACAACTTAGCAGTGTGATAATAGAATATTTCTCCCCTGAGGAAAACGTCTGCCTGCCTCTTGTAGCTCGAGAACCAGACGTTCGATGGGAAGAACACTCACCTTAGTTGACCACACTTAGTTGAGACCAGTGAGCATTTGTCATACTCTGAAAATAATGCAGCTTACTTTCCATAAAGACGTGCAGAAATTATGCAGAACTGGGTTATCAGCGAAAGCGAGGAAGTGAAAACAATTATTCATCCAAGTAGGAAAAGACGTCAGACTACATAAACTTTCCAGCCAAATTATTTTAGTTTTCAAAATTCGTGTCTTTAATTTAATTGGTATGTATTCTGGCTGTAAATGAAAGTAATTAAAAATCCTGACTGGTGAGACCTGTTCCTGGGCGAGACCCTAACTCCAAATGGGGATGGTGCAATGTGTGGTGTTGGTGTTTTCTTTGAGTAACATAGTCTACTTCTACACATAAGTGTGAAAATATTCCTTTGTAAATATCTCTGGTCGTGTGGGGTACTTTGGGTGGAATATTTTACACTCCCAATGCCACAGTACTATCAGCAACATTACATAAAATATAAAACAAAGCAGCCTTGCTGAGTTGACACAGAAAATACACAACGATACACATACAGAAAAACATAGGTTGTTCAGTTCAATAGGTAGGGGCCATGCGCGCAGCAATGTGCGATAGAGATTAAAGTCAAGTGACGTTAGTATGCCACAACCTATGTATCATCAAACTGAGGAGTGTTTAACACACCAGCCATACTTTCCATCAGAGAAAAATTGTGGGTGACCATTACTTTGAATTAGGTTCAGCATTGGAATGCAAATACATGATTAGGAAAATCATAAACACACAACTCAGATCTACTATTTTAGCAGGATTTACTTAAAATTCAATCTAGGCATTACACATAATAATACATCATAAAAAATCATAAATTATACCCTTGTCACACTCAAGCACTAGAAATATGGAAAACAGAATACCCTAATAAACAACCATAATTTACTCTTAAACCTCACAAATTATCACCTTGTCATTAAGATTAAACAACATGTACGAAATTTAGGTTTGGTCTGGCTGGGTGGTGGTCCAATGAATGTGCAAAAAAATTACAGTAAATAAGTTGAAACTTTTAGTAATCAGACTCTCTGTAACAAAACTGGAAAAAATCATGATCGGGCCAAATCAGTTCTTTAATTTTACTGGTGATTACTGATGCATAAGTTCCGAAATCGTAACTTGCCATTCTTTTGCATTCTATTGAGAAAGCTGCACTTTCAAAATTAATACTGTGTCAGTTCAATTTAGACTTTGCCATTTCTTCTAAAAACACAACCAAACATCGCCGAAGATCTGATAGAGTATCTTATTTCTTACTATTAAGCTGGCCTTGTTTTACCTCGGGTCGATGGTTCGAGTCCTGGGCTGAACTCAGAGTAATCAGCCTCGGCATCCTCGGGTCCGTGTGGCACAATATTCACTCTTCCCCTAGCCTAGCATCGCTTCTTAAACGATGCTGAGGACTTCTAATAAACAACTTACTTAGTTAGAACATAAATATCCAGCCTGACCCATCGAAGCAATCCCTTGAAAAGTCAGTGGTTTGGGACTTCCTTACAGAGCTGTCGTGAATTCCACACAGAAGAATTGCGCATTGTTATGATAACCCCTTGCTTATCGAAAGTTTCGACAATAATATTACTATCTTTGTCTACTGCAGAGTAGACATTGATAGAAATACCATTGTTCTCATCAAACTTTCTAATATCCTGTAACACTACAGGATCTGACGGATCTTCAGTAATCAAAACCTCGTGAGGATTTGGATATGAAGTTAATATATCGCTATTATTTGCGACAGGAAACAAATCTGACATGATGGCGTAATGGAAGCATAGTCCCTTAGGACACTGCACATTAATGCAGGCTCTCTTATTGGCAGTAAACTTGGGGAGCATAGCATGAGTAGCATCAATGGTAAATGTTCTAAACTGCAAAATGTGAACATCCATATGCAGAATTAGCTGCTACCACGAGCACTAAATCCTCAAGCCTGTTTGTGAGATATGGCTTAGTTACCTCATCATAGATTTCACCCACATCAGATGAATGGAGGATGAGAGGTAATTTACTTTGAAAGTAAAACGTTTGAATATCGTCTTCCTCAGCCAGGGTGATGCCGTTAACTCTAACAAAGGGCCCCTGCACCTTGTAAAAAATCTTTTAAAGTCTGCATCAGAGTCTACTTGATCATTACATATCCATGCATCAGTTAGCCTACACGTGAATGCTGTGGTCAACAGTTGAGATCTCAATTCAGACAATGAAGCTTCCACTGAGTTAGAGGAATCGGAAAACAAATTATTTTCCATTTCTCTAGATGAAGTCTCTCTAATTGGCTCGAAAGTTGGCTGTGAGATGGATGAAGCACTATCCAAATCACTCGAATTTTGTGTGTCAGATAGAAACAAATCGTCTAACAGGAGAGCTATTTTTCCGTGTTTGGGGGAAACGATCATGTCCCTATCTGTTGCAGCTGACGGTCTTTCCATGTGTGAATCAGTACTCGAATCACTCAAGAATAGATCGTCCAACAAGAGATCGAAACAACGCTGTTTAGGCGAAATGACAACATCCTGACAGCTTGAACTAAGCATTATTTTCATTTGCAACACAGATTCAGACTCTGTGTCGCTAACGAAAAGATCGTCAAACAAACGAGCCACACTTTGGCGTTTTCCCTCTCTCATTGTAACACAACAGAAATTTTGTATCTCAACACAGTAATTTCAGCACCACAGAAAATATAAAGGGCTGCATATTTCTGGAAATAGAGGAAAAACATTATTACAATATCTCGAAACAAAGTTGTGTATTAACTGTAAATAAATGTTTATTAAGCATGCAAACACAAAAATATTTCATTAATAACAGAGGGAAAATTTACTTTAGAATTTTAAAATGTCTGTTTTAGTTGGGTTTTTCTAAATAAAAAAGATCTATGTTTGAAAACAAGCGAGCTGTGTTTACAATGCATTTTATGCTATTACCCTTATATCAAATTTAAGCAAATTATTTTATTTTGACAGGCAAATATGATTTGTTTAAGACAAACATAAAAATAATAATTAAAAAAAATCGAATTATTGGTTACTGTAAAAACATTTTATAAATTAGCAAAATGTATGTTTTTCATTTAAAAAAAAAAACTCTCTAAAACTAAACATGTACTTAAAAATTACTATAATATAATTACAAATACTCAACCTATGTTGAATCATTCCACAATCGTTAGAAATACTCAAGTCTGTTCGTTCATCATACATTTATCCATCGCCAATCAACTCATTCAGAACATAGACATGGGCAGGGGTATGCACCCTCCGAATACACTAGGTGCATCTGGCTTAGTCCCAAATATTTTTCTATGTTCCATAATTCACTCCCAAGCACACTTCTACCCAGACTGTCTTAAAACTAACTACATTGAAACACTTTTCCCTTCACACTCATACACCTATTTTTTATGTTTTTCTCAGAGTACTTGGGATTTTATTCTAGATGGTTTTAACATACTTTTGAGAGTATTTAAATATGTAGAGAAGGCCTGAATTGAGATATTGTCTCGCCTTAGGTCCATTACAAAGATAATGGCGGTCATTCAGTATCTCCTTCTAAACTCTATTAAAGTTCTCCGAAATATTCATCAAGAACCCACCTAGAATTTATTAAAACACCTTTCCCCTCACACTCAGACACCTATTTTTTTTAATATGTATTTCTCAGAGCACTTAGTATTTTATTCTAGATGGTTTTAACATACTTTTATGAGTATTTAACATTGTACAGAAAGCCTGAATTGGGATATTGTCTCGCCTTACGTCCATTATAAAGATAATGACAGTCATTCAGTATCTTTTTCTAAACTCTATTAAATTCCTCTGAAATATACATCAAGAACCCACCTAGAATTTATTTAAACATGTTTCCCCTCACTCATACTCGCAGTCATACCACCTCTTCACACATCAAAACATTTCATTTGTTAGAAGTACTCAAGGTCCATTCATCCATCACACAGACATCCCTCACCAAACAATGCATTCTGAGCAGAGAGTAGGACAGGGCTAGGCGCCCTCCAGACATGCTGTGCATAGCCAGGCATAGTTTCCTCTGTTCTTTTTCTTGCTCCATAATTCACACATCAGTCATGACCAAAAACCACCCATAAATATCTTAAAACTACTTAAAATTAAATTATATGCCTAAACCACCCCATCACACATCAAAACATTTCCATCATTAGACACACTCATGGTCCAAACATCCATCAAACTGACATCCTTCACCAAACAACGCAATCAGAACAAGCTTGGGAGCTAAGGCTATTCAGCTTCCAAGTGTGCAGTGCTCAAGTGGTTTAGTTCTCCCCTATTTTAGCTATTCCATTATTGATACCCACAATCATAACCAAAAACCACCCTTAAACCTCTTAAAAATACATGAAACTACATAAAAATACATAAAACTAGTAAAAAAACTTAAAATTACATAAAAATACTTAAAACTACATAAATACTTAAAACTATGTAAAAATACTTAAAACTAACAAAATTATAAATATTTTAAAAACCCGAAGGAAATGTAAGCAATTCGTAAAAAATGTTTAGTTAAATTACAAAAGTTAGATTAAGTTTAATTCAAATTAAAGAATTCGCGAAGAAATAATTAGTTGGCGGGACCACGTCGCCACAAGCACCCATTCGAATTATCATTAATTAACACTAATAAACTATTTAAACAGCAGTGCGGACCACGTCGCCACAAGCAACCATTCGTATTTATCATTAATTAACACTAATAATCTATTTAATCAGCAGGGCGGACCACGTCGCAACAGGCACCTATTCGATTGTTGAAGGGAAGACTTCAACATTATAACTGTCATCGTCAATGCTTTCTTCACTTCCTGTTTCATCATAAATATGGACTTTACTTTGCTTTGAAGGAGGTATATCGTTACGGACATTAGTCTATTGGTGATAAATTATGTCGAAAATCGTCACGTTCACGTGTTAGTGTATATTTCATATGATGCGATTATATTTCATTACTTGTATTCAAGTCAATTCCCTCTCATTCTGTGTTATAATGTAGCGTAGACGGTATAATTTGTTTCTCAAGAGGTAGATAATTTTTACAGATCTTGACATGTTAATTCCAGTTATCAGTTCGTGCAAACTAACGAAAACAGTGTTTGCAGTAAAGAATAACCAAGATGCTTTTTTTAAACATTCACTTTTCTCATGGCTACGAACATTATAGGCGAACGTATATATTTTCCCGCAGAATTTGCACTGTGGACGATTCGGTGATGTCTCCATTGGCATCAAGGTAGATTGTGACATTACTCTTCGAGGTTAGAATGACAACTAACTTGTTTCTGTATAAATGTAATGTTTTTAAACACTTTCGGGTTTTATTAATGCCGTTAAAATGTCTTCCGCTCTAATATGTGTATGTTCAATGCAGAATTATGCATATTATTTCATCATGTGAGTAAATCTAGATATCTTAGACGGTATACAAATTAGGGTATACGTTACATAAAATCTGCATTTGGGATAATGGTAAAATTTTGTTTGATAAATCGTTATTTCGATCGTATAAGATAACACTACTCTCTTGGAAATCGGAAATTAATGTTTTACTGATATAGTATAAGGATCCTAAATGGACGGCGATTTACTTGCATTTTGCTTAAAATAGGCTGTTTAGACAATTTATTGAAATATCATTGAATTAAAAATTTAAAACTCATTTCAGACTGAAAATGTAGTATTTATATATATATATATATATATATATATATATATATATATATATATATACATATTTGCCCAAGTATACGCCTTTCTGATATATTTGGATGGTAGGAATTGTAAAATAAACTTATTAGAAACATATTTTAGAAAAATATATATAAGTTCGTTAGCTTCCTAAAATCCTATCGGGGTTTAAAATGAGGTCTCCTAATGTGTTAATTTCAACTTTGAAACGAGGTATTTCGTAAATATTAGTCCTAAATATATACATTTGCTGTAAATGTCAGTTGGTCGCATATGTAAAATAAATTTGTTAGATACAGTATACGAAGATTGGTTTAACAAACTTTTAGTTTCGTAAAGAATACGTGTTTTTGAGAATATATATGCACGTACATTAAAAATGTTATCTAGGAAAAATGTTTAAAGACTGGAAAACAGATTTTTCAAATATTTGGTTTTGATCATTGAACAACGCAATATTTGCGTAGTTATTGGAAATTTCTCAAATTGGGCTGTTTAGGTCAGAGTTGCCTGGACTTGAAATATTTTTATGTCCTTTGCTGGAGACGTGAAATTTTCCTCGTCGAGGTAGGCTGGGATAAGCCTGCCTCGGCAGGTGTTCGATGAGTTTGTTAGCTGGGAGAGTTGGTTCCCACGGGGCAGGTGACTGTTTCCCCGTCAGCGCGGTTCTACACCTGTGTCGGTGTGAGAATTGTGGGGGGGGGGGGGGGGACTTCTTTGTCGGGAGACTGAGGCAGGCTCCCAATTCACTAGGTATGTGAAAAGATGAGCGAAGTGCAGCAGTCGTGCTAGCCGGCACATCGCGGTGTCAGGGGTGGTTGTGGGGAGGTGGAACCGTTAACTCTCAGGGTGGCATTTAGCGCAGACATCGCCAGGCGCTTGTAGGACAGTGGGTGGGGGTGAGCAGAGGCAGAGGGGATGGTTGCCCGAGGCCTGTGTTTGGAAGGTGTTGTCCGCCGGCCGAAGCAGTTAAGTGAATAATCTATTACTTTCTTGCCGGCGTGAGACTCTCGGGTACTTTCTTTGCCCTCTGCCGACAGCGTGGCGGAGGAGGGGGAGAAAGAGCATGGCGATTTGAGCGCTCACCGTCACGGTAAGTTGGAAGTATTCAGAACAGCGGTTGGCCTTGCGAGGACGGAGCTCCGCTAGCGCAATCTCTCTTCACAAGTTCGCCTCCCGAACCCTCGCGCCTCATCAACCGACGGGAACATCTCGTGAATACGGTGTTTAGAATATTCCATCCGCTAAACTCTCATTCATAACCGAATACAACAGTGATAATTATAAAGTGGTTGGGGAACATTGTATGCCCTAATATATATATATATAATACAGCGTTTTATTTTACATATGCGACCAACTGACATTTACAGCAAATGTATATATTTAGGACTAATATTTACGAAATACCGCATTTCAAAGTTGAAATTAACACATTAGGAGACCTCATTTTAAACCCCGATAGGATTTTTGGAAGCTAACGAACTTATATATTTTTTTTCTAAAATATGTTTCTAATAAGTTTATTTTACAATTCCTACCATCCAAATATACCAGAAAGGCGTATACTTGGGCAACACAGTCATACAGTGGACATATATATCGAATACAGCGATTACCGCAAAAAAGAATGTTTAAATAGGCTATCAGGTCAAAAGAAATGTGTGCATATCACTATCATTCACTTACCTGTATTTCAGAATGTGGCAAAAAAATTCGTTCAAAAACACCTAATTTAAGTCGATACCATAGGTGTATGCACAAAGTTAAAATATTGGGTACTTCAGGGAGTAAATAAGAGGAAGTGAAACTGGAAAAAAAAAATTTTAGTTATTTGTAAAAAGGTGAAATATTAATGTTTGAAAGTTCTGTACACAGTTGTGCAAACAATTGTGAGTAGGACGGTGGAGAGGGAGAACGTTGCTACTACTATTGACTGGTTTTGACGCAAGTCCTCACTCGACAGCTGGATCACACTCTGCAATATACAGGATGAGTCCTTCAAAAGAGGCCTCGTGGTCTGTATTGCTTCATTCCCTCGCTCCGTTACACACATGTCCCATGGGGCCTCTTTTAAAGGTCTATCCCTGCATATAATGACTTACCAAATGTAGACAACGTGGGGACATCTCCACTGCTGCAATTAAAGTGAACGGCGTGTGGTGTCAGTACATGATGTTTAGCACACAGAATGAACTTTGATACACTGGCTGGAGAAAAATTATTTGCGCCACCAAAAGTTGTACTCGACAAATCTCCACTCATTCAAATGAAAATTATTTGCAAGCTTAGTATGTAGAAAAATTTGCACAGTAAAACAGTTATGATATGCAGACCTTTGGGTGTGTAAAGTGTAAGCGACTACCTAGAAAGGAACCTGCTACCGTTCTCATTCAGTTGTTTCTTTAATTATGTTCTTTGAAAATATTTGGTAGTTGGTGCAAAAATAACCCAAATTACGTACATATTAATATTAAAATGCAGAGTTTCCCAAATGTAAACAATAACATTCCAAACTATTGAAATACACTGGAAAAGTACATAAACGAAACGGAAATGTACATAAACAAAATTAACCTGCTGAAAACTCTAGGTAAACAGTATACATTGACGTGTAAATATAAATCCTTACTACTATATATATATATATATATATATATATATATATATATATATATATATATATATATATATATAGTATATATAGCATATATATATATGCGAATGTGTGTTTGTTTGTTTGTTTGTCCTTCTTTCACGTCAAAACGGAGCAACAGATCGACGTGAATTTTTGCACAGAGATAGTTGAAGAGCCGGAGAGTGACATAGGCTACATTTATACCGAGAAAATATCTCATTCTTTCAGGAAAATTTTTATTGCGATATTTAGATTCACCGCGATTATGTAACGCGACTAGGCTTAGTGTCACAAAACTTCATTATTCATCCGCGCGCGAAACAGCAGGTAAAAGCTAGTAAACAATATGTCAACAATGTAAACTCTGTGACTTGGCACATCACACATTTTTTGGACAATAAACGTACACAATAGTCAGCAAGGTACAGCACTGCTTAGTACATACACATCATACGTCCCTCGACAATTTATTTTATAAATTTGGCACCAGGCACCAGCCAGTTTAATAAACCAATATGTAAACATTGTACAAGCAATCACTAACATAGGCCTAAATATGAAAACAACTATTTCGAAGCAGTTAATCAATCTTATCCCTAGCTCAACTTGCTTAACTTTACACACACTTAAACAAGAGGCTTCAGCCAGTTTAATACATCAACACTTAATACGTAAACATTGTTTGCTTTTATTTTTCGAAGGGGTCGCTCCAGTCAAAACAAACGTGCGCCTTTCAGGTTAAGGGCTATCAAACTTCGCACGACCCTTCTGTGCACAAGATTATAAATAGCAGTTGTGACACTCAACTGACTGTGTTCTTGTCCCGGAGAATGCAAATTTGGGTTCCGAAAATTCTCTTTTCTGAAATGGTTGGAACACACTGTTCTCGTGTACAAACCGCCAGAACCTTTTTTCTTTATTATATCTAGGTCTGTCCTCTTACATTTCTCCCATTGCTTGCACTTACGTAATGACAAAACAGTATTTAAGCAAATTAAGGTATTGTATTATTTTAATTTGCAATAAGAACACCCAGACAATAATAAGATAATGCAAAATGTTATCCACTACGTCTCGTCTGACTTGCAAACTTTGGGAAACTAAAAAAGGACATTCTGCAGTTCACAATATTGTAATTATAGCAGCCAAAACCGCACAAATCTTTGCTGCCATAATAAATAACCATGCAAGCAACAAATATTTGAATTAAAACGCATCCAAAATACTCAAACATCCTAGTCAATCAATAACTTATCACCGGACGAACAGTTCACGACTCTAGGAGAGCTGGCATCGGTGTCTCGCATTTTTTTTTTTTTTGGCTACTTTCGCATATTGTCCTTCTACCATATTTGGTTCTTATGCAAAACTTGACTACACTGATTGCGTACGAATGTGGTGTGTACTTCCTTTGATGTAATTTTATATATCGGTTAAGCTTTGTTTGCAGGACTATAGACCTATTGTGGTCTTCTGCTCATCGTGTACCCAAAACTGGCCAACGTCATACGACTGGCACAGTCACGTCGTCGAAACTGATGAACATGTTTGATTATATCTTAATTTTAAAAAAACATGCGCTTATATACGAATCTAATAATTTTACCGTTTTATATTAACTTAGATCGCATTAAAAATTGGCTGGAGGAAGCATAGAAACACCTCAAAGCACTTCGTTTACACAACCGGTGTTCTAACTTCAAATCCTCTCCAGTTCGTTTATGATATTTGTATTTTGGCAGGTGAGCACTCCAGTGTTGGGAAACGGAGTAGCAATGCTCATCTTGGCGGCGCACTCTACTCCATTTCCTCTCCACGGCTCGCACGACTACCCCCCCCCCCCCCCCCCTCCAACCCTTCCCCTTAAGGTCACCATACAATTTTGTTACAAATTGTTTTTATTGTGTGGTCAAATTTTTTCAACACAAAAACTGTAAAGTTTTAAATAATTATTAAATAAACATAATTTTCGTTAATTCGTTAGGTCGACTAGGGCGTCTGTCTACCAATCTAAGGTCCGATAGTGCGCCGCTCCTCACCTCTACAGCTTCTTATACTGTAGTAAATCAATTCACGTCGATAGAGGCGAATATCTACATACAGAACATTGAACATCACCCTTAGCCGCAAGCCGACACCAGTGCTCCTAGCAGACAATGACGCCATCAAGCTATACTAGCACTGCCTAGCAGATGATATGAGAACCAGGATGGTGGAAGATGAAACAATATGGCGGCCTACAGACATCCAGGATGGCAGACAACATTAGACGATAACCAAGATGGCGTTGGGTGAGGGAGCAGGCGAGAAGGAATGACAGACCAGGAGGTATCAAGATGGAATGACAAAGCAGGAAAATGAAAAATTCTATAAACAAGATGGCGATGCGGAATAATAGAGCATGTGGTGATATACAAGATGGTGGATTACTGACTCCCAATATGGTAGATGGAGCTCGATGTTAAAGATCAAGGCCACCCAATATAGCGGATCCAAGATGGCGGATAGAGGTCATGGTCAAATATCGAGATCATCCAAGATTGTGGATCCAAGACGGTGGCTAGTCCACTGGTGCACTGCCAGATGCCATGTGTACTCGAACATACTATTTCTAACTACTTAAGTATTTAGTAAATACTAATTCATAATAATTATTATAACAATACAAGTTATAATAAAGAATTTAGCTTACCGTACTAACTCCTTATCATGTTTCTGAGAAAAAATTACATTTTAATGTTTGTTCAAGTTGTTAATAATCTATATGGGCACAAGCATGTGCATACAAAGCCAGGGAAGTGATATGAAATTTCGAAAAAATTCCGGACTCGATTTATTGTTTAAAAAATGATTGTACTTTCTTATAAAATGAGTGAAACGAAAACTGCATACCAGTGAGGTCGCTGCAACTACCGAACCTTGGTAGAGTTGTTGTAAGCGTACGACGTAGATAATATGGGTTATATTCACGGTCATTATAGACAAGCTTAGACCATTACTTTGTTCTGACATGCTAAAAATTGACTAGTCTCGTTAGCAGGACTAAGAGATGTGTTTGTTGCGAGACCAGATACTAGATCCTCGATGGTGACAGTTTCACTATTGAGACTCTAACAAGCGAAACACGTTCCTAGCTATAATCATAACTCTAGAAGGGTCTACCTTCGTATATACTACCGTCATTGGACTTTCGTGTGCGTTAACGTAGGGGCCACTAAGTTTTACGTAATATATCATTCAGGTGATGGAGTCGTGTTCATAAATGTGAAGGAAAAGTAACCACACCAATTTTAAATCAGTTGATATAAACAATGTGTCTGCATATTGCGTATTCGATCGACATATTATCGTGGTCTCAGTAACACTGGTTTTTAGACAGATCGACGGCACACAGCCCCGCCGGGGATTGAACCCGGTTTGCCTTGGTGGGAGGCGAGCAGACTAACCGCTCAGCCACCGCGGCCCCTGAAGTTGTTCAAAGCATTTAATTCATATAAAAGAACGGGTCTGTGGAAAACTCCAATATAAACAAACACGTTCGTCACTGTTGACCACGTGACTTTGATAGTTGCATTGTTGTTGGGCGAGACAATATTTGGGATATGCTCAGAGGACGAAAAGTTAGTTTACGTCATATTTTGTGTATGATTACGACTATTATATGCTAATCACTGTTTATTGAAAAAATGCAATTTCGTCGACCTGCATATATTCGAACGGACACTCTGACTGACATGTCACAGTTAAGTTGGTAATGAATGGAGGGAAAGTAGTTCCATGGCTTAACGTCGACTTAAAAGTGTTAGGTGATGAATATTTGAGAATACTGTTATTATTTCTTTGGTTTTCTGTTTTTTAATCCATATTAGTCTAAGAATCAGTAAATTTGTAAAATGTTTACTTTCCTAATAATTCCGCAGTTTCACGTGACCGATGGATTAATAAAGTGATCAGGTCCCTTGGCAATGTTTATTTTACTTATGGTCGAAAAATGGCCAATGAGCATACAAGTAGATCTTAAACATGGATTTCAAAAGTCCTGAGCTTACCGTGAACATCAGTATCTACGGCAGGGCATGTCATCCAGTAGGGTGAACCGTAGAATGCTTTTCCCAAGACATTAGAAGAGGACCACTAAAACAAACCGGTACATGTCTTCTTATTACGGCGACTACAGTTGTACTCACTACCTCAGAAGTCCTGCAAACACGAATTTTCCATTCGCAGGCCCTCGTAAAGACAGTCTAGCCCAGATCATGTTTATTGCGCGACATCGCCACGTGAGGCTTTGCCTTGCAAGCCTCAAACCTCTTTCCCCTTTGCACAACCTTACCTCTCCACCCCTCCCTTCCACTCATATTGTTTTACAGCGATCATAGCCACGCTACTTGTCCTCGTAAAGATAACTCACGTGTAAGCTAGTGCTCTTATCTCGTGAGGGTTTCAATAATAAATTACCGACCAGTTAAGAACGATAAGACTTCACACTACAGACAAATGCGATGAAAACATTCACATTTTGTAACCATTTTTTGGTTTCTTCGTCGTTGCAGCTACGGATGTTAAAAAATGTCGATATAACAAAATGACGATATTATTTCAACAATATATCGATAGAAATCATCGATATATCACTATATTTTATTGAAATCAAAATACTTTTCCAGGTATCGGAAATAATTATTTTAATGCTCTTTTAATAAGGATGGTTTTGAATACGAAAACTGAGGCCGTGTCCGAAATGACATATTTTGTTGACAAAATGATCACGTGAATCGCTTTTTTATTAAAAATTGGTGACGTATTTGGTAATTTGGTATTTCGTATTTTGTATCTAGCGGAAATCAGCAAAAATACGCAATGACAAAATCAGTGCCATGTCGGTTTTCACCTTCAAAACACATACGCGAATGCGTAATTAAAACTTTTTTAAAATAAATAACTGTTCATAAAATACACTAGGCATGTTTTAAAGAGCAAGTAAGTGATGTGCTTTGTAGGTATATATTTCATAACAAAAATATTGTTTAATTCGTTATTACATTATTTCTTATTTTCTTATTTATTAACATTAACTCGTAGCGTTCCAGTGATGAGTGTAGACATATTACGTAAGTTTTAAGCATTTAAATTAGATTTTTAAAAATCGCTGTAATGTCAAAATGTGTTGCCACGAGTGCTGAACAAATGACTGTCAACATCTGTATTGAAACTTACGAAATGACATATTACAAAACAACGAATTTGTCATTTCGGACATGGCCTGAATATAAAAAAAATTACTATCTTTACTTTGATAAAATGGACCAAAAACAGGCGCCTTGTGTCCTCAATGTGTAACACTCCAAGCAATTTTACATTTGTCAAGTCCTGTAAAACATAAAACATCGGAATGCGATGTGCCGAAAATCGATATTTTTCTTTCGATGTATCGTTTCGTAAAACAATACTATCATAAATAACCAATGTAAATTATATAGATATTTTTCCGCTATTGACATCCCTAATGGCAGCGCATTGGAGCACTGGTATTTTCACAATTAAAAGCGGAATATTCACAAGCACATGTTGAGCTTACGTAATATCTGATGTTAATAGAGTTAACAAGGTTTCTTTCACTTTTCGGGTAGTAAAATGACTGGTTATTACTATTATAAATTTTTCTTTGTAGTTAATAGTTTTTAAACTGGAGATACTTTCTGCGCTGTAAATATCTTTGAGGTAAAAAGAACGAGATAAACGTTTCTCATTTTCGGCGCCTGCAAAACGAACGTGTTCGGTGAAAGACAGGTTTATTTATTTGTGAGAATACAATTACTACCGTGTTCCTTTGTCTTTCTTTGTCTGGCCGCTCTAACAACATCAAACGCGTACATACAGGCTGCAATAATTAACATGTGCAAAGCTGTCCCATCCTGTTCATTACGAAAAATTACTCTTAGTGTGCAGTAAATGTTGTTGGCATTTTTAAATATTCCCTTTTAAACATTTATAAGTAACGTTTCCTTTGTTTATTACTGCGGTGTCTTAAAAGTAGTATGTAATATGAATATTTAATTTTTACATACATTTTCGTAAGATAGTTATATTATATACTTGAATTCATTAGGCTGGATACAAGCTTGTTTATAGAATAAATAATTTTAATAATAATATTGTAATATTTATTTGTATTGTTATGTTTTTATGTGAATATAACAATGTAAATTTTTTTTGCATGGAATTACCAATGAAGAAATTAATTTTTATAATTATTAAGTACAGTTTTTATCAACTACCAATTCTTGTCCAGTACAAAAAGTGTGGTGGCATTTATGGCGGAAAAATTATATTGTTGTGATTTCTTGTCTCCCCCACCCACAATTTTTTTTTGTTATAGTGGTTATCAGAAATACGAGAGTGCCGTAGAAAACATTACAAATTGGTCTCGTATATGCCATAGTTACGGTACCAAAGCTCATTACTACTTCCGGCCTCGGTCATCGTAGCCCGGAATTCCTATGGACAACGATCGCTGTCGGGCGCTCGTAGATTCCTCACCAAGTAATTCCTCCGACGCACGAGTAATTTGTTATCGCCGCGCTCACTTGAAGCGTGTGATCGATCAGCTGCCTGCGACTATACGAAACAACTCATTTGCATGTGCGGCGTAATCTGTATTCCGTTCACGTCGACTCCCGCCGTCCATTTCGGGTAGCGCGGTATTCATTACCGACACGATAAGGTCCCTTGCGAGCGTCCATCATCACTGTAACAAAAGGTCTTTAAAAACTTGTGTTGTGTACGTGGTACATCATGAACGAACAAGTATATAAAGCTGTGCGCTATACAGTAATGTGCATCTCATTCCTTTCTTTCCGTCCGCAATATATTAAACACGTCAGGTTCGAAGTAACACAGTTCGCGGCTAAGTGAGCAATTTTGAAAGCCATGCGTACGTTCTAAGTTTTTTGCCAGTTTTGTATCGTTCCGCCTTACGACAAAAAACATTCCCATGGACCCAACAACTTTAGTCATGCGTGATTCAAGCGTATTTCAGAACTGTTAAAACGTTTTATTCGAATAAAACAAACACAATACGTTATTCTGCTTGTGTGTGGGAGTAAATTTGATGAAGTAGGCCCAACTCCAAGACTAAAGTTTGACAGATAGTGTACTGTCATAAAATTGTGAACGTAAGAAAATCTCACAGAAAAAATCTGTTAATGGAAACGAATAAATTATTTTTCACTGTGCCAGAGTCAAGAAGCGATTGGCTAGCGGATTCGGGTGACTTTTTGTGAACATAAGCCTCTGTAAGTTTCGAAGGGCATTCGCTCGAAGACGTCAAGCGAGGCGGCCCTGTGGTATCGTCGAATGAAGCAGCTATTTGGACACTCGTTCGTCGAGTCGCGGTTTGACGCGATTCGTTACAACACGAAGTTGTTTATCGAGCAACATCCAAACACATAATGGAAAATGTCCGAGACCGAGTAATTATTCCAATGGCAGCTTCGTAATTTCACTGTTTATTCGTTAACTGGGGTTTAGCCCGTGACCGTATTTTCAGCATGCCTAGAATATTTACAGTGTTAAAAAATTTGTTTATCATACAAAGACTGAAAAAAAAAAAAAACATATTTTATATTTCTCTATCCACTGGGCCACTGCGGCCCCATTTGTAATTGCTCTATCCACTGAGCCACTAAGGCCCCACTGGGAATCGCTCTAGCCACTTGATCACTGTGGCCGCACTTAATCAACTGAACATTGAAGCGAGACATTTAGAGTAAAAAAAAAAGATATTACATTACCTTCATATCTCTATGCAATAATCTCTATGCATTAATACAAAACTTTCATAAGAAAAAGAAATTTAAAAATGAGTTTTTAGTGACAAAAGTCATGACTTGGGTAATCTGATCTTGCTGAAATTCGAACTTGCACTGTATTTGACCCTGAGGATTCGCTCTGCAAAATTTGAAGAACTTTTGTTGAGTTTCAAGGGAGTTATAAGTATTAAAGAGGGACGGACAGACAGAGTTCGTCCTATTATATAATAGGATTATATAACAGGATACTGTAAGGTCACTTCCAAGATATCAAGAAAGAAAACAATCTGTTGGACTTTTTAAAAGTATTACAGCTTCCCATGTGGAAAATACAGTTACGTAAATAACGAGAGGAAGAGATAAAGAGTATCTTGGACCAGAACACAACTTGTCATAGTACATGGTTGAAGTGGCGTTTAGTATTATATGAAGTAGAAATTGTATTTAATACTCTTACGTAAACATAATTAGCTTTTATTATCATTATTCTCACTCAAAATTAGGAACAGAAACTGCTGAGTAACATCTGCTCTAATTGTTCATTTTATACTGTGAAGGGAACTTGAAGTGGTAGTCGTACTTGTTCTCTGTCGTGGTTCTCTTGGTAAAACGCGAAAAGCCGCTTCATGGAGATATTTGTGTGGGTCCTTGAGAGCCGGTGGGGGTGAGGCGACGTGGGTAGGGAGCGGCGCCGGAGTTCAGGAGCGAGGGAGACGGGAGATCCCCAAGAGGACCTACCGACCATCAGGATCGTCCTGCATTTGAGAAGGCCCTGGGAGCGACGTCGCCAGGAATCGAGCCCGGTTCGCCTTGGTGGGAGGCGAGTAGTCTGGCCACAACACCACCGCGGCACCTCGCAAGATTGCTTCATGTTGTTGCAGTTCTGTTATAGGCTGCTCACGATAAAACAAGCGCTTTTGGAGTCAATCTATGAAAAACGTAACTTTCTGAAACTACATACATGCGAGCTACCAGTTAGGTAGGCAGCGGAGAAATAAGAATATAGTAGTTCTCAGGTTCTCCGTTGTATTGCGAACGTTTTGTTTAAATTCATGTCCATTGATGTTAGTGTTTGTTGTTTTATTCACGTTATATAGTCCATTCACTGTTACTTGAAACTTTTCTGAAGCCTTGCTGATATTCTATTTCCAGCAGATTCCTCCGCCTCATATAAATAAAGCCTGGGAAACTATACAAAAGGGACAACGCACTGCATTCGCACGCACTCAGTGTCACTATATTTTACTCAAGAACTATTTCTTACTAGGCATTACCAACATATGTTTCTTCACTGTTTTATTCATATTAATTATAAATTAAATATATATATATTTATAGAGAAAATTAAATAAAATTTCAATTCAACCAAAAATAACGTATTTTTATAAACAGTAGTATAAAATATTTCTGAAACGTGGCATATTTAGGAAACAACAAAACATGCCATACATGGGGTTATATTTCAAAGGTTTGATTCAAAACGTGTGGAGAAACCGTGAATAGACTATAGAAAGAATTTGCATATAAGTAGCAAATTTACATGGCTAACAATTGCACGATTTCACGTGGTTGGCGCATGAATCTTAAATTTGAATACGGTGGAAGGATACAACGCAAACAGAGAAGTAGATCCTTAGCAGCAAGTAGGGCTTTACGAAGTACTCAGTTGACCGTCAACAGTCTTCGAGATACTTAGGAGCTGAGAGTACTTGAAAAGAACGCTCCTCATATCCTCGCGTATTGAGGTGAATCCACGATAAATACAAACCGCGCCAGTTTCATCATTATACTGGGGCATAAGTCTTCGTCTCTTTCGTGTTCAGCAACTACGGCAGATAGACAACTTGGGCCGAGGACAGGCCCGTCCTGACTGCCTGGCGGATTACTACACAGGGGCGCGAGGGGATAAATAAATGAGGCCGGGAATGAATGCAAATGATATTACTTCCCCGTATGTTTGTGATGTGTCAGGCGTGGGGGAGCGGGGTGGGGGTGGGGCAACAACACAGCGTCCCAAACCTCATTAGGTCGGGTGCAGAGCTAGGGCCGACTTGCGATAAATCATGTTACTGTCCGGGCGGATATGAGAGGGAATTTGTTAGGCGGTGGGAAACCCGCTTCGCACGGCGAGGGTGTCCGGCGGAAGGAGGGTGGGGGAGGGTTGGAATTGTTTGGGAGGTCGTGGTTTTCAGGGTTGGTTCCGGGGGGTGTGGGGGTATTGTTTTGGTTCGCAGCGGGGCCCGACGTTGCCAGGGACTTGTCCAGGGGTGGTAGGAATGGAGGATTAATAAGTAAGGGAAAATTAACTGGCCAATTAGAAGGCACGTCAGTTGCCGCCACAGCCATCTCAGCTCTAGATGCATGAGGGAGGGGAGGGGGCGATGGAAAATGATTTGCAACGCAGGGCGTGTGTGTGTATATATATAACTAACATCTTCTGCACTTGGAAACTCCCCCCGCAGTTGGTGCGGCTGAAACATGGTGCAATAAAACCCCTGGCCACGCAATAAAATGTTTTGCGCCCGTTAAAGAAAAAATTTCGGGCCGGGGATTTTACGAGAACGGATGGTTTTATTTTTCAGGGACGGTGAGGAAATTATGCCAGCTTTCTACGCCTCTCGCTCTTATCTTTGATAAAATACCTTTGGGTGTTATTTTCCTCCCCTCCGCTCATTTGTTTTTAAATAAAAATAATAGCTGTCGTATGGAAATAAAAAATGTTTTTATCTGCATTATATGAACGGTAGGGTAAAAGGTTTCCGTGATAATTTTTTTAGCGAAAGTAGATGATCTTTTTAAGCATAGAGTTCAACGGTAGTCTATTTGTGTGGCATTTCCTGTTATCAAATTAAGTAGATGAATACGTAAAAGCTGTATTTTGTAGAACAACGAAGTTGGCAGAGGGATAATTGTATTTTGCCATTTCCTTTCCATCCTTAACTAGGACGGCTCCGTATTTTTTTATTAATGTTTTATTCGAATGACAGAGGACTGACCTTTTACTTATATTTCGTGGTTTTCTGGCTGACTTTTGTCGAGAATAGATGTGTGTATTTAAGTTTCAGTTTAACACTGTTGTAATTAAACAGATTGAGAAACATTTATCTGATGATATTCACAAGCTAGTATAATATTTAACGAACGATTTTTTTAAAGAATCTTTATTACAATATATTTAACGGATTTATATGAATTATATGAAATATTCTATTTATTGCGACATAGTCTTAAATTGAACTTCCGTGTTTTTACTGTAGGTTGAACCAAACGCTGAAGAGCTGAGACTTTTTTTTACACTTCTTACTTCACATATTTTTTTTTTTTTTTAAATGTTAACTTTTGGTTACTTAGTCAGTTTCAGTTTAGTGAAAATAGAAAAGTGTCTCTTACGATACATTGTAAGCTTTTAGTCCAGCCTAACCTGCCATTCTTTTAACTAAATCTGAAGAGTAATTTGCAGTCAAACGACTGGTTTTGTTCAATTATGCAGCAGCTGTTAACACACGCCTTTCGGAACAGACTCAAAAAATGTTTCCGCAGAATAAAAATATTTAAAACAAGTAGTGTATAGTGAAATTCAAAAATCGAAATTACCTATCACCTACGTCTATGCACATAAGCGTGCATAGTGTATAATTCGATTTGTTTTGTTTGCTTTCTGCGGGGACAGTGTTAACACACGCCTTTGAGAACAGGATATTTTAACTGGCATCGCAGAATGAAAATATGAAAAACAAATAATGTTAAGTTGGAAATCGAAACCACCTATTACGTGCGTGTACCTATATGTATGAAATACATATCGTTTACTATGTAATATATACATACATACGCGCTCGCACATGCCAGGATTCAGAAGAAGGTAGCGGTTTCATTGGGAGATTTTTTTTTTAAATTTAATCTAGAAGTAGATGTTATGTTATGTTAATGCATCACTAGAGATGATGGCTTACCGCGGGAAAAGTTAACTGTTTGCTAGGATTTAACGCACTGTAAACACGTCAGACAGTTTTCTTTCCTTATTGGCTATTATGCATGTTTGAAGCCACTACCCCATTTCACTGGGCCAATGTGGATTCTTATACTATAAGGCAGAACGTTCGTGATTAGTCAGCATATTCAAAACCTTGCACATCCAATCATGTAAGAATAAACTAGTTAGAGTGTTATAGAAGATATCGTGGTTAAAAAAAAATTCGCGATTTTTCATCATCTCTAGGCATTACATATTCGGTTTCTTTATGTTGTATTTGCGGGAATTAGGCAATACAAATTACCAGTTTTCTTATAATAAAAAAAAAAACTCGCACATTTATTCTTAATTTGGTTGGATTGGAATCGTCGTGTTTTGAGCAGCTAGGCGAGTTCCGAGAACCGTTCATGAACAGAGGAGGGAATGAAATGTGCAATGGGCCAGAAAGACACTATGGAGGAAGAGCAAAATAAAATATCTAACGTGTAAGTGTCCCTTTCAAACCCAAACTTAATTGGCGGTTTCATGTGTTGTAAACATAAAATTTTATGATGCGTGCTGTACTCTAGTTGACACGATACTTGTTTCGTTGTCACAGCCAATGCGCTGTAGACTATAAGTGCGGCTACAGTTATACTGTATAGACCGACTATGGCGTAGATCAGTAAGACGGTTTGCGAATAATTTACCCACAGGTAAGATAATTGGTCGTTGAGCTTCGAAGTGTACAGTACAGGTTAGAATTACCTACACGTGCGTCATTGCACAATTGTGTACACTGGGTCTGGATGGGTTCTCTAGAGCCGCGTGAGAAGCAAAGTGGCGGTTCCACTGGTAAAAGCGATCCTGGAAAGCACTGTATTATTACAGTAGTGAAGAAGACACGAGAAACGTATACTCCACTCTAAGGCCATCCCTAATCGAAGCTGGAGGCATGATCAGTGGAGGAGGGAGTTGGTAATCGGAAGTGTCCTGCCCCGTGCCTGTTTTAGCCACCAGAAGGAAACTTGTTTTGATAGGCAGGCTGTCACATAACTCGGCATGAATATCGATACCTAAGTATTATAGTTTTACAACACAACACAACACATGTTTTTTTTTTTTTTTTTTTAAGAATGGATTAGTGGTATATCAACAAAAAACCTTACTCCAGTGTATGGTCATGTTGCATTGTTCCGTGCAGAAGTATAAACGTCAGTATTATGTTTTAAAACATTTACACATAACAGAGATATCTGTACTGCATGTTGCAGGTCTAAGGCAAGTAATTTAAAAATCAAATTCTTTGTTGTAACACTGTTGTTCTGAGACATCGATATATTATAGAGCCTGCAGTTTTACAACTCAGTTTTGCACACTGTACTTTGTCAAAGTTAAATTTGTGACAGAGAATCTGAATGAGTTGTGACCCTAAAATTGATTAATTAAAAATTGCTCTCATCTATCCGCTTAACGCGCCAACCTACCAGCCCATGATCAACGTGTTTTAATAGGAATTTCTGTTCGTGTTCGCAGCTGATTTTCATGCTAGTCTATAATACTACTTTTAACAATCGCATTTTGCAAACACTGTTTTGAATCACTCTAACATAACCATAAACGGCACTCCCATTATGACCTTGACGCTTTTGAAATATTTTACTAGGGGATTCCCATTAACGTAAATGCCTCATGGTCCATCGACTAGGGTTATGAAATGTATTCTTCTCGACGAATTAAAATTAAAAATAAAGTGTGCAGAAAGCGCGTGCCGGGCCACAAAAGGCAAGTGTGTAGCGGCGCGCGCTGAAGGATGGGTTCAACGACTCGTCTTGTTCGTCTGGCCTGGAGGTGACTGGCGAAGACCTCGGCGCATGCCACACGATGCGGCGCCACGGCCCCTGTTACACGCCGCGTGGTACTTCTCGCGCACGTTCCAGGAAGCGGCTGCAAGTCCTCAGTATTATCTCAACTACCAATAAAAAATATTTCTGATGGATCGTTATATCCCTCCACGCCAGCGTGTACCTCGGCTAATAGATACCCCGGCGCGTATTAGTCGCTACGTTTCAGTGCATCTCAGGACCAGGCCCTATACACCTTAGGTGACTATGTAGTAAAGGCTGTTCACGATAAAGTGAGCAATTTGAAATCAACATTAGAAAAAATATATTTGAACGGGCGCACAGAGTGACATGCGCCATCCATCCATCATTACCAACTTTAATGTTGGTAATGATGGATGGAAACTAGTTCCATACATTAAAGTCGAATAAAAAGTGTTAGGTAACCATTTGTGATAACTCATATTTTTTCTTTCGCGTTCTGCATTTTTTAATGCATCAAAGTGTAAAAATGAGTAGATTTGTAAAATATTTACTTTTCTAATAATTACACGATTTCATTTGACCGACGCATGAATAAAGTGACGAGGCCCATGGAAATGTTAATTTTACCAATGTTGGAGTAATACACAACGTGCATACAAATACGTAGATCTTGTGCAGGGCTTTCAAAAATGCTTTTTCTACCGTGAACAGCTTATAATAAGGAGGCGTGCATCGCGGCATAGCAGGGCTGTCTGCAGATGGGACCACGACACTCATCCCAAAGTGAGCACAAAGTGAGCAAGAAACTAGATAGAAAGGGCAAACTAGAACGAGCAGGATGGAGTACGGTACTGGGAAAAGCTGTGCGCCACTATGCATAGGGGTTGAACTGCGTTAATTAATAGTTGGGACTCGAATAGAGAGGAATTAATTTAAGAAAAGTGTGCTGAAAACTGGGAAATGAGGGGACTGGTTCTCAACAAGAGATGACAATAACAACAAAGTATCTGTGGAAACAAATAAGAGGTCAAATAAAAGTAAAAGGTTGTGCGTCCTCTGTCGTATCCGACTTGCCGTTTACCAAACCTATCCAAGTGATCACTAAGCTGGCACTGAGATATTAGCCTGACTCTTTTTATGGGGCAGAATTTTAACGTGCCTCGGAAGCTTTGCGCGTAAATACACAGAAGAAACATTATTCGCAGTAATATTTCTAGCTTAATCCGTTCTCGCTACATAAATTACTCGTTTTTCCTGCACTTACATAATTTGATATTTTGGCAGCTCTTAGTAATGTCAGCAACAGCGGATGTAAGGCCAGATGGATGTTGCAAGCTCTTTGGATTCATTTAAATAAAGTCCATAGAATCATTTGTAAAATCTCGAATAATCCTAATTGTCTTAATAACACTCACCCCATGTGTGAGGTGCTGAGATACGCTCCACCAACTTAATATTACTACAGCTAACCAAATAGTTTACAGTGCAATAATCACCGATATAGTGCTATTCATATAGATCGGGAAAATGAGTGAGTTTAATAACCTGTAGACTAGACAACACATTCTTGTGTTCAATAACACAGATAAAAATACTTATTGGTTGGTTGCTGTCTCATCGTAAGGCGATGGTTGGGCCTGCATTTTGTTGCGTGTTTCTTATTGGTTCAGGGTTCTTCAGAAGGTGTTAAATAAAACTTGGACTAATTCCAATAGTAACCTGAACCAAAGAGTTTTTTAATTCTAGCTTTACCCACAATGAATACGCGAATTATTGTGGTCTCTAGCTGTTCAGCGTTATTGCTGCTTGTATTCCCTCGTCCGTTTAACCCTTACTCAGAACATCAGTGATATGGTTTGACTGCCACACACTCCATGTTAAGTGTTCAAAACAGTATTGGAAACGTTTTGTCGCGTACAAGAGTACGTCAGCTCACCATCGAAAATTATAATTTCTCTCCTGGTTTCCCCTAGTAGACACCCGCAAAACTCACACAATGACTTTGGACTTAATATCTTGACGTTAATGGACATCACTTGCTATTTAGAGATAATTTTTACATATTCGTCCGTCAACTTACAGAAATTAATATACCAAAATAGTTAAAATCAATATCTATAAATACTTTTTTGACACATATAGAACTAGTCTAGTGCTTTCAGTATTTACCATAATTTCTGCATCACTCGTCCATTCAGTTGCCAGCTTGTTTCAGTTGAGATCTCACCAGACTTTCTTGTCTGGAATGTTCTGGAGCACCTCAAGCGCTCCCGCCGCACAGCAACCCTCCACTCGTCGTATACCTCGCTCTCCATAGTACTCGTGCACTGTCGTTCGTTGCCGCCACTCGTCCACCGCAGTCTCTCACTCCTGCACTACCCGCCGGTCCTTTACTTCCACGTTTCTTGATAACCCGGATCTTCGCTAGACCCTTGTCCCACTCAAGCGAGGTGGCTATAACCGACTGCCGACCATCCGGCTGCGGCAGTATTTATAGGGCAGCTGTCCTGGCCCAGAATGCTCTTCGCATCTCGTAACATGCCTTGGGAGATGTAAGCTGTAATGTTCTCAAATTGTTGACTCCTCCAGCAGGGTGGAGCAGCGGCGTCAGTCCAGGTAAGCTGTCAATCATTCCCCTGCCACGGAGGCTGCCCTGGCGTAGTAACGGCGGCTGGGTCCTGCCTGTCAGAGAAACTGTTCGTGATGAGTTAAAGTCCTGCCACTATTGTACAGATGCGTCTGTCTGAGCCGTTCGACTCAGATTTACGATCACTACAATCATGGCGTGAGGTTGTCTGATATAAAAGGTCACCATTTTTGTTTACATTTGTATGTTACAATTTTCTGCCCGTTTTGACTTTTATTTGCCGCATATTATATTGCTTGTCATTGATATTATATATAAATGATATCCGCGCTGCATCACTTAGCAAGCCATCCATCTTTTCATGCCAAACAAACTAAACGAATCCATTTGCTATGAGACAGGTTGTGTCGGTTCTTAATACCACCACAACTTCCCTCACAACCTCCGCCTAACTTACCACTAGGACTATCCAGGAAGAGGAACGGAATGGGTAGCATGTGTCACCCAAAACCTGTCCAAAGCAGAGTAATTTGATAGTTACTTTATTTTGCTGACCAGAATTGAGAATTGGTGGGCGTGCACAAAAATGTCAGAACAACTATTTAGTTGTTGTTATATTTAATTTGGACACATATTCTCTTTTCCCATTTGACCTTTTATTTTCAGTTTAATATATATATAACAATTTGGTTTGTTGTATAATAAATAATCATTAACTGTATATTACATTTAAGATTCCATAAAAATATTTAAAATATTATGTGATTCTCAAAAAAAAAAAAAAAAAACTATTATTACTGAACACATACCATATAAGAATGCAACAAACAATATCCCAATATTTTATTGAAATAGTCTTCGAGGCCTTTGGTCTCCAAAAGAAAGGGTTCCCGGCCACAATACAAGCTTATTTACCTTATCCATACACAGTCACCAACTTACACCAATTCACAAACATCTGAGCCGAGGATATTGCCCTCATCAATACACACTAGGGTGCAGGCAGTACTTATGCATATCCACAACAATTTACAGTCATACAAACAATCCCATTCATACTCTTGAATTATCCTGGCGTTCCTGATCACCAACTACTTCCACAAATCTAAGTCCCAAATCCTCTCTTCTCAGTACAAAGTCCCACATTTATCAATTTAGAGGGCTATGTTCTACTCTGGGCATCCCGAAGCGAAGTTCCTCATCCACTCGTTCTGAGCCTATGTTCCACATGGGCATCCAAAACGTAAGTCCCCCTTTCCTCTTTCTGAGACTAAATTCAACTATGGGTATCCAAAAACCAAGTCTACTATTCCATCGAGTGAATGCAAAGTCCCGATGCACTTCCGCCGGAAACTAAGTTCTTTACTTCAGTCGACCTAATATTTTCTAAGTCCAAACTCATCACTGCGAGAGATTAAGTCCCTCTCTTCATTCTGCAGAATTATTCTAAATCCCGCCTCACCAGTGAGAAAATAACTGAGTCCCGAATCGTATTAACTGATTCGTCATAAGCCACTGTTCACGAAGCGCCTCCCCAACTCTCGGAGTTAGTGACGATCTCTCCCTACCCAGCCGAGCCTCCCAGGCATTCGACGACGATTTCCTCCCCTAAACCACGCCCCTTATAATGCTCGGCGGCCCACTCCCACACACACCCTTCTCCAGGGACACCAGACCCGGCTCCAGCGTGCTCTATACTGACTACCCTTTTCAATAAACAAAGTTACAAGGACCAATCACACATAATTCAGGCTGGTGGCCCCTTCACACTACGTGCTGCAACCTGCTGAAAAGTAGTGCCCTGCAGGCAGATGCGACGACAGGAGTCAAGCGCTCACACCCGCAGGGAGGACACAAAGTACAAACTGGAAAAGCCACACAGTCTTACTATCCCACTTAAAAATACAAACGTAACACATGTGATAGAGTACACTCCGACACAAGGTTATGTACGAATCGTACCTTTTCGCGCGCTTTCTCTTTTCCGTGTATAAACAAAGCTTCTCATTGGTCTCGGCGTGGATGACATCAGATGATGATGGTACAGTCCATCCTGTCTGACCTCAAATAATTAAGTTGTCATCTCCAGTCAGTCTGCACCTCACCACACTCACCATCGGCATCTGACGTCATAGGTCACATGAACCAATCAAATACTGTATCGGCGACAGTACGGTCAGCTCGGACAGATCAGACAGACGTATCTGCTCAGTTGTGGCAGGCCTTCACCTCCTTCCTCGCCGAGACTAGTAGCGCGTGCCTGACGCTGGAGCCCATGTATAACGATAACATTTTGCTGCTGCACATTTTGCCTCATACACAAGGCGCAACCACATCGAGCTGAGCTGAGAAGTTTTGGTCGGCACTTCACAACGATGTCTTGAGCGCCGGTGAGGATGGAATGAAGAGCAAATGGAGCAGCGGATGAATGCGAAGGCGAAGAATTTGGAGTTCCTCGAGAAAACCCGCCGGTCCACGGCAACGTCCGAGCAACCTCACCTGAAATCGAACCGGTTCGCCTTGTCGCGAGGCGAATGGTCGGATCGCTACACAATCACAGCCTCACACGCCACTATGCTCAGCATTGATTCAAATCTGATTTTTTCACATGTGACGGTGTTTGCGTCCGTCAGGACAAACGAGCTAGCCAATTTTTTTGTGTCCAACTTGGCGGTGGCACTTAATGCTTACATTAAATAAAAAAAGAGCTCTCGACACGAGAGGCGAATTTCCGCGTGGCCAGCCGTGTTGCTCTACTACTGATTAAACAGTCAGCATGAAAGCTTTATTCAAAAATGTGATTTTAACTGATTTATTAAAATAATGTTAAATTAAAGCTAAAAAGGGAAAAATTGTCTTATTCCATAGTGACAAGTAATGTTCCCCCTAAAGGTGTTACATATGTCTGACGGCGTATTTGGTCGCTTTAAGAACGAAGTAGCGGCTGAAGCTTAAGAATAACGAAGCAAGAATCTTACCTATGTTCATCATTATCTGGTAAACAAAATGTCAAACGAGAATTAAATGTAAGTTCGTACAGCAAATATCTTAATATAGTCTATTTGAGGTTTCTTCGCACTTTTTGAATGAAAACTTTGAAAAATCACCCCATGTGTTGAGTGTTTGGTTGTTTCGTATACCTATATATCGTGTACCTAACACAAAAGTATCGTATTTTTGGTTCAGTTCAACTTTTACTTATGCTTTATCTAAAAATTGTAATGTTTCATTTATAATTAATATAAATAAATGTAGTGAGAAAAAACGCGTGTCTGTAATACCTAGTAAGAAATAGTTCTTAAGCAAAATATTGTTAAACTGGACGCACACAAATGTGTGCGTTGTCCGTTTGTGTAATGTTGAGGACCTATTTAGGCATTGTTTGCATGAGATGAAGAATCGTGTGGCAAATTGGAAGTAACTGCTAATTAATTATACACCAATATCAGCAACTCTGTATAAAATTGTGCGACTTCTACTAACGCTCCTTAAGCCGCTGCCACACTGTCGAATTTTCCCGTCAAACTGCTTCCAGTAAGTTCGGTCAAATAAAGTTTTACAGTTATACCGTCATCGAAACGTCGTAAACGCCGCCATATTTGTCTGAGAAAGTTGAACTATCTCAGTTTCCATAAAACGTTTGAAGATTGGACCAGTTCTAAAATTTCTTTGATGTTTGGCAGTGTCAGCCAATCAGATTAGTGCACGACAAAAATGGACGCCAAGAAACTAAAATAACGAAAAATTGTGGGAGACGAAGTAGGTAATGAAGATAAATTAACTTATGTAGAAGCTGCCCGGAAAAGAATGCTATTTCAAGTGAATATTGCACATAATATTACGAACTCTTGGGACATTACATTGCATTGTGGAGGAGGTGTCTCTGGCAAATAAAATTTGAATTTAGTAAAGAAGCGAAAATAAATCACAACATTCGTTACATTTCTTCCTGTAATGGACTGCATAGAAAAACAAAATCAACATCTCACTATGAAAATAGTTGTCAAATAATAATTATAATTAGATTCTTTCTGTAAAAAATTTGACAGTGTGACACATTTTCAAACACATTCAAGATTATTTAATAAAATTTGTTGGAAGGCAAAATTTAATGGTCGTATTTTGTCTTCAAATTTTATTTTCAAATATAGTTGAAGGCGAAAATTTGACAGTGTGACAGAAGACTAACGGCTTGGAGAAATGGCTGATAAACATTAATTTATTTTCTTATAACAACAGAGCATGTTGGGACATTTTGTTGTCTAGTTCAGTGATATTTTTATGGTAATAAAATTATTTCTGCGCTTATTTTGCTCTTTTTGGCTGCAGTAATAATTAATTTAAAAATTCGTGAAGTCACGTCTCCTATTTTAGAAAAGTCTGTAGGTTTGCAATTAGAAAAACAGTTAAAAAATATTATTTCCACGCAAATTTGTTGTTGTATATCCCTGCAAACACCAGTTTTAGTAATTTTGCTGGAGGCCTGCAGTGAAGGAATTACAGAGTATTTGATATTTTCATTTGGTGTATATAAGGATCATCAATATAGCCATTGATCTGTTCTTATTCTTTCTGTAGAGAATGCTTTACATGTGTAAACAATTTACTGCTAAGTATAGGAGTGACATGGTAATAATTTTAACAAGAAACACAGTCCTGAATACTTACACAAAATTTATCGAGTGTGCTCAGACGAATATCAAGCTTCAGATTTTCGCAACCAAGGATAAGCGTAGGAAGTTTAATTTAGACCCTAAAATAAGTAAGCATTAGATACAAGCCACCTTTACTTTAATTTTTTTTCTTTTTTTTTCTTTTTACATTTTTCACTATAAAGTTTTTATTTATTTAGTACAGCCTTCGGCAATTATAAACACTAACTTTGCATTTTGCAGAGTACATATTTCAAATATTACGGATACACAGACAAGGTTTTTTTAGTTTTGAGGCGGTAGGAAAATAGCCGACCACACCACGCCAATAAAAGCGCTACTGTCACAAATCTCGCTTCTCTCCCGTGCTTCGAGATAGGAATCGTTGATATTGGTCAACTAAGATATTAGAATATATAGATTGTTCACTCTTAATTGAGTAATTTTGAAAGCCCCGCTTAGAATTTACTTGTTTTCTGGTGTTGTATCCTTCCGATATATGTCAAATTAACATTGTTATGGATCACCTCACTTTTTCATGCGGCATACAAATGAAACCATGAAATATAAAATAAATGCGCATGATAGCATGTATGTGTAAGATAAGAAGCGTTGACATCAGTTCATACACACAAATTTAAAGATTTAAAGATTACATTCGCTGTATAACGTTAAGTCTTAAAACTATTTTTATTAATTCGTTGCCAACTTAACTAGGCGCCAGCATGGAAGTGTGCACCGCAGCATGTATGTGGTTATGGGTAGTGATTTTTTTTCAAAGGTTGATGTCCTGGTTTTAACAAGGTGAGTCGAAGTTACATATTTGATAATAACTTAATTAATTTCTTACTGAAGTTACTGATTATCTAGAAGCTCTTTACATCTGTGTAGTGCTACATAAGTAAAGGTTGTTCACGATAAAGTGAGCACTTCTGAAATCAACCTTAGAAAAAGTCACTGCTCCTATAAGCTGTTCAAGGTAAAGTGAGCACTTTTGAGGCCCCAGTTACTTTTTACTTTCAGCCATATTTAATCCTTTAACTACCTTTTTAAATAAATATTGTTATGTAGTTATATAAATACTAATGTGTATATTCCACCACACTCGGGAGTTAACGTCTAAAGCTAAAATAAAATATCATTATTGACTTTTATTCCAAAGGAGAGGGCTTTCAAAAGTGCTCACTTTACCGTCAACAGCCTATACCTGCATATATTTTAATGGTCACGCTGAGTGACGTACGCCCAGTAAAGTTGGTAACGATGGCGGGAAAGTAGTTACATATTTTAACGTCGAATAAAGAGTGTTAGGTAACTATTTGTGATAACTAAAATTATTTCTTTTTTATGCATCTGTGTGTATAAACTAGCAGATTTGTAACGTATTTTCTTTTGTAATAATTTCACAGTTTCGCTTGACCTACGAATGAATAAAGTGATGAGGCCCATGACAATGTTAATTTTACATAAGGCGGAATAATTAAAAACGTGCATACAAGTACCTAGATGTTAAGCAGATCTTTCAAAAGTGCTCAGTTTACCATGAACAGCCTATATATGTGTTGTTCACATCCTTTCTTGTTCTGTATTGGACTTAAAGCAAAGGAGTTGAAAGTACATAGGCCTAGTCGTTGATAATTTAAACCGTTTGTAAGAGAACATCATGATAGTGTAGAAGCAGTTTACTTTACCTTAGTACAAACAGTGAGATGTGCAGGCCTGCACCTCCGCCTCTTGTGACACGCTCTACAGGGGCTGTCTTGGAGCCCAGGGAGGCGCCCCGTATTTTTATCGGAGACGCTCATCTTAAACGTTGCGCCGTGTCGACATTTGCAAGTGAAATTCCCAGAAGGCAATCTGTCCCGCTGTGCTTATCTACTCCCCAGCCTCCCTGGACCAGACTCGGGCCGGGCCGTGGGATTAAGTCCTTGATTGCGGCCTGCGATCCTCCGCTAGGTCTAGCACATTAGGGAGACGGGGGAAAAAAGGCAAAGTAAAAGCGGCAAATTGCTTCCAAGATAAACCCGAATGTGCGAGAGTTTCGGTGAAATCGTTCTTAGTCTGCGTTCATTTGTAAGTCTCAACTTTTTCTTCCTCTTCTCTGAAAAGTTTTCCGCGCGAAAAGTTGTTGAACACGTTTATCTGCCATAATTGTACGAACGTTTTCGGCTGAGCGATGCTCCCATGAAGCTGTCGGAGTAAAACTTGTCGCCAGGAGTGAAGTTAGATATGAAATAATCTTCAAGTAAGTTTGAGAGCGACCTACTTCGAGGCTTGGCGAAGTTTTGTGTTGTACCAGAACGACCTACTGTGTAGGTTTGCCTGTCTATTTAACGGCCCTTTCACAGTAGTGAATGCAAATTTGCAGCTATGTTGTGTCGGATTGTAAACCTATAATCATTTTTTAACTATTGGATCTAGACTTGGGATTTTGTCACGCACAAAATCAAGATTTAAAATCAATATAATTAATCAATATATCTTAAAATACTAAAGATATTTGGTGTTCAGAAGAATGAAAGTGTGTTCGAAATGATAAATATGTACTGACAAGTCAACAATAAATACTTTATTTTTCTTCAAAAATCCCCCCCCCCCCCTTTTTTTTTACTCTTCATTACTGTTGCTATTTGGATTTATTTAAGGAATTTTCTTGAACATTGTATGATAAGGAAAAAAATGATATGCAGTTGTCGTATTCAGGTTCTCCAAAGTTTCTTTCTGTTACGTATACAAGAAGCTGTAACGTTTTATTTCAAGATGTCCCAAGAACTATTTTATACCGCTACTAGGTCTATTGGGCCGTGTCATACGAGGGATTCAATATCGTGCATCGGCTTCAAGCAACTAAATTCAATTACATGAGGCGGCAGCGGTGGTGTAGTGGTTAGACTACTCGCCTCCCAGCTCGGCAAAAAGGGTTCTATTCTTGGCGGGCTCAACCCTGGATTTTCGCATGTGGTAATAGTTCCAGAGGTTTTCTCGGTTATATCCCGTTCCCCCTACCTTGCATTCCTGCGCTGCTCCACACTCACCTCACTTCACCCTGATCGGCTCTCAAGACCTCGATGTTAAGAGCGTAGTATTTGGACGTGGGTCGTCCCCAGAAGCTGCAGGCGATCTCTAGACGGCCTCATTCTTCGTAGACAAGAGACAGGCGAGGGTGCCCGCACGTTGCAGGTATTTGGGTGTGATAACCG
The DNA here is from genome assembly GCA_029891345.1 of Dryococelus australis. NCBI lineage: Eukaryota > Metazoa > Arthropoda > Insecta > Phasmatodea > Phasmatidae > Dryococelus > Dryococelus australis. The sequence goes on along the minus strand of CM057002.1, from coordinate 95,303,176 downwards.
TCACACACTACAAGGTAGCCTGCCTATAAATGCAAATCTTATGAGTTTTATCCGCTAAGTGACAAATAAGTTTTCCCTTGGAATATGAACATTTTCCACCACGCGGAAAAATTTAAATGCATATAAAAATTGAAAAATACAAACCTGCTAATTGTGCGACAGTTAATGTGTTGATATCTGAAGAGTCTTAGTACCTATTATGTTGACTGTTCGGATTTAATAGCATGTATCGCGCTAGTTGGATGTACGTGATTCCGGAATGACCCCAACTGCCATACAAACGTGTAGTCAGGGTCGTGCTCAGTGGAGGTGGCGGCGGAATGTAACAGCCGAAGGGGGGGGGGGGGGACGTGATGGTAAACTGACAAGAGGTACCTATTTGCAAGTGTTTACCATTCTTTTATATATAAACACGTCGTTTGGCAATATATGTAATCCATAAATGTATACAGTTTGTGTATATATAAGTATATATTTACTTATATATATTGTATATACACACACATGATGAAAACTTTATACTAATTAGAATCACCAACTTTGGAATTATAAGGCTCGCTCTACTATGCAGTTTCCGAAAGGACGTGTCAAGAATCATAGAGGTGCTATAAAACAACCAGCAGTCAGAAATTTAAGATGTCAAAGAGAAGAATTATTGCGATGGTCTTATGATTCAACTTACAAAATGTGAGTAAACTTGAGATCTGGGGAAACATGGTGTATGTCTTAACGATAAGTAAAAGCAGATACTTGCGGATGGCGGATTGTGACATTTTGACGAGCCAACGACCAACAATAAAATAAAGTTTACTTCCTATTGAATAGCCCAAAGATGTATTATAAAAATGAGTGGAATGTCAAGCGGACACAATATGTGTAAAACGTTAAAGCCCCGACGTTGGGATAGACAGTTATATCTGTAATGAAGTGTGTTAGGAAACTGATTAACTTTATACAAAATTATATATATATATATATATATAGAACGAGTATAACTCAATGAATATAAATACGTATAGTCAAAATTAGATAGTGTGCATGTGGAAATCAGCACAAATAATAGCTAGCAACATGTACCACTTCTTCCCCATGTCATGATAAGGAAAATTGATTAATATACATAGACTATTATAGATGGTAGAAAAATAAATACTTACTACGAACATAATACAAGGAAACGCTTTGAAGATAGCTTAGGAAAATATAATTAAAGAAATAATGGAAAATCCCCTTTTCTACTCCCATGCAACATCTTTAGACCCTTTTTAACAGGAGACATCTAATATTTAAAGATACTGCTGTCAGTTGTCAAAGAAAAATTAGTTCTATAAAAAAATAATAATCTATGACAAAATAAACAATTTATTTCCCTAAAATAATCACACAATAGCTCTGATAAATTACCGAAACATATAATTTGACTACTAAGATTAACTGAAGAATATTGTTATGTGGGCAACCAGGCTCAGTTCATCAGTAGAGCTTAAGAGTCAAAGGAGTTCATGATAATGTAATACCACACACTCGGACCACTGGACTTGCCATATTATTACATTCTACATATAACTTCATAGCAATGTGTTGAATGATTCAATAGTAAAGAAAAACCTTACTTGAAGAGTTCTGTAGATATTAAAGCACATTAGCTGGTATGCCAAACTGCCTCAGAACACCAACCGGGAAATACGTAATGAATAATCCTCCTGCAGTTAGATATTCTCCTGTGTGTTTAGCACCGATACTTAATACTGCTCAGCTTCAATACTGAAACATTCATAAACTTCATTTAACATCAGACACATTAGTCATACTTCTACATGGAGGCCATTTGTTCCTTTTTTAGAATCTTTTAATAGAACATAAAATTTCCAGTCAAGTCCTTCCTAACAAACAAAAACACATCTGCCTTGTCACATTCCAAAACCACTTAATTTGTTTTCTGCTGAGCACACTTTCATACATCTCTTGCCAATGAGAAACAGATAACACACCATTTAAACATTAATTTCCATCATTGCATTTTATGCAGGTAAACGGTCAATCTAGTAGAGTGTGAATAAAAGTTTCAGTACTGTTTTTACATAGTTAAAATTGACTGATTTAAATAAACTACAACATGGGAAAATACCTGTTAGTGAATGTGACATGTAAAAGAATTTAGATTAAGTCATTCAAATGAAGTTAACATATGTTCACAATATTTAAATAACCATAAATGGTGTGTGTAGAAATTTAGAAATAATAAAATGTTATGTGGAGACTCCCTGTAAGGAAATTCCTAATAGAAAATATAAAACATTAAAATGATCTATAATTTGTTGAAAAGGCCGGGGGGGGGGGTTAATGTACACTCGCCTTCGACAGTTGTTATGCTGTGTAGGGTCCTCTGTCCACTAAGTAAACATACTCACCGGTCAACTGTTTAAAAATGACAATTTTTAATATAATACGTAAATGTATAGTAATATATTTTATTTGCTGTCGTGTTATACTTGTTATATGCCAATTGGTGATCCAATGAATTATGTTTATTTGTATTATATCTCTGTGACATAGTATAGTTTCATTTCAAATTGAACCACATGTTCAGGCAGTCTGGCAGAAGAAAGAATCGGGCATGGTCTGTAGGAAAGGACTATTCCTGCATTCGCTTAGTACAATTTTGGAAAAGTAGGAAAAACTGAAATCGTGTTGGCTGGACCAAGGAGGATGTCATGCTGGAATATACATCTTCCTTTAGCCGGACTGGTAATCTAACCCGGTTCCTTTGGAATCAAGCCAGTATATTACCAGTGCCCGATATCTCCCGCTGTGTGTTCAAATTTAAGCATATGAGTTAAAGGGCATATTTTTGAGTTACATTTCAACATTGTTCACGCTGGTAAATGAGGATAATCGTTTGGAAAGAAATTGACAGGGGAAATATGCTCGTAGTTACACAATAATGATTCTAAATGAGTGTTCGAAGATGTGATAATGATGTTTAGCAGGGACATTTTTATTTATGTATGGTCATAACATTTCGGCACAGGATTCAACGTCTGTCAAATTCCGGCCTCTTATTTTTTTCTTAAGCCACCGGTAGAGCAATGTATTTCCCATTGCCTCAATTCACATCGAGTGTAGTATTTTTGAGACACATGTTGATTAAGTCACTCCGGTAATTTGGCTGTTCAAGAATCAATAGCAGGCTATAAAACTCCGCTTATGTTCTGTAGCTCGCGTATGTGGTGTGTGACCATGTTACGTTACTTTTTGCGGGTAATTTCCAGTCATCTGAAGAAGGTTTTCTTGTGCAAGGTCGGCAAACGTAAAGCATGTTTATCTTATAAATTCCGTCAAGTACCTACAGTTTTCACGTTATTGTGTCAACATGTGTATATTGTTTCTAGTATTTTTGTGAAAAAGAAACTAATTAATGAAGGAATGCTATACAGGAATAAACATGGGGTGCGGAAATAGAGAAACGTGGCTGTTTACCTGGCAACGACAGGTGTAAAATACTTAGGACGTAGTACACGTCAAGTAAATCCGACATCGCGTTGTGTAGCGTATTTTGTAGGAGCGCAGCACTGCTCTGCGGTAGATGGTCGAACTGCTAGCACGCAAGAAGCGTCAGCTACGGGCCGTTCTCTCTTTCTGTTACTCGCCTCCTCCTTTTCTTTTTGGTTCTCCTTTGCCTTGCCCGACCCGTCTCATAAAATACTCCTTCCCACACACACTACCGTCTTACTTCGCCGATGATCTACATACGGGCTTCTGAGGTGACGCAATTAAAGCAAGAAATGAAAGTGAAAGCCGCAAAAAGATGGCAGATTACTTAAGTAAGTACTCGTTTCAGAACTAAACATGACGCAAGGACTCGCCGAAAAAGTTAGCCGGCGACCATCTTCTAGGGTCAGGCTTGTGTCCCCGCACTCTTAGTTTATAAATTTTATTTTTAAACAAATTTCGCCCGCAAATCGAACAAGAATAACAGAACGCGATTTATTGTTTTTGTTTAAAAACGTAATATTTATCTTTTTAAAATATGTACGCTTCCTTGCGATACTTCGACCAGAGTATCGCAGTACAGAAATCCACAAATGTATTTAAAGTAGAAGAGAAGTGGCGCCAGGATATATACACCGAGCCAAAATGACGTATGGGCGTATACATATTCCCTGGTTACCTGCACGAGGCTTTGGAACGAACATTGCGTTTAAATTGGCCACTGTACGCTGCGAAACATCCCTATTGGCTTGGCTGTCAGCTGACGAGATGGTTACCAGGCGCTGATTGGCAAACCACTGGAGTTCGCAGAACATGCGGTTACGCTCTTAGACTTATATGAGCCCGATCTTTTTTTCCCCACGTTCGAGGCACAGCGATAGGGGCGACAATAGCACGGGCCGCCAGCGCACCATCGTCCATACACGCAAGGCGCTGAACCGACGTACAGAGCTGCCGTCGTTACACTTCCATGTGCAAATGAGATTTGTAACAGTGCGATTTTACTACACGCGATTTAAGCGCATGGATTAAAATTTTTACTTTTCTCCTACCTGTTAGGAAACTGCGCAGGCAAGTTCTAGCAATGCCATTATTTTTTAACCATTTTTCACGAATTGTTTTCGTTTAAAATACTCGCGCAATCGCAAAAACAAATGTACGGGCGTGGATAATTAGTTTTTACCTTTTCTGGTTACAAGTCGTATATCAAGGATACTTAGGTCTATTTGCCAAGATAATTGTGAAAGCGCAGGCCATGAATTTACAGAAAATATGTCTGGACTACTTACAAACGCTTAATGTTCCCGTCTAGCTGGCTCTTGAACTTCGTCGAACTGTGTCTGTGTGTGTGTGTAATACACGTTTGTCAACGGAAATATTAAACGTACGTTCAATGTGCTGATATTCTAAAAGAACACCCACTTCAGACGAGGGCTGTTGAGTGTTTTCAAGATGTCGAGCATATTGTAACCACCATTTCGGTGTAACTCAACATAACTAGAAACTGTTTTTCCAAAGCGCTGTATCTTAAAATTTACGCTTCAGATACGTTCAAACCTACCCAAGGACCCTGCATTGAGCCTTCCTAAAGTCTGTTCACGATAAAGTGAGCACTTTTGAGGCCCTAGTTACTTTTTCCTTTCAGCTGTTATTTGTTATCATTTAACAGCCTTTCTAAATAAATATTGTCATGTAATTAATAAACTCCGTGTGTATATTCCACCGGACTCGGAAGTTAACGTGTAAGGCTAAAATAAAATATATTTCTTGACTATTATTCCAAATGAGAGGGCTTTCAAAACTGCTCACTTTACCGCGAATAGCCTATAGAGACTTTTCACCCATAAAATAATAGGTTCACCGCTGAAAGTCCCATAGGTACACGCAGTGTGATGAGAAACTGCACGCCAGTTTAGAGCCTCGCCCTTAGCGACGATGGCGTACTTGATGTGCGTGGCATTGTCATCCTTATCGCTGCCGCGTATTTCGGTCTCAACGGCAGAAAAATCTGTAGGTAGGCAGAATCTTTGGTCGAACTGTTGGGAGGCGGTCCGGGTTACATGCACCATTTAGTTCGCCAGTATGTGGAAGGCGCCGCTGAGGACCGGGCCGTGGGAAGACGCTCACGTGTCCGTCACACGTGGCGCTCACATCGCGCCGACAAAGCAGAGTTGTTCTGGAGAGATTGTTCCGACGTGCGGCTGGAGTACATGCTTCCAATTACTCACGTTCCTTCCCAGTAGGGCCTTGCCTAGAGGCACGAGACGCTGTAAGGCGGCGGGTGAGCGAGTAAAGAGGTTTGGGAAGCTCTTCGAGGTGAAGCGAGGTGAGGATGGAGCAGTGCCGGAGTACAAGGCCGGGGGAAATGGGAGAACCCCGAGAAAACCCGCCGACCAGCGGCATCATCCGTCATGAATCCCACGTGCGACAATATGGAGGCAATCTCGCCAGGAAACAAACCCGGTTCGCCGTGGTGGGAGGCGAATAGTCTGACCACTACACCACCGTGGCCCCCCATCAACTTTAAAATACACGTATTCACCAATGATCGTAAATTAGCCATGGAAGTGGCCGCCCGCATACGTATGCACTGCATTCACGACGCCGGCGATCCGCAGGCTCTCATGATGTCAATGCTGATTTTCATTGACGTGTATCTTTCATGGGCGTGTATCTACACAAAGTGATGCAAAGTGTTGATAGTTATAAAGCACAGTTCTGTTTATCAGTCATGTAAGGAACTAATTCTTCTATAGTCCATTCACGGTAAACCGAGCACTTTTGAAAGACTGCTTATTATCTACTTGTATGTACGTTGTTTATTCTTCGGCCTTATGTAAAATTAACATTGTCATGGCCTCATCACTTTATTAATGCGTCGGTCAACTGAAACTGTGGAATTATTAGAAAAGTAAATATAATACAAATGTGTTCATTTTCACACTTCAATGCATCGACAAAAAAACATAAAGCGAAAGAAATAATTTAAATTATTACAAATGGTTTCATAACACTTTTTATTCGGCGTTTATATATAGGACTACTTTACCTCCATCGTTACCAACTTTGCTGGGCGCATATCACTCAGTGCGTCCATTAAAATATACGCCGGTATAGGGGCAGTGATTTTTTTCTAAGGTTGATTTCAAAAGTGTTCACTTTATCGCGAACAGCTTTAATTTGTTGTATTTCCGCCTTCCGATTACATTTATGATTCGCCGCTGCCATGACCCCAGCAGAATGTGTGTAGGTAGGGTCATCGACAGCGATGTCATTAAAGACGTAGCAAATTGCTCACAGAAACAGGAACAGGGAGGGAATCGGCCGTGGCCTTTCTTGAGGACACATCCCGGCATTCGCCTGCAGAGTGATCTCAGGAAACCAAAGGAAAGAGAAATTAGCACTTTCAGACCGGGTTTCAAACACTTGTCCTCCCGATTAACTACTTATCCACGTTGCTCGGTCTCAGAAATATGTGCGCTGCCAAAAATATTATTATTGTGGCGAAGTTATAGTCTAGGCACTTCGTAAATGTGTCTTAATGACTGTATGAAGAGATATTCTTTATCGACATTCGTCAACAAGGTCGCTGACGTACTAGCTTGGTACCACGAGGTACTGGGTTGGAATCCTGACTAAGCCAGGGAAGGAAAGGAAGAAGAGCTGTGCCTTTTTCAGACATAAGTTTAATTCACATAATAAATAAGAAGTAGCTCTGCGACTAGCTACAGAATAATTATTTCACCCCCATACGAACTGCGACCTTGCAGCTTTCCACTATCTGGAAAACCTGGGAAATCGCTGGAACTTCTGATAGTCTGGAAAGATCATAAAACCTTCAGTAATTGGCAAGAGAATCTAAGTAATTTTGTTTCACTTTGTTGAGAGGAGCTGTTATCCGTAGACTGGAAAAAGAATTAAATTAATTTTAAAGAAGGTCTTTAGAATTAGAAAAAAATATTCCTGCTTTCACGAGAAACCATTGCGCCTTTACGGGGATGTCTATGATGCAGTCAGACTGTAATGAACTTTAATTTAACATATGGGTGTTGCCAACATTTCATTCTGGTAGAGTTTTAGGGAAGGATTAATATTTAGATAACATTGGTTAGATGTAATCAAATTTATTACATTTGTACTTTCCACGCCTTTCGCTTGTTTGGCGTATTTTATGGTCGTTTTATTTTCTTTACGATCATTTCTACATAGCGTATTTTCTTTCACTTGAAAGGAGTGTAGAAAGTCCTCTAATGTTCAAATATTGTCCCCTGTGTAAGACAAAATGAGTACAAATTTAAATGTGAAATTCAGAAGTGTGTCAGTAGGGACCAAAATAATAATATTTAAATCCGGGACCGACGTCCTCAAATGCAGTTTACCGTCAGAACGTGGCTAGGCAACTAGCATCACGTAGAGGTCTTGTAAGTTGCATATGCACCAGGCGCCAGTACCTTTCACAACGTCTACAGCGTAGATACGTACACAGTCTAAATTGCTCGATGTTACCTTTGATATGGGCGTACCTGTTATCTTATTGCCTGCGCGAGGCTCTGGAACGTGCCTTGCATCTGGTTGACTGCCGCATGCTGTGGAAAAGGTTTCTTCACACTTTTTAAATCAAACCTTTGAAAAAATACGCAATGGAAGACGTTGTTTGGTTGCTTTCTAGATATGTCTGTTATCTCAAGCATGTCATACGTGTGTTAAACATAAAATACCTTATTTTTAGTTAAATTGAACTTTCATTTATAGGTCTACTTTATCTATAAATTAGAATATTTTATTTGCATCTAATATCAGAAAATATATTGGTAAAATAGGTGAATTACTCTTAACACTGCAAGAGTACAAGTTATGTGGTCTGGAGCAGTCTTTCGTGCTTCCTATCTGTAATGATGATCTCCGCTGTGTTTACGAGGCAGGTATTACTGCTGTTCCACCTGTGAGAGCTGCAAACACCGTCACTTTTAAAGGGCGTTCATGGTAAAGTAAGCATTTTTTAATGGGTCTTTTAAAAAGTACCTTCCCGTGAACTACACACGTACCTACTACCGTATGCACGCTGGCATGCGAGCTCCATGTTAAATTGGCAGCAAATCAAATGAAGCAGTTCTCGTACTTGCCATATTGTTTAGGCATACGGCTGATCACGTCGGTGTTCCATTGCTTATGCAAATTAGAGTCAGAATTGGCATGTTGGCATGTTTCACATTTCCACTTGAATGCCGCATGAACAACGCCCTAACGACTGCTTGGCAATGTACATTCTACTTGTGATGGAAGAATACAAAATGAGGAGAAAAGTCGTTCGTAATCAGGGATTTTGAAAGTGCTACTTTCCCGTGAACAGCCTTTAATCACTTTCCCATACAGATATTTTGCAATTAGTAGGCGCTGCGTAACGCAATTTCACCACCTTCTGAGCACTGTTCTTATTTATTTGATGTACGTATGTTTATGTTTATATACATAGAGATATTCCATTTTGATTATTGCTTGTGTGTTTGAGAATTCTCATCGTAAATAATCGGAATGATGAGGTAGTTCGTGTCTACGTCCTTTTCGTGTTATTTCAATTTATAAGAAACCATAATTTCGATATCTGTTTGTACACTCTATAATGTTGTGTAAAAATGAGATAAGTGAAGACTGAAGAGTGATTCACTGGAACTCAGTATTGACTCACTGGTTGTTTATGTCTGGGAATTCACTCATGAGTCATTGATGATTTCCTTTGAACTTTAGTAGACCCCACTACTACAAGGAATTAATCCCCTGGTGACTAGTCCATTTGACTGGTTTGTCAGTTGGTTTCAGCTGGTTGACTTTCCGTGACCATTACATTGTTCGCCATCGCTACTTACTGGAGCTTCACGGCGAAAGTGTGCATTTTGTGCGAGTGAAAATTCATTCTTGCCATCCTTCTCCTCTTTTTCAACACCATTTGGTAGTCATGCTTTAACGGCAAGTTCCATGACGTCTCAGATAAAAACAATTAGAGGAATTTAAAAAAAATAAAGATTGTTGAAATATTGCTATTCTGCTGGGTACAAGCCTTGTGTAATATTAACATTGACATGGACTTCATCACTTTAATCACCTATATAATTATAGAAAAACACAAAAATATTTATGAAGATATAGGGGTGAAAGAATCGTTCACACCACAATATTTATTTATTAATTTGGTACATATTTTATAAAAATTATACTCTTTTCAAATTTTCGTTTTCTTCATAAAAAGAATATTAATACAAGCATTTATTACAACTCACCAATTTCACTTGCGCATAGTTTCGTAGGTAAAAATGGAGTTAATTCTGGATATACATAACAACAAACTTATTTACAATGGTAGAAGAGTTTTTATGATTATTGATGAGGAAAATAATCCTTGGTTTAAAGCAAAAGATATTGCTAAAGTATTAGAATATAAAAATCCACAAAAAGCCATAAGAGATAATGTTAATCAAGAAGATCGAACAAGACAACATTTTTTAAAGGTGAACTGCCACTTCATCTTTAGAGACAATGAAAGATTTGCTGTATTTATCAACGAACCTGGCCTATATTCTTAATTTTATTTTTCTTTATGTTATTAAATGTATTAATTTTTTACTCTCCACTAGCGGTGTTTCGCCGCTAATAAACTCTTCATAATTTAATTAATAAGATTTGGGTCCCAACTATTTCTGAAAGAAAAATATTTAAATCAACATAGTTTCACCTAATTTTTTTTACAGTTACAGGGTCTAAAAATTTAGGCCCTGGAATATCAATTAGAAAGTCTGAACCTGTCTTTGAAAGGCGAGTTAGTTGGTAAAGAAAAATCAACAATTTAGCCATGAATTTGGTTTATATTTTATAAAAAATTATATTATTCAATTTTTAGTTTTCTTAATAAAAAATAATATATATAAAACAATATATTTCCCTACATACAAAATGGCCGAATCACTAGAAAAACAACTAGAGAACCTACAACTAGGCGATAACAATGAATCGCTTATATTATTTGATTTAAATAATTTAATTTTCTACAATAAAAAAATTAATGCATTAGACGTTAACAATGAACATTGGTTTAGAGTAAACTATATTGCTGAAGTTTTAGAATATAAAGAAACTGATAAAGCTATAAGAAAACACGTATATGAAGAAGACAGGCTGAAATTCGAAGTTATTGCTACTAACCTCGCCAAAATGGCGGGGTATAAAGGCAATGAAAAAATAATAATCAATGAATCGGGGCTTTATTAATTAATATTATCATCTAAAAAAGAAGAAGCTAAGGAATTTAAACAATGGGTTACAAAAAAGTTCTTCCTTCAATTAGAAAATATGGCTCTTTTAGGTTACAATAAAATCATTGAGTTAAAAGACCAGCAGATAAAAATGATAGAACATAAATCTGAACAACTCGCTTTAGAAAATAAAAAACTTTAGCATTTTAATATGAATATTAAAAATTTTATAAACAAAGTTAAACAGAAAACAAAAAATGGTTATAAATACTTTGCAACATCTAGGCGATATGCCTCAATTAACAATTTTCAGGTTAGTAAAACAGATAATCTAATCACCAGAATTGCAAATTTCAATTCTTCGCACAATGAACAAGGTAAATTTTACATTTGTTTCCATAAGAACGTTTACGATGTAAACAAAACAGAAAAGTTAGTTCACGAATTACTCGACGATTTTCATGATAAAAAGAACAAGGAAATATTCGTTTTGCACTACACATATTTGCTTGAAATGGTAGACTCAGTAATTGAAAACATGAATAAACATTTTGATTACATCAATCAATAATTTAACCAAAAATCATTTTGCAGAAGTGATTACTTTGAAACCAATTATTCCAGAGCCAGTGAATTTAAGTAATGATGACGAACTATCATCTAATTTACAAACAAATATTTAAAGTATTAGATGACTTCATTGCTGAAAACAAATTAAAAATATTGCACAAAAATGTATTAGAAAGATGGGGATTAGGCAACACAGGTAATGCAAAATCTTGGAGTGGAACAAAATAATTATTAAAATGGAAAGATGGTAAAACACCAGTTAATTATAACTTTACACAAATTACAATTACTTATAATTAGTTAAATGTTTTATTAAATATGGTGTTTCAGGCGGTGCGAGTATCCCGCCTGCAAAATATTCAAATTTACACTATATATGTTATATTAATCCATGAATTATGCGAGTTATCAAATCCTAACCATTTGACATACATTTTATCGCCTTTAGTTTTTAAAATTTTTTCCACCAAGTATTCATCAGGATAGTTAGTTTTCATAATTTCGTATTCATAAAAACTACCCATTATTTCTTCTCCTCTTGTATCTTTTAATTTGTAAGTTGGTATATCAAAATTTAAAACTTTACAAATAGTGAACAATTCTGTTGACCAATTAGCAGTATGAACTTTTTCAAAAAATATTTTCAGTTTTCCCACGCAAACAATATCTCCTACTTTATATTTTGGTTTAGTAAACACAAAATTTGTTTTCAATAATTTTTTTATTTACTTCAATTGGTTTCATGCCAATAGTGCTGTGCTTTGTGTTGTTGTAGTCTTTCACTAATTCATACAATATATTTGTCAATTTATGATTGCCATTCAAAGCAAATTTTTTCCACATTATATTTTTTAAAGTTCGATTAAATCTTTCAACAACACTAGCTATTAATTCAGGAAATGAAGAGAAAGGATTTATATTATGCTTTTCCATAAGTTCTTTAAATATTTAATTATAAAATTCTAAGCCATTGTCGTTTTCTAAATTATTTGGTTTTCTTTTCAACAAAATATTTTCTAAAGCATTTGCTACATTTTTTGCTGTTTTATCTTTAATTGGTAAAGCAAATGCAAACTTAGAAAATACATCAATAATTGTCATCGTATATTTAGAGCCTTTATTTATGTGAGATATACCTTTCAAATTTCCAGTATCCATTTCTAAAATATCAATTTGCCACAAATCATAAATGCCATACGAAATAACTTTTCTTCTCGGAAAATTTTTTCACGCAGGTTTATATAATTCATTGATTATTCCTTCTCTCACACTGAGCAATTTTTTTTATGATGTTGATTTTTTAGAATTGCACAACGAGCGTATATTTTTCTGGACTAATCGCCCATTTGTTATATTCTCATTTTTTATATTATTATTTTTAGTGACTTTCTTGCACTTCAAACATCATGAGTTCTCCATTTAATATATATATATATATACATATATATATATAATCTTTATATTTCACGAATATTCCTATTGAAACCACCTCTCCATCAGCATAAAGAGATGTTTAATTTTTTTTAATTTTGAAAGTTGCAGTGATCAATTTTTGTATTACTCTTGAAAACGGTCAACTTATTATCAAACATGAGAATATCCGTAACTATTTTATAAACAGTACAATCCATAAAAATAACTATAGAAAATTTGATCATTATCTAAGTGAAAAACATTAGTCATTTTATTCCACTCTGCATGCAAATAAAATATATGAGATTGGTTTAAATTTTGTAATTTGACATCTAATTCTTTATCGACAGCTTCTTTGCTTTTTTCGACTTTTGTGTTAACGAGTGTGTCGCAGTAACTCAAAACTGATTTGTTTAAATTTTGAAATTCTTTATCGAAATATCTTTTATTGATGACAGCATATTTTCTATCAATAGGATCAGCCATATTATCAATTATACGATGGAAACAAAAACTTTACTTATTTGATCTCGTAAAGCAGAAACAATGGTATTATATTTTGTATCTACATATGTTTTTATTTCAGGAACACTAGTGTTGTATTTTGATTCAACATTGTTTTTAAATGCATAATCAGAAACAATAGTTTTATGTTTTGGATCTGCTTCTTTTTTTAATGTCTGTTTTACATTATTTATTCGTTTTATATAAACAGCAATAGTGTTATTGAATTGTAAATTTACATATTCTTTTAGAGCATAATCAGCAACGATGGTTTGTATTTTGAATCGGCATCTTTTTTTAATGCATAAACTGCTATATATATCTTTTATTTATCGCTTCTTATTTTTTGTCTACAGATTGGCCTATATTAACAATTCTTCGCCCCAGAAAAGAAACATACGATTTTGTAAAACCAAAACAAGTGCTCAATTCGCTTTGTAAAGAAGAAACACTCGTATTGCATTTTGAATCTACATATGTTTTTAAATCTTCAGCAATATTATCAAAGTTTTTATTTAAAGATTCGATTAAGGGTTTCCTAAATATATCTGTCATTTATTAACAGAAATTATATCGCTAAACTTAAATTCTCTGGGAAAAAAAAGGTGTAAAACAATTAAACATAAATGTCCACAGACAACTGAATCAAAATTCAGAATTCTATTATCATTGTAATAAATATTATTGTTTTTTAAATAATTAATTACATTATTAGGAATATTGCCTCCAAATAAGTCAAAACAATAAACATCATTATTTTCTTTAAAATAGTAGACCCAATGAGTACCAGGATTTGTTGAAATATCAAAATTAACCACGGCACACTCATTTTTTAGCATGTTTTTTGTAGTCCATCAATCATTAAAACATTTCTGAAATTTTTAATATTTAATTTTTTTTTAGATATTTTTCAATATCGGTATCTGATGGAGCTGATTTTTTTGGCCGTCCTTTTTTTTTTTTTTTTTTTTTTTACATCTACACCACTTCCAACTTTATTTTCTATTGCTAAATTGTGTCTCTGTTGTTTTTTTCTAATTCTTTATTTTATTTTTGCTAGTTTGTTCAACAGAATGATATATTGAAGTATCTACTCCTGCTAAAGCACCAAGGCCAGTTAAAGCAGCAACTATGGGAGGGATAATTCCTCCATGATGTAAACCATTGCCAGTTAAAGCAGCAACTATGGGAGGGATAATTCCTCCATGATGTAAACCATTGCCAGTTAAAGCAGCAACTATGGGAGGGATAATTCCTCCATGATGTAAACCATTGCCGGTTTTTTCTTTTAATATTTCTTTGAGTATTGACAATGGCGAGGTTAGCAAGAAACCATTGCCTTCTTTTAATTTCTTATTCTTTTGCGCTCAAGTTGATATTTTGCAAAAAAATTTATCTATAACCAAATCTCTTAATTGATCAATGGGTATATCGAAAGTTAAACTTTTTATCTTCATATATATATTCAATAAAACATTTTAATTCCAAAACCTAATTTTCTTTTTGTAAACATTGTTGAAGCAACAGCTGCAGAAGTAATTTTTTCTCCAATTGGAGTATCTTTATTAAACATTATTTCTTTTGCTTCTTTTTGTAAAATTTTATCAGCTTCATGCATAGATTCTAAATCTTTGTGATCTCTGTAAGCAATATCATGAAATTTACAAGATTCATCTAGTTTATTCACTCATGCATCTCCTCTTTCTAAACTTTCATTTAATTTTGTTAAATGGTCCACAATAATTATAACATGGCAAATGCATTTCGGGCAAATTTAAATTGTCTAACCCCCAGTTTATAATGCCTTTGCCATGGTGTTAAGAATTCCAAAATGAGTACGGATAAACATTTAAAACTCTTATTAGATATGGAATTCCTTTCGTGGTATTAACAACAAAGTCAGAAAATTTATTGTTTATCATATTCATAATATTTACTTCCCATTGTAAAAATTGTTATTTTCAGCATTTTCTTCACCGTGAATAACTAATAATCTGTCAATTAATTTTCTAATCTTGTCTATCCAAATATATTCTGTCGGCAAATTATTTAATTTTTTATACCATCTCTAGATCTACGATAATGTGTCAAATTCGCTCTTTCTGGTGTTGTTGGTGCTCTTATATAATTATTATAAATTGTCTTAATTATATTTGCATACTTCCAACGTCTATTCGAATTTATTGGCTTTTTAGGATTGTATTCTTGGTTGATAAAACAATTTCTGTGTCATTTTCATATACATTATCGGTGAATTCACCTTCAAGATCCGATTTTGTTTTTGTTAACAAATTAGAAAGAATGCATATTCTTTGCCATTAACAGATAGTCTATCATTAATTATCTTTACTTCTGTATCTCCAATTTCAAATATATGGTCATCTCCTTGTAAACTATATGGTGTTTTAAAAATAATTTTTTCAGAAAGTTCTTTCCCGGATTTTATAACAGAATCCGAATGTGTCAAATTTTTTATGGGTACAATGCCCATTCGCTCTTCTACATTAGGTAATTTTGGGAATAATTCTCTTTCAAAAGATGTATTTTCTGTCGTTGCTGGATAATCTAAATTTTTTGCAGCGACAGGTACTAGTGAAGTTATTACATTTTTGTTTTCTTCACTTGTTCTACTTTTTGTTTTCTTCACTTACTTGTTCTACTTTTTGTTTTCTTCACTTACTTGTTCTACTTTTTGTTTTCTTCACTTACTGCTTCTACTTTTTGTTTTCTTCACTTGTTCTACTTTTTGTTTTCTTCACTTACTTGTTCTACTTTTTGTTTTCTTCACTTACTGCTTCTACTTTTTGTTTTCTCACTTACTGCTTCTACTTTTTGTTTTCTTCACTTACTGCTTCTACTTTTTGTTTTCTTCACTTACTGCTTCTAATTTTTGTTTTATTCACTTGTTCTACTTTTTGTTTTCTTCACTTACTTGTTCTACTTTTTGTTTTCTTCACTTACTTGTTCTACTTTTTTGCCAATATTTTGTAATTCACAAATTAATGGTAGGTCTTTTTTCTTGCTTTTTTTTTCCTTCATATTCTACCCCATGGTTCTTTTTATAATTTCTATATTTCTCGATGAGCAATTTCACTCAATGAACTACCTCTGAATCCTTCATTTATATTTTAAAAAAATTACTTATGAATGAGTTATAAACGCATTGAGAGTTCTGAGAGACAAACTTTCCCCCCAACTGATCAAACGAGGGGGAATTTGAATATTTACAATAATAAAATCTAGTTTGATATTTCCAGAGGAGATGGCTTTTCTTTTCCAAACAACGCTTACGTTTTGGAATAATATCGCCCACTAAAAAGAGATAAAACTGGAGATGAGCCAAAATACGAAAAATTAGATAATATTGATGTTTGTTCTAATTTTTTTCCATTTCAGTTTTCTAGAGTAGAAACTTCAAAACATGGACACATTATTGAAGCTGTTGATAATCCAGGAATAACTTCAACAATGATGAATATTTTGTTAAGATCACCAGGTGAACAAAATTATTTAGAGTCTACTGCTGTTGATAGTAAATTTCGAGTAAAATCTGTTCGCAGTGATAAAATAAATGAAATAATGTATCCATTAAGATATTTGTTTGGATTTATTCGCGATAATAATGAAGCTTACTGGAAAGGTGGTTATAAAATCACTTTTTTTAGAAATTCATCTGATAACAATTGTATATTTGTTTATGAAACTAAAAAAGCAGATGGTTCGGTTGATAAACGCTATCCTGATCCAGGTAAAATTGTTATTGATTAATTAGAAATTTTGTGGCCTATTGTTGAATACGAATCTAACACAAACAATTGCAATTAAAGAAAAAATATAAAAATCCTAAAATTCATATTGGTTTTAACTATTGGCATTTTTAGAAAATGAACTCCCTATTGGGACAATTGTTTTTAACTTTGATATAAAAGTTGAGTTTAATAATTTGCAATTTGACATGCCTGATTTTGTAATTGTGGGTTTCCAAACTAATGGAATAAATTGCGCCGAGCAATATGTGCATGCTTCAATGTATCATCATTGTAGCGTGAGAAATATTTTTGTTAAAAATGGCAGAAATGAAATTATTCCTAAAGAAAATTGGAATCTAGATATTGAAAATTATGTTTGTCTTAAAATGTTTTTGGCTTTTAATGATTTTAGAAATTTTAGAACAAAATTAGATAATATATACATAAATGATGAACTTTATTATAAGTCAACTACAAACTATCATTTCGATATCAATTATTATTCATTTTAGGGAAGAAGACCATTGTATGTTATTGACTGCCTATACAGAAAAAAGCAGTATTTACAGATAAAACAAATATAAAAATTACAGTAGATTAAAAAAAAAACTGTTGGAGATAATACAATTTGTAATGTTGTTTTAATTAGCCAAACCATTTTTTAAAAATCTAAGTGAAATTTATTCTTTATCTTGTTATTATTTGTATTCATATTTTTTTAATGAAAATCAGTAGAATACTATAGCAGATATTGGCACAACTCAATAATTTAAGGAAAATTCATGCAAATTTCTCACTTTCAAGAAATAATTTTTCAATCTCTTCTGGAAATGCGATTCGTCTCTTCAATTTCACCCCAAAATCATAATAATTTGACCCAAATCTGCGTTCTCAATCAAGCGCACTTTTTTTAAAAACATACTTTGTTCACTCTTTGATCAGTGGTCCATTTTCAGGGTGAATGAGGCTAAATTTTGGTCAAAAAGGGTAAATATTTGCTTAAAATTGGAATAATATCACAAGAAAATATAAAAATTCTTGAAATTTCATCAAAAATATGATGATTTAGCTCGAAAATTAGTATTTACAGAATCACACACAAAGAGTGAACACAAGTTGAAAACTGATTTTGATTTTGATTTGCGCTTTGAAAAATTTGACGGGAATTAGAAATTTGTTTGAATTTAGCCAGAAATTAGTTGGATTTTAATTAAATTTGTCAGTAGCGCCAATATCTGCGAAAGATTTGACGCGGGGATTAGAAATTTGTTTTAGTTTGGCGTGAAATTGGTTGAATTTTAGTTAAATTATTCAGTTGCGCCAAGATCTGCTGAAGTCTTCTACTTACACAACCAAACCGTATAAAAAGGCGTATTAACAAATCGTACAAATATAAATTATTTAGCCTGTGAAACAATAAACCGAAACACAGCTAGGATAGACATGAATAGGAACAAGAAAAATTATACGACTAACAGAATACAGTGATATAGGACACAAATAAAAATAAACTTGTTACGCCGCCCAAAAGTGGCAACGATAGCCGGGGAATGTGTTTCCCTGTAATGTAAAGTTTAAGGCACTTGGTGCATAAGTATGTGGCCAGAAGCACGTCATAGAGAAAGAAAATAATTCTCAGGCGCGTACGCAGTAACAAAGTAATAAGTATTGTGAATGGGTGTCCATGTGAAACTATGTTATTGGACACCTTGAAACCATAGGTTTTACTGTTGTTAAAATACCGGAAATAAACAGATGCAACAGTCTAAGAATAGAGGCAACAAAGGAAATATGGCGTACTGGTTGTCCAAGTTTATTGGGCAGATTGAAACTATAGGTACAATAGTGTTGTGGGGACACAAAGGATGTTATTCGGAACTTACATTGTATTATAGTCCATTCTCGGTTACTTCCAACTTTCTGAAGCCCTACTTAAGTTATGCTTCCAATATATTCCTCCGCCTCACGCAAACAAAGGCTAACCTTGTCTAGAAAATTACGCCAAAAGGATAACGTACCGCACTCGGTGTAGTATTATTATACATATGAAGTATTTATTGCTAACCATTACCATTATTTCTCACTGTTTTCATTAATATTTATTACAAATTAAATACAATTTATAAAGACATATAAATCAAATTTTAATTTAACCGAGAATAATTTACCTTGATGTTATTTTATGTTAACAACGCATGTGATACATAACATAATTAGTAAAATTCAAAACACTGTCCCTCTTCAACCGAATTGAATTCGGTTTGTATATAGATCCCTCTACCTTACAAACGGGTCAAGTATGCCAATGTTCCACGAAGCATATCTCAACTGGAATATGTGCAGTCTGATTTTTTTTAAACTCTTTCAAACCGACATTAATGTATGGTTAGAAGTGTTGGAAATGTGAAAATATTTTATGCGTATTGTGCACAGCACTTGTTTCGTTGTCACAGCCAATTAAGTGTGCGAGAGCCGAGAATGGAGTATGGAGCGGCGCCGGAATGCAAGGGCGGGGGAACAGGAGATCCGCCGACCAGTGGCATAGTCCGGCACGATTACCACGTGAGAAAATCCGGGAGCGTCACCGCAGCCCCTTTGTGTAGACATAGTGTCGGGTTGTGGTAATATGAGCCATCCGTAATGTAATGAAGAGGCACGGTTGTTCTCAGGAAAGTCGGTGGGCATCGAGCCACGCTAAGTATAGCACTGGCCAAGGAAAACCTTCCTGTGCGTTATGTAATGAAGAGGCACGGTTGTTCTCAGGAAAGTCGGTGGGCATCGAGCCACGCTAAGTATAGCACTGGCCAAGGAAAACCTTCCTGTGCGTTATGTAATGAAGAGGCACGGTTGTTCTCAGGAAAGTCGGTGGGCATCGAGCCACGCTAAGTATAGCACTGGCCAAGGAAAACCTTCCTGTGCGTAATGTAACGAAGAGGCACGGTTGTTCTCAAGAAAGTTGGTGGGCATCGAGCCACGCTAAGTATAGCACTGGCCAAGGAAAACCTTCCTGTGCGTAATGTAATGAAGAGGCACGGTTGTTCTCAGGAAAGTCGGTGGTCATCGAGCCACGCTAAGTATAGCACTGGCCAAGGAAAACCTTCCTGTGCGTAATGTAATGAAGAGGCACGGTTGTTCTCAGGAAAGTCGGTGGGCATCGAGCCACGCTAAGTATAGCACTGGCCAAGGAAAACCTTCCTGTGCGTTATGTAATGAAGAGGCACGGTTGTTTTCAGGAAAGTCGGTGGGCATCGAGCCACGCTAAGTATAGCACTGGCCAAGGAAAACCTTCCTGTGCGTTATGTAATGAAGAGGCACGGTTGTTCTCAGGAAAGTCGGTGGGCATCGAGCCACGCTAAGTATAGCACTGGCCAAGGAAAACCTTCCTGTGCGTAATGTAATGAAGAGGCACGGTTGTTCTCAGGAAAGTCGGTGGGCATCGAGCCACGCTAAGTATAGCACTGGCCAAGGAAAACCTTCCTGTGCGTAATGTAATGAAGAGGCACGGTTGTTCTCAGGAAAGTCGGTGGGCATCGAGCCACGCTAAGTATAGCACTGGCCAAGGAAAACCTTCCTGTGCGTAATGTAATGAAGAGGCACGGTTGTTCTCAGGAAAGTCGGTGGGCATCGAGCCACGCTAAGTATAGCACTGGCCAAGGAAAACCTTCCTGTGTGTTATGTTCATTGGGTCAGAATGAGTTAGAATTGATTTCATCCTAAAGAAAGAGTCAGTGTTCTTGCAACTGCTTTCCACGTGATTCAGTCAATTCTGCCATGAGCTTGTCATTGGTTCGCAATACTGAAGAGCCCAGTCACTTGAAGAACTGCAGAGACAATGTTTGATGTTTTATCTGTTAATAAACGAAATTGCAGTTTTTCTCTTCTTTAATTTTTAGTTAAGGTTGGTTAATATACATATTTTTACTTTGCGGCAGCGTAGACTTGAAATCCGAGGACATTATTTTGTTTGTTTTATTTGACCAAGGCAAATTCTAGAGGTCTGCGGGACAATCACAAACCATACGGCGGTATCGTTATCGATACAAGTCAAAATAAATCAGTCTCTGCAATAAATATAATAGACAGTGTATAAACAGCAGTGCATGACTCGAGTATTACTATGGAATCTGCCATTCCACTGGGAGGAAAAAATCTGCGAGTATTAGCATTATTAGTCTGTCTTGTAAAATATTAAACTAAAGAGTTTTGTTTTTTTAGTATTGCGTAAAATATTGAATTTCAGTTGAATCTCTTATAAGTGAATGGCCTAATAAAACTTATAACTAAAGTGGGATTCTGGTCCGTCTCATTTGGTCACTCTACCTGCATATGGGCACAAGTTGGTTGTTGTTCCATAGGACGTTGGTACGTCTGATCCTCCAGGCGATCGTGACTGGAACCGGTCCGCTGGAAGTGCTTCTCCTCCCCCCCCCCCTTCCACGTTCCACTTACTCGTCATCATGTTAATGCTTTTTTTTTTTACCTCTTCTTGTTGCAGGTAAGTTAGCCAGGGAAGGAGCGGAGTGTGTTGGTGGCGTTGCCGTAGCATTCCTCTGCATCCATCGGAACTGTCCGAAGGCGTCAACTAGTTCAAGCAACTTCCGTCAGATGGCACTGACTCCCTCAACGAGACTACCTCGCCTGCTTTGTCCCTAGATCCTTATACACACTGCGGGACCAAGTGAATGCGGTGAGGATCTGGAAACCTTAAAGTTGCAAAGCTGCTGTAACATTGTGGGATTTTCGCTTTCAATTTCAAATATCGTAAAATTTGGAGACTAAGTAAGAGAAAGAATATTTTTCCGGCAAAAAAAGTTAGTCAAATAATTTTGAATATTTTTAAATATGTGTTACATAGGTTAACGTGTCAATTTAAGCAACCTAAGTTAGTGTGATTTTTAATTAAACACTGTTTCCAGAATGGGATAGGAATATCTGCTGACTCGTATTTTACCACGCAGTACGAAAAAATTGTAAAATGTTACTTATTTACACTTTCAAACGGCATTTTAATTTTATTTAGCGTACGTATTTCCTGCGTGATGAAATTAATTTCCTATCCCTACCCTGAACTTCCGAATCTCCTCTAAAGGCCGGGCTACAATTTGCATATACCTAACACATTCACAGTTATAGCGATAAGCTCATACAAAAAATAACACATTAGCACAGTGGCCTGGCTACAATTGATATAACGATAATAATATTAGCTTGTTTATGTTGCTACATTTGTACCAAAGAAATTAGTTCTGTATAGTTGGTGTCAGTTTTTTTTTGTCAGAAATAAATCTTTTAGAGTGATCTGAGACTTTTTAAAATTATAAACTATTTTCATTTCAATGTTTACTATTAACGTTACCTAAAAACGTTACAAAATTCCCGTGGTTGCGATTATCCAGAAATAAACAAAATAAAATATCTGCCCGAGGAATGAAGTCAAAATACTTGACTTCATTCCTCCAAATAGCAAATACTTTGCTATTTGATTCGTAAATAGTCTAAGTTATTTGATAACGTATTACAATTATCTGGGCTTCTGATTGACTGAGTATTGACGCACAGCGATAGTAACAATGAAAGTTAAACCAAATTGTACTCGCCTTGTTACTATAACTGTATTTAAGTAAGTGCTTATCCCAATGCGTGATTGTAGTCACTCTAACTGAAAACAAGCAGTTTAACTATTATGTATATCACTGTGTTGTGTTAGTGATGAGCTTATAGCAATTGTAGCCTGGCCTTTAGTTTTAAGGTAGGTTAAGGGGAAAAAAAGCATTTTTTTTCCATATATTGTACGCAATTTCGAAGTTTTTTGAAATCGAAGATGATGGTTTTTGTGGTGCACTATACTGTATAGGAAATGTGTGATGGGAACTTGAGCCATCACACGCAAACTTGGGGGTTTTAATGACGTTTCGTTCATGTCACCGCCATCCAACATTCCTTGGCCAACTTTGTGTGATCGTAGGATTGTCGTTGTGAAAATGACCTCATGGCGAAGTTGCTATTTTGTAGTTTGTAATTCTGACGTTTGTATTCAAGGACGGAAGGCCCCCGTTTCTCACACGTCATGCTGTCATAATCCGTAACTGAATGTTGCCATGTAAAGAGACAAAATGTTTAAAAGTAAATTTAAAATTCCAATGCGTGGCGTAGTCATAATTTAAATGGCCATACGTCTTAAAATTTAAAATAATGAACAACTTTAAATAGGTATCTCTGAAATCCATGTAGAATTATTGTAGTACCAGTAACAAAATATAATCATGATCGGTACCAAATTTCCATTTATATTAAAATAACACTCATATGTTACAGTTTTAACACACAAAATGCCGAGTATGAAATTTACATATACGTCATCATTTATGAGTGAGAATATAAGATACAAAATCTCAGTTTACGCATGGTCCGTACAAGCCCGCTTCGAAAATGGATGAGCTATTATTAGATACTGGAAATATTGGCGAGCTCGGAGGCCTATAATTAGACTGCGTGATTCTTTTTTGACTCGAGCATCTGTATCTCCCATCGGTAAATTTTGCAATAAACTATGTTGATCTTGCTTTAGTTGGGAGTTTGTCCTTGACCCAGAGCCCTTAGATGCTTGTTGAAAGAACGTAGTTTACTCGTTGAACAAACGTAGCAGTAGGAAAAATAACATAATCGCGAATTTTTCCGACCTCTTTGTGTTATTCATTGACGTGTGTCCCATTGAACCATCGTGAGTCTGTAAGGATTGCATGGTTACAGTAATCCACTCTACCTACATGCAAATAAAACAAAGGCAGTTGCGACAATGGCCGAAGTGACACGAACTCACCGCCTCCTGGTTAGCAGCGGTCACTACCAGAGGCTGACCACGACTGCAATAAGAGGTTGGAACCTGTGATAGCTGTAGACGCCACAATGCCCACGGTATAAAGTGATCGACGTAGATACGAGCCTATGTGTTATAGCTATTGGCTTGTTGGCTTCACTCGCCTCTGTTTCTATGGACATCGCTCATTGTACTTTTAACAACAGATTCAAAAATTAGATAACATTATTGTGTGATTAGTGTGATTATATTCTTGATTTGTCACTAGTTGCTACTGTTCCAGTAACACATAGGACCAGCCCCTTAATAATACAGGCATGACAACACAATAGAATGGATTTGTTTATTTGTGTTTTGAATGCTCCCAAATGGAGACATTCAGGAACAGGGAAGGAATCGTCCAAGGCTTGTACCAAGGAACAATCGCCTGCAGTGATTTCGAAATCACCTCATTACAAGGTAGCTAGCTTAGCTGTAAGATAGAGTTAGCTCCGAGATACATCAGCTTCTGGTGTAAGTTAATCAATATCAACTCTTGCCACATTTTGACACATTCCTTTGTGGAGATGTAATTAATTGCTCCTGGTTAATTGAAGCCTAGTATGACAGAATGTCTAGAGAATATCGTGCTGCTTCTATTCCCTGTTCCTAGCTCCCGTTCACGAGATGTTCGTACAAGAATCCTACATTGTATTAATTTCAAAACATGCGCTTTTGCAGTTACATGATTTTAACTCCCCAGTATAAATTCTGGTGCAAGGAAACCAATCGTTATCCTATACTGTAGTTACCGAAATTATCGGCTATCAATGTCTCTTCTTTCGACAGTGGATTTCAGTCATAAATGTGTTCACTTTGGAACTTCATAAATATTTAGTTAACTGTGCATTTAAGGAAATCATAACTTAACAATACAGCAACACAAAATAGACGTTGCAAAATTTTGGAAAATTAATGTCTCACTAGGTGTTAAATAATTGCGTAATGTATATCATATTATCCTACTAGTCTTGGAACACTCTCATCCCGTGAGTAACCCATAAAAAGTGAATAATATAACAGGTAACATGCAGTATAAAAGCGTTGCGTCTTACACAACTGAAACTGAACAAATACGCCATGTTAGAGGCGATTCGAAAATTAGGTTAAATAATTAATCCAACAAATTTTCCGGTCTCGGTATGTAAGTTGAAACGGGAAAATTTCGTCAACTTATTTGAGAAAAATCTAGTCTTTGAAAAGTATACATTTCATGCACCATATTTCCTGTACATCAGTTTATTTAGGACGCCCTGAAAAACTTGCAATGAATAAAAATTCTGCAAGAAGCAGAAACTCTAATAAAACATAAATATGTTGAACTGAAATGTATCCATCATCAAAATCTATTACAAGAAAGAGGTATTGCTGAATACTCGTATAAAGTATAAGCAACACGATCAAATTATATAAATAAAAATATAAGTAAGTAGTGTTAGCATGTATGTCCTGGATTAAACCGGGGCCCTGCTGCGAGGCTACAGGACCTCTAAAATGATATAGGGACGGGTGTAGTTGGATAGCGTGCGAGAGCGTCTTGTGAAGCGAAGCGGCAAGCTGTCTTCTCCTCTGGCTATTTATTCTGAATGCCTGATTCACCACCACCCTACCCTCCCCACGCAGTAGTGAGCCAGGACGTCCATGCTGCCACTACTTAAGTATTTAAAACTTTTATTAAATACGAGTTATTTATATTTAATTAAGCTCTGTTACTGATGACTGATGACAGGAGAGTGAATTGAGTTTGTAGGGTAAAACTGGCTGCTCACTGGTGAAGCTCGAGTACAGAGGAGACAATGGAGTCTATAGTATACGGCTCACAGAACTCTCTACATTTCCGAAGTCTACAAATTCCTGAAATGGCGTGGCTGTTGCTTTTAATGCTGTGAACTCGCCAGATCGCTTATGACTGCTTAATGATCTGGTTAACATGTTTTCGGACCGATAAGTTAGGTAAAGTCTGTTTATTCCGTCGACTGGCGAGTTTATCTCTACGTCATGGGCTGGGGAATGACGTCTTGCCATGATGCTAGTAAATAATGCAATTTTGCTGGGGCATGTGGGCCGAGTTCAATGGCCATACGGCAGTATATTATCTGTCTACTTTGCTATTATAGAACCAAATGCTGTGAGAAGCTTTCGTTGATGTTATACGTAACCACGTACCACATCTTAGCTTCACTGTCGGTTACTGCAATTATACCACTTGCACTAAGAAATTGTATCACTGCGGCTGGTTATACATTACTTCTGGGTATACATTACTTCTGGTTATACATTACTTCTGGGTATACATCCAAAGTGTAACTAGCACTGACCATAAATTTGATTTTGTAACAAGCACTGTAACTGGCAGTGGTTAAGAAAAGGTTAACGTTGACAGAGAAAAATTAGCTGGGAAGTAACAACAGAACAATTCTGTAATCTGGTTGTAACGTAGCAGCAATCTATCTTGTGTGTTAGCAACAGCATGTTCTGGTAGTTTATTACAGTTATTTTTGTTGCAGGAACAATCCAAATATTGCTGAAGTTATTGTTTTGAAGAAACAATTTGTTATGTCGCTAGAACATACTGCTCAGTTCTAGGAACTGTACGTATAGCGCCATGACTATAACATACACTTCTGTTGCTATTGTGATACCAACAACCCATTCGATTGGTGTCACTTTATTTACAGTTTAGATGGATCGTTGTTACAGCAATTTAGTTCTTACAACTATTTTTTTTTCACGGTGTATGCCACATCACTCTATCTTACATTAACACTCCGTTTTGTGGATTCCAACCCAGAATTTCTGCACTAAGGTCAACTGTATTTAAAGTAAATTGATAAATTTGTGACTACTGCAGGAAGGTATTCCGTGATTTCGCGTTATATTGAGAGAAAAAAACAAGCCTATAGTTAGACTTTACACTCCTCCGTTTTATCGTTTAGGTATCTTTAACTTGTCGGCTACGCCCGTTGTTAAAAAAACAGTCCTTAGTAGACTGCACATTGTACGGTTGCTCCTTTTTTTAAATTGGCTAGGGGAGTTCGTTGATGGGGGGGGGGGGGGGGATTATCAAACAAACATTTATCTAGTCACGAAAGCAATGGGTTCGAACAAGTATTTAAACTTGTATCCTTTCCAAATAATGTCCCTAATTTTAGGTGTCACTAATTTGTATTTTTGGCGACAGTCCAAACTTGAAACTTTGTACCTTTCTTTCTCTTATATTTTTGAATGATCATAAATTTCACAGATCATTCACTTTGAATAAGGAGAACAAATTACCCTGCATTTTCCAGAAAGAAGGGTAAAGTTGCAGGGGTGGAAAGTCACACATGCGTGGTTCAACCTATGACTAGCCATGTAAAAAAAAAAAAAAAAAAAAGTAGAGATTGATAGGTACTTGTGATTGAATTCTGCTTGGTCAATTTAAAAAAAAACGACCGGGAATGAACAAACCACTAGTTGTGTAATATTTATACAACTTTGTAATCTAGCATGCTAGTAAAAATACTCTAATAATCTTTAAAAAACCGCAGATGAAGTCAACAGTCAGCGATTACGTAGACCTAAAGGCCTACGCATAGTTAATCACGTCTTTGTCAGAACCTTTTTGTTTATGTGCTGATAAAGAAAATTACGTTTTAACTTTTTTTGGGAATCTTGGGGTAACCATTAACAATTGATAAAGACAACCAAGTAAATTTCCAGGGTTTAGTCAACTTTTCGAATTAATTTGCAGAGGTAAGTTTGTTCCTCCTATCCATGCATACAGTACAGACGGATGAAACTATGTTTCTGTAAAGGTGCTTTAATTTGCAGTATAACTGTCGTAGTAAAAAACATTAAGTTCCCTCAAAGGGTTTACCTATGACTTTGTGGTTTAAAAAATGCATTAATTACCGAGGCTTTGTTTCCACTGCTTGTGTTATTGCATAAGTTTAAAATTTGGGATGTTTAAGTTATATCTTATTTCGTTTTGTGAAGTGGCTACCACTTGATGGTTCATGTTAGCGTATTTTATTTTCTCAGTATAAATAAGATAATGTGGGGCCGTGGGGACCACAGGGACAACGACAAAACATCAAATTAAAAAAAAAAGTACACATTACCTGCAAAATTCCCCCAATACTTTGTAAATATCGCCTCCGTAGCAAAGAGTATTCCCGAGAAGGTGACTATCGTTTTCTTGCTTACTTACTTCCTTCTTAATTGGTTAGCAGTACTCTCAGTTCGTTTGCGCTTCGTTTAGTTCTATTATATTATTTCAATTTTTTTTTTTTGGCTCCGAGTCCATCAGTTGTGTCACATTATACAAGAAGGATCCATGTGTGAAGTTTAGCATGCCAACAAGCGTATATACTTGTGGTCTAGGTTTCGACACGTTTACAGTTTGGTCCGATTAGGTACAAATACTATGTTGACAAATCATTTGGATGTGGATGAGGAATCTGAATACATAGTTTTTCGAGGATGAATTATTAAAGAGCTTTTCTTGAATAAATTTGTGTTGATGATTGTGTTGTTTAGCAAGTTCACGCCCAAACAAGACACATTAATTTTCTTTTCTAAAATAAAATATTTGGTTGGAGGTTCTTGGACCAAATTCGGTGGAGCTCAGCTTAAGGGTTCGTCTGGTGGTGATACGCTGAGAAAAATAAATACAATTGTAAAAAATAAATCTTTCAATCTGTGAACTTCATACACTGTCGATATATGGCCGGCAATCGTATGGTTTGTTGGTAATATTTAAGTATAGACATAGGCAGTAATGCTAGCAAACCTGTCTGATGTGGTATCGTCGGTGATTGCACCTGCAAGAGTACAAATAGTTCCTTCAGTTTCTGATGTATAAAAAATAGTTCCTTGAGCAGAAAAAATGCAATAATATAAATACAATATTCCCGCAATAAAAAACAGGACGCTGATAAACTAGCAGGGTATCCTGGTGTTGGTTATTACCGTAAAGAAACTTGATGTTAGAACTGTTCTGATGTTACTTCCCTGTTCATTTGATCCCCCAGCATATTCGTCTGTAAAACGTAGGATTTCTCCATGTTTGACGCTGACCGCAGTTGTGCACACCTGGCTGTCGTCGAAGAAGCTGACGACGGAGGTGTTCCCTCTGCCACGGCGTGAACCCTCGACCTCTGCGGAGTGCTGGCTGCAGCTTATCTCGGTATTTACAGCGGGAATAACACGCCGGCGGCGACCGAACACGTCTTCGTGACCGGGCCACCACGTCGCCGCCGCACCGTCGTGAGTTTCGGCCGTAAAAACCCCGCGCTGCGCCTCGCGATAGCGGCCCCCGTCTCTCAGGGTTACATTAGGACGACAGCCACCCATCGAGTGGCACAGCCTGTGGTTTCCCTCCCCGAAGTGATCAAATTAAAAGGAATGCGCTATTAAAGGCTGTTTCCTCGGCCGTCGATAAGCAGCAAGGCGCGAGCGAGCGGAGACTTCAATGTGCGGGAGAAATGTAACCTCCACTTCCCGCGCCCCTTACGACGTTATCCGACTTTCCAGGATTTCTACCCACGAAAAGATGCTCGTGTTTTTTTTTTATTTCCTTCTGGAACCTTGAGCACAGCTCATAGTCGACTGAGCGGCTGTAATAGCCCACTGAATTCCACCACATTCTTGTTTTCTGTCTCTCTCGCAGGCACCCGCGACTCTTGCCTGTCGTTTGATACTACCGACGGATGGCCGTGGCTTGTCGAAGGCATTAGGTAGTCCCTTCGCATTCTTTGACTGCTGGGAAGGGTGAGGCATTTCGCTTCTCTTACCGTCGTCACTGGCCGTTCCGTGGATGTCGTTTGGTTTTGGTAGAAAGTATGTCGGCAGCAAGGAGTGTCCCCTATAATTTAAACTTCGCTCAGTTTATTTGTCCATGTTAGTGCTTGAATGTTCGTTAAGAATGTATCTACGATTATACATATTTGAACTGAGAAAATACCTGACAGAGTTCAGTGGTCAAGAAGGATTTCTCCTGTAAAGATCAGCGCAGCGCGCTAAAAATTCTTAGTCAGTCAAAATGTATTATTTTGAACTTTCGTATCACGCTATCGTAGAGATCGCTGTAGTCTCACAACTCAAGTCTACGCCGGCAATGGTAGTACGCTCTGTACGTCAAGAGATGAGTCATGCGTGTGACAATTTGTGTGGTTTGGTATAAATATTCGTATTCGGTAATGCGAACACTCAAGACATTTCCTCACATTGAAACATCTGTTATCATATTTTACTATAAAATAAAGCTCTGCAAGAATTTTGAAGTTATACATAAAATATTTTGTTAGTTGCTTGAGTTAAAATAATATCATTTCAATATAAACATAATCGCATGCGCGCATTCCGCAACTTTTGAGTTTTCTCCGCTATAAGCTAAGTACTGGTGAAATATAGTTTCTGAACTGTGTAAATTGTAAAATTAATAGTGCAATATATCGAAACGTTTAAAGTGTTTATAGCTTTAAGTGAATCCTAAACATATCTGGGGGCACAGTGGCTGAGTGGTTAGCCTGCTCGCCTCCCACCAAGGCGATCCAGGTTCATTCCCGGCCGGGTCACTTCGGATTTTCGCATGTAGGAATCGGGCCTGGCGATGCCGTTGGTTTGCGGGTTTTCTCAGGGATCTCCCGTTCGCCCCGCCCTTTCTTTCCAGCGATGCTCCATAATCACCACAATCACACTTATCGGCTCTCAAGACCTCGATTTTAGGAGCCGCCGAAATCTCACTCTCACTCACTCTCACTCACTAGACAAATCTTTAGCACCGGTTAAATAATTATAAACGGATATACAGTATATTATTTCCTGTCTGTATGCCCTCCATTATTAAACATACAAATTATTGTGGGGAATTCATGACAGACAATTGTCATTGTTATGAAGATTTTATAAGATACCAGAAAGAGTGCCATCCATATGTACTATTAAAAGTATCGAACGCATCATACATATATTCGCGGTCGTCATTGCATTACTGATGGCGATGTGTAGTTACTTTTCCCACATTTCGCATGGGAGAAATTGGAATAAATGAGTCAAAATGTCCAGCGTTAATATTTTTATTTAACAAGTTGATAAACACCACGGCAACGTGTTTATATTAGCGTGTGTTCATGTATGTGCATATATACGTGTATGTAAGTAGTAAGGGGGCGGAATTAATTTTTAATCCGATCTTAATCCAACCACAAATGTTTTAATCTTAATCCTAATCCAATTTAATCGGATGAAAATGTGATCAAAGAAATTTGATCAAAGTTTTTCGATCAAACTTGTTTGATCAATTTTCTTTTATGAAATTTTGTGTGCATAGTTTGGTGCAAAGGTGCGCTAAGGCACTTTATTAGTTATTTTTATTTCTGGATGGGAAGCGGCATGGTACGGTTTCCCCCGCGGAGCACTGGCGTTGTACTGAGGTGGGGCTGTGTTGGGGAAGGGTTATATAGGTATTGTGTATTATTAATTTTTGGAGAGTGGCATGGTAGGTGTTGACCCTCGGAGCTCTAATGTACTGAGGTGTGCCTGTGTTGGGGAAGGGGCGTGTGTGTGTGTATATATATATATATATATATATATATATATATATATATATATATATATATATATATATATATATATACACACACACACACACAGGTATTGTGTAACATATTAATTTTTAGAGTATTTAATCTGACAGGCAACTGAAGGCTAAGTCATGTCTGCTTGGACCGGCCTCTGACAGGCGACAGAGGTTATGGCGTATTGAATAAAATTATTATTATTAAATACGTAATGAATGAAACGAAAAGAGACGTGAATACGATTTCCTGTGTGCTAGTTATAAAATTTACGCGAAGGACTCATCGAATTGCAAATCCAAATTTCAAACGTATCCCAGCTATCCTGGTTTTATTAAAAAATAAAGAAATCAAGTAACGAGTTATAGCTATCAATATATAAATTACGCGTAGGAATAAATGAAATGGTACAATCAGCTTTCCCAAAACACGTCTGGTCGGCTTGAGGTTAGTGAAGCAATGCCTGATAAGCTGTGTGTCGGGAGCACGACTAGAGACTTCTGTTTCGAGCGCTGGTTGGCAGGCGACTAAGCTGAAATTACGCGAGAAACTCGGAAATGAACGAAAAGATAGGTGAATACGATTTACGTCCAAATACAAAACGACTGTTGCCAAATAAATTAAAACCCCTGATGTTACAGACGAGAGAAATTACGAGGATTTAAAGGTCGCACACAACAAAAGTATAAGGAATGGACCAGAAAATGAACATATTTAAAACATCAGAATGAACGATCACAACTTCCTGGTGGTAACTCACTTAAGGAATTACAGAACCTATTTCCTCATCAAAATAAAAACTGGCTTACCGCCCGCAGCAATCCTGTTAACTTAAATATGGAAGCACATTTATGCAAATGAAGAGGTATCAAATAATTAAATTTTATCCAAAGGAGATAAGGTTTACTCCACATAACGATAGCACGGACAAACAAGTACTGAAAAAAACTTACCCCTTTTTAACACTACTTTCACTTCCCTGATAGAAATAAATATATAATTCACTTTTAACACATTTTCCATCGAAGCATAGGGAGATTCGAATATTTGTCCAGCTCGAGGGATATCTGCCTGCCTGCCTGCCTGCCTGCCTACCTGCCTGCCTGTCTAACTGTCCAACTGCCTCCCTCCCCTTCGTCCGTGAATTTTGGACTCACCCGAAGCGTTTACCTGTTTGCGAAACTATCCTCTACCCTCGAATTTGAGCTTGTCCTGCCTGTCTCCTTCCCCTCTGCTCCCCAAAGCTTGAACTTGCGCCTGGCCATTGACCCATCCAGAAGACTGTTTGTCGTACTCTCCAGGCTAGACGCTGGCTTGCTTGTATTGGTGGCATCGAAGAAAAATTTTTCCCAAGACCCGCTGATAAAATTATTTCCTCAACACTAAGAATTGCATTCAAAATGTCTTTAATACACTAAATTCAATAAAAATATAATCTGGTTTTAAGTAAAATTGTTTAAGTTTAATCTGTTAACTTAAAATAAATGTTAAGTTTTTCCCGTTTTCCAGCTAACTTCAAATAATTTTTAAATTTTACGGAAAGCCAGAAAACTATGAACAGTTTCACTTAAAATATATTTTTCACTCACTCAATTTTAGGAGAGTTAAAGATTTTTAAAAATATAATTTCAAGTACTCAAAGAACACCATTTGAAAACACACATCATTCCAGCTAGGCAATTCATAATTAAAAATTTTCACCATTTGAAAAATTACGTTAAAACTAAATGTCTTTAAATTCAGGGGAATGTAAAACAACACATTTAAAACTTTCAATATGTTAAATATTTGTGTGTAGCAGAGAAAAAATGTGTATTTCACATGTAGAGTTTTATGAAAGCTTCCAAGCGAGATTTTTTTGGCTACATCATTTTTATAGGAAAATATAATATTTTCTCATTGAAAATTAATATTTTTTGTTAAGTAATAATTTGTTCCCAATTTATTTTAAACAATTACTATCACATATTGAAATTTCACTTTTGTGGGAAAAATAAATTTCACTATTGTAAGAAGAAGAATAATACGTGAATGCTGACAGAGTTGAATTTCCTTAAAAAAAACATCCAAAGATGGTTATGTTTGTGTAAAGTATGTGTGTTTTAGCAGCAGACATCAGCGTGTTGGTTCCCCAACAGTAGTAATTTGTTTTATATGTAAAAATATTTTGTTACAAGTAAAAGTTGGTGCTGCAGTAGAGACTCAAGTCAGCTGGAAACATTCTTGCATTTGCAGTTTGTTGATAGGAGCACCTATACCTTATTCTCAAGAGGTATTTTTGTTACCACTTAATATCAATGTTATTGACATATAATTAATATGTTTGCAATTGCACTTACTTATATATACTGTTTATAGACAGAAAAATAAAGACATAAATGTCTACAATTGATTGTATTTGGTAATTGTTCCATTTTGTAATTGTACCTTAATTGCATGTTTTTTAAAATAATTATATATTTCAATTGGAGGATGTAAATCGCTGTAACTGTCGTAATACAATTATTGATTTACGTTTTTAATTAATGCTACCCAATGTGTTCCTTTGTTTTGTTTCGAATCTAAATTAACAATCATACATTCATGGAGATTTGGTTTCTTTGGTAAATTGTCTCTCTCATATACGCACTTCGGCAATAGGGAATATCCCATTTATTTACAAATACGAGAGTATATTTGTTTGTTAATGCACATTTTGGAAGACTATTTGGGACTTTCTGCATTTTTTTCCACATTTGGAGTTTTTTCGTCCTTGCCCAACTTTAAATGGTTTCAAATACATTCCTTTACCCTTTGATTTAACTGCTCTATTAATTGCCGAAACTCCTCCGAGGATCAATCCAAGAGCTGTTAATGCTGGAAATAGAAACGGAATGATTCTTCCTTTCTTTGTTTTTCGTTTTAGTCTTGCGTTTGACATCCATACCTCTTTTCACCTTTGCTCGCATCACTTTATCCACACAAGCTTTTCACCTGTAGATGTAGATGGATTCTTCTTATAGTTGCTGCTTAATCAGCTAGAATTGTATCTGCTATATATCTTTGTTTCAAATTGTTTGTTCGATCATAAACTATGACGTGTTCTTTACAAGCATTATCCAAAGAGTTTATTCCTTGATGGTTCCGTACCAGACATTTTGCAAGTTTAGTACCAGACCCACAATAATTGAAAATTTGTAAAAGCAATTTAAATTGTAATGTATTAATCGATGTATTGAATACTTTGTGCCCTTTTTTGATACTTTTAGAAGGAACCATTATTTTCAACTGAACGTATTAAAAATGTTATGTTAGTATGTTACGTAACGTAATACTGTATAAATGAAGGTTATAAAACGTAATGTACATCTTCCTCTAATTGCAAATATGAAATAAAACGTAATTAACCAGAAACATGGTATTCTTTTACTATCGAATATACTGTACTTTGTATAATAAGTGGTCCTTCTTCATGTGGAAAAACGTGTGTTATTATGTTGCTGTTAAAACATCCAAATGTATATGTGTTTGATAAGACAATACAACAAGAGAAATATCAACAATTAGCTACTATTTTATAACTAATTGAAGGAATGCGATATTTCCCTTATACAAATAAAGAAGGTTTTGTGTCTCCCAATGAAGCATTACCCAATTATGTATTTATTTTTGACGATATTTGGTATGAACTGCAGAGTGAAATACATCAATATTTTAGTTTTGGTCGACATTCAAATGCTGATTGCGTTTATCTATCACAAAGTTACACACCTAATCCAGAACGTAATTTGTGCAATAATGCAAATATGATAATTGTGTTTAAAATGATCAATATGAATCTGCAACATATTTACAATGCTCTTGTTTTAGGCGATATGACATTTACAACGTTTTTTACTATTGGAAAAACAAATACGGTTTTCTGCTGATTATACTAATGCTTCCCCAATATAGAGCAGATATAGGTATGGATTTGGCAGTTTTTTACTTCCCGAGGAAGAATAGTTAGTATTTCAAAGTTTGGACATAACTGTATAAAATACAATCATTACAATAGTTGTTTAACCAAAAATCGCGATGGGAATTGTGATTTCAACGGACATATATTACATTATGTGGGTATGGCTGTGAAAGATAGCGTCGCGGCAAATAAACGTTACGTGGAAGACTTAAACACCATTACGCTAAATGTATTTAAATCACAATCGACCGATATTCAAGACAAATTAATAAAGTTAGTTGCTGGGAATGATAATGTTTATAAAACACGAATGTAATTGCAAACATTTTAACCATTATTAGTAATACTTTACAAAGTAATGAATTTAGAATAGAAGAACGTTTAAATGGATTTAGTAAGGACTTTAATAATATCACAAACATAATTTTACAACACAACTTGCAGATATGCAAGGTAATTTAAGAGTTGTTATTAATGAGGTGGTAAGAGCTACTATTACAAAACAACTTGAAACACTAATGGAAGAAATAACGAAATATATAAGTTATGAATTGATTAATAAAAAAAATTTGGTTTAGATTCGCAAATAGAGCCGAGAAAACAAAATAATGATTTGGAAACATGAATAAATTATTTTATTAATGATTTGAGATTTAAAACTATAGCTAAATTAGATGCTGTTTTAAATAAAGTCTATAAGATTGTAAAAGCGCAAACTATTCGATCTACTGTAGCAAGTAGTCGACCTACTGCAGAAGTTAGAAAAGCACCGACTTAATTCATATACAAATAGTTGGAAGTTAATGTAATATAATCAAAACATATCTGACTCTACTTCGAAATTACATAACAATATATCTGCTGTGAAGGAGAAATATTTAAAAGCTAAGCTAGCCCGAATGGAACAGGATGTTTTACATGAAGAAATATTTAAACCTCTAACGAGTAGAATGGATGTATTACATTCTGTGTTGAATACACCTAATGAAACACCTTTGGAAATGAAATCGGAAGAATAATATTTCAAGAAAAATAAAAAGCAACATCTTTCTCATTTAACACATCGTTATTTAGCTTTAAAACATACTTCGCCTATGGCCGATACAATATTTGGTGTATATCGACATGGAAACTTATGGTTTATGGGAGATTCGGTAATTACATTTTGTCTGACAATAGAATTAAAGTAAGGGATTACATAACTGATGTAAGTGAAGGATTGTTTGAATTAGTATTTAAAAATGTTCCAAATGGATATTTGGACACAGATTTGGATAAATATAAATAACTTGTTCATCATACGAACGCGAATAATCGTTTAGGAAATGAAAACCATTCAAAACTACCTTTAATAAGCGATATTGTTGGAAATGGAATATATAAAGATGAAATTGGCGATCGGTTTTCTTCTGTATATTGGAACAATCCTAATGAATAGGTCGGTAGATTAAAACTTCTCATCGCTTCGAGAGAGTCTAGGAATAATTCACATACAAACGAAATTGTTTCTATTATTTAAGAGTTGAAGGAAGACGACTATATTACCAATGGAGTTTAGTAATATTGCTCAAGAACTTCACGCTCCAGCTAGGATAATGTTTTCCAGAAGACCAGTTATTACTAAAGGCTGAAGTGATATTTTTCAAGCCGATTTGTGTGAAATGGCATTGCTTTCGAAATACAATAAGGGATACAAATATATTTTAACCATAATAGACGTTTATTCAAAATATGGTTGGTGTATACCTTTAAAAATTAAAAGTGGGAAACAGGTCAGCGATGCAGTGAAGAAAGTTTTGCAAGAAAGAACGTCAAATTCACTCCAAATCGACAGAGGATCCGAATTTTTTTCTGTACCATTCCAGAAACTAATGACTGATTATGGTATCAATCACTACTCCACATATTCAGACCTTAAAGCCAGTGTTGTGAAATGATTAAGCAGTAATATACAAGCATTTCACGTTGAAAGGAACCTACAAATGGTGGACTTTTGCCTGAAATACTTCAATTTTATTATTCCAGATATCATAGAACTTGATAGTTTTCTTATATCTGGCTCGTAAAGAGGTTACCGACAATACTTTGATGAAGACCATATATAATAATGTGAAAATATCCGATCAGAGGAAGCAAAAGTTCAAAGTTGGTGAATACATACTAATCTCAAAGCTGAAATCTGTCTTTGAGAAACAGTACACAGTTAATTAATTTTATGAAATATTTAAAATTATTTCAGTTAGACATTCTTATACAACCTCGAAATATACAAAGGACAGCCTATAAAAGGCGGTTTTTACGAACACGAACTACAAAATGTCAGTTCTCCAAATGAGTATCAGTTAATAAAATCATTAAAAGGAAAAAAGATAGGTCTATGGTTCAATTGAAAGGCTTCTCAAAAGCACACGATTCGTGGTTCAAGAATCGGGATCTTAAAATATTGCAATACTATGTTTGTAACATTATTATACTAAATAAAAAAATTGAAACATATTTGATGTGTTTTTTCATTTATTAAACCTATCGATATCAATGGGTTTTGAATGTACAATTATTGTGCAATCAATACACTTTTTGATTGGTGTACAATTTCGTTGGATTAGGGTCTGAGCGGTAATCCATTAAGTGTGTTTCCTTTTAATATTATATTTCGTAGAAAATTGTTTAAGTTAAAAACAATTAGAATATTCCGAGGTCATTTATTTCTTAAGTTAGATTTATTTTCTAGAAAGGAGGTCTTTGTGGGTGGGAGACTGCAAAGTTTTTCCAATCGATGCGTATTACAAAAGAAAGGGATTATTGATCCTGCATTAATGATCAGATTCAAGGTTGAAGAGAGAGGGAAGGACGAGTGAGATAGGAGTAAACCTAGGTCGGTGTTCATTTCGTGCTCTTAACAAGACTTTCATCTAGTTTCCCTCAAACATTCGGAATGGGATTCAACATCCTACACAGAGGGTTGGGTTCTGGTGTTATACTTTCGTTTTTTTCGTAATATTATATTCGCTAATAATAACATTTGAAAAAATTTAATTCCTTTTCTGAAAATTTCATCTAAGATTTTTTTTATAAATTCTTTCGGTTTTTCGTACGCTACGCGATGTGGGAGTTGGTAGGTTTCGGTAGAAGAGGTGTTAAAAATAATTTATCGCGTTAGCAAACGTTATTCGTAATCGATAAATTGCAATTCCGTAAAGAAATTACATATCTACAGCTATTACTTTTTTTAATGTTGCTATTGATGTTGAGGGAGTAATTTTATGTGCTAGAGTTATAAAATTTTATTTCGCTGGAACTAAACATTCACACACTTGAGACGCAAAATGTGAGAATTTTTCAAACATCCCTTACCACAAAGGCTTGGAGGGTGATGACCTGCTCCAGGCTTGGCGAATCATGGGAAAGGGGCGGGGGAATAACTATTCCTCTCACACACCCGGGCAGGGAAGAGCTTCAGGAGAGTCCGAAATTATTGGCCCGATGGGAGGCAGCTAGACAAGACAAGTTCAAATTCGAGGTTAGAGGGTAGTTTCGTAAACAGGTCAATGCTTCCAGTGGGCCCAAAATTCATGGTTCGAGGGGAGGGAGGCAGTTAGGCAGACAGGCATCCCTCGAGCTGGACAAAGACATGCTCTGGGGTAGGGATTTTGATAGAGGCGGTCGGGGGAGAGGGCTCTTTGCGTTGGACAGGGCACAGTTCATTCCAACTGTCCAACACAATTTAAGTTTGAAGACAACCCTCACTCTGCATACATACACACACACCACTGGCCATCACTCTTCCGACTTTACCGATTGGCCAATGTCTGTCGGTCTCCCATGTCACAATCGAGGGATAGGCGATATGCGGACCCGGCCAGCGAACATCGGCCCACGGGCTTCAGCTCTCGTTAAACGTTTTCATAGGATAATATCTGCTCCGGGCTTCACCTATCGTTACATGCGATATTATATACACGTTTTTATATAATCATTTTTCTTTTTATTATCGGGAAAATTTTCGTGTGTTAAGATTGTTATGTAAATTAATATCGATTTCATTGTTTTTCTTCGCCAAGTGTTTGGACTGAAATTGTTCGTAGATTTAATAATTTTTTTAAATATTCTACGTTTCTATAAAGAGTTACGGGATTAAGTCCTTCTTCACACGATCTGAGCCTCCCTATGCTTCCATAGAAAATGTGTTAAAAGTGAATTTTTTATTTATTTTTACCAGGGAAGTGGAAGTACTGTTAAAAATGGGGTAAGTTTGTTTCAGTACTTGTCTGTGCTATCGTTACATGGAATATACCTTTTTTCCTTTGGTTAAATCTTGATATTACTTCGTTTGCGTAAGTGTGCTTCCATCTTTAAGTTAATAGGATTGCTGCGGGCGGTAAGCCAGTTTTTATTTTGATGAGGAAATAGGTTCTGTAATTCCTTAAGTGAGTTACCACCAGGAAGTTGTGATCGTTCATTCTGATGTTTTAAATATGTTCATTTTCTGGTCCATTCCTTATACTTTTGTTGTGTGCGACCTTTAAATCCTCGTAATTTCTCTCGTCTGTAACATCAGTGGTTTTAATTTATTTGGCAACAGTCGTTTTGTATTTGGACGTAAATCGTATTCACCTATCTTTTCGTTCATTTCCGAGTTTCTCGCGTAATTTCAGCTTAGTCGCCTGCCAACCAGCGCTCGAAACAGAAGTCTCTAGTCGTGCTCCCGACACACAGCTTATCAGGCATTGCTTCACTAACCTCAAGCCGACCAGACGTGTTTTGGGAAAGCTGATTGTACCATTTCATTTATTCCTACGCGTAATTTATATATTGATAGCTATAACTCGTTACTTGATTTCTTTATTTTTTAATAAAACCAGGATAGCTGGGATACGTTTGAAATTTGGATTTGCGATTCGATGAGTCCTTTGTGTAAATTATATTACTAGCATACAGGAAATCGTATTCACATCTCTTTTCGTTTCATTCATTACATATTTAACAATAATAATTTCATTCAATACGCCATAACCTCTGTCGCCTGTCAGATGCCAGTCCAAGCAGCTCCCTACCCAAAAATAAAAATAAATTAATAAACTGGCTTAGCACATCTTTGTACCAAACTTTTCCATCAAACAAGTTTGATGGAAAAATTTGATCAAATCTATTTTGTCACATTTTTCATCCATTTAAATCAGATTAATAATTCAGACTAAAAAATTTGATCTGATTAAGATCGGATTAAAAATTAATTGAATCAATTTGATAGTCCTGTTAATCAAATGTGGCATCCCTTTGTATCTGACATATATATATATATATATATATATATATATATATATATATACACACACATGTCAATATAGCACGAAGAGAACTTTACATTCGTGAAAAAAATTTATGAGTAATCTATATACTTTATGAGAGAGTGGTAGCAATATGGGAGCAATATGGGTGACAGTCGAGGCCGCTAACCGGACCAATAGAAAACAACTACAGCGGGACATTATAGTTGTAATACCGTGTGTGTGCCTGCCTCGGTGTGTCGAGGTTGTGATATAGGCTAAAGATAAGGTAGACAGCTTATTCGTTTTCCCCACACGTACTCAACATTGACCTACCTTAAAGCAACACAGTTGTATAAGTCACATGGTAAACAGTGATGAACGCATTTGTTTATATCATAATTTTCAAAAGACAAGCACTTTTATGTGAAAAAGTACATTTGACAACTTGAATTTAGTTTGACTGCATTCCAAATTGTTGAGAATGAGTAAACAAACATGTCACAGCACTTATTTACTAGGCAGTGTTCTTACCTCAAATACAATCCGCACGGCTTTTGCTAGGCGTGTTGTCAGAAAAGCATTGCAATGTTGGGACACGGAGACGTGCGGAGCCAGCGAGAGCTTGAGTGTTTGTGTTGTGCCGCCGCCGCGCTGTGCCGCCCCGGTGGCCGGTTCAATGACTCGGGCATGCAGTCGCTGTGGGTCACCGGGTGGGCGACAACCACCACCGGACTGTCCGGTGTAATTATATTGTCATTTGAGGCGCTGCCAGGCCGCTGCGGTGTCCACGCCCACTGCTCCCGACTCGGAGGCGCCTCCCAGGGGCCCCCGCCCCAGCTCCGTGCGGTCTATCATCTCGCCTCATGTTTTCGTTACGCCACAGATTAGATAAATACACACAGGCGAAATCGCGTGACTATTCCTTCAACATGGGCGTACCCGTTCTCTGATTGGCTGAGCGAGCCTCTGGGAAAGGGCCTTGCGCATGGATTGGCTACTGCATGGTGCAAACAATTCGCTATGAACAGGGCTGCCGGCTGGCAAGTAGGTTACCCAGCGCTGATTGGCGTCCTGATACTTTACTGGCCAACGACGCCATTTCGCCGACGTGTAAGGATGGAGTTCGCGGAATAAAAGGCTATTTCACCTCTGGGTTCTCTACTACTCCCTGGTAAAGGCTGTTCACGATAAAGTGAGCACTTTTTATATCAAGCTTAGAAAAAGTCACTGTCTCTGCCGGCATATATTTTCACGGACGCATTGAGTGACATGCACCCAGTAAAGTTGGTAATGAAGAATGGGAAATATTTCCATATCTTAACGTCAAATAAATAGTGTTAAGTAAACATTTGTGCATACTCTAATTATTTCTTTTCCTCTCTGTTTATTTAATGTGTCAAAGTAGAAGAATGAGCAGATTTATAACATATTTACTTCTTTTAATAATTCCACAGTTTCACTTGACCGACACATGAATAAAGTGATGAGGCCCATGGCAATGTTAATTTTACATAAGGCGGGAGAACACACAACGTGCATACAAGTAGATCTTAATCAGGGCTTTCAAATGTGCTCATTTTACCGTGAACAGCCTATAACAGTCCACGGTTCATACTTCTGCACACTTCTCTGTACACAAGCTGTTTTTCAATAACATGTCGAAATTCAGACCACAGCATCTATCGACTAATATAAACAAAAATTCCTAGCAGCAAAACGTTTGAAAATTCATCTAGTATTTGACAATTTAATTTTAAATTAGACACAACCACGCTTCGAGTCCACAGCTTTACGTACCTGCGTGTACAAAAAATTGCTATCACGAAGGCGAACGCAGTTAGCTCAATCGTCTCCATGCGAGAATACGTTTCCATCCTGGCTTATATGATTCCGTTCGCCTTTGGGATACGCAGGTACGTAAATTCTGCCGGCTCTTAGCGTTACTATGCCTAACTTCTAATTAAATTATTTAATACTAGATGAATATTCCGGACATCTTTCTACAGGGATTTTTTGTCTATATTAGTCCATAGATAACTGTATAGTTATTAATGGACCACCGTTCATTTAACGCGCTAGATAGAAATCATAGTAGGTCCATTCCGTGTGGACAAATAGAAGGTAGAGATACACTAATGCCAAAATGGAAACTGAATACCAGGACGCAATGGTCCCACATGAATGGAGGTTTTATTGAATAATTATACAGGTTGTACACTGTATCTGATAGTGATCACAGAGTCGTACATCTATGGACAGAGGCTACATAGTGTCTTGAATAATAATGTCAGTAGCGTGTGTAGTCGTCTTTAGTGACGATGCAGTCTGCAGTCGTGCGTAGAGACGATCATAAATGTGTCGGATTTCATCTTGGGAAATAGTGTTTGATGCTAAATCCACCTGTTGCCGCAACTGGTGGAGGTTTGTTGCCGGTATTGCAGACCATATCAAACGGTTTCCCCACCATGCTCCACACATGTTCAATGGGGGACAGGTTGGGTGATCGTGCTAGCCAGGGGGGTTGACGAACACCCTCGAGAACGCGCTGGGCAACAAGAGACGTGTGTGCACGGGCATTGTCCTGCTGGAAGAGCACATCCTTTTGGCGTTGTAGGAACGGAATGGGTTGGGCGATGTCCTCAATGAAGCGTTCACTGTTCAGTGTTCCTCTACAAACAACAGCGGCTTGCGGTCATTGTAGACTGTTGCCTCCCAGACCATGATGCCAGGAATTGGTACTGTATGTCGCTGCCGTATACACTCTGGTTGTTGCCGCTCCCCTCATTGATTCCGCACTAGCAAACGCCTGATACTGGCGCCAAGGCAGAATATGCTCTCGTCACTAAACACAACTCCGCGTTATTCATCCCTCCAGTTACGTCGTTCGCGACACCATCCGAGGCGGGCTGCACGGTGATGAGGTGTGAGAGGAAGCCTGGCGAGCGGCATCCTTGATCGTAGCCCAGTATCCAGAAAACGGTTGGTGCTGGTCCTAGTTGACACCCGAGGTGCAAAAAACATCAACAAAGAAACTAAAATTTTATCAGTACTCAGCTAATTGCCATCACTGAACTCTGTTATATAATTTAAATAACAAATAATTAATATACCTCCTTAAAAGCTTATGAAAAAGAAATCTTGGTATATAATAGAAAGTGCGCCTGATTGAATGGATAGGTGCGAGGAGTTTCCCCAGAGTGAACACAGCTGCAGCGTCAAGAGTCACGTACCTGGGCCTCGTCGCGGCTCCCACAAGTACCCGGATGCTCCACCTACAGTATCCACCCCCATGGAACCAACCATGGAGGGCTACAACTACGGCCCTCATCCGCCAAGCGGGTTACAGCGAGACCCAGGACACAGCCATGTTCCTCCAGATCACTCCGCCTCCCGCAACAACCAACCAGAAGCAACCCCTACTTTTAAAAAAATTATGTTGTAATTGTGATATCATTGTGAAACTAATAGTTTAAATAATGATATCATTTAAACTTAAAGTTATTATAATAAAAAATAGAATTATTTTATAAAATATATATTAATTATAATTTATTAAATTTA
This sequence comes from Dryococelus australis, assembly GCA_029891345.1. Taxonomy (NCBI): domain Eukaryota; kingdom Metazoa; phylum Arthropoda; class Insecta; order Phasmatodea; family Phasmatidae; genus Dryococelus; species Dryococelus australis. Next base: position 95,259,015 of record CM057002.1, on the reverse strand, counting down.
ATAAAGCTATCTACTATTTATGAAAATAAAATAGTTTATTTATACAAGATGAATGAGAACAAGAGACTGTTAACATTGAGAAACCTCTACCATGAGACCATCACTACTAAGGATATAAGGACAATTGGATGAAAGGTTGACATTAATTTTTGGAAACTAACTTTTTGTGGGCTTGGAAATTTCTAAGTGGTCCTGAACTCTGATGGTATGAGTTCAGGAAGGCGGCATTTCGTCTGGGCACCGGTATTTTTGTGTTTAAAACTTACGATGATTATTCTAACTATATCATAAGCATCGCACAGACTTCCCAAGCTATATCCCGTCACTCGTAGAGGTCTCGCAGTCGATAGCCTATCCGGACGTCTTCCGCTCCTCCTCCACGAACAGCGAGGTCCAAGAGCCGGGATTCCCCAGAGAACAACCCCCCCCCCCCCCTGCGAGAGCAACCCCGACGGTCCGCACACCTTGTTTAGCCTATTCGGTCGGATTTCGGTGGCACCCATCGTATGAGCCCCCCCCCCCCCCCCCCCCAGTGCCCGCTCCATAATCCCTAATTTTCTATTCTATTTATTTTCTATTTATTCCGAATTTCCCCCTTTCACTCTCTTTCAGTCCAACCGTGGAGATTTCCAGGACAATTTTCCCTTCAGAGTCATGAACTGTCCTCTCCAATTGTGGAAGGGGATGGAGCTTTGCTCCTACCGGAGCCCAGTCCGCGAGGAACCACGAGGATGTTGACGCCCGCCTCCCCAGCCCCCCTATTTTCAATTTTTAGTTTTTTTTATTTGATTAATTTTTTTCCATATCAAAATCATAAAATTATAAAGTAAACATAGACAATAACAAAAAATGATGCAAAATTATAACAAAAGAAACAAACACATATACAAGAATTTCGCTACACCACAAACAGATATAAAAAACCAAACACGTGTATTTTACACACAAAATTATAAATCATTTTTTCCAAGGCAAATATAATTCCTGTATATCATATAATATTTAACATAAAACATAAACTTATACCTAAGGAGTTCAGTCATAATATTTATTCAGAATCTGTATCTATGTTAAATGTTTGCATATATTCATCTGTTACTTTAATGAAATAAGTTATTGTTTTAAAATATATTCTTTTTATCTGCTAACGGCCACATTTCACCACTCCCTTGTAAGTATTGTATTACTGTATTTCTTTCTGTTATGTATGAAGGACGTTGACATTTATCGGAATTTTTCTTGTTGGTTCGGTAAAGATTCTGAGTATGTCCTGTAAGAAATTCCAACACTTTTAAATTTTACATCATCTGTTCATGTCTACCAAGCAAATATATCACATATATAACTTTAAAATAATAGCCCAGTTTGACGTTCTTGATATTCATTTTGCCATGGTTGTATTTGTACTAATTCAAATTCCAGTTTAAATTTTTTTAGGTTTAATAGATTGTCATTAAAAAGATAAAAGATTTTATTATTTCGTTCTGTTTTTCTTATAATATTATCATTACAATTTATTTCAACTTATTTTCAAATTTTATATAAGTTTAGCCAATTTAAAGCTATTGTTTCTATGGGTAACTGCTTTACGACAGTAACTACAACTTCATAACGAATAGTGCACTATTGTTTTGTACAAATTATTAAAATTTTTCTTTGTTGTTACAATCAGGGCTGCCCAATGTCTTTTGGGCCGAGGCCATGTATTATGCTGTCTATATTTTGAACAGATCGCCGTGCAAATCTGTAGAGACCACACCAGAACAAATGTGGTCAGGTAAATAGCTGTCTCTGAAACATCTTCGAACATTTGGATGTAAGGTGTTTGCCCACATTTCTGCTGAAAAAATATTGAAACAGCCCGCGGTCCACACCTTGCATTTTTGTTGGGTACTGTTTGGAATCAAAAGGGTATAGACTTTATGATCCAGCAAAACAGATTATGTTTGTGTCAAGAGATGTCATCTTTGCTGAAGACCAGGGGGGCAGTTCCTTGTTGACTAAATGTAAACCACAGATGACTGGAGATTTTTATGTAATCCCTGATGAGTCTGATGAAGTTGGCAAATCCATTGCTACTGATCCAGACACTGATCAATATATTGATGATTCAGATGATGTTCCTGACAATTCTGTTGGCGATCCTGATTTCTTGGCACCTCTGATTGCTAATGTACCTCATGGAGAATCTACTGCTCCCAGACCTCTCAAGGACCGTAAACCTCCCTTTGCCTTACAAGATTTTGCCACCTATGCTGCTTTTATTGGTGACGTGACGGATCCTGTTACTCGTGAAGAGGCTTTGAATCGGGCAGACAAGGATCTATGGGACGCAGCCATTGACCGTGAATTAAAATCGCAACTGGAAAGCGAAACATTGGAATTGGTCGACCTCCCCATTACAAGGAAAGCAGTGGATTGCAAATGGGTGTTCAGAATGAAGAAGGGTGCCTCTGGTAAAATTGTTTGACACAATGCTCGGCTTGTGGTTAAGGGAAGCGCCCAAAGGAGGGCTATGGACTATGAAAAAACCTTTTCTCCAGTTGTGCGGTATAGCTCAATTCGATTTATTTTGGCCCTGGTTGCAGAGCACGACCTCGATATTGCACATATGGATGCAGTGTCAGTGTTCCTACAAGGAGACCTGGACGAGGAAATTTAAATGCTCCAACCTCCAAGACATGACAACAAATCGAACCAAGTATGTCGACTAAAGAAAATTCAATATGGAGTTAAGCAAGAGTCTGGAACAACAAATTGGATTCCTGTTTGAAAAGCATCGGACTTCATCAATCAAGATTTGATTCATGCATATATTAAAAAGTGGATGGTGAAACGATGCTACTTGTGGCTGTGTGGGTTGATGACTTTTTTATCTTTACAAATGATGGAAAGATGAAGCGATGTGTGAAATCGCAGCTTTCGAAGATGTTCAATATGACTGATCTTGGAGAAGCAAAATTCATCCGTGGATTCCAATTGACTCGTGACCGCAAAGAAAGAAAAATTCGGCTCAATCAGGAAAATTACATCAAGCAAGTCATCAAGTGCTTTGATGTGGATCAGTGTAAACCTGTTTTGACCCCTATGAGTGCCAATGAAAAATTTAAGAAGTCTCAAGCGTCAAAATCAGAAGAGAAAGTGGCTAAAATGAAAAATGTTCCATACCAGGAAGCAGTTGATAACCTGCTGTTTGCTGCACAGGTCTCCAGACCCGACTTAGCCTATGTGATAATTTGTTTGAGTAGATTTAATAGCAACCCAGGCATAGAACACTGGGCTGCTGTCACGCGTGTTATCAGATACATAAAAGGGACTTCACAGTGGAAGGTAGATTTTGATGGAAATGAGAAAGGAACAATCTCATGATTGTGTGGTGCTGATTGGGACAGCGACCTTGATGAGCGAAGATCCGTGACCAGCTACATATTTTTGAAGTGTAAAGCTCCTATCTCTTGGTGCACGAAAAGATTACCAACTATTGCTCTCTCAACAACTGAGGCTGAGTATATGTCCATGTCTGCTGCAACTCAGGAAGCACTATGGTTGAGAGGACTATCTCAAGAAATACTTCTACCCACTGGCAACACTCCTACAATCATCTTTGTGGACAACCAAGGAGCTCGAAATCTTGCCACACATTGATGTTAGGCACTACTTCTTCCGTGAAAGTTATTGCTTTATTTTTATTTTTAATACATGGTGATCTTTTAGATAGGGTTCCCTTTAAAATTATTAATTTTGTTTTATCTATTGATAATTTAAATCTAATTCCTCTAACAGTTTTTCTGTTTCTTCCATAATTTCATTACCTTGTTTTTTTCGAATTCTAATCTTGTATGGCCATGTATCAATATTAAACAGGTGCAACAGTGACCCTAATATGTGCGGCGGTCGCCGTGCGATCAGCAATAGCTGCTCGTCTGATGCGGCGGTTCAGACGGGAATTCGTACGCCGCTGCCGTCCGGAACCAGATTGACGAACATGTGCACCATCGTTGGATCATTGGCACCACAGCAGAAACTTCACGTCATACGCGTTGAGCAATGCTTCAGAAGTACTAACCAGCCTCCGTCAGGCCCACAATAAGACCTCATTCAAAGTCCGTTAATTGCATGAAGTGTGATCGTTTATGCCGTTGTGGTATGTCTACAATGCGTACTACAAGCAGGCTACTCTTTCATCGAGTCAACTACAGTTTTATTGGGCTCAGTGGTGTTATGCCTAGTACGCGGTTCCCACTCTGTCCACAGCACAGCACTGTTAATCATAGCATGTACTGCCCTCTATCAGTGCCCCATGTGCATATGGTGTTTCTACGTCACAGCTCGAGGGTGTTAAATTTATATTTTTCACCAGTGTATCTCTTGAACATGAGCTGCAAACTAATATACTGTTTATAGTTCCTCGAGTAAATAGATATTTGTACTTTATTCATTTATATTATTAGTTAGGTTTTCCCAGGCGCGTTTCATACAATATTGCGTTTATCTTCCACTCAACACACGCTAAAATCACTACAAAAAGTTAAACAAACCAATGTATGAATTAAGTAGACATACAACTAATACATATAAGCAACCATAACTCCAATTCTCGCTCACATACAAGCACACAAACCTTATATTTGCGTACAAAAAAATCAAGGTTCCATTAAGCTTCTGCTGCTGAGCAAACCATTGATAAGTCGGTTCAGAACAAATATTTACAAACGTATTTTTTTTCTTAAATGATATTATTTATTTCACTCGATGTGTTTGTAAACAGTTACTAACTGTAATGTGTTGACAACAAGCAACGTGGGTATAGACTCGCCCTGCTCAGAAATTTGCGAAGCATGGTCGGCCCTGGGGTCGATAGTCCCCTCGCCACATGCGTACGGATACTTAGCAAGAGCCCTGAGTGTCACCATCAATGCACTGCGAAAACTGTTTATTGGGAATCAGTTTATTGATCGTGCCAATTCGTGGCGTGTCAGAACGTTCTTCACCCAACCTGATTCAAGCGTCCCAGCGGGGAACGACCTCAACAAATCGCGGCAGCCATAGCCAGTACTGTCTTTTCCATGTTGTCTTCGGATAAAACTGAAGTACTTGCCATATACGCGGAAACTGTGGTAATTTATGTGAGGCAAAGCAGTGGACGTACAGTTTAAAAGGCAAGGCATGGAGAACTGTGAACCAACAGCCGACATACAATAAGGAAATCGCTAAATTGTGCCACATATTCTGGGGTAAAACTGGCAATTCACTGGAGTAGCAGCCAATGGACAAGCTGCTGCGGCTCGAGTGTAGGCAGAACACTGTGCGGAGTCTTGTCTATACGTCATTAAACTCGCAGAGTTCCGGGATCTCCAGTTATTACAATGTCGTCTCTCTCGTATAGGCAACAAACAACATGGCCCTGGAAAGTGAGTTCCGACCAGGAGCTCAATTCTCAGTCAAGTTTCCTATTTATCGGAAACCCAATTACGTGAGCATCGTTAGCAAGTGTAGCGGAGTTTACGATAATCTGATAGGAAGATATGACCACTATACTTCGTACCATGGCAACCTACATTCCTCTTGTTGTTTACATGACGGACCACTATACTTCGTATCATGGCAACCTACATTCCTCTTGTTGTTTACATGACGGACCACTATACTTCGTACCATGGCAACCTACATTCCTCTTGTTGTTTACATGACGGACCACTATACTTCGTACCATGGCAACCTACATTCCTCTTGTTGTTTACATGACGGACCACTATACTTCGTACCATGGCAACCTACATTCCTCTTGTTGTTTACATGACGGACCACTATACTTCGTACCATGGCAACCTACATTCCTCTTGTTGTTTACATGACGGACCACTATACTTCGTACCATGGCAACCTACATTCCTCTTGTTGTTTACATGACGGACCACTATACTTCGTACCATGGCAACCTACATTCCTCTTGTTGTTTACATGACGGACCACTATACTTCGTACCATGGCAACCTACATTCCTCTTGTTGTTTACATGACGTAATGGTGGGTTCTCGATCAAAATGCATAACCACAGAGCATAGAACATAACAGAAGAACATACGTATGACTATAATTCTTATAAAATATTGATTCGCATTTGAATACTTATGTGTTATTTTTATTAAATTGAATTTTTCGGCGAATCTGACGCCAGTTGATGTGTTGAGTGTTGGTAAACAGTGGACAATGGCGTGTGAACTGTTGCAAGGTAAACTGGCGTTAGCTTTGCGCTGTACCCTTGAGGCCTTTGCTAAGCCCTTCAACGTAGGACGAAGCAAGTTTGCTTTACTACAGTATACCACGACCCAGAGGTCGTATCAAACAGCAGAGAAAACGCTCAAGGCAGAAATGGCATTATTATTGTGTGTGTGTGTATGTATATATATATATATATATATATATATATATATATATATATATATATATATATATATATATATATATAGAGAGAGAGAGAGAGAGAGAGAGAACGAGAGAGAGAGTTCACTAACACAACACATGAGTTCTGAGAAAATATCATCTGTATTTAGTTCAAATTGCACACAGTTACATGTATTCACAAACACCATGTAAACAGCAAAGTTTTTAGTACAACTCTACAATAAATGTAAACTTACACCACACCAATCTGCCTTTATTATTTCTTTGGTTTATTAAAATGATCCCTAAAAACAACCAAATACTGAGGCATTATGAATTCACATACAAAACTTGATACTAATATAGTTACTGCCTCAATTACATTCAGATATTTCCTACTGACTGATAAAAACGTTCTACATTTATAAACAGCCGTGCGGATCTCACATTCTGTATGATGACTCCTTGTAAAATACTGGCACTTTAAACAAAATGGACGTTTGAGTTATTTCTTTTCTCACTAACATTTTGTGTTACTAAAAACTGCATTCCTTTTAAAAAAAATACTCCGTTCTTAAGGGATAAAATAACATTCATTTTTTCGTTAAATACATGAAAATTATTCCTACATTCTGTAATACTGACTTGCCCAGGCTGCATCAAGCCTCAAAACTTTACTAAACTGGCTAAAATAGCTAAGTGGTAACTTTGCCTGTCATATTACTTTTGCAAGGCGTAAACTTCAAGAATAACATTTATAAAACGCTGTGTTTTATACTTGAATATGTTTCCTTTTTTAACTAAGCTAGTGAACTGCCAAGAATTCCAGTTATCTAAATAATTTTGAAAATACCAACAATATGACAGCTAAGGATTTCAAAACCCATGCTTACTCTTTCGGCCAAAAGGGCCCTACTTGCAAATTACTCTCATGCACATGGCCTGTTACGCGCAGTTGTGAATCAGTAGGTTCGAAAAAATGGCAATTCCTTTGCACACGACCTATGTTCCGTGATTACTGTTATGCTTTCAGTCGTGAACCAAGCTTAAATCGGTCCCCGATAAGCGGTAAGAGAATGAGATTGGTGCCCCAGGTTTGCCAACATTGATACTGCTTCGCGATACGTCTCTGCTTATGTATATTGTCAACTCCGCACCCCACGAAGTATCTACACGCTGCAGTCTTTACCATGTCTCGGTATTACTATTCATCATCTAAGAATGGAGAAATTCGAGTTTTCATAGCCAAACGAATTCTTATGCTTGATAGCATTCGCCTATTTGTACCGACTTGCAAAATTGGCGTAAATATCTGGCAGCAGGCTAGACCTAACAGTCTCTTATAAACTCGATACGCCTCTACAGTATTTTTCCATTGAAGTATGCTAAAGCGTGTTCCTATTACCCTTCTAACTAGGTTTAGATCAGACTGTGATCCAATGACAAAAGCAATATAGACGAACACGTTTTGGAGCTCTATTTAATCTCCAATGAAAACACAAATTTTCAATACAATATTTTTGTTTATATTTTGTGTGTTTCAAAAATACTTCTTCTCGTACTACCCCTGATAGTTAAATTAAACGTATTACTGGAAATGTTAAGGTGTGTCAGATATCATAGGATAAACAGACGAGACAACGAATTTTGTCCTGTCTAAATGAACATAAATAAAATCACTTAGGTCTATGGAGACTGGAACTATAGTGAATTAACGTTTAGAATTAAGGTTGAGTGATAGTGCTGCATTACCTGGTACATACCTGTATGATGTTGCAATAGCTCACGGGCCAGCAGGTGTCTCATATCGTAAAGCAGACACTGAACAAGTCAGATATTCTTGTTAATATAGCTGATTCAGAACGTATTTTAAATATTATAATATACAGAGTTTTTTTTATTACATTGGTTCAGTGAGTGCCGTGTATTTCGTAATGCTGCCTCCCTTATTTTGGTTAATGTCATTCCTTGGCTGGCTAACTTCTTAGTGACCAAACCAATTTTACTCATTAACTAGATAGTACATTTTTCTAGCGTCCGCCAAACCACTAGAGGATCTGGCACGGCCAGACGCAGGCCATTTCCAAGAGCTTCTCACAACCATGGAGGTAGGAATAACAGGAGATGTCATGCTATGACGTCATTAAAACTGCATTTTCTTCCATCGCCAAAGTGACACCCAAAACATTGAAAACGTTGAGGTAGGTTTTTGTATTTAATGGGTGTTAAATGTGGATGTTTTAAAACAAATAATAACTAATGGAGCTAAACGTCCAGGCTCAATATCAAAATGTTCTGATACAATAATTTCATTTTAATTTTGACAGGTTAGGTTTCCAATATTTTGGGTGTCACAACATGGCGGAAAGACTTAATCATTTTACCATGCACCACCACAAACAAGGCCACCCCTTGCTCACGGCCTTTCAGAAAATGAGTACGCCCACTTGAAAGGGACCGCTTCGCCATTTTACTCCCATTCTGCGATGTAAATTCAATATTTGTATTGGCCAAGAATAACTGACGACGGCTTGGGTATACACATAACTGCGTGGAGATCATCCTACTGCCGAGTAATAACACACATTTGGAGGACTCAAATAGTCACGAGGTATCGTCGTCTTCAACGTAGTGTGCATGGCCCCGAGACGCGATCCAGTACAATGGGCGAGCGGCGGGAAATTGCAGCATTGCAGAGTCTCCCCTCCACACAGCGGATGTACGGGAAGGTGAGCCGCGCAGCAGGGGAGGGAAAAAGCTCTCACAGCCGCCCTCAATTACCGAACAGTCCAGTCACGACGGGCTTCTATTTGCCGAGGTTAATTTCGGTAGCATGCGTGGCACCGTGGCTCGCTCTGGCACCGTCACGATACCTCCACGTCTTCTGTCCAGATCAGCCGCTCGGCCGCGCTGCCGTCCGCGCAATTGGCGACTCGGCCGCTTGGGAGCGCTGGCGTTCGTTACCAGTGTTGCCAGATCTACTGAAATTTCAGTAGATCTACTGGATTCCATAGCAATCTACTGAAATACTGAAAACAGATATAAAATCTACTAAAAATGTTGGTCTTCATATTACAATTATTTTGAATTTAATAATTTGTTAGCATGGACAATATAGTATTCAAAATCTTTGTAATTTCACAGTGCAGTGCTACTTTGGTTGGTAATTGTGTAGTTAACTTGTACTAAGGAAGTCCAGCAAGGTTAACAACAATAAAATAAAACAAATAATTTAATGTTTACATATTTACTTTTTAACAAATTTAATGGGTTTACATTGGTAAGTAAATATGTCAACTTTTCGTTATTACATCCTAGTAACACGTAAAATATACAAGTAAATTATTCTTAGAAATTTGTTTCATAGATGATATATTTTTCAGTGATGAGTACTGGCGTTACTGAAGAGGAAGACCCATTGTATACGTATTTCATGTTATTTTGAGAGGTATAACCTTAACCTACCAGTTCCATTTCATACAGTTCAGTTGAAGCAGTGCAGTGTGAGATTATGCTTAGTATTGTTTTTATTCTGCAATGGCGAGTAATGCTAAACCAGGTTGTTCCAGCAGTGACAGTTCAGCGCCTGCAAAGAAGCGAAAATAACTTCAGAAGTATTCTGTTAAATGGGAGACAATTCCTGATTTTAGTGGGTGGCTTTCTAAGAGTACGAAGGGCGAGGACTATGCATATTGCAAAGCATGCATGTACGATTTAGCTGTGAGTGCTGCAGACAGAGTGGGTATTCAAAAACACTCCAAAAGTAATAAACATCTTACTAGTATCACTTCACTTTCTAAGCAACGGATACTACTTGATATGCTTTCGTTAAAAAAGAATGCGAAGTTGGAAATGCAAGTGAAGGAAGGGAAATTTTATTGGCAGCTTTCCTAGAAGAACACAATTTGCCCTTCAATGTTTTGGAACACCTTCCTCAGTTAATAGCATCTGTTTGCCCTGATTCAATTGTGGCTAAAAATCTGGCTTGCAAAAGAAAAAAGGCAACAGCTATCATTACAAATGTAACAGGAAAAACCAGTAGTGATGAATTAAACCAATTTCTGCAAGAAAATAAATTCTCTATCATAGTAGATGAAAGAATTGATAAGGGTTGCACCAAACATTTTCGTTTAGTCGCGAGAATTGTAAAAGACTGCGCTGTATGTGATGCTTTCTTGGGACTTATACCTGTGCAAGATGCCTCTGCTGACAGTTTGTACAGGCATGTGACCAAAACATTAACGGAAGCCTACATTCCGTACAAGGACAATTCTGATAGGGTTTGCATTTGATAGAGCAAACGTGATGACTGGTAAACACAATTCACTTTCTACGAAACTAACTCAAGACATGCCGAACATATTTATAATGTAGTGTGTATGTCACTTATCTCATTTGTGTGCAAGCTATGCGTGCATGAAACTACCAAGGGCAGTAGAGGACCTGGCAAGATATGTGTACAATTACTTTCAATGTAGACCAAAACGCATTGACGTCTTAGCTGAATTCCAAGAAATTGTTAATGTGAAACCTCATAATATGTTGCATGCATCTCAGACACGGTGGTTATCATTGCAGGCAGTAGTATCCCGACTTTTGGAATAGTATGATGTACTTAAACTCTTTTTCACAGAAGCTGTTTTTACTGATCGTTTGCAAGCCGCAGAAACTATTTTGAAGATGTTAAATGATCCAGCTCATAAACTGTATCTTTATTTTCTTGAGTTTGTACTTGAAATATTTACTAAACTAAACTGATCAATGCAATCAGAAAAGCCGCAGATATATTTATTCCATACAGTTATGTTATCGAGAGTCCGTACTCTTCTTGACTGTTTCATTTCGAACACCATCTGTTGAACTCAACTGCAATTGAAAATGTGCAATTTAGAAATCCAAAATACTTCTTGTAACTAGAAAATATGTATCTAGGTGCGAAAGTCAGTGTACTGTTGGCGAAAGGCATCGACAAGTTAACAAAAGAAGCACTTCATGGCTTCCGAATTCGTTTAGATTATTTTTTTGAGGCAGCAAGTCAGATATACAAACGTCTTGAATTTGAAAACACTGTGCTAAAAGATCTGGAAGTTCTTGATCCAAAATGTGTTTTAAAAAGAAACTTCCATCAATTGCTCTTTTTGCCAGAAAATTTCCGGCTATTGTTACAGAATATAGGCTACAATCACTGGATATGGGGTGGCGACTTTTAGGAAACCACAAATTCGACTTTGATAAAAATGTGTCTGCAGAAGAATTTTGGTTTCATGTCAAAAACTTAACGCAGGTGATGGTTTACCAATGTTCCCTCATTAAATTTCATTTGTCGAGGCTGTGTTGTGTTGGCCACATCCCGGTGCAAACGTGGAAAGAACTTTTTCAACTGTCAACACGATAAAAACAAAGCAGCGGAATAGGCTTTCGACAGACACTCTCGTTGGACTTTGGACTCCTCCATACAAAAAGAATGCTTAAAAAGTCAAAGTACTTTGACTTTACAATTAGCAGTGAGTTAGTAAATAAAATGACAGCATCAATGTACGATACAGACTGAAATCACCAGCTAATGGGTGTAATGGATATGTTAAATACAGCCAACATTGTAATTTGCCGCTAAGTAATAATAATGGTTGTAAATGTAAAAAAACTTACAATTTATATGATAATTGTTAGTTTTTGTTTATAATAATTGTTAGTCATAGTGTTTAATTGGCAAGAAACTAATAGAATATTACTGTGTTGAGAATATGAGTTAAACAAACTTGTAACTTTCCTTAACAGTTGAGTGTACTTTTTTTTACCAAACTGACTTTTACAATTTTGTTAATAAAATCCCTTGCAATTTATCAAATCAATGCAATTGATCAAATCCATGCAATTTATTTTGCTTAGTTATTGGCAGCTAATGCAAGTCCGCTTCAAAGACTGACGACTTCGTGATGTCGTTATTGGCAGCTAATGCAAGTCAGCCTGTCAGAAGTGGTTTTGTTCGTAGAAACAAAGAAAGATCTTTATTAGTGACAGGCCTGTGGGTAAAAAAGGGAGGGGGGAGGATGAACTCTGATATCCATCCGTGTGTGCGGTATTGTAAAGTACCAAGGCCTAGCCTAACTGGCACTATTAGATTATATTTTACAGTTTTACACTATGATGTCGCCCAGTTTTTGTCGATGTTTTGCAATGATTTGCTGCACAGACGACATACGAAAAGTAAATATAGGCAAAATAAATATAATTAACTTTCCGAATTGCTATAGTTGTATTTTACTTACACGGAATTTTTTCCATGAAGAACCTCAAACTGTGTTCTTTTAGCGGGTCGCAGATAAATTTTTCTCTGCAGAATCCATTGTATTAGTGTAACACATAATTTTGACCCAGCGTAATGATGTAAGAATTATGTGCGAATAAATTTTTTTCTGAAACTTCTTACATGTATTTAATGACTTCTACATATTTAAAAAACGTTTTATATAAAGCACATTTTATATCGGACCCCCATATTAACATCGGTCTTTTTCCCAGAAATATTGTGAACCGAACTTAAAAACTCGATACTTTCCAAAGCATAGCCTACCCTTTTGCCCATCCGAAACAAATAGTAAAAAGAAAAGAAGTTTGGATGTTCGTGGGATAAGAACTCTATTGATGCCTGTCTCATCATACTGTCACTGTGCAGTCAGTACACGGTATGAGAAGGTAACCTTGCCCTCTCTCCCAGTTAGGTTTCCGGTTTCCTAACCAGCCTTGCTTTTCAAATAAAAGTATTCAAATAAAGAAAAACTGCGAAGACGATGTACTAATGTCTGTGATCAGAATTCCGTCGGCTTCTTTTACGCGCTGGGGCATCAACGACTCAGAAATACAACTTGTAACAGACACCACACTTGTTCGTGAATTCTTACATACGTAAAGTGTACACTGCGGTTGTTTCTTCATCTGTGGATCATCTATCTTGCGTAAATTACTCTGAATAATTACTGTCCCCCACTTGCAACCATTCATCAGCCGCGTATGTTGAGAGAATCATTTGACCATTAAAATAATATATATTTTCCGAATTTCGGCATTCTTCCCAATATTTAATTTTATAGCTCCCCCCATCACAAACTACTTGATCATGTTCTGTGAAAATAGCGTGACCATCAAAGAACACACAGTTTCGTCATAGCTCGCCTAGTACGACTCCTTCCTCCAAGCATGAGTTCATCCCACACATGAGCGAGCCCTAATCACACGAGCCGAAGCATCAGTGGAATAACATCTGCTAGAAATGACGGCGAAAGGTTGGAGGAGGGGGGAGAAGGGAGAAGGGAGGTAGGAACCCTCCAGCGAGTGCAAGTTTGTAGCCCGTGTTCATGGCCGTGTACGTGTAATTAATTCGGAAGGATTATTACACGGGCAAGAGGGTAGTTTCGAGCGGTGTGTTGGGGGGGGGGGGGGTGCCTGCGTGCGTGTGGGGTTTGAATATTCCTTATTCCAGGCCGTATGACGCTCTTGTTGTTAAACTACTCGCAATTAATTGCCCTGGGAGCTTGCTTTACGACCCAACTTCATTAATCAGATTGCACACCCTTTATATGCACAGTCCCCCCCCCCGCCCCTCTTCTCTCGACGCAATTCGCACGAACGCACGCACCTCCTCTTTCGCGCGATGGAGTAAGATTCCCTGGTGGGGTTAGGGTGGCACTAAAAACTCTTCTTCTGGAGACGACCCAGTGATGATCTCCTAACTGCTCCGGGCGGTCCAGCTCGCTCCGGGAAACAGGCGTCCTGCTTAATTCAACACACGAACACCCCCCCCCCCCCCTTCATGACCAAAGCCCCTGTCGGCTCCTGTAATTGAAGCCATAACCTGCCGACAACTCCTGCAGCCACATGTGCTTCTTTAAAAACTAACTCCTCCCCCCCCCCCCCGCTTTCTCGTTTGCCGGGGAAAATCTTTAATTAGTTCCTCTTGAGGGAGTTTCATCCCTACACATATGAAGCCGCAGTCCGCCCAGAAGTATTTTGGCCGACTGCGGGAGAACAATAAGCGTGACATCGCAAGCGTTAAGGACCATTGCTGTGCATGAATTGCCAAGATGTAAGATTAAGAACTGAATTTGAACTACTTTATATGTATATATATCCTACATTGGCTCTATATAAATCCTACATTGGCTCTTTATATATCCTACATTGGCTCTACATTGGAACTAACAAAACCATCACATAGTTTCTTTTATAAGAGTAAATATATACAAAAATGATTGTTTTAATATTTATGATATAATTAACAATAGGAAACATTATTAATCAACATTTTACTATCTAGAACTTTATAATAACAAAACTTAGGAAAAAGACCTCCGAAGTTCCTTTTATTGAAAGCTCCAGTTTAAAAAGTTTATTCCAAACGTCTTTTTCTTTCGATATTTCACAGTTGTAGATAGTATTACTTTGTCATTTTAAGTCTTATTTACCATATTTTGTGTTTTTGTGATTTACATGCCTGATCTTTCGCTAAAAAAAGCACGCTATTTTAAAAACTGAAGCTGTCAACTGTGTATAAATTAGGCCTATAGCTGTGCATTATAATTACCACTATTGAAATATCTTATCAATAAACCTAAGATCTGAAACAACCACGCCGGGAATCGAACCCGGTTCGCCATAATAGCAGGCAAATAGTCTAACCACTACACCACCGCAGCTCCTTGTTTGCTGGAAATTTGCTTGCTTGCTTTAACGCGACTTGCTGGTAAACAACATTTAGTTAGGCTCTATAGTTGAAGAAACCCTGTACACCATTTCGCGTTAAGATTTTATACGCAAGGTAATCGTCTCGTACCTCCTCGTGTACCAACGAGCAGTTGATTGGCTGTTGTCTCCGATACATTAACCCCTTCCCCATTTTTCCTTAGTTCAACTTGTGCATATGCCGCTCAGGCATTAGATGGCTCAGACTCCTTTATAGTGTGCTAACTTAGCGATGGTTCTTCGACTCTGTGGTAAGAAACACACAGCAGTTTTAATCTTACTTTGTCAAGGAACTGTAACTAGAAATGGCAGGGTATCTACCTACATTTTGACCCTACACGCGAAATATAAATAGTAACTGTAAATTTAATGAATGCTATCAATAGGTTTAACCAATCTAAAAGTCATGAAATCATTCCGAAAAACTTTGAACGAAAAGTGTGTTTTGTTCTAGCGCACACCGAGAAATGGAGGAAAACAAATTACAATTTGTCGTTTCTTTCGTCTGGCGAGGTGAACATGAATTAATGGAAATTATATTAAATTTGAATAAAAGATAGTCTACATAGAGCAGAGGATAGGAAATCAAATATTAGCTTCTTTTGAGGTCTGCGGGACCTTGGAAGTTTACAAACCAATATTCCGCATACTTTTGTTTCATCAACGTGCAGTTCTCGGATCTTTTATCAGAGACAGGAATTATTTTGAAAAATAATCCTACTTCAAGGAATGATTATTTATGCTTTCTTGATGCCGGTATATTGTATGTTGTGATTTGTTAGTCTGTGCGAGAGCGGAGTAAGCAATGAATAATTTGGACATTCAATGGCTGACCACCAGCGACATAGATACTTCCACAATTTTGAGTCCCACTATATTTGAAAACACTGTAGATCTGTTATCTTCATTGATTCCTCGTTGGAATATACTTTAAAACCTGTTACGGGTTTGCAAGCAGTTATGGACGTTTATCGTCTGTCAAACGCAGGAAAGACTTGCCATGCATAGATCACCATATTTCGCGAATTCATCCGGTGGCAAGGTAGACCTCAATCACTTACTATTGTCTCCTGCTATTGTGATTGGACGGGAATTCTTTAAACACGCCCGGTTTAACTTTGAGCCAGTAATTAGTAAGATGTAGTAGTGTGAGTGAACGTTGAACATTACTGTACAAAGGTCTCACTTGATCGCAGCAACCAATGAGTAAACGAAGTCTAGTGAAGTCTAGCCTGCTGCCCCATCAATCCGAGAAATACTCGGGGCTCTACCAATAGCAAGATACCCGATAGCGTTTGCATATATTATTGAAGACTATACCCTGTTCTAAGCATTTTTCGAAAATTCACTGGTACTACTGACTGAACTTGTTTAGCATGTGAACAGTAGGTATAACGCAGTGGCGGCTGGTGACCTTTGAAACTGGGAGGGCTGTAGCGATCCTAACTCATATCATTACAAATATCATTTTTTAAATAGGCACAGTGATAAATACATTGCGTACGACAGGCTTAAGTAAGTGTAGCTTATGTAACTAAATACAAAAAATAAGTGTGGTTGTTTGAAGAAAAATGTATCATCACCCGATTTGTAATAGTCAACATACTGTGGCCTTCAGATCTAATCACTACCACAGGTATGTATTTGTTTTAAGTTTGTTTAGGTTATATGCCTTCCAACCAGTACCTACATGGTGTGCTACATTACACGAGACGACGAGAGATAACATAATAATACCAATTCTACCATGCTAATGATGATGATAACTTAAATATACTAAAACAAATAATTTAAAACCAAATTCTAATTTACATAGCCTACAGTGCATACAAAATTCATGTCGAATTTAAATTAGAAGATGAAAGTGCCATATCTTAATTATTATATTTGTAAAAAAAATCCATTCGTCAACCTGTACGCGCTATCGAAATGGCAATGTATGTTCGCCTTACCAAGCAATGAAAATTTTATGGCACTTGTTATATGTTGTGGACATGATTTGTGTCTTTTAACTTTGTCTCCCAAATGTTTTAAATATTTTACCTCATTGACAGTCCACGCAAGATCATTAGGTTTCATTAGCAAAAAAAAATTAAACAAAACAACACATTTCCAACTTCACACCCGCATAGCCAGTCCGCGAAATTGTATGTACTTACGTCGAATTTTCTCGTATACGAACCATTTACTACCTTGGCTTTGTTGTTGAATTATATTTAACTGTGGCCATGCTGGTCCCAGATTATGTACCTCCAGTTTATTCTCGTAATTGAGAATCTTTGTCGTAATAAGGTTTAAAATGTTACTCGCCGAATGAACAATTATTTACAAGTTTGCACAACACGACATTAACAACAATTCACAATTCAACCCTATTTCTGACCGATGCTCATAGCTCATCATTAATTAACAACAAACTTATCCAGTGTATTACACACTATATTTGAAGCGCACGCGAGTTTTAAAGATATCTATAAATAAAAAATATTCGAAATAAATACAAGCATTGTTAAGAAATGTGTTCAACAACTGCAAAATAGTCGAGCGCGAAAGTGTGCTTACAAAACATGTAGTTTTGGTAGCTTTATCAAGTTACAGGAAACCATTTTTTTTTTTTTGTTTGAACAGGGCCGCGCCCAGCTCTCTCCGACTTACAGCATGCGATTAGCTGAAAAGGGCCGAGCCCCCCCGAAGCCTCCCCTCCCTCCCGTAGCGCACCTAGTCCATTGTTACGATCATCTCTCTCTACTAGCTTTACCCACTTCGGGGCGAAGAATCTGCCGCCCCGCCATTAGACATTTCCAAAAAACATTTCTCTCGTGACAAGAGTCTCGTCCATCTCAAAAACATTAGCTGCGAAATAACCTCCGTATTCGTACGCAGTATTATTTACAGAGCAGCAGATAAGTAGAGGTATGCGTTCGGAGATTTTATTAGGAGGGCTGCGCGCCGCAGCCCTACCTCAGCAGCCGCCACTGGTATAATGTAGTAGAAGAAAGGGTATCCAGCTGCAACAGCAGAATAAGCCATCAGGCAACGCTGTTTTCAAGTGTGCATATCTGCAAATTATTTCTGAGAAAATTTTCACGCCCATGTGCACCGCTCATTCTTATCCGTGTTTAACTAATACTGACCGAAATGAATTTTGGGGTTCGCTCCAGAGTTGTAGTTTATCTTAAAACTTACGTGCTACGTAATGTTTAGGGTTTCTCAATCTTGCACTCAAAGATGCCACTACTCAGCTAAATAAATCACGAACGAAGTACTTCCTAATTTGAAATGGCCGCCGTTTTGAAGCGAGTGAGTGTATTTGGCAGGTCAAAGAACACATCACAATGACTTTTCACCACAGTTGTGAAGAGTTTTAGTTTCTTAGGTTATAATGTGGGGACGCAGTGTAGCCATGCATATTTATGTGGCTGAAGGGTAGAAATACTGTGACATCGCTGCTTATCTGACATTGGCAAACTTCGCAGTCCTGTCCATACGCACTCCTAACTAATGGCCAGAAGTTAATTGTTTACAGTTTTAAAAATAATTTTCCTGCGTTTTACGGAAAGGTACTGGTAAATTTTTTTCAGAACTGTCCGCAAAAGAAAGGACACTTTTTTTTTTTACTAACGAACTTTCCAAAAATTTCACAGGATTAACGGAACGTCTCCATAAATTTGCGAATTAGTTTTTCTGTACGCCTGGGTTTTTTTTTTTTTACAAACGATTTGTTTTAACTTTCGTTACACCGGTGTCTTACTGCGTGTGAAAAATAAACATAAAATAGTTAAAATATTAGTCTGAAACGTGATTGGAAGATTATGAAGCATGAGTTTTGCAATCTCCAACTCGAACTACTCATCTATAACATACTTCAGACACTTCATTGTATGAATGTGGTATTCCGTGAATATGAAATACGTAATTTTTCAATTTATATTAATGTTTGAGTGATTTGAGTGTAGCTAACAATTACAGGTGCCAGGTGTCACTTCTTGATGATTGAATAACTAATGGCGTGGATACGCTTACTAAACTGCATTGTTCGTTTCCAAAACTCGAAGATCTAGGAAGTACGAAGACATCCCATATTTCGTATTTAGGCAGCTCAGCACCGTTTGCCGCCAATGCGGATCCCGTTTCGCCATATTTACTGTACATTTCTGTATGAATTTCCCATTGGAAACAATTTTCCTTTGCTCCTTTGCCAAACAACGTTTCGCTAAATAATTGCCGTTGCCAAGGCCAAAGTTATGACGGTCCGCTCACAAGTGAAAACAAAAAGAAAAGCTGCTTTAAACATAGCCAGCCCCTACTGAAAAGGTTTGGCAGGGTGAGCTTGCTGGTACCTCGCATGGGAATAGATGAAGGTGGGTGGGGGTGTTTTCGCGAGACCGCCGACAGGTGAGCGAGTGAGTGCGCTGCCGTTAATCACCCCCACGAGCCCCTATTGTTCCTGCATCCTCCCCACCCCTCGGCATTGTCCTGCGGCTGCTCCAGAAGTTTACCCCTGGCCCTTCTTCATCACACCCCCACCCCGAGGGTATTGTTTTCGCCGCAACCCCTGCAGGCCTTCTCGCGGATCACATTCCTCCCTGTCGCCCCCCACCCCCCTTGTCATTGTCGCCCGGGATTGTTTGCCGATACTTTCTCCAGCGCGCTGCACCCCCGTCCCAACCTTCCCTTTCTTTAATCAAACTCCAAGTCGCACCCTTGCGGGGAAGGGTTGCTAGTTTTCAAGAGCTTGGCACACAACCCTCCCTCCAGTGGGCGGGATGAGATTTGAGGCGGGGCTGGTGTGCGTGTGTGTTCGAGGAGAGGGAGGAGGTGGTAATTGATGGTAATATCGGCACCGGAAGTTGTACTAGGAAAACCTTTACCCCTAACTGTTGTCTATTGCTAGTCTTCAGCCAGAACTCCTCACTGGAGGAATCATTTTGTGTTCTATTCCCAGAGTTTTTTTTTTTTTTAATCAACACCTAAGCCCACTTTTTTGCACATTAATATATTCATTTCTTTGTTCAAATGTTACACACTGTATTTGTGTTCAACATAATATGTAGAAAATGTTACAAATCAGATGAACCACAAGGAAGACTCGAAGTACTGTACTCGGTACTGAATCCTTGCTGTGTTCAGTACCGGTCGTGTCTTATAATAAAACGGTCGGCGTGAATATTTAAGGAACGACAAGAAGAGTAAATCTGACTAAGAAAATAATAAGTACCCTGAGTTCTGTTGTAAATTTTATCAAAATTAATCCTTTATACTGGCACACTTAACTTTAAAGATAGAAAGCAAGACATAGTACCCCTTCGATGTAACAATGTGGCATGTAATGTACGAAAAAAAGAATGATAATGGACAGATAAAATAATGCAGGCGAGCAACAAAGACTAAATGGGAGCAGAAAGTTATCGAATTTATTGTAAATGTGCCTGAAACAACACTTCCTCTCGAAACGGATTCTTGCTCGCAGTACAGTAGCAGCAATAACATGTTAAGTACGTACATAAAACGTATTGACGACTGCTCAGGTTACCTCCGATATTACGTACAGTATCATGCAAATAATTGCACCGGGATATCTTAAAATTAAAATTGAACATTCTCCATACATACATGCATATTTTACATTATATACAGGTGATGTACTCGTGAGATGAAGTATGTACGTATTCTTTACAGTATTGATATGCCAGTTTTGTTACTACGAAAAAAAATGTCACGCACAAAATTCTTTACTTCAAGTATTAGTGCTGTCGGACAGTAAACTGGCGATAGTTGTGCTGGCTCTTGTCAAAACTTCCTCTACATTATTCTCGCTACTGGAACCAATAACCACAAACAATTCGGGGATAACTCACGAATTTACGTCATGGCGCACATTTCACGCATAATTTGATGAGAACTGAAGAAACGCGCCTTAGGGGCTGATTCATTCAATGAGAAACAGTCCTGTAAATACTAGAAACCTCCCATGAAATGTATGAGTTAATATTGCCACTAGCGTTGTACAAAAAAATTGTGTGCTCGTAAAAAATTCCGTTATTAAATTTATGGCGTCTGTTATACACAACACTGATCCATGACTTTTCCACATTAGTATGTGAAAGGAGGATTAGACATGTAGCTGGGAATGTAATACCCACCTTCAATTTGGGCATGTTGCAATTTTCCCGAAATGCATAGTACTTAGAAAATGTTTTTAAAAAATATTTACTTTTAATTACTTATAATGTAGTAAAAATATTCCGCGTGAATTACAATTCCAGCCGACAGGTAACCGTTTGTAGCGAACTACTCTCCTTGTTGCCTCAGAACTCTCTCACATTGACAGTTTCGTCATGCATGATGACCTTGCTTTGGGCTGAGAGACGTGTCCGGGTAACAGCACCCCTGGGTGTCGTATGAACCCACCTTATCACCGGAACACTTAAATTACGGTACCACATTATTTATAACACAGTAATTACAAACTTAGATTAATTTCCTTACGCTTCCTGCCGTAAAAAAAAAAGCAGTTTCCTTGTTAACGTTCACTCTCGATGAGACAAGAAGACTGCCTGTTGTAAACTTGGGAAGACGCAATTTTAGCTAATGGAGTTAGGAAATTTTAACAAGAGACAATGCTGGGCGAAATTAAGACATTTTCACTGTAGAAATACTTTACAATTCGTTTTGGAGAAAATTAGGAACCACAGTAATGTAATGCCGAAGTTTTATTAACTGTTTACGAAAATGATTTTTAATTTTTTTTTAACTTTTATAGGACGAAATTCTTATATACAGATGGGTGAAAGGATAGGCTGTTGGAAGAAAAAGAGAAATGTTAGAGATGTTAATATAAATACATGTTTCTGTGATAGTTTCAGAGCTTATTAATTATTTCAACATTCCAGAGACGAATGTGCAACAGTTTATACCACGTGTTTAAGAAATCCGCCGTTAATTGCAATGTTTTTATTGTTTTAAAGGGAAGATAGTGTATTGCTAATTTTAAGTTCAACTACACGTTCCATTTATTTTGGCGATAGCGTCCATAACGCGTGCTAGGCTGTTTATCTCGTTCAGACCCTTTTCTTGTGTACATTCAATCAGTCTTCATCCAATTCCAGGAATAAAAATGTTACCGAGGGTGTTCGGCGGTTAGCTACTAGTATTGCTATTTTTTAGAATACGGGAGAACCCCTGACGGCTAAGGGGGATACCTGGCAGCCAATCACAGCACAACTCTCAGGGTGGAGGGGAACCCATCAGCCAATCACAGTACACCTCAGGGGAAGAGGAAGGGGTTGAGGGGAAAACCGTTAGACAACGCATCAGGGTGGATGGTGATAGGGGGAAGGGGGAATACACACTCGTGAATTTTATGAAACCCATGCGTCAGTCAAGTAAGGACATAAATCAGTTACTAAGATGCCGCTGCGTACTCTAAACATGTATGAAGCATGAAAATACAAATTTTATTTGACATAAATTTTAAAATTGCACTTGGAATACAAAGTCAGTACTAGGGGACTATTTTTCTTAGTTCACTGCCACTTGACTGGAATCCTGCTTACCTGTGAGTACGGTAACATCTGTTCAGAGAACGGGCAGTGATTTTTCAAATGTTGATTTCAAAAGTACTCACTTTATCGTTAACAGTCCATAACTCTAACTTACTACGGGCCTGGAAGCACCGTAGAGGAGAAGAATGGGGAAGAGTGCATATTCTACCTGCGCTGTATAAGCTCCGTGTTCAGGTTACCACACTCTTTATGTAAAGGCTCTTTTACACGATCAAATTTTTCTTCAAAACGCCTTCAACTTTTATTGAATTGAATTCATTGAATGCTATATAACGTCATACTAACGTCACAGTGCGGCAATTTTCTCTTTCAATTTCTTAAATATCTTGTTTTCCTTTATAAATCCTTGATAAAACAAATTGGGTGTGTTGAAAATTAATTCGTAAACAATAGCGCTATCACTGTAGATAATGTGATTTTGACAGTTCTATTGGGAATGGAAGAGTATATTTTTAGGTAGATGAGTTGAATATGAGTAAGCAGTCTACCTTATCTTTAGTATATGGGAAGCATACATAGTGTTTCACGTAGACGAGATAACGACTGTTCCTTCTTGCTGGTCGTGGGGAGAGGATGCCATGAATCCAGACGTCCACGCCGGTTCTGGACAGGCCCAAGACAGAGACCTAGTGACAGTCCCGTGACGAAAGGCTTAATAAAGCACTGGGGAAGTCTGCCGTAAAAGGCGAACAGTGTCGGCCGAGACTCTTTATCGCACCCGTAAATTACCCCTCGACTGTCCATTGCAAGGAAAATAGTGTTGGGAAAACAAATTACCAACGAGAGTGGCTCGATAAAGGGAACATTTCCCTCGTTCCAACGAAGTTCACGATATTTCTACCACATTTTTAGAACTGGTTTTTCCGACACGGGTGAGCGAGTAAAACACGTGCAGTGCATGCTTCGCTTTCCCCATCCAACACTTAAAAAAAGGACGGCTTCTTAAATTATTTTTATTTTTACGGGCTGTGGAGTCTTCTTAGTCGTTAAATATGAGCGCCAAATTTTGTGGGCGTGGAGATCTTCTTTGAAAAGCGTTACGTAGACTTCTTTCTGCAGCAATTATATCGGCAGGCGTTCAAAAGATAAGAAGGGGGGGGGGGGGGGGGGGGTTGCACCCTCGAAACAGATATTTTTGTCTACCACTCGTGTGTGGCTCTGGTTCTTGGTTGTTACTTTTAATGTCTTCCAAAGCGTGAAAATGGCGGGGGGAAATGTTTGATGGATGATTTTGAAGAGCAAGTATTTCAAAATTCATAAACTCTTACATATTATACTTTTTTTTACAAGTACCGAGATAAAAATTTTATCTGAGTGTCTGCTTACGTGAATATAAACATTTTAGTAGAAGTTCGTTATTTAACTTTTGAGTTAAGTATACTTGTTTACAAAATGTTAATACTCTCTATTAAATTTCTCTCCAATACACATTGGAAAACTAATATATATTTTAAAAATACAATAATCTCAAAACTTTAGGATGCTTAATAAAACAGCCTGACATCCTTCAATGAAGACAGTGAGGATTTCCCAAAAAGGGAAGGGCTGGGGACAGCCCTCTTGTGTTGTGAGTACGTGAAATCTTTTCCATTGGGAGATATGAAGCTTTTCGTATTTGTTAGGAGAATGTGGGCCTTCGATCAATACTGTCGTGGGTGAAAGGAACTCACTATTTGTACGGCTCTCGCAATTTCACGATCAACTAAGCACTAAAATAATCAGTTTTTGAACTGAGGTGGTGAGCCTCGACTAAAATTAAATCACCAGGTTTCAAAGTTACATCTTTGTAAACTACCTTACTTTTTTGTTCCATTTTCTGGTGATACGTAATTATATTTGCGTGTCGCCCCCGCCCATATTTCTTCCAGTTTTTTATTATTCGCATTTTCCAAACAAATACCTTGGAGTGACCACACATTTATTAAAGTGTGCATCAATCTCGGCCCCAAAAACACTTCAGCTGGTGTATACTTGTGTGCACTATGAATAAAATTACTGAATCACAAAAACAATAGGTATAATACGTCATCCCAGTGACGGTGCGTATCTGACTGAAAACTGCGCAAGGCAATCTTAATGTTACGATTAACACGTTCTACTAAATTGCCTGTGGATGGTACCATTGTTACTCCCCATATTAAAATTCAGATCTCGGAATTCTTACGACAAAAAAAAACCGCGTTATCTGTTACTACATATACGGATGCGCCAAAAACACTATAAAACCGTTGAATTACAACTTTACAGATTTCAACTGCATTTATTGTGCGTAACGATAAAAATAAACAAAATTTTCTGAAATTGTCTATTATTACTAGGGCATAGACATAACCCGATGTACTCCGGGGCAACGGACCCATGACGTCTAAATACACACGTTCCCAAGGATACGTGGCTACCATACCCGTATACTGGCCTTCTGGTTTTTGATTTATCGGTTTAGCGTATTGACACGCGTCACAACCTTTCTCAAGGTCAGTGCTAATTCCCGACCACGTAAAAGTTTCTAACAAGCCACAAATAGTTTTATCACGCCCTACGTGTCCTCCGTAATAATATACGTGGTAATATTTAAACACCATCGCTGTCAAATTTTCAGGCACAAAAACTCTGAATATTCCTCGTCTTGTCCATTCACCTAAAAAACCTTTATGGATAATATACGGCGAAGTTCCATTCTTAATTTAAGGCAAAATCTGCTTATATTCCTGATCATCATTATGTTATTCTTTATTATCACTAAACACGCTTGGGAAATTTTGCAACGTATTCAATTCTGAAACGTCTGTACCTGCTCTTCGTCTTATCAAACTCTTCGGAGCGAGACAATGCGTCTGCTACCGAATTATCTATCCCACGAATGTGTTGCATATTGAATTTGAAACGGGCGAATCTTACCAACCAGCGTGCCAATCTGCCTGCACTCTTTTGCGATTTATGTAACCAGCTGAGCGCTTGGTTGTCCGTGTACAACGTGAACGGTGCGTGATCCAAATAATCTGCGAACTTTTCCATACCTCAAATACAACTTAAGCATTCTTTTTCAAAAATAGTCAATTTACGTTCTTTTTGAGTCATTTAATTTACTGGCGTACGCTATCGGTACAAAATGACCATTTATCTTTTAATTTTATACACGCTCCTATTGCTTCAGAACTGGTATCACAGTGCGAAAAGAAGTCTTCAGAACAATTCGGTAAATGCAAAACGGGATGATTTGCTAACATATCTTTCAATTTTTTCAAATGCATTTTCCTGGTCTTCTTTCCACTGAAACGGCACTTTTTTTCTTTTCAATTTATTTAAAGGCTCTGCAAGATCAGAAATATTCGGAATAAACTTGCTATAAAATACTACCATTCCTAAAAATATTTTCACTCCTCGTACATTTTTAGGAAACTACTGCATTGACTCATTAGGACTTTGAAATATTTCCACTATTTCCACACATTGGTGCCCTATAGCCACTGATGAAACCGCCTGTGTCCACGTTGCCTGACTAAACTCACTAAATGGAATACGTTCATTTATCGCCTGCCCTACTACATTTTACAAAGACTCTGGCACTTTGAACATTATAGCGACATACTAAATCACGATCTCACAAATATTTAAAGACACGATTCTCGCCATTTGCACCAATACTACTAACTATAAATTCAGGCTGCGCACTGTCTCGATGCTATCCACCAAATGAGGTGGCAAATGTTTTACATTTTTAAAGACGCTGATTGCGTCGGACTCACCCGCTTGTTAGGCAGCTACGCCACCTTTCTTAACTAGCTCCCTCATATGTTGTCGGAGGGTATATATTCCGTCGTCTGGATTGAACGACACCCTGGCGTCGGTCAAACTTTTTTTGGAGAGACTCTTTCGTGATGCGCTGGATCCACGATATACGGATACCTGTAGAAGTTATTTTGTGGATGAGTTGATGCACCACTACTAATAAAAGTCACTCTCACGACCACTGGAACAAACCCAAGGTTAGTTGTACTATTTCGTAACTTTAAAATTCCTAACTTTACTTTCCCTTTTAAATTGTCTGCATTGAGGAAGCAGAGTGGCGCAGATTTCTCTATCCTGTATGTGACGGTGTTTGTAAACACACACAGGACGAGGCCATTGTCTCAACTGCTTCCTAAATGTAGGTGTTTCAAATTGGAAAACTGCTGAGAGCCAAAAAAGGGATTTGGGTTGGTTCCGGTGAAAAGGTTTTAAATATGCGTTGCCTTGCTTTTATATTGTAATTTAAGTAATTTACATCGTCCCCCCCCACTATCACAATAAATAAACTTCATATAAAAATATAAATTTCAAATTGATTACATTTAGCATAAAAATAGATAATTCCCCAAAGATTTACATAAAAAATAAAATACGCCTTTGCCGAAATTTAAATGATGTATAGAATATGTCTTTAAAATTATTTACTCAACTTAAAATGGCAGCAATGTTGACGGAACAGCAATTCCTGCCCAAGTGAATCCCCTGTGCTGTCTCCCTGAACCTGGGCGAGACACATGCATTTATATTTTATTTAAAACCATCGAGAACATTACAAAATGATCTTCACTTCGTCGGTATTCGGAAGTCTTGGAAGGGCACCCTGGTGGTACTTGACTGGCTGGCTGACGTCACGTGGTCAAGGTGACGTACGAGGGAGAGGAAGGCACTCCTAGGTTCACGGGCGGCAGCGGCCCCGCGGCGCCCATACTTGCAGACCAGCAGGCCCGCCCAACGTACGTGAGGCGTGGAGCTCGTCAAACACACCCCCGTCGCAGCGAAGGTAAGCCGTCCCAAATAGCCAACACATTCTCAACTTCAATATGGCTCCGTCGGTTTTAGCTTTCGGTCGATGATCAGGGATAGCCGTCTGACTATATATAGTATTTACATTTCTTTTTAATTTATCGTAACGTTTTTTGTGGAGATTGTTCATCAACAAACTTCATATCTTCTTCTCGTGAAGTGCTCTAGCCAAACTAATTAAAATCCACTTTTGTTAGAAGCTTCATACGAATTCGCGAAACTCTGCATTCTCTGCCATAATCTTTTTAGACCGAGATTAATTTATGTTTCTATACGTTCCAAAAAGTTAATGTTTTTTATGCCAACTGTATTTTAAGCCGACCCAGCCCTTCTTTCGTTATCGCACCCAGTGAGCTGGAAGATTTGTCCGCAGCTGCAGTAAGTATGAATCACTCACCTTATAAAACAGTAACGCGGTTTACGAATGAGTTACCTTCCCAGAACAGTATTGAGCACTGAGCATAGCCACAGAGTGGATAAAGTACAGAGACGAAATGGCATGGCGGTTTCTTTGATGCGGGCTTACCCGTTATATGATTATCTGCACGAGCCTCTGGGAGCAAATCTTGCATCTGATTGGCTACTGCGTGCTGCGGTAAAATCCCTATTGGCTATGCTACCTGCTAGTGAGTAGGTTACCAGGCACTGATTGGCGAACGGCGTACCGACATGTTGCAGACCAGCAACGCCATTTTGGTGGCGCGTGCGGCTGGAGTTCTTGGAATAAGTAGAGCCACGAGTATTTCGCGAATTCATCCGGTGGCAAGGTAGACTTCAATCTCTTGTTATTGTCTCCTGCTATTGTGGTTGGACGACAGTTCTTTAAACACGCCCAGTTTAACTTTGATCCAGTAATTAGTGGGATGTAGTAGTGTGAGCGAACTTTGAACAGTACTGTACAAAAGGCCTCACTATGGCGTCGCGGTATCCTACACCTACAGCACCTGCAAGAAAGTAACCTCCGTTTCGTGTGGGTTATGCACACAGTTGTGTGAGTGAGTGAAGGGATTTGGCTGGTTCTTGGAATCGAGGTCTTGAGGATGAAGCGATAAGAGTATGGAGCAGAGCCGGAATGAAAAGGGCAGGGGAAACGGGAGATTCCCGAGAAAACCCGCCGACCAGTGGCATTGTCCGCCCAGATTCCCACATGTGAAAATCTGGGAGCGTCCCCTTCGGGAATCGACGAACGCTGTTCGCCTACCTGGAACCGAGTAATCTGACCACTACACCACCTTAGTTCCCACAGTTGTGTACGACGGCTCTGAAGGGGTCACTATCAGAATACAAAAGTCGTAACTACATGATTGTATTTTAAACTCTTACCGGGAAGGTATTCAGTTATGTTATTATAACAGCAGTTAACAGAACCGCTATTTGACGTCAGAGGGTACATGTTTGTCGACGCGTTGTGTTCGCGTGATGCGCACGTGCAGATTTAACACCTGTTTAAATAACGTTAGAGCTTTGAAGCGAGGAAGGAAGAGGGTAGTGTGAACAAAGCGGCTGCTCGCTCCTGTTTACCAGCCGCGTAATTGAACTACGCAAGTTCTGGGGACTGCTGGCTGGCCTTACAGAAGGGGGCGACGATCCACATCACACCTGCTTGCCTTCCGTGTGCCAACTAGCAATGAAGCGAGAGATAGAAGTACTACTCCAGCACCACAAAGACAACCCCCAGCTCGTGTCTTAAAGCCGTGCTTCCCACAACAGCATGACACGGCGTCTTTATTCGCCCCCACGTTCCTTTGCCAGTATAGGTCCCGCTTGCCTGGCGCTATTGCCTAGTAAAATATTGTCTGTAAAATCAGGCATTTGCTCGCATATTCTTGTCTCAACAAATACACGTTCAGGAAATATGAAGTATTCTCAGGAAATGTAAAAAACAATATCTATATCCGGAACCTATTACTTTTATTCAGCCCGGTGTTAAGAGTAGGTGGGGGTCATTTTGCCTCCATTTACCAACAATGTAAATATTTACTAGAAAATTGCAAGCGAACTATACATTCTTTTGAAATACAGTTTTCTGGACACACAAAAGGAACTTAAAACCTTCAAAGTAGTATTTTTAAAAAGTCTACATTAATTTTAAAAGCCTGTGACATTGCGTCACTGAAGTTCCTCGGCACCTTCCTAGGCCGGTCACCACTAATAAATTAACTACTAGGCTCTAAAACTCTAAACTCTAAAATCTGGGGATGAAAACCTCAACTAAACTTATGCTAATGCTGGATATTTTCCTATCGAAAATCCCAGCGAATAATCTCGCCGCTGGACCTTTCACTTCCTGCAACTTCCTCAAAATCTGATCTAACTGGCAAGAAACTACTTCCGGTCAAACGAAACGGAAATAAAATTAAAACATTAATTATCTTCCAAAATAAACAAAAGAAATAATTATGTTCTAATATAAAATAAAGTAATTATACAATCCCGTAAATAAAAAAACACGTTGAAATTAACATATTTAAATCGTAACCTCGCCTCAGAATTTAAATCAAGATGTCATAGAATAACATAAATAATAAAAGAAATAAAAATAAAATTAGGTTTGCTGGTTTACAAATAAATATTACTCCGCGTTTTTAATAAAACATGTATGGACCTAGGAGGGGTTTAAATAATTAACGTTATTCAACATAATGTGTAAATAAGTGTGAGATGGTGTCCAAAACACATATGTAAATAATCGTGTGATACTATGTCCAAACTGTTGACATACATACATACATGTGTTCAGCTTGAAACTGTTATAGTGTTTGTCGTTTCTGATTGTTTCGCATTGGATAAAATCAAGTCGGCTCGTAGCGCGCGAGACGTCCGTTTTTAAATAATTATATTCTGGTAGTGCATGCTACAGTACAGATATGTGAGTCGAATGCCTAATCCGCCATGTCTTAGTATCAAAATGTACTGTACTAGCAAAATAAATCACATAAGTTTATGTCCTAAATATTACGCTACGTAAATTAAAAAAAAACAGTAGCCAAAATTCGTTCGTTGTTTCAGTATCGTTAATATAATAAAAATAAAAAAAATCAGGAGTGAACTGAATGATAGATTTTGCCTGTGTGTATAAACTAGAAACAGTCTGTCGAAACTAAATATACAGTATAGTTGAATGATGTAAAAGGGATTTCATACCAAGAAAAAATGTTGAGAAGACGGCCATTTTTTCAGTCAATAATGCCATTATTTGCATCACTGTTTTATATAGTGCGAAATATCGTTAATGTGATTGTTGTTTCTATTCGGGAATATTTATAGTAAGATTATGATTAACTTTTGTGTCACAAAAAATAATATGGTCAATTACAAACGGCCAAAAACAAAGTTTACATACATACACACACACGTGCTTTCTAAAGCACCTAAAAGAGAAATGTGCTTTTTTTATTAAAATAAAGTTGTTATTTTTGATTTTTATAACATGTAAAGGAATAAATTCCTGCAAATTATTATATATGGTTGTAAAATAAACCTATTCATTCTTCTTTCATGTGCAACATAAATCATACTTTTTTAAAACAATTTTGTTAGTGTCTGTACAACTTTTTAATGAATTTTGCACGTTGTGCAGTCAGGTGCAATGGACCACTGGAAGACAATATACTTCTACCTTAAAATGTTTTCACAAAATAAAATTAATCACTCGTACTAAGCTTACTGTTGTGGACTCGTGTGGACCCAGACAACGTACTTGAGGGCTGCTTGCCGCATCGCAGCTAACTAGCGAGAGAGGAGGTATGGTGAAGTATCTGCATATCGCGATGCCAGTTTGCGGGGTCACAAGAGTTACGCATGGACGCAAATGATCACCACAGTGATAGAGGTCGAATTATGACTGCGATGCCGTCTGGGGGCGATCCGACGTCCTTGGAAGCTGCAGTTGGCTCGCAAAGTTAATTGCCCGCCCACGAATGACGAAAGATGCTTCGCTGCTACGTACGGAACGAAACCTACTCTTCAAGACATCATTCGCAAATTTACCACACCTGTGTATACGTATAGTGAGAAACAGCGAACTTTAACGTTAGTGAGTGACAAGTTTTGGACGGCTCTCAACAGCAAGGTCTTGAGAGCAGTTGAAAGTGGAGCTAGTTGAGTATGGAGCAGCGCCGGAATGATGGGACGGGGGGAACGGGAGACCTGAGAAAACCCGCCGACCAGCGGCATCGTGCGTCACTATTATCACATGCGAAAGTCCGGGAGTAACCCCACCGGGAATAGAACCCGGTTCGCCTAAGCGGCAGGCCAGTAGTCTAACCACTATATGACCGTGGCCCCGCGAACGGTAAAGTTTTATCCCCAACACATACACGGTATAGCGTTCCTTCATTTACTCAGGAAAGCGTCAAACGGCCAATAAAGTTCCCAACTTGGGATAGTAGCAAAACTAAACATTCTTATTGTTACAAGACGCCAGAGGGGTAAATCCGAGTTCGTGAGGGATTTTGGTCTTAAATTAAATAACATAACCAAATTTGAATATTAATAAATGTTATTTACAACATCAAATTATCCATCTCCATTATTACTCTTCTCATTTTCGGTGAGGGGAATATTTATTGTCTATCTCAATTCTAATAAATGGCCTTATCAAAGTCTCTGTATTGGTAACAGACACTTAATTCACTCTCATAATTTACACATATTCGATCAGCCTATTGCCATAATTCCAAATGTCTTACACTCGGGCATCCAGTTCAGTAGTCGTGCCCGTCAGTCTCACCCTTCACTGTATCGATGCTCGCAGTCCGCGCACTCCACTCCCGCTAGTAACAGTCGCCGCCACTCGTAGCTCTGCTGGCTCATCGCTTCGCTTGTCTTCGTACACCTGTCCAAACTCTCAACTCTCAAAATCTGTCGGCTCTGAAGCACGCCACGGCTTAAGAAGTCTCGCTGGCATGATTTGGAAGGTTCTCCACTCCCCGAGCTTTGTTTCTGGCTCATCGTCCTTGCTTCTATGCAAGGACGATGAGCCAGAACGGTCCTTCTAATGTAACCTCAGAAATTAAACCCTTGAGTTGCGATAGGCTTATCGCGGCGGCATGCGGCACCTTGCCTTTGTGAATCGCCGCCCGCTTCTCACATTACGATCGCCTGACATTCTTTCGCTCTCGCAAGCAGAATAGGACAAGGGAAGCGACAACGAGTAACAGCATGTAACATTATATTTGCAGCCTCATGCAGTACTATTTCCATACAACGTATGTATTAAAAACTTCCATTCCAGTTTAGAAAGTTTTCTAGAAAGTTTGCTCGTGATGTACGTAATCTAACTTCCAAAGCAACTTTAAGATCAACTCACAGAGGACAAGAAGATAACTTACTCGGTACTACGGAGTACGTGAATACACAGAGGAAGTTACTTCCAGGAGGGCGTGTCAATTCTCTGATTGGCTGCGCGGAACTTTGGTGTCTGTCTGGCGTGCTGCAGAATTCTCCCTGTCGGCCGGCTGTCGGCTGGCACGTTGGTGCCATCCCCTGTCTACATGCAGCACAGATGCTCCTGTTATCTCAAAGTTCATACTAATGCTACCAGAATGTGTGGTGAATCTAGTATGAACAAGCTATGACTGAGGCCTCGAGTATTTCGCGGATTGAGTTGGCAGCAATCTAGGGTGGACATCCCTCTGTACACTCGTGACATTATCATTTGCGTATTGGTTGCTGTCATAGAGTGAGGCTTATGTACAGGACTGTTAAACACTCAGTAACACTACTGCTTCCTGCCTGTCACTGGCACTTTTAAACCGGGGGTGTCTGAAGAACTGTCGTCTAATCACAACAGTAGGAGAAAAAAAACAAGTGTTTGGAGACGACCTCGCCTCCGAATGAATTTGCGAAATACTCGTCGTTCTAGCTATGGCCCTTCCGAATTGTCCGGACTAGTACATAACATGACACATGTGCTTACTTAACAAGTACAGCATAAGTTAATACTGAAAATTCGGATACGGCCAAAAATTCCACGAATGGCTTGAAATGCTTCACTGATGTGAACGAAAAAAAAAAAAAACGTAAGTCAGCTAGATATCAGTGCAACTTACTCATTGCAGTGGAATGTGTAGCTAAAAAACTCAAGATAAGTCAGAGATGACACAAGTAGAGACAAAAAATTTTACCATACATTTTATGCTTCACATGTATTCGCATTTTAGTTAACTCTACAATCGCATCGCAATTTACAACACATTCCATTGAGGAATATGTACCAACATCGCACTTGAAAAAAGGAAAACGGCAAAATCCCACACAAACTGGTTTCGGGTAAAACTGGTTACTCATTGGGACGAAAGCCAAAGATGCTGAGTATATAAAAGAGTAAATATCTTGCGTACTGATAACTAAACTCGCGAGAATTTCCTGCTCGTACGTATACGTAAATAAATGTGAAACCAGGTGACACTGCCTTTTCTATCCAGAACTCCATATCACGCTTCAAGAAACAGTATTCGCCCTTCTGATTTAACAGAAGTTAATTATCCTTCATACAGAACACTTACAAGAAGGAAAATTTTAGTTTTTATTTCCTAATCTCCACTTGCAATTTTAACTTATATATAGGGTAATAATTGTACCACGTACCAGAATTCGTAAATATAGAAATGCATTACACAAAGTAAGATGCTTCACTACGAAATTTATTTTTCTCCGAACAGATGTGGGATAGTCAATATGAACTCGCAACAAAAAGGCTCGAACACTAGCAGAAACTAGCTTCTAAAGGTACAGCAAGAAACAGAAAAATCACAGCAATGATTTGAATCAATGTGTCATGTCCAATAAACTTTCCCATTATTACAGCATGTCACCGTTACATCAGAACATCCACTTTTCTTTGTAATAACTTATTCTATATTAATAAAATACACAGTTACGGAGGGAGTTAATGTTATAAACCTTACACAGAGTAAGGCGTATTATGAAATACACATAGAAATTAAAAATCCATATTTAAAGGATAGTGTGACAATAACAATTGTCTTATTGTGTAAAACATTTAATATATAATATATACTACTAAATAAAATAGAAGTGTCTGTCTGTGATTTTCGAATTTTTCACTTTTAATTAGTTTTTCATATTGTATAATTGATAACTAAGCCATATCTAATGTTAACATTTTTCGTGTCTGTCTGTCTGAACGGATTTAACTCAAAACCACTGAACGTATTGACATCAAATGTACATAGTCTATAGATAATAAACCCAGGATCAACTTAGTATTTTTTTCATCTAGATACCTCAAATGGTTCCTGAAAAAATTATGATCAGAGATGTAAATAGGTACTCGATTAAGCTTTTCTTAGGATTGATTACTGCATTAAAAAAAAACCTTGTAGTGACCCAGTGGCTAGAGATATTCCAAGTGGGGCCGCAGCGACCCTGTGGATAGGTATATATCGGCGCCGCAGTAGCTCAGTGGCTAAAGCACCCAATAAGGGGCCGCAGAAGCTCATTGGCTAGAGAACCCAATAGTGGGGCCGCAGCTGGTCAGGGGTTAGAGCACCCAATAGTGGTTCGCAGCTGGTCAGGGGCTAGTGCACCCAATAGTGGGGCCGCAGTAGCCCAGTGGCTAGAGCAAACAATAGTGGGGCGGCAGCTGGTCAGGGGCTAGAGCACCCAATAGTGGGCCCGCAGTATCCCAGTGGCTAGAGCAACCAATAGTGGGGCCGCAGCTGGTCAGGGGCTAGAGCACCCAATAGTGGGGCCGCAGTAGCGCAGTGACTAAGGCACCCAATAATGGGGCCGCAGCTGGTCAGGGGCTAGAGCACCCAGTAGTGGTGCCGCAGTAGCCCAGTGGCTAGAGCACCCAATAGTGGGGCCGCAGCTGGTCAGGGGCTAGTGCACCCAATAGTGGGGCCGCAACTGGTCAGGGGATAGAGCATCCAATAGTGGGGCCGCAGTAGCCCAGTGGCTAGAGCACCCAATAGTGGGTCGCAGCTGGTCAGGGGCTAGAGCATCCAGTAGTGGGGCCGATGTAGCTCAGTGGCTAGAGCACCCAATAGTGGGGTCGCAGCTGGTCAGAGGCTAGAGCACCCAGTAGTGGGGCCACAGTAGCCCAGTTGCTAGAGCACCCAATAGTGGGGCCGCAGCTGGTCAGATTCTAGAGCATCCAATAGTGGGGCCGCAGTACCCCAGTGGCTAGAGCACCCAATAGTGGGGCCGCAGATGGTCAGGGGCTAGAGCACCCAATAGTGGGGCCGCAGCTGGTCAGGGGCTAGAGCACCCAATAGTGGGGCCGCAGTAGCCCAGTGGCTAGAGCACCCAATAGTGGGTCGCAGCTGGTCAGGGGCTAGAGCATCCAGTAGTGGGGCCGATGTAGCCCAGTGGCTAGAGCACCCAATAGTGGGGCCGCAGCTGGTCAGGGGCTTGAGCACCCAATAGTGGGGCCGCAGTAGCCCAGTGGCTAGAGCACCCAATAGTGGGGCCGCAGCTGGTCAGGGGCTAGTGCACCCAATAGTGGGGCCGCAGCTGGCCAGGGGCTAGATCACCCAATAGTGGGGCCGCAGTAGCCCAGTGGCTAGAGCATCCAATAGTGGGGCCGCAGCTGGTCAGGGGCTAGAGCACCCAATAGTGGGTCGCAGCTGGTCAGGGGTTAGAGCATTCAATAGTGGGGCCGCAGTATCTCAGTGGCTAGAGCACCCAATAAAGAAAAGTGGCTAGATCAGTACAAAGTACTAAATATCATGCTAACATAAAACATGTGCGAAGTGATGGCAGGGTGTAATTTAATAACTCCATTAAACCTGAAAGTAGAAATAATAGTATTTTAATCTTATAACCATAATTAAACTGTGGTGGGCTTTATTTTAATAACTTTACAAAAATATCATGTGAACGAAGTCACACAGGGTAAGTTAGTTTCAATTATATTTAATAGCGATGAAATTTAAATGTGAAGGGTTAAGTTCTGTTAGTAAGAAGAGACAAATATTAATTTTGATATAATAATAAAACTACTGAGCTGCATTTAGTTAACAACTAATTGGACTACTCTGAAATTTTTGAATGCTGTTTTAACCCTTTTTATCCTGTTGAGTGAAAAAAAAATCACTTTGTTTTAATTTATACTTATATATATTACTTTTTCATAAGTTAACGCGTGATTAACATTTCAGATTTGCGTTTTTGTTGTTAGTCTTTGTATTGACTAGCTTTTTTAAAAAGTAAGATTAATTACTTTACGCTTGAGTGGGAACATTTACGATGTGCCAATATCCAACTTCATTCACAGTAAAAGTGTTGTTAAATATGTAGTAAGAAAATTTCGGCACGCGATGAGATGTATGGCGGAAAGTCTGCCTGAGATGGATTTGACTGGTAGCTTGTAGTAGCTACTGGACGCCGATGTAATTGTCCTACAACGAATAAGGCCATACCGTGACCCGAGCTTGTGGCTGTCGGCTGGGACTCGCAGCACAGAAAGACTTCCCTATTGTCCAATTAGGCTGAATAGTCGAAGAGAAGTAAACAGTGACTTTTTTAAAATTTATTAGAAGAGTTCTTTCGGAGGCAGATTGTGTCGTTGACAGCCTCAGACGCGGAATATCCAAGTAAACAGAAGCGCTGCGCTTCTGTATACGGTAGCTGCTACCGTATACAGAATGCAAAAAAAAAGCAATCTATATTTTGCGAGGAGGTAGTATGCACCAAAACAAGAAAAACATGTCTAATAAACATTCGTCCGAAAACCCATACCATAAGAGGTATGAACACTTGTTCTCCATCGCTACAGCAGCTGTTCGATGTGACGTCCATTCATTGTAATGCATCATCATACTCTACATCGCAGGGAATCACGCACCCTTTGAAACACTTCTGGTTGATCTAAGATATGTTGGCAGGCATCGATGACGCGTTCCTGTAGTGCTTGTACATCATTGATAGGGGTTGCGTGCACCAAAGCCTTCAGGTGTCTCCACACCCATAAATCCAAGGGTTAAGGTGAGAGGAACATAAAGGCCTCACAACCAATCCCTCGCCCATTAAATGTATGTGTTAGGTGTTCTTGGGCATTTCGGAGAAAATAGGTCGGTGCTCCATCATGCATGAACCATATGTCTAGCCTTTGAAGGTATGGCACATAGTCCAGCAAAACAGGCAATTCGTTTGCTATGAAATCATTCAACACTGTTCAACCTGCGTGGTAGTAAGTAAGGTCCAGTTAGTGTATCGCCAATAATTCTTGCCCAACATTGATTGAATATCGGT
Organism: Dryococelus australis; assembly: GCA_029891345.1. Classification (NCBI taxonomy): domain Eukaryota; kingdom Metazoa; phylum Arthropoda; class Insecta; order Phasmatodea; family Phasmatidae; genus Dryococelus; species Dryococelus australis. The sequence continues at coordinate 95,221,294 of CM057002.1, read as the reverse complement.
GCTGATGCCTTGCTTCTTCAATTGCGTGAGGATTTTTTTGAACCTATACATGTTTACTATGGAAATTTATAATCCCAGCTCACGTTACGGAGATATGCAGTTTCTCAGTAGCGATGCTGAACAAGTGCTCATATCTGTTAAGGTATGGGTTTTAGGAACCATGTTTATAAAGTATTTTTTCTTATGTTGGTGCATACTACCTCCCCGCAAAATATGGAATACCTCTTTTTTAACATCCGGTATATCTCGAAGTCTGGCAGCCTATTCCGTCAGAACGGTCTAACGCCCTAGCATTGCAGTGCGGGTTCTCCAGACACGCAGTGGCGTTGCTGAATTAACAGTAGGTTGTAAATAGAACAGCATATCCAATCACCGTCCCAGAACTCACACAGCCAATCAGCAACCCAGAAGGCTTGCATCAAAGGTACCGACGTGTGCTCTCGCCCGTGTGTAGTTGCCTAGCAACTGTACGCCTAGCAGAGATGTAGGCAGTCGTTACTTACAGGACTGAAGCGAGAGCTGAAGCGAAATTGTGACACGTATTGGAACCATAAACGAACTGATCCCATCAAAACGATGACTTATGAGCACTCGTTAAAAGTAATGGGCTTGGGACATAATTTACATGAAATCCGTACTCCTTGGGGCTTCATTATCTCCCTGAGTTTGTTGACGCAGACACTTAATCAGGATATGATTATCATCCGCATTTCCCACATCGTCAAATTAATGAGGCGGCATGCTTTCAAATTATAGCTATGGACAGTGAAAAATCAGTAAAAGTCTTTCATGGCTGCATATTTTCAAACATTGTACAATTTTGCTAATTTTATTCTTGTATGGATATATTTTTTACAGGGCTAATCTGCTTGTAAACGCTTTACAAAAGTTAACAAACTATTAGAAGAGTATTACTCTCTGAAACTCATGCCAAATGGGAAACACTTGAGACATATACACAATGCACAGAAACTAACAAGCACTCAATTTTTCCCGCGATAAGATCGATGACTCATAGTATCAGAAAGTCAACTTTCTAAACTCATGACAAGTACGTCGACAGACTATTTATGCAAGTACATGCGTATTTGATCGTAACTGCAAGTTCCAGCACTGACATTCATGAACCTAGCTATTCGTAAGTTTACCAGAATGGACCCTCACTTAACACGAAAAAATACTGTTACAAAAATGTTTTTTCCTTAAGTACAAACCCGATGATTTCACGTTTCGTAAAATAACTGTCTAAGACTTTATATAAATCTGCCTAAACTTTTACTTGTCTGCCGTGAAGGAATCCAGCTAATGGCAGTTATTCAGAAGCTGACTGCAAATTCTGTGCAGCAAAATCAAGAAGGACGATACTGTTTATAAAAATAGGTAGCCAAAAAACTGTTCGCAAATCTTCGAGTATGTACAACAGTTTGAAGTTTAGTCTGGTGATCAAACATGTTGTAAATTGGCCCTGTCTCGGTGACAATGAAGATATCATTATCAAAACGAAACACTGAAAAGTTATTATATGCTGCTCACTATAAAGTGAACACTTTTTAAGGCCTAGCTTAAAATTTCCTTTCAGATTAATTGCAAAATTTCGCCAGTTGTTAATATACAACTTGCAATATGTCTAATAAAAACAGTATTTATATTTTAAGGCCTTCAGAAATTAACGTGTGAGGCCACAATACAATATTTTTAAAAATATTTTGTCTGCTGGGAGGGTCTTCAAAAGTGCTCACTGTACCGTGAATGACCTATAAACTACCTCCATAGGACAAAAATGACACAGTTTAACACAAGAAAAAACACTTTTCGAGTGAATTCGTAGGCTATGCCTAGGCGTACAAATCTACCAGGTTGCCTAGCGAATACGTCGCTGGAGGTAGGCAACAGGGGAAGGTAGGAATGTTATTAGAAGCGGACCCAATAACTGGCCTCGTCTGTAAATCATTACCGATACCCTACTCCCCCCCCCCCCGGGGCCCTCGCGACAAGGGGCAGGATAATAGGACGTAGCGAAGCTCGGTCCACAGACCTCTACCTAGCTTCTTGCCTCGCATACCAAGCACGAAGTTCCACACTCCAGCCAGACCCATCAGGGCAACATTCCACGAGTGGACAAAATTGCCCGTAGAAAGTTTTTTTTTTTTACCTGAGGACATACAGCAAAACAGTTATCGTCTCCCCACCTATCCTTGGATCATGATTGGCTAGAAACATCGCTGTGGGGAACCTACTGTTTCATTCTGTGGACACTAAATCTTAAATGTGATGAAGCTATGTCCCACTTTCATGGTTGTGCTACGATAATGGCGTATTTGTATGGTATTAACGTCCTCTTGATATTGCTACATCCTGCCTCTTCCGATCTTTTTTCAAGCAATGTCGATAAATTACTTATTATGTAACTAAATATCTACATATTCGAAGGACGGAATGTAGAGGAATATTTTAATTGGCACCCCGAAATAAACTGAAAATTTCGATACTGTAGCTCAATTGTATTGCTAGTATTAATTTACTGCTTGGTAATCAAACGTCCTACTTCCTGCAGAAATTATTTGCAAAGACACGAGCCTCTAAATACTTGTTAGAAGCGAGGATACGTCAAATCCTCAAATTACATTTTATGGTATATTGCAAAGAACTAAAATACTAGATTCCGTTTATGCAGCTTACGCAGCTTTTCATTGAGTAATAAAAACAAATACAATTAATGCGCTTACGTTCATAATAAATACACACACAGTAAAAATACGCAGTTACAAGTAAACATAGTAATACACGTGGAGTTAAAATATTTTTATAAATCTAATAGTAAACATATCATGGAATTAGGGAAAGTTAGTGATCTTTTTTACCCTTCAACATTGTTTTAGATAGAAACTACACAATATGAGCGAAGTTTACTGATTTAGTTTGACACAACTGACAACTTTTCTTGCGTTATAAAACTCCGTTAACCATCCGCTGCTTTCTACGGTTTTCTGTGAAATTTCCATTATTCACACTGTTAAAAACTTTCCCTTAATGTTATGGACAAGTATTGATAAAATTTTTACAGAAATATCCGTAAACTTACTGATAACTTGTGTTGCTGTTTCAAAAACGGACATTCCATACATTTCATTTCATAGAACATTCCGTGAATTGAAGGAACCTCTGCGTAAATTTGCCAGTTAGGTTTTCTGTATTTCCAGTTTTAAAAAAAGAGATAACGAAAAACATATTTAATTGTGGTCATGCGGCAAATCTAGATATACCAAAGTTATACAACATACGTATTATCACAAGAAGGTCGTAAGTGAGTGATTATAGTTACAGACTCTCAAAGTATTGATTTGGGTTTGAACCTTGCTCCAAAGAAGTGGCGGGGATATCCTACCTGCTGCAGGGGCTGCGGTGGTGCAGCTGCTAGAGCTCTCACCTCCCACCAAGAAGAACCGGGTTCGATTTCCGATGAGGTCCTTCCCAGATTTTCACCCGTGGGAATCGTGCATGCTGGATAATGCCGTTGGTCAGCGGGTTTTATCGGCGATCTCCCGTTTCCCCCGCCCTTGCATTCTGGAGCAGCTCCATGCTCACCTCGCTTCTCCTTTATCGGCTCTCGGGACTTAGATGTTAAGGTTCCCGCCTACCTGGCTCTTTAGCTACGTTGTACAGTGTTTGAAATACACGTGACTCTACGAAGCTATTGAAAATGCGTCCAATGTGTTGGTCTGCGAGAAGACAAAGGCTGTTTAGTGTTTTCTAGACGTCACGCAGAATATTTCAGAGCAATCCAAAATGGCTAAAAACGGCGTTTTGAAAGCGCTGTATCTCAAAGTATACTCATCAGATCAATACAAAACTGCCAATGGACTTGCACTGAACCTTCTTACAGACTTTCCATCAATAAAATAATAGGGTCACCGCTGAAAGTCCCTTACGTACACGCGGTGCGATGAGGACACTGCACGCTAGTTCAGAGCCTTGCGCTTAGCGGCGAAGGAGCACTTGATGTGCGTGGCAGTGTCGTCCTTATTGCTCCCGCACTTCTCGGCCTGAAACGCGGAAAAAAATTGTTTAAACCTGTTCACGATAAAGTGAGCACTTTTGAAATCAACTTAAGAAAATGTCACTACTCTTACTTGCATGTATTTGAACGGGCGCGCTGAGTGACGTGCACCCAGTAAAGTTGATAATGATGGAAGGAAAGTAGTTACATATCTTAACGTCGAATAGTGTTAGGTAACCATTTCTTATAACTTGTAATCATTTCTTCCGCTTTCTGTTTTTGTATGCACCAAAGTGTAGAAATGAGCAGATTTGTAAAATATTTTTACTTTTATAATAATTACATAGTTTCACTTGACCGACGCATTAATAAAGTGACGAGGATCATGGTAATGTTAATTTTACATATGGGGTATGAATACATAATATGCGTATAAGTAGATGCTAAGCAGGGTTTTCAAAAGTGCTCATTTAACCGTGAACAGCCTATAAGTGTCCAGGAGCGGCAGAAAACTCCTGAAATTGCCTAACTACTGCGGAAACGATAAGTTCCTGGTTACAGTGGCGAAGAAATGTTAATGTGTTGACTTGACGTTTTTTGTTCCTGGAACCCAGAACTACAGGAAAAACGATGACTTTCCGTATTTTGTATTTACGGAGCTCAGCTCAATTTTTCGTCGTTACGGGCTCTGTTTCCGTATATTTTTTATACATTCTCTTAAAGACAGGGGAATTTTTAACGGTGGACACGTGGGCGTACAAGAGTCTGGTTTCTCACACAAGTGGTCATTGCCAAAAGTTGTTACTTAACATTTATAACATTTATGGTAATTAGTGCATTTTCACTTTTGCATCGTTACAGCTCTATATCCGTATATACAGTAGAGGCAGACAGATCGGTTTCTGTACACTGTTATGATAGATTTAACAGACGGCAAACATTTCGAGGAAAATTGTTATAAATGTTGAGCAAAGACAAATACTACACAAAGGTGTAAAGGAAGGTGTAATATTCCTTAACTTTTTTTGCTCCCTGTCCTCCTCGGAACTACCATGCGTAAAGCACGGATAAATGTCTCGCAGGACGTGGGAGGAAGCAAAATCTGCTACTAAAAATAAAACAAGAAACACATAGGCCTATTCGTATTGATGATAAAATGTATCTCAGTTTATACTAATGCGCTTACTAGGATATTAATTTAAAGGTTTATAGTTTAACTTCTTCGGTACCCATTAGTATAGTATTTATGGGAAGCAAATAGGCTTCTTAACATTTTGAAAAGTATACTCGAGTATAGCTGGCGCAAATTTGCATCACTATTTTTCTATCCATTAAAAAAATTGCCTAGATGTAAATACGCTGTTTCGACTTTTTTTATCAAAAATTCTTGTATGAAACTACATAACATCAGACACAATTTTCACAAATAAAACGCTAATTTTTATTTTTATCTTATTACTGAAATTACTACGATTGACAGTAAAACCTGTTATGTTCGAAAGAATATTTCAGTGGATCACAGCCAACTAGGCAATCCATTGTCTGTCAGCCGGCCACTAATGAAACCCAGATACTTGGTTCACCAATAGGACGGAAGTAAGATAGAGACTATTAGAACGTTGTGTTTCTGCAGTTGTGGATATGGCCGACTGACTTCTAGTTTGTTTATAACGCTAATAAAATTGTGCCGAACTGAAACAGTTAAATCGCGGTTTTCAGGATTCTCAAAACCAAAATTTTCCACGGGAGAGAAAGTAGAAGATTGCAGTAACTGCTATGTAAATGTGTGCAAGAAGAATTTTCCTCATTTCAGTGATAGGATTCAGCCTGTATTCTCTGCTTACGCTTTTCTTTATACAAAGGGAATGTAGCCCATCTTCCCTTGCATTTACCATAATAAACGTATTTCGTTTGTCATTAGGAAAGTGCAAAGTGAAATAATTTTCCATATTATATCTAACATTTTGCATTACATCTTAAAGGCATATGAAACGCAATAATGTATGTCAAATTGGACGAAAAATATGTAAGATTAATTGATAAGTGATTAGTTACTAACATTTGTTTATGAGTGTCAATTTAAAATTTTGAGAATCATTCGGTCTGATGGATTTTACTGATGCGGCAATCTAATAAACTCACGCAAGCAACTTTTTTTACCAGAAATTATAAACGGCCACAACATTTCCTGTCGAGCAAGATATTTAATAAAATGGTTACATAAATTCCCAAGTATAGATTTAAATTTAACTTGAATTATTAATGAAGTCTTCGAGTGGAATAGCAACATAACAGAATTTGACTGTACGCCATACTTAAAACTTAACACACACACACACACACACGAACAGGTTGCTTGCTAGTGGTAAGTCGACACATGATATCTCGTCACGTACTGCGAATAATGATCACAGTGACGTACTCAAACGCCAGGTGTTCCGAAACAAATCACTTTTCAATTACACAGATTACACTAACTGGACTTGATTTCCGTGGTGCATAAACTTGATGTAGTACACGTGGTTGGCATCGACTGCAATATTTGTTTGGTGCGTTCACATGACACCAGCCTAAACTTCTCAGTCATATACACATATGACCCACAATCGATTGCTTACTTGTTGCGGTTAGGAGGAGAGGCCTTTCGTTTCACCAAACTGGATGGTACGCGATGTCGTCGCGATTTTCTTCCCTGATGGCCCAAAGTCGTTCAGGTAGTGCCAAAACTACGGATGGGTCGATACTACATTTTCTCGATACTCGATACCAGTTTTGATACCAGAACATTCTCACGATACTCGATACCGATACTTTTCTCGATTGCAAATTAAAATTGTCATAAACATAACAATTTGGCCAGAAAATTTCGCATATTACTAATGTCGTTGATACACACTGTAACTATATAAAAAAAACCACATTACAGTGGAAATAAATGGTGGACGAGCTGTAACCCAAACTTCCTTAACCAATGATAAACGAACACAGTCTCCTTCGATTTTACAGATTCACATTTACACAGTAAAATCTGTAATCAAACTTTTTTAGAAAAATGATAGCTCAGCAAACACTTATTTTGCGATGTCTCAGTTTATTAATTTTATTTTGTGACTTCAAGGAAATTACTGTAATGTTAAATAAATATCGTAATTATCTGATACACTCCCTGTGTATCCCGCGGGGTAGGCCACGACAGGTGTCTCAGATAATTATGCTATTTTTGTGAATATTTAATAATGTGGTTTCGCCATACTCCGCAAGTTCCGTAGGCTAGTATATTTTGGTATATATTTGGTATATTTTGTATATATTTAATAATTCAGTTGAAATCAGATATTTATGGTATGTGTGCGATGTGTAAGAACTACTGAAATAGCTCGCTACTCTCGACCCATTTTTATTGCACCTCAATTATGTATCGTAAAAGTAAATGTCGTCTAAAATCATAATTGTCATATATATGGGTTGTCGAAAAACACCTCAAGCTGTGAAAGTATTATGATATGAATAAAATAATGGTACACTTGTACTTTTAAAATTTAATAACTTGTGAACCGTTCGTCCGATCTCGACCAGCATAGGCGTTTTGGAATGCTTGCGGGAATCTTTGGAATGCTCGCTGCCAGCCGAAATAATTATGGTATGTATTAAAAAGTTGCTGTTAATATCTTGCGAACCGTTGGACTAGGTCAAATTTTATGGTACGCTTTTCAAAAATATCGTACGTGTTACGAAAGTTACGGTCCGCTCGTACCATAATTATGGCACATAAATTGTATGTTAAATGATAAAACTATGGTATGCTTTAAGACAATATCGTACACATTCCGAGCTTTATGGTGCGTTTATACCATAAATATGGTACGCTCATGCCAAAAATACGGTATCAGAAAATTGGTGTTAAAATTCGATAGGTACGTTCGGATATTCTCATACGATACTCGATACTATATAGTATCGAGGGTATCGAGGTATCGCGGTATCGAGGATCCCATCCCTAGCCAGAACAACAGTATTTTAACTATGAGATTTGCTCTAATGTCACGTACTTGAAGTCTTATCTGCCAACGAATGAATTCGCAAAATTCACGGTCCATTACATATAAGGATAAACTCGTTAAAAGCTGCTCGTTTAATCTCATGAAAAATTTGCTGTCAAACTTAGAGAAAGGTGTGCTGTACCATTTACTGTGCAATACGCTGGTACCATTATGTGATTACCTTCAGAAAGACAAAATATAAATTTGAATGTTTATCACTCCGTGCTTGGCATTTACTCGTTCAGCAAAATTCTAATTTACGTTTTCAGGTGCTGCAAACAAGAAATGTTTGGATACGCGCTGTGCTTAAGGTTGAAGTAAAGAAACTGTCTATGGAGCACTGCACACGACTATGTACCAAGAATAACTCATAAAAAAGTCGTACAGACACCATAAACACTGTCAGAAAATTTCGGATTATGCTCTATGAAAGAATTTATATATTTTGTAACATTATAAAATATTTTACTAAAATATACTTTTTAAATGTAAAAAATTATCGATTAAAATAGTTTGTTGTATTTTGAACATAATTTAAGCGCATTTCTATACTGGATGCTTCGGACAGCAGAATTTGCAAGAAAATCTTCTTCAAGAAAGATCTTCATAATTTTTACTGTGATAATGTGTAATAAAATCATAGTAATAATGTATGATATAAATTTTATAATTATCTTTATTTACGTCAGTTTCAGTCATAAATGTGTGTGACAAATGGACGCACATAAAAATAACTATAAATTTATTTCCTATATTGTTATTACAATTTTCTTACACGCAATCGTAGTACACATTATGACGATATTCAACGAAGAAGATTTTCGTACAAATTCTTCTTTCTGAAGCATCCAGAGTGGAAATGCGCTTGAATTTGGTAAACATACAGACTACTTTAATAGATTTTTTCTTTTAAAAATTATTCTTTTGTAAAATATTTTATAATGTTGCAAAATATATACATTCTTCTTTCACATACAGCCTAAATCGCACTTTTCTGACAATTTTTATGGTGTCTGTACAACTTCTTTTATGAGTTCTTTACATTGTTTTGCCGGGTGCAGTGCTCCATAGGCAGTTGGTTTACTTCAAACTGGACGTCAACAAAACACTTGTTTCGTTGTAACAACTAATAAGCTATAGGCGTCGTGTTCAGCTGTAGCAGCATCAACCCTATGCCAGTAGTACGTTCTTACTCATCAGTTACCCAAACAGAAGAACATTGTGCATTGAGACAAACCGTACGCAGTACAGTTCTGTCCAAAAATAACATTACTGTGAATTATTTTGTACACTAGCATTGAATACGATAACAAAAAAATTATCATTAAAGTAAGTAAAGTAAATAGTGAAAAATTTGGACAAGAAAAATACAGCCAGCTTCAATGATCAGCAACAAAAGACCTCACAGAGTAATACATATATACTTTGCTACCAACACAGAGGGAACGCGGGTTTACTCTTAAATGTGCATCACAAATGTGATACTTTATTTCTTGCTGTTTCATAATTGGTTCAGAGTTGCCCACGCCGTGTATAATAAACTGATCCAATTGTGAACGAAACGAAGGCGGTTCAGTTTTGAAGCCTGTGCACAAGATAGGCCTGTGCAATTTCTAGCCCAAGTCATATATATTCATAATCCTCAGCCGCTCAGCATAGCGGAAAACCAACATAAGGCTGGTGTTCCGAATAAATAAACGATTTAATTTGCGATATCTCATAGAAAACAAGTTGCACTCAGCGGGTAAATCGAGTCCAGAGACGAGTTTCTTATGCGTAGCCATGAGATTATTCCCTGGATTCTTAACAAGTCGCTACTTACTTTATCAACTCTCTTTCCCCGTTGACAAGGGAGTTTTGTCGATATTACTCCAACCTGGTAGTTATTTCCTTGAAACAGGTAGCCACATTTGTGATATCTCATAGCTTACTCCCTGACTTAATACTGGAATAATAGCCAGGGAGAAGAAAATGACGCTCCAAGAGCGCGTCCAAATACTCTAAACTTATCACACAGTTTCTCCATAGCCGCTTATTTAAACGGCTACATATTTTCGTGATTCACGCACAGTTTCTTCCTTGCCTTCACTGACTGTTTTTTTTTTTATAGGATTAATGTAAAACCATTTAAGAAAATAAAATTTACTCAACGTTTGCGCAAAACTCCGTAAAAGTCTCAGCGTGGAAAGTAAGATGCTTTAAAGTTTTTTGTTTAAAAGATAGAAGGGGATGAAAGCATGAGAAATTTAGAGAAAGGAATGAAATTTTATGTGAAGGTTGTGGAACTGTTGTTAGTGGCAATAGGCCGATAAGTTCAGAGGATTCTACGGTCTACGTGAAATTATCAGGCATCGAGTTTAAGCAGTACATCAAACTCGATATATATCTTAAACACTAGGCCGTTATAAAAGAAAATAAATTCTTGAACACTCTTTTTGGTACTTAATTATAAGCCTAGCAACAGTCTACACAATCACAATCGGTTGATGTGAGTTCTGTTCTCTGCAGGAACATAAATTATGAATATCACTAAAAAAAACTGTCAACATTTTAGCTGTAACGTAAGTTTGTAAGCATGCATTTTGACAGCTGCACCGTTTTTAGTGGTTAAATATAATACAATGACTATTTTATTCATCCTGATAAATCATTCTTAACAAATAATGGTAAAAAATGCGTATTAAAAATGGTATTATTAAGGCTACAAAAACATAGAAACACACAATCTGCAATATAAGTTGGCTTCTACAGAATATAAAAGTGCAATTGAAAGATACGTAATTTTAGTTTACTATAAAATTTTTCATTTGCAGGTTTTTACTTTCAACTGTTTCTGCAACCATCATGCTTGCGGAGACCTTGGCGTAAACTCACTTCCTATTGGCAAATGCGCTCTCCTCTATTCCCCTTTCAACATGGTTCTTCCCCGAACTGGTTTTACCCTCGCCCCGATTAGGACCTCTCTATATGTTTACTATATACAACTATCTTGGCATTTATCAGGATCTTACAAGAACACTTCAACACATAAACGTTACATTTCATGGAAGAAAAAAAAAACTTAATTTGTATAAACATTGAAATGAGAAGGTTTGATTCCCATAGCATTTACATTCGAAAGGATATTTGATTGTAAACTAACTTGTCACTTCATTGGTTTTTAGACCATCAATATTGAATGCTGTACAATACAGTAAGCGTATCCGGTGTAATGTGAATCAATGAGACGATATAAAGTGTCAATTTACTGCCCCAGAAATACTGATGGTCCTTTAGTTGTGTATATACCCGAATCACTTCAAATTTTTCTCAATAGAGGTACTAGTGGAAAGAAATCCAAAGTGAGTGATTACAACCAGACTATAATAATCTATAAAAATTGATATCGAATATTCAGTGAATGTACGAGATTCATAACATATACATATGTATGTTACAAATACTTTTTATTTTTTTGTTACATCTATAGACACCTTATTCTATACTTCCGTCCTTATTTTCTGTGTTTATTTTTGTCAAAGTTGCTTTATAATTATGCTGATTTGTAAACAATATTGATTTGTTTTATTAAATGTTAGGAAATCATGTTACTGTGTCATGCGACATGCATGTTGTACCAGTCGGTAGAAAACGGCATCTCGCTGTAGCAGTGTCAAAGCGATGACAGGCTTAGATTGCTGTTATCACGTATCAACTCAGATGTGTGCGGTAACCTGTCGTTTAACAGTACACACTCTAATGCCGACTAATGCGGGTTTTCCATGGTGTAAATACTCCTCGCTGTTATCAAAATGCTCGTCCTGAAACGATTTTTATTCTAAACTTGCTCAAATTTTACTTGGTGTCACATAGTGTAATGCGGATTGCCATCAAGCTAGAAACACAATCAAGTGAATAATTCGTATTACCATGTGAATGTTGCCAATTCTATCTGGGCATATCTGTTCTGTTGGTTTATGCATTCCATCATCACTGTTATGTTGATCCACAACATACACCCTACTACACAACGTACGTTACTGACGAGCTGTCGATCAATATTGTGCCTAGTTCACAGTCTTCCAGGGAACTGTTTTTCATGGTTAACATGGTTCATATTACATCGTGTTCATTTACCTAGTCATACAAAAATGTAGCACTTTGTTCATTGTATTGTATTGTAAAGGGTTTTTTTTAAACGTCCCCCGGTTTTATGCTTGAAAGCATAGCAGGGACGACTTACAGACTAACTTATAACCAATCATAATTAACACCTATGCCTTACCCCGGATTCGAACTCAGAGCCTCCTGCACCCCAGATCGGTGACGCACCAAACGCCACGGGAGGTCGGCCACTTTGTTCATGTACATGTTTGTTGAAAAGCCACGGAATAATGTAAAATCATGTTAAGAATTATGGAAACAATGAATTTATATTTGCGCGAATGATGCTTTCATGTGTCGAGATATTTCCAGATTTATTTATTCCTAGCTATAGTCGAGCATAGTTTACAAAGTGTTTATACTTGTTGCTTAATTTATTTAATTTTCTTAATGCTTTTAGCTATTTTCGCTTTATTTGTGATTCGTATACAGTATATACTTGTGTATAGTAATTAAGTATATTTCATTTAGTAACTTATATATCGTATAGTTCCAGATTGTCTGGCTGAAGTAAGCAACCTATTGAAATTTAAAATATATTTGTTAAAGAGTGCATGGCTAGGACATAAATTAATGCCACATTTGTTAATCAAATTCTACAGATTTCTGGAAGTCAGTATTGAAAAACCAAGAAACGACAACTCTAGACAATAATTTCTGCTAACGACGATAAATATTTTACCGGGGTCCTATTAGCATATCTTGCGACGTGTAAAATGTGCACATTTCCCGCCCAAGAAATACTTCGACCGGAATTCATACCTTTGGTAAAATATTTGTTACTAAACTTAGGGATAATATTAATAACAATGAATGCTGCCTGGGATTGCTTTTACTTGGATTTTCTGTATAGCCCGCAAGAAACATATTACTCTCAATTAACGTGTTAGGCATTGATTGATGCCCTATGTCATGTTAATATAAGATAATGTAAACGAAAATGTTTCATCTTGAAAATAAACACAAGTAGTAGGGGCGTGATGGTTTCAGATACAAAGGGATTCCGCCTTTGATTAATTGGATTAACCCTACGATATCAAATTAATCGGATTAAGAATTCATACTATCGCAATCCGATCAATTTTAATACGGTTTCAATCCGATTGAATTAATTCTTAGTCCGATCTTAATCCGACAAAATGTGGTCAAAGAAATTTGATCAAATTTCTTTGATGAAAAAGTTTGATCAAATATGCTTGATGGATTTTTGTGTGTATATAGTTAGGTGTACTTTATTTTCTTTCTTTCTTTTTGGGGAAGGAGGGAGCGCCTCTCATACGTCCTCACCCTTGGAGCTCTGTCGCTACACTGAGGTGTCCGTGTTTGGTTAAAGGGGTGTATATAGGGGAGCGATGTTGTCAGCACGACGACTGGCACTCGACTGGGGGAATGTTATATTGTATAGGGTATATATGTGTTGGGATTGGTGCAAGAGTGGCATAAGTGTTTTTTTGGGTTGGGATTGATATTACTCATAGACATTGGTGGGATATAGGCAATTTTTTGGTTATAGTAATTAAATAGAAAGAGAAAACTACGTATAGTTAACACACGAGAGAAACATAGGAGTGTTTAAACTATAACATACCCTAGCTATGAAAAGAAATAAAATGACTTTAATATACGTCCGTTGGGTTTGGGAGATTGCAGAATGATGACTTATAGCGCATATTTCTGGGAAATGAAATCTACCCCGTCTGATTAGATGTGTGTTTCGAAATTAATTAAACGGCTAACGAACACAAGTAGGTGACTATTACTAAGCTAAATATGGAACCCAGCTATCCTGTTTTTTTTAACTTTAAACGGAGGAGAAACACATCTGTCCAGCTGCGAGGTTGCTGAAGGAATGATACTAGTATAGGATTTGTGGATACTTATAAGCATGATTAGAGATGTGGAGCACTGCCGGCATTTGGCAGGCGAATGAGGTTATAGCTAGTCGGAAAGATATGTAAATAGCCAACAACATGAGAAATGGATAAAAACAATGTTTACGATGCACGTACTAATCTATAAGTTACACTACTTGATTAAAAATATATATATATTTAAATCGCACAGCACCTCTCCCAAAACACATATGTCTGGCTGTGAGGTCAGTCAAGCAATGACTTATAGACATGAAGCTTGCGGCAGAGATGAAATTACGGAAAAGAAAGTTTAACCCACAACTATGTGAAGGGATAAAAATTAGGTTTATGAATTAATATTTCCTTAGAAAACTGGTTTACAGCCCATTATAACTTAAAGATGGAATAAACTGCACTACAAAATACAACTTTTCACAATACCGAACGATTTAGCACTTCCACTTAACACGGACAAATAAAGATTTCCAAACAATGCATTTTGAATTATTCCTAAAACATATCCTAGTTCCCTATGAATTAATGATTTATAAAATAATTATATTTTAACCAGACGCAATAGCCTAAAACACATACACGTATGTCTCCCTCTGATTTGTTCACGTACCTTAAATGATTTTAAAACATGTCCGTTCGTTGTGGAGTCGGATGTAGGAATGAGTTCAGTGTAGCACTTATGTCGTCTTATCAGCTGTGTGTTATAGCAGAGGCAAAGTCAACCGAGGCTATGAGGGAAACTCCTTGACATTAAAAATTTACGTCACAAATCAATAAAAATACCCTGTTTACAAATTAAATGGTATATATTTCCCTGTCAATCTACTTTTAATAAGTTATTATCCACGGACAATTTAATCACGTCTTCCTGAATGTTTCACATGAAATAAAAAAAACTTAACCTGTTGCCATGTTTGAAATTCACAGTTCCACTTCACTGAGAAAAATAAATAAATAATTCACTCAAATTATTCAACGACATATCCAGAGAACTGGTTTACCACTGCGAATAAATGTTCCCATCGTAAGAAAAATAATTCACTTTTAACAAGCAGTGTAACTTCAGTTGACGATTAGTGCGAGGTTCGGCTCGTGTCGAAGCCGATGGTATAATTATAGTGAAGATTAATTTAAAAACAGAAAACACACTTAATGAGAAAATATAATCATGATATAAGAAAACACTTTGAGTATACAAACTTCCTCGAAGGAAAACGATGAAATCAATATTAAGTTACTTAACACAAATGCAGTATATCGATCTGAAAATGAAAAGAAGTTAACAAACGAAAATTTTGTCCCGATAAATTAATGCTTATAAAAATTACTGAAAAATATTTCGACAAATATTGGTACAAAGACTGAGCAGATATATTTCGTGCGAGATCTGAACCCAGAGCATTAATATCGCTTAACAAGAATCGCAGCTAGCAGTCAGGCATATGATATGTCTAGGGCCTAGGCTCTCCAAATACTGCTAGCCGTCACATGAGGCCCCGCTAGAATTCCGAACATGGGTGGTGTATGTATCCATGGCAAGGCTTGTCTTTAAACTAAAATTGTGATTCTGAGCTACGGCTGAAAGGACCTCTGCCCTGTCCATGGAGAGCACTATGCATCCCTCTTCCCCTGCCCCATCACCCTCCAGCCACTAGCCCCGAAGTGTTGACCTGTTTGCTAAACCCCATTACCTCTACCATCGAATTAGAACTATCCCTGCCTGACTGTCTGCCCCCTTCCCCTCTGCTCACCGAGTTTCCACTTTCGCCTGTCCATCGACTTGTTCGGAAGAGGAGGTTTCTCCTATTTTCGAGATGCAATAGATGGCTTACTTCTTGCGAAATAAAATTTTCTACCCAAGTACCGCTGATACAAATTATATTCCTCAACACTAGGAATTAAATCTTACCCGATATTTTAATTTCCAGATTAAATTTCAAGAACTTTTATATTTTTAATCCAAGAAACTTTAGGTTTATACTATTTTCCAGTATATTTTCGTACAAGAGATATTTTCACTTGCTAAATTTTTTAAGTATTGTAACAACACACATCATTCGATTTAAACAAACTCACATTAAAACCAAATGTATTTAAATTCAGAGTAATGCAATAGCAACATATTCAAATTTTCAATCTGTTTTAAATATATATGTATAACAGAGAAAAATACATATTTTACATGTAGACTTCTCTACCACACAAAAATTAACTTATAACCAAAGTTTCATTTCAAAAGCTTCCCAGCCGAGATTTTCGACTACACTATATAGCTTAAAATGTGTATATTTGAACACATATAAACTTATCTTATTTTCAAATACTACTTTTTTCGACATAATATTAATGATATAACATGAATCTAGCCTCAAATGACTTATCGAAGCTGGAATCTGTCAAATTCCACAATATTTCAACAAATTTAAACAAATTTAAAACAAAACTACCACAATTTTGTAATTGTTTGACCCATAATTTAGGATTATAAATATCGATTATCAACCAATTATTTACATTCTTAAAGAGATACCCGAAACAAACTTATGCAATTGACATAACGAATTATCAGACAAAAATTACTGGGAAAAAAATTAATTCATATTACATACACGCATTTAAAACATCGATAAGACAATCACAGCTAAAAACGGCTTACTCAATAGACTAGCCTATGACAAACACAATCGTTTCAGTAAACAAAGTTTTTAAAATTCCATAAAAAACATTTCCAACCCATCTCTCCCTTCTACATTCCTGAAATTCAATTAATCTTCCTTCAATTTATTCGAATAACAATTAAAGACATTCCATTTAACATACGTAGATTTAACCAATATGGTGAATTACTAAGCATACTGCCGCAATTAACATACAAATATTAAGCTGAATACACTTTTGTTTTTATATTTTAAACCTGATACTGTTTAAAACATGCAATTATAAAGAAATAAGTTAGTCGACTTTCTGATATTGTGAGGTAAATATTTATTTGGGAGTAAACTTTCTCCTCACACCAAAGATTATTAAATTGATCTACCTTAATGTTAATGGAGGCATCACCCAATAAACTACACCGCAAATTCTGTGGGGATATATTCACAGGCGCCTATAATGTTCATAGGCATGAGAGGAGTGAATGTTTGAATAACGCTTCTCGTACAATTTTTAACAGCGGAAACTGTTTTCGCCAGTTTGTACGGACTGATAACTTGAATCGTCATGTCAAGAGATGTAAAAAATAATCTTCCTCGTGAGAAACGAAACGTACTGTCCACACTACATAAAACACAGAATGAGAGGGAACTAACTTGTATACAAGTAATGAAATAGAGTTGGGTCATATGAAATATACACTAACATGTGAACGTAATGATCTTCGACATAATTTAACACCAATAGCTGCGGAAACCAGTGTAGGTAATTCCCGAAGACTCCAACAAGCTTGTAAACAGACTAAGATATTTTTTGAAGTTTAAAAAACCCTGGTAATGTAATATTCCGGAATAAAAGAGATGGTGTTAATCATAAGAGCACTTAAGGAACGACATTACATAGAATGAAGTATTATCTGCAAACACACGAGAAGTATGATAGTAAATTTAGTTAACCCTACTACTTGACTAAAAAAAAGTAATTTTTTCAAGTAAACATTGCGTAATAGGAATATGTTTCAATTTGAAGTATTATGTCTTCCTCAAACCACTAAAGTCGTTTGAATTTGGTTGAAGTGTTAATTAAGGAATAAAATAGTTTTTTTTTTAGGACTAAACAGGCTTATTTGAGGAATAAAGTATATTTTGTGGAATGGTTTTGAGGACTGATTATAAGGGGTAATGTATAACCAGTATTAACATTTTTTGGTATCTATGTTTGTGAGCATACATGCTCGTGCTATTATTTTTTTAACCTCCTAAACTTAGTTGTTAAATGGCATGAATAATTTTGTAACCTTCTGTACTACTGGTATTAAAACTTGTGTATACATTTTTGGAGCAACCTGTACTTACATGTTTGATGGTATGTATGATAATGTGTGCTATGTTTTGGAACACTCTCTAATATAACAGAGAGATTTGTCTCTTAAAAATGTACATAAACTTGTAAAAAAAAAATTAAAAAAAAACTGTATTTGTATAAATTTTTATCAGAAAATATGTTAAAAAATGAATCCCTTTTGTATATTTAGTTAACCTATTTCTTTAAAATAAAAGTGAACTTGTTTCCTTAAGCGAGGAAAATTTCTCAACAGAGATTCTTTCTCAACAGAGAGAGGTTCTTAAAAGATGTTTGGTTTCTTTCAAAGTATGTTCTTACTAACACAAAAGAGTGTTGTAATGAAAACAACAAGACAGAGGTAAAGTTCAGGAAACGAGCTTTCTAATACCTTTTCCATAATTAACTTTAAAATATTTAGTCCAAGAGAGAGTGTTTAGTTAGTATTATTAATATAGAGTGTAAAACACTATTACTCTCGTTAAAACTTTTAATACAAAAATCGATATTAAATTTATAAAAAGGCTTTGACGATGTCAACTTCTATAATCTTTTTTTGACCGTAAACTACTTTTGATGGTGTAAATTATTTGTTATTTTTTATGGTGTACACTACTGCCTATATTTTTGAGAGTGTAAACTCTGTTTTTAATGGTGTACAGTATTTTTGACAGTGTAAACTAGTTCAATGTCCTAATAGTGTACTGTATTTTTGATGGTGTTGACTAATTTTGTTTTTGAGGGTGTAAACTATTCGTTATTTTTGATGGTATACATTAATACTTTTAAGATGTAAAGTTTTTTAGCCTAAATAAATAGTTCTCGCTATTCAAAATTCGGCTTAAAAATCAATGCAATAGCGTGAGTTTAAATTTCAATGTTGTAAAAGCAGTCTGCATGTTCCAAAACATGTACTGGGAAAGATAGAGAAGGCAAACCAGGTCGCAAGCGTGGTGTTTATTGGAGGTGACAGCCATGGGCGACGCACCGCGGACTGAAGTCGTCGTAGGGGTGGGGTCTACAGCAAGTGTCTAGTCTCCCTCCCTGCTCGCAGTATAGTGCAGTCGACCACAGCGAATGCGAAGCGTGGCACGGCAGCGTGGTGTAGCGGGTGGGTGAAGGGAGCAGGTCTAGACGTTAACGCCCGCTGCGGACTGCGGCAATTTTCTGAAACTCATTTCATTCTCTCGTACACAGCTCCCGTGCGCGGCCGAAGCTCTTAGTCGCTGTCTATTGTGTCGTGTTACTCCGAATGTTCTCACCCCTTCAGCTCCTGTAACCTGACTTTCGCATGCTCCCCCAAGCTCTCAGCTCTCTGGAGTCCGCTACTTGCCTTGTCCGCGAGGGTTTAGAAAGCTTCGTCCCCGGTAACTTGTGTAAACACGTTGTTGTAGACAACTGCCATTCCCAAACACAGAACTTCGCTGTCTTATAAAATTTTATTTATAATAAAGAACTTGGTCCTTTATTTTAGTAATACCACATTTATTTCAACTACGTCATGGTGACTGAAGAAGTGGGGTTCCTTTTCTCTGTTTTTAGCACTACAAGCCTATTTATGTATATTATGACACTAATTGTCATATTGTGGGAAAAAAAAAATTAGATTCGCTTTCTGTATCGCTAATGAAAATACCGGATTCAGACGTATTGTGTTTTTAATTTACCATTCCTATAATTGCCTATCACTGACTGTAAAAGGTATTCAACTGCAGGATGTTTTGTCAGTTGTCTTTCTACCTGTCTAGATATTTACACTCATAATTTGTTCAGATATTCGCAATAAACTTCTATGTATACAATTTCGTTTAGTGACATTATAAACTTGGAATAGTAGGGAAACAATAATGTATTTGCTGTGTCGCTTCTGCGGTAAAGAATTTACAGTTCTGCGCAGTACGCGTTGAAATTAAATAACTAGTTTGTGTGATTTCTGCCAGAAGCTGTTTTCTCAGAACTATAATATAACTTGCAAGACTGATTCTATGCAATATTCACTTGCTCCACAAACAGCTCCACAGTTTGAATTTCCAGCTCTACCTACTGAATTACCTAAAAAAAAGTGCTATGTTAATTCAGGGAGGAAAAGTGATTCGTTTTCCGAATCCGTAGTCTCAGTGGAGTCTGCCAGACCTGACATACGAGCTATTGGCTATGGCATTCGCGGGTAGATTGATTGATGCGTGGATAACCAACAATTTAGGGTTAACAGTGACGCGGATATGGACATCCATATGTTTCAATACATAGCGTTCACTGTAGGTGGTATGTACACAAAGTAATACAAGTTAATTGGCGATAAGAGGGCATGTAATCCGGTGCTGCTCCATTACTCGACTCGCTTCACCCTCATCGGCTCTCAATACCCCTGTTTTCGAGAGCCGCCTAAATATCTTCACTCACTTCAATGCACAGATAAAACAAATCTTTTTTTTTTCTCGATTCTGCAGTTTGTATCATAATATCTTGAGACCTGCCACCCACGACACCACAGACTCCACAGCTGTCTGCAACTGTCAACAGCAATCTAGAACTGTTTCCAACATCTGCAACAGTTTTCTGCAATATCTAGAGCTGTTTGCAGCATCTCCTGCATAAACATTGACATCCGTCTCTCCATTCGAGAGAATAATCTTGTCTAATTACAGATATCTTCATGACTGCATCGAACGTTTCTTCGATCCAATTTCCCTTACCATTTTTCAAATAATAAGAAGAAACTAACTGCTATTCACAGCATGGGATTACACGTCATCAACTAAAATCTACGAATACAAAGTGCTATGTGAGTGTTGTAAGCAGTCATTTGGCGTGTGTGAGTGTCTGCAAAATTTCAGTATCCCGGATATGACGTGCTGTACATAATCAACCTACATCCATAGCAATTAAGTTGGTTTTTAATTTTTAATAATTTATATATATTTTCCTG
Source organism: Dryococelus australis (assembly GCA_029891345.1). Classification (NCBI taxonomy): domain Eukaryota; kingdom Metazoa; phylum Arthropoda; class Insecta; order Phasmatodea; family Phasmatidae; genus Dryococelus; species Dryococelus australis. The sequence goes on along the minus strand of CM057002.1, from coordinate 95,200,324 downwards.
TTTTGTAAATATCTTTATAATAATAATTGTTTAAATAATGTGTATGAATGCATATGTGAATGTTTTTGTTGTATGTATTTACTTGTTTAGTTCTTAAAATGTTTGTTGTAAAAATTTAGTATTTAAGAATGCTTTTTAAAAATAAAGTTTGAACAAAAAATTTACTGATGAAAGGAGTAATTTGACTGGTTATTTATTAGTTTTTAATTCTTCATGTCATTATATAATATTGTGTGTATGATGAGTAGATAAAACATTTAATATTACTAAAGAGAAGTTCGAAAAATGTTGGTAAACTTGAAACTAGTAGCAAGATTTTCAGGTTTGGAGAAAAATATGTTTATAAATTAAACTCTAAAATATGTTTAAACCTAACATAACATTTAAAATTTAATCAAACAACTCTGAAAAACTGATAGTAATATACTTACAAAAGTGATGGAGAAAATCAAACGTTTAAATAAATGAATATGAAATGAAACGAGGGAACTCGTAGTATCTTGAGAAAACCCCCGTCGGTCAAAGCTTAACACAATGTGCCGGCAAGGGGGAAACGAGTTCGAAAAAAAAAACCCTTTTGAGACCCAGGTAAACGAACTCTCACTTTCTTACCTACATGAATATTTCCCCTGACCTTCATCTCTACAGCAGCAGCTAGTAGCAGAGCCCACCAAACGTTTAACAAAAATATTTTATTACACAAGACAGATTACAACTACTGCTGCTGGGAATCAACACAATGATGTCTAATGGTAAAACACTCACCTGCTTTACACAAACATAAACAGATTTGTACATTTTAAAAAATAAAAATTCAACTGTGTCACCATTCACTTATTATTTTATTGATTTAATTACATAGCAGAAAAATAAAATTGTCAATGTGAGATAGTACTTGTTCAAAATAAAATTGAAAAAATAAATACTACTTAACATAGAATATTAAATTTCAACTAGATGATATTATATTTTCCTATATGATTGTGTAGCCGAAAATCTTGGGTTGGTAGCTCTGAAAGTTTTCTCAGTGGTATTAGTGTCCAACAGTGAAACGAGAAATTCAAGTTTCTCTAAAGACAGTTTTCAGCTTGCTTCCTTGTCGAGCTCAAGAAACGTGTTATTTTTCACTATAGTTAAATTCTACCCTCCTTCGAATAAACTCATGTATGATTTTTTTTTCGTTAAAGAATAATAGATTTTAACTCTTTCTCGATTGTTAGTAGTAGTAAAAAGATGGCATATATACATAACATTATTGGGTATTTTTATAAATTTTTTTGTAAAGGTTAGTGTATATGTTGAGTAAAACTTGTTTAATTTTTGTATATTTTCCTACTTACTAGAAGCTGTACAGTGAATATTAATTTAATGGAGTAGAAAACAAAATATATTGCTCGAGAGTTGCAATGATATAGGAAGGCGTTTTCGCCTTTGTATCCGCAATGGTTGAATCGTTGACCTGACCTGAGTCCTTGCAGGGGATGCGGACGGCCTTGGCTGTCTGTGAAAAGCTGGGTGTCTGGGTCATCCACAAGGTTTGTTGGACTCAGGCGTGCACCCTCTGTGATCTCGGTTTTTGGTTGGTAGCACTGGAAAGATGTTGAATTTAAATTTTATATTTTGCCACTCTAGACAAGGGATGACAGCACTGGTAATATTTTTCATTTATTAAGAAAACAAGTTCATTTTAAAAAAGGGATAAATTAAATAAACATACAAAAGGGATTCATTTTATATCATATTTATTGATAAAAATATATACAAATACAGTTTGTTTCACAAATTTATGTACATTTTTAAGAGACAAATCTCTGTTATAGTAGAGTGTGTTCCAAAACATAGCACACATTATCACACATATCATCAAACATGTAAGTACAGGTTACTCCAATAATTTATATACAAGTTTTAATACTAGCAAGTACAGGAGGTTATAAAATATATGCACACCACTAAACAACTAAGTATAGGAGGTTAAAAAAATTATAGCACGGGCATGTATAGGGCGATTCACAAACATAGAAACCAAAAAATGTTATACTGGTTATACAATATTACTCAAAATCAGTGCTCAAAACCATTCAACAAAATATATTTTATTCCTCAAATAAGCCTGTTTATTTCTCAAAAAAAAAAAAAAACTATTTTATTCCTTAATTAACACTCCAACCAAATTCAAACGACTTTAGTGGTTTGAGGAAGACATAATACTTCAAATTGAAACATATTCCTATTACGCAATGTTTACTTGAAAAAATTACTTTTTTTAGTCAAGTAGTAGGGTTAACTAAATTTACTATCATACTTCTCGTGTGTTTGCAGATAATACTTCATTCTATGTAATGTCGTTCCTTAAGTGCTCTTATGATTAACACCATCTCTTTTATTCCGGAATATTACATTACCAGGGTTTTTTAAACTTCAAAAAATATCTTAGTCTGTTTACAAGCTTGTTGGAGTCTTCGGGAATTAGGTACTCAGTATACGCACTGTCTTCAGCCTTCTTCGCATCACTTATATAAGACAACTCGTTGGTGCAATCATCACTGTTGTCTTCACATGATGTTTCATCGTAATTACCAACTTTACTTTGCTTTAAAGGGGGTGTATCATTACCTACACTGGTTTCCGCAGCTATTGGTGTTCAATTATGTCGAAGATCGTTACGTTCACATGTCAGTGTATTTTTCATATGATGCGATTCTATTTCATTACTTTTATTCAAGTTAATTCCCTCTCCTTTTGTGTTATTATGTAATGTAGATGGTACATTTCGTTTCTCACTAAGGAAAAGAATTTTTACAGATCTTGACATGACAATTAAAGCTATCAGTTCGTGTGAACTGGTGAAAACAGTTTTTGCAGTAAAAAATCGTACGAGAAGCGTTATTCAAACATTCGCTCATCACATGCCTACGAACATTATAGGCGACTGTGTATACTTTCCCGTAGAATTTGCAGTGTAGCTTATTCGGTGATAAAATGAATAACCTGCGGTGTGAAGAGAAAGTTTACTACCGAACATATATTCACCTTACAACGTCAGAAAGTCGACTAATTTGTTTCTGTATAAATTTATGTTTTAAACACGATCAAGTAATTAACCATGTGGTTAAATCTACATATGTTAGGCGGAATACGTCTTTACTTGGTGCTAGACTAAAATGAATAAAGATTATTGGAGTTTTAGGAATATAGAAGGGAGAGATGGGTTTGGAAATATTTTGTAGGGAATTTTTAAAAACTTTGCTTACTGAAAGGACTGTGTTAGTCAGAGGCTAGTCTATTGAGTAAGCCATTTTTAGATGTGACTGTCTTAATGATGTTTTAAACGTGTGTATGTAATACGAATTTCTTTTTTCCGATAATTTTTGCCTGATAATTCGTTACGTCGATTCCATAAGTCATATGGAATAAAGTTATTTGTTTCGGGTATCTCTTTAGAATGTAAATAATTTGTTGATTTTCTAAATGTGTAATCTTAAATGATGGGTTATACAATTACAAAATTGTCGCTGTTGTCCTTTAAATTTGCTTAAATATATTGAAATATTGTGGAATTTGACAGATTCCAGCTTCGATAAAAGTCATTTGAGACTGGATTCGTGTTATTGCATTAATATTATGTCGAAAAAAAGTAGTATTTGTAAATAAAACAAGTTTATATGTGTTCAAATATACACATTTTATGCTAGAAGTGTTGTGCACATACGTAGCTTTAGTGACCGCATGTGGGTTCCCTTTTCGCCATATTGGCGGGCGTTTAATTGGTTTGTGTTGGAAAATTTCTTTTGTACCTAAACTGATTAACTACTTGCATTACTGACACTGCACACGTGGATCTTTTGAAACTTTATTTTTAATATTGGGACAACATTGCTATTTCATAAGGTCCTTTTCTTTATCGACTATTAATGTGTGTCGTAATGTATTTTAGTACAAAGCTCAACGTAGGTAAAATACTTTGACAGTATTCAAATGTTTAAGCTGCCCCCCCTTCTTGCTTGGTGGCATTGTCAGAATCCCCTTTTTAATATATTTTAATGTGCACTGTAATTATTTATATATTACTTCAGCTGCTTCTATGGGGAGCTTTGGCAGAGGCGCCTTTTACACAAATGCCTCAGCACACAAAATCGACAAATGCAATTAAACAGGACGCTATTAGTTTTAGCGAGAATTGATTATCATGATTCAGTAATTATCAACTAGAGATATAGTGTTTGTTAGAGATTCCAACGTTTTAGTGTTAAATACGTACCTATGTTTCCTACCTTTGTGTACAATGCTCATAATAAAGTTAGTAATAAATCGAATTGAAACTATGGTTTTGAATTGAAACTATGGTTATAAGTTAATTTTAGTGTTGTAGAGCATGTAAAATACGTATTATTCTCTGCTATACACATATATTTAAAACTGATTAAAAGTTTGAATATGTTATTTTTACATTCATTGAATTTAAAGACATTTGGTTTAAATGTGAGTTTGTTTAAATCGAATGATGTGTATTGTTTCAACACTTAAAAAAACTTAGTTACTGGAAATTTTGTAACATAATGTGCTGGGATCCCCTTTGAATTGGTTATATGCTAGCCATGCATCCTTTTATACATTTACTAGCGACCCGCCCCGGCTTTGCACGGGTGCAATTAAGATAAAAAAACTGCTTAACCCGGCGTTAATTAGGTTGGGTAAACTCTCCTGAAGCAATAAAAAAAGCACATTATAATTTAATAATTAATAAAATAATTTATCATTTAACTTTTTTTGCTATTTTTATTTGATATTTTTTTTACTTTTTTATAATTTTTCATATTAATTTACATTATATTACAATGAAATTTATATGAGATAAAAGTATTTAATATGTTATTGGCTAAGACATTCTCTGTAGACAATGTTTGACGTCCTGTTATTGTGTGGTAGCAAAATGTACTGTTTCTCGGGACTTCCAACTCGTGATAAACCAACATATAGTTGGCCATGGGAAAAACACTCTTTTCGTAGGTCGATTCCAACCAAGGAGAAAGTATGACCCTGGGACTTATTAATAGTAATTGCGAACGATGTTTTTACGGGAAATTGCAACCGTTTGAAAGATATTGACAAATCCGTGGGAATCATGGGAATCCTCGGGATGTTTGCCAGCTGGCCGGCTGCTGGACCGGTGAGGATGGTCGCGACAATCAAATTTTCTTTCAAGTCTTTAATGAGCAATCTTGTGCCATTACACATGTTAGGAGGGCTTATATTCCTTAAAAGCATGATAGGAGTACCGACTTTTAATGATAGTTCGTGAGTTGGCAAGCCAGAAGGATTAAGCGGATTTAGAAAATCTTGAGGAAAGTGGGCGACATCGTCAACATTGGTGACTGTGTCAATCGACTTATAGGTTTTGACTTGGCCGGGAACTCTTTGTATTATGAGATTGTTGATTTCATTGACAGTGTCGTTCCTAGGCGATACTATTGCCCTGGAACGCAACCAGTGAAAGTCTCTTTCTAGTAAATTTTCGAGGCCCGGCTATACTGCTTCTATAAGATGCTGCAGACTGTGGACTATCTGACCTAATGTCTCATTTAAAATGATTTCAGTAGAATTAGTGCCCAAATTTAGAGAAGGAAAAACTCCTTCTCCAAGTCTGAGCAATTGTTGTGGGAAATCTTTATGCGTGTCTCCACCAAGATAGGCTCTCATATTCGTTCTCAAATTTAGGTGTTGAATAGAACTCCATAAGGGAGATGATTTAAGACATGCTTTGATGATATCTGCACGCGTCCCTTTTGTAACTACAGGGAGTGTCTGCCCAAAATCCCCAGCAAACACAAAAGTAACTCCCCCCATAATGGCAGTAGAGCTTCTAAGGTTGGCGCCGTACGCAGCACAGAGTGCGTTTTATTTTCCGAATCTGTCCGTCCTGCAAAGCCGTAGTACATTATTTTGTTCTATCATCAATAGTCTTCGCAGCGCACGCAATGTAAGGAATTTTATAGGTCATTTATTTACACTTTGGGTTACATTATTGGAGTTTTAGTAGGTATCCCTATTGATTTTTTAAAAAAATATAGCCTATGACACTCAGTGATAACGTAGCATTCTACTGGTGAAAGAATTTTTAAAATCGGATGAGTAGTTTCGAAGATTACCTCCTACATCCAAACACACAAACACTACCTCTTTATATATTAGTATAGATATATAATTGAAGTTCAGGATTTTTATGACACAATTGAATTTTTTTATCTTAGCCCTATATTCAAGCAGCTCAAGTGCATTGTGTTCTGAGAATTAAGTTTCATAACGTTTTATTAACCCTATATTATACTTTCATTTTGATGCAAATATTTAAATTCATCATACCAATCGTTTATTTATTTAAGCACTCCAGCGAGCTAATTTGTTTAGTTGTTTATAGTATGTTTTATATTGATCACAAAAGAAAATAATAAATTTAATAAAAGGATATTATTTAAGTACACCACAAATCTGTCTTTTTATTTGGTATACAGACATACTCCCTCTGGGCCTTTAATTATAATTTATCTGCAGTGTTATTAATCTGTTATAATTAATTATATTACTTTGTGACATGTGCGACCACCCAGCATCAGTAATTAATTGTTTATTTACATTGCTTCCAGAATTTTTCGCCACTTTTTGGTTATTATTAACTGTTCGGTTCTTAAGTTTATTTATGGTTTTATACCACATTCCAGGAGTTATTGTTGTGTTTGCCTTATTTTTTATTGTGTGTACTAAGAACAGACTGCATTTGAATTTTGGAGAAGTGGTTTGTTTACTTTTTGGTTACGGCCGCACAGTTGTCACATTTCTGAGCATTATTTTTCTCCCCTCGTCAATAAGCAATTGCATAAAAATGGCCTAAGAGTTCTAATTTGATCGTTTTTCTTTAGTCTGCTTATATATGTCATTTAAAAATATCTAGCAATATCTCTCAACTTCCTCTCTCCCACATCGTTCAAGTTAGCTGTTATATAAGCCTCCAATTTTATAGTTGTATTTATAAAAGAAAAAAATTATAAATAAAATGTAAAAACAGATATACGGGGTAAATCGAAAAGTGTTTAAATTACTGGGAAACAGTATTTAACTTCTTGTTATGACGATAATTTTTCATATAACCTATAATTTTTTTTTTTACATGTGATTGAATATTAGTCCTTACTAACTTTTTTATTACGAGAAAATAACTTAGTAAATTTATTTTCATTACATACTTTTCATGTCTTTGTTGTTGATTTTCGTTTGAAATATCTGTTACAGTATTGTGTAATTTACTGTTTTTATGTGTTTTGAGAGATGCATTATAAATATATTTTCCACATTCACACATTACTCTCTCTTTTTTTAATTCATTAAGAATACTGGCATATTCACTAAAACATTTTTTTACAGATGTTAAATGCTTATCTTTTCTGCGGTTAAGGGGCACAAAACTTTCTATGTTTAATACTTCAACACACTTTTTATGTAGCATGCACATTATATTATTTACAATTTTTATTTATACAGAAAAAAATTTTATAAAGAGAAAAAATATTTTTTATAATATCAACTTAAATGTTATTCTTAATTTAAATTTTTTCTCTTTATAAATTTGTTTCCTTTTAAATAACACAAACCAAAATGGAGGCTTCGCTCAACACTTGAACAATTCATATGACTTGACTAAACTACATGACCTCGAAATAGATAAATGGTATGAAGCTACAAAATTTAAAATTTATGAATCTAAGTTTGGGAAAAAAATTAATTGCGTTCTAGAAGGTAATTATAAAATCACTTTACCAGTTCTCTATGCAAATATAATTGATCAAAATAGCTTAAAAATGATGAATAGTGGGCGAGTTTTTATAATGTATAAAGGTTTAAAAGAATGAAAAATTGAAAATCTGTACATGATATTGAATTTAATATTTAAACTATATAAATTATCTTTTTTAATATTTCATCTGATTTGCTTCTTTTAATCTTAAATTTGCTTGATTTAGATTGTTCACTTACAAAATTACCCTTTCTAGAAAATTAAAAATTACTTTGTTTTTGTATAATTGTGCATGTTTTACCCCGTGTCAAAGCCTGCACGCTCATTTTTGAAAAATTCTAAGATTTTATTGTTTTTTTTTTTTGCTTAAAATAGCTTATTTTTGAGAACTCGTACTCGTTAAAAAAAAACTTTTAGAGCTAAAATTTAGCCCTCAAAAGCCTTGATTATGACTTTAATTTGCTCGATTTTCATTGTTTTTTCATCGAATGTCAGATTTTGAGTTTTTAAATTTTTCCTGCTACTTTTAGACGAAATAGTGTACTTTGTTTTTTTGTTGTAGTTTTAGAAGAAATAGCCCTAAAAATTGTGGTGAGCCCGAACGCCCCTTTTAGTCTACTAAAAAAAAAAAAAATTCACAAAAGAAATTTGATCAAACTTCTTTGATCACATTTTATTGGATTAAGAATTAATCACATTGTATAAAAATGTTATAAGATTAAGATCGGATTAATTCTTAGTCCGATCAATTTGATATCAAAGGTTTAATCTAATTAATCAAAGGCTGCATCCCTTTGTATCTGAAACCATCACGCCCCTACTACTAACACAAAACAATTGAACCCCGTTTACAGTCCAAACAAATTCTTGTATGACAGCTAGTAGAGAAGTATGTATGCATCGTAATGTTTGCCTTCTATGTTCACATTCGTGCTGAAGAGATATGGTCGTGTGTGTCAGACATAACCAGCTGATAGTGTTAAATCATTCTGAGGACAGTGGTCCCACGATAAGCCACGCTGTGGCCGGGGCAGCTAGCAGACGACGCCTGGATGAGCGAGGGATATTCCTGGCAGACTTGTCGGGTGCATGTGGCGAATGGCAATGCAAGGCTGCGAGCACGGCCTCGCCTGGAATACTAACACTACTGCAGCCTGGAGCTGGAGTTGCCTCGAGCTACGTTACCTCGTATCCACAAAACAAACCCTGCAACATGACATCACTACCACTAGGACTATAGCTAACCATTCACTTCCGAGCAGATTTCAAGATTATTGTGACACAGTACTTCTTAACATTTATAAAACGCTGTGACGTTATTCTTGCATAATATTCCTCCGCCACATGCAAACTAAGTTTAACTAGGTCTATAAAAATATAACCAAATGACAATGCACTTCATTCGTACGCTCTCAGTGTACTAATATTAATCATTAGAAGTATTTGTTACTAAGAATTACCACACATAAATATTACAGTTGAATATTATTAAAATGTTATAATTTTAATATTAAAATACAAGTAAAAAATTAATTTCACAAAAAATTAAGGTACTCTTGTGTTAACACACGTATAAATGCTTGTAATAGGTGGTAATTTAGGAAACACACGAACACATCTTACATAAGTTAATATTTAAATGGATTGATTAAAAAGTGTGAATAAACCGTGAATATATTATAATTCTGTGAGCAATTTGTGTTATTTTGGTGACTGAAAAAAATTATTATAATCTGGATCTGAACATGCCAATTAGGCCTGTGTAGAAGTTTTAAATCCGCATGCTAAAATTAAAATATATAAACTCAAATATGAGCATTTTTTATCATGGTCTAGGCACTAAGAATGTCTGTGTCAGGGTCTCTTTCAGTGTAAGGTTATCAGTGCCGTTAACGACACCCTCCTTATTTTTGAGCCTTTATAGGACTTGGCTTGGTAAAAGTAATTTATACACTTGTATAATTCCTTTTAAGAACCCGTAAACTGAATGCGATGGTGAGCATAACGAGGGAATGACTGGCCTTCTAACAAACACAGGTAGAAGAGCCACACTGCGAACACATACACCAGCGTTGTATGTCGGTTTGACCGCACTGACCAGAAAATGTTAGAACACCGTTCGCCAATCAGCACCTGGTTATTCTTGACTTACCCGTCGGCAGCCTAGCCAATGTAAAACCTTCTGCATCAAACACTGGCCAATGAGATGCAAGGTCTGTTCCCAGAGCTTCGCGCGGCGAATCAGATAAAGGCTAGCCCAATCAATGAAACCGCCACGCCATTTCGTCATTTCATACTTTTATATATTCCGTGCTCCTGTACACAACCGCTGCTCCCATACACTACCGCTGCTCCCGTACATTACCGCTGCTCCCGTAAACTACCGCTGCTCCCGTACACTACCGCTGCTCCCGTACACTGCCCCTGTTCCCATACACTACCACTGCTCATGTACACTACCACTGTTCCCATACACTATTGCTGCTCCTGTACACTACCGCTGCTCCCGTTAACTACCGCTGCTCCCGTACACTACCTCTGCTCCCGTACACTGCCCCTGTTCCCATACACTATCACTGCTCATGCACACTACCACTGTTCCCATACACTATTGCTGCTCCTGTACACTACCGCTGCTCCTGTACACTACCGCTGCTCCCGTACACTACCGTTGCTCCCGTACACTACCGCTGCTCCCGTACATTACCGCTGCTCCCGTTAACTACCGCTGCTCCCGTACACTACCGCTGCTCTCGTACACTGCCCCTGCTCTCGTACACTGCCCCTGTTCCCATACACTACCACTGCTCATGAACACTACCACTGTTCCCATACACTATTGCTGCTCCTGTACACTACCGCTGCTCCCGTACACTACCGCTGCTCCCGTACACTACCGCTGCTCCCGTACATTACCGCTGCTCCCGTTAACTACCGCTGCTCCCGTACACTACCGCTACTCCCGTTAACTACCGCTGCTCCCGTACACTACCGCTGCTCCCGTACACTGCCCCTGTTCCCATACACTACCACTGCTCCATGTACACTACCACTGTTCCCATACACTATTGCTGCTCCTGTACACTACCGCTGCTCCTGTACACTACCGCTGCTCCCGTACACTACCGTTGCTCCCGTACACTACCGCTGCTCCCGTACATTACCGCTGCTCCCGTTAACTACCGCTGTCCCGTACACTACCGCTGCTCTTGTACACTGCCCCTGCTCTCGTACACTGCCCCTGTTCCCATACACTACCACTGCTCATGTACACTGCCACTGTTCCCATACACTATTGCTGCTCCTGTACACTACCGCTGCTCCCGTACACTACCGTTGCTCCTGTAACTACCTACCGCTGCTCCCGTACATACCGCTGCTCCCGTTAACTACCGCTGCTCCCGTACACTACCGCTGCTCCCGTACCTACCCTGTCCCATACACTACCACTGCTCCGTACACTACACTGTCCTACCTTATTGCTGCTCCTGTACACTACCGCTGCTCCGTACACTATCTACTGCTCCCCGTACACTACCCACTGCTCCTGTACACTACTGTTGCTCCTGCACACTACCACTGATTCTTTACACTACTGCTGATCCTGTTCATTACTGCTGCTCACACACAGTAGCCACTGTGGGGCACACAATAGGTTTTTTTTCATGGCCAGCCACAGGTTGAACATTGCGTGCATGACTTTCCATCTCTACAACTGTACCATTTCTGGGAAATGCATGGGTACAAGTTGTCCTTCACTTTTTCTGTTTCTTCTAATGCTTTTATTTTTGTCAATGGCTTCCTGTTGCTGGACCACAATATTTTTTTACATTTCCCCACATTTATTACATTCAATTCATCACGTAAGTGGATTGCAGTTTCTATTTATTTTTAGTGTTTAGTGCCCTGATGCCCAGGGTATGGGAGTGACGCGGTCCTGTTTAAGCCACATTGGATTGGGGTTTGGTATAAAATATTTCAATTTGTAAATCTTTACTTTATATGACAACTAGACAAGTTTTATATGTTTAACGTTTTTTGCTAACAGCTAAGTATTTCTACCTAATTACTGTCTTTTTTTGTTTTTGTCATATATCGTATGTTACTACGTAAACACTTTTAACTATTTATTTACGGACATGTATACCTCTACATAAAAATTACTTTTGTTCTGTTGTAAATATTGTTGTTCGAGAACTTGAGCCCTCATATCATATAACCATGTTTTTTTTCCCCATAATATTGTAAAACATGTACGTGAGATTTTTCTTATAAAACCATGTAAATACTTTTTCATCAGAAATTATTATTTCCCCGCGATTTTTTTTATGTAAACTGCACTCTGCTTCCTAAAATATTACTTACCAAAAAATACACGTATACAAAAATTAAGCTTTGGCTTAAGAAGAAATTCTCCCCCCTCCCCCCAAATTGATAAAATTTACCAACGCGTAATGTTTTCCTCGTACTGCTATATAAGCAAAAACTTCGATTTCAACAAAGTAAGTGTCACAAGTATTTAACACATGTCTGTAACTAAAAGAATGGGAAACAGGAAACTGTGGTACTTCGATAAAGGCGAAGCTCAAGAAGATGGATGGATCTTTATGTACTTCTTTCTCTATCCCCGCTAAGTAAAGCCATTTCTCATATGCATTTCTTTCTTCTGCCTCCGCTTCCTTTTATGGTTTCAATTTCCTCCTTAACAGCAGAAGGGGAGTAGTCACGTATAAAAATAGAGCTTGATTGCAGTTAGACATAAAGCTGTGAAACGTAGTGCATCACTTGTGCTATACCGAGCAGATACGCAATATAGTTGCCAAACAACATAGAGAGGGATGTTTAAGAACACATTGCAACAATCCACAACATAGTTTTAGTGGCTGATAGATTAAACAGGAAGCAACTACAAACATTTACAATCTGCATCTAAAATTATATGTTTTTTCTTTTTAGTATTTTTCATGCTGTCTCGTATTTTCGGACTACGAAATCTTTTCCTCTAATATTCCAGGCATGCTTAACTTGATTTACTCCAAGGGAAATGAGACTGGATTGCATCTCATAGAACATGGTTTAGAACCATAAGGGATGAACTGTACGCTGATTTTATTTTCCAATAAGTGTTCTGTCTTCATATCATAAAAATGTTGGTCCAGAACTTTACATTCATTAAATTATTATCCAGATTTAGGTAACGTGCACAAAACACATATGTGTAAACAGTAACTAAAATTTATATAGGCTGTTCACGGCAAAGTGCGCACTTTTGCGGCCCCAGTTATTTTTTCTTTCAGCCATTTTTATCCTTCAATCGCATTTATAAATAAATATTGCCATGTCAGTAACAAACACATATATTTCACCGCACTCGGAAGTCAACGTGTAGGGTTGAATTAAAATATATTTATTGACTATCATTCCAAATGTGAGAGCTTTCAAAAGTGCTCACTTTACCGTGAATAGCCTATATCAGAAAAATTTATATCTTCAGCACACATCACTTGCTACTGATTCGTAGCGAGAGGTCCAGAGACTCGTAGACGTATAACTTCGTTGAGCATAATTCGTGGTGTTTATTGACCCAGAGTCCTTCATCGTCGCGTCGGTGAAAAATAGTGTGGTCCGATTGTAATAAGAATAGGCAGGGTAAAAGGGAGTACACTGATCGGGTGATTATCAAAGGTTTGATTTAAAAAATTTTGAGATACTGCGAATATAATATAATTAATTACAACACGAAGTTGAACGTGCGATGAAGGTCAGTGGATCTCCTGCTAGACGTCAAATACAGATCAGTCCCATGTTAGGGCCTGACTATAACTGATTTCCTGCAATTTTGTTTTATATTCTCTTAGCAGAGTGGAGGTCCGTTTATTAAGCCCAATGCAGTTTACAAAGAAATATCACAAATAAACTGTCTTTTATCTGTATTTTTTCCCTTCTAATGGAGATTATGAATGTGGAGAGCAGCAGAGTGGAGTGAAGAGATTTGACAGTCTCTTGACATCGAGATCTTAAGAGCCGATGAGTGTGAAGCGAGGTGAGTGTGGAGCAGCACTGATGGCATGCAAGGGCGTAGGAGACGGGAGACCCCCGAAGTAACCCGGTGGCCAGCGCCATCGCGTTCGACACGACTCTCCCACGTGCGGAGATGCGGGAGCGACCTCGCAGGGGATTGAACCCAGTTCGCCTAGGTGGGAGGCCCGTAGTCTGACCACCACACCACCGCGGCCCCCATGAGAGCAACAGGGATGAGTGTGCCAGTGTACTGGTGTGTGCTGTGCCGACAGACAGCTGGCTGGTCTCTCTGCAGGCGAGAGGTTTAAGCGCGTAGCTGCCGGTAGTAATTGCACTGGTCAGAGGGGCGGAGGGAGTGGAGAGATGACTGGCGAGTGGCCCACGCCATTGTATGGAAATGAGCAGAGTGCCGCGTTTTAGCGGCTTGTTTGCACGGCGCTACTACCGACCGCCGGCGAGAGACAATGCTTCCTTGCCCGCCTGGAGGTGCAAGAACATTCCAACACACGTCCTATGACAGTCGAGCGTGCACCAGCGGAATTTGCGTGCACAGCACCCCGGAACTCCCACCGATGGCTGCGACTACATACTGTACCACACAGTACATAGTGTGGCGGTTCATTTAATGTGGCGAGTGGAGTAGAGTTAGACGGATTTCAACGCCTTTTGGCATGGATATAAAAACGTAATTTTAGTCGTTGCGAATAACTAATGTTATGTTTGGAACTCTACCAGTGTGAGCGTGGCCGTCTGCCACAGAGTAAAAAAGTACACACATGAAAAATGACGTGTCGGTTCCATTGATGTGCACTTACCCATTCTCGGACTGGCTATGTGGGTCTCTTGTCTCTGACTGGCTAAGATGCAGGCTGCCGATTAAGTTACCAGGCGCTGGTTGGCGAATGGCGTTCTCACAAGTTGCTCATTAGTGGCGCCACATTACTGGCGCGTGCGGAATAAGCGGCCACTTCAGCTCTGTATTCTCAACTACTCTGTGGCTGTCATGTGTCGGGGTGGAGTGGATGTATTTGGGCGGCTCTTAACATCGAGGTCTTGAGAACCGATTATAGTGAAGCGAGGTGAGTATGGAACAGCGTCCGAATGAAGGGCCGAAAGAAACGGGAGATCCCCGAGAAAACCCGCCGACCAGCAGCATCGTCCGTCACGTTTCCCAAGTGCAGAAATGGAAATCCGGATGATTTGATGCGGGCGTACCCCTTCTGTGGTTGGCTGCACGAAGCTGTGGGGATAGTCCTTGTGTCTGGTTCGCTAATGCATACTGAGAAAAGTTACGTATTAGCTAGGCAGCGGGTGGTGAGCAGGTAACCAGGCGTTGATTGGCGAACGGCGTTGTGACATGTTACTTGTCAATGGCACCATTTTCGCTGGCGTGTGCGGCTGAATTTCGCGATATAACCGGCTGCTGACTTCTGTATTGTTACGTACTCTATGTGACTGTACGAGAGACGAGTTTGTTTTCTCATAGCCTAGGGGATTTCCTAACTCTTATTCTTGAAGGTTTATTGGAGAGCAGCTTACAGACTAGACCTTCCAGAGTGTTTATTGGAGAGCAGCTTACAGACTAGACCTTCTTGGAGGTTTATTGGAGAGCAGCTTACAGACTAGACCTTCCAGAGTGTTTATTGGAGAGCAGCTTACAGACTAGACCTTCTTGGAGGTTTATTGGAGAGCAGCTTACAGACTAGACCTTCCAGAGTGTTTATTGGAGAGCAGCTTACAGACTAGACCTTCTTGGAGGTTTATTGGAGAGCAGCTTACAGACTAGACCTTCCAGAGTGTTTATTGGAGAGCAGCTTACAGACTAGACCTTCTTGGAGGTTTATTGGAGAGCAGCTTACAGACTAGACCTTCTTGAATGTTTATTGGAGAGCAGCTTACAGACTAGACCTTCTTGGAGGTTTATTGGAGAGCAGCTTACAGACTAGACCTTCTTGAATGTTTATTGGAGAGCAGCTTACAGACTAGACCTTCTTGGAATTGCAATTAAATATCCATGACTTTCCGGGATTAGAACCCAATGTCTCGTGACACAAAGACAACATCTCACCGACCTCGGCAACGATGGTCTCCCTCTACAGGACAAGTTATGAAATGTAGGTATTCGCAGGTTCTGAACCCGTAAGATATACACAAGTACAGTGAAAAAAAAGTTTTTGTTTAATGAACCAAGGTTAATTTGGCCCGATTAAATTAACTCAATTAATATAGGGCCAATTATATATATTTTTTTTACTGAATCCAAATTATTTTGTTCTTTATATTTGGTTG
Organism: Dryococelus australis; assembly: GCA_029891345.1. Taxonomy (NCBI): domain Eukaryota; kingdom Metazoa; phylum Arthropoda; class Insecta; order Phasmatodea; family Phasmatidae; genus Dryococelus; species Dryococelus australis. Next base: position 95,184,225 of record CM057002.1, on the reverse strand, counting down.
CTACAAACTTGTAAGATTTACTTGATTCATATAAAAATTATTTTTTTTCTAAGAACATTAATACGTCGTGGTTATCATAAAAAGAGATTGAGCACGACCGGGTTTCGAACCCGTAACTTCTTCACTCATATATTACGACTTTACAACCTCAGTGTTAACGTGACTGCCAAGTGAGCTTAAATGTTTGTAAATACATACTTACTTAATACAGTCCATGTTTACAAAATAATGTATAATGTTTTCAAGTTTTACAGCTTTATTTTTGTTGCCCTTTGAAATTGTTGTAGAATTGTTTGTACAATTTTTTGATATTAATAAATGCACAAACAATAATGTTGTTATCCTAAATGTTACGAAAACTACGAACAAACTGTCCTATCTTATTTCCATATGAAGGCAGTCAAATGACGCAATTACTGTACAGCCAATCAAATAGATACCAGTTCTGGACCAAGCTGATTCTGTTGCCACAACAAATTATGTAATAATATATACTAGATTTTCCAGGTAAATAAATGTTTTATTCGCTTCAAATGAAGTATTAAATTGACTCTACCATGATATTTACAATATTTACGGTAAACAAACTGATTAGTTCAACGAACTTGTAAAATAGTGTGTGTACCAAACAGATAAAATTTATTTGTAAAAAAAAAAAAAACTAATGTATATGTTTAAAGCAACAGCAGATTAGTTGAGTGAGCAAGAACAAAATATTGTTTATTGCAAACAAGTGAGTGACTAAAGATATATTTGGGTGGCTCTAAACATCGGGGTCTTTAGAGCTGATGAGAGTGAAGTGACGTGAGTATGTAGCAGCTCCGTAATGCAATGGCGGGGAAACGGGAGATCACTGAGAAAACCCGCCGACCAGCGGCATCGTCCGGCACGATTTGCGCATTTCCGGAGGCTACCCCGTCGGGAATAGAGCCCGGTTCGCCTTGGTTTGAGGCGAGTAGGGTAGCCACTACACCACCGCGGCCCCACAAGACGGTACTTTTCAAACAAATGTATTATTTTTGTATGTTTCTCCCAGTATAGTATATCAGTAAGTGGAAATGCAGAACTGGTGATATTTCTCCAGTAGCATATACAAACGGCTCACTTACGCTTGTCAGTAAATATGTACTGACCTCAGAGTGACAGTGCACACGCTATTAGTGTACATTAGTGAATAAACATCGTAACGGCTTGCAAGCACTCACCAGTCGCCACTGAAACAGGGGTTATCTTTCCTTCCAGAGAATCTCACAACTGGTTAAACGGACAGCTATACCACGCGCGGTTAGCTTGTTGGCTGGCATCCATTATGCGGACCGACAACATATTTGCTGTTCACAGAAAAGTAAGCACGTTTGAAATCAAGTTTAGAAAAAATAATCTATTTTCATAGCTACGTACATGCGACAGTATACAATTGCATGAAGGCAGCGAATTAAGGAAAAAAATATTCATAGGTCTACGCTTTGACGTCGTATTGAGAGTCTAACGTTTAAATTTATGGATAGTGAAGTCAGTGATTTTTTTTTTTTTTTGTGTTTTATACTTCCAAGAGCACGGATTTGCATCTTGTTAACGCATTTACTTTCTTAATCCATGGTTTAACTTTGACGCATGAATAAAGGAACAAGGTCCGTGGCGGAAGACTACAGAATAAAGAGGAAAGTAGATCCTGAGCAGGGTCAATAATACCTGAGGATACGGAGGTATAGCAGCAGCATACACTACGGATTGAAGCCTCATACGTCATCATAATAGCTTAAACTTCTCGCCAACCAGCAGTCCAGCGAACAGGGAACCAATCGTAGTTTGCAGTAGCCAATGAGACACAAGGCTTCTTCCCAGAGACCAGCGCAGCAAACAGCCTACATCAAAAGAACCGCAATGCGATTTTATCTGTGTGACCCTTCGACGACGATATGTCTTACTTGACCCCGCACCTCCGTGTTCTTGGCAAACAGCCGTCCGGCTGATGTCATCTTAACTATAATTATTCTTTATGGTTGAGTGGGCCGTAAAACTCACTGTTATATTTGTTCACTCGCTAAAGTACACATTCGTGTATTATTAAATATTTTTCGAGATTTGCGATTCTTTGACACTCCTTGGAAAACTATTATTTCAATGGTAGAAGTCCATGACAGGAAATGTTGAAGCTACTGGCAGTAAAATTATTCTCTAGTATAATATCTGTTAACAGTGAACATATTACTGCTACTCAGGAATTTAGGAGAGTGTGAATTTTGTGTCGCTAACAAACGTAATGTGAATCAACCTTTATCTGTATTAACGATTTGGTCGCTCTAAATGAGCATAACGACTTCAAATTTAAATTATGAGATTTCCGTACAAAATTATTCGCGTCTCGCGATTGAAAAAGCACAATAAAAAAAACGCATTTCCAAAGTTTCTATATAATCTATCCTCATTTTAAACGCGTCTATGTTACGATAACATTTTCACTGTTCGGAAATATCCGTGGACGTTCTGAGCTCTAAGAGATAATCCAATTTTGCGATATATTTGGCCAGTAGGATAGACTTCGCAGGTCTGTACACACATGGGAGACTGTCAGTCGTTCGTGGCCCTCGCTTATGTTAGACGCGATTAAACTATGTAGTGTTTGCAGAAGTGAAATAGCTTGGCCGTTCGATTTATGTAGGCGTGCCCATTGGCTGATTGGTTGCATACACAAGGCTGTGGAATGAGGGTTGTTTATGATTGGCAGTTGCGTGTTTGGAAATATTGCCTATTGGTTATATACGTAGGTCCATATATTTTTCGCGAAAATATTTACGCAGAGGCTACACTCTAAATCTGAATCAGTGAGAATCTCACTATTTCAATCAGTCAAACGTATCTGACTGATTCAACCGTCACTTCAGTGAAATTAACTAATGAATCAGTGAAAAATGGCAAATTTCCTTCACGTATTGATTCAGTGACATTTTCCACTGATTAATCAGTCTTTTTTTTTTTTTTTTTTTTTTTTTTACTCAGTGATTTATTTTTGACTGATGGATCAGTTAGACAGCGTGTAAAGACAACCGTCAAACTACTTTTATAAACAAAGTGTATCAAGTGAAATAACAACGAGTAAACTGATAAAACTACTAGAAAATACTTTGTTAAATGTGTTTCGTGTTTCAAATTGCCACTTTATGAGGTAATAGGAACACAAAGACTTTCACTGCGTTTATACGTCTTTCATTTCGTTTTCATGTACTCGTCACAGCGCTCTGCTTGAAGGTTTAAACTGCATATAATGTAATGAAGAGGATATACTATTTCAGATATACTATTCGTTTTGACAATCGTAGCGGTACCAATTAATCCTAAAAGTAATAGTAAGAGCGTACAATTTAATTTTTCACGATTTTGATGTGATAATATAATTCCAATATTTTCCTGTAACTAATTTAAGTTGGCGTGGTAACGCAGATTCTAAGGTATTGGACTAATATCGAATGGTTTGCGAGTTCAACCCCGGCCGCCTCCGAAATTTTTTAAGTTACAGTGAATTGCTTAATATAAATAGTAAATTATAGTAAATATGTTTATTTCACGTAATTATTTGGCTACGTTCAATAAAAACAATATCCAATTCGCCACTGTAGTCGGCCGTCACTTATTCAATCAGTGAAATAATTTCACGTCACTAATTAAATCAGTGAAATATTTTCACTGAAACAATCAGTGGTTTCCCACTGATTCGAATTTAGAGTGTAAAACACAAAAATATCCTATGTGCACACTTGTAGTCTTCATTTGACTATTGGCCGCTTGTCTTTGTGTGAAGAGAGTCTGTTTCATGAGTTAGCGAATCAGAATTAAGTTTCTCCGATACTGACAGTTCGTGATTCGCGGCAGACAGATAAGGCACGTAACAATTCAAATAATCCAATCACAAAAGTGGTTCTGTACTAAAGTGCGTTGGAACACAACTTGTCCTGAAATATTTTCTCGAAAAACATGTGCCCCTTGTTATAGTCCGTTTAAGGTTACAGCATTTATGAAGCCCTGCTTAGGTTCTACTTCCAGTATATTCCTCCGCCTCGTACAATTAAAGCCTCCCGAGTCTAAAAAGTTACATCAAAGTGACGACGAACCGCATTCGTGCGCACCCAGTTTAATAATTTCTTGCATATGAACTATTTCTTCCTTGGTATTACCAACACACCTATTTTATCTCAATTTTTACTCATATTAATTACAAAAAAATATTATAATTTATAGATAAAATATAATTAAATGTTAGATTTCACCAAAAATTAAACACTTGTATGTTAACACAAGAATAAAATGCTTGTGAAACATGGCATTTTAGGAAACAACCACACACATCATACATGGAGTGAAACCTTTTTACTGGAGTGTGCAGCTTGTTTGCAGCATAAGCCGTTGTTTCACTTCGATACTCTATAGTATTCTGTGATATTGTATACACGGGCCTGCAAAATTCTCGTTACTAGCGGCTGCATACCCAACTACCAGTTTGTCATATGCTCGTTTCAGTTGTGCCATTTGTCAGGTGCGTCCAGGGATAGCTACAGCCAGTGTAAAAGTTCGACCTTTGAGCAACCGATCTACAGTATAGCGGTCACTTACAACTTCTCTGAAGTCTCGCTAATGTTCTACTTTCACGCTATTATTCCGTCTCGTGCAAATAAAGCTTAACCTTGCTTAACGATTACATCAAACGGATAACGGACCGTTTGCATACGCACTCAATCTAATAATATTTTGCATGAAAACTATTTCGTATTACTCATTGCCAACAATCTGGTTTTCTCTGTTTTATTCATATTAATTATTAATGAAATATTAAAATTTATAATGAAATATACCTAGCTAATCATTTAACCAAAAATAAGTTACGTATATGTTAAAAAAAGTATTAAAATGTTCTACTTTCTGTCTCGTATAACTTGGCAAGATCATGACAGTCAGAGTGTGGCATCTTGACGTTTACGAAACAAACAACGTGTCATTTACAAAATCCTGTATCAGCTGATGCACGAACGAACAAAAATTAATATTACATTGGGTATTCTAAACGCACATCAGACAAGCAGGAAATACGCGGATAATAAAGAGTTCCTAGATTAATTAATACATTTTATTTTACGTGGTCTCAAAACAGTAGTTGTTAGTGTTATACACTAAAGTAGTATTGTATAGGTGTTCAAAATGAAACATGCACGTTAAAACGACCCGTATTCAAATAAAGTACAATTTCGAAAGCCTGCAGAAATATCGCAAGGTATTGTTGAATTTTTTTTTCAAATATTTTGATGAAATATGTTTCAAACTCGTGTCGTTTTGAGCCAGTAACAGGAGAAAGGTCAAATTTTAAATAGGCGGGATCAAAAGGCAGGCAAAGGTGCTGCTACCTGTTGAGTAATGCGCTCGACTCATAACACACCCTGACATGGCATGGCGAGCCATCTGTCAGGTGTTTTACGAAGCACTACCAGCCAGAAAAAAAAAAAACTTTCTTTTGTAAAATAACAAATTTACAAACAGATACGAATGGTTTTATTTTTCCTCGAGCTCTGTATAATTTTTTAAAGTAACACGTACCTGCATATTACAGTGTACAGGGATTTTGATTACTAGTAAGTAGTAGGATTTGGGAGAAACGGGCGCATCGGCATTTGGCATATGAGAGGACGTATATATTTTGTCTCCCTGTTATGGTGCTAGAATTCACTACTTTAAATGTTTTAAAAATCAATAAAATCTTTATTTTGATTAAAATTTTCGTGCACCCCCATTGTGGAAGTTTATCAACAGGCTAGAGTTACATGTATTATATAGCACCGGCCAACTGTTTGTTGGTTGCAGATTCTGTTAGGAATTTTTTGTTTCTTTTTCTTTCTTGATCGCTAGCAGAACGACCACCTGAAAACAATATTTTTCCCAATGGTTCTGATTTCTGAGTGATGTGTCTCATTGTTTGTTGTCCAGTCACACTTTTTAAAAAATATAAGTATGGCTTAACAGTTCGTCTATTACGAGGTCGTTAGCGATGGAACCAGTTGTCCGTACAGTCGTAGGAACGGAAAAACAATCAGTAGAGAACTGTTGAATATTGCGTTATTATTTGAAGATAAATTATACATAAAAGGTATGCGCATTTGTATTACTCATGTCATTATACTAGTGTTTATTTAACACTATCTGGGCTGTTCTGAACCAGTCTGAAACAACTAACGACAGGATAACCTTATAATGTTCGGCCAAGTCAAACAGGAAAGCGAGTACTGTTCTTACTTTTGCAAAAGTCAATAAACGAATAACACCAACTCTAATGTTCACAGCGTTCGGTATCGGAGTACTTTATTGTTATTGGCCCAGTGAAATAAAAACATGTCTTGTCACGTGATCATGAGGCCAATAACCAAAAGAAGTTGTTGATGTAGATATAGGATATTGAAGTCTAGCACGGCCAAAATATTTTCGCGAAATAGCCTTGTCTCTAACTATCAATCAAGTAATCAGTCATAACCTGCATCAAAACACCAATAGGCATTCACTTTGAGTGATTTCTAAAAGTAAATATGGCCGGACCGAGAATCAGACTTGGGTCGCGGCGAGTATGAGTCCAGTTTTTTACCACTTGACCAGTTCGTTCGATTCCATTCACAAGAAAAAAAAAACGAATAGTTTTATGAAATCTATGTTGTTACCAAAATAGAATGCATAATTATAGTGTGTCCGAAAGAAGCAAATTAAGTAGAAGACATGATAGTTCCCGGCCACAGATAAGGTACAGAAATGAACTAGCGTGGTGGTTCCTTTGAAGCGGATGTACCCTCTCTATGATTGGCTGCACGAAGCATTGGAGCGAGTCTGCCTGTTTCTAATTGGCAACTGCGTGTTGCGAAACATTCCCTATTGGCCGAACTGCCGGCTAGCAAGGCAGTTACCACATGCTGATTGGCGAAATGTTGCTGGTCGGTGATGCGGGCGTTTCGCTGGCGTGTGATGGTGGAGTTTGCATTGGAAGTGGCCGTTTCACTTCTCTGGCATATTTCAGTTGTTTAGGAACACTTATTTTGAATCTAAAACAATGCCCTTTTGGGAGCAAACATTGCACTCTAGAAAAAACATACATTCTGAACCTTTGCCATGTAATTGTGATGTAATTAATGCTGCATCATTTTTAAATTATCAGTAGATTCCTACTGTTTCAGAATTACCACATAACACGTAGATAAAACTTGGACAATACATTTGAAAGTATTTGTAAAATGTAAATTTGATATGTTAATAAAAATGTTATATTGAAAAATATAATACACCACTTCTATGGAAAATTCAGCATGGCAACTGAGACCGAGCCTTAAGGTCCCACTTGCCTACTATAAGGGTTACATCCATAAGGTCGTACAAGAATGTGTTTTTGCAGTTTCAAATAACTTCTTAAAATAAGGGAATTCTTCCATATTTTTCATTTGTGACTGCCCATGAATATTTGTTAAAACAACTTTTGCTAAGCATACTTCAAAATAATTAAAATGGTATCTTTCAGTTACCCTTATTAAATATTCTGCAAATAGTTTAGTTTATTTTATTCGTACATTACAAAAACAGTTATATTTTGACATTGGTAAGCCATTTCGCAAAAACCATGTGATAAAAAGAAACCTGTGGTATAGGAATACACAAATAATGTCTATAGTTGAACTACATGAGCATCAATACAGACCTGCAAAATGGGTGTTTTTTTTTTGTGTCAAACTAGAATACATAACACTGTAAATAAACAAACTGGTGTCGTCTCATCCATTCGCTGCTGCCTAGATGTTAGGTCACTCACTCCCTTTCATGATTGGGGGCCCACAATTGTAAAGTGTTCATTTATTGTATCAGAGTAACCCGGGGTGTGTCAAATAAAGAATGATGCAACACCAAACGTATTGCACAAGAAAAGTGTTTTAAGTTTAAAATGTCCTCAAATAATAATGCGAATTTTGCAGGCATAAATATAAAATCAAAATTAGTTCCGTGCTCAACACACTTAAGTAGGCCTACACGGAAGTAGTAGGGGCGGGCATATTCGCCCCACTTTTGATTAATTGCGTCAACCTTTCGATATAAATTGATATCAAAAGGGTTAATCCTTAATCCGATTTTAATCCGATGGGATTAATTCTGTGTCCGACCTTAATCCGATGAAATGTGGTTAAAGAAATTTTATCAAATAAGTTTGATGAAAAAGTTTGGTCTTATTTCTATGATTGAATTTTTTGTGTATATATTTCTTAATTTTTTCCTTTCTTTTTTGATGTGGGGAGCAGCTCTAGTAGATGTTGTCGGCACGACGACGTGCACTAGACTGAGGTGTGATGTGTTGGGGACAGGATATATATATTGAGTTTTGTGCAAGAGTGGCCTAAGTGTTAATTTTTTGCTTATAGATAGTGGTGGGAGATAGTCTATTCTTGGTAATAGTAATTATACATAAAGAGAAAACGATGTATAGTTCTGCATCATTAAAGGAAATATATTACAAACGAGTTCTACATGTCAATAAATAACAAGAGAGAGAAATATAACGAACACAACTACGTGAACAGCCTGGTGTCGACAAGTGCTAGATGATCAGAACTGCACGAGTCTCTAGGTGTCCTGAGTAAAATGAATTAATTAACAAGGCTAAATGTATCTATCAATATATAAATTAAGCGGCCAACGAAAACAAGTACACGAATACCACTAAACGAATTACGGAACCCAGCTATCCTGTTTTTCAAATAAATAAAATCGCATAAGCACCTCTCCCAAAACACATCCATCCACTTGTAAGACTGGCGAATTAATGATGTTAGTATTAGTAAGTGTGGACTCCTATAAGCTGTTTCAAGCACCGCTTGGCAAGTGACCTGTCGCAATAAAAGCTTAGGGAGTCCTGTTGTTAACACTTGAACAGGAACTCCTGAAACGGAAACCATGTGTTAAACGACGATAATTAAAAAAGAAATTGAACTATTAACACACGTAAAAAGAAAAATTTTTAATAGTCAGTGGTTTTAATATACATCCATTCGCTCATGAGGTCGCTGCAGCACTGATTTGGATATACCACTTGCGTTGACTTATAAGCTGAACAAGGCATTGAGAGCAAACAAAACCTGTGTGTGCATTGGCCTACGTTTGATTATAGACTGAGCTGAAACACTCGGAAATGAACGAAAATACAAATTAAATGTTTTCAAATAAATTAAATGGCTAACGAACACAAGTATATGACAATCCCTAAACGAATTACAGAATCCAGCTATCCTGTTTTTTAAATACATGAAATCGAACACGCAGCTCTCCCAAAACACATCTGTCTGTCTGGGAGGTTAGTCGATGAATGAGACGTGGAGCTTGCAGGTGAGTTGAAATTACATCATAAATCAATAAAAATATCCTCTTTGTGAATGAGAGAACCTATTTCCTTACCAACCTACTATAAACGAATTGATTACACCACATCCCACAACAGACAATGATACAATCATTTTTGAAAAAACTTACTTAGATTTTTATGCAAGTTTTACTATTGTAAGAATAATTCACTCTTAACACAAATTTCTCTCGAAAGATAAAGCGTAATCCTGTAACACTGTATAGAAACATACTATATATAATTTTTAATTCACAAAGTTGGTCGTTGGAAAATTATTTAAAATAACGGACGCACTACAAATATCTGTTAAGTATGTTTAATTCACCGCACTAGTTAATGAAACAATAGTTGAAAATGCTATCAACCTTTGTCGACCGAGCTCAGAAACGTACTTGAGATGATAAACTCTTATAGAAATAGCGAGCATACTTTATTGGCTAATCACACAGATAAAATTATTTTGTTCCCGGTAAATTAATAAGTATAAAAATTATTATATTAAAGTGTGTACATAATATCGCTTAACGAGAATTGCTGCTAACAATCAGGCATATGACATGCCTACACTCTCCGAAGCCTGCAGGCTGTCGCAAATGGTTGTGTTCAGTGTCGTGTCTATCCAGGGTGAGGGTTGGCATCAAACTAACATGGCGGTGGCCAGCGAGAAGTGTCCAAATCGGGCCTGCCTGCAGCCGGCCCGACTGGACTGCGCCTTTGTACGAAAAGAGAGTTTCTATCCAATGCCACGCGCCCCTCCACCCCAGAGCACGTTTTCGGCTAGAGGAATCACTGCCCTGTCCAACCTGCTATCGAACCAACACCATTAAAAACTCTCTAGAGCCTCGCACCCCCTCCCCTTTCATCTCTAGCCCAGAGAATATTTTCGTCCAAAACGAGAGTTCCTGTCCAAGGCCACGCATCCCCGCTATCGATCCAACACCGAGGTTCGTAAAACCTGTCCAAGGCCACGCACCATCAGCCCAAAACACGTTTTTCGGATATCTCGAGAACTGCCCTGTCCAAGCAACCCCTCCCACTTGCTATCGATTCAAGGTCGTGCAATACCAGACCAGAGTGTGTTTTCGCTATCTTGAGAGCTGCCTGCCTGCCTTGGCCAGGCAGGCCATAAAGCGTGTCTTTTGTCCGCAACGTCGGGAACTCTCCAATTCCCAAACACCCCCTTGTACCAGCGGATTTTGAACATACCTTGACTAACTCCCCTCCACACTCTTACATACAAACTTTTTCTTCTGCTTGAAGACTGAAGCATTGTTTCTCCCAAAGCCAGATCCTCTCTTACTTATAGCTAAATAAAATTTTACAAGTCCCACCGATGAAATTTATATCCCTGCAGCTAAATTTTACCCGATATTGTAATCCCCAAGATAATCCACAGATTTAACATTCCAAGAAAACATTGTATTTTAATCCAATAAATTTTATCCTGTTTTCCAGCAAACTTATTTAAGTATTTCTAACAAACTGTGATAAATTTCATATCAACAAAAATATAAGATATATTCTCACATTCTCTAAAAAAATTTAAGTAATGAAAAACTCTCATTAGTTTTGGTTTTTAGCAATACACAAGTTAAACATTTTTTTTCAACCATTGAAAACTTGCATTAAACAAACTCACGTTAAAACCAGATTTCTTTAAAGAAGGTAAATAGTAAACATGCATATTCAATCTGTTTGAAATATTTGAGCATATTTTAATGTGTATATTTTCAGAAAGTTTCTCAGCCTAGACTTGTAAACTGTACTATTGTATAGGAAAATATAATATAATCTCATTGAAGTATATATTCTATGTGCAGTGTTAATATGTTCAAAATTTATTGTAAATAAATAATTTGTGTGTTTACAAAGCAGCAAGCTCGCATAGTTTTCAACAGCATAAAGTGTTTATAAAAGATATCGAGTACGAGAGTAGAGACAGGTAGCGAACAGAGGGTGTGGTTAGCGAGCGAAAAGCAGGTTACAAGAGTTGAAGACAATGACGCACATGGAGCCGGAGCAGTCTATGATGCGGATGAAAGTTTAGGCCATGCGGGCGGGATATGTGGACGAGGTGGAGTGGGCGAGAAAATGAAAAATGTTTCAGTAAACTGCCGCTGACTGCACTGTGCACCACTATCGAAACCCACACACTTACATCTGCCCAACATCACCCCCTTTCTCCCGCTAGCACTCGTCGTTCGAAGTCTGGAGTTCCCCTGCATGTTTGCGCAGCTAGAAGGATAACTTCATCCTGCTTCTCCAATGACATTAGTAAGCAACACGAATTGCCATCACACAGCTTGTCTCCACTATACAATACACCACAGCCCACGATCTGTCTGGCCTCGCCTATCTTCACATCTTTTACTTTTGAAGCAAGTGGACTTTGCTTCGAATATAACATTGAAATTTAAACCCAAACTAATGCATTCTAATTTAAACCCAGTTATAAACAGCAAAAACTTTACATCTTAAGTGTGCTTTTTAAAAATAATGTGAGTTACTTTACACCTTCATCAATAAAACTTGTGTACACCATCAAAAAATTTAACTAATGTACACCATAAAAATGGTTTACACTGCCAAAACCTTATATAAAGATTTACATGTAAATGTTTTAGTGAGGGAGCAACACTCTATATTAACTAAACACACTTGCATACTAAAATTAATTAAATTAAACTGAACAATTTGGGAAAACATTACCGCAATTCCTAGAAATATGGCATTAAAACACAAAATCCCATAGAAATCTAATCCGAGAAACAAATTCTAGGAAACAATATCCAATTTCCAAGAAATAATCACACTTCAAATACATTCTAAATAACATAAAAATGGAATCATGTCCCAAATGCATTTTAAGTTGTAAAATTCTGCGGAAATATATTTCAATTCCAGGAAATGCAACATTGAATTAAACAAATATAATCAATCATGCCCTAAATGTCTTTTAGCTGTAAAATTACCCGAAATTTTGTCTCAATTCCATGAAATACAATATTAAAAGCAATTAAAGAACAGAAGAAACAAATGCAAATTTGAATTACAAACCAAATGCAACTATTTAACACCTACATATGACGAATTGAATTACAAATCAAACACACCCAATAAATCCAATCAATCACAAATAACAAATGAATTAAAAATCAAACACCAATAATCCACACAGACTGTCTTACAAATAAGAATCTATCACAGGTACTAATTGAATTATTTATAACATGTAATGGATTACCACCTAAATGTGAATGATGTTACAATTAAAGGGAATCAAACACAATGAATTACACCATAAATAAAAGGAAATAATGCACCAGATTATTTCTTAAATGCTAATCCAATGAAACGATAATCCAATCAACAAGATGATTGATTGAACAATAAATTACTCATCCAAGCCCCATCTAGAGGGTTATTTAATCAAATAACACATAAAATATTTTTTTTTATACAGTATAATAATTTTACAGTCATTGTATTACAATATTTTAATATATTTTTCTTAACCCACGAGGCATGCACTTTTGCAAGAACCTCTCCATTGTACCAAGGACATATCTTTTATCCTTTTAATGATTTAATCAATCAAAAATTCATTTAGAGAACTAACTTTTTTCAGTTCATTTTTGTAAAATCCACCTTTTATGGACTTTCAATCATAGGTTTCTATGTAATACACTCTGGGATGTGTTGGTCCAACTCAAATAATTTTTAATATTTTATAAGACCAATTAACCATAAATGATTCCCCCATCTCCTTCAAGATACGTATATATTCACCAACTATAAACATTTGTTTTCTCTCATCGATCACTTTAACATTGTTATAAATGGTTTTCATTAAACTATTATCTGTAACTTTTTCTGGTGCCATTTTGATGTTCTGTGATATCTGGAATTGTAAAATTTAATTATTTCAGGCAAAACTTCAACCCACTTGTAAATCCCTCTCAGTGTGAGATGCTTGTATATTAATTGCTTAATATATTTGTTGTATTGTTCCACAATACTGGCTTTAAGGTCTGAATAAGTTGCATAGTGATTAATATCATAATCTGTCATTTGTTTTCGTAATGGTATAGAAGTTTGGTTCCTCTGTCAATTTGGAGCAAATTTGGTTTTCTCTCTTTCAAAATGGTGTACATTCATCACTAACATGTTTCCCAGTTTTGTTTTTCAAAGGTATGCCAAACCATATTTTGAATAAACGTCTATTGCGGTTAAATTATACTTGTATCCTTTATTGTATTTGGAAAGCTATGTCATTTCACACAAATTGGCTTGAAAAAGATCATTTAAACCATGAGTTATAACTCTTTTTCTAGGATATTTTATCCTGGCTGGAGCATGAAGTTCTTAAGAAATATTACTAAACGTCATTGGTAATATAACCATCTTCTTTCAGATCTTCAATAATAGAAATTATTTCGTTTCTATATGAATTATTACCAGATTCTCTCGAAGCAATGAGAAGTTTTAATCTATCGACCAATTCATTAGGATTGTTCCAATATACAGGAGAAAACAGGTTGTCAATTTTGTCTTTAAAAATTTCGGTTTGTTTTCATATCCTAAACAGTTAGTCGCATTCGTACGACGAACAAATTCTTTATATTTCTGCAAATCGGTATCAGAATATCCATTTGGAAAATTTTTTAACAATTATTCAAGCAATCCTTGACTCACATCAGTTATGTAATCACTTATTTTATTTCTGTTCGTCAGGCAAAAATGTTATTACTGAATCTCCAAGGTACCAGATGTTTTCATTTCGATAAACACCAAATGATGTATCATGCAGAGATTAAGAATATTGTAAATATAAATAATGATGCATTAAATGAGAAAGAGTTTGCTTTTCCCTTGTTTAAGGTTCTTCCAATTTAATTTTCAAAGCAGTTTCTTTAGGTTTCTTCAACACAGAATGCAATGCAGCTATTCTACTCATAAAGGGTTTAAATATTTTCTCATTTAAAACATCCTGTTCCATTTGGTCTTGCTTGGATAGTAAATATTTCTCCTTCACAGCAGATGTATAACGTTATCTAATTCCGAAGCAGAGGCAGACATGTTTTGATTATATTACATTAAATTCAAACTAATTATAAATTAATTAAGTTGTTGCTTTTCAAACTGCTGTAGTAGGTCGACGAACTGCTACACTAGATCGATTAGTGTGTGCGTTTTCAATCTTATCGACTTAACTTAAAGAGTCTAATTTTGCTATATTCTTAGCTCTCAATTCATTAATAAAATAATTTATTTGTGTTTCCAAATCATTATTTGGTTTTCTGAAACCCGTTTGCGTAACTAAACCAAATTTTTTATTATTCAATTAATCACTTATATATTGCATTATTTGTGCCATTCTTGTTTCAAATTGTTGTCTAACAGTAGCGATTACCAGTTCATTGATTACCTCGCTTAAATTATCTTGCATTTCTGCAAGTTGTGTTGTAAAAATTAAGTTTGTGATATCATTGAAGTCCTTAAAAAAACCATTTAAACATTCTGCTATTCTAAATCCATTACTCTAATAATCATTACGAAAATTGGTTAAAATGTTTACAATTACACTCATGTTTTTATAATCATCATTCAAATCAACTAACGTTATTAATTTCTCTTGAATAATTTTATTACTTTTTAAATATGTTTCACATAATGGTGTTTAAGCCTTCCACATAATGTTTATTTACCACATCAGTATCCATTTCACAGCCATACCCATTTTATGTAATATATGTCCATTCAAATAACAATTTTCATTGTGATTTTTGGTTAAATAGCTATTATAATGTTGACGATTTATACCGCTTAGTCCAAACTTTCAAATGCTCATTGTTGTTCGCCTGGAAATAAAAAAAATCTATCAAAACTGGACCTATATCTGCCTTTATAAAGGGGAAGCATTGGTATAATCTCCAAAAAACTGTATTGGTTTTTCCAACACTAAAAACACATATTTAAACTTTGTAAATGTCTTATTGCGTAAAACATGATCTTGTAAATATGTTGCAGATTCATATTATCCACTTTAAACACAATTACCATGTTTGCATTATCACACAAATTATGTTTTGATATACATGCTTAGCTTTATGATAGATAAAAATAATCAATGTTTGAATGTCAGCCAAAACTAAAATATTGCTGTATTTCACCCTGCGGTTTGTGCCAAACATCGTCAAAAATAAATACGGAATAGCGAAATGCTTCATTCAGAGGCACTGTATCTTCTTTATTTGCAAAAGGAAAATATTTCATTCCTTCAATTAATGATAAATTGGTTGCTAACCATTGATATCTATAGTGTTGTATTGTTTTAGAAAACACATATACATTTTCAAATTTAAGTACATTCAGATGTTTCAACAACAACATAATAACACAAGTTTTTCCACTGAAGGACAGCTTATTATATATAGTATATTTGATGGTAAAGAATGCAATGTTTCTGTTCAATTTTGTTTTCTTTCGTCTTTAAAATTACCAGCAGATGTACATTTTGTTTTATAATCATCATTTCTACACAATTAAAGAGTATAACTTAATGTACCATAATGTAATTTAACATATTATAATGTAACATAATGTGATATAATGTAACATATTGTAATATAATGTAATATATCATAATGTAACATATTGAAACATAATATAATTTACTTATATAACTTAGTTTTAAAGAATATAAATATGAAAGTCTATATATAGGTTCACATTCAGTTGAAAATATTGGCTCATACTAAAATATCAGAAAATGAAGCAGTGTATTGAATACACTGATTAATATATTACCATTTGAATTGTATTTATCGAAATACAATTATTGCAGACCAGATACTAAACTTCCAAAATGTCTGGTGCAGAACAAACTAGGAATAAACCCTTTGGATAACGCTTGTAAAAACATGATATAGTTTATGATCGAATGAACAATTTTAAATAAATACGTATATTGGATACAATTCTAGTTGATAAAGCAGAAAAAATTAGGAAAATCCATCTACATCTATATGTAAAAAGCTCGGAGTTTGGGTTGTTGAGTAAGTCATGCATGCAAAAGTTTAAAAAGTCATGGGTTTAAAATATAAAACTAAACAAAAACAAAGTAAGGAGTAATCATTCCATTCCTATTTTCAGCTTTAACAGCTCTTAAATCAATCCTCAGAGCAGTATTGCCAATTAGTAGAGCAGTTAAATTAAAAGGTGAAGGAATGTATTTGAAATCCTATAAATTTGGACAAGGTTGAAAAAACTGGAAATGTGTAAAAAAAAATGCAGAATGTCCTAAATAGTCTTCCAAAATGTGCATTAACAAAGATATTAATGTTTTTGTAAATAAACTGGTTATAACTTTTCCCAAGGTGAGTGTATGAGATACAATTTACCTAAGAAACCAAATCTTCGTGAATGTATGATTGTTTATTTAGATTCGAAACAAAAAGAAGGAACACATTGGGTAGCAATAATTAAAAATGTAAATCAATTAATTTATTATGACAGTTTCAGTGAATTACATCCTCCAATTGAAATATGTAATTATGTTAAAAACATGTTAAGGTGCTGTTACAAAATGGAAAAATTACCATATACAATCAATTGTGGTAATTTATGTTTGCATTTCTTGACTATAAATAGGATATATAGGAATAAGTAAAGTGTAATTGTAAAAAAGAATAGTAATATATTAGTTATGTTGATATTAAGTGGAAATTCATGGCAATTGCATGCGGTATATTTCCTTGTTCTAGTTAGATGGAGAATTGCAAATAAGTCTAACTGAATTTGTTACGTACAACAGCATATCAAACATTGATATTCATAACCAATCATTTATGGTCAACATTGGTGAAAAACCTACAAGATTGTGATACCGGCAGGTTCTTATGAGTTGGACGATTTAGAAACATTCATTAAAGCGATATTTCATTAAAATGTAGATTTACAACCACGGGGAAATCCAAATATGTTAACTAGTGTGATGTATAGTAATGTCGATATCGATTTTATGGAAGAAAATTCAATAGCAAATATGTTAGGTTAAAAACAGGGAGTGTATCCCACTAATGAATTGAAGAATCATCAAAACACGTTAATATGTTGTCATTAATGTATTTCCATGTATATTTTAGTATTGTAGGCAGTTCTTATTTGAATAGGAAACTGACAATTACACTACATGAATTCATGTGTACAGTGGCTCATGGATATAACATAATTGAAAAACCAAACACATTGATATATCTTCCAGTAATATTTAATCATGTTGATGAAAAAGTTACAATTGTCGATCAAAACAGTAAACTGATTAATTTTAGAAACCAAGAATTTGCCTTGTGTTTACATTTTAAAAAAGCTATATAAACAGGAGCATTCCGTGTACTTTCAATAAAAATGGGTATTGTGTATAACACCCAATGCGGATCTAAAGTAGGTGGTCCTTTTAAGAAATATATCACTAAGGAATGTATTTCGAAGAAAGGAGGTGTAAAAAGACTTATACACCAGCATAAAATGTTCACTTCAAATAAGTTATCCATGAAGTTAACACAAGGCAAAATATTATTTTTAAAGGAATTAAGATACATGGTTAATAGAAATGGAAGACATATTTAATGTTGAAGAACTGATCAATTATGAAGATTCAACCACCAATATGGAAAATATGTTTATGAACCATTCCATGCAGGTCCATATACATTTCCAACAGAAATATGTATTGCTATATAAAATCACTGTATTTGCACATTACTGTCGAAATCAAGTTTAAGGTTTAGAGGAACAATTAAAAAGACAGCCTATTAAACTAATCGAATAACTACAATAATAGTGAGGAACAGAATACTTAATTTAATCAGTGGAATTTTATATCAGCTCAATGGTCTTGAAATAGACCAAACATGAGATATTGGTATTACTTCCACGATAAAGAACTATCTCCTGGAAACCGCATACAATATTTATATCGGGCTTATGGCTGGGTGGAACAATGCTAATAATTATATACTACAAATAAACCCTGGTGGAAAATACTAAGTTTTTATATGGTTAAGTATGTTACTTGTCTTTGCTGAGGACTATAAACATTTAATATTAAATGCTATACAAGAATTAGTTATTCTATTTGGTAATACACAATTTGAATGCTATATATGATACAGCTTATAACAAGGAAGGTGTAACACTTGAATTACACACTGTTGAATGGCTAGTTACATGTATTGAAATTAACACTTGTGAATGTGTAAAGTTTTTAAAATATATCGAAAAAGGAAAGAATCTAGATATTGCACTCAGATTGCGGGCTTTCGAAACATTTCCAATGCTACCAACATTACAAAAATTCATTTAGATTGTGAAATCAAATTTTTCATCTGAGAAACCACAATTTGTTGTTATTTGTTTGTTTTTTTTTTTCAAACCAACCAACAAATGAATTAAAAATCTGATTGACTAGTATTCGATAATTGTGATATGGAAAATATTATACTATTCAAACAGTCAAGCTTACCCACATATGGATTTTAATTTGAACTCAAAGTTTCAGGACATGCATTTTAACAAAATCAGCGGTGAGCTGATTTTGTTATCATAGAAAATGAACAATTTAAAACCAGAGGAACATTATTTGTATTTGATTTATTTAAACATGATGACACAATTACCAATAGAATAATTGACTTACAAATTGAAATTATTGCAAATACACCAATTCCAGCAAATACATAAGCTTACATTCTGATAATTCTCGATGGATTAGCAAGTTAAAATATAAGAGATAAGCTGGTGAAGATAATGAATCGAGTCAGTAGGCGACGAACTACAATTCCGACAAGATGTTTAGCACTGTATAAGGATTTCAATCTCCAGAAAAATTTGTCACTAAAGAATTAGCTATTACTATGGGATAAAATACAACTGTGTTCAGCTTTAAAGCACCATTTGAATGGCAATATCTCACTCCCAAGTACAAGAAACCCAATAGAGGGGTTATTAGCCATCACAACAGTTTGAAATGGGAGAGTGGATGTATGGAGTATGAGAATATTGAAGTTATTTGCAAATATTTTCCAAATAATTGTGAAATATACATAGGTGGACTCGAGCAAAAATGCATATTAGAAAGTGCGTGGAACAGGAAAGTAAGATATATTCAAAAAGAATACAATTGCACATCATTTAAACAATTGTATAAAATGCACAGATCTAATTCAACATTTTTCTCTGCAGAGGAAAACTCGAAATTAATGGTAACTTGGACAATGATATCTGGACTGGGGTGATACAGATTATGATGATTCTCTTCCTGAATCATCTGTGGATATTATTCGAGTGATATGGCACTATTTGGGATGAGAAAACTATTAAGTGAAATTTAGTATAAAAAGTATTTGGTTGTATGTAATCCAATATTTCTTAAAAATAGATTAACAAGACAGCAATATCACCTGTTCATGAATACAGAAATCGAAGTGTATATTGAATATCAGCAAGTTATTAAGACATTAGCATAAACCATTTAGAGTTTGTCTTGGAAAGAAATAGTTTTAGTATCGTTGTGACATTCCTACTGTAAATGTGTCTTTCTTCCACCCAACTGGTATTTAAGACTCTGTAACCCCTGGAAACTCAGGTGTGATTTACTCTTGTTTGTCTAATGTAATAATACGTCATTATGGAGAAATATGTGATCGTTGTTTCATTGAAAAAATATCCATTGACCCTTAGAAGGTAAAAAAAAAGTAATGATTTAATATATTGTCCAGATCTGAAAAAAATACCCTGCATACCATGTGTGTCCAAATGCAAGTCTACCAGTGAGCAGCAAAGAAGTGTATTCTCACTTTTATGAAACTTTTCCTGATTTACCACACTGTATGATATTACACCCACCAGAATACACAAAAAACTGTAACAAACAGATGAAAATACTATAAGTACTGACAAGGAAAAGATATGATGTAAAAAAAAGTTTTTATAAACACACAGTGATGTGAAAATGTCTTCTGTAAGCAAATGTAAAACAAATGTAACAAAATATATGGTTTTAAACCATATTTTCTCTTTTACTGATTTTACAAATGCATAAATTGAAATATTCTTGTATTCTGACAGTCAAATGTTAGATAAACTTTGTTTGTGTACCTTTAACAATAAAATATAAAGGTTTGTGTATGGGATAATGATTAAATAAACCTCTAGTAATTTTAAGGTATTTTAATATACAAAACCTGTAAACTTTATATAATTCAGACATATTGTGTTTAAAATGAATAATATAATTGAATTGCTTCCTAGAATTGCCTATAACTACCTATAAAAGGTGTATGTCTTGCAGTTTCATTGTAATCTTGGAATAGTACAAAGCAATGATATATTTGTTGTGTTGCTTCTGCAGTAAAGAATTTACTGTTCTGTGGAACGTACAATGGCATGAAAGAACTAGCTGTGGAATGAAATCTTCAAGAAAACAGTTTCAGGGTGATTTCTGCAAGAAACAATTTTCTCTGAGTGATGCTTTAAATAGACATTGTAAAAATTGCAACACTTTTTCTCCATCTCCTCAATCTGCTCCACAATCGACTTCACAATCTGCTCCATGATCCACTCCATGACCTGCTCTACAATATGCTCCACAATCCACTCCAAAATCCACTCCACAATCTGCTGCACATTCTACTTCACAATTTGCTTCACAATCTGCTCTACATAGTCCATCTATTGCAAAACACTTTACACTTTCAGCTCCACACACTAAATTACTCCAAAAATTCTGTATGTTAATTCAGGGACAAAAAGTAATATGATTTCTGACTCTCCATCTTTAGTGAAAAGTTCATCATCCACTCTCAGATACGACATCCCGGCTAGTGTGTTTTCCAGCAGGCTAACTGAAGCATGGATAGTTAATGATAGGCTTAACATTGATGCAGACTATTCTTGTTCCTTTGATAATAGAAATAACTAAAACATCACGTAGACCTATTAGAATTAGCATAACTGTAATGTGTAAATACTTGAAATCCCTCACGGCAGAAGAAGGCACTACAGAAACCTTCTAGTTTCGATGTCCTACACTCATCTGCTGTTTGTGAAATTTATGACAATAACAGAGTCAATACTTAACAACCAGACTTGAAGAATTTAGTGCTCATGGATGCAGGTGAACTTTACAACTGATATAAAAAATGGATATGAATGTCTCTTAACACTGGCTGTTCACCATCGGTGGTTAATACACTAAGTAATTCTAATTTATCAGCGATTAGAAGGCTTGTAATTTGACGCTGCTTCATTTCTCTACTCCTTTCACCCTCATTGGCTGTCAAGACCCCTGTTTTCGAGAGCCGCTCAAATCTCTTTACTCGATCCGTTGCACATATAATTTTTTTGCTACAATGCTTTAATACAATTGGAAATCTGTAAATTTCCTGTTCCATGAAACCCAGAATGTGTGTGGAGCCTCTTAATTGCTAGCCTTTCCTCGTGTCAGTACGATGTTTATGTAAAATTTACTCTGCAAATTTTACACATCTTGTATTTCAGCACTTCATTCAGTTGGATGGCGTATCCCTGTGTGATATTATAGAATTCATGTCTACATTTTTTTCCGCAACACTACACACAATACCATAATAAATTCAACTCTGCTATATGCAATACCACCAATGAGTTAATTAAATGACATAATAGCATCTACATATCATTTAAATTACCACCTGTATCAATAGTGAACCAATCAACTGACAGTGTCTTAAAATAATTAATCTGAAATTCAAATAGCCAGTGAGCCAATACCTCATCTAGAATTCTGCTGTGAATAACAACTCACAGATTTGAGAGTAAAGAGTTCATCTTCCTGCAACATAATCAAATGCTATGAAGCTCATTCCCAGAAAAGAAGATTGAGTGTTTTTTGGTTATATAAATAAATATTTTTAAGAACAAAGTGTGTTTGTATATGTAAAAAAATATTTTCAGAAGAATGTGATGTTTGCATGTGTAAATAAATACTGTTTTGTTGGAAAAATGGGATTAATTAAAAGTGTATTTCACAGTGAATATGTGATTCATATATCTCCAAACTAAATATCTGGAAGTTTACAATTGTATATCTTAAAGAAAGGGCGAGTCAATGTTTATGCAATATATATATATATATATATATATATTATTTCATTATCCACCAGGGGTCATAGCTTTTTAGTTTTTTGTGTGAAAAACATTTATTTATTCACAGGTGTTACCTTTTTACAGATATATCTTGAAAAAAGGCATATCAACATAACAAAACAAAAAATTACCTGGTTAATTGATATGTTTTTAATGAGCATAAATATTAGGATGTGAACTAAATACATACTTTTTCCTTCAGTCGATTGAACAAATGTGTGTGTGTGTGTTTGCAATATTTGGTTAATCACTTTGAGCGCTTTCCATAACAGTGAACAATACTGTATCGCTGTGAAATCAGTTTGCGTTAATATCACCTAAAAATAGCTAAATTGTTAATATTTAACACAGTAAATAATTTGGAGATTCGGAATGAGAAAATGATTTTGTGTCTTAACAGAAAACAAGTTGAAATAAATAATTTTACTTATAGTATACATGTTTTATAGACAAATGTAAAATGCAGTTAATGGGTATTAGCAAGCACAAATAGTTTCCACGATAATTTTTAAAAATCATAGAAATGCCTTTATTGTGTAAATTATTTAATTTAGTGATTATTCAGAAAGCAAATGTATATGACAGCCCTTGTGTGATGCCTCTAAACTTACTAAAGGTTAGACGTGTTCAGGACATGTATAAATCCAAAGCATTACTAGCAGTCCTTGTCCTGAACGAGACAGGCTGGTCCCTTGAAAACAGTCCAGCAGGGCGCGTAATTCCCTTTGACAAAGGAGCGTCCTTCCAACCCCCAGCCCCGGTCAGGAGTTCCCAATTTAGTCTCTCCTCAGTACTGGTTCTACACACATCTCTACTCTTGACTGATTGGGAGTATCACTTCAACATTTCTGAGCTGGGTCAACAAAAGTTGATAGCATTTTCAACTAAATTTTGTTAACTAGTGCAGTAATTTCACAGACTTAACGAAAATCTGTAGTATGTCAGTTATTAGAATAATTTTTCTTCGACCAAGTTTGTGAATTAAAAATTACACATAGTACGTTTCTATAAAGTGTTGCAGGATTACGCTTTATGGGATTAAGTCATTCGAATCTCCCTCCACTTCGACGGAAATTTATTGTTAAAAGTAAATTATTCTTACAATAGTGAAACTTGTGTTAAAAATCTGGGTAAGTATTTAAAAAATGATCCTTTTGTTGTCTGTTGTAGGAAGTAGTGTAATCAAGTCGTTAACAGTAGCTTGGCAGAGAAATGGGTTCTAAATTCGTAAACAAGTTATTTTTACTGGTTCATGAAGTAAAATGTTTATTTCCGAGTTTTTCAGCTCAGTCTATAATCAAACACAGGCCGATGCACACACAGGTTCTGTTTGCTCTCAATACCTCGTTCAGCTTATAAGTCAATGTAAGTGGTATATCCAAGTCAGTGCTGCAGGGACCTCATGAGTGAATGTATGTATATTAAAATCACTGACTGTTAAACTTTTCTTTTTTATGCATGTTAATAAATTAATTTCTTTTTTATAATCCTCATTTAATGCATGGATTTGGTTTGAGAAGTTCCTCTACGAGTGTTAACTACAGGATTCCCTAAGCTTTTATTGCTATAGGTCACCTGCCAAGTAGCGCTCTAATCAGCATATAGGAGTCAGCACATCCTATACTAATGTCATTCATTTACCAGTCTCACAAGTGGATGGACGTGTTTTGGGATAGGTGCTTGTGCGATTTTGTTTTATTTAAAAAAAAGTATAGCTGGTTTCCATAGTTCGTTTAGTGGCAGTCACGTACTTGTGTCCGTTAGCCATTTCATTTATATATTGATGGAGACAATTTGGTTTAATTAATTAATTCATTTTATTTGGGACACCTGGAGTCTCACGTAGTTGTGATCATTTAGCACTCATCGACACCAGGTTATTCACGTAGTTATGTTCGTTATACTTCTCTCTCTTGTTACTAATTGATACATAGAACTCGTTTGAAATATATTTCCTTTAAAGACTCAGAAATTTCTCATGTATGTTAACTATGTATCGTTTTATCTTTATTTTTAATTACTATTACCAAAAATCGACTTGATCCCACCACCATCTACAAGCAATATCACTCCCAAACCAAAAAATTAACACTTAGGCGACTCTTGCATAAAACTCAACATATATGTCTACATATACACACACATACCCTGTCCCCAAAACATCACACCTCAGTCCAGTGCCAGTCATGCTGACAACATCTACCAAAGCTGCTCCCAACCCCAAAAAAGACAGAAAGAAAATAAATAACTATACACACACGAAATATTCCATCAAAGAAATTTGATCAAACTTTTTCATCAAACTTAATTTGATCAGATTTTTTTGATCACATCTCATCATATTAAGAATTAATCCCATCGGATTAAGTTCGGATTAAGGATTAATCCTTTTGGTATCAATCTGATATCAAAGAGTTAACCCGATTAATCAACAGTTGGGTGAAACCGGCACGCCCCTACTACTCACGGAAATGAAATTGAGTAGCGGTTTTTCTTGTGTGTATGTGCCCAACCGGTGATAGGCTGCGCGACGCTCTGGAACGTGCCTTGAGTCTGATTGGTTACTTGCTGCAAGCTTCTAAAGATTCCGACTAGAGAGACATACTGGAAAATCGCCGGCGCTTCTTTCAGGTAACTTTTATTCCGTAATACAGTTACAAGTTTTCCGTTTTGTGATTGTGGCGTGCCTACGTCTGGAGTTCGCGGTATAAGCGGCTGCTACACATCTATATACTTCAGTGCTCTGTGACTAAGCTGTGCAAAATGCCTATAAGGTAATTGATTGCATAAATGTCGGATAGCATGTTACACTTAAACTTCCTACGCACTTGTCTACGGCACTTATTTCCTTACTGCCAGCAGTATATGTGAAGAAAGTGAGTGAGTGAAGGTATTTGGGTCGCTCTTAACAGTGACGTCTTGAGAGCCGATGAGGGTGATTGAGGTGACTTTGCAGCAGCGCCAGATTGTAAGGGCGGGAGAAACGGGAGATCCCGAGAAAATCCGCCTACCAGCTGCATTGTTCGGGGCGATTCCCGCATGCGAAAATCCGGGAGTGACCCGTTGGGGCATTGAACCCGGTTCGCAATGGTGGGAGGTGAGCAGGCTAACCGCTCAGCCACCGCAATCCCCTATATGTGAAGCAATATTGCCTTTCTTGACTGGCCAAGTAATGCTTACTTTTCTCATACCCTTGACGTTTATAGTACAAACACGAAAAGCTACGAATGTTTCATACAATAATAAATGACTTAGGAAACCGTAGAAGTTTGAAGACTACCTTGGCACGAAATATTTCTGAGGTAAACAAAATCACCATCTCTAGAGATGCCTCGTTGGCTCGGTGAGCTCGTCTCAAAAAGGGCCGAATGCCAGATGACGCCACGGCTCGTTACTAGGACGTAAGTTCAGTATACGAGGTTGCGCCGTCGGAGTTGGGGTTACATACAGTGCTGCCGGTCACTTTATTCTGTACACCCATGATATGTTTGTAAATGCTTCGTTCCAGTACGTCTCGCATCGTGGCCTACACTCGCTGCTGAAGAAGTGTAGCCGTTTGTGGTTTACGGTTCACCCTCAGGGAGGGTTGCTTTCAGCAGGAAAATGCGGTGTTGCACCCAGGAATATGATACCAACTGCTCGTTCCATTGACCGGCCAATCCCGTCCGCTAAACCGTATCTCTAATCTTCGGCAGTAATTGGCTATTCGCAGCAGGTCTGCGAGACCTTCGATTTTGTAGGAATTCTGTGGAAAACTCAAACAGGCGCCGCGGTGGTATAGTGGTTAGACTAACCGCTTCAAATCTAGTCGATTCGGGTTCGATTCCCAGAGGGGTTACTTACGGATATTCGCATGTAGGAATCGTGCCGGAGGATGCCGCTGGTCGGCGGGTTTTCTCGGTGATCTCCCACTTTCCCCGCCCTTGCACTCCTCCATATTCACCTGACTTCACCCACGTCGGCTCTCAAGACCTCGCTATTAAGAGCCGCCCAAATCTCTTACCTCACAAACTCATGCCTTCCTAGTGCATTATTCCTCGACAACTTTTTCAACGTCTTGGCTGGCTATTTTCAGAAGAGAACAACTTGCTACCGTGTAGCTTAGCATTCGCTGTTAAAGGCTGTTAACGATAAAGCGAGCACTTTAAAAATGGACGTAAGAAAAAAGTCGCTGTCCCTGCATGCATATATTTTAATGGGCGCACTGAGTGACATTCGCCTTGTAAAGTTGGTAAATATGGTTTGAAAGTAACTGAGTTCCATATATTAACTTCGAAAAAAAAGTGAAAGGTAATCTTTTGTGATAATTTAAAAATAATTCTTTCACTTTTTTTTTATTTATCGAAGTGTAAAAATGAGCAGATTTGTAAAGTATTTACTTTCTTAATAATTTCACAGTGTCATTTGATTGACGTATGAATAATGTGACAAGGCCCATAGTAATATTAGATTTACGTAAAGCGGAAGAATACACAACGTGCACACAAGCACATGTTAAGCAGGGCTTTCAAAATTACACAGTTTACTGTGAACAACCTATGGTATGAAACACTGTTTAACGCAAGAATTAATATCGTAAACAGAGGGCTGCATCCAACAATTTTTAATGACTTTAATACTTTTCAACGACCACTTTTATGTCCCAGTAAAGAAATGTTTAAGTATTGGCAACAAAATATCGTTTTTTCATTTCTGTCCTGGAAAAGCATTAACGTTGAAAAATTGTATAGTTTTTTTTTTTTTTTAATTGGAATAGACACAAGTGCTAAGGATGAGAGCCGTATGACAATTAGAGAGGCGCCTTTACTCTGCGATGTTGTTCTCCTGGTGGTAGCTTCTTCCACATGTCTGCAAGGAGCGCCCGTGCACGGCCGTATTTCAGCATAGGAAGGTAATGGATTGCAGAGCGGACTGGGCGGCATTCTGAGTTACCGGTAGCTGGCCGACCTCTGACATCTCGCCCCCACTGCAGGCGTGTTGACCACCTGCTCCGGCCGCCTGATTTACTATCCCAAATAATCGCACTACTAACTCCTTCCTTTCGTATCGCCATGCGCCCAGACACTCAGGTGTGCGCGGGACGGTCTCGCAGGTAAGACGGTATTACGATTTCACTTTTCACGTAACACAGAACTAGCAACACGTTCACGCAAGCCGGCTATACCGTGACTAATGTGCTCCAAGGAGTTGGGTTGTCGAAAAAAATATCGATGTATCGAAATTACGATTTTAGATCGTTATAAATCGTCGATATATTTCAATGACATGTTATCCAAATCCATATCTTTTTCCAGGTATCTGAAACGAATATTTTTTCAATGCTCTTTTAAACAGCTCTCTTTTGAATACAAAAATTGAGTAAAAAAATTATTATGTTTACTATGGCAACATGCACCAAAAACAGACAACAATAATGTAATATTCACAGCAATGTTACACTTATCAAGTCCTTTAATACATAAAATATTGGATTCCGATGTACCGAAAATACAAATTTTTCTTTCGATTTATCATTTTGTAAAGCGATACTTTTATAAATAACCAATATAAATAATATCAATATTTTTTGCCTATATCAATATCCTTGCCAAGGAGACTTATTACGATAATTTCACGTAACGTTGAAGGAACGGAAAAGCTTGTCATGTCCAGTTTTTGCGTGATACGCGATTCGTAACTCTGCACCACGTGATCTCGCTGGCCAATTACAATATGGGCGTTGTTGTTATATCTTTGTTTTTGTTTTCGCGATATCGTCTACTCATGTTTTTAATTCATGTACCCCATATATAACTTTCTCCCGTAAAATTGGATGAAAGAGTTAAAGAAGTAAGGCTAAAATTATTTATTTTTAAATCCTTAAGAATTTAGACAGCTTTAATTTGCAGCAGTTTATTAATTAAGTTTCTCAGAGGCGTAAATATGTATGCACGAAATACAGAATGTTTAGCTTTAAGTTTGACATGTTAAGTGGGGTTATTTAATTAAAGAAAATTTTAATTTCCTATGCAGATCAAAATTTATTACATACAATTTATTCCATGTTTACGAAAAACTTGTCTAAATCTATAAGGGCGACATTGCCACGTGTCTGAATTGCTTCATCGCCTCTGCGCAATTGCGCAACATTGTCTCGAATTAAGAAGGGACATTTTAACTTCTCTATAAATTCAATTCTAGTGTTATCAAACCCTAAGTTATATATTGCGTACTTTATATAGAACAGTCTGTAACTCAGAAGTGAAAATGGATACAAGTGTATCAGAAACACGTTATATAAACTCAAAGTTAATGCAACGATCTCCAACAATGAGAATTTCAATGTGAATTAGCCTACATTTCAGTGATATGCTTGTATAGGCAGTGGCGTAACAATCTACGGGAGCGCAACGTTGCCCCCCCCCCCCTTTTTTTTTGTTTTCCCACCAAATTTAATAAAGTCCGCCACGCCAGGATGGGAGCAAATGCACACTGTAAAAAAAATCTGGTAAACTTCGTAAAATGAGATGGAAAATATCACTTAATAAATAAGTGAAGGAAATCTGGCAACTTCTCCACGCATTGACTTATACCTGAGCAAATTTAAATTTGATGTGTCATGGCAGGAAATATTTAACTATCAGTGAAGATGAATCATTTTCTTGAATGCTGTTGATAGTTAGGCCTAATTTACTTACCACCAGACTTCGAGAATCCACTTCTCAAAAGCATCTTCTTTCACAACCGTAGTTGGTTTATCTTAAAAGTCTCTTACTTCAGGAGGACGCCTTCCCAGTCCATCATGTATTCCGAAGTTTAACACGTGCACACGAAATATGGTTTCAGTCCATGTGAAAAAGTGATTTCTGAATTAGTGAAAAACTTTACTGCTTCGATCTGTCAAAATTACCTGACTCATATAATAGTTACTACAATGAATTTAACTGATGAATCAGTCAAAAAATGACAGATTTTCTTCACCTATTATTTAGCGACATTTACCATTGATTCATCAGTCACTTTTTTCACTGTTTTTCAGTGGTTTGTTTTTAACGGATGGATCAGTTAAACAGCGTATAAAATGGCCGTTAAACAGCGTGTATCAAGTGAAATAACAACGAATAAACTAATAAAATCAATACATAATACCTTCTAAAATGTGTTTCCTCTTTTAAATCACCTTTATACGAGGTTATATGAACATTCACCCTTTCATTCCGTTTTTACGTCTTTTTTAAATTTCGTTTTTGTGTTATCATCACAGCACTTTTTTTTTTTTTTTTTTTTTTAGGTTTAAACTTCATTTAATGTGAGGAAAAGAGCGCACTCATATACACTATTCGTTTCAACAATCCTAACGGTACCAATTAAACAAAAAAAAAAAAACACACAATTTAAATTTTCACGATTTCAATAATAATTATAAGAAATATATTTTGCTGGTGATTTTTTTAATTAACTTAGTAGTGTAGATGGTACGGTAACGGCCTAAATGCAAAGTGTAAAGGATCTGTGAGAGCAATGCTGGCCACTTCTGAAACTTTTTTTATGTTCTTAAACTATAGTAAAGGGCCCAATATAAATAGTAAACTACCTTAAGTGTGTTTGTTTCACGTAATTATTTGGCTAAATTCAATAATAACAATATTTAATTCGCTACTGCAGTCGGCCGTCACTTATTCAATAAGTGAATCGGTGAAATTGTTTCACGTCACTAATTCAATCAGTGACACTTTTCTCTGAAACAATCAGTGGTTTGCCACTGATTCTCAGTGGAGCCATTTTCACTGATTCGAGTAGTTAAATATCACTGCGAGTCAGTGGTTTTCCACTGATTCGAATTTAGAGTGTAATGCACTCAGAAACAGACTAGCTCTACACTATGCATGTGATTTAATTACGGACACACTTAGGCAAGCAACTATAATTACGGACACACTTAGGCAAGCAACTATAACGAATAGGCGAGTCTTCGTTATCCGATGCTCCGCCTGTGGTCGATGGCGTGATGGTTGTGTAAAGCACTATTTCAATTATTGCTTGCTCGATGTTGTATGCGATTCCCTACAGGCCACATCAGCTCGTTCCTGAGCTCAGGGTGGGGAATAACCTTCTGCCATTACTTTTCTAGGGCAACAAGTTTTTGTTGAAGTTCGAAACACACGCTGTGGTTTCTCTTCTATGTACTTATATATTCTGTGCTACATTCGTGTCAGAAAAGCCCATTATCCGGTCAAAAAAGGAAACAAAAAATACAATGCTTTCGAACGTAACCACAGACACAGAAAATTATCGTTACAAATTTCATAGCAGCCTAGGGCCGAGAAAAAATATATAAAAAATCGCCCTGCAACCTACTTTTACAACACAGCACGTACACCAGACACGCTATACCTGACCCTGTTCCTAGAAACTGTTAACCCACCAGGCAGGTTATCCAACCTCTATCACAATGTCCTTGTATACACACTGTTAAAAATTTTATTTCATTTTACGAGAAAATGGTAGTAAAAATTTACCATGACTTCCCATAAACTCTCCGTAAAATTACGGACACTTTACGGATTTCCGTACATTTTACAGAATTTTTTGTTAACTCACGGAATCTCTTCGTAACTTCGTAGTAAGTTTTCCTGTACTTCCAGTCTTAAAAAAAAAACCTATAACGAAAAATTAATTTTTCTATATGTGTGTGTTTTTTATGTATAAAACAGAAACATTAAATAGAAAGTTGAAATATTTGATACCTGAGCGAGATTTGCACGTGAGTGTAAAATATTTGGGGCTTAGTGGCTCTGATCACACACCTTCAACTTGCTGATAACAGCTTTGTGTATTACACTTATATTTCTGGGAGAGTCTCTTTTTGTCGGTTTATAGTAATGTGTGTTTTAAGTGTTGCTAACTGTTACAGACGCTTGATGGTTTTTTTTTTTTTATGTTTCATAAAATATGTTTTAGTGGCGTGGGTATCCGAACTACAGCAGAAACGATAGTTTCATGTAGGCTCGCCATTGTTCGTTCAGCGAAACCCGCAGCTATAGGAAATTCAGAGACTTCCAGTATTTTGTATGTACAAGGAGTAAGCTCCGTTTTTCGTCATTACGGATTACAATAAAAAATGTTTTAAATTAATTTTTTTCTCCCGTGTTTAGATAGTTATCTTCTTTCCTTTAGTAATGCTTAAAATAAATCTCAGTTTAGAATTTTTGCTAGTCGATGTTATATTGTAGTTTATTTTTATAAATAGTACCATTATATGTATATGAATGCATATACATATGCATTCCACATATGCAAAAACCACATGCACCCATGACAATTATTGCATGGGTGCATGTGGTTTTTGTGTATGTGTGTATGCGTGTATGTGTAAAGAGAAATCATGTAAGTTCACTATTCAGGTTATTTTATTTTATGCATGTTGCATATATATATATATATATCATATAAGCTTCTTTCTAAGTTTATAGTAGACATTAAGTTTTATGTATTTGTTTTATTTCTTTTTCTTTTCAAAAAATAAGTGTTATGTTTCATTATGGAACGTCGTTAAATGTAAGAGGTGATAATACCTTAACTTCACCACAAAAAAAAGACGTATTATTATTATTATTATTACCATATATTTACTCTACACACGCGTCAAATTTCTGTAAATATACGAACTTTTTAACAGTGTAATGTATCAGTGGTTTGACTCATGTAGTGTCCTAGCCATCCATCAATGTTATTCTTTACTTAACTGGCATGCTTGGTGAGTGAATTGCGTTGCACAATATTTAAAATACACATTTTGGAAACAAATTGTTCCTGGGAATATGGTTATCAAGACGTTTTGGGGGTGAAGAGCTCAGACTTTGCCATATTATTGTATTTGAAAAGCCCCAGAGGCGATGCGAAATCCGACACGATTGTCAGTATTGCTCGTAATTCCTTCGGTGACAGACGGATGTATAATTTTTGGCGTTGTACTGGACAACAATTTTGTTTGGAACTGTACTAGTACAGATGCTTCTGTCATATGTCGCTGCCAAAATAAATGTGTGTTTGTGCCAGGGGAGGGGGGTTGTACCCCTCTCCGCCTCCTATCATTCCCGTTTTGCACTTAAGGTTGTCAACAAAATGATTTAGCAAGTCTTTAATTGTGATAAAAAAATACGTAATGCTGTAGCTGTGATGCATTTTATTGCGTTGTGAAGTATTTGTTCCCCTAGAGCTGGTTTTTACGCCTATACTAGTGTAACTTTTTTTTTCATTTCAGTCAGTGCGAAGTCCGCTTACTAATACATTCATGACTCTACCACTACAGCATAATATACACATTTTTATTTATAATCCGCAAACTTTATAACTTCGGAACAGGCAAAACTGTACAAAAAATGAATATACTCTTATTTATTTTAAGCGTCTTGTGAGTCAAGACCTTGGATTATTATTAAAATAACACTTTTGTGCTGACAATTTTTCAAAGCACTCTCTCTTCATATTTCTTTCACGGCTTGATATAACGTAGCTATGTGACATGACATAGATATCTTTAGACGAATTTAAGGTATTAAGTTTTACGGTAACTGAATTCCAGTTGTTCTGTCAATTAAAGATAATAGTTTGCGATCCTACAAAAAATGTAGACAAGCACGCTGTGTTTTGAAACCAAACAGGGGGTTGAGGTTTCTTTTCGTGAGAATTAACACGTGATGATTCTGAGAAAATCTCACAATATAAGTGGGCAGCTTCTCTTTTCAAAAACGTTTCAACTGGCGATTTGTTCTCGATATAATACAAATAATACAGAGTATGAGACCGACAAGAGCCGACTTGCTACAAAGACGATTGACTGGCATGTTCATTAAGTTAACACATTAACAGACAGTACTGCGCACTCTAAACGTGAAACAGTGAGAATTGAGCTAAATCAGTGAAAATAGTGAAAATTGAGCAACTGACAATCAGTGCCTGATAACTAATTAACTTGATGACTGCATTTCAGTGATTTATTTGTGCTTCCCACTGAATGTTGAGAATTCCACTACCGTAAGTTACTTGATTCCAGTTCATTTCCTTCATTCGCCAGTCGGCAGTAGCTTATCTAGTGACTTTAAGTGAATGTTATTTCACTGATTGATATCACTGATTCGAGCTTTGAGTGCAGCCTTTAACAAACGTTGTCATTCATCTCATGTACTAAATCTGAACCAGCTGTTTCAATTAGCGAAATGTTTACAACTGGAAAATTATTAGGGAGTTGCTACCGAATGGATGTATTGAAATTCAAAGCCTCTAAGCAGAGGAATTCACTGGAAACGACTGAAAATATAGTTAAGTGATTTGAATTCATGGTATATGTAACTAACAATATCATTTCCTCATTTAATTACACATTTGACCTATTTTAAGAATTTTATTTTTTTAGATTTTAAAATGTACTTAATGGAAATTTTTTATAGTTAATATATCTCTGCAATTTTGTTGCTTCGCTGTATCGGTTCTTTCTGCACGGAAATAATATGGTTTACTGATGCCAGTTCCGTGCCAGAAAATTACAATTTAGAAACCATTAGATTTTGCAGTACATTTGATCAGCTGACTAGACTTTACAGCCCTGTACGTATTCGACAGCCTCTATCACCCTATCACCTCTATCACAATACAAGCGGCACCCAATACAGCTTGTTAGCTTTATTGGGTGCCGCTTCTGTAAGGAATAGTTTTTCCTTTTCAATCTCGAAAAACCGTGTGGAATTCTGGACTCTAACGTTTAATATTTGCCTCTGTCAAGTCATCTGTTGAATGCGTTAAATAAACAATTTTCCAATCACCGAAGTGAAAGAAAACTACTGTATTGAAATATAAAGCATCCTTACAAGGTCGCTGATTTTTTCCTAGCTTGACTCATCTGGTTACTTGTAAAGATTTTCGGGACTATGTACAAATTGTACAAATGTACAAATAGAAGCTGTTTCCTAATTATACAACCTTCCAGGCAAATTATTACTA
Source organism: Dryococelus australis (assembly GCA_029891345.1). Classification (NCBI taxonomy): domain Eukaryota; kingdom Metazoa; phylum Arthropoda; class Insecta; order Phasmatodea; family Phasmatidae; genus Dryococelus; species Dryococelus australis. The sequence goes on along the minus strand of CM057002.1, from coordinate 95,149,655 downwards.
AACCAAATATGACAAACATTGATAAAATAAATGCATTTCTTTTGCATATATCTGAAGTCATGTTCGTCTACCAAATGCAAATATAGAACATGTATAACATTTTTATGTTTTGAAATGCAATAAGCGTCTCTTGAAATTGAAATGCAATGCAATAAAAAACTAACTGTCCTGAGATGCTCCAGCAGGTCCTTGAGGGCATGACCTCTCCTACTTGCTGCCGGTTCATTTCGACCTGAAAAGTAAAACGACCAATTACGAACCCGTTCTCGTAGCTTAATTTCGGAACGTGACGAATTTTTAATTTACCAAGCTGTGTTTTCTGCTGTGAAGTAAATTTAAATAACTGCACATGGTTAAATTTTTGATGGTCTCTAATTCCTCCATATTAAAATTCATATTTTTTTTTTTTCCAATGGATGATGTGCATATGAAATTACATAAAATGTACTGATTTTGTATTTTCTATACGTCATTTTTCGAAAATAAGTAAAAATAATTTTATTTGAACGTTGTGTCAGCTATTGCTATAGGTAATGGTTTGCGTAGTTCAAATAGTCAATAAAGAACCCCGTAAAGTATATAAAGTAATTCAAATTCAGATCTTGATTACCGACTTCAAGCAGAGCGAGGCCTTTAATTGCTCCTCTGACCACAAATCCCTGTTGTAGATTAATTGTTACTACTAACATTTCTGAAGCCCGTGCTATTCCTCCGCCTTGAGCAAACAAAGCTTAACAAAGTCTAGATTAGTACACTAAGAGAGACAACGCACCGAATTGATGCGCACTTAGATTAATAACATTTTGTATCAGAACTATTACTATATACTCTAAGCTATTCACGGCAAAGCGAGCACTTTTGAATCATTAGTTACTTTTTCCTTTCAGCCATGTTTTTACCTTTAACTACTTTTTTCAATAAATATTGCCATGTAAGTAATAAACTCAGTGTGTATATTCCACCGCACTCGGAAGTTAACGTCTAAGGGTAAAATTATATATATATATATAATGTTTCCAAACGAAAGGTCTTTCAAAAGTGTTCACTTTACTTGAATTGCCTATACAGGGCGTTACCAACACACCTACATTCACCCCGTTTTACTTCATAGCCTACTAATTATAAGTGAAATACTGTAATTTATAGACAAATATAAGCAATAGTTCAGTTTAACCATAAATAAGATGATTTGGTGTCAACAGAAGTATAAAATTATTTTCATACATAACATATTTTTGAAACAACTAAACAACATCATAAATTGGGTGATTTTCAAAGGATTGATTAAAAAAAGTGTGAAGAGTCAGTGAATATAGATTGTACCACGGCCCCTCCACGAACACAACTAGCCTGCTTGTAAAAACGAGAAAGCGCAGATTAGAAAAGAGATAAAAGCTATGTTTAAAAACCTCCAGAAATAACTCTCCGTTAACTTACGAACACGTCGTCGCATTTCCAATAACGGACTTCTTCCCGTCAATTTCACTGGACTTCCTGTGAATCCACGGAACTTCTCGGTAGATTTGCTGCTTAGTTTTCTTTACGCACTCTGAAAGGTAATACGAGGAACGTCGTCGCATTTCCAATAACGGACTTCTTCCCGTCAATTTCACTGGACTTCCTGTGAATCCATGGAACTTCTCGGTAGATTTGCTGCTTAGTTTTCTTTACGCACTCTGAAAGGTAATACGAGGAACGTCGTCGCATTTCCAATAACGGACTTCTTCCCGTCAATTTCACTGGACTTCCTGTGAATCCACGGAACTTCTCGGTAGATTTGCTGCTTAGTCTTCTTTACGCACTCTGAAAGGTAATACGAGGAACGTCGTCGCATTTCCAATAACGGACTTCTTCCCGTCAATTTCACTGGACTTCCTGTGAATCCATGGAACTTCTCGGTAGATTTGCTGCTTAGTTTTCTTTACGCACTTTGAAAGGTAATACGAGGAACGTCGTCGCATTTCCAATAACGGACTTCTTCCCGTCAATTTCACTGGACTTCCTGTGAATCCATGGAACTTCTCGGTAGATTTGCTGCTTAGTTTTCTTTACGCACTCTGAAAGGTAATACGAGGAACGTCGTCGCATTTCCAATAACGGACTTCTTCCCGTCAATTTCACTGGACTTCCTGTGAATCCACGGAACTTCTCGGTAGATTTGCTGCTTAGTTTTCTTTACGCACTCTGAAAGGTAATACGAGGAACGTCGTCGCATTTCCAATAACGGACTTCTTCCCGTCAATTTCACTGGACTTCCTGTGAATCCACGGAACTTCTCGGTAGATTTGCTGCTTAGTCTTCTTTACGCACTCTGAAAGGTAATACGAGGAACGTATTTTTTTTTTGCTTTGGCATATGCGGGTGTTTTACTATGTTTACAAAATAAATGTATAAAAGGTGAAATGATTATTTGTGGAGCGAGATTTGAACATGAATGAAAAGTTCTACGACTTGCAAATCTTGCCACGTTCCTTCTTGTGACAATGCGTGGTATAAACACAATATTCCAATAAATTTTCAGTATTTGTTATGTTTGAATGTTTTAGATGTTTCTCTCCGTTACAGTTGCCTGATGATACCTTCTGATGTATGAAGGATTATTTCTACACTCTAAATCTGAAACAGTGGGAATTCAGCCACTGGTAATCAGTGCCTGATAACTAATTAGGATGATGACTGAATTTTACTTATTTACTTGTGATTCCCACTGAATGTTGTAAAGTCCATTGCCATAAGTCACTTATGTCCTGTTCATTTCGGCAGTAGCTTATCAAGTGACGTGCAGTGAATGTTATTTCACTGATTTATATAACTGATTCGACCTTTGAGTGTAATTGGCGCGAATGTCCGAATTGCCGCATGAATGGTAATTTCCTGGTTACAGTGGCGAAGTAACCTAGCGTCAATTCCCGATTGGAAACGACTTATGAAAATCAACCATTGAAAAAACACTCTAGGCATAACATGTCAACCTGTTTTTGCAATAACCTGTATTCCACAAATATATAACACCGCGGTTAACTTTAGAGTGCTGCATTATTGAATAAATGAAACTTCTGTAAATTGTAAAAATTGTTTATTTTTAAATGTGAATTAACAACAGCGAGAGCAGCGACGTGTTGGCAACGGCAGGTAAGAAATAGTTCACAGTTAAAATATTATTTTAACCTACTCTATTAGTATACTATTTGTAAATTAAACGCTGCTTATTGAAATATTTAAATATTTAGGTAACCCCGATGGCCGTATGTCTCGTTTTTACAGTTTAAAATAACAGTGGAAAATATCGTGAGTAGGCTGTAATGGTAAGGTGTTGTTTTATCGAGCGAGACGGCAACTGAAAGCAACTGTTAGCTGGGCGAGGCTTGTCGCTCTCTCTCTCTCTCTCTCTCTCTCTCTTTCTTTGTCTCTTTCACACTCGGGAAGTTTCACTTCGCTAGTAAGCAACAAAATTATACATGTTTTCAATTGTAGCATATTCCATACTTATTACAGCAAAATAATGATTTTTGAATTTGTAATTTACAACTGAAAAGAGATTTTAATGTTTGAATACTTATTTTAATATATTTAGATATGATGGCGGGGCAGTTACCAAGTGAAGTTGGCAGATGTGGCGAGCCATGACATGGCGTGTTGCTTTTTGTCAAACGAAGGGTAAATTGCTCCGAATATTCTTAAAATTACCACATCACGTTTGTAGACGTTGTGTTATTTAAATCTACCTAGGCAAATTACGATGTTGTGATAAAGCTGTGTTTCCACGGCAGTAATAAATATACTGTGGACGTGTGTTTCGTTATTCATTGCGTACCTTGTGCATCGTGGTCGATACGTTGGTCCTGTATGTGTGAGTGATTTCAAATAATTGATTAGCACTATTTATACATTCTAACTGTGAACTGTTTTTATGACGAAGTTAACTATTTACATCCACGTCTGTTTATGTATCACAACGTCGTACCTTTGTCCTAAGGGGTTTAAAACACAGTCGTGTAACGTAATTTGCCACAATCCCAGAAAAATACTAAGCCCAGCCCGATAAATATCAATAAACCTAACAAACAGTAAGTAGAAATACATAGAAATATGAGCGGAATGAAAGTTGCCGTAGGCTTATTTGTGTGCATGTTCACCGCTATATTTTATGTTTGTATGACAAAAATGAGCAACACGAGTTTCGTGCTTGAATTTAATGAGCATTTTTCGTTTGACTGGTTGTTCCTTCGTTTTAATATATATTCCAACTGAGGCCGTCCTTTTAAAGAAATGACCCAACACATATAAACAACGAAAGGTTAATTACTGCAGTTCTTTACCCCGCAGTTGTAACAGTGTTAAACACAGTCGCGGCATAATATTAACGTGCATTACATGTATTGTGCTATGCCATGGAGAATAAGTATGTTAATGTAAATTAACTGTAAGAACTGTCGTCAATTCAGACATTTTTAAAACGTTTTAAAGCTGACCTTAATAATGTTAGAGGCCTAAACTGTGAATATTCGTACGGAAGAGTTTTTGGAATATAACAGAATTCTATGAAAAGCTGTAAACCGTAAACAACACATTTTACAGGTATAAAAGTAGAATTCACATTTCAATGTTTATGTTAGGTGTAGCGAAAGTCGAACACATGTACACAAACAATGGCATGTAAACTTTGATTTTGACAGCTACATGGCAGTCACATTGCAATGTTTGTTTATATTTGGCGGAAGGATACGAAACGGGCCTGCAAGTATATATTTAGCAGGGCTCCAAGAAATTTGCTTCCAGTGGGGAATGGACTAAATGTGTATATATTCCATTCACGGTTACTTCACACGTTTCTGAAGCCCTGCTAAAGTTCTACTTCCAGTATATTCCTCCGCCTCGTGCAAACAAAGCTTAACCAAGTTCAGAAAATTACACCAAGGACAACGCAGCGAATTCGTGCGCACTCAGCTGTTATAATATTTTGCACGAGAACTATTTCTTACTAGGCGTTACCGGCACACGTGTTTTCTCTGTGTTTTTATGCATATTTATTAAAAATGACACATTGTAATTTATAAATAAGATATTAGACAAACGTGAATTTAACGAAAAATAAGATAATTTTATGTTAACAGCGGTATAAAACGCTTGTGATACATGCCATATTTAGAATGTAACTAAACATGGCATACATGGGGTGATTTTTCAATGGCTTGATTCAAAAAGATGTGAATGAAGAAACCGCGAATAGATTATACTCGGCATTGTTCACTACCGAAATCAAAAGGTGGTCGAAGTACCTACATGTTCCGTATTTTGTATTTAGGCAGCTCAGCTCCTTTTCCCGTTAATATAAATATCGCATTTCCTTACATTAAGCATACACTTCCGTAAAAAAATCTGTAAATGTAAGTACATTTTAAACAGTGTATTTATTTAAACTTTGGGCTGATCACGACTCCAAGTCACGCGGTTTTGACACTTGTGCTGTAAGATTAGAAATTCAGTGATGGGACTCGAAAGCTGGCGACTGCGCTTCTACCTTGCGCACTGTATCTCACATTACTAACCTCTAGGCGAAAGAACAGTAAAGGAATGACTAGCTGATGGAAATTCCTGGTCGTTATATACGCATCGCAAGTCACAAGACGTTACCAACACTGCACATTGCAATCACAAAAGTGCAGTATAATTTTTTTTCTAGTGCTTTTGGTAATGCCGGTGTTGTCACGTTTTCCCGTCGTATTTATGAACTTTCTCTAGTAGACATCAATCATGCATGTGAATAGTCTTCATAACATATGGCTACAAGTGGCCACGCGGTTAGCCTGCTCGCCTCCCACCAAGGCGATCCGGGTTCAATCCCCGGTCGGGTCTCTCCGAATTTTCGCATGTGGGAATCGTGCCGGACGATGCCGTTGTTCGGCGGGTTTTCTCGGGGATCTCCCGTTTATCCCGCCCATTCTCACCCCAACACCCTCGTCGGCTCTCAAGACCTCGATGTTAAGAGCCTTCCAAATCTCTTCACTCAATCACTTACAGCCGCAAATCAAGAGTACCGTAACGCAATTTGTTGGAATTTGAGCAAATTTGGGTTACCTTCTTGACTCTTCACTGAAAAAAATACTTCATATACATATACACAGAATAATAATTTTGTGGTGAGCGCAACATATTTTGTAGCCATCACAAAATAAATTTCTAGTGGCCACGCATGTTTCGTGGTGACAACAAAGAAATGTTGTGTTCACCACAAAATAATTTGCTGTGTGTACACCAACTAAACAAATTTTATTTTTTTCCAGCGTTGAGCAATTTATAAACGAGTGCATCTAACTCGTGTGTGCTCAACATTACGCTTGGTTTCTTGCGTGTTTTCGTTTCTTGTGAACTTTTACAAACCCGGCCTGAGATCAGATAGCTCACCAACTACTGCTGCCGCGTGTTGTCTTGGAAATGTGATCTACTGTCGGAATATTCGGCGGAATTAAGCCGATTGTTGATGTGTGATGTTAAATGAATTCATCTCGAAGTCCGCTCGTCTCTATTTCGTTGCCGTGGCAGTGTGGTATTACAATTTAATGACTTTCTGACGGTTCTCATTATTTCTTGCCCCGAGTGGGAATGTTATTTTCCATCGTATTACTTGTTCCGAGTCCAAACACAAATTAAACTGCTTTATACTTTACATCAGAATTATATGAAATGTGAAAGCTTCTGCACCAATCGTTAACGGTTTATTAATGATAACGCCTTGGATTCCTCAGCTCGTTTTTTCACTTGGGGCAAGAAGCACACTGTAAAAAATAAAGGTAAAATTACCTGACAAGTGTGAGGTAATATTCGCTCACTTGTGTAGGAAAAATAGTTTTCCATACGTGTAAGGTAAAATTACCGCATTCTGGAGTAAAATTCACGTACATGGTAGTGAAAAATCCCATACATGGATGGGAAAATTACCTCACAACGTGTGGATCTCCTAGACTATTTGAAACTGTTTGATAATTGTATAATATATATTTTTTACCTTAAAATTAATTTTTACTGTCTAGTCACACAAGCTGTCCAACATGGCTCTTTATATGTAAGGTATAATTACCACACCCAGGAGTAAAATTCACGGACATACTGGGGGAAAATCCCGTAAATGGATGGGAAAATTACCTTAAGAACCGTGGATCTCTTCAGCGTAGTCTCAACAGCTAAATGGGAGGACGGGTGGTAGAAACATTTATTTAATACACAAATATATTCAATTATATTGCTATTTTGTCGTAGGGGTGTATTTGATAGCGCATCGGCCCAATGTGGTAGAGGTCCATGGTTCGCGCCCACCCTCCTGCAAGTTTCGGCGATTTTAGAGGTAAGGTTTCGATTACCATTCACCAGAGGATATAGTTAAAAAAAAATTTCCGTACTAATACCCCGTGTATTTTTTAATGTGATTTTATAATACAATACAGTAAATACTTGTATGGGATCTTCCCCCACTTTTGTCAGGTACTTTTTCCGTACGATTAGGGAATACTGCCTTTCGTATTATATAAATTTACTGCACATTTGACAAGTAATTTTTACCTTATAAGTATAGGTAATTTACTTATATGTAAGGGAATTTTACCTCAAAATTTTTTTTCAGTGCACGTTTAACACAAGTGTACCCACGTCAAAATATTAAATATTTACAAGACTTGAAGCTCGAAAATTAACGTTTGACCGAACGGGTTAGATGACTTAATAAATATGTTAGCTTTTAATATGGCTTTACGTTTAAAAGAACACTGACGTACAGTCAACTGCTCACTGCACTGTCAGTCAGTAACGAACGTTGTGTAGTGCGAGAACCCGGTATACTCTTGACCAATAGGACGAAGGTACTTAAGAATACAGATACAGCAGTGTTGCAGTTCTGCCGTGTAACTATATCACGACCTTGTAACGTTAACCACAGACCATATCTACACATACCGCTCTCGCCCTACTTAGATCCCGATGTAAACAAATAAAGTGAACGACAATGACTGTCGGCTGTCGGAACTATGTTTAAATGCTCTTATACACGCGATATACATCATACCTTTGACACGATTATCAATATTTCTTTCTTGCAGTTTCAGTCTTTACCGAGAAGGGCGCGATGTCAAACTGGAATCACTTCTTGTTTCTTTCGTCGACATTTATACAAACAATATTTTTTACAACACTGTGTCCATTGCGGTCCAATTCACAAATCTCGTTTTCTTCTGATCCCACGTATTTATGTAGTCGAGACATTTACCAGCAGTTACTCCGCACAACGCATCTAAAAAGTAGTACTATAATAGTCTTCCATCCGCGCGTGAAAATACTTGCGGCAGACACGCCAGGCATTTCTACAGTTCAGCTATAAGTACAGCTACTTGCTTGAAAGGCCACGTCGGATGCTGCTGAGGAAATAAATAAAAACATTCAGAACAATTTTCTTCCCGCCACTTTTAAACGGTCTTTCTAATAACGTGCCTTTGCAACTCAACACATGGACTGGCATTTTAGCAACTGTGGAGTGCTGGCCACCGACTGTGTGCAGTTTCGCTGTAGGCGAGAAGCGACACGCAACTGTGCGAACATACATAAATACAACGGAAAAGATTGTCTTGTCGGAACTCTCCCAGGTTATCCGTTTCCGAGAAACCCATGCGGACATTTTAGAACAGACGGTGATACGTAGGCAAGACACAGTGCCTATCTTGAAGCCTATTAGCAATGGGCTGTGGCTGTGTTGGAGACACGGCCTTTTGTTTTGCGTGAATACGTCTACGTTGACGCGCTCGGACTCCTAGATGTTTATTTTACGTTCCCGGCACCGCTTCACTCGATCATATGGGGTTTTATGGGTATCACTGGATTGATTTTGAAATACTCTTTCTAATCGTATATGATTTATATATTAGGTTTTCTTTTCTTTTTTTTACATTAAAATCATACACTTTCACCATAATCAAGCCACACAAATGTTTTTATACACGCAATCGATTGATCTTGACGAGAGCTGTCGATTAAAACTTAAAATAGCATCGTAGTTTCTCCTAGTCAAAAGTTATACTACGCGGAAGTTATGAGACGCGGCGAAATAAAAATTGTCCCTCCTTTTTTTTCTTCTGACGCGCGAAGCTTCGCAATCCTCACTCAACATAACATATTCTTTGATCCTTTGGCAATCGAGTGTTCTAATTGAATTTTGAATGTAGATAATGCGGAGCTGCAATGCCAAACTCTATCCGCCGATTTTGTTATCATCGAATTTTCTTAACTGCCTCCCACTGTGGTCGCAAATTTAGAGATATATTCACGTCAAAATTAATGTAAACAATGTGATTATTTCATTTACTTTTCTAAACGTTATTGCACTTACTTTTCTTAACAGAGGAGTTTGTAATGTTTCTGTACGTTTGCTCACTACAGTATTATATATGACTTATATTCATTTTCAGTCGCATGAGTGCATTGTCACTTATTTGCTATAGTCAATCCACGGTTACTTCCAACTTTTCTGAAACCCTGTTAAAGTTCAACTTATATGATATCCATCCGCCTCATACAAAAAAAGCTTAATCAAGTTGAAAAAAAATTCACCAAAAGAAAAACGCACTCCATTCGTGCACACTCATTCTAATAATATTTTGCATTTACCAACACAACTAGTTTCTCCCTGTTTTAATTTTTATTAAATGTAAATCTAATATTGGATTGGATGTATAAAATATATGCAAAACTTATTTTATCAAAGAATTAGATACATTTATGTTTGACAGAAATATAAAAAAAGTGTAGGGAGGGTTGCAGGCTTGCCAGTAGGGGCAGATTGGCGGGCGTAGTCCCGTCATTTTGCTGGCCAGTGAAGCCATGTTGGTGGCGCGTGCAAGAGGCTGCAGTTAGTGGAGTGAGAGGTTGTATCAGCACCTCTGTGTTGTTCGTAGAGGTGAGAAGTTAGGAAGTTGGTCCCACGCATATTGTTTTATGCCGATGGCGCTAGTCGCCACGCCCCCCTCCGCCATCTAAAACATCACTCGCTTCAATGTTTACATTATGCTAGAAACTAGCATTTACCGTCCATGCCTGACCGAAAATAATACACTAATCAGCGAGTTTCGAGCAAATAAACTTGGATACGTTTCTCAAAGGCATCATAGGTAGATTTTCAAGCTAGATAGCGTCATAAAATATTAGCTTGCAAAGCTGTAATGCGAGACTACATATTATGTTAAATTGAATCTGAATGAGAGTTTTCTATATATTAAATGAACCCTGATTTTTCTCGAAGTATAAACAAAGACATTGAATAAGATATTTGGTGTGGATTCGTTACAGGTACCTGAAGTTTTATAAGATCTCAGTTAAAATTTGAAATGCTGCCTCGAAAATCCCCTTTGATTGTGTTATATTTGTTTATTATTTTGTTACTCATTTTTAATTTCAACGACTTTAAAGTTTTGTATGTAATTTGTCTTAGCCACTATGATTTTTAAGTACTTTACCTTATATATTTATCATCATTAGAGTACCGGAAATTTCGCGGCGTCAGTTGGCAACTAGGCAGTTGTTAGTTGAAACACGTGTACGGCGTTGCTGATGAACTGCAATCAAATGTATAGGATGTGTTCCTTGTCAAGGTTGTTCCTAGTCGAGGTTGTTCCTTGTCAAGGTTGTTCCTAGTCGAGGTTGTTCCTAGTCGAGGTTGTTCCTAGTCGAGGTTGTTCCTAGTCGAGGTTGTTCCTAGTCGAGGTTGTTCCTGGTCGAGGTTGTTCCTGGTCGAGGTTGTTCCTAGTCGAGGTTGTTCCTAGTCGAGGTTGTTCCTAGTCGAGGTTGTTCCTTGTCAAGGTTGTTCCTAGTCGAGGTTGTTCCTAGTCGAGGTTGTTCCTAGTCGAGGTTGTTCCTAGTCGAGGTTGTTCCTAGTCGAGGTTGTTCCTGGTCGAGGTTGTTCCTGGTCGAGGTTGTTCCTAGTCGAGGTTGTTCCTAGTCGAGGTTGTTCCTTGTCAAGGTTGTTCCTAGTCGAGGTTGTTCCTTGTCAAGGTTGTTCCTAGTCGAGGTTGTTCCTAGTCGAGGTTGTCCCTAGTCGAGGTTGTTCCTAGTCGAGGTTGTTCCTAGTCGAGGTTGTTCCTAGTCGAGGTTGTCCCTAGTCGAGGTTGTTCCTAGTCGAGGTTGTTCCTAGTCGAGGTTGTTCCTAGTCGAGGTTGTCCCTAGTCGAGGTTGTTCCTTGTCAAGGTTGTTCCTAGTCGAGGTTGTTCCTAGTCGAGGTTGTTCCTGGTCGAGGTTGTTCCTAGTCGAGGTTGTTCCTAGTCGAGGTTGTTCCTAGTCGAGGTTGTTCCTAGTCGAGGTTGTTCCTAGTCGAGGTTGTTAATAGTCGAGGTTGTTCCTTGTCAAGGTTGTTCCTAGTCGAGGTTGTTCCTAGTCGAGGTTGTTCCTAGTCGAGGTTGTTCCTAGTCGAGGTTGTTCCTAGTCGAGGTTGTTCCTTGTCGAGGTTGTTCCTAGTCGAGGTTGTTCCTAGTCGAGGTTGTTCCTTGTCGAGGTTGTTCCTAGTCGAGGTTGTTCCTAGTCGAGGTTGTTCCTAGTCGAGGTTGTTCCTAGTCGAGGTGGTTCCTAGTCGAGGTTGTTCCTAGTCGAGGTTGTTCCTTGTCGAGGTTGTTCCTAGTCGAGGTTGTTCCTAGTCGAGGTTGTTCCTAGTCGAGGTTGTTCCTATTCGAGGTTGTTCCTTGTCAAGGTTGTTCCTAGTCGAGGTTGTTCCTAGTCGAGGTTGTCCTGAAATGAATTCGTAATATTTCCGGGTTCTAATCATAATCCACAACAAACCCATATAACGAAACAATAGTAATTTTAATATTAGCGATGCTGTTCCAGGAAACTCTGTTTAGAAACGTCAGGAATGTTGAAAATACGTCCTTGACATATTACTTCCAGAACTGAACATTCCGTAACATTTCTATCTTGCAAAATGAATAACCGTTTTGAAAACCAATCAACTTCTATATAAAAAGTGCCTTCTTACCTCCATTTTATTGTTAACCCTTTCAAACCCGCTTTAATTTGTGGTTTCGGATATTGCAAACAAAAACAATTATGCCGCGTTATGTACTTAAGTCGTTGTTCGACTGCTACGACCAACGAGATGTAGGTTGTATGTTCGGCTATAGTAATATGAACAAGTTATCACGTAGACTAGTAAGACGGTTTACGAATCATTCCCCGACTGGTAAGATCGTTGGCCATTAAGCTTCGCAGTCGGCAGTACAGACAAAAATCCACTCTAGGCTGTTCGCGATAAAGTGAGCACTTTTGCCGCCCTAGTATCTTTTTCCTTTCAGCCATTTTTTATCCTTCGGCGATAATTTTTAATAAATATTGTAATGAAATAAATTAACACAGTGTGTATATTCCACCTCACTCGGAAGTTAACGTCTATAAAATATATTTATTGATTATTATTCAAAATGAAAGGGCTTTCAAAAGTGTTCACTTTACCGTGTATAATTAGTGTGTAATTGTGTACAAGGGCTGTGTACTGTATGGGGTGCTATGCAGCCTGGCCAGGGAAGTGCGAGTGCTGGTGTTGGCAGCAGTGCGTGCGGTTGGCAGCGCCGGGGAAGGTATGGCCCCCACAGGCCGACTTCTCTTTCTTCTTGCTGGTCCGATGACGACGGCCGGGGATTGTAGGGTCGAGGCGGAGCCGCGGGCTAGCTCTTCTCGGCCAGACAGCCTCCTTCCCCGGTCGTCCCGAGGAGAAACTCAGCTCATGGTATCCTACTGCTTACACAGCCCACAACTTACACCGCTTCTTAACAGCTAAGACTAAGAGCAACTGCTTATGGAGCACTGCACCCGACTATACAACGTGAACAACTCATAAACGAATTAGTACAGACACCATTAAAATGGTCAGAAAAGTGCGATTTATCTATGCTATATATATGTATATATATGAAAGAAGAATGTATATATTTTGCGACATTATAAAATAATTTACTGAAATATACTTTTTAAATCTAAATGAACTATCGATCTCTAGAGTCCGCATTTTTAACCAAATTTAAGTGCATTTCCGTTTTGGATGCTTCGGGAAGCAGAATTTCCAAGAAAATCTTCGTCATGAAATATCGTCATAATGTTTACTATGATTGTGTGTAAGAAAATTGTAATGATAATATGGGAAACCATTTTTATAATTGATTTCATGTGCGTCCATATGTCACAAACATTTATTGCTGAAAATCACGTAAATAAAGTTAATTATAAAGTTGGTATGATGTATTATTACTATGATTTTATTACACATGATTACCGTAAATATTATGAAGATATTTCTTGAAGAAAAATTTCTTGTAAATTCTGCTTTCCGAACTATCCAAAACAGAAATGCGCTTAAATTTTGTTAAAAATGCGGACTCTATCAATCGATTAATTTTTACATTAAAAAAGGATATTTTAGTAAAATATTTTATAATGTTGCAAAATATGCACATTCTTCTTTCATATACAGCGTAAATCATACTTCTGTGACAATTTTTATGGTGTCTGTGATAATTTTTTTATTAGATCTTCATATTGTGCAGTCAGGTGCAGTGCTCTATAGGCAGTTGCTTTACTTCAACCTTAAGCTTATTTTACAATAAAAAAAATTGTGCGTTAAGAATTATGTAGTAAGTGCCGATCGGGCACACGGAAACACGCCTTCTGTATTTTCAGTTTCTGATATAATCCCAGCCAATGGAGACAGGCGACAAGCCTGTCATGTTTACTTTTGTTCCTAACCTAGCCACGCATAGCACAACCATATTTAAGCAGTTAGCATTTAAAATTTGACATTTTCTATAAGAAAAGTTTATTTTTGTGAACAAATATAATCGTAAACATGTACACACACGCGCTTTTTTAATATTTAATAGTCACATCTCTGTAAATAAGTTTCCGCCAAAAACACCGACTGCTCTGTTCTGATTGGTCGTCGCCTCACAAGTTTCAGATAAGATATAAAATATAACTGTTACTTTTAACGCTAAAGTAAATCCCTACGACGCACACGACCTGCTAAGTTCCATTTGAAATCAATAGTCTACATTAAACAAACTTTAATTTCTTCCATACACATCTTAACGCATAGTTTAACGCTTAAATTTTCTATTGTAACCCAGATTTAGCAGTCTAGGCATAATTTTTGTACATTTGCTGTTTCGTTTATATCAGAAAATAAATACCCTGGGTGACAACTTTTTACCAGAAAAGATTATAAAACAACAAAATTATCTTAGCCCGTACATCTGAGTTATTTTCATATTAATTGAATTAAAAAATTTAAAAAAAATCGTTAACAAGGGAAAAAAAATTCATATTTAGATCTTGCCTGCATAGTTTCCTGAATAGATAGTAGAAAAACAAAACTCTGTAGTCATAGTTAAATACACGGGCTTTCATCGTGTGTAATAAAATTCCACTGTTACAGATCTCATTTGCACAGGAAAGCGTAACAGTGGAATCCCTATGCAGGTTCAGCGCCTTGCTCGTAGGAGCGATGAGGCGCTGGTCGTGCGTGTTATTGTCGCCCGTATCGCTGCACCTCGAAATCTGAAGTTTCCTCGTACCTGGAGCTTACCCCAACACCCTCCTCCTGGTCCTGAGGCCAATAAGCGCAGGAGTGATAGGGGCTACTTTGCCACGCTCGCCGAGTGCGCCATCGCCGCTAAGCGCTAGACTCGATTCTCGTGCCGTGTTTGTCGTGTGGCGTGTGTACCTACGGAACTTTCAGCGGTGGCTCTGTGTTGTTTTATTGGTAGAATAGAATGTCTGTATGGCAGTGCAGCGCAGGGCCCTTGAATAGTTGCATGTATCTAACGTGTACATTTTGAGATACAGTAGTTTTTTATCCTTTCTGGAGTACTCTGAAATGATGTTTGTAATGGACTCGACGTCTTGAGCTTACCAACAGGCTTCGTTTGAAATGTGTGTTATTTTCGTAGAACAGCGTATTGGACGCGCTTTTAACCCTTTGAAGAGTATTCACGTATATACTCGGGCAACATTCATTTCGAAATTTATTTACTCTTAGCAGAGCATAGTAGGCGTGTCTTGTGTGTCCAGGACCAATATAAAGAAGGTAAGTAGACATACAGAGACCAACATAAGTGATATTGGTGTAGTGGAGAATATAGGCAGCTCACTTCAACCTTGTCTTCAGTGACAGTTAATCTGTGCCTTCCTAACGGGTTAAAAGTTTCGTGTGAAATGAGGATTATAAATATACCGCAACGCAGCTCGAGTGCCAGGTAAGCATGTTCCTTTCCTAAAACTAACATTTTTTATAAACCATTTTCACGTTTTTTAAATATATATATTTAGGGCCACCTGTTTTTCACGAAAAGATTCGTCTAGTTTTACTTAAAACGACGTTAAGTTCAGAATCTGTATCGCGATTGGACGATTTTAGCTCGTTCGCGTATTAAGTGTCTACCCGCGAATCACAGGCGTACCGTATTAGAGTAATAAGATTCTGATTGGTCAGTCAAATAATAAGTCTTCTCACAGACTCGCCGCCGATAAGCAAAAGAATACTCCCGTTGTACCCGCTGGGGTATTGAAATTTAGCAAGTGCGGAAATCTTTTCGCTAAAATTAGGAGAGCCCTATATATATAATTAATAGGATTAAAGTTAAAAGTAGCAGCTGTAGATAATTGTTTCTCATCTTTCTTAGTATGAGTTGAGAGTTTGAGGATTGAATGAGGTGAGAATGGAGCAGCGACGGAATGTAAGGGCGGATGAAACGGGATATCCCCGAGAAAACCGGCCGACCAGCGTCATCAATTGGGCACGATTCCCACATGCGAAAATCCGGGAGCGACCTGGCTGGGAATCGAGCCTTGGTGGGAGTTGACGAGTAGTCTGTCCACTACACCACCCATTGGACTTTGATCCGCACCATATACGACATTGTATTGTTTTGACAATCTTGTATATTGGGTGTGAGTTGTTTATACCACATGGCTTGTATCACGCAGCCAGTGTAGCGAGTGGATACGGGTGTGTTTATTAGAGAGCAGGGATGCTGCTAGGCGCGGGTGGTACCCCGCGTCTAGACGCAGCAATTACCTGGCGACTGGCGTGTGGTAATTAGCATGTCGCCGACAAGTGCTGCTGCACACAGCCTGGGGACAGACAGCCAGCGCTGCCACGACTACGGCGGCGAACCGAAACACCGTAGCGACGCTCGACCGCACCAGCCCAGCTGGCTTATATAGAGTCTGTCCGCACTTTCTTCGCACTTTTTGAATCACATCTTAGAAAAATCACCCTATGTAGGATGTGTTTGCTTGTTTCCTAAATATGTCATACATATACAAGCGTTTTATGCACATGTGTTAAAATAATAAAAGTATCTTATTTTGAATTAACTTATACTTTTAGTTATATTTTGCCTATAAATTGAAATACCTCATTTATAATTAATATAAACTGAAACGGGGTGAAAATTGGTGTGTTGGCAATACATATAGGTTATTCGCGGTAAAGTGAGCACTTTTGAATCTCTCTCATTTGAAATAATAGTCAATAAATATACATTATTTTTTCCTTAGATGTTAACTTCCGAGTGCGGTGGAATATACACACGATATTTATTACTTATATGGCAAAACCATTTAAAAAGTTGTTTAAAGGATACAAAATGGCTGAAAGGAAAAAGTAACCAGGGAGTGAAAAGTGCTCATTTTACCGTGAACAGCCTATAGTAGGGAATAGTTCTTATGTGGTATATAATTCAACTAAATATGCCCTAATCTGGTGCGTTGTCCCCCCGGTGTAATTTTCTAGACTTGGTTAAGCTTGGTTTACGTGAGATGGAGGAATATCCTGGAAGAGTAACTTTAGCAGAGCTTCAGAACTGCGAACAGCGTATGCTAGTAGAGCCTTCACCACACAGAAGACGAGTACACAGAGACGAAGGTGCGCGGCGGTTATTTTCATGTCGACGCAGCCATCTCCTATTGGCTACGCGAAACTCTCGGAACAGACCTTACATCTGGCTGGCTACTGCGTGCTGCGGAAACTTACCTGTTGGCTGGTCTGTCGGACTGCAGCCGCTGATTGGTGAACCGTGTCTAAACATTTTTTCTGGCTAGTGACCGACGCCATTTTGCTAGCGTGTGCGGTTTTGAAGTTCGCAGTATAAGGGGCTGTTTCACTTCTGTCTTCTCACCTACTCTGTGCCTTCGGCCACGATTACTCAGAATCATGGGCAGTGGCTTATCACAGGCAAGTTATCGGATGTTCACATTAAAGTTGGCACTTTTGAAAGCCCTGCCTACGATCTGCTCGTATGAACATTGTGTTCCATTCCCTATGCAAAATTAACATTTCAACGGGCATGATCACGTTATTCGTGCATCGGTTAAGTGAAACTATGAAATTATTGGAAAAGTAGGTATTAGATTCATTTAATGATTCAGTAGACAAAATAAATGATTTCAGTGTTCACAGATGTTTACTTAACACTTTTAATTCAAGTTAAGACGAGGAACTATTTCCATTCCGTCATTACCAACTTTACTGGGCCAATTTCAGTCAGTGTGCCAGTTTAAATATGCATGTAGGAGCAGTGACAGCATTTTTCAGAAGTTGGTTATAAAAGTGCTTAGTTAACCGTGAACCGCCTATAAGTGATTTCAAACCTCCGAGGTTGGTACTGCCAGAGCATACTGGGGAATGCAGAAGTAAACCGGCCGCTTACACCGCGGATTCGAGTCACACGAAGCAGCGTAATCGCGGCATCGGCCAGCGCATGTCATATCGAAACGCCGTTCGCCAATCAGCGCCTGGTAACTTACGAGCCAGCCGGCAGTCCATTCTGCAGTTTCACCTGGTTGGCGCATAAATAAAGTGAACTGGCCCGCGGAGCTGTTAAATTTACGTATGGTGAAGGAGACAATGCGATCAGAGAAGTAGATCCTAAGCAAGGATTTGAGAAGTTTCTTAGTTGACCGTCAACAGTGTGTACAACACGTGTCGCAATATGTCCTGCAGTATCGTGAAGCAGTATGTAATATAGATCGAGCGAACCACGTACGACAAGTTATAGTGTGACGGTAGCAACTAATGACAATGCCTTGTTTCATACACAACTATCGGGTATAGCTTTAGCAGACACATATACTAATTGATGTTCCGGGCGTCTATCATGCCATATTTTAATGTGATTAATATCAGATATATAAATTCAGGTCGCTATATTTTATTTCTTTGAGACCCACTTTAATTTATGGTTTCTGGTGTAGCAAACAAAAATATTTATGATGTGTGCTGTACTTAAGTCGGCGCAACACTTGTTTTGTTGTACAGGCAATAAGCTGTAGGCTACATGTTCGGCTACAATTATATGAACCAGTTAAGACCTAGACCAGTAATACGGTTTGCGAATCATTTACTCACAGGTAAGATTATAGGTTATTGAGCTTCGCAGTGTGCAGTAGAGGCCAAAATTTACCTACCCTGGCTTAATGCACACCATTATGTACACTAGGTCTGAATGGGTTAAAAAGATGCCTACTAAGGAGGCTAATAATTAGCATATTTAATGTATACACTAGGTATTGCAAACATACCAAGTAGGCTATGATTTCAATGGGTCTACTAGTTTAGTAAATTCGGCATACAACTCAAAGTATTCATGAATTTGTAATGAGGATAATAAGCAACTAATGTATTTAAATTTAAATAAGCGTATGCGGCTTACAGCAGCACAGCGTATATGCCAAATTTTGCAGCTATCTCTTAACCAGTTTCCAAGATGTGCCCTATAGACTAAGTTTTATTTATTGAGGTGGTGATATATTCCAAAGTGAGCCACTGAGGAGAGAATAAATATAAGAATCCAGTGTTGACAAAGCGTTATAAATAACAGGGTTTTTTTTCTTTTTTTTCAAACTGGTTGAACGTTCCTGAGATATGACCAGAGCCCCGAGAATTTTATGGGTTCATTTATAGACTAGTTGTAATTCACATACTTTTACGTTCATGTAACTTTTGTAATTGTTCGATGTGTTGTTTGACACCTCCTGGAAATAAATGAGCCAATAACAAACACGCAGTAAATTGTGAACCCAACCACCGTCTTTTACTACCGCAACAATCAACCAATAAACAGTTGTTATCTGTATGAGAGTATATAAGACTGTGAAGTCTAGTCTATAGGTCAATACACTCGCAACTTTCTCGGGTCTCCAGATATGGCATAGAGCCAAATATCAACATGATGTGATCGAAACATTAAACTAAGTACTACTGTGAAAAAAAAGTTTCTGCTGCTATCGATTTAAAAACATAATAGTTTCAGTAACGCATGCAATCACGAGATTTTAGCTGCGATAAAGAATAGGCTGTATAATCGTTTACATAATTTAATTAATATTTGATATAAATAACTGGAATTATTATCTGGGAACAAACAACTACATACTGCTTTGCTACCTTACTACGGACTGTCCGTTGCGACATTTGTTGTAACTGTTCAATCATTTGTTTATACACTTGGTTCTTCAGTCTTGTTGGTCTCAGTTCACTGACAGTCTGTAGTTGCTCTCAAGTGCAGGTCGCACAAAGCTGTAAGCTATTCACGGTCAAATAAGACTTTTGAAAGCCCCGCCTTATGTAAGATTAACATTGTCATCGGCCTCGTCATTTTATTCAAGCCTCGGCGAAGTGAAACTGTGGAATTATTAGAAAAGTAAATATTTAACAAATCTGCTCATGTTTATACTTTGATGGGTAAAAAAAAAAAACAGGACGCGAATAAAATAAATTAAGTTACCAGAAATTGTTACCTAACACTTTTTATTTGACGTTAAGATACGGAAGTACTTCACATCCATCATTACCAACTTTACTGGCCGCATGTAATTCGTAGCGCCCATCAAAATATATGCAGGTAGGAGCAGTGACTTTTTTCTAAGGTTGATTTCAAAAGTGCTCACTTCATCGTGAACTGCCTTTATCCTGCCGTGCTTCTGAGCTACTGTTACTGATTCGCTGAGTTGAGGAGGCGCTGCCAGACGCCTGGTGAGACGACTGTCCTCAAAGCGGAGGTTGAAGGACCCTAATTAGCCCGAGTTCCTTTCATATTGTCGGCGGTTCATCCACTTGCCTTCTGAAGTGGAAAAGATAAGAGAAGGTATAAGTGAGCGGTTGGTTACGTACATGCGTGTGCATCCTCGTGTGTGTGCATTGGTGTTTGTTTGTGCATGTGCACCAGGTGGTTTCTTTATCTCGATGTAAATTTAATCACGTGATTGTTTACCATTAAATTTCACACACTCACTTTGTAAATCACGTTCTTACTTACCCTCGGTGTATCGTTTTGATGCTAATTCAAACATACTGAGTCACAACTAATTGTCAGACTACCCTAGGCAGCGATTCAAAGATTGTCTCATTTGTATTCAATTATGTTGGCCAGACTGTGCATTGACATTATTCTATCATGTTGGCCAGACTGTGCATTGACATTATTCTATCATGTTGGCCAGACTGTGCATTGAAATTATTCTATTATGTTGGCCAGACTGTGCATCGACATTATTCTCTTATGTTGGCCAGACTGTGCATTGACATTATTCTATTATGTTGGCCAGACTGTGCATTGACATTATTCTATTTAGCTCAGAGAAGAACGTAAATCTGAAGTTCACGGAAGGGGTGAAGTTGTTTATTTGTTTACGTACGTCTGATTTTCAAGCGCCGCTAAACGTGAATGCAAATGTGTTTAGGTCGCCAATAAACAGCAGTTGTTTTTGTAGACTCGCTGAGTTTCCTGTGGCTGGTCGGTAAAAAAAAATGTGGAAGGGTGAGGGATGAAAGCGACCGGAGCGCGCTGGAAGCTGCCTGCGGTAGCTACGAGAACCACACCTCGATGCCCTTCAACTCCACCCCCCCCCCCCCCCAAAATTCCACCATCAATTATCACTCGTACTTAATCGGCATTCCACAGAACGAACTGACACTTCGTTGGAGTAAAATAATGGCAAACAATTACGACGTAGGTAACAGAAAGTTAACCGATTTACTCGTTTGCATTTTAAAGACTTAAAGACTTTCAGGTATTCTGAAGGTTGATAATTTGAGGTGGGGGGGGGGGGTGCACTGTTATGATGAATTTGCTGGTAGAGCGTTAACTCAGGATTGGTCGAAAAATAGTGCTGACTATTTGCACACGCCACCATCTTAACAACAAGCTAATTTTGTTTATTTATGCTTCTTGTTTAATGAATGTTCGCAGAATAGCTCCGTAAGCCTTCGGCCGAAAATAATTATACAGTTCATAAAAAAGTTTTTGAATAGTATTTTTAAAAATCCGATACAGAACCCGTTTCTCTGAAGCGATTGTTTTTTCAGTGCTGTAGAAAAAGCTTACTAGGTAGTTAGTGCAAAATACCAATGGAGCGCAAACACTTCTCGTAAAATGCGAGTGCCTTATAAACCATACGGGATGTCACGTTAGGTTTTCTCTGTAGTTGACACTCCCCCCTCCCCCCTTCACAAACTATATCAGGAAAGATAAATGTATTTACAGAAGTGCTTTCGCCTACTCTAGTTGTGAAAAAGTACTTATTTTCTAAGTAAGTAGAATGTCGGTAAATGTGACAACTCATTGCAACATCACCCTTACTTTTTTGCTTGGTTATGTGTTCAAAGGATGTAAAATTCTTATGTAGAATTTATGCGCGGAGACGCAAAGGATTTCCTCACATGCTTGATTTCAGTAACCTACGGGCATAATAACAGTGTTATTTTGCGTGTTGGTGGCGCATCTACGACGCGTAACACGTAAATCATCCAACCACAAAGGTGGATCTGACCTATACTGTAATGAAGTACAAGTGGTCATGGGATTTTTTCGCGAAATTCGGATGTCCTTTTTGATGAGACAATATAGTGTCGAGGAGCAGATGTTTAGGTTTATATCATCATCACATGGTGCAGTCACGTCATAATTTCTCTCTCTGAGTGGTGCCACATGATTAGAAAATTGTGCGACAGGCGAGTGCCTCGCGCATACAGCAGGAGACACATTTGAAGAGTATGCATTGTTTTGCTCTACATGCACACTTGATTCTGAAACTTAGGTCATGGGACATGTTTCGCTGCAGCTTACGAGTTTATGTACACTTCCCGTCACAAAAAATGAGCGATCTCGTGTAACTGAATATATTTCTAAGTCCCCTTCGGGTAAGTTTGGCAGGCTGCCCCTCTCCCAAGACACACCCATGCCGCGGAGTAGGTGTGGCTAACTGCTGCAGGGACACATGACTTTGGAGGAAAAAGCATACAAAACACGAATAATAGTTCTATGAGCTCAATTTTGTCCGAATATATCCCAACGCATTATATTCAATGCAATTAAAGTAAATAAGAGGTGAAAACCTTCGGACTTATGAAGTAGCTGTATCAGAACTGAGAAAGAAATAGTAAATGATAAATTTAAACAGACCACACTGGACTACTGAAAAAAAAACAGCTTGCAAATCATGCATAATCGTAACTATGAAAGGAAGTGTAAGTTTTAAATCTCCTTGGCAACACATACGAAATCTATAAAAATATTATTGATAATCACTAAAAACATATTCACTGTGTGTTTCTCCAGTAAGTGGCCAATATTAATCCAAAACATACAGCACGTGATCCCAAACATCTTTACTCACAAGTTTCGTATTTAATTCGCACATTACTGAGAGAGTCTAGTTAAGTGTAATCCAATACAAAGCTGGATTAGGTCTATAAGTGTGTAAAGTTTAGCTTATTCTCAGAATAATCCGCGCAGTTTTCCTGTTTCATGTGATGATACTGCGGAAATTTGCCTAAACAATTTTGTTTCGTTCAAAAGTAAAAGCTTATTTACATACACCGTGATGATTACCCTACATATCTTAACCAAATTTAGATTCCAGGAAATAAGTATTGATTATTGAAGAGTAATAAGACGTAATTTCTACAGAATTATTGCGGGAGTGCTTATAGTCTCTTGAAATATCTACGGTCGTAACTCAGTTTTAGATTTTCCATTATACACGAATTGCAGTATAAATAAAATGGCTTACATGTTTCATGTGTGTGTTATAACACTATATGGCAACTACATCGTACATGCTTCGGAAATTACAGCCAACTATACTTATATGTAGACATAAGCAATATTTTGCCCTGCAACCCTTCTCATTGTTGGAGGTGGTGCCTGTGTTATGAATTTGACAACTGTAACTTACACAGTTCGGAAATTACAGCCATATATGCTTATAAGTAGATGTAGTGTATACTTGAGCCTGTGACCCTGCTCGTTGTCTTGGTTAATGTTTGTATTATGAATTTGAGAACTATATCTTACACAGTTTGGAAAGTACAGCCATATATGCTTATAAGTGGATTTAGGGTATATTTGACCCTGCGACCCTTCTCGTCGTCTTGGGTAATGTCTATATTATGAATTTGACAACCATATCATACCCTGCTTCGGAAATTACAGCCAGTTATACTTATAAGTAGACATAAGGCATACTTGGCCCTGCGACCCTTCTCATCGTTGGGGGTGATGCCTGTGTTATGAATTTAACTACTATATCTTACATGGTTCGGAAATTACAGGCAACCATGCTTATAAGTAGACGCGGAATATACATGACCCTGCGACCCTTCTCATCATCGGGCATGCTGCCTGTGTTATGAATTTGTCAAAAATATCTTATGCAGTTCGTAAATTACAGTCAACTATGCTTATATGTTGGCTTAGGTCTGTTGAGCGTGTAAGCAGATGCTGGCATTCGACACCGCATTACGATGATAGGTCGATGGATCACGAAAGGAATGACAGTGCATGATTCTCTGTACCCACCAGGACACTAGGTGAAAGGTTCCCAACACCCTGGCATTGGATTGACAGAACAGATTGGGATCCATGATGGCCACCGTGGACGTGAAGGAAAATGAGAATTTTTTTGGGGGAAATGGAATAAATGGGAAAATTTTCCCGCATGACATCATCAAAGATGACGGTTGCCTAGTTCCCTTGTCCGTAGCTCCATGTCCCTATTAGATTGCCCGTTTGTACACTTTCTATCAGAATAAATGAGCGATGGAAAAAGTTTAAGACCCCTTCGGCTATCTTCGGCTTTTGACAAGATGCCACGCATTGGCTCTTAGGCAAGCAGCCACAGAGAACTATCCGGCCAATCGTTCAGAATTTTAACCACACCAAGAAGCTCTTTAGCTTCTATTGGAGCATATTTCTGACATTGGATTCTCCAAGTGAATATAACACATTTAATTGGCTGAAACAACTCGTCCTGCGATTTATGAAGTAACTGCAAAAACGTTATATATCACACAAACTCCACACTGGTAGTCTGTGTCTGACGCGCAAACAGGTAACACTTAGGGGAATAAACAACCAATTATAAAGGCGAGCTGAGCTACAGTGTTAAGCAACATAGCTTGTCCTGAAATATTTTAACGGAATTACTGCGTGCTAAGTGACAGTGTTGTGCAACATAGCATATCCTGAGATATTTTAGCGGAATTACCTCACATGAATGTTTGTGAGTCGTGGAAGCAGCCAGCGGAAAGAAAACCCATCATAAATTTGTGCTTAGCGACAGTGTTGTGCAGTATAGCTTGTCCTGAAATATTTTAGCGGGATTACCTCATATGACCTCCACACTACTTTTAAACGCAGATTATTTAGAAACTATTTATTTGGAGGCTTCCAAACAAAATAGTTTTTGTTAGTTTTTAATATATCTGTCGGATGGTTGTACAAATGAAAAAAAATGTCACAGTCAACAAATGTCATGGGCTACCATGTGACACATATAATCACGAGAAAAAAAACCATGCTAATGGTTAACACACGGTCTCAAAAAAGACATCATCATATTCAAAACACTTCCCAAAAGTTTGTCGGCAAAAGACATTATATGTATATTTTAATTGTGACAAAGAGCCTTGTCTCGAAAACGTTACCGGGCCAGAATAAATAGGATAATGGCCAGCTTACCGAAAAAAAAAAAAAAAAAAAACAAAGATGCTTTATCGGAATCTGCCCAGAAACAAAGCTCAGGTTTGTTGGGAAACGAAACATAAACAAATGACCTCACCATTGTTATAACATGTTATTTTAGCAGTTCTCAACATGATTCGCAAGTTTATATTTCTGATAGTTCTTTTTTCAATAAATCAATTAAATGTTGTTACTCAAAGATGGTTACTGTGCAGATGGAATTGGTTTCATATCCCAAATTATTCTTAATTGAAAATGACGTGTGATGTTATTAACTGTGGCATAAAGTGTAATATCACATTATGTTCGTACAGAGAACCTCATAAGAAAACAAAACATAGCGTGATGTATTTAACTGACTATTTAATTATTGAGCCTGTTTGGATTTAATAAATGTTTGCTTAGAATGTAAGAAACATTTTTTTTTTTTGTCTGTGAGACAGGTTAATTTTTATCCATACTTTTTCGTTTCATAAGTTCACAAAACATCATCGAGAACACATTCGAACCTTCTTCATTTTCTTAAGGATTTGAATTTGGACAATTTCTTAAATGGGTTTTAGGTATTTATATAACCAATCGTTTAAAGCAAAGATCATGGCTATATCTTATCGAGTTACTGAGCTATTGATGAGTTTTCCAAAACATATTTTACTTCTTTTCGTTCCCTAAGGTAATGACTTTAAAAAAATAACCTACAATGGATTTTTAGGCATTTGTTGAGGTAGTCCTTTGAAACATACAGATTAACAATATATTATCGCTTTAATGCGCGATAATGAAGACGTCGATAGCATATTTGAACATTTTTCATCCACTTAATGTTTAAATTTTAAAATATTTTTACATGTTATCGTTTGAAGTTAAGAGCATAGCGATATCTAATTAGGTTAATACGATATTGAGGGATCCTCGAACATATCTTTTACCGCTTTTCACCCTCTCAGTTATTGGATTTCAAATAATCCTAAAATCAGGTTTGTGTTATACGTTTAGGGTAAATTTTGAAGCTAAAAGCACAATCATACATCGTCGGATTAATCAGCTATTAAGAGGTCCTGAAAAACATGCTTTGCCTTTTTTCACCCTCTTAGGGATTACATTTTGAAAAATCCTTTCTCAGTGGGTGCCTGCATCCAGAAGGAAAGCAAACACTTCATTCTCTAACTTTGCATCTATCCGTTTTGTCTGTATATTGGTAAATGAGTCAGTCAGTCGGTAACTTCATTGAGTACACAGATATTTAAATTCAAGAATTGAAAACAAATTTCTTGTTATCGTTTTAGGTCGATGGTACAGTACATTGTTCCATCCAATGTTCACTTTTTGCCAAAACAGAACATCACTTATCCAAAGAGATTTACATCAACAAAGTGTCAATATCAGGCAGCAGCCTCAAATCCTACATTATGGCATTAAAAAAAAATGGAGGTTTAACTGTTGTATTATACATACAATTAAGAAATTAGTTCTGGTAATTTCAGGAAGACCATGGAAGGAGGGATATCATAAAAATGTATCATGAACAGAAATTTGCTTTTACCTTCATTTTCGGTCCAAATATAAGTACATGCTGTATATCATCCTAACATGTGCGTCCAGTGCGAGTCCTGTCATATTATGTTGTTTTCAGTTACACATCATATGATAAATATTTTATTTATCCGTTACATTATATTTGTTTTGACGATTTTAATACAGGATTCACGAACGTGGCTCTAAGTTACTAATGATATATTACTGATAATATGTCATTTTGGTTCTGCAGCCGGCATATCTACTGGCTTTTGAGGCCTTGGATTTGTTACATTTTCGCCTGGAAAATTCTAAAGGAAACACTAAAGAAACAGACAATTCTACATCGAGTTCAAAGCATATCAATAAAAATAACAAAAAAAGCTTTCCTTCGCTTTACAATTACGGTTCAATGGACATCATCTAGGAATTAGTTGTTTATTACGCAGTCAACCAATAATTCAACAAACCCGGAACCATGCATGGTGAAAGCTTAACTGATGACTAATTATTTGTATATTATATGCTTATTCATTAGAATTTATGTAACTCCAAATATCGTCTTGCAGGGCAATGATGACTATACCCTTTGCGATTCGAAGTCGTAATTTTAAAGACTTGAGAAGAATTCGCTTGCTGCATTTTAACCTAATTGCCATTTTGCGGAAGTGGTAACTGTGAGTAAAATTGTAGCTCTGAGAAACGTAGAGAACTGCAATATCTATTGTGTATAGAGTACATATTCGAAACAGCAATATCAACTATTAATCACTGTGTTTGGGTCTGGGAGACGGTAGCGAACAGCGAACGTCACCATCAAAACGGCAGTGTAACACTTAGATCTGCAAGGGACCCACGTAGACATGCAGACTGCTACAACAGCCTGGCCAACTGAAACACATTCCTGACTTCATACACTCCACACAAAACTAAACAATCACAAAGTGTGACTTGTGAATTCATCGCGAATATAAGTATAAATACGATTTGAACATGATTACATAATATATTGTCCCTATGCCAGAGATCAGTAAATATTTGTTACACTGGTTGTGAAGCATGTTTTAGAGAAGGCAACAAAAGCAACACAACATTTTGCAGAGTGATTCCAGTAGAGATTTTTGTTTTTGGCGTTACCTAAATTATCTCTTAAATGGAGGCAAACTTTCTTCCACCAGACTTAATTATTCTCATTGTTTTCTTCTGCGTTAGAGTATGAAGCATGAAGTGAAACAGAACGTTTTAGTCTAGTATCTCAATGCATCGTTGAACCAACAAAATGTTAAGTTTATATCATTAAGCTGTATTCTTTAGGGAAAAACGAAAATAATGACATCCACAAATAATTCTGTGAAACCAAGACATGCGAGGAAACCTAACAGGGTAAGCCACTAGTTGTACGAAATACTTTCTGAATCCTTTAAACATTAACAAAAAAAAACTTTATACTCAGCATATAATATTTAAAACATTTATTTATTTTTCTTACAATAAATTTATTTTCTGTCATAAACAATATATTTGGAAAATAGTGTGGTGCTGCTGTATTTAACGGTGGTTTAATAATTATAAATAAAGAATTGTTTCACCATATTTCCTTGATTAACTAGAAACATTTAATTGGATTTAACTTTAAGCTACTTTCCTTGGGATAATGGGCTTATGTAATCATGCAAATGTCTTTCTATGATGTACTGTATGTCCATTCATAATAACATTCAAACCCGTGAAACATATTTCACCAAATTCAGTACACATATAACTTAGTAAGGACATCCAATTTTACAATGTTCTGCCAAGCCATTAGCTTATTTTCAAAACGGTTGCTATTTTAATACATGTACGTCTTTAATCTAGGCAGGTAGGTTCTTATTGGCTCGCCATTGTGGAAGGTGGCACATCATGAAATCAATAAACTTTTAAATCATATCTTCGGAAATTACACAATAGATTCCTGCCCCATTTTGCAGGTAACTAGTACCTTTAAGGTCTATAGTAGACCATGGTACCTTATACATTTAAGATTAATGTGGAACTTACTATATTTTCAAAACTGTGCCAAATATTTCTTTTTAAATCTTATATATATTTTATCTATTATCTATCTATTATATTTTATATGAAGAACGTATCGCCTAAAAACATTAAATATGCCAAGAAATAACCAATTTCGTTTACCATTTTGTAATATAGCGCAGCACGAAAAATAAAATTATTGTATCGTAACTCGGAAAACCATCGACTCATTCCTACCAAATTTCACAAACAAGAAGTACGCTGATATAAATTAATTGGGCCAGGCATTTATTTTTAAATGGGTGGAAATATATATATCTTGATACCTATACTGTGTCTATAAAACGATGTGACGAATTTCAACCAAACTTGGTATACTGTGTCTAATAATATGTATGCCATTTTAACATATGAGATTTAAATGTGTAAGGAACTTGTATTCGACATGGTGACTATATAAATATTTTAGATTCATTTGGTATACAGTGTACCATACTGTTTGACCAATTTCAACCAAACTTGGTGTGTTGAACGTATCATCTACAGGTATTTAATATGCTGGTACATTGTCTATTTTGTCCGCCATATTGTAAGGTAGCGCTACATGACAATATATTGTGTCAAATGTCGGGAAACAATAAACTTATTACTACCTAATTTGGCAAACAAGATTCACCACGGTGATAAAATAAACATACATGTTTCACGTGGGTCGGTCACTTATTTTTAAAATGGCGACCATAAGGAAATTTTGATTACTTATCTATAACCACGAAACCGTGTAACCAAGGAACGAAAAACAAAGACTGCGGGGGGAGGGGGTGATACAATTTTGAAATATTGCCCATGTACTAGTGAATGTTATCGTAAATTCGGAAATTTGATCGAAATAACACCGCACATAGTAAATAAACATTCTAATGAAATGAGGCGTTATCTGTACTTTAAGCAAAACATGTTATACATTACAAAATATCTGGAAGCATTACTTTCTGGGCCCATATTGGTAGGTTAAATGCTGTTTAACATAAAATAATACAGGAATTATCAAAGTCATTCAGCTTAACTTTCTTTTCATCGCTGATAAAGTGGGTACTTATATGCACAAATATATGTCTCATAGAGTTTAATTGTGTGAAATTTCTCAGCCATTAATATATCGACACAATGAATCTAAACTTCTTTTGTAGAACATTTTATTCTCTACACAATTTCCAATGCAGAAAACTATATTGTAGCTGTTTGTTTAAAACTGGATTAATTTCTTTAATCGGGAACCATTTTGTATTAAGAGAGACCTTGTACAACTAATCGGTATATTTTATTGCCATGGCTTTATTGGGCAGTATGCATTAAAACATTTGACATAAAATGGCATTACAGCATTAGAGTTATATGGAAGTAGGGCCTCTGCTTCTACATAGCGGTATTCAAGGAAGCAAGATTGTTTACCGTTCTTGCTGACTTAACGAAGCACTAAAATACGAGTAAAATAACATTAATGCGGAGCTTCACCTTTCTCTTGTCGCTTTTACAAAAAAAAAATAAATAATAAAAAAAAAACGGAGAATTTATTCCTCTGGGAATACCAGCTCGCCAAGAAAAGTGATGTGTATTTTTATAATATTTAATCGCTTATAGGAGCTGTTGTGTTGTAACTGTGAGACTACTCGCCTCGCGCCTCGACAAACCAGGGTCAAATCCGTATTTTCGAGTGTAGGAAACATGGCGGGTGTTTCTATTGGCCGGTGCGTAGCGTCGGGGTACTCCCTATACTAAGTTTTCTGTCACTGATCCATCTCTACCTCTCTTCACCACCATCAGCGCTGAAGACCTTAGTTGTTAAGCGCCGCTTACGTCTCTCTTATGTGACTGGTGTTAACTTAAGACTGTGTTGCACCTACATGCAGTATTTCACATCTGCATTGTTCGTCTCCGTTCTCATTTAATGTTAATTTTGTAACCATCGAATATCATATCTTACTTGCAGATGCCCCATAGATATGACGTGAAATACGAGTTTTGTACGTGCCTTACGAAAGCTTTCCTATTATGTTTATTATGTTTGAACTTTCCGACTGAATTATGATTATGTTCGGAACCATGAGTCTTTGTGGAAGACTATTTTTCTTATGAAACTCGCAAATACTCAGCTTCGGTTAATCTTGTGTTCTGTAATACACAGACTCCATTTCCCTTGTTAGTGTCAATACTTCCAGCCCTACAATTAAATGTTTGGTGAGAAAATAAAAATAAATCACGAAATTTAAAAAAGACATATGACATGAAAAAGTAAACAGGAAAAATTACAATGCACTTGCGATGTATTACATTACTTAGTCAAGCTATATCTAATCTAATGTATACACGTAACTATGAATAACTACATTATTAAAAACTATCTCAACATGTCTGCACCCTAACTTTTATTTCCAAAGATATTTTTGTACGAACATATAATGAAGTCGATTTTTTTTTCGTATGTGAGAATTTGTTTCAGTAAATAAGCCTAGTAGACGTATTTTTATACAAGGCATGCCTAGTGCCGAGACAAAACAAACACGCAGTCAGGTGGTTTCCCCCATTGAACCGCTTCATAGTCCGCCTGGCTCTGTGAAGTTCCCACTGCTTGCAGCTCGCACTACTGTCCGCGCCAGACATCGTGGCCCTTGAGCTCACTCATCCGTCAGTAATGGGCTGGACACGGACGGGCGCTGCAGCGGGGAAATTACTAACGGCACGGTTATCTATACTCTTTACTAAAAGCATTTTCCAGGGTGTCTGTTGGATGATTTCACACTAAAGATTGGTTCAATTCACTTTCACGCCAAACGAAGCTGTCCAAATGTAAACAGATATTCAGCATTACCGTCTTCGTGCATGAGGGAAAGCTCATTTTACGAATATAGGATTACAAAGTAAACAGATGACAAGAAACTAGAAGCTAAATATATTTTTACTTTATTGTTTGGTAATCAGAAAATATTACAAATATTTTATGAAATAGGCCTAATTTTAAAGTCGTCTCAGAGGAACGTTTCTGATGGAAAGACTGCACACTTGTTCAGTACCTTGCTCATAGAGACCATGAGGCATGTGATGCGCGTGCCTGGGTCGTCCTTAGCGTCTCGCCCTTCTGGGCAAAATACGTTCTGGTTGGCGGAATGCTTAATGAGGGAGTGAAGGTATTTGGGCGGATCTTAACACCGAGGTCTTGAGCACCCTTAAGGGTAAAGCGTGATGAGTATGGAGCAGCGCCGGAATACAAGAGTGATGGAAATGGAAGATCAGTGAGAAAACCAGCCGACCAGCGGCATCGTCCTGCACGCTTCCCGCATGTGATCTGACTGGAAATTGATCCCGGTTCTCCATGGTGGGAGGAGAGTAGTCTAACCACTACACTACCGTGGCCCCAGGAATGCTTAATGTTCATTATCGGATTATAGTTATGTCGTATATACACAATGACGTCGTAACAGAAAATGTGTACTAACACACTAAAACCAAGCGTGTTTAAGTGTATCAACGCAACGTTTGAAACGGCTATGTCTGCCTAAAAATGCTCTCTTTAAAGAATATTTTCTTAGCAGGAACCAAAACAATGTAGCCGATGAAACCAGTATAAAAGTATAACCGAAAATATTGCTTTGTCATGCCATAAACTGAACATAATGCAGGTAAATTATCTCTAATATTTAGGCACCGAAAATATTTCGAAGTGAGACGACACTACACCCCCAGTTGCAGGGATATTTGTACGAGAATGACAAAGTTTTCCAAACTACCTATAGGATTGTTTGGCCTAGTTACGGAGCAGACATGTACACGCTCGCTCGACCAGGTCCGGGTCAGCGTTCAAGAAGCACGCTCCTGTCTGCGCCAGACGTTGTGGCACTTGTCTGAACGTGTGTGCGGGGGTTGGTTGGGGAGAGGTGGAACAACTACGTACGCGGCTCTGGCTTTGTAGCATTCGACCTAAAAACATTACTCCACCACACGCATTTTAACTGCTGATTTTGATTTCAATAGATGTCGGTGAATGTTTGGGAATATATAAGAAGGCTATTTATAGAATTGAAAGGGAAGTAGTAAAAAGTATGAGTAGGTGTTGTGACCGCGAGGCTAATAGGTATAAGTGTTAAGGAATGCCATTCAACAAAGCAGCTGATAGGGTTGCCAACAATTCTGGTATCAGTAACAGGTTTATCCAAAGGGTTAATGAATGTTTGTTGTATAGTAGTCCATATATATCACCTTGTTTGATATCATGAGTGCTACACACGAATACGGCATATATACGTTCGCCATGTTGAAAATTGTAGGCAACTGTGTACCAGAAGACATAAAGCATAGTGGCCAAATCGGCTTGTTCGAGGACACAAGTTGCATCTAAGTCATAAATTTGGCAGCTATAACATCAGTGAACTGAAAACGGCATACAAATACTCATACAAGAATTTTGAAGCATATTGGACCATATTGCCTTCATAGAGGTCAAAAGTAGTACATATGATATATATTAAGTAGTCATAACATCAACTAATCCAAAATGCCAGCCAGCAATGCTTATCAGAGGGCTCAGGATATAATGCATAGTTTCTTATTGAGAAGGCTTTACCTACGCCTGCTAAATTATAAATGGCGTTGAACATGTTAGAAATTATTAAATGTGATGGTAGCAGTCTGTAATGTAATATGCTTGCTGACTTTATGTATTTTTCTCTAAGTTTTTGTTTTCACAGTCATTCAAGGTCATGGGGTTACTTTTCAGGTCACCTGCATATAATATGGTGGTAGTAGTTAGTAATGTAATATTCATCTTGACTTTTATGTATTTTTTCTCGAGTTTTTGTTTTCAAGATCATTCGAGGTCATGGGCTCCTGTTTAAGGTCGCCTGTATTATATATGATATCCTTAGTTAGAAATGTAACAAGATTGCTGACTTTTGTGTATTTATTCGTGATATTTTGTTTTAAAGGTCATTTAGGGTCATGGGGTCAAGGATGAGGGTGCCTATATCCAGTATGGAGGTAGTTGTGTGTAATGTATTATGCTTGGTCTCTTTTATATATTTTTCTAGTGTTTATGTTTTCAAGGTCATTCAACATAATGAGGTAAAGGTCAAGGTAGTCCGCATTCACTATGGCGGTGGTAGTTTGTAAAGTGTTTAGCTGGCTGACTTTCATGTATTATTCTTGAGTTTATGTTTCCAAGGTCATTTCAGGTCATGGGGTCAAGGTAGTCTGCATCCAATATGGCGTTTGTAGTCAGTAATGTATTATGCTTGCTGACGTTTGTGTATTATTTCTCGAGTTTTAGTTTTCTAGGTCATTGTAAGTCATGGGGTAAAGGTCAATGTAGTCTGCATTCAATATGGCGGTGGTAGTCAGTCATCTATTTTGTTTGGTGACTTTTATGTGTTTTTTCTCGAGCATGTATTTTCAAGGTCATTCAAGGTAACGGTCTCAAGGTTAAATGTCGTCTGCTTCTAATATTGTATAATTAGTTAGTAATGTATTATGCATGCTGACGTTTATGTATTTTTTCTAGATTTTTGTTTTCAAAGTCATTCAAGGGAATGGGGTTGAGGTCACTTTTACCCGCATCCAATATGACGGACAGGTGATGTCGACGAAGATGGCGGTCGCCTACCAAAATGGTGATCACCTATCACGATGGTCGTCTTTTGCACCTTCCAAGATGGTGGAATGGGTATGGGTGAGGGATGACCTCCGGAAAGTTCATTTTTCAAATACATTTTTTGAAGTTTTTTAAAATATTTTTATAGCGTTTTAAATAATGTTTCAATGCTTTTAGTGGTATGATTTTTAGAATTAATTTTTTTTTTTAATTTTTTGAAATTTTGTCATTTATTTATTAGTACTTTTTTGGATTTTTTGGGTCAACCATCAAAGGCCAAGTTCAAAGATCCTGAGTCCTGCTCTCCTGACCCCCGGGGTCTCGAATCCCGACTGGGTCGATGATCCGGCTCCCTCATCTTACCCATGGTCACTGATCCGCCTGAGAAAACAAGAATTATTGGTGGGAAAATGAGATGTTTCATGGAAAAGGAAAAATGTAGGGACATTTAACAGGGGAGGAAGGGAAATTTCGAGGACGAAATGGACAAAAGGGAAATTCCAACAAGGCGGCTGGTGATTCCTTCGCTCTTATCACCCCTTCCTTTGAGCCAAAGTGCTCGCAGATAGGTAAACAATATCATTCGCTCCTGCAAAGTAAGGTCTACTTAAGGTGTCCGCCCGCCTACCTGATACTATTTTGGATATTTGAGGCAAAGAAGGGAGCGGGCATTAAGAGCCTCGCAGGTACGCGAATCAAGTGCCCCGTCGCCTTTACGCGCAAGCTACTGAATTGGCGTGCAGGTTTACAGTCGTGCTGTTGTAACTATGCGACTTTAGGCGGTAACACTATCATTTTGTTGGACGCGAGTCTACAGGAAGGCTCAGTGCAGGTTCCTACAGTAGATTTGCAGACACGCATGCTGTGTGTTTTAAGATACAGCAGTCCGAAAAAGCCGGTTTCGGCCATGTTCAATAGCTCCAGAATAATATTTGTAATGCGCGAGATGTATCTGAAAAACCATTCTACCCTAGTCTGAAGTGTCATTTCATTTCCTATGAAAACAGACAGCGAGCACGTGGTGTAGTTTCTTAGTAAAACGTGTATTTCAAACTACACTCGGCTGCGACGCAGCTCGTGCATCAGGTAGGCGGGTGCCTTAAAGTAGAAGAAATAATATGGGAATTAATTGTTTTCGTTATACCTACAGGAGTTCAATGAGTGGTTTTATATTTAAGATATAAAAATGTAGTAAAGTGAGTGAACCCGTAGGCCGAGCTGTTACCTGTTGTCTTTCAAACCTTTTAAGCCAACTTTTTAAGCAAGTTCATCAAGTTTCTTATACTCGAATGAGGCAAATAGACCATCCAATATCGTTGTAACTGTAGTTAATCATCTCCAAAAATGTCAGAATTGATGTCTATGATAAACATTTCTATTAAAATTAAATATGAAAGTAAATCACAAAAAATAATACATATTTTAAATTTTGTTCCGTAATAATAAGTGATAAAATTTGACAACGAATTAAAGCAGTTACTGAATAAATTAAGTATTGACAGAACTATATTACAGTGGTTTCGTCAATATGGACCGACAGCTTTACGTTTCCAGCTGCGTCACATAGGTGGGTGTGACCAGCTTCAGCCATTGGCCAAAAATATGTGGGGCACGCCTGGGAAAACTCTTGAGCCAATAATACAAGTTCAGCGGTGGAGTTGCCAATCCCATTTAAGGAAATCAAGCAGATATGTGACGTTGAATACAGTGGAGCGGCTAATTAAACCACAAACTGTGGTCAATGGTTTATAAGGCAGAGGAGTCTATCGCGTCACCGAAAAATAACGCTAATTTTGCTTTTGCACGTCTCTAGTGATAAGATATTTGCGTAAATGCTAAATTAAAGAGTTAAAACTATCTTTTACTGACTTTCGTTTTTGTGTAGTTCTTTGCTATTCACCGGGATTTTCTCAACTGCCTTCGAAGTCGTTTGATAGAAGACATGTCCACGCCTGTATAATTAGCTTCTCTCTCTGTTGCTTGATTTAGAAGGACAAGTAAGCTTTTGTTTTTCGCTTCGTCATCGCACGCACTTTTCGGTCGCGCGCCACACTCCATTGTCGACAACCCCGGCTACGAAGAAACCGCAACTA
Source organism: Dryococelus australis (assembly GCA_029891345.1). Taxonomy (NCBI): domain Eukaryota; kingdom Metazoa; phylum Arthropoda; class Insecta; order Phasmatodea; family Phasmatidae; genus Dryococelus; species Dryococelus australis. Next base: position 95,113,350 of record CM057002.1, on the reverse strand, counting down.
ATATATGTTGAAAGCACGTAGCGTAGGAAGAAAGGAGGGCAGTCTCCTCTTCCGCCCCTTCCTCCCCTGACAAGCGGCTTACCTCACCCCCGCTCTAAGAACCGACACGTCTTCTGGAAGACACAGTACAATTATTACAGCTGAAGATTTGACACGACGATTCTTGCTGGTAAAACACACTCATACTTTATACAAACTCAGAAAATGAAGTTAGACTTTTTAAAAAATTCAACTCTTTCACAAACATGAATTCTTCTTCTTACAATAGTGAAACTTTCGTTAAAAAAAATAATATCGTTTCGCTGTCTGTTGTAGGACGAATAGCGTATTCAGATTTTTTCTCGTAAATTTCAACTCAGCCGTGCTCCACCTATATATAACATCTTATAAACCGGCGCACGTCATTCATTCACCAGCATACGAGGCGGATGGATGTGTTTTAGGGGAGCTCTTTGTGCGATTTCATTACGCGTTTAGTCATTTTCATGTACTTGTGTTCGTTAGCCGTTTAATTTATTTGGAAACGTTCGTTACGTATTTTCATTAAAATTTCCGACATTTTTTTTCAACTCAGTCTATAATCAAACGTAGGTTATAAGTTGACGTAAGTGCTATATCCAATTCAGTACTGCAACGATCTCCCGAGCGAATGGATGTATATTAAATTAAAAGTTTTCTTTTTTACGCGTGTTAGTAAATTTATTTATTTTTACATGTGGATTCCGTTTCAGAAGTCCCTCGCTATCCTCACAGGCAGACAGACGTGTTTTAAAATATTGCCAGGTATGTGCGAGAGTTGTCAAGTAGTGTTACATATTTGTCACATATCTTGTTATCGTGTTCATTAACCGTTTAATATATAAGGACATTTATTTGCTTCGTTAGTTAACTCAAAAAAATTTCACTTAGGCCACTCTTGCACAAAACTCACCATATATATATATACACACAAATATATATAAACCCTGCCAATCAATTAAATTAACCCTTTCAATCAATTTGATATCAAATTTACAAGGTCAATAAAAAAATGCGGCAACCCTTTTAGTTGCAAATGCTCTATATATCGGACGTTCCACAATGAGGGGATTTAGTAATCATACCGTATACGGCTGAGAAACCACAGTGGCCGAGCGGTTAGGCTACTGGCCCCCTCAAAGAGAACCAGGTTCAATCCCCGACCGAATCACCCCCGGATTTTTCACATGTTAGAATCATACCGGACGATTCCGCTGGTCGGCGGGTTTTCTCGGGGATCTCCCGTTTCCCCCCGCTCGTTCATTCCGGCGCTGCTCCATACTCACTGGAGTTACCCTCATCGTATTTCAAGAATTCGCTGTTACGAGCCCCCTAAATCGCTTCACGTACTGTATACGGCATAAAACGAAGTCCGAAAAGTGAGGTCCCTACGTGGTTAGGCACATCACTCGTTAAGACTGTATTATGCAGTCTCATAAACAAATGCTGGCAATAACATCAAACACCAACACATTTATATTCATCCCGAAATACGGCAGAGCGTTTTACTCAGTTACTTGTTCGTTGCAACGTTTAAAGTTATAAATTATATGTGATAAAACGGATAACGTAAATACACACTTCCCTAACCATCCTGTTAAGCCAGATGTTTCAGTCTTTAAACAAGGAATAGCATGCCGTAGAGGGAGGGATGGGTCACCAAGGATAATCTTTATTTACTAAAGCTGAATTATTTTTTAGATTTTTAATATAATTTTTAAAAGGGTTAAAACAATTTTATATTTCTTGTAAATATGTGTTTTATGAGAAACGTTAAAGGTAATTTTCAAAATTGTCGGGAATGCTTTCTCACTATAACTGTAGTTAAAATGATCATGCTAGTCGGAGGCTTTTTATTTACCATTTTCGTACACTGTTTTATAGACATTTTTAAATATATTGTACGGGATATGGGTCTTGCATAATACTGATATCATTTTCACCAACAAAACTATTTTAATCTTGCAATTTGGAGGTGGCCAGTATAACTAGTAAGCCTAAGTTATTATACTCTCGAACATCCAAGTAATTTTGATAAGGTTTCCAGAAGCTTAAACAGTAGAACATTGAGTTATAAAAAATTGGTTAAGATACATAATTTTTTCCCAGATTTTGTGGGGAGTGACACAATAGCCTAGTTTCTGATATGTGTATAACCATATAGACTTTGCCAACACTGCATTCAAAACTGGAGGACGGTTGGAGCGAATGCAGCGTGCCGACGATGGATTGGTTTCCTGTATCGCCCACTGTAGCGTGAGGCACGTTGCGCAGGTCGAACAGCTAGCATCTCTCACCAGTCAGTTAGATCTCTCATTCGTCGTCAACATCCTTGCCTTTTGGGTAAGTACAATGTGTGGTCAGTTACTTACAGGCTGATCACAGTAACCCGACCACTTTTTAATTCACCGCTTAACACTACGTATATACGCTGTTCACGGTAAAATGAGCAATTTTGAAAGCCCTGCTTATGATCTACTTTAATGTACGTTGTGTATTCTCCGCCTTATGTAAAATTAACATTGCAATGAGCCTCGTCACTTTATTCATGCGTCGGTCAAATGAAACTGTGAAATTATAAAGAGAGTAAATACTGTACAAATCTGCTTCTTTTTGCACCTCGATGCATTAAATAACCAGAAATCGAAACAAATAATTTTAAGTGTTCACAAATGGTTGCCAAGTACTCTTTATTCGACGTTAAGATGTGGAACTACTTTCCATCAATCGTTACCTACTTTAATAGGCGAATGTCACTCAGTGCGCCCATTAAAATATATGCAGGTACGGACAGTGACATTTTTCTTAGGTTCATTTATAAAGTGCTCATTTTTTTGTAAACAACTTTTAGATACAAATTGTGTATTCTTCCACTAAATGTACATTCAACATTTCCATTATCCTGATCACTTTACTTATACTTCGGTCAAGTGAAACTGGGAAATTATTACAAAAGTAAATGTTTTACAAATTCGCGTATTAAAAAACCAAAAGCAAAATAAATAATTTATGTATTCACGTATGTTTACCATATACTTTTAATTCAACGCTAAGACACACTGAGAAAAAGGTTTTGTTGAATCAAACAAGATTTGTTTGGTGCAACCAAATTATTTGTTTGAATAGGGGTAATGAAATATTCTGTTGTTGAAACCAAATAATTTTGTTGTTCTTATTTGTCAAAGATTTGGTTAGTGCTACTAAAGATTTGTACGATATAGAAAAAATTACGGGTTCGAACCTACATCACCTGCGTCCGCGCACTAATGTTACAACTGATGAATTCGGAATGCTTTTAAATAGATATAATGCAAGTACTGGGCAATATGTGCAAACAAATATTTCAAGTTTTACAGCTTTACTTTTCAGTTTCCTGTTGAATTGTTTTATTAACGTGTTTATACGATTGTTAAGCATCAATAGGTGCACTAATAAACACTGTTACTATCCTAACTGTCACAAAAAATACAGGCAACTCTCGAGCTATATTTCCGAACGAAGGCAGTCAAATGTCTGGCCAAACAAATATATACAGTTGATTCAACAAAATATTTAGTTGAGAGTCAAATTTATTGTTGCCCCAACACAGAGATTTCGTTTTTCAAACATATATTTTGTTATATGAGCAAAAGTAATTTTATTTTTTATATTTTGTTTGATCAACAATATATTTTGTTAGGGCAACGTAATATATTTTTGGCCCTATGCAAACAAATATTTTGTTAGATTTTCTTCACCCTGAACAGCCTTTCCTTCTGCTGTTACAAGTTGCGAAAAATTCTTAGAAGCAAGTGCTTGTTTCATGATAGTGGCAGCTGTATGGGAACTGTACTTTAAAATTCAATTACCCATATGACAGCGAAAGACCCAGGCGACCACTAACCGCTGTTTGAACGAAGTTCATTCCAAGGTCACCGGTCCAGAAGGAAAAACGTTTCCAGTTTCGGTTCCGGACGAGTATTCTGCCTATAAGAAATCAAGACACATAATCTACCATTTAAAAAAACAATCTGACAGGCCACGAAATTCTTGGCAATTCAAAATGGTGTTAGCCTGCATACCGAAAGGATCAGCATAAAAGTTTGTGTCTTTATTTTTTGTGCCCCTACCCCGCTGAGAAGTTTGTTTAGATAGTATCCTCTCGCTGTGACGCCCAGTTCGGGCGGAGATAAATACTGGAAGTAAGAGCCGGGCATATTTTACCGCGCCGTCTTGTGTGGATCCCCGTCATCCTGGCAAGCTGGACTGTCGGCCGCTGGAAGTTGTGGAGCCCGGAACGGCCAGGGGATGCGCGGTTATGGCCTGTATCCAGCAGACTGGAGGCACCGCTGGACCCTCCTGCCACTCGAGAAACTACTTAAGGCTTCCGCCTATCTGGAGCCTCTTTTCCGCGTTTGAGGCGAAGAAGTGCGGGAGCTATAAGGACGACAATGCCGCGTGCATCAAGCGCGCCATAGCCGGTAAGCACAGAGCTCTGCTCTGGCGTGCAGTGCTTAAGGGATAATTATGCTTATAAGAGTTCTTAAGGAATAATTGACACTACCACACTCATCGATGTCAGGGGCGATGCCTATGGCGATTATAATCCAAGATGGCAGATGGTTCTGACACCAGACCATGGGAGTTACATAAATTACCATGAGTAAATATACAATGTATGTATTATTTATTTTTCAATAGATATGCCCATGCCGATGCCTATAATATACGATGGAAAATTATGTGGATATTTTTATATACACACATTTAGATCTGTTGTGGCACCCATGTTATGGTGACTCAGTCGACTAAGTTGTCAGTTTACCAATCCAACAGCAGATCGCCGCTCCTCACCTCCACATCTTTTTATACTGTATTAAATTAGATGAGTGTATGCATACAGCACATGGAACATCGCCCGTAGCTTCCAGCCGACACCAGCACTCCTAGCAACCGATGACATCAAGCGACACTATTGCTGCCTAGCAGGTTGTGCGGGAACCAAGATGGTACCCCTGGTAGGCAATGACAGAAACTTCCCAGATGGCGACCGATATTAGCACCACCTCACCCTTACCTCCATCCACCACCAGCAGTCAATGACGACATCAAGCGACACTAGCGCTGCCTGGCAGACAGTGGGGGAACCAAGATGGTGCCATTGGTAGGCAATAAAAGAAGCTTCCTTAATGGCGGCCGATACTAGCACCACCTAGCAGATTTTATGATAACCAAGAGGGCGGAAGACGAAACAATATGACGGTCTACAAACATCCAATATGGCTGTTGAAGAGAGAAGTTGACTAGAAGGAATGACAAAGCATTAGGTACCAAGGTGAAATGACAGAGCAGGAAAATGGAAAATTCTAGAAACAAGATGGCGATGTGGAATGACAGGGAATGAGAGGGCATCCAAGATGACGGCTAGTCCACTGGTCCACTGTCAGATGCCATGTGTTCTCGAACCTACCAAATCATACTACTATTATTCTCGCTGCATTACTCCCAGAGTCGTTGCCCGCCCCTTGTCATGGTCACTTGTGGCAAATGCATTTCAAGCTTTAGTTTGTAGAGGTACAAAAATGGGTTTACCGTGTGACTTCAAAGAGCGCTGATCTTGTTTAGTTTCTAACATGTAGGAGACTGAGGGAGAAGACCTCTCGGCGTGGGACCGCGAGTCAGGTGACATCCCAGGCGGCAGTAAATAATAACAAGACGTGCCCGCCGTGGGCCGAGCCGGAGAACAGAGATGTCCTCGTGTTTACGAGGAGGATGTTTTTTCCTCTTATTTCTGCCCGGCGACGCAACGGCAGCTGGACGTGTGGCGGCCACATTCCTTGTCGACATTAGCATATGCCCCGCCACGCCGCGGTTATGAGCTTCGCGGGCCGCAGAACATCGGGGCCTACAGAGGCGCAGACAAACACCTGCGCCAGGCAGCGTCCCTCCTCTCTTATACGTACACAGGCAGTAGTAGTCAAGTACATACAAACGAAATGACTTGGCGGTTCTTTCGATGTGGGCGTACCCATTCTCTGATTGACTGCGCGAGGTTCTGGGAGAGGGCCTTGCGTCTTATAGGTAGGGACCTGCAATGTTCGCGGTATCATTGTGTGTCCTGCTGAACTTGACACACCTGATACGTACTACATCCGAAATCTTTTGTATATGTTATTCACGATTAATTGAGCACTTTTAAAAGTTCTCTCATTTGGAACTGTAGTTTATTTTAGTTTTAGGCGTTAACTTCCGAGTGCGATGGAATATACACACTCACACTGCGTTTGTTTCTTATATGGCAATATTGATTGAAAAAAAAAGTGGTTAAAGGATAAAAAATGGCGTAAAGGAAAACGTAACTAGGGCCTCAAAAGTGTTTACTTTACTGTAAACACTGCCATGGTAAGATGCCTTTATTTTCCCCTTGGAACTAAACTGCACGTTATAGGGTCACACAAATACAGAGTGTTAATTCAGGCGCAAAGTTTTTCAGGGGATGTCGGAAAATGTGTTCCAATGACAAACACCATGCATAACTTCAATAATTTAAAGTGTAGCCTGTGTTCAAGTTATAACACAAATTTCGTTTCATGTGTCTAGTTATATTGCAAATGCACGGTGCGGAATGTGTGCCATTGTCTCAACTGTCAGCTGGCGAGAATGTTACCACGCGCTGATTGACGAATGGCGTTCTCGCGTGTTGCTGACCAGTGATGTGTTGCTGACGCGTGCGGCTATGGAGATCGCTGTTGCTCCTCTGTAATCTGCACTACTCTGTTACAGCGCCACGCGTCCTTCTACCTCGGTTTAGGGCTGAGTTATTTCGTATCGGTTTCCTTAAACTCATTCATTATTTATGTTCATTGTGGCAGATGTCCGTCGTTTTTCTTCTCGAGTGTCTTGCCTTTCTTTCGTCAGTTCATGTTTTATTGGCTGCTAGGTTCTTCTTTTGTTCCTTAATTTTTTTCATTATTTTTCTTAGGTAAGTTTCCGTTTTGGTTTCTTAGTTTCGTTCTTCGGCCTATTTTTGGCAATGCATAAACACACGGAGTGGGATGGACCCCCGCATTTTTTGTGTAGTAGTTGTTTGCACGAATACGCGTATCTCGGTAAATAAATGTTCTGCAAATACATTTTGTCAGAAAACATAAAAACAAATACTATGTTCTATGTCCCTATTTTTTTTCCGTTTGTCATATTCAGTGTATTCTTGGAGGAAAAAATCGTGAAAAAGGTCCAATATAGCATTTATAAAGCATGCCTATGAAGCGGCAAGAGAAAAGGTCCAATATAGCATTTATAAAGCATGCCCATGAAGCGGCAAGAGAAAAGGTCCAATATAGCATTTATAAAGCATGCCTATGAAGCGGCAAGAGAAAAGGTCCAATATAGCATTTATAAAGCATGCCCATGAAGCGGCAAGAGAAAAGGTCCAATATAGCATTTATAAAGCATGCCTATGAAGCGGCAAGAGAAAAGGTCTAAGATACGGGCATAGTTTAATCTGTGGTCTTTTATCGCGTGTAATAAAACCCCCATTGTTACAGATCTAATTTGCACAGTACAGCGTTACGGCGGAAACACTGCATGCCTTGCGCGTAGGAGCGATGTTGCACTAGCCGTGCGTGTAACTGTCGTACGTATTGCTCCCTCGCTTCTTGACCTTGGACGCGGAATTCCCACGGAGGTCCGTCCCATTCTTAAAGTGTAAACGTAAAACACTATTTCCCTTCTGTTTTATTAAATATTCTGTGGGCGTGGGTACCCACACCAGCATAAAGCGGGTATAATTTTCGCTGTGTTTTCATCTACTGTGTCTTCGTCTACTGTGTCTACATATGCCGTGTCTTCAGCTACTCCGCCTGTTAATAAATTTTCGGTCTTAACGTGGTTCGTGGCGCTGCGGGTGCCTCTGCGAAACAAGGACAGTTTTAGCAGAAGATCATTTCTTCTCGTTATTAAACCTATATTCAGGAAGTATCAATGACGGATAGAAAAATATCTCGTCGTCTGTTACATCAATCACTTAAATACTATTCACTCTCTTATGGCTTGATTACCCACCGGCGGATCAGTGGAACGAACAAGGTTCTTCATATTCGGAGAAGTGAAATTCACTGGAATACATCAGGACTCTTAAAACAATTTAGTCACCATTTTACATCGGAGCTCTTTTCACTGATTTCATTAATGTGGATCTACCTAACTGTACTATTGCGGATTTCACTACGTATGCTCTACTGACCGTTCCACGACGTATGCTGTACTGACCGTTCCACGACGTATGCTCTACTGACCGTTCCACGACGAATGCTCTATTGACCGTTCCACGACGTATGCTCTACTGACCGTTCCACGACGTATGTTCTACTGACCGTTCCACGACGTATGTTCTACTGACCGTTCCACGACGTATGTTCTACTGACCGTTCCACGACGTATGCTCTACTGACCGTTCCACGACGTATGCTCTACTGACCGTTCCACGACGTATGTTCTACTGACCGTTCCACGACGTATGCTCTACTGACCGTTCCACGACGAATGACACTCGGACAATGTGGATGTATAACAAGTAGTGATAAGAGAAATGCAGGACGGTTCCAGTTATTGGTTGCCTGTGTGGTGCCCTCAAAACGCCCTTGCGTCTAACTAGCTACTGTACATCGGTCACGTCTGGAAATATTCCCCATTTCTTCTTGTCTACGCCCGGTGTGACATTCTGCCATTGTCCTTAGCGAGTGAGTTAAGAGTGAATAGATTTGGACTGCTTTTAGCAGCGAGATCTCGGGAGCCGATGGGGGTGATTGAGGTGAGTACGGAGCAGCGCCCGAATGAAAGGGGCGGGGTAAACGGGAGATCCCCGAGAAAATCCGCCGACCAGCGGCATCGCCCGGCACGATTCACACTTGCGAAAATCCGGGTCCCTAGCGAGTCTGGTAGTTTTACTGTCACGCACGGTTGGGTTTCCCGATCAATACACTACTTGACCTTCGGTTTGGTTGATTGCTCTGCGCTCTTTATGTACCAAAATTCGCGTCACACACTATCATTCGATACTTAAAATTTATTTAAATAACCCATCATTTTTATTAGAATGTCATGTTCAGTTCAGAAAATGTACTGATGTGAAGTGTAATAGTCTTGTGTTAATGTGTAAATAGCCACTGTATAAAATTAAGAAAATCCTTTGTGCTAACATATTTTGCATTAAATTGTAGTGTCGTTTTGTCGTAACGATTCTTATGGTTTCATTTTCGCTTTAATTGTTTCTTTCCTGGTGAATTACAGAAGTGGAGACCATTAATACTCTCTGACACAGCGAAATGGAGGAAAATCTTTGCACATAACTGTATGCAGATATGAAAACATCAAACGTCACAAATATGTATAGTACATTGGAAGTTACCAACATTCGGCATTCACCTTTATAAGTCACTGGCTCTAGATAAAATATTATGTTTAGAGTATGAGGACTTTTTTCTCTCCAGCATGAAACATTTCAGTGGTTAGCTGATTTAATTTGTTTCGTTTAAAGGTGATTTTCTGTAGTTTGCAGCGCTGTTTTCCTGTTCTTTAGACTTGTTGTCGTAGCAAGACGTAGAGCTAACGTATAACTGTTACAGATGAAAAGTTTTGTCGATGTTAACTGTCGCTTCCATTCTTGCAGCTAAGTACTGGCCATAGCGGGGCCATTTGAAACATGTCTACAAACGAGCTTCATAAAGGTTAGGAAAACGCTTCTGTCGATGATAACCGTAGCCTGCCCATAAACAGCCTGCTTTGTGTTCGAGGCACCTCAGCAAGGTGTTTTTATTGACGCCAACCGCCCTAGTGGATGCTGTTTTAAAATTCGCGTCATGGAGGCAAGAGAAAAATGTTACACTCTAAATTCGAATCAGTGGGAAACCACTGATTCGCAGTGAAATTTAACTACTCGAATCAGTGAAAATGGCTCCAAATAGAATCCGTGGAAAACCACTGATTGTTTCGGTGAAAAAATTTCACTGAGTTAATTAGTGACGTGAAATTATTTTACTGATTGAATAAATGATGACCGACTACAGTAACGAATTAAATATTGTTTTTTTTTTGCATTTACTGATCTGCGCTAGTATATAAGCTTAACAATTGGTACATGCGCTATATTTAGTGTCGTGACGTTACTACTCGCGGTGTAATAATGCTTCGTAGGCATAATCGTGTTTCTAGGTATTATTCTAGTAAGGTGTACCGTACATGTGTGTTATGATGTCGATAAAGAAGATTGAGCATGGGTTGTGAATGTATTAGCTGCTGAAGATAGTTACTTTTTGTTTCTTTTTGATTCGTTTTGGTCTTCAAGGTGCCGTGTTTATTCAGGGTAATGTATAACGCCTAGGATCCTAAGGAAGTCAAGGATTTGAATGGCATTGATGTTCGTGGATGACTTGCCCTGTTCATGAAGGTGTTATCAATCAGACGGCTGTGATTACTACATTTGGTAATGCTCTGTTATATTCTCGTAAGAAGATGAAGTTCGAGGTCGGTGATTCCATATGGGTTTATCGAAAGTTGGTTGGTACTACTGATAACATGCATATACTTGGTCATGTAGAAGTTTCATTTAATCCATAATAAATATTGTGTACCGGTAATAAACGGTAGGGTGTTTTTATTTATTTACATTGTAATAATTCCTTTTTATTTTTCTTGGTTTTTTTGGTAATATTATATTACTATGAGGCAAGTGTGGCATAGTTTTATAGACATGATGAGATCGACCTTAAATAATCAGAAATACCTGCTTCATTAACTACCTTACCAATCGCCTTGCACCAAATGTTAGGAAACAGCGATTCATATATTCTACTGTGTCTGATTTGACAGTGATATTACAGTTCGTGAAGGGAGCTCATTAGGAATAATACACCCTTGTGGTGTATTGTTGTTGTAATTTGTTAATTAGATTTATGATCCAATATACAAATACATATATCCTATTAACATATTTACGATATTTTACTATTTATATCGCGCAATTTACCGTAATTTAAAAAAAAACTAAAAGAATAATCGCATACGGCAGGGATTGAACTCGGACACTTTTCGACTTTAGGCCATTACCTAACCATCTTTTTTTTTTTTGTCGTTGTAGTTGTCGTTGTTGGTGTAGTTGACATTGCTGAGCACAAGTGTGACCAATTTAGTGACAAATTGCCAGTGCGACAAGCGGACTGAAGATCTGCCGCGTCGGAGGTAGCGCGGCGCGACCCTCTGACTACAGGTCGGCCACTCTACACCTGAGCTATGGAGGTAGGGTTCCATCTACGCTACCACGTCAACTTACAATAAAAGGAGGAAAATGTTGGTCTTATACTTTCACCGCGAAATCGTGAATATTTAAATTTTATGCTCTTGTTATTCGTTTTTTTTTTTTTTTGTTTAATTGGTACCGTTACGGTTGTTAAAACGAATATTATATATGATTGCACTCTCATCATCACATTACAATATATTCAGTTTAAACCTTCAAACAGCGCTGTGACAATTACATGGAAATGAAATGAAAGATATAAAAACGGAACGGCCATTTTGAAACGTTGTTTGACGACCATTTTTACAAGCTGTTTAACAGCTGATCCATCATTCAAAAATAAACTACTGAGTAAACAGTGAAAAAAATGCCTGATGTATCAGTGGAAGATATCACTGAATCAATAAGTGGAGGAAATCCAGCATTTTTTCAGTGATTCATCAGTTAAATTCACTGAAGTGACTATTGACTCAGTCAGTTTGACTGTTTGAAACAGTGAAATTGCCACTGATTCAGATTTAGAGCGTAGGGAAACTTTTGAAAGCCGTTCTCATGATCACAGAATAGCTGGGTACACAGAAGGGAATTGGCGTAAACTGTTCATGTGTCTCGTTGACTACCGCATTTTGTGAAATGTTCCTTACGGGTTGGAGAAACCACGTTTGGCTCATTTGGTTAGTCACTGGCCTCCCATTTCTCAACTCCCCGGTTCTAACCTGACCTCCGGCGGGCAGGACATTTTTCCGATGGGAGGAGGGCTCTCATGTTTGAAGATCGGGGAGCACTGCCACACTGCCACTGTGTGTGGGTTTTCTCGGGACTCTCCGGTTTCCTCCCCATGTTCCGTCTTGCTGCGTCTCCACCTTGTCCATTCTTCGTGCTGGCCGGTGCGGGCAGGTAAAGGCTGTTCACGATAAAGTGAGCACTTTCGAAATGAACCTTCGAAAACGTCACTGCCCCTGAACGCATAAATTTGAATAAGCGCACTGAGCGACATTTTCCCACTAAATTCGTACTGGTAACGATAAATGGAAAATATTTCCATATTTAACGTCGAATAAAAAGGTGTTAGCTACCATGTATGATAACTTAAATAATTTCTTTCGTTTTCTATTTTTATAATGCATCGAAGTATGAAAATAAGTTCCTAAAAATTTCACAATTTTACTTGACCGACGCATGGAGTCAAGTGATGAGGTTCATGGCAATGTTAATTTTATATACGGCGGAAGAATACTTAACCTGGACACAAGTAATCTTAAGCAGGGCTTTCAAAAGTGCTCATTTTACCGCGAACAACGTATAGGAAGCCGGCTCCGTATAGCGTCAACCTCCTCTAATCCATACGCGACCCTGCCTCAGGCGGTAACCACTTGTATAGGCTATTCACGGTGAAATGAACACTTTTGAAAGCCCTGCATAAGATCTACTTTTATACATGTTGTGTATTTTTCCGCCTTATGTAAAACTAACATTGTCATGTGCCTCATCACTTTATTCATGCCTCGGTCAAATGAAACTGCGAAATTATTATTACAGTAAATACTTTTCAAATCTGCTCATTTTTACACTTCGATGCATTAAAAAAAACAGCAAAAAAAAAAAAAAAATCATTCTAAGTTATTTCAAGTGGTTATCTAACACTTTTTATTCGATGTTAAGATATGGAACTACTTTCCATCCATCGTTACCAACTTAACGGGGCGAATGTCACTCAGTGCACACGTTAAAATATATGCGTGGAAGGGCAGTGACTTTTTTCTAAGGTTAATTTCAAAAATTCTCACTTTATTGTGTACAACATTTAGATATTTGTTTCGCCACGTATTTAATTGCCTTCGAAACTGCAGCTCGAGAGTTTGTTTGTATTTTTTGTGACAATCAGGATAGTAACGGTGTTTCGAATCTCGGTCGGACTGGCTCTCCGATATTTCTATGCTAACCGAAACTGTTCGATGTACGTAGAGACAAACAAACCTTTGTTTGGGGGAACCAAACAAGAACAAAATAACTATATTTCAGCAACAAATATTTCATTGTCTCCCTATACAAATAATTACTTTGTTTTCTCTAAACAAAAACTTTTTTTTTATTCAACATAACCTTTTTCTCTGTGTACGAAAGTGAGATCGTGATGCATCAATATATAATCAATATATGAGTACCTTTTAGTTACCAGCTAATTTTTTATTTGAATCACGTCCCCCAGAGCAAAGGAGTGACATGACAAACTTGTAGCAGTTTTTACCTGGTATTCGATCGTAGTTGGTAATTCTTGTTCGGCACGCCAGTGGAATAAGAGTGGCAGCGCTGAGTAAACATGTCGTGCATCAAGTTGCGCGTAAAGGAGCTTGTCTGCCAGGTGAGTTTTTAATCCCACACAACAACCCCATGAAGCAACATGTAAAATTATAGCAAGTCACACACATCATAAACAGGTTAAGTCAGAGATACTAGAATAGTTAATATTCTTATCGTCGTTTTTTTCTAGGAAAGATGTCAGGCGGTCATCTTTGACACTAAACTGAGTACAAATGGGTTCCACATCAATGGCTAGTCTATCTATTACAAAATACATATCTTAATCTTGTATACGTGTTGCATGCTTTCTAATGCCTCACTACGACGACAGTAGAAAGACACTAAGTTAACACTTTTCACGGTAAACAATTCGTTATATGTTGCACAGGAATGTTATATTTGGCCATTACTGTAGGCATACAGCAAGGCTCAGTATCGAGTGTTCTTCCCTACTGATAGGTGATACGTACGCAGTGCTAATAAGTTATGACTGGCTCACATCATTATCACCGAACACGAAGCCTAAAGCGCATTGATTCCGAAACAAGATCTATGTCAGAATAAGTAGGCCTACGGCATGCATAAAACGTTTTTATTTTCAACTCCTGAAACCATAAATGAGCCCTTTCAGTGACAATGTCCTTATATGGGACGTTGCATATTAAGTGGTTTTAATGGTCTGCACTGGACACAGTAGAACATACTGTCCAATGAGAAAGGATTCTTACGTGTGGGAAACATCATTCGCTGTTGTAACTATATTCCGCAACCTTACAAACCACTGTTCCGATGTATGACAAAACGTCGTATCGATATTAGTACAGTAGCGAACAAAAAACTTGTTTGCTGCGACACCTAAAATTATAGATTTATCCGTGACTCAGAGTGTTATGTAGTTACGAAAGTGTTAACATGGGAGCCATCAGCACTACTAATGAGAGACGAAATTTCGAAAATCTAAAGTAGGCCTATTTTACGATGAACATTATGAATATATATAATTGAGCTAGAAAACAAATTACGAAGTGGGAAGAAGGGTCCGTATATGCGTTCGAAAGCAATGAGGACGTTTTCATACGATGCCGGAGTTCCAAGACGAAAACACAAAACATATAAGTGTACATAAACGAAGTGACGTGGTGTTTCCTTTCACATGGGCGCACCCATTCTCTGATTGGCTGCGCAAGTCCCTGGTGATGGGTCTTACGTCTGATTGGCTACTGCATTCTGCGAAAGGTTTCCTATTGGTTGGGCTGGTTGCTGACGAGTAGTTACCAGGCGCTGATTGGCGAACGGTGTTCCAAAATTTTGCTGCTCACTGACGTCATTTTGCTGGTGTGTTCGGCTGAAATTCGTTGTATAAGTAATTGGCTGTTTCGCCTCTGTATACGTAAGTATTCTGTGACGACAACACGCGATGCCACCGGAAATACACATTTAGTCCTAGGGCAGTGGTTTGCACACTGTTATCAGTGGACTTCTCGTTGTTTGGAAAGTGCGCTACCTAGTATCTTCATCGATGAGAGTCGCCTAGTTGTAAAGCTTGTTTATGCAACTGGATTTTTTCTGCTTCTTGTCGAGTTGTTGCGTTCAGCGATTTTCCATGTTCTTGTGTCATTTAAACTGTGCAACTAAAGCGTTAACATTTTCTGTTAATTTACGTTTTACTTTTTCTGCGTTGAAATAAATTTAATATTAAATTTTTATAGCAATGCATTAAATTTAGTTGTTGAAATCACTATTTGTACGTTATGCTAGTTGGATTAGAGAAATGTAGGTATGTTGGTCTGTGCTAGGTTGACATTCCACACCTACTATAGTGGTTCGTAGTAAATGAGAGTTTGAGAAATGTAGGTATGTTGGTCTGAGCTAGGTTGACATTCCACACCTACTATAGTGGTTCGTAGTAAATGAGAGTTTGAGAAATGTAGGTATGTTGGTCTGTACTAGGTTGACATTCCACACCTACTGTAGTGGTTCGTAGTAAATGAGAGTTTGAGAAATGTAGGTATGTTGGTCTGTGCTAGGTTGACATTCCACGCCTACTGTAGTGGTTCGTAGTAAATGAGAGTTTGAGAAACGTAGGTATGTTGGTCTGTCCTAGGTTGACATTCCACACCTACTGTAGTGGTTCGTAGTAAATGAGAGTTTGAGAAATGTAGGTATGTTGGTCTGTGCTAGGTTGACATTCCACACCTACTGTAGTGGTTCGTAGTAAATGAGAGTTTGAGAAATGTAGGTATGTTGGTCTGTGCTAGGTTGACATTCCACACCTACTGTAGTGGTTCGTAGTAAATGAGAGTTTGAGAAATGTAGGTATGTTGGTCTGTGCTAGGTTGACATTCCACACCTACTGTAGTGGTTCGTAGTAAATGAGAGTTTGAGAAATGTAGGTATGTTGGTCTGTGCTAGGTTGACATTCCACACCTACTGTAGTGGTTCGTAGTAAATGAGAGTTTGAGAAATGTAGGTATGTTGGTCTGTGCTAGGTTGACATTCCACACCTACTGTAGTGGTTCGTAGTAAATGAGAGTTTGAGAAATGTAGGTATGTTGGTCTGTGCTAGGTTGACATTCCACACCTACTATAGTGGTTCGTAGTAAATGAGAGTTTGAGAAATGTAGGTATGTTGGTCTGTGCTAGGTTGACATTCCACACCTACTGTAGTGGTTCGTAGTAAAAAAGAGTTTGAGAAATGTAGGTATGTTAGTCTGTGCTAGGTTGACATTCCACACCTACTGTAGTGGTTCGTAGTAAATGAGAGTTTGAGAAATGTAGGTATGTTGGTCTGTGCTAGGTTGACATTCCACACCTACTGTAGTGGTTCGTAGTAAATGAGAGTTTGAGAAATGTAGGTATGTTGGTCTGTGCTAGGTTGACATTCCACACCTACTGTAGTGGTTCGTAGTAAATGAGAGTTTGAGAAATGTAGGTATGTTGGTCTGTGCTAGGTTGACATTCCACACCTACTATAGTGGTTCGTAGTAAATGAGAGTTTCAGAAATGTAGGTATGTTGGTCTGTGCTAGGTTGACATTCCACACCTACTGTAGTGGTTCGTAGTAAATGAGAGTTTGAGAAATACATCAGGATGTTATTAATATAAAAATAATTGTCGAAAATGCTTTGTGTTAGCTCTTCTAGGAGCTGGGTGTGATTTATGACGGAGTCACTTGGCCTACGCGGTTAAGGGCGAAAAGTCCCTTAAGGTTCCCGCCTACCTGTCGCTTGAAATGCGTTACAGAACGTTATAAATTCACGTTTTCCTACGAAACTATTAAACCTGTTTCCAATGGGCTGATATACGAAAAGAAAACCCACTTCAGACGACGGCTGTTGAGTGCTTTCAAGACATCACGCACATTAGAATCACCATTTTTGGGTACTCCAAAACGAGTAAGAAAAGTCATTAACAAAGTACTGTATCTCAAAATACACACGTCAGGTCATGCGAAACTACTCACGGGCCTTCTTACAGACTCTCCATCGATAAAATAATAGGGTCACCGCTGAAAGTCGTATAGGTACACACAGTGCGACGAGAACACTGCACGTTAGTACAGAGCTTTTCGGTTAGTGGCGATGGCGTACTTGATGCTCGAGGTAGTGTCGCCCTTATTGCTCCTGCACCCCTCTGCCTCAGACATGGAAAACAGTCGAGGTTAGTGGGGGCCTTAAGTCGGCTAGCTGAGAGAAGAAGCGAGCGTGTCGTTAATTGGACAAAGCACAGCCGGCTGTAGTCGGAGGCAAGTTACTGGCAGGCGACGAGCACAGCTAGAAGAGGAGGCAATTACTTCGGGAGGGAGAAAATTACAGATGGCGACTGAGCGACTATCAGCAGCGTGCAGCCGGGCCGAGTGGAAGAGACGTAGGTTGGCGTTAAGGGCCTGCTTCGCCTTACGACTTGTACTCGCCCTCGGGAACTGCCCGAGACAGACGTCTCTACCGGCAGCAGAAGACGGCGCGACACAACCACTAACTACAAGTCTAGCTGCAACTATAGCTGTTTAATTGGAATGGTACACGAAATCCATGTATTTAACTCAATTTTGGTCAAAAGTTTTTTTCATAGAATTTTTCAAAATTTTTGGCACCATATGACTTAAAGAATAATTTCGAACACCTTTTTACATTGATAGATATTCACTACCATTACTTCTATCGGAGCATTGATGGAAGATATGAAAGAATATCTTATTTCTCATCTTCCATCAGTAATCATAGTATAATAAAAGTGCATTATATATTCACTATTTAATGCAATAAGTTGTTAAAAATAATATTTACGTCTTGTTGTGCCAAAAATTCCGATAAACACTCTGAAAAGCAAGTTAGAACTAAAATCGGGCGAATATACTGATTTTCTACACCATTGGCCTTAAAGATCGATTCTAATTTAACATGCGGCTCGTTATGGTACCTTGACATAAACTCTGTGTCAACATTTTTTATTCTGTATTCACGTTTGAGTTTTATAAAACGCTCATCTCTGATAAGTTGTCATTCAGTACTACCAAATATGCTGTATCTGAGAAGCTATTAATGTAAATGTAATATTCAGTACTTTTCTAACAACGTTACCTCCTTACTGTATTGTCAACATTAAGGTGGTGTCTACGTTGTGCCAAAACAAATTTTGTGTTGAACTGAGGTTAATCCCTTGTATTTCCTTTGCTTGAAAAAAAATCCTATGTAAAATAACTTCAGCACAATTATTATGACACAAAAATAAATGTTATCGACGAAGGAAAAAATGGCGGCTGGGAGTAGACTCGAACCCGCACCTTGGGTGCTTAATGTGTCTCCACTTTACGAAACCCAAAGTCCTACCAACTGCCTTTTCATATGGAGGGTATTCATCACAAATTAACAACAAACTGCATTTCTCTTTCGTCATGTGGAAACACGTTATCTGCTCAAGAAATATACTCATATTTGGTATATGTAAACTGATTTACAAGGCTTGAGAGCTGGTCTAAGCTACATTTATTTATCGTACTATAGCTACTTAAATGTTTACAGTGGTTTCATTTTACTAAATTATCGCTGTTCACTAGTATCCACCATTCACAATGCCAGATCAGTGCAAACTTGTGTTGGCTGGACATTACTTTAAAGTTTGCAGTAACAAAAAATATTTTGTTATTCCTGTTAATTTTATCGTAATAAAACATTTGGTTGCTGCAACATTACCTAGAGGTTTTATCAATATTAACACTTAAACAGTATATTTGCAACAAAGTCATATAAGACTTTGTAAATTATGGTTAACATATTAACTTTGTCACTGCACTATTAGTTTTACTATAAGATAAGCGTTTCAACAAATGCCCCGATAGAATTTTTTTTTGTAAGAATAATGTATTTTTTTCTGTGTGGCCAGTGTATACATGTGTATATTTGTAAATTACGTACATATGAGCAGTTCTTATAATAATTAAAACATTTTCTCTCTCTATGTCTGTTACAATCTCATATCTCAAACAAGTTAACGCCAAATTGCATCCTCATAGTTTCGTTAATTTCAGATATAAGTCGCTAACTTTAAATTATTCTGCAATCGGGGCATAGTACACCACATTAACCAATCCAGTCGGAAGTTTGTAGGAATAAAAATTAATGCACAATAAATAATTGTCCATTTAATATGATGGGCCAAAAACTACGTCACCTTTACGAGATGTTGAAGTTAGATCAACTTTTCAAGTTGAAAACTTACCTTTGCGTCGCTCTTATTTCAGTGTGACTAGACTGCTGCGCGATAAATACCTGAAAATAACGACAATGCCCAGTTGTAAGTTAATTCATGATTACTTCCAACTTTTCTGAAGCCCTGCTAAAGTCCTTCTTTCAGGCTATTCGTCCTTCTCATGAAAACAAATCTCAGCTAAGTCTACAAAATTACGCCAAAAGTACTATGCACCGTATTTTTGCGCACTTAGTGTAATACGCGTTAGAACTTTTTCTTACTAAGCATTACCAACACACCTATTTTATCTCTGGCATTATTCGTGTTAATTATAAATGAAATATTATAAGTATTAGATACAATATAAGTAAAATTTAAATTTAACCAAAAATATGTATGGTAGGCCTACTTTTATGTTAGTACAACTATAAAACGCTTGTGATACATGGCGTATTTAGGAAACAACCGAACACGTGATGGCGCTATTTCTCAAATGTTTGATTCAAAAAGTGTGAAGAAACTGTGAATATGCTATTGGATATCTTCCTGGATGAAGAACTTTGGACGCTACTGTGCTAGTTGCAAGAGTAGCCGTGATGAATCCCCTTGATAAGAAAGCTAGTGATACAAAAGTGTATTACAGGACGGGCGTAGCATCCACCGAATGACGGGTTCTCCGGATAGGTCCCGTATGTACTTATCATCCTTGAAGAGTATCATGGAATGTACTCGTAGAGAAACCAGCATAGCAGACGCAACGTCCGCCTCGTTTCCAACATGTGGTGTAACTCCTCTGGGAGTCGAACCTCGATCGCCGTGTCGGGAGGCAATAGCCACACAACGACCGAGGCACCACCATTACATTCGGTCGATGTCTTTCACTAATTACTGCAATGATAATAAAACTTATTTTAGTTTCCTTTTACGCGACGTATCTAATTAACCCTTTTTAGTGCTAGTGCTCTGTATACGGGGCATAGTACAGGTCTTGGCTTTCATTACAGGCTCTGTACAGGGCAGACAACAGTGACCAAGTCCCTCAGTGGTGGGAGATATCATTCGTTGTTCACACTTTATTCCGTAGTCTCATAACAGTTGTTGCAATATTTGGAACATAAACACATTTTGACGTGAATAAGTCTTTAAATTAACAACCATAGATGGAGGCAATCCAGAAAATCCGATGATAACAAAATAATCTGGGGATACAGTTTAGCATTGCAACTCCGAATCTATCGTCTGCATTCAAAATTAAACTACACCACTCGATTGCCAAAGGATCAAAGAATATTTAACGTTGAGAGAGGACTGCAAATGCAAAGCATAGCGCACTGAGGGGGGGGGGGGATTTTGAGTTCGTTTCGCTCCGCCTCATAACTACCGCGTAGTATAACTTTTGACTAGCTACGGCGCTAGTTTGAGTTTCAATCGACAGCTTTCGTCAATATCAATCGACTGCGTATATAAAACATTTGTGTGGCGTGGTTATGGTGAAATTGTACGCGTTTAATGTAAAAAATTAAGAAAACTTAACACAATTTCGGCCTATACTCATCAAATAGCCTGTCGAAATACAGAAATCGTATACGGTTGGAAAGAGCATCTCAAAATAAATCCAGTGACACCCATAAAACCCCATATGATCGAGTGAAGCGGTGCCAGGAACGTAAAATAAACATCAAGGCGTCCGAGTGCGTCAACGTAGAAGTATTCACGCAAAACAAACAGCTGTGTTCCCAACACAGCGAAACCCAATTTTTTATTGTTTGCAATAAAACAGCGTACATTGCTACTGGGACACTTTCGAATAAAAATTATCTCACTGCAATGACTGAAAGGGTTCAAATGTAATTTTTGTGGGCGAGGATCTTAATAATAAACTAAATTGTCATTCGCCTGCGATAAGAATGTGAAACTATTCTCAGTGGAACACGTGAAGTTAGACTCCGTGATCTCCCGTCTGCGCCAACTGCGATATGGCATACACAGACACGCTCTGTGTTAACCTGGGAATATCTCATTTATATGAGATACTCTGTTAAAATAATATCCATTTTCGCAATTACACATGTGTAAATGTGCGTTGAAACGTTTCAAAATACCTATGTGCTAATGTGTCCTGCCTACTCGGTCCAAATGAACTCCACTCACCAACTTACCACATCGTAAGAATTAAAGTGCAAAACTTTGAATAATAAATACAGTTGGTCACTGACTGAGGCAAACGACTAAATTCGTCGGAAGAAAAAAGGAGTTATTATAGAACTCGTTTTCAGTTAGTTATAAATAATTTTAGAAAAGACGCTTTTTGAATATTGTAACACCAGGGGCCGGGCCCGCGGAATCCGCAGGCAGAGCCACCATAGGCGAAGCAGGTAAGCGTACGAATTAGTATGTACGGTAACACGTCGTCTGGGAACCTCGGCACGTGTTAAGACTGAAGACTAATGATTTTAGACTTGTGCCTTTAGTACTAACACTTAAAACTTAAGACATACATACTTAAAACTTAAGAGTAAGGCTTTAAACCATATATCCAAATGCTGGGCAAAGAAATACACCACCAAACAAAACTTCAAGAAAATCGGCCGAAAAATGTGGTTTCCAGAGCTTAGGGGGCTTTAGAGCAAAAATGGGGGGGGAGGAAGGGTGTGGTTGAAAATAATATCACGGTATGCGGGGCAATTAAATACACCACTAAACCAAATTTCAAGAAAATAGGCCGAAAAATGTGCCTTCCAGAGTCTGAGGGGCTTTAGCCCTAAAAAAGGAGAGGGGAGGGGGAGTCGAAAACTATATGAAGTTATGCGGGGCAATGAACTATACAATACATCAAAATTTGAAGAAAATCGGTCAGAAAATACGCCTTAAATAGGATTAGAAGCGAAAGGGCGATATGGGGGAGGGCGAAAACCATATCGGCGACGATATACGCCACTATACAAAATTTCACGAAAATCGGTTGATAAATATGCCTTCCAGGGCCTGGGGGGCACCCCCCCCCCCCACAAGGTAGAAGGGGGGAAGTAAACATAAAGGTATCTATTCCTCCGCGAGCACTATCGTTCCCCCCTAGTCTCGTCCCTCCCCCCCCCTCCTTGTCATCACCTCATCCTCTTCGTTTGGCCGTAAAGCGTTTGACGCAGCAAACTAAGAAGATACATTTTTCTAGAATTACATTATCTAAATATACGATTAGTGAATTTCCAGTCAGATCTGCGGAGGAATGAACTAATAGTAACGAAACTGATACCTGCAAACACTTGAGTAATGCAAAGTAGCAAGTTCGTTCTTAAGTGAAAAACACAGGTACACGGGGCATTGCATTTCTATAGGCCATTCACGGTTATAGTCCATTTCATATAAGTGGTCTCAAATTTGACAGTTCTAGGAAAGTAGTGCCAATGGCATCTGGCTGGCTATGTATCCTTCCGCCACAGCTGAACTGTCATTGAAGTTGACTGTTTGCAAACAAACACTATGTGACTGCCAGTATTTGTAAACAATAAACATATGATTGCCTGTTTTTGTAAACAAACTGCGTGTACCGCCTACCAAATGACTTTTAGAAGCTGTGAAAGGCTTTCTTTTAGTTTATAAATATTATATATATATATATGACTAACAGCCCATGTAATAAGTCTATAAATGGATAACTCTTTCCCTTGCAAGAATTTTGTAACCAGGATGCACGAAAATGAAATTGTATTTTGTCTGTCAAATGAATAAGATATTTTACTGTTTTTTAATGTACGGCACTCTAAATATATTAATGACAACTAATCTTGTTACACTTACCTGAAGTAAGTTCTTGTAAACATAAAAATTTAGCATGGTTTCCACAAACACCAAATACCAATATTCCCCCCCCCCCCCAGGAATGCACAAATACCGAAATACCGCACCCCTCCCACACCTCTTTTTCAAAGTCATAGATTCTTACATACAGACTATGCCTACTATTGCATTAAAAGTACATCATTCATCTTCGTGGTATGATATGACAACAAACTCTGTACATCTTGATACTTTTATGGTGGTTATAATTCTGAGGATGTTAAAGTATGTAGGTAGACAAAATAATATTTAAGCAAATGTTACTTAATTTCAGTAATTTTAATAACTCTCATTTAGTAACTCAAATATAAAGTATTGCAGGTCTACATTCAAAATACTTTAATAACTATTCTCAAGTACCTACGTGTTCAGATTGTCACGCTGAGAATAAAAACGTATTTCTGACTGTGTTGATATTTACACTGAAGTTCAGTCACACAACATCCCTCCTCAAAATTGTGAATACAGTCCTAGGCTTATTCTCGGGTACCTAATGAAAAACTGTATTTCAGTTCAGAGATGTTACAAAGCGCTCTAGAGAAGCAGATGTGAACTACAGCAACAATATATCAAACGAACATGGTACTTACACACTAAAAAGATGCTCCACCTACCCAAGATTGAAGACATCATAAAGTTCATTTTCCTTAGCGATAAATTTTGGAATGTCGCAGTTCCTACTGATGCAGGAGACACTTCTTTATGATTTTGGAGCACCTTCGTTGGGTGCTTAAATTGAAAGAATGTTGTCTGATAAGCATATTGTAATTTACTTGATATAAAAAGTTGTCTTTCCAATGTAAATCCTGTTTGTGTAAATTATTCTTCCGTTATTCTTACAATATTCTTAACAATGTATGTTGAAAACATATGAGCGCTTTTAATTTGCAGAACAGAAATGCTCAAAACGTTTATGAAAGACATCAACGTTGAAACCTACATGTAATTGTGTTGCTTTCAAATACAGCCTTTAAAAACAGGAAAAACCTTTAAATTTATTTGCTAACAAGTATCCCTGCGTAAGAAACTTGACAAATTTTATATACGTTCTAAAAAAATACAATGATACAACTTACAAGTTTGTATGGCCAATAAGCTTTACATTTTGAAACCCCTCCAGAACCAGTGTGTTAGAGATTCAATCAATAATAACACAGATAAATGTTCATAGCAATAAAATGTGGGCCCAATTAGGGTATCATTTCTATTTTATTTTGAGGGAAAAAGGAAAAAGTGAGCAGAGTGGGGGGATTTAGTTTATCGTCTTTCATGAGACGGGATTATTTTGATGTTCTTACGATGCCGGAATCGCACAGCCCCGACGTGCACGACACGACGGCCAACAGCCCATGAAATACTACATAGATTGTCGTAAGCCCGACCGATTCTGTCGTCCGACCAGCAATTTTGGATTAGAAATGATATCTATTCTTCGTCGTGTCGTGCGGCACGACACAAGAATGTACAACATGGCAAAATGAAATTTTATTGCAAGCTTTCCGTGCAATGGTAAATACGCAGCTTATAAGAAAATTAAGTTGAGAACTACTGTACGTAACTATTAAAAATAATCATTTTACTTTTGTACGCATTAGCGATACCAATTTGTCACCATTATGTATTACAAATTTCCCTCTTGTTCACCACCTTTGAGACTTTCAATTTTACCGTGCC
The DNA here is from genome assembly GCA_029891345.1 of Dryococelus australis. Lineage (NCBI taxonomy): Eukaryota > Metazoa > Arthropoda > Insecta > Phasmatodea > Phasmatidae > Dryococelus > Dryococelus australis. The sequence continues at coordinate 95,088,557 of CM057002.1, read as the reverse complement.
GTTCAGCTAGCCTGAAGGAAACGTGTTTTAACTGGCGAAGTAAAGTTAAATAAAATGAACAGTGCCTACGAATTAATTCAATTGAAATTCTTGGCCAGAGCGTAAAGGGGGAGGGAGAGTGTTTTGTATATATGTTAAGCAAACTGAGTGAGGTAGATTGGAACCTCCCCAGTCGCTTCACGCTTGGGGTTTCAAAATTTCGACTTATTGTACTACTATCGCTTCTATACCACCACTATAAATTATATCCAAACGTTTTAGAATCACGAGTTTTCTACCAGACCTCTGCAGCACGCCATTTTTCATTTTTTTTGGGGAGGGGAAGCAAATAATTCCGAGCCCCGTTTCACTAGTTTGGGTAACATCCTGCACCACCTGGCCTTCCTTAGGGGGGTCAGTATCCACCATTTTGGATTTATACATGTTCTGGTATAGTCTATCCGCGGTTTCTTTAACTTTTTGAATTAAACTTTTGAAATTCGCCCCATTTATGACGTGCATGGTTGTTTCCTCAATATGTCATGTATCACAAGCATTTCTTTTGGTTTAAATATAAGAATGTCTTACTTTTTATTATAAAAGGAACTTTGACTAATATTGAGACCGTGAGTCTCATTTACTGTGGAAAATTACCAATTACACCCCCAACTTGACTGCGAGCGGCGCTACAACATACTCCCCGTGTGCTAGCTTGGCCACCTGCTGGCCTTACCTACACTGCACGGCGCAATATTTCCAGCGAACTTTATTTTCCCTAGAATTGGAAATGCGCAAAGACTTGTGTGCTACTGTGCGACATAATAAAAATCATTAATGTTTACCTTTACCTTTACCTTTACGTGGAACTGTGATGTACACGATGAACAATATACGTTTTCGTGTTGTTAATCGATGCCCGAGCCGCGGCAGACCGTCATGCTGTAAGGCAGCTGTTAATCTGAGCGGCCCGGGAAGTATGGTTCATTGACTTGCCACCTTGAGCGCTAGTGTAGCGGTAGAGGCGTGTACCAGCGCGCGATGCGCGTTATACATGGCGCCTCGAGGACTTTATTTCTGGGAAAATAACTCCTTCTGGAAGGTGCCACTTCTCCCCATTGGTTGAATTAAAAATATGACTTTTTGTCCCTAATGTAGTAGGGTGTTTCCCCAGCCCAAAATGTACTATAAATTAACCTCGCAACCGACTGGTCTTCAGAGACTCGGCTGCTGGGATGCCGACATGGTAAAAGTTAAGTAAAATCCTAACATGTTTGTAAGGCCTGTAAGTCCAGTTAAACTTAGAAATGGACTTTCTTGCTTGTCTATATAGGCAGCAGGAATTTTATCTGGTAGGCCTCGATATGGTTTGGTATGGTTATGAACTCTAAACGTCTAGTGTGTAAAGTACTAATGCATTTGAAAGTAACATTTTTATGTAAGATATTTTCAAGTATAGGGAATACTTAAAAATATTACAATGAAAGGGAAAATATAGAGAAATCTTACGAGTTTTAAAGAACACATGTTGAATAAAGTACAAACGTATTTGAATGTCAAGTTAAATTTTCATGCTGTGTCATGATAGAATTTTAAAGGCTGTTTTGGTATTCAAATTGTCATTTTTCAGCCTTACGAGAATTATTGAAGTATTTAATCCTTTAAAAGGGCTACTTTATGCAGAGCCAAAATAAACTCAATTGAGAGTTTTGATGTGAAAGATATGTTATGTAGTTGGATGGATATGTGAGTTTAAATGTAGAAATATGTAAAATTCTAGCCAGTAAATTGGAAGTAGTGTTTTCTATTTTGTTACTTGCATGAGTTTTGTAACGCGTTTTGAAAATACACAAAGATTTTCCCATAGAGTGTGCGTATTTATAATTTTCCGAGATTATGTGCGTTTAAACTGTTGTCAAAATTTCGTTTGCTGGTTGTGGTTTTCTTGGTTACGTGGTGTTTTTTGTGTCGTCCTGGTTTGCGGGTCGTAGCGGTTTGCGGGTCGTAGCGAACCCCGCAATATTTTATCTATATATTATAATATTTTACATTTATCGTTAATATTACAAACAGGGAGAAAATAGGTGTTGGTAATACCTAGCAAGAAATAGTTCTTATGCAAAATATAATTACACTGAATGCGCATGAATGTGGTGCGTTGTTCCATTGGTGTTATTTTTTGGACACGGTTAAGCTTTACTTGCATGAGGCGGAGGAATATACGTGAAATAGAGCTTAAGCAGGGCTTAAGAAATGTTGGAAGTAACAGTTAATGGACAATTTAGGTCATATTTAAGAGTGTTTAACGAAATTTTCCCCATGTCATAGCATAAATAATAAGTTGTAAATCTTTATCAAATAACTAAAACTCACTACCATTATTAATTTTTGACTAGTAGCTGCCAGCAAGGAGTAAGTGATTTTTATTGCCAGCGTTCACAGAAATGATTCTGCAACAGTAGTTTTTTCTAACACGTGCAAGACTATGCCTTGACGATGCCTAAAATATAATATAAAATCTGTAATGTGAGATATGGCGACAATCCCATGAATCCAAGATGGCAGGTCCTGATCCCCCTTAAAGCTGGTTTGAAATTTAAAAAATATGCGTTAAGAATTATGCATTAATCGCGGTTCGCTCACATGGAACTACGTCTTCTGAATTTATGATTCACATTTCACCTGTCCATTCAATGAAAACTTGCGATGGGCATGTCCTGGTTTATTTTTGTTCATAACCTAACCTCGTACAACACAGCCGAATTTAAGCAGATCATCAGGCATTTTCTACAAGCGAAGGTTATTTTTGTGAGCATACATAATGATCAACGTTTGCATTCTCATAGCATTTTAATATTTTTGATATTTACATTACTGCAAATAACAGTTTCCCGCCAACGACACCAGTTGCTTTGTTCTGATTGGTCGTTCATGCCCCCCCCCCCAAGTTTCACTTAATATATAAAATATAACTATTTATCTTTGTGCCTATGAAAATCCCAACATGGCACACGACTTGCTAACTTCCGTTGGAAACCAGCACATGTTGAGTTATTATATACGTACTGCATATGTCATAACGCATAATTGAACGTTCAATCTTCCCATTGTGAACCCAGCTTAAGGCCCCCGCCAACACATGGTGCTAGAAACTGCGATGTAGTGTGTTTGAAATACTCGTTCTTCGACGAACTATTAAAAGTGCATCCAATGTGCTGTTTTACGAAAAAAAATCACACTTCAGACGAGGGTTGTTGACTGCTTTCAAGATGCCACGCACATTAATAGCAACCATTTCGTAATACTCCAAAGTGGCTCAACTCGGCTTTATCAAAGCACTCTATCTCAAAATATACGCGTGAGATCCATAGAAATGTACTCAAGGGTCCCTGCATTGAGCCTTCCCATAGACTTTCCACTAATAATATAATAGCGCTGAAAGTTCCATAGTTACGCGCAGAGCGACGAGCACACTTCTCGCCATTTCAGAGCCTTGCGCTGAGCGGCTATGGCGCACTTGATGAGCATGGCAGTGTCGCCTCTATCGTTCTCGCACTTCTCGGTCTCAGTGTTATGTCGGTTATGTAGTTTTATTTTATGCATCTTGTAATAGTTGTTATTTTTAGTTTCTTTTATTTCCTGGTTTGGTATTACTATAAGTTAAGTATGATGTCGTTTTGGTGATATAATGAGATGGAACTTAAATAACCGTAAATACCAGCTTCATCAACTACCCTGCACCAAATGTTGGGGAACAATGATTACCACATTCTCGTGTGATAATTGACAGTGATATTACAGTTCGTGAAGGGAATTCATTAGGAATAGTACACCCTTGGGGTGTATTGTCGTTGAAATTTATTAATTAGATTTATGATCCAAAATGCAGGATGTCCAATACTGTATTTGGTTTTTATTTGTTGTTGGTATGACTGTTTTATTTCTGTGTGCAAATTTGCATTTTATTTGGAATTATTGTGCTGCCGCTCTAGGTAAGAGGGAGCCAAGAGTTTCGGATACAAAAAAATAAATAATTTTATATTGTTCAACTTGTACGCATTGTGTGTCATGACATTTCCTTCGAATTAAAAAATCTACACACATTTTAGAATAATTTGATGTCAAATACAAATTTTTGTTTTGTAGCAGCAGTATTAACAAGGCTACTAAGTTGTAGAGATGAAATAATTTACAAAGTAAACTGATATCTTTGATTACCACATGACACACATATAAACACTAAATAACAAACCATATATATATATATATATATATGTCAAATATAACAATTTTTGCTAATTTCATTTTTTTATGTATAAATTGTCATTTGGTAAGTAGCCTATTTATCTGTCGAGCGGTAGCCCACGACAGTAGTTTACGTTATAAAAATATAAAGTATGTAGGTTTGTATTCGAGGAAAATGTCATCGCCTACATTGCGTACAAGTTGAACAATGTTTAGTACGATATATATATTGATTAATTTTTTGGTATCGAGCGACCTCGAGTCACAACCTTGGGCTGCGCCACTGGGAGTTGGTCAAGTGTCTTCCGTCACACATCGCCAGCAACACATCATTTTTCCTGTCTTCCCAGTTGTTCCTAGGTATAGTGCATCTCACTCTTGGATTGCAGTAACGTGTGCATGACGCGCGCTCTTTCCAGTTATCAACAGCCAAGAGGTTACGTTGTGTTAGCAGAATAAGCTCATGCGTACAAGATTACGTAACAAAAATTGTTTAATTGTATAGTAGTGTATAAATATAAAATTGTTTGTTTAGCTACCCACTTAAATCTAAGAGTGAGACGCACAATAGCAGTGATCCACTTTCAGATGCTGTACGTACGTGATGGCAGTGGCCTGGCAGTGAAGCCGGAAGCTCGCTGCCTGCAGCCTGTCGTTACGGATTGTCCACACTTCACTCGCTGACCCCCCCCCCCCCCCCCCCCGGTTCATCAAGATCTTCTAATTCCCGCGTGATTGCACCTCGCCGTGGTTGCTACCCGGCGAAATTCCGACCAGCTCGCCCGCCGCAATCAACCACGTGGGATTAATCCTGAAACGGCGGTCCCGCACCCTCAGGGCTATCCATCTATTCTTCAATTCTTTCTCCTCTCATCTCTGTGGTACAGAGTTTGTTGGCATGCCCCACACGGGAGTTAACACCCACTCTTAACGTTCGTTTACCTGGAGGTCGATCATGTGTGTACTGCTCCACTAGCCTCATGTCAAGACCTAGCGACCACCGTCGATCTCTCATATGCCCCTCCGGAGGCAGTGATTTCCGGAGACCGGGAATCGAGGTTCCTACATCTCGTTTGTGAGGATTAAGAAACTAATTTGCATCCCGGCAGACTTGGGTCAAATCAATGAGCTGCCTGTGATTTTTTTCCCTAACATACCCTAATTCTATACCAAATTTAAGTGTTGACTGTGCATCTGCGGAAGGGGCAGGAGGTAAGTGCGTCTCCGGGATAGGCCCTATACGTCTACAAGAGAGAAAAATCGCGTAAGGATACATGCATCGCGGGAGAGATGGATTGGTCTGCCGTGGCCGCGATTGGGGCCATGATAATCTCTCTGAGTGTACCTGTAGATAAACTATAACTAAGAAGAGAAAGGGCAAAGTTCATTGTTTCAATAGACCGACGCATGAATAAAGTGGCGAAGCCCATGACAATGTTAATTTACATAAGGCGGAAGTATACACAACGTGCATACAAGTAGATATTAAGCAGGACTTTCGAAAGTGCTCGTTTTACCGTGAACAGCCTATAGTCCGTGTCATACAATACAAGTTTTCCGACCATTTAAAAACGAAACAACATCGTAAGAACACATATTCGACTCCTCTGGTACGACTATTACCCCATGTGGTTTCAATGTCGGTGCACTGAGAAAAAAATACGGTTCTATGAACTACCTGCGCTGTTAAAATAGGCATTGTCAACCGATGGTATTAGTATTAGTAACATAGATAGTAATACTAAAAGAACGGTGTGTTGTATTTTTGGCTGTGACGGTATTTGCTACTGTACAAATGAGATTGTCCTCGCAACAACTATGAGTGTAATGACGTAACGGAATATGCTGTTGCTGCTACACTCAAACCCGATTACAGAACTGTTCAGTACTAGCAACAGAACATTCTGTTATGCTTTTACAATCCTAGTCGTTGTGAGAAAAAACCAAATATCACTAAAGTTTTTTTTGAGGTACTACATGTTTTGTGGTAGGAAAGCAGTGGCCTGCTGTAGCAGCCATATGTAGTGTAGCAAATACAACCAGAGACTGTAATACAACAAACAGTTCTTTTAGTATTACCATCTACATTAGCAGCACTGTATTTAGAGTGTACATACAACCCATCAGACAGCTGTCCCTATTTTAACAGTCTGTATGGTTCTTACAACCATAGTTTTTTTTTTCTCAGTGTGACAACAGGTAGTTAGGAAAGTCTGCAGTTCACACGCGACCCGTGTGTACATATTCCATCTGAACTGTCTGCATGACCTTGAAGCTACTGGGCTCATAAGAAAGAAAAATGGGGTGGGACAGAAAAAAATAAGGTCTTGTGATTCACACATTTTCTGGGGTTTCACATGTGTTTGTCGAGCAGTAGCTCTTCCTCTACGTTTCGCTAAGTTGTGAAGGTTTCAGCCAACACAAGCAGAAAGGACTTTGTCTCTATGTTGGCTCAATGTAGATGTTAAATTGAAACCAAAAGAGGCCCGTCCCAATATGACATTAGGTTCATGTTTGCTCAGTGAAAAATTCTTACAAAATCAGTGGATATATCGTACATTCCTTCCCATCAAAAATACATCAAAAAATAAAAAATCCCAAAAGGAAATTATGAAATACTTTAAAAGTTCCTTAAAACCCCTTTTGTGTATTCTTTATATTTTAAATATAAATTCCCCTGTTTAAATGCTTTAAAATTTCATTCTTTGGTTATATAAATTATTACAAATGAATAATAAAATATTACATAACTTGTAATAAATTTGGGCAGCAACACACCCTCCCCTAAAAAAAAACCATTTTATAAATAATGGAAAAGCTCATTTAAAATTAAAGAAAATTAATATTTGGACGATTTACAAATCTAGATATCTTCAATCTCTAACAAAAAATATTTAATTGAAAAAACCACCAGAAAAAATGATTGAGAGATATTTGTCCGAATTTAGCATTTAATTCCCTATACGCCCATGCGTACAAGCCAAGCTTTACTGTCCAAGTGGAAAAATTTTTTCTGTATTTTTATCATAGTTCACGATTTTTGTAATACAATATCAATAAAAGTTTTATATTAATGCCAGATGGGTTTAAAAACAAATTTCGCAGGTTTTTCTAGGATATTTATTAGCATTTTAACCTTAAAATTTCTGCCAAACCAATTTCGAAAAGTTATAGTAGAACAATGTTTGATTTCAGCTTAAGTGTTTGTTGAAGTCTTAGGAGCACCACAAAGAAATTTTTTTTAAGTCTGACATATTGTTGGCCGCTGTTAGCGTTTAACCTCTGGCTATTTTGAATTTAAATTTTATTCTAAAACTTAAAACAAAATTACAGCTGAACCAATTAACGAATACCCATGATAATTGTTTATCTTACTCTAATAACATTAGCAATTATTTTGAATTATAGCGAAATATAATAATTATGCAAAATATAAAAATTTGCGTGCTGAATTATATTAATCATAAATTCCTGTAATTCCGATAGTTAGATTTTAAGAATAAATTATACATGTTTTTTACACTTCTACCGAACTACTATTCTATGTAATAAAACCATTTTATATAAAAAAAAATCATTTTGTGCTCTTAGGGACCCTTAAATATTCATAGTAAAGAGAGCACTTTCGATAGCCCTCTCATTTCAAATAATACACAATAGGTATATTTTATTTTATCCTTAGACGTTAACTTCCGAGTGCGGTGGAATATACACACAGTGTTTATTACTTGCATAGCAGTATTTATTTTAAAAGGTGCTGAAAGAAAATAATGGCTGAAAGTAAAATGTTACTAGGGCCTTATAAAGTGCTCACTCTACCGTAAACAGCCTATATACGACTAAGGACGGGCTTCAACACTCGTGGGAGGAACCTCGACGTTGGAAGGTATAGACTGTCCACGGTGAAATGAGCACTTTTGGAAACCCTGCTTAAGATCTACTTGCACGCACGTTTTGTATTTTTCCGCCTAATGTAAAATTTACATTGTCATGGCCCACATCACTTTATTGATGCGTCGGTCAAGTAAAACTACGAAATGAATAGAAAAGTACATACTTGACAAATCTGCTCATTTCTACACTTCGATGTATTAAGAGAAAAGAAACATAAATAAATAATTTAAGTTATCGCAAAAGGTTACCGAACACTTTTCATTCGACGATAAGATACGGAACTACTTCCCATCTATCGTTACCAACTTTACTGGGCGCATGCTACTCAGGGCGCCCATTAAAATATATGTAGGTAGGGGTAGTGACAATTTCCCTAAGGTTAATTTCAAAACTGCTCACATTATAGTGAACAGCCTTTACGCATGTCGGATGGGCGCAGCGCTGTCTCAGTCCTGGAGCACAGTGCACATCACTCCTCTACCTTCGCACTTGCCGCGGCCCCGCCATACATTCACTTTTTTACCTCCGCACTTGCTGCGATCCCGCAGCACATTCACTCCATTACCTCCGCACTTTCTGCGGCCCCGCCACACATCCACTTCTCTACCTCCGCACTTGCTGCGGCCCCGCATCACACTCACTCCTCTACCTCCGCATTTGCTGCGGCCTCGCCACACACTCCCACCTCTACCTCCGCACTTGCTGCGGCCCCGCCACACATTCACTCCTCTACCTCCGCACATGCTGCGGCCCCGCCACACATCCACTCCTCTACCTCCGCAAATGCTGCGGCCCCGCCACACATCCACTCCTTTACCTCCGCACTTGCTGCGGCCCCGCAGCACATTCACTCCTTTAACTCCGCACTTGCTGCGGCCCCGCCACACACCCACTCCTTTACCTTCACACATGCTGCGGCCCCGAAGCACACTCATTCCTCTACCTCCGCACTTGCTGCGGCCCCGCCACACACTCACTCCTCTACCACCGCACTTGCTGCGGCCCCGCCACACACTCACTCCTCTACCACCGCACTTGCTGCGGCCCCGCAGCACACTCACTCCTCGACCTCCGCATTTGCTGCGGCCCCGCCACACACACTCCCACCTATACCTCCGCACTTGCTGCGGCCCCGCCACACATTCACTCCTCTACCTACGCACTTACTGCGGCCCCGCAGCTCATCCACTCCTTTACCTCCGCACTTAATTCAGCCCCGCCACACATCCACTCCTTTACCTTCACACTTGCTGCGGCCCCACCACACATCCACTCCTCTACCTCTGCACAGTTGCTGCGGCCCCGCCACACATTCACTGCTCTACCTCCGCACATTCAGTCGCCTGCATATCTCGCCGAACTTGTCTTACTTACTAACAATATAACTAATTTATCAATATATCGTGCAAACATGTTTGTAGGCTTATTTGTCGTAATACACACACTATTTTGGATGAAAGAATATTTTTAATAATTTGAGTATATTCAAGCTACATTAAAATCAGGTCAGAGGAAGCGTACTTACAATCGTATCAAAACACTCAATGAAATAAACTGCTTCCTGACCTCAAATGTTTTCCACGTTGGTTTTGATAGTGTTACTGACAAGAAGTAGTCCAGTGCTGGAGCAGCGAGTGGGATTAACTTCTTAGCTAGCACGCGCACCCTTACCTACACCATTTTCCTTCACGCTTTTGAAGCAGAGGACGCTTCGATGGAAGTGTACAGGCTGTTCGCGGAAAAGTGAGACTTTTTAAAAGTGGTGTTCACAGGTTGTTATAAACTCATTTGCATATTTTCGCCAGTGTTAACATAAGAATTATGCGACTAATAAACACAGTGTATACATTTGATAGCTCTCAAAGTTTAAGTTACGTCTCTTGACACAATAAAATATCAATTTTGGTAATTACATCTACTGGGAAGGTTGTAAAAAGTGCTCGCTTTACTGAAAATTACCTATACGTGCTGTAACAGACTGTCCGCCCCGCATCCTGTAGATACTACACTGTTAAAAATTTCCGTATATTTACGGAATGTTTTACGGAAATGTACAGTGTATATACGGAAAGGCAATCCGTAATGACGAAAAACGGAGTTAAGTTCGTAAATACATAATACGGAAAGTCTCCGTATTCCCTTTGGCTTCGAGTTACGGGGACGAACAATGCCGATTCTACACGAAGCTTTCTTCGCCACTGTAACGAGGAAATTATCGTTTCTGCGGCAGTTAAGGTTATCCACGCGACTATGACCTATTCTTTAAAACATTAAAAATTAGCATCAGACGTCTGTAACATTTGGCAACACTAAAAATACACTTAATTGAATAGAAACTGAAATTTTGCTTTTGTATTTTGGAAACAAATATAAAAGTTACACCACAGTTTTCAAGTGAGAGTTGTAGGTGAACATTTGACTCAGGTTCAAACCTCGCTTAAGTACAAAATATTTTAACTTTTTTAATATCATTTTTTATACACGGTAGAACACACACGTAACGAGAAATAAAGACATTTTCATGATCTCCTTTTATTTTAAACGGAAAGTACAGAAAACTAACTTGGAAATTAACGGAGAGGTTCCGTGAAATCTACGGAAAGTCCGTTTCTGAAAATCAATGTGTCCTTAATTTTACGGAGAGTTTACGGACACTTATGGATAAATTTTTACCAGTACTTTACCGTAAAATGAAAGATTGTTTTTAACAGTGTAGACTCACTCCGGAAACTTTATTCGTTGAAGGGTACTGAAGGGCGCCGTCTACCTGTCACTTGAATTTCGTTGCAAAATGTTCGAAATAAGCATTTTTAAACCCCTTAAAATGCTACCATTCTGCCGATATACGAAAAGAAAACACACTTCAGTCGAGATATGAATGGCGCTCTTAAAACATCACGCACGTTATAAAGGCTATTGCAGCCCTCCAGCATAGCTAAGAGCGGCTTTTTCACGCTGCTGTATTTCAAAACTAACTGGTCTGAAAGGTGCCAAACTGTATATAGAGACCTGAACTGGAATGTGCTTCAGAATTTCCACCAATAAAAAGACAGGGTCACTGCTGAATCCCACAGCTACACTCTAAACGATGAGAACGCCGCATAACGCTAGCTCAGAGCCTTGCGCATAAGGGCGATGGGGCAGTTAATGGTGCATGGCTTTGCCGCTCTTATCGCTCCCTTATTTCTCGCCCTCAAACGAGCAAAACACCTCTTAGGTATGCTTGTCCTTACACAACATCTTTAAATGTAATAATTTTCATATTATTAAAACAAAGAAAGGGAAAGGGTCCATCCTGAAGACAAGAACAAGGCAGAATAATTAATGATGTGGTACAGGACAGGTTTTGAGAATATCTCGACCTGCTACAGGAGCACTTCATTGTTCTCAAAAACTCAGTCTAATAGTTTAGAAATACGATTGTGGGGGCAGGTAATAAAATTCCACGTGCTCATGCGAACACTTCAACATGTTTCGTTCACACGTTTATGACTCGGCTATGTAAACTTCTGTACGTATTTACATAGAGTGTGCAGCAGATACTGCTTTTATTCTGACACGCCATTCGCCACTTCCTGCTACGCATACCACACGGTTCGGCGCGCAAGCAAAGCGTATGTAATTACCACACGCTACAGTGTAATTGACGACTACTGCTCCGCTATAACTCGTTCACATAAAAAAAGGGCTGTATCTAAATTGTAATGCTACAGTGCGCAAGCCTTCTATTTCCACAAGATCTGGCCACGGCGTATCATGTCGGACCCTAGAGGAATAGAGAAGTAGAATTTCTACCCACCAAATGAGAGGTCGTGGAACACTTCCGGCATAAAAGTTCATTCGATTTTTTAAAATGTAATTTAAACTCTTTTTAAGTGATGACCAAGTACTCCATCAAAATGGGGCTGCGTTGGAATAGTGGTTAGACTACTTGCCTCCAACCTATGCTAACTGGGCTCGATTCCCGACGGCGTCACTCCCGGATTTTCGCACGTGGGAATAGTTCCAGACGATGCCGCTGGTCGGCGGGTTTTCTCGGGGATCTCCTGTTTCCCCCGCCCGTTCATTCCAGCGCTGCTCCATTTTCACCTCAATCATCCTCATCGGCTCTCAAGACTTCGCTGTTAAGAGCCGCCCAAGTCTATTCGCTCATTTACACCACGCCAAATGCAGGGCAGTACTTGTGATCTGTAAGGAATTAAATAGCACAGTGGCCAGTCGTGAGTATTTTGCAAATAAAATGTTTACCAATAACGAACGTAGTGAAGTTCCAGCACAACATATTTGCTAGCTTCTTGATGGAGAACGAGAACCATTATTTAATTTATCTCATGGTAAAGATGGCATTTAATTTCAGTAAGTAAATGACTTTCTTTTTTTAAAGAGCTGCACTAATTCCATAAGAGATCGCGAAGGAAAGAGTTTTGCAACGACTACCTTGTACGAAACTTGCATATCAGAAGCTATTTGCGTTTTGAAGACGGAAAGTCAAGAATCGTTGAGCGGCAAACCAGCATCCGTATCAGACCGTCTTCACACGCAATTTAGGCCATATCATGTCCGTGTAGTTAGTTGCCTCGCGTGTTTCGTAAATATTCCATCAGTATATTTTAAGATATTCAGCTGAAGCTGTAAAAGAGGTTACATTCCCATTGTTACTCTTCACAAATGACGATAAAGTAATCCAAATAATTCAGAAAATAGAATTAAAAAAATGGGATTTTCAGCAAGAAGTAATCAAATATGACACCTGAACGGTCATCAGACAATCTAGAAACGGATGAATAAAGAAGAGTTATCAAGAAAATGAAAATTGCAAAGTAAAGACGCAGTACAGAAGGAAGTTTTGGAAGACTGATCGCCTTAACGGGCGATTAAGCCTAAATGTAATGTGAAACTTATTCTGAGAAACAATCATGGATGCTCGCATTAATGTTGTATTAAATAGTCCGAGGCTTACTTGGCTGGATGATCTGTAAACACCGTATTCAGTTCTGAAAATTTCAAGGCTTTCTTTTATAACCGAAAAATTGTGATTGGTATTTGAATGTTGGACGTTTAGCCCAATACCCATGTAATAGAATATATACTACAATGTTATATAAGAAACTTTTATTTGTGGTATTAGAAGAAACAAAATTATATTCGCATTATTGAAGATGTCTTGAAAATTAAATTTGTGTGTACGTCATCTAGAGATTTTTTGAAAGTAAACAAATCGGAATAGGTTATTAGTTAGTTTAAAATGCGTTTATTTTTTTAAACAGTGTAGTGCAGTTCAAGCGGGCACTTCAATTTTATTTTTTCCTGTACTGTGTGGTTTATCCTTTAAAAAATATAACGCTACTGCCATTGTATGTAGTACATGTTAAGAATTGACAGAGTGCTATTTATGGGTCCGACAGTCGTTCACACAATAATGTCTCACTTAGGTTCAATACAAACCACGATGTCGATTTCGTAGTGTCATTTTACAGAAAGAAAAAAGTCAAACAGTGGAAAAAATTTCAATGTTGTTTTTTTAAGACGTAGTTTTTATAAGCTAAGTTTTGCATTGTAGTTTGGTGACGTATAACTTGGCAATATTGTATATTCCTTTCGCTAGGGTGACTGGACTATTGTTACTGTGAGAGGTTCCGAAGGTCCTCTGAGCTGATGTTGAACATTTACAGTTCAAATGGCAGAACTCGGTGTGGTCAAATCGATGAATCCAAAAATCTTAGGCCTTTAACACTAAAAACTGTTTCTTGATCATGCAGAGGAATTTGAAGTATAGCATACGGATATAAAACGCCACGAAGGGCACTTCCTTAATCGTTAGATACCGTATTTGCGTTGATGCACCCTTCGAAAGTATGGCTGGCTGGATGGTCGGCATTTCATTGCTGATTATCGAGTTTATTTCCCTACTTTAATACTTAATTTATATGAGCTGTATATGGGTAGGTGAGATACAGTTATTATAAAAGCTCAATTTTTCACGTCTGCATATTTGTAAACTATTTTTCTCAGTGTTTACATTATTTAAATCATCAGGCATAACAAAAACATGTATTTCAGGTTAGATTCCCTTTGTGCTAACGTGTCTATGAGTAGGTATAACTCTCTGTCATACCTCGTGGACAATGCACATGAGTAGTAGGATTTGGTTCCTTCACGCACAAGGGGATCGGGACTTGGATTCGGGGGAGCCGCCATCTTTTTCCCCTCAAATTATCTTTCTTTCCTTCAAAATTAACCAAAAGACCCTAAACGTTTCCCTTTTTTTTTCTAAAAATTTCCCTTTTTCCCCTAAAAATTTCTTTTTTTTTTCCCTCAAAAAAGTCAGAAACCCCAAAATTGGTAAAAGCCCCCCTCGTGCAAAAACAACCCCCTAAATGCCAATTTTCGCCAATTTATTTCATTTACGGGGCTTCCTTCAGACCTATAGAGCAGTGGCGGCCATATTGGTTTTATAGGCATACTCTATACCAAATCGATACAAGGTATAGAAGATATGGCTCAAAACTAAGCATTAGCCATCTTGCATCCATATTCTATGCGGGTGACCTTTGAACCCAACCATGACCTCCTACCCATGACCTTGAAATTTGACCTTAAAATGCAAAAAAAATCACAAAAATAAAAAAAAAAGAAATTATTAAAAATTATTTAAATATGATTAAAAACTTATTAGAAGGATCCTCAGAAGAAACCTATTTTTTCCAGAAATGCTAACAGGGGTCGAAGACCCAGGTGACCTTGAGGTCAGATGACTGTGATCAGTACCTATGACCTTTGACTTTAACCATTGACCTTTAACCTTGAAAATGAAAATAATAGAAATAATTCGCAAAAAAATCTTTAAAAATCTCAAAATATTGCAAAAAATCCCAAAAAAATGTGTTATTAAAATTAAGTTTTAAAAATAATTTAAAAATTATTTAAAATTTATTTTGAAACTTAAATTTTTTTTTAACTTACATTTCCCAGCACCACCATTAGTCACATTCAGTACATCCCCAGCAGACAACTAACTCCCTTGCCTCCACTTCCCTCACATTTACTCATTCCACCATCTTGATTTTTTCATTCGTCGTTTGTTTACACACTGCTGTCTTCTACACAGAGGAAGGTACAGGCATAGGTTCGATCAGTTCATCGCTGTCTGCCGAGAGGGTTCGTCTATTGGGAACCAGCAAGTGATGCCATCAATACCTCATGCTACATTTATGGGTTACTGTTTCGGAAGACGATAATGGCACTACAGCTAATGCTAAATTCAGAGCGAGTGCAGTACAGTCGGTTTATGCGGATGGTACACTTGCAAGATGTCCGTGTGAAGCTTTCACCTGTAGATGTAGATGGATTCTTCCTTATATTTGCTGCTTTATCAGCTAGAATTGTATCTCCTATATGTCAGTCTTTCAAATCATTTATTCGATTGTAAACTATATTGTGTTCTTTACAAGCACTATCCAAACCGTTCGTTCCTTGATCGTTCTGGGCCAAATATTTTGTAAGTTTAATACCTGGTCCGCAATAATTGTTTCTCAGTAAATGTAATTCAAATGGTAATTTATTAATCAATGTATTCTGTAGACCACGTCCTTTTTTTGATACGTTTAGTACGAGGAATTATTTTCAAGTGAAGAGTAGCCTATATATATATAGACCTACATTTATAGTTTTACGTTAGTACGTTATGTAATACTGCGAAATTGTGCAGAAATGATGGTTAATTAACAAAATATACATTTGCCAGTAATTTTAAATACAAAATAAAATGTAATTGAACGGAAATATGACATTCTTTTACCATCAAATATACGTTGTATAATAAGCGGTCCTTCTTCATGTGGAAAAAAACTTGTGTTATTATGTCGTTGTTGGAACATCCAAAAGGACTTAAATTTGAAAACGTATATGTGTTTTTTAAACAATACAACAAGAGAAATATCAATGGTAACCGACCATTTACTGATAATTGAAGGAATGCGATATATCCCTTCTACAAATAAAGAAGATATAGTGCCTCCAAATGAAGCATTACACAATTCCGTATTTATTTTGACGATGTTCGGTGTGAGCCGCAGAGTGAAATATAGTAATACTTTAGATTTTGCCGACATTCAAAAGTTGGTTGTTTTTAGCTGCCTCAAAGTTACTCACGTATACCGAAACATAACTTATGCGATAATGCAAATATGGTAATTGTGTTTAAAATGGATGATATGAATCTGCAACATATTTACAATGCTCAGGCAATATGATATTTACAAAGTTTAAAGATATGTGTCTTTACTGTTGGAAAGAAAAATACAGTTTTTTGGTGCTTATAGAAACACTTCCCCTATATAAAGGCAGGTCTGGTTTGGACAGTTTTTTTACTTGCAGGTGAAAAAAATGAGTATTTTAAAATTTGGACATAGTGGTATAAAATGCAATCATTACAATAGCTGTGTAACCAGAAGTCGCGATTGGAATTGTGATTTGAACGGGCATATATTACGTAACATTGGTATGGCTGTGAAAGAGAGCGATGCGGTAAATAAAAATTATGTGGAATACTTAAACACCATTTTGCTAAACACATTAAAATCGCAATCAAATGTTATTCAAGATAAATTAAGGGAGTTAGTTGATTTGAATGATGATGTTTATAAAAACACGAGTGTAAATTAACATTTTAATGCTATAAAAGCACTGATTTGCAGAGTAATGAATTTAGCATAGAAGAATGTTTTAATTGATTTAGTAAGGATTTTAATGATATGACATAGTTTTTACAACACTACTTACAGAAATGAAAGAAAATTTAAGAGTTGTAATTAATGAAGTGGTAAAGAGTAATATTGCAAAACAGCTTGAAACATGAATGGAACAAATATCACAATATATAAGAGATGAATGTATTAATAAATGATTTGGTTTAGTTATGCAAACAGATTTGAGAAAACAAAATTATTATTTAGAAACACGAATCAATTATTTTATTAATGATTTGAAAGCCAATAACTTTAACAAAATTGGATGTTGTTTTAAGTAAAATCGATAAGGTTGAAAAAGCGCAAAGTAACCAATCTACTACAACAGGTATAAATGCAATGACCTAATTCATTTAAATAGATTGAATTTATTGTACCTTAATCAAACATATCTGCCTCTGTTTCGGATTAACATAACATTATATCTGCTGTGAAAGAGAAATATTTCCAAGCCAAACGAGTCCATATCGAACAGGATTTTTTAAACGCAGAATTATTTAAAGCTGTTATGACTAGAATGGATACATTGCATTCTATGTCGAATAAATCTAAAGAAAGAGCTTTGAAATTAAAATGGAAAATGAAGCTTTAACGAAGAAAAATCAATCCCTTTCTCAATTAACGCGACATTATTTAGCTTTAAAACTATCTACGTAAATGCGCGATATGATCTTTGGTTTTTATCGACATGAAAACAATTGGTCCCTGGGAGATTCGGTAGTTAAATTTTTGCCAGAGAGTAAAATGAATATAGATTATTACTAACTGATGTTAGTGAAGGATTATTTCAATTTTTTTTTAAACTTTACAAATAGAAATCTGACACCAATTTGCAGAAATATAAAGAACTTATTCGTCGAACTAATGTTAATATTCGTTCAGGAGATGAAAACCATCCGAAAATATATTTAAAAGGAGATATAGTTGGAAGTGGTATATATAAAGATGAAATTAAAAACCATTTTTCACCTGTATATTGGAATAATCCTAACGAATTGGTCGATAGATTAAAACTTCTCATCGCTTCGAGAGAGTCTGGGAATAATTCACATACAAACAAAATTGTTTCTAGTATTGTAGAGTTAACGGAAGACAGTTATATTACAAACAAACTTTAGTAAGATTGGTCAAGAGCTTCACGCTCCTGCAAGAATAAGATATCCTAGAAGAAGAGTTTAAATGGTTTAAATGGTCTTTTTCAAGCCGATTTGTGTGAAATGACATTGCTTTCAAAATACAATAAGGGATACAAGTTTATTTTAACCATAATAGATGTTTATTCGAAATATGGTTCTGGTATACCTTTGAAAAATAAAACTGGGAAACAAGTTACCAATGCAATGAAGACTGTTTTGAAAGAGAGAAAGCCCAATTTGCTCCAAACTGACAGAAGAACTGAATTTTTTCTACAACTTTCCAGAAACCAATGACTGAATATGGTATTAATCACTACACAATGTATTCTGAGCTTAAAGCTACTGTTGTAGAAAGTAACAACACATAGCTTAAACATTTAATATATAAACATTTCACGTCGATTGGGACTTACAAATGGGTTGATGTGTTGCCTGAAATAGCTCAATTGTATCATTACAGGTATCATAGAACTATCAAGATGGCTCCCAAATAAGTTACAGATAATAGCATAATGAAAAGCATTTATAATAATGTTAAAGTCATCGATGAAAGAAAACCAAAGTTCAAAGTTGGGGAATTTATATGTATCTCTAAGCAGAAAGGGATCTTTAGAAATAATGTACAGTGAATTGGTCTTTTGTAATATAAAAAAGTATTTCAATTAGACAAACACATCCCAGAATGTATTACATATAAACATGTGATGAAGAACCAATAAAAGGTGGATTCTACTAAACATGAACTTCAAATAGTCAGTTCTCCAAATGAATATTTGGTTTATAAGATCATTAAAAGGAAGAAATATATGTTCTTGGTTCAATGGAGAGGATTCTTAAAAGCACACGATTACTTGGGTTAATAATCTATATCTTAAAATATTGTAATACAATATTTTTAAATTGCTTTATTCTAAATAAAAATTTTATATTATTTTTATGTCTTATTTGATCTAATAAACCTCTGGATGGGGATTGTCTGTATAATTTAATGTGTAATCAATCCCTTTTCTTTGGATTATTATTTCATTGGATTAGCATTTGAGCGATAATCCCTTATGATGAAATCATTTTAATTGTGATGTTATTCACATTTAGGTAATAATTGAGTGTGTTTGGTATGCATTGTAATTCAGTGTGTTTGAGCGGTAATCTGTTGCAATAGATTTCTTTTAGATGCGACGTATTTGATTGATTTTATTTTACATTTCTTGGAATCGGGATTAAATCTAGTGGAATTTTACACCTTAAAGACATTTAAGACACCATTTCTTTAATTCATTGTTCTAATTTCCTGGTATGCAAATATTTTTCGCGGAATTTTTCAACTCAAAGGCATTTAGGATTCGATTCCATTTTAGTGTTATTTAGAATGTATTTGTAGCGTGATATATTTCTAGGAGTTTGGATATTCTTTCCCAGAATTAGATTTATATAATAATTTGTCATTTTCATTCCATTGTGACGTAATTATTCATTATATTATTGGAATACATTTCTGGGTTTCATAAATGTTTATGCTAGGTTATATTTATTTGCTTGTATCGATACAGTTATTAGAAATTGGTTGATTTTAAGAGAGCAAAATAATATACCCCATGCTAATAAACTTTTTGATGGTGTAAAACTACTTAAAAAATGTTATGGTGCTTCCTAGAACATAACTTTTTGACAGTGTGTAGAAGTTTGATGGTGTATCAATTCATTAATTTTTACAATGTCGAGTAATTCTAATTATTTTAAAATTCAAAGTATTTTTCCATCTCAAAAGTAATGTTTAAAGTGAAATGCAATATTGTAAACATAGTCCACTCACTTTATACAAAATTTAAAACCTTTGCAATGGGAAAAGTAGGCAAAGCGAGGCGAGACATGTCGCAAAGTGCAGTATTTAATGTCTGTGAGCTGCAGCCAGGGCAACGTGCATCGTGGAGTGAAGTTTGGTGGTGCGGTGGGGGCGGAGGGAGGGGGAAGTTCTCTCTCCTAGTCCTTTTGTATAGGTGGTAGCGGCAAGCATCAGACTCTTTGTGAAGGGAAAGTTGTCAAGTGGATGGAAGCAAGTGGGTATCGATAGTGTCGTATGGTACGGGCTGTGGCATCTTTCTAAACCATTCCCTCGCCCAACAGTCCACGTGCAACCCGGTCTGGCCCAGCGCTTCTCACCTCGTTTCCCCCTCATAAGCTCATGAGTTCTAAATTTTTACCGCTTCTGTATACACTCGATTCTTGGCTATCCATTAGCTCGTGCTCAACAGAAGGTTTTAAAATAATTCGTACCCATATCTTTTGTAAAAACACGTCGTTGTAGTCGTATTCCTTTCCCCAATAAATTTGGAACCTATTTTTACTCAACAGAGAATAATAAACTTTAGCGAGATTATATTTTCCTATACAGCAGTATAGTCAAATTTTTAGCGTCGCAAAGAAGTCGACATGTGAAATGTATTTTTGTCTGCTAGAAGAATAAATATACGCCAGATTGAAACTAAGACAACTTTTCCAATAAGATTGTTTAACATTGTTTTCAGTGGTTGAAAAAAAGGTTTAACTTGAGTATCTGCTTACAATGTAATAGTTGAACTTGAATAAAAATATGTGTTTGTAAACCGGTGTTCTTTCAATGTTTAAAATATTAGGGAGTTAAAATTATGCCATGTAGCTGTGTTGATATGAAAATGAATCAGTGATTAGTTGAAAGTTGTTGGAAAATGGTATAAAGATTGCTGGAAAAGTCAATAGTTTTAAATGTGTTGTAAGTTTAAAGGATTAAACTTAAATTTTTACTTAAAATGGTTTATATTTGAAATTTAATTTGTGTTAGAAACATCTGGAACATATTTCTTAGCGATGAGGACAAATAAAGTTTTATCTGTGGTATTTGTGAAACTTTATTTAGCTGGGATTGCACCAGGCTCTTGCCTTCCGAAATTTATGAGGACGTTTCAGTGCCCGAGTGAAAATAACACTTGGTAGAGGAGAGTGGAAATAGCCAAAGTCAGTTCAAAATACACTGTTATCTCCCTAAGGAAACTGTCGCTTTGGCCTTGAAGCAAGCTCCGTTCATAACCGAGAATGCGCTCTGGGGTTGAAGGGTCTGCAGGTCGAAGCAGGGGAGCCAACACTAGAAAAGATGATTTCT
Organism: Dryococelus australis; assembly: GCA_029891345.1. Classification (NCBI taxonomy): domain Eukaryota; kingdom Metazoa; phylum Arthropoda; class Insecta; order Phasmatodea; family Phasmatidae; genus Dryococelus; species Dryococelus australis. The sequence goes on along the minus strand of CM057002.1, from coordinate 95,067,423 downwards.
GAATAGTGTAGTGGGGGATGTGTGTGTAGCCTTGTTCTTGGAGAAGAACTCGCTTTTCGCACAAAGACAGCTTCGTGGGTAGGGGCAGGAGCGATGATCTGGATAAGGTGTACATGGTAGGGGATGGGAGGGGGTGTCTACGAGCGAGCAGGAGACAATCAGAGCACAACTAGGCAGATGATGCCATCTTGAATCAGTTGTGGTAATTGAGAATCGAGGACAGATGGGTGACTGGCCCCTAGGACCTCACAGAGGAGGGGTGGTAGGGGGTGGTTGGTATTGTGGAGTCGCGGTGAGGGTGTTAAGGGTAAGGGTGGGTGGTTGAGGTGTGAGGTTGTGGCAAGCAGGTCTCCTCCGATCAGAACACAACTAATCAGTTATCGCCATCTTACCTTAGTGCCGAAAACATTTGACGTCGCAGCCAGCTCGCAGCAGTGCGCACTGGAGTGGAGCGGGGAGGGGGTGCAGGGAGCAAAGTGACCTCAGCTATCCCATTCAGTGCAATCTTCAGTCACTCATTTATGCTTGGAGGAGACAGACGTGCTACTTCTCAGCACCTTCATAAACACAGCACATGTACACACTTGGCAGCCGAGTTACCGCACTGGAGAGCATCGCACCTACCTTCATCTCTAGTGATAGCCGCAATTTACGTAATATTTTATCGGGAAAATACAAGTTTTCGTGTGTTAACTTTTTTTTGGACCGGTGTACTGTGTTTGCGATAAGATTTTCAATTTCTGTGTTTGGTAGATTGTAACTCACATTTTTTGTTACCAAGTGACGTGAATTCCACAGATTGAACGGAAATTTGTAGTACGCCTCTATAAAGTGTTGCATGATTACACTTTGTGGGCTTAAGTGCTTCATATCATCCGAGTGTCCCTATGCTTCGGCAGATATAATTTGTGATAAATGTGAATTATTTTGAAAACTTCAGTTTAAAAAATATTATAATTTCGTCATCTGTTGTAGGACGAATGCAGAATTTTTCTCTTAAATTTTAACTCATTTGTCTATCGGCTTCTCTACACGTATATAATCAGGCTCTCCACACACACAGCTTACAAGACGACGCAATTGCTACACTGGACTCCACATCAAATGGATGTGTTTTAAAAAATACTGAAGGTATGTGCGAGAGGCATTAAGTAGTGTACGTGTATTTCTATTATGCTATTATGGCTGTTTAAAATTTAAATTCTGGTTTGGAAATCTTTATTTATTCATACTGACTACCTAGATTTCGTTTAGTAAGTTTGCACTTGTCGACATCAGATGTTATTCACATAGTTAAAATTCTCTCTCATATAAATTGTATTTCTAAGCTCGAGACTCACATTATGTTTAAGACTCACGTAATTGCACTAATTATTATTCACGTAGTCGTTTGAAGATTTGTGATTCGATGCGTGTAATTTATTCATACATAGAGCACTGTGAATTTCTCTTGTGTGTTAAATATATTAAGTTGACTGCCAGAGCTCCAAGGGTGAGGACGTGCTCCTGCTACCCCCTCCCCCACCAAAAAAAAAAGAAAGGAAAATAGAAGTACAATAAAATAATCAACTCTTTCAAATGTAACCATTTCAATCTATTTTACCCATTCAATATGTTTAACCCTTTCCATTTTTGATCTATTAAGACACTTTAATCGGATTAACATCGTATTAAGAATGTTTTGATCGGATTTAAATCGGATTAACCCTTTAAATCAATTAAATTAACCCTTTGATATCAAATTGATATTCCTATTAATCAACAGTGGTGTGAAACCGTGCCGTTTTAGTAGTAGGGCCTCGGTGGCCCTACTACTAAAAAGTGTGAAGAAACCGCGAACATACAATACCAAGCTCGAGGTGTGAGTTGGTATGCAAGAGACACGCGTATCATTTTGCCGCGTCAAGTATCCTACGCAGGAGTTGGAACTTCCAGAGTCGTGTAGATCGTAGAGTAAACTGAATTTAATTACCAGAAATAAGTGCGCAGATAATTTATCAGCAAAGACATTGTTTTGGTGAATCTCATCATTTGTTTTGGCACTTGTTTTCAACTTGTCCCTAACGTCCTATAACACCGCGTATTAAGAACTTCTGCCATAATCAACTCATAACTATTGTTTCTACTCTAAATTTTCAGTGTTTGATCTGACCCTGATGTCAGTGACACCTGTTGATCTGGAGCCTCGGTGGCTGAGCGGTTAGACTATTCGCCTTATCAAGGCGAGCCGTGTTCAATCACCGGTCGGTTCACTCCGGATTTTCGCAAGTGGGAATCGTACCGGACGATTCCGTTGGTCGGTGGGTTTTCTCGGGGATTTCTTATTTCCCCCGTCCCTTCATTCCGGCGCTGCTCCATACTCACTTCACTTCACCAACATCGGTTCTCAAGACCTTGATGTTAAGAGCCGTCCACATATCTTCACTCACTCACTCACCTGTTGACGTGCGAATAATCTCTAATCATTCGAGATTCATTTTTGACGGTCATCGCATCTGGTTGACGCTAATTAGTTGACTGCCAACCACGCAGTACACTGCCGTTGCTTATCACGTGTTTGAAGTTTACTACGTTCACGTAATAAAATCCAAACACGTGATGAGCAACGGCAGTTGCCCGAAATTGGATCCCACATAGGACAACGGCCTTAATGTGCAGACCTGCAAATTTTTTGCGTTATAATTTCGTAAGATGCTTGACTTCACTTATTTATGAGAACGGGTCGCGTGTTTCCGATCCCGTAGATATAGACAAGAGTCAACTTCTAGAGCAAGCACAGCAGCTAACACTTCTTATTATCATCATCCAGGCATTACAAAGCCACATTAATCACCATTCCAAAGTAAGTAAGTCAAAGCATTGATGTGTGCACCGGCCAGATCCCAATATTTTGTCTCTCACAAGACTATTTTAGGCACGAGGGTGCCTTAATTGGCTGCAGTTTAATGCTGCCAGCCATAAGACAATACGAATTGTGTAAGTGTCAATTAATGAGGCTTTAAACAACAGAGGTGAGATAGCCACTTATTCCGCCAACTCCAGTCGGACACACCAGTGAAATGGCATCACTGGCAAGTGAAATGTTGGCACGCCGTTCGCCAATCAGCTCCTGGTACCCTCCTCGCCAGCCGGCAGCCCAGCCAATTGGGAGCCTTTCGCAGGACGCAGTAGCCAATCAGGCGCAAGGTCCGTCCCTAGAATGCCACGCAGACAAACAGAGAATGGGCACGTACACATCAAAATAACCGCCTCGTCATTTCGCATCTGTGTATTTATCTATAGTTGATTCACGATAACGTCGGCCTTTTCTGAAGCCCTGCTAAATTTCTACTTTTGGTTACTGATTATGTGTCCTTCCACTACACGTAAATATAAACGCTGACATGTTACTTCTACTGTTATAACTGTCAAATGCGTTGGCTGCTGTTTACAGCTGTTCAAAGAATTATGTCATATTGCAGAAACCATTTCGTACGAATGCTCACAATTTAGGCCTATAACAATATTTAGGTCAGCGTTATAACTATTTGTTACACACGATATAGTACTTTACACACAATACACAATAATATTTTGCCACGACTATGTTTGTTACAACTGTGGCGGAAACAACAGTAGTATCTAATCTGTTGTTATTAATATGTGTTTGGAATAAAAATTTAAACGAATGGACAACCAGTCCAACGAAACGAAGCGGTAAATTTAAGCACGCAACTCATGTCGCTTATTTATTATTAGGGACCTGCAAAATTCACGTTATTATTTTGCATCAAGCTAAACTTTACAGTACTGTATGCCATCGCACTGCAGGCATCGATTCTTCATTGGGTTCTGCGTAGATGTGAAGTCACGCCCTTTCTAACGGAACTACATGTGATCGGGGCACATAATTGAGCAGTGTTTATTTATTGGCACAGAGCTACGCAGGGCGTATCAAATAAAGTCTGGTCCAATGATAAACGTAATCAGAGGTACACATGTTTTAAGTTAAACGTCTCCCCAGATAATAACGCTAATTTTGCAGGTCTCTATTTATTGTACATCGACAAACGTAAAAGATAGTAGTGAACATGCAAACACATAGGACTACGGTAACATTTATTCCGCTAGCATTGATACTTACTGGTTTGTAGGTTTATTTTATTATTTATTTAATTTTATCTGGGTGGTCTTAGTATTTCGTTGGGATTGTTGCAGACATTCAAATCACAGAAACGTAAGCTCGTTACACAACTGTTTTTCTAACACCTAGCGCAAACGTACAAGATGTGATAAGCAGACGTAAATGTAAATAATTAATTTCGTCATAACATCAGTTCATGGTTAAAACGTATAAATTTTGCACATATTTGAAATCAACACACACTTGGCCTGCGTAACGATTACAACGCAGCCACCACGTCCTTTCATACGCAACAATCACAACACATTCCACTCTATCATGGAAACACATATTTATCACAACATTGTAACTTGCCTAGGATGTTTAAAAAAACACGAGTTCGAACTTGACGCATCGTTAAGAAACACGCCGTATCATTGACATGTCGCCACATGACTGTCAGTCGTAAGGCCATATAAAAACTGGATATAATTGCCCGCCATATTGGGACAAGTGCGTGGAAGGTGAAGTTCTAGATTCTCCCTTCTACACCACTTCTGCCAACGTGCTGGATTTGTAAGCGTCGCGCCATCATATCTAAATAACATATGCACTTAAACAATAAAATCTCTTTTCAGTTGTAAATTCCAAATTCAAAAATCATTATTTCGCTGTAATAAGTACGAAATGTGCTACAATTTTAAACTTGTATGTTTCTGTTTACTAGCGATGGGAAGTTTCCCGAGAGAGAGTGACAGAGAGGGAGGGGGAGAAAGAGAGAGAGAGAGCAATAAGCTCCGCCCAGCCAACAGTTTCGTCGGTCGAAAAAAACAAACACCACGTCACTACGGCCTACGTACGTTATTTTGCGCTGTTATTTTTAACTGTAATAATGAACTATGTTTCTATCGGGGCTACCTAAATATTGAAATATGTCAATAGCCATATTTTTTTTCTTCTATTTCGTAATGAGCCATCATCAGGATCACGAGTGACTTGTTCAGCGCGCTTTCGCTCTTCCCAATACCTCTTCATTCTTTCACTCCTGCTTCTCTCTACTTCTGTGAGTTGTATCTTGATAGCAATATTTAAGTTTCACAGAGCATACCAGAAAACTATGTTGAAACAATATATGAACTGAGAACTATTTCTTACTAGCCGTTGACAATACACCGCTGCTCTCGCTGTTCTTAATTTGTATATAATACGAAATAAACATTACAAGTTATAGAAGATATTAAGAAAAGTTTCATTTATTCAAAAATTCAGTATTTAGAGTTAATCACAGTGTTATGTATTTGTGGAATACAAGTGATTGAACAAACCAGGTTTACGTGTTACGCCTAGGGTGATTTTTCAAAGGTTCGATTCCAAAAGGCTGAAGAAAGCGTAAATGGACCATAGTCTGTGATACTATCAATTATGGCACAATCTATAATTTCGTATGTTCAATATGTTTCTGTGTTTATAACCCATTTGGTAAAATACCACATTTGTCAAAAAGCAGTGACAAAACGTTGGAATTTCGCACAGTGTGGAATACCGTAGAATCTAAAGAACTTATGGAATTTATTCTTTGTCCTTCTTTTTTACGCAAGCAGCGTTGAGGATATTCTATAATAAACTAAAACTGCGAAGTGAGTGAAAGTTTCAGAAAAAATCTGTTCCCATTCCGGTAAAATACTTGTATTTTTACTGATACTACACTTTCTTCTCGTCGAGTAGTGTTATTGAAAATAAAAAATTATACCAAAAGAAAATAGTTAAAATTTTCTTATAGGAAGGTTACCGGTGTAGTTCCCTTAATAGGAAATAAAAAATACGAAGTCTATTCCCCACCGTCTCTTGTAATATCATTACAAAGTACCTGATTGCTTGTTACTGCCTGATACGAGAATGTAGTATGCTGCTTCCTGTAACTGTAAAGACAAGATATGGCGTTTAGAACTTTGTTGTTTGGCACGTTACTTCCATTAGGTACTCTTTCCCTTACTTGTAATTTAACATTTATGAAAAATGTAATACTGGCTCTGATATCAATGGATGTGCATTTTCTTGCTTTGCACTATCATACAGTGTGAGACTTAACATTGAAAATAGAGATGAATAACTAAATGTTAAACTATGAATAGTTTATATACATTTATGCATTCGTATTTATTATGTATCTAAGGACACATATGTGTAAGACAGCAGACTATGCACGAAAATACAGTGTTTGCAAACGCATGAGTTTAACACATTCAGACCCAATGTACACAACTGTATACATTACGCATGTAGGTAATTTTTGGTGTGTACTGCACACTGTGAAACTCGATGGACAGTGATCTTACCTGTCGGTAAATGAATCACAAACCATCTTACTGGTTTAGGTCATATTTGGTTCATGTTGTTGTAGCCAAACATACAGCTCATTGGTTGTGACAACGAAACTAGTGCTGTGTCGACTTAAGTGCAGAACGCGCCATACATTTTTTGTCTGCATTACCTGAAACTACGTATTGAAGTGGATCTGATAGGGTTAAATATATACGCAAATAAACACGCTTTGGTAGTTTCTTTGGCTATGCCGTTTTTCGTGCCCATTGTTACGATTTTAAAAGCGTATAACTTTAATGTGGCTAAATGCTTTATATTAAACGTACATGTTGGGGTACTCATTGTTGAACTCAAATATATTCATTTTAGTCTGTATATTTAAATCACTATCAAATTTCATCTTGTTACAATATGTTTTACAACTCTTTACAATATGTTAGTTACTCGTTAAATCGGAGGAGCTCTCGTTACGTGTGCTTGGTTACAGTGTGTTAGATATTAATGTGGTTCGTTATTAAATTACTTGTTTATATAAATGGCCACTCTGACTAATCTACTATGATCCGACTGCACCTTGTCCATGATGCCGTAGGCTGAAGACTAGACGCATGTCGGCCCCATCTCTGGACGTCTTGCTGGTGCAGTGTCACGACGACAAAAGCCTTGTTCGCCGCTTTGCCAGCCGTAATATAATCGGCGCGCTTGGTCGCTTGGCCGGGTTAGTTTAGAAGCGCTCAAGACTTCACTCCACTTCTTCGCAATATGCTTGTGCTACCGCAATGAGGCTAGCATGCCTGTTACTGCACGTAACACTTTGTTCCTGTACAAAATTTGCCTATAATGCGTGGGAAAAAAAAAAAAAAATTTTCTTATAGACTTGCTGACTCTTTAAATAATGTGATAAACATCTCTCGTCAGAGTATACAATAACTAGAGCCACGAGTATTTCGGGAATTCATTCGGAAGTGAGGTGGACTCCAAACACTTGTTCGTTTCTCCTATTGTTGTGATTGGACGACAGTTGTTTAGACACGTCCCATTTAACAGTGAGCCAGTAATAAGCAGGAAGCAGTAGTGTGTGTGAGTGTTTAACAGCTAGTCCCGTACAGACGCCTCACTTGATCACAGCTACCAATACGCAAACGATAATGTCTCGAGTGTACAGAGGGCTGTCCAGCCTACCTTGCTGCCAACTCAATCCGCGAAATACTCGGGGCTAACAATAACGTAGTTTGAAATTCATTGTGCTAATTTATATTTGACACTTCGCATTTTCTGTGGACGATGTAAATAAAACCTTCCACATAAAACCTTGAGAAGCAAAAATTTACTTAACGGAACGTTAGCATAAAGTACATTTTGGCGTTGGAACATAGGCAGGCCTGATGTGTGACGTTCGGGATTATGCTTAGTTGGAGAAATTAAGTGCAGGTACTGACAGGAATGAAGATGCCCCTTCCCCTCCTCCTTCTACCGGACAGACGTAAAGAATATTTGGAGAACCATCTTCCGCGCTCCACCGCTTCTTTAGAGGGCACAAAAAAAATTGTAAGTACATCCTCGACACTGAAGCCGCAGTCCGAAAGGAAAGGGCGTGTTTTATTATTGCGGTGCTGGTATTTACGGTGCAAAGAAAAGCGTTTTACGACCCTTCATTCTCCTTCGTCGAGAGCGTTGTAATGGCGATGATTTACCTCGACACGCTCAGCCAGTGAGTGGTTAACGCCCGCCTGGACGTGCTTGTGCAGACAATGCGGCGCCAGCTGCGAGGCTAGCACAGCTCGTGCCTGATTGGATAGGCACCTCCGTAAATATGAGGTGGGCCGATCTCGCTGGCTGTGCACAACCAGTCTCCGTGTCCCAACATCGAACTGCTTTTCTGCCAACATGTCTAGGGAAACCGGCATGCATTGGATTTCAGGTTAGAACACTGATTAGTATACAAGTGCTTTGAGATGTTTGTATACTTCCTCTAACTAATTTGTAATGTTTTTTGACTAAGTTAAAATGACCAAATGCATTATCATCATATAAAACTGTTTGTTTTATTAAATTTGAGATATAAACAAACGCATTCATCAGTGTTGACCTCGTGACTTTGACATGTGTGTTCCTTTAGGATAGGTCAATGTTGGGTATGCGCGCAGAAGACGAGTAATCAGTCGACCTCATATTTAGTCTATGGACTAGATAGTCGTCATGCAAGTGCGATGACTGCTCTGCAAAAATCTATCGTGAATTAAACCTTTCAAACCCAATTTAATTGACGGTTTCATGTGGTGCAAACAAAAATTTTTATGATGCGGCCTGTACTGAAGTCGACAAGACACTTGTTTCATTATCACAGACAACGAGCTGTAGACTGTACGTTCGGCTACAGTTATATGAATCAATTATGAATTATGGCTTAGAACAGTAAGACGGTTTGCGAATCATTTATCCACAGGTAAGCTTTTGGTCTTTCAATTACATTAACAGCAATATTAGTTACTGACGACTCTCAGATAATAAAATAATACCGTTGTACTAACATTAATACTGTTGCTAAAACGTTAGATTTATTTTCTGTGTGATATGGAATCACCGCTAAGTTCCCTCAGAGACCATAGTGCGAGCGATACAATTTGTTGAAGGCGATGCCAAACCGGAGGTGATACTATTTACGAGTAGTAGCATCAATGTAGAGAAATAAAATGGAGTGGTGTTTCCTTTGGCGTGGACGTAACAACACTTTGATTGGCCGCACGTGGCTGTTGAACGGGTCTTGTGTCTGATTGGCTAATGCGTGCTGTAAAAACTTCCCCATCGTATGGTTTGCCGTCTACGGCAAGTAGGCAACTAGAAGCTGATAGGTGAACGGTGTTGTGAGTGAGTGAAGAGATTTGGGCGGATTTTAATCGATGTCCTGAGAGCCGATGAGGGTGAGTATGTAGCAGTGCCAGAATGAAAGAGCGGGGGAAACGAGAGATACCCGAGAAAACCCGCCGACTAGCGGTATCGTCCGGCACGATTCCCATCTGTAAAAAATAATGGGAACATTACCTGATAAGTAGAGATAGGAAAATTTCGCGAGTTCAATGACCTGCATGCTAGACTGCACAATCATTTCTATAGTCGAACCTCATATGTTTGTTGATTGACTGTTGCCTCAGCGCTACCCCACATTTGACAGTACGGGATTCACTTCTTGTTCCCTTGCAAGTCGGCTATTGGCGCGGAGTCTTCCAGGGTGTATATAATAAATTCTTATCCAATTGCAAAGGTGACTTCAGTGTACACGCGTTTGAAATCTATCTTGTCCTGAAATGAAGTCGCGAATTTTTCCTATCCCTACTGATAAGTGTAAGGTAATATTCGCAAACTTGTGGGGGGAACATAGTTTTCCTTACAGGTAAGGTAAAATTACCGCACTCTAGATTAAAATTCACGTACACGGTAGTGGAATATCCCATAGATGGATGGGAAAGTTACCTTACGACGCGTGCATACCTTCAGCATTCTCAACGGTTAAGTGGGGAGACGGGCGGAAGCAACAATCCTTTACCACGTGGTGTAATGAGTAGCGCATCGGCCTATCCTCATAAAGGACCATGGGGTAATAAAATAAATTAACAGTACTAATGCTGCGGGGTATTTTTAAATATCATTTTATTGTACAATATAGTTAATTTTCCCTTACTTGTATAGGATCCCCCCCCCCACTTTTGTCAGGTACTTTTCCCGTATGATTAGGGAATAGTACTTAACTTGATATTTAAACTTACTCTACACTTAAGGGGTAATTTTATCCTACATGTAGAGGTAATTAGCTTCCCTTACATGTAAGGGAATTTTACCTTAAATTTTTTTACAATGAGCGAAAATCCGGAACGACCTCCGGGAATCGAAACCGGTTCGTCTATATGGGAGGCTTTGTGCCATATTACTTATCAGTGACGCAATTTTGCTGGCTTGTGTAGTTGAAGTTTGTTCACATCTGCATTCACTTGTTCACACCTGCATTCGCAAGTATTCTCTGGCAGTGTTATACATAATTTCACCACGTGGGATGTCCTTCAAGAGCGGTTGTTAACCATTGGCTCAGAGTCCTGCAAGACAAGTCAGATTACCAGAGGTTAACCATTGGCTCAGAGTCTCCAAGACATGTCAGATTACCAGAGGTTAACCATTGGCTCAGAGTCCTTCTAGACATGTCAGATTACCAGAGGTTAACCATTGGCTCAGAGTCCTGCAAGACATGTCAGATTACCAGAGGTTAACCATTGGCTCAGAGTCCTGCTAGACATGTCAGATTACCAGAGGTTAACCATTGGCTCAGAGTCTCCAAGACATGTCAGATTACCAGAAGTTAAATTACACATGTGAAGAAAACACACAATTATAGGCAGAACCCGGAAGTTTTGTTATTCCAATGACTTGTAGGCTGGACTCCATAGTCCCTACAGCCATGGATGTTTTCTCAGTGGCCACTGCTCAAATCAGTTGCCAGTTTTATCAAAGACCACATGGCACGGAACTATTTACTTTTCTTTTTATGTTTCGTTATTGGTTCACAGTTCCCGAGGATGTTACAAATTTAATTAGTCCAGTTAAAAATATAATCGAAATATATCCGCTTCCCTCACGAATTCGCGAAATTTCATGGGCCCTTAATGTTCAAATTTTTATACAAGAGGTTTACTTAATTCCAGCAGTTTTCCATATCCCTGTTTATTCTTTTCGCATTTTTAAAAACAGTTTTCATCTTTGTAGTGGTTGTACTACTTTAGGGGCTAGTAACGAACGGTTTTTGAATCATAGTGTAATAGAATAGTAGTGTCGCCCAAACGCATGAGCAGAAAGAAACGCTATTTTTTTTTCTTATTTCGTATGCAGGAACAATTAAGGACTTTCTGTAGGTGGTGCCTAAATACGTACTTACGTGCAAAAAAAATTGATTGTACTACAGGGGATAAACGAGTATAGAAACGAAATAAGTTGCGGTCCTTTTGAGAAACACATGCAGCCAATTATGGCCTACTTGTTGTTCTTGTAACGGACGATGTATACAGTGGCGTGTGGTGAAGTGTTCCAAGGTAAGCTGGTGCTTTCTCAGTGCTGTACACACTCGGCGCATGCAGCTGTCCCACTAACCAGAGTGGAGCCTGGGAGAAACTGAATGTACTGTGGTCACTCACGAGAGAGCAACGAGGCACCCATTACACACGTGCTGACATCAACTGCCCTACTGTAGGCTGTTCACGGTAAAATTAGCAATTTTGAAATCCCTACTTAAAATTTAATTGTTCGTACAATGTGTATTCTTCCGCCTTATGTGAAATTAACGTTGTCATGTGCCTCATCACTTTATTCATGCGTCGGTCAGGTGAATCTGTGGAATAATTGGAAAAGTGCATATATTACAAATCTGTTAATTTTTACACTTCGATGTATTATAAAAACTACAAGTGAAAGAAATAATTTTAGTAATTACAAATGTTCATCTAACACTTTTAATTCGACACTAAGACATGGAAATACTTTCCCTCCATTGTTATCAACTTTACTGGATGCATGTCACCCAGTGTGCCCGTTGAATCACTGCCCCCAGTGACTTTCTTCTATGGTTGGTTTCAAAAGTGCTCACTATATCGTGAACAGCCTTCAGTAATTTACGCCAAGGAGACAGCACACCTTATTCGTGCGCACTCGTGATAATATCATGCCAACGGAGCATGCAGAGCATGCAGAGCGTTCACTTTGCTGAACTAGCAATATCTCGAGATCTCAAGAAACACAGCTCGAACTTCGGCCCTGCAAGCAGCGCTAGTGTTCACACACACTATGATTTCCTTTCATTTCCATGAGCGATGCGATTTCGCCAGAGTTTATGTGATTGCGCTTTAGTTATTCTAATTTATAAATAACCGAATGATGGGTGTTAAAATAAAATTGATTTTCTTGCATTCGCCAGCAAAAAGAAATGATTGAAAGTCTACAATAAATAATAACTTGCTTTACTTATTTATCTTCTGTTCGAATACAATGCATAAAGAGAGAATAAAATCCTCTTGGATAGAGGAAAACTTTCATATAACTTTTCAAACATGTACGCTTCAATGGATATTATCACTCGGCCAGCATTTATACATCAACAAAATCGAATGCGACTAAGTAAACACTAATATTTGGTGGAGCCACGGTGGTTGAGAGATTTACACGCTCGCCTCCCACCAAGGCGAACCGGCTTTAATCCCCGGCCGGGTCACCGGATATTTTCAAGTGGGAATCGTGTCGGACGATGCCGTTAATCGGTGGGTTTTCTCGGGGATCTCCCGTTTCCCCCCTCCCCTTCATTCCGGCACCGCTCCATATTCACTTCAATCACCCTCATCGGCTCTCAAGACCTCGCTGTTAAGAGCCGCCCAAATCTCTTCAATCACAATGACTCACTAATATTTGGTGTCTTGTAATGCCTGAAATCAGCGAACAATTAACAGCGGCTCGATTCAGCAGACAACTCTTTGTGGGTGCGTGTATGTGTGTGTATTGTAGTGACTGGGAAATCTGACGTGTTTATTGGCGCATAGCTAGAGAGCCTACAATTCCGCTGCAGCATGTTTCACCACTAAGGCGTGCTGCACAGTTATCAACATACTCGAGAAGTGGTCAATAATCCACTGGGTGCCGTTGGCTGCTGCTTCTGCTTGTTTGAAGTCTTCTCTCTGTTTGGCATGACCACACAGACTGGGGCACTCATGTGCTAAATATTTGCCGTTTGCTTAAAGACCTCTCTTTCCGTACAACAATCGACATTGGCCATATTACATTAGTGGAAGACACGTACAACCGTTTGAAGATTAGACTGTTACAAAAGCCAGTGATTTTCCGAATAACAAGCAGAACGTCCTCTACACTTCAATACTATACACCCTAAGAAATTTTTCTCATAAATACACTATTCTATACGCGGACTGAAAAAAGCCTGAAAGATATAATTTTCCCCCTCCCCCCATCAAATCTTAATAAAACCATGCTAGCTTTCCTATACATTTGTTTGCAGGAAAGAGTGAATGGCATAAGGAAGGTTATCAAATTTACCGTAATATATAATATATTACAGTAAAACTGATAGATTCTTCACTATGTAAGTGTTAAAAACTTCCATTACAGTTTATGTAGTACACTGTAAAAATATATATTATAGTTAGAGCCACCAGTAGAGGAAATTGCCTCGAGGCCAAGAACCCAGACCATCCCTCCCACCACTATACCAGAAACTGTCTGTGTGCGAAAAGCGAGTTCTTCTCCAGGGCCTCGCACCCCCTACCCCCGCCCTTCACCTCCTGTCTAGAAAAAGTCTTTGTCCGACAGCAACTTTGGGGATACTCCACCTGCCAGACAATCCTCAAGTCACCAAGTCGAACTCTTCCAAAACTTTAATTTGTTTGCAAAATTACACTTTACCCATAAAAAGTGGACTCTCCCGAAAATCTGTTCTGTCCAGTTCTGTGACTTATTCCCCCGCTACGCCCCTTCCCGAGGGATTCGTCATACCTGGAGCTGGGCAACAACCTCAAACCTTTGTGTGCAGATACTGTTTGAAAAAATTCTCGTAGAGAACACAGGTAGACTAGCTTCGGAAAACCATATTTTCGAATCCTAGGTGAATGAGTTACGGATTATTTAAAAGAAATAATAGACGAGCGCAAACTTTGAAATAACGGAAAAGATTTATACACTATAAGCTATCGAAATAAAATCTTAGCGACTCCCATAATTAACACTAGTAGAGAAACTGAATTCAATCGTTAATCAACGATTATTAAGAAAGAAAGAAATTTATTAACACATGTAAAATTATCGCAGCTCCTATCGTATTTTATGTTACCAAGGTTAAATACACGAAAAACGGAAATATTTCGAAAAATACTGCTACGAAGACGCACAGTCAGGCGAAGTACGGGGTAGTTATGAGTTTGTAAACAGGATGGGTCACCACTGTAGTCTGACGCGACTTTGTCAGTCTTTTTTCTGTCTTGAAACAGGGTGCTAGCCGATGAAGGTAGATTTCCTTCCTTTGTCAATGGGGAATGCATCACCCTAGCGAGCTGTCTTCAAACGACCAGCAGAACTCTCGCTCAGGACAAGGACTGGTAGCAATGCTTCAGTTTATACATGTCCCATCTGTAGGAATCCTACATGCTTCATGCGAAGAGTCATACACATTTGCTTTCTGAATAAACACTAATTAAAGTGATCTACACTATAAAGGCAGATATTGAGTAAATAACATTTCTAGGTGTTTTCCCATGGAAACCATCAGTGTTTGTTAAAACCCATTAACTACATTTTACATTTGCCTTTAAAACTAGTATACTATAAGTAAATTATTTATTTCGTCTTGTTTTCTGTTAAGAAACAGAATCATTTACTCATTGCGAATCTCCATAGACTTTACTATGTTAAATTTTAACGAATTCGCTATTTGTAGATGATATTCACGGAAACTGATTTCGCAGTGAGACAGTATTGTTCGCTGTTATGGAAAGCGCTCAGACAAAATGATTCGCCAACTGTTGCGAACAAACACACACTCGTTAAACCGACTGAAGGAAAAAGTAGGTATTCAGTTCACATTCAAATATTTCTGCTCACTTAAAACATATCAACTAACCAGGTAATTTTTGTTTTGTTATGTTGAAATGCCGTTTTCAAGAGATATATATATATATATATATATATATATATATATATATATATATATATATATATATATATATATATATATATATGTCACACCCATGAATAAATAAATGTTCTTCACACAAACAAAGCTACTACCCCTGGCGGATAAACTAATAAAATATATTTTTGCGAAAACATTGACTCACTCATTTCTCTAAGTTATATGTTTTAAAAAATTCCAGATCTACAGTTTGGAGATAACTGAAACACACATTCACTTTGAAATACATTTTTAATATATCCCATTTTTCCAACAAACACAATATTTATTTACATATACAAAAATCACATTATTTTTAAAATATTTATTTATATACAGAAAAAACACTCAATCTTCTTTTCTGGGAATGAGGCTGCTAATATTTGGTTGAGAAGTTCTTATTCATAGCGCATTCTAGATGAGGCGTTGGTTCTTAGAATTTCAGATAAGTTATTTTAAGACACTATCTTTCAGTTGATTGTTTCACTCTTGATACGGCTGACAGTTTAATTGACTCGCAGATGCTACTATGTCATTTAAATACCCCACTGGCGGTATTGCATATAGCAGAGCTGAATTTACTATGGTATTCAGTGTAGTGCTGTGGAAAAAATGTACATATGTAATTCTATGATATCACACAGGGATACACCAGCCAACTGAATGAAGCTCTGAAATACAAAAAGTGTAAAGTTTGCGGAGGAAATTTGACATACACATCATACTGACATGAGACAACGCTCGCAGCTCAGCGGCGCTACACATATTCTGGGTTTCGTGGAACAGGAAAAATTTACGGATTTCTAGATGCAGTAAAACCTTGTAGTAAAAATTTGTTATCGGTACATCGGAGCAAGTGTAGAGATTTTAACGGTTCTCGAAACCGAGGTCTTGAGAGTTGATGAGGATTGAATTACATATTTTCTTATAGCTAATAACTTGGATTATTTACCACCAGAGGTGGACGTCCAGTATTGAATCACATGTATTGAATCACAGTACATTTATTTTTGTTATCAGTTGTAAAGTCCACTCGCTTCCACGAACACTAAACTTCTCAAGTGTGGTTATTAAGTAAGGGACTATGTTATCCTCATAAAGTTCACCAACATCAGATGAGTGTAGAACAGGGAGGGAATTACTTTGAAAATAAAAGATTTGCATAACGTCTTCCTCCGCCGTGAGGGATTTCAAGTACTTACCCGCTACATAAACGGATAATCTAACTGGTCGGGGTGATGCCATTATTAAGCTTAATAAAGGAGGGGTCTTACACCTCTGGAAAAAACCAGAAAAGTCCGCATCAACGTCAAGCTTATTGTTAACTATCTCCGCATCAGTTAACCTGCCGTCGAACGAGATAGCCAGTATCTCTTATAAGAGATTGGATGATGAACTTTTCGCTGAAGCTGGAGACTTGGAAATCAAATTACTTTTCATCCCTAAATTAACATATCGAATATTTGGAGGTAATTCAGTGGGTGGAGCTGGAAATGTTAACTGCGGAGCTAACTGTGATGGTGTTTTGTGGTACTAGTTGTGAACTCTGCGGAGCTATGAGCAGAGTAGTGGGAGGAGGAGGTGGAGACTCAGTGTTGCAAAATTTATAATGTCTATTCAAATTATCCCTCTGAGAAAATTGTTTCTGGCAAAATTTACACTGAAACTGATTTTTTAAAGATTTCATTCCATAGCTACTTCTTTCATGCCGTTGTAAGTTCCGCAAAACTGTAATGGTTTTCCGCAGAAGCGACACAGCAAAGACATAATTTCTTCCTTACCTTTTACACCTTTTATAGGTAGTTAGAGAAAAATCCAGGAAGAAATTCTATTACATTATTCGTTTTAAACACAATATGTCTGAATTGGATAAGGTGTTAAACATACATTTTTTTTAAACGTACGACGTTTGAATCCTAGAAAGTACGTTTAAATAGTTTTATTTATTAAATCATTTTCAAATTACTAATATGTTTATTTAATCAATATCCGCACACAAATCTTTATGTGCAAACACATTTAGATCTGTTTGTTCAATGCATGTAAAGTTTATGTAACATTTGTTTGTCAGAATATGGGAATATTACAATTCATGTATTCGTAAAGTCAGTAAAACAGAAAAAATGTTTAAAATCATTTATTTCTGTACATTTCTATTACAGAATACATTTTCTCATCACTATGTGTTTACAAAAACATTACATCGTTTATTTTTCCATTCTTTCCTTGGCAATATTTATAGAATTTTTATCTGTTTGATTGATATAATTTTTCATGTATCTGGGTGCATGTAATATTATACATTCTGGTAAACCAGGAAAAGTTTCATAAAATTGCGAATACACTTCTTGATGCTTGTGGGTAGACTTGTATTCGGATGCATATGGTATACAGGACATTTTGTCTGATCTAGGCAAGATATTAAATCATTATATTTTTTATCCTCTAAGGGACATTCGATATTATAAAAATAAAACAGCCCATTGCATATCTCTCCAAAATGACGTATTATTCCATTAGACAAACAAGAGTAATTCACACTTGAGTTTCCAAGGGTGACAGAGACGTAAATAGCGGTTGGGTGGAATAAAGACTTGTTTACAGTAGGAATGTCACAAAGATACTAAAAATCTTTCCGAAACAAAGTCGAAATGGTCTGCTCCAACATGCTAATAACTTGCTAATATTTAATTTACATTTTGATTTCTGTATGCACGAGCATGTGATTTCGTTGTCTTGTTGATCCATCTTTATGAACAAGCAAATACTTTTTATAGTACATTGCATTCAATACTTTTCTCATCCTAAATAATGGCACATGACTCAGCTAATATCCACAGCTGATTCGGGAGGAGAATTATCAGAGTTTGTTTCACCCCAGTCAGTCATCATTGCCCAAGTTAACATCAATTTTGAGTTTTCCTCTGCAGAGAAAAACATTGAATTAGATCCGCATATTTATATAATTGTTTGAATGAGGGGCAATTGTGTTCTTTTTGGACATCTATTACTTTCCTGTTATACAAACGTTCGAAAATACATTTTTGCTCAACTCAACCTCCATATATTTCACAACTATCTAGATAATGTTTTCCAATGTCTTCAATATTCTCATACTCTATACATCCACTCTCTCATTTTAAAACATGGTGATGGTTAGTAAACCATCTATATTTTTTTTTGTATTTGGGGGTTAACCAGTCAAACGGTGATTTGAAGCTGAATACAGTTGTATGTTATTCCATATCAGTAATAGGTAATGTTTTAATGATCAATTTTTTCTGCACACTGAAATCCTTGCACATTTCAAAACATCTTGTCATAGCCGTAGTTCGGCGTCTACTGACTCAATTTATTATTCTCACCAGCTTATCTCTTACATTGTAACTCGCTAATCTGTCATTAATTGTAAGTGTATAAGCTTGTGTATTTGCTGGAATTGGTGTATTTGCAATAATTTCAATTCATAAATCAATCACGCCATCGGTAATTCTGTCGCCCTGTTTGCTTACATGAAATGCAAATAACGTTCGTCTGTTTTGAAATGATTTGGGCTCTAGAATCGGTGAACTGATTTTGTTATAATACATTTCCTGAATCTTTGAGTAAATTAATGAGCTAAGGGATTCCCCATTAGCAAGGTTCAAATTTAAATCAACATAGGGGTAAGCTTGACTGTTTAGATACAGTTTAATATTTCTCATATCAAAATTATCGAATACTGATCTATCAGCTTTTAAATTGTTTTGTTGATTTGTTTGAAAACTAATGACGACATGTCTCAGTTTTTCCAACAAATAACTTGATTTCACATTCCAAATGACTTTTTGTGATATTGGCAGTGTTGGAAAACCTCTACAGCCCATGATCTGAATGCAATGTCTAGATTCTTTTCCTTTTTTGATAAATTTTAAAAACTTTACACATTCATGAGTGTTAATTTCAATATGTGGCATTAACCATCCACACTGCTTAATTCAAATGTCACACCTTCCTCATTATTAGCTGTATCATATACATCATTAAAATACGTATAACCAAGTAGAGTAACTAATACTTGTTTAGCATTTAATATTACATGTTTGTAGTCTTCAGCAAAGCCTAAAATTATACTTAACTTTATAACAACTTTGTATTTTCCACCTGGGTTTATTTGTAGTGAGTATTCACAAGAATTGTTCCGCCCAGCCATAAGCCCTGTATAAATATTGTTTACAGTTCCTGAGAGAGAGAGGGGGGGGGGGGGTTCTTTATCGTGGAAGTAATTCCAACATCTCGTTTTTTATCGATTTCCACTCCATTTAGTAGATATACAATTCTATCGATTAAATGAAGTATTCTATTTCTTACTATTTTTGTAATTGTGGATAACTTGCATTAGCTGTCTTTTTAATTGTTCCTCTAAACATTAAACTTGATTTCGATGATAATGTGTAAATATCATGATTTTATATTGAAATCCTTATTTCCGAAGGAAATGTGTACGGACCTGATCGGAATGGTTCGTACACATGTATTTCCATATTGGTGATTCCATTTTCATAAGTGATCAGTTCTTCAAAATTAAGTCTGTCTTACTTTTCTATTAACAGTATATCCAATTTCTTTTAAATACAATTCGTTGCCTCCCATTAACTTCACGGGTATCATATTTGAAGTGAGTGTTTTATGTTGGCAATTACGTCGAAATACATTCCTTAGTGGCATACTTCTTAAATGAACTGCCTACTTTACACCCGAATTTACTATTGTATACAATACCCATTATGATTGTAATTCGCGATGGAATGCAGGTGTTTATATACCTTTTTAAAATGTAAACTAATTATAATTTCTTTGTTTCTAAAATTATTCATTTTACCATCTTGATCGACAATTGTAACAAATATCTCATCAACACAATTCACTATTATTGGAAGATATATATGTATTATGTTTTTCCATTATATTATATCCTGGAGCTACAGCACACGTGAATTCATGTGATGTATTTGTTGGATTTCCATTCAAAAATGAACCACCTACAATATTAATATTTATGAGACATGCATTTATCGACAATATATTAACCTGTTTTGATGATTTGTGTAATTTATAAGCTGGATATACTCTCCATTCATAATCCAACATATTTCCAATTGTATTGTCTTCCAAGAAATAGATATCGACATCACTATACAATGCACTAGTTAACATATTTGTATTTCTACATAATCAGAAATGTACATCTTCAGGTAATGCCATTTTAATGAATTTTTCAAGGTCATCCAACTCATAAGATCCTCCGATATCATAATCTTGTATGGTTTTTCACCAATATTAGCCCTAAATAATAGGTTACGCATATCAATGTTTGGTATGCTGTTGTGAGTAACGAATTCTATTATACTTATTTGTCATTCTCCATCTAACTCCAGTGCAGGGAAAATACAGCATGCATTTGTGACGAATTGCCACTTAATATCAACTTAATTGACATATTACTAATACATTTTATAATAACAATTATATAGCTTATTTATAGCATAAAAATGTAAACACAAATGTCCGCAATTGATTGTATTTGGTATTGATCCATTTTGTAATTATATCTTAATTGCATATTTTTTAAATAATTGCACATTTCAATTGGAGAACGTAATCCCCCAAAACTGTTGTAATACAATGATTGATTTGCATTTAAATTAATGCTACCTAATGTGTTCCTTCATTTTGTTTCGAATCTTAATTAATTGTCATACATTCACAAAGATTTGGTTTCTTTGGTGTATAGTCTCTGATGTACACACCTTGGAAATAGGGAATATCCAGTTTCTTTACAAATACATTTTTATCTTTGTTTGTTAAAGCACACTCTGGAAGAATATTTAAGACATTCTGCTTTTTTTCATGTTTGGAGTTTTTTCATTCTTTTCCAACTTTATAGGGTTTCATATACATTCCTTTACACTTTTTATTTACCTGCTCTATCAATTGCCGAAACACCTTCGAGGATTGGTCCAAGAGCTGTTAATGATGGAAATAGGAATATAATGATTCCTCCTTTCATTGTTTTTTTTTTAGTTTTGTGCTTTAAGCCCAGGCTGCTCTTCATCTACGTGCACATAACTTTATCAACAATTCAAGCTCCAATTTTCACCTGTGTTTGCTGCCATATCGACTACAATTGAATCTGCTATATGTGTTTCTTTCAAATCATTTGTTGTATCATAAACTATATAGTGTTATTTACACATGTTATCCAAAGAGTTTATTCCTTGATCATTCCATGCCAAAAATTTTGCAATTTAGTACCTCGTCGCAATAATTGTATTTGATTAAATGTAATTTAATAATCAATGTATTCAATACACCACATCCTTTACTGATACATCTAGTACAAGCCATTATTTACAATGGAACACAAAGCTGTATGTAGGCCTACATTTATAGTTTTATGTCAGTATATTATATTAGTTTTACATTACTAGGTTGTGATATGTTAAAATACATATTAAAATGTTATGTTAGTACATTATATTATGTTAGTATGTTATATTATGTTACAATACATTACAATATATTATGTTAGTACCTTATATTATGTTGCAATATGTTACCTTAGTATATTATATTACAATACATTGGTACATTATTTTACATTGCAATATGTTATGTTATTACGTTATATTACATTATAATACATTACAATATGTTATGATATGTTATGCTAGTACATTACAATATGTTACATTGGTACATTACGATATGTTACCTTAGTATGTTTGTATGTTAATTTCTATTTGTATAGAAATGAAGGTTATAAAACAAAATGTACATCTGCTGGTATTTGTAAATACGAAAGAAAACATTATTGAAAAGAAACATGGCAATCTTTTACCATCAAATATACGTTGTATAATAAGTGGCCCTTCTTTATGTGGAAAAACTTGTGTTATTATGTCGCTGTTCAGCATCCGAATCAACTTAAATTTGAAAATGTATACGTGTTTTCTAAAACAATACAAGAGAAATTTAACGATTAGCGAACATTTTGTCATTAATTGAATGAATGCGATATTTCCCTTTTACAAATAAAGAAGATATAGTACTTCCGAATGAAGCATTACCCGATTCAATATTTATTTTGATGATCTTTGGTGTGAGCCGCAGGGTGAAATACAGCTGTACTTTAGTTTTGGCCGACGTTCAAATGTTGATTATTTTTATGTATCGCAAAGTCACACACATATCCCGAAACATAATTTGCACGATAATGCATATATGGTAATTGTTTTTAAAATGGATAATATGAATCTCCGGCATATTTACAATGATTGTTTTGAGCTATAAGACATTTACAAAGTTTAAAGATATATGTTTTTACAGTTGGAAAGAAAAATACAGTTTTTTGGTGATTATAAAAACACTTCCCCTATATAAAGGCAGATATAGGTCCGGTTTTGACAGTTTTTTACTTTCAGGCAAAGAACAATGATTATTTCAAAGTTTGGACACAGCGGTATAAAACACGATCATTACAATAGCTGTTTAACCAAAAATTGTGTTGAGAATTGTGATTTGAACAGGCATATACTACGTAATACGGGTATGGCAGTGAAAGATAGTGATGCAGTAAATAAATGTTACGTGGAAGACTTAAACACTATTATGCTAAATGTATTTAAATCGCAATCGAATAATATTCAAGTGAAATAAATAAAGTTGGTTGATATGAATAATAATGTTTATAAAAACACGAGTGTAATTGCGAACATTTTAAGCAACAGTAGCACTGATTTGCAGAGAAATGAATTTAGAATATAAGAACTTTTAAATTGATTTAGAAAGGTTTTTTATGATATGACAAACATAGTTTCTACAACACTACTTACAGAAATGCAGGAAAATTTAAGAGTTTATTTAATGAAGTGGTAAACACTACTATTACAAAACAACTCGAAACATGAATGAAACAAATAACACAATATATAAGAGATGCATTTATTTATAAAGATTTGGCTTAGTTATGTAAACATATTTGAGAAAACAAAATAATGATTTTGAAACATGAATCAATTATTTTATCAATGATTTGAAAACTAAAACTGTATGTAAATTAGATGTAGTTTTCAGTAAAGAAGATAAGATTCAAAATGTGCAAACTAATTGACCTACTACATCAGTTATAAAAGCAACAAATTTATTCATATATAAATAGATTTAATTGAGCGTAATATAATCAAAACATGTATGCCTCTGCATGGGAATTACATAACGTTATATCTGTTGTCTAGGATAAATATTTGCAAATCAAACGAGCCTGTATGGAATGGGATGTTTTAAATGAAGAAATATTTAAACCTGTTACAAGTAGAAAGGATATATTTGCATTCTGTGTGGAATAAATCTAAATATACAACTTTGGAAATTAAATCGGATCAAGAACCTTTAACAAAGAAAAAGCAACTCCTTAATCAATTAACACAATGTTATTTATATTTACAACATTCTTCACCTCTGCGCGATACGACATTTGGTGTTTATCGACATTGAAATGTCTGGTTCCTGGGAGATTCGGTAATTTATTTTTTGCCTGACAATAAAATTAAAATAGGTGATTACCTAACTGATGTCAGGACAAAAGGATTTTCTGAAACCGATTTGCAGAAATATAAAGAACATATTCGTCGAACGAACGCTCATATTCGTTCAGAAGAAGAAAACCACTGGAGAATACATTTAATAGGAGATATCGCCGGAAGTGGAATATATAAATATGAAATTGAGAACTGCTTTTCACCTGTGTATTGGAACAATGCCAATGAATTGGTTGATAGATTAAAACTTCTCATCGCTTCGAGAGAGTCTGGGAATAATTCACATACAAACCAAATTGTTTCTATTATTGAAGAGTTAATGGAAGGTGTTTATATTACCAATGAAGATTGCTCAATAGCTTCATGTTCCTACAAAGATAAGATATCCTAGAGGAAAAGTTATAACTCATGGTTTAAATGATCTTTTTCAATCTAATTTATGTGAAATGACATTGCTTTCAAAATACAGTGTGGCATACAGGTATATTTTAACTGTAATAGACGTTTATTCGAAATATGGTTGGGATATACATTTGAAAAACAATACTGGGAAACAGGTTTTTGAAAGAGAGCAAGCCAAATTCCCTCCAAACCGACAGTGGAACTGAATTTTTTATTGCACCATTCTGGAAACTAATAACCGAATATGGTATAAATACCTATGCAATGTATTCGGAACTTGTAGCATATGTTGTGGAATGTAACAACAAATCGATTAAACATTTAATATATAAACATTTTAAGTCGAGAGGGACTTACAAATGCGTTGATGTTTTGCCTGAAATAGTTAAATTTTATAATTCTAGATTTCATATAACTATCAAAAGGGCTCCCAAAGAAATTACGGATAGTAATTTAATGAAAAGAATTTATAATAATGTTAAAGTCATCGATGAAAGAAAACCAAAATTCAAAGTTGGGGGATTCATATGTATCTCGAATGTATTACCTAGAAACATATGATGCAGAACCAATAAAAGGTCACTTTGGCCTTGAAGCAAGCTTCGTTCATAGTCGAGGCAGCACTCTCGAGGTGAAGGGCCGTAGAACCGAAGCATTGATACCAATACTAGAAAAAAGTGTTCTGGATACTCTAGCATGGGAGGGGCACCTTTTCGTGAAACTGATACTGCAGGCGCGCCAACTCACGAAAAAAATTCGAAAAAGCATTCTTGGGGCTGATGCTGGGGTGCATAAAACAGGTTTTTGCGAAGACCAGGCACGATTGATAGCAGTGCTCTTCAGAAAAGACAGCTTCTGGAGATTATGGGTGGGATGGGGTGCTTGGAGAGGGGGTACATTCCTCTGGTGAAGGGATGGTTCTGAGGGGTGGAGATGGGAGAGGGTGGCTACAAGCAGGCAGTTCCTGATCTGCACACAACAAGGCATTTGTCACCATCTTGACTCAGTTGCGAAAAATGACAATTGTGGGGTGATGGGTAAATGACCCCCATGAACTTGCAGACACGGCTTGGTAGGGGTGGCAAGTGTATGGAGTGTTGGCATCCTGTACTCTGGTCGGTTCTGTGGGGTGGAGGGTAGGGGTTGGGCGGGTGGTGGCAGGGTCTTCTCGATCTGTTGGTGCCAAACTAGTCGTTTGGCACCATCGTGCCTTAGTGCTGAGAAAATTGACAGTCACAGACAGTCCAGGGTAGCAGTTTGGCAAGGTGTGGGAGGTGGTGCAGGGTAGGGGACGAGGGGGTGTTGGGTGGCCGACGAGCTTACGATCGGGGGTTACCTCAATGATGGACTGGCGACCATCTCTAGTGATAGCCGCATTACGCGATATTATTTGCTCCGGGGTTCACACCTGGTTCACAGTATTCTTAAACTATAATGTGAAATACTTTTTTTTATTTATTGTGTGTTAACTTATTTTTCTTTTTGTATCGATGTACTGAGATTAAACTCTACGCAAGTTGGTTATTTGAAATAAATCATTTGGGGTAAGATATTCTGTCGTTATATAGTTTACTTATTATAATAGATGTACATTATTGTGCCATGTTTAAATTGTATTCAGAATTTTTTAGCTGTAAGATATTATTCACCAGTTGTTATTTATTCATACTGACTTGCTGGATTTCGTTTAATGAGTTTGCAATTGTTGACACAAGATGTTAAAATTCTCTCTCAAGTAATTATATTTCTAAATTCGTGACACATTACATTTAAGACTCACGTAATTCCATTTATTATTGATGTAGTCGTTTGAAATTGGCGAATCGATACATGTAATTTATTCATACATAGAACACTCTGAATTTCTCTAATATTTAATTACATTCGGAATTTCTCTCGTCTGTTAAATATATTCTTAAAAATCGTCTACCACCAACATCCCTTCAAACATCTCAAAATTAGAAAAATTAGAAAAAAATGAGGTTTAGCCCACTCTTGCACTAAACTCCACACCTATATACGACATCGCAACCCACCACTCTGGTTAGGCGCCTCCAGGACACCACACCGTCAACATCGATTAAAAATTAACCCTTTTTTGATTAACCCTTTTTTGATTAACCCTCTTCGATTAACCCTTTCAATTTCGATCATATTAAAATTAAAATTATTTTTTTTTTAAATTTGATTAAGAATTATTGATCGGATTAAGGGCTAGCCCTTTCAATCGATTTAATTAACCCTTTAATATCAAATTGATAATCCTATTAATCAAAAGTGAAGTAGGACCGTCCCGCCCCTACTACTGTTATGCAGTTTTTTTTTATTAAGTTGGAAACATTGGGATTGTTAGTACAGTTAATAGCCCTACTTCACCAAATTGCATGTAGTTTAAACCTCCAAACCGAGGGCAGTAATAATTACGGGAAAACGAAATTAAATATTAAATGTTCATGTTTCATCGTAAAATGTTAATATTAATAACGAAACCATAGTTTTTAGAGTATATGTTATGTGTTTCATTAATTCAAGTGGTGTTTATATTTTTAACTGTTTGTGAAAAAATTTACTTACAAACATATTACATACGTTTACTAACAGAGCAATCGAAAATTATATCACTGAGATATCAGTATAGCACAGTTGATTAACACGCCAGTGGGAAGTGTTACGTACTCAATAAGTGGAGGAAAACTTGCGTGTTTTCTCAGAATTTTCAGATAAAGTGTTTGAAAATAACTCTTTGGTCAGTTAGACGTTCTTCACTGATTGAAAAAAATATATATATATTCTCACAGATTCAGTTTTAGGGTGTATTTTCCACATACTAAAGATGAAGTAGACCGATTTCGCTGGCTGTGCACAACCAATGTCCGTGTCCCGACGTTGAACTGGTTTTCTGCCAACACGTCTAGCGAATTCGGCATACTTTGGATTTTAGGTTAGAAAACTGATTTTTAAACAAATCATTTGAGAAGTATGTATACTTCGTCTAATCTATTTGTAATATTGTTTGATTAAATTGAAAATGTTAAAAAATTACACATATACGCGCGCGCTTGTCATTTAAAAATTAACAAACACGTTCATCACTGTTGACCATGTGACTTTGACAGTTGTGTTCCTTTAGGTTATGTCAGTGTTGGGTACATGCACAGATGAAGAATAAGCAGTCTCCCTCATATTAAGTCTATGGTATTTTCCCGTTTAAGATTACACTTTCTCACTGATTTGGGTTTAAGATGATACTTATTTCATTTAGTACACCTGGTTTAACTGATGTTAGTCTAAAAGACAATCACTGATAAACAGCGAATGAATTGGTTGATGAATTAATGTAAAATGTCTTTAATGAATAAGGACGGGTATTTTTCGCGAAAAGATTTAAAGACCAGTTGTACACCAAAACACTTTTGTTTATATGCACGTTCGTGGTTTGATGATTTTAAATGTCACGTGTCTCAAGCGTCTGTCCGCGAATCATGGACGTTCACTATTGGAGTACTTTATTACGATTGGCCCAGTCCAATAGGTAGTGTCTTCTTACGTAGACACGCCGCCAATAACCAAAGGTAGTTGTTGTTATGGACGTAGGCTATTGAAGTCTAGCATGTCCATTAATATTTCCGCGAAAAACACTCGTCCCTGCTAATCAATAAGTAATAAAGGAAAACAGCACTGTTTCACTAATTCCTTATATTAATTGACTGACGTGACTGTTGAATAAGTCAGATGCTGTTAAGTTATTTAAACAGTGAAATTCTCATTGATACAGATTTAGAGCTTACTACTCTGCAGATCAGCCAATAAGGAACCTTTGGAATCAAGCAGTAGCCAATTTAATACAAGCCCCGTTTCAGAGGCACGCACTGCCAATCAGAGAATGGTACCGTGGTATGGCATCAAAGGAACCCCCCATGCCATTTCACTGTTTTGGACTTACCTATTCTGTGACCAAGAAAGGTGAAGCTGTGGTACACCTTGGGACTTGCATTCACGAAGACCTTGGTTCGAGTCTTTGTCCGGCCAGCATTCTGATCTCGGCTTCCTGTGGTTTCTCTGCAGTTACTCCAGGCGAATACTGCAGTCGTTCCTTTGTACAGGTTATGGCCAAGTCCATCCCCGTTCCTACTTCCCGGAGCAACTTGCTGTGTCTGTAAGGACCAGAGAACTGAAGAAATCGCAGATTCATTTTAGGACAAGCTAGCATTCAAAATACGTGTGTTTGTATAACTTTAGCCATTGGTTCACACGGTGTTCGACGCCGCCTGGAGAAGTATGGCCTAATCGTCACCTTCGACTGTGACAGCAGACAACCAGTGTGCAGCTGATATCGATCGGCACATTGGTACATAAGACGGTAGAGTCTAGCTTGCAGGTCATTGAACTCACGAATTTTTCATGTCTCCAGCAATGACTTCGCTGTCGATGAGAATTAAAACCCTGCTTTCTTTATTTGTAGTGTGGTATTGCGTGTGCCAGTTCCACAGCACTTATGTAGCTGGGTGTAACGCACGCTGCTCGGATAGACAGCTGCTGCAGGCGCTTCTCGAGACATTTCGAGGTTTCCGTATCTGCCTCGCCCGTTGCTGTTAGCGCGACATACGCTGGCCCATGTATCTCCGTCAAAGTCCTTCTCGCACGACACCCTCTGTAGGCGTACACAACCCGTACACCTCACAACCTCACGAAATTTATGACGCCCTTTCTACATAGCAGTTAATCACTACAACTCAACTGAATAAACAAGTATACATAAGAAGCAACACTGTTTCTTCAACCCGGATTTCAAACGCGTTCTCCAACAAGAAAAAATTATTTTTAACCTGCCAGCAATATAGAGGGACGTCATTTGCCCATAATTGCCTATAGATGAATTAGCTACGAATTAGTCTGTAGGTTAGACTACACTGTCGGTTAAATTCAAACGCCCCTGTAATTTTCCTAATGGTGAACGTGGATTTCGCGAATACATTTGGCAGCAGCCTATATTCTGCAATAATTTAGATATTCGTGCCATTACAGTTTATTCATTAGCCGTACCGGGTTTTTTTACTCGACTTGGTTGCACGTAACAGTCACATTGTTTCTTTCTGTTTGTTAGTAGCTGAAGTGTTGAAGAGAAAGCGTCAAAACCACTGAGGTCCAATCATTAACTAAATACTAGACTATACGTGCTTTAAGTCTACCTTCCCCCCAAAAGAATGTGCAAAATCCGCATACCTCTATTAATGAAATTACAATGGCAAGATGTGAAGTCTAGTCCACTCCACGTGCTTTTTGTTGCGGTTTTATTAACAGCTCCGAATGTTCCATGGCGTGTCCCAAACAAATGGTGGATCAATTGAGGAATGAACACAAACGTACAAGTGTTTGAAGTCTAGTCCCCTAATTAATGTATCAACATATACGTTCTCTTTTGTTGGACAGAAACATTTTCTAAGATCATTGCGAAAATGGCTTCAATCTGAATACACCTTCAAGTTGTTTTACTTCACTTATTTACTATGTTACCATAAAATTCAATGTTTTGTATACCAATCATACCTTCGATAATATTTTGTATACTCGCCATTTTTAGTTTTGATTGAAAAAACTAGTTAGTATACTCCAAACTGATTGTTTGAAATGTAATTAACTGCAGTCACTCTCCAAAGGTGGCTCTGCAGTCACCTAGTGTGAGGCGAGTTACAAGTGATTCACATAATTCACAGGCGCCAAAGAGTTAAGGGTGGTCAGCTAAATGTGCTACCATTTCGTGAAATTGTGGCTTGAAATTACAGTAAGATTTCTTTATTGATGGTGATTTCAAGTAAGAAACACAGATAGTAGTATTTTTCTTCCTATAAACTTTATAAAACAATTTTCACATTAATATAAATGGAGGCATAATTATTGTCGGGAACATATTCTTGGGCCACTATATGTTACGAAAACTTTAAGCCCCATGCACATTTTGTGCTTGGATTATATATGTTTGAAATTGCAAAACTGCCCACACACGAATCACGAGTCCAGTATTACATTAACCGAATAGTTTCAGCGCAGTCAAATTGTAAATAAGATTCATACACAAACTGCTGCTAGTAACTGATAAAGCTAATACAAAGTCAAATGTACTGTATATAGTGTTAAGAAACCGAACAAGCAATGAACTTCATTATTCCCTATTGGTAAGTAAAACACGTTAGTCATATTATCGGCTCATGCTGCTGTATATCACAGTACAAACAGCAGTCTCTCTTCTGTATTGCTAGTTATTCTGTGGCTGGGCTGGCTTCAGGGGGCCGCCCACCTGCAACTGTTTGTGTTTGTGGAAGAGTGACAGCGATAATGGAGATTCTGTCACGTCATTGCCATTAAGCGCAAGGCTCTGAACTGGCGTGCAGTGTTCTCCTTGTACCTGTGGGACTTTCAGTTGTCACGCTCTCGTTTTGTTTGTGGGAAGTCAGTGGTAAGTTTCAGTGTTGCCACCTCGATTATTTCTGGATGTATCTGGAGCATATATTTTGAGCTACATTACTTTAGCCGTTTTCAGTTATATTGAAGTCCTCTAAAATGGTGTCTGTAATGTGCTTGACGTCTTGAAATGACCCGACAGCCCTCGCCTGAAGAGTGTGTGTGTTCTCTTCGTAGACCAGTAAATTGGACGCACGTTTAAAAGTTTCGTAGAAAAACGTGTATTTCAAACACTTTGCAACTCATATCGAGCACAGGGTAGGCGGGAACCTTAAGGCGTGGAGGCCCATAACACAACTCATAAATATTCTTATTACTTTATCTTCTCGTTGAGCCTACGCAGGACGGCTGTAATATTTCACGACTTGCCACCTTTGAATGGTCCCTGCCTCAGTGATGGATGACCAGCACGCTAGGTAGGCGGCCAAAAAATTATAAAATTTTTTGGACATCTGCATACTGTGAAATTTCGTCAAATATATTTCAAACTTTAACTTCTTACGGACCGAGGGGTGGTCCACCGCCTTGTAATTCTTGAACATGGCTGTCAGAAAACTGTCACTTGTTTATATGTCGGAACAATTTTTCTTTTTAAGTGCATAAGACAGTGATGTTCATTTTTTTTACGTTCCACCTTTGTATAGATCTTAAGATAAGTTGTAGATTATGAGAGGAAATGCTGATAAATTATGTTAGGGAAAGAGAATATATTTATGGCATTTATGAAAACATTTATCTCTGTCCGAAAAAGTTTGTGTTGTTGGGTGGTAACACTGAACATTTTCTGGCCAGACAGATCGACGGATGACGGACCGTTGTGAGTCGCTTTTAATTCACGGACGAAAAAAACCGACGGATGGCTGAGTGACGGACGGGCGACTGACGGAAGCGACGGATGGTTGAGAGCCAAGCTTGACTTGTAGGCTCAACTGCACAGTCGCCTACATACCAGAGCCACTATCGTAATTTAATTGGCCAGAATTCTTAAATGGGAACATTTACATTTCTTGTGTCTATTCACTAACATTCAGAAGGAAAGATTATTAGCGAGCAGACGCCGGAGCTGTTGTCAACATCACCATGATTTTGGTATTCCCTCTCCATTCCTCTTTACGAATTCTCATTACTGTAAGTATAAAAAACAGTGCATTTGTCAATACAGTATTATGGCCTTCCTAATTTATTTTTTGACCTTACTCGCCAAGCAAAATAACCGCGTGTGTATCAAGCAAATGTGTACTCTAATAGTGAAAATTATTGTATATATTTCACTTCACGAAACAGATGCTCCTCTTTAAAATCTAAAGTATTAGTGTGAGCAAAAAGAACATTTTCCAAGTCTTAAAATACTGCCAATTAACAAATAAAACATGGCCACGAAATTGTGCGAACTAAATGTTTTACAGGGGACAATTTTCAAATGTTTTCAGACAATAAAATGTAACGAATTAAGTAATCATCAATTTCACTACCCACTGTGGTGTATGACGCAATAAAATAAAATAAATTACATAAATGTAGTAAGTGGGACAACAAAATATTATTAATTAAGTAAGCGACATTTTATTATTCAGGAGTAGTAAATGAAGCAATAAAAATAATTACAGTAATCGTCATTTTATTACCCAAATGTAGTAAACCTGAACGCGTAAATTTACTAAAATCCGCAATTTTACCAAGGGGGTTAGAGACAGTAAACTGCAAGCCAGTGTGATTAAATTACTCAGTTAATCACGCCTGTAAAGCGTAAGATCAGTAGCCCGTCTGTTATCCTATTTCGTGCATGAAGGTTACCTTAAAAGGTTAGTAAATATACTTCTGGGGCTATGTTCTGTAACGTTTTTATGTCTTTTTGAACTGTCTTATGCTAAGCAGGGACACTTGCGATGAGAGGGAGTGATCCCCCCCCCCCCAATCGATCGGGCGGTCATAGTGGCGAAAAGGCCTCGAGCTAAGACCACTACGTACAAATACGAAAGTACAAAGGCTAAGAAGAACTTCTGTATGTATGTCTTCATGTATAGGCTGTTCACGGTAAAATTAGCAATTTTGAAAGCCCTGCATAAGATATCCTTGTGTACACGTTGTGTATTCCTCCGCCTTATGTAAAATTAATTTTGCCATGGGCCTCATCACTTTATTCATGCGCCGGTCAAGTGAAATTGTGAAATTAATACAAAAGTAAATATATTAGAAATCTGCTCATTTTGACACTTCGATGCATAAAAAAAAACAGGCAGCGAAGAAATAATTTTGCTATCACAAATGGTTAGCTTACACTTTTTATTCAACGTTAATATATGGAAATATTTTATATCCATCGTTACCAACTTTACTGGGCGAATGCCGCTCAGTGGGCCTGTTAAAATATATGCACGCACGGGCAATGACTTTTTCTAAAGTTAATTCTAAAGTGCTCTTTTTATCGTGAACAGCCTTTAGAGATAACTACCGTGTAACTACATGCACAAGGAGAAATGGTGTTCTGTAACACAGAACGTCGCCCCATGATGGTCTCTGGTGCTTTGTGACTTTCCTTGCATAAAGACAGGCCAACAAGGTGCCTTTATGAACGATGGTGGAAGAAAGTATATTATACATAGTAAGGCTTATGTTAAAGCAAAACCATCTCAGGGGAAAAAAAAAGATATATATTATAATGCCTCGAGGAGGAGAAAGTCTAGATTATATCATATTCCTGCACACATTTATGGTGTCTGGAATTTGTTTGATAAGTATGTGTTATTTTATTACAACATGACAACTTTTATCACAGAGACAAGTAAGTAAATTATTTTAGAATTTTTAATCGGAAATTTATTAAGAAACGAATTACATTTATAATTGAAAATTGCTATATTAACGAAAAATGTGGCACAAGAAACATTGTAATAATAGCAAAAATATATTTCAGCAAGCAGAATTTTTATTTCAGATCGAAGCCCTCATCACTGTCTACACTATGTGACATACATGCAATATACCACATAAAGACAGTTACGAGTATCTGTCATTTTAGGTGTCAACATAAAGATACCCGTAGTGGGTATCTTTAAGCATGTTAAACTCACATAATAGGCCTCTGGTTTGTGTTGCTCTAGATTCTGTTTACCTTTCATCTTGGCTTGTTTACATGATAAGAGTATTTCAAGAGGTATCAAACGAACCTGAACCAATTAGATAAGAAATGCGAATACACGAGTGTTTAAAGTCTTGCGTGTGATCAAATAAAAGACAGAGAGATATTTTGAGGTATGGCGCAACATCCCATCGATAGGTGGATCGTTAGAGTCGGGGTCATTTGGTATGGCAGGCAGGAAAAATGAAGGGTTTGGCCATGTCACAGAGTACTTAGTAATATAGATGTGACATAGCCGATTGTTCCGCGAACTCCTGCCGCGCATTCCCACAATATGGCGTCACTAGCTCGGAACCCCGTTCGTCAATCAGCGCCTGCCATTTTTCTCCTAACTTGCCCTAATTCTAAGTGTTAGCTGTACGTCCGAGGTAGGGCCGGGGTACTAATTGCGTCTTAGGGCGAACCCCTTACGCCTACAAGGGAAGGAAATTATGCAAGGAGACATGCATCGCGGCAGAGAAGGATTGAGCAACCATGGCCGGTAATTGGGGCCATGACAACCTCTCTGAGTGTACCTATAGCTAAACCATAGCTAGAAGAGACTGGTACCGTAAAAACCCAATTGACAGGAAATAATTCAATATTGTTGCATGCATTAATCAGAAATGCTACAGGAGACAGAGAGTGTGGAAACTCGCTCTTCTTAGTAGAGATGGAAAACTAGAAGAGAGGACAGGGACTTTATTCACCAGTTGCCTTGGTTTTGTGGGAGGGAACACTGTCTTTAACCAGAGTGGTGCGTGCACACCACCATGGTGGGGGAAGTGGCGTTATTGGGCCTATTCCCCCACCATTGCCATAGTAACTCGCAGTCCAGTCAGTAGGGGTACCTCTTGCGACACGCGGCAGCCACTCAGACATGCGTGAGGCTCTTTCCTAGGACTTGACGCAGTCAATCAGAGAATGCGTACGCCTACATCACAGGAGCCGCCACGCAGTTTCGTCTGTGTAATTATTAGAGACCTGCAAAATTCGCGTTATTATTTGGGAGCACGTTTAACTTAAAATATGTGTACCTCTGATTACGTTTATCATTGGACCAGACTTTATTTGATACGCCCTGCGTAGCTCTGTGCCAATAAATAAACACTACACAATTATGTGCCCCAATCACATGTAGTTCCGTTAGAAAGGGCGTGACTTCACATCTATGCAGAACCCAATGAAGAAACGATGCCTGCTTTAATACATACAGTACTGTAAAGTTTAGCTTGATGCAAAATAATAACGCGAATTTTGCAGGGCCGTAGTAATTATTCACTCTGTGGCCTTGACCTGTCGAAGGAAACCACTTCGGTATTCGCCTGGGAATTGTAAGTTTCAAATGTGAAAATAATCTTCGCGCAGGTTTGAGGGAGGGAACGTAGGGGAGGCAGTGCATAGAGGATGGCTGTTCCGAGCAGTTGTCGCTGGAGGAAGGCAAATCACGTGACACTGCTGGCGTTATACTCACCAAACTGATAACATCACTCTCTGGTACCGCGCTGTTTAAAGTCGCCCAAGCGACTTACCTTACAGCCTTCTTTATCAGGTTAACTCGCGAAATTCTGCCATCTCCGCGAACAGACGAGTTCGCCACCAGTGACCGGGGGGGGGGGGGCAGAAGATGGAAGGCGAGTAGCGAGGATTGTCTGAGGTAGGCGGGCAGTAGGGGGGGGGGGGGTGGGGGGTGTCTGTAAACGTCATAATTTTGTCTGCGAGAGGAGCAGATGTCGCGCAGGGCATTGGTGGGCAGAAGGTGTTGTGGACGAGACTAGCTACATGCGATCAAGTCTTCAAGTCCCTCCTCTTGATGTGCCCGCGTGGGACGCCACCTGTTGATCATGTAGTCTAGCATGAGATACCTTACATCTCCTCGACACCACTTGATTTTTTTTTTCTCGACGGCCAGAGAGTGACAATACGGTGAAAAATTTCTTGCCATTTTCGCTGTTTATATTCAACCAATATGGCATCATTCTTCCTGGAAGGAAATTATTTCGTTTCACTTTGTGAATAGCCCTCTCACATAAATACACTAATCGTCAAAAAAGTTGTTGCACCCACAAGGAAGAAATTTACATGAAGCAAACGTGGTTGGTGAGTTTGACAATTTGAGACAAGCTGGTGATTCTCGGTCACGCAAGTAATATCAACGAGGGTGAGCCTTTCGATGCACCTACAGTTATACTGGATTTACAATGCCTCGACGAAGTCTTCCCGACAGTCAGACACGACTTTAGAGTCCGACAATTTCCGACAGCAAATTTAGTTCAATGTTTACAATACCTCGACAGTTTCCTTCCTATAACTGTTGTTTAGCTTTCGGCAAAATCCTAGAATGGCCAGTAACTTACTGTGGAATGTGAAGAGATTACAGATCATTGCACACTATTTTGTTTTGATAAAGTTAACGAAGTATTTTTGGATTTCGGAGCAGTTAGTTTTCCAGGAATATTTATCTTCGCCAATTGATTAGCTTTCTGTTATAAGACAATCAGGATGTACACGTAATAAACATATGTTCAATGTGAAATTTATTACAGTAGTGAAATCCGTACGACATTTTGTTTTGTAAGGTTATGTTTTTTCTACTGCCAAGAGACTACGACCGGTCCGACCTCCGACGAAAGAAGAAATAGAATATACATTTGTTGGGACTGCGTTTGTCAGGGTGACCTTGCTCCTGATTAGCTGTTGAAAAATTTTCGTCTGTGTCGGTACTGTTTTGTCAGGGTGTTGGGTTATTGTAAATCCAGCTTTATACAGGTTCGTGCTCATGTGCACGCTTGTCATGCTATCTCGTGCTGTTGCGTCGGTGACACCACTTCAAA
Organism: Dryococelus australis; assembly: GCA_029891345.1. NCBI lineage: Eukaryota > Metazoa > Arthropoda > Insecta > Phasmatodea > Phasmatidae > Dryococelus > Dryococelus australis. The sequence continues at coordinate 95,030,900 of CM057002.1, read as the reverse complement.
GTGCGATAGTAGAGCACGCGACCCACTCTGGACCACTAGGCGGGTGAGGTGTGGATGGGGCGAGAGCACACAACCCACTCTGGACCACTAGGCGAGTGAAGTGTGGATGGAGCGAGAGTGCACAACCCACTTCTGAACCACTAGGCGAGTGAGGTGTGGATGGAGTGAGAGCACACTACCCACTTCTGGACCGCTAGGCGAGTAAGGTGTGGATGGGGCGAGAGCACACAACCCACTCTGGATCACTAGGCGAGTTAAAGTGTGGATGGAGCGAGAGCACACAACCCACTTCTGGACCACTAGGCGAGTGAGGTGTGGATGGAGCGAGAGTGCACAACCCACTTCTGAACCACTAGGCGAGTGAGGTGTGGATGGAGTGAGAGCACACTACCCACTTATGGACCGCTAGGCGAGTAATGTGTGGATGGAGCGAGAGCACACAACCCACTCTGGACCACTAGGCGAGTGAGGTGTGGATGGAGCGAGAGTGCACAACCCAGTTCTGGACTATTAGGGAAGTGAGTTGTGGATGGAGCGAGAGCACGTAGGTATGTTCTAGCCCACTATAATTTATGTTGAAATAACCAATTGAAATAAGTACGAATTATTAAAATGTTACATTAATCACACAATTACCAAACACATCAACTGAGATATTAAAATATACTGTAATCATGTGTTTACCAAACACTCACAAACTCATTAAAAGACTTACCATGAGCACGTTGTACACAACAGAATGGAACACAAAATTTATGTTAATAACGTAACATATTATGAAGAACATTTAACAATATTTAAAAAAAAACCCGAATAAATGACACAAAACAAAGACAATCACACCAAAACAAATTAACACATTCAAAATACACAAAATTGTTAATGATTAGATTGAACACACAAAATCCTATTCAAATATTAATGCAGGAAAAAGATGTTTTACAACCAACCAGGAACAAAATAAACCTTTCGCTCACTAAATTACTCACTTATCACCCACGAAGCCAGATGTAATAAATTCACACATCACAAATCAATAAAAACACACGATTTACAATCAAAATTACAACTCACCATTACTCCAGATCCCCTAACAAATATCCCCTCCCACTCTGACACACGCAAAGTCACACTGACACATGTGTAGTTCACCCTAATCGACTCTTAAAACAGGCATCAAGAAACACCTTAAAAAATGAATGACCACCGAAATGTCTGTTTTTAAAAACCTATAACTATAATCATTTCATAAACATGTCTTTTGCTAGCTCATACGACCGACACAACACTCGCCTATTGCAAAAAAAAAAAGCCTACTGCCAAAAGCCCCGACCATACTTTGAATAAACGTCTATTATGGTTCAAATATATTTGTTACCCAATATTGTACTTGGAAAGTAATTTCATTTCACATAAATCAGCTTGAAAAAAGATCATTTAAGCCTTTAGTAATAACTGGTCTTCTGGGATATCTCATCCTTGTTGGAGCGTGAATTTCTTCTGCAATCGTACTGATCTTCATTGGTAATATAACCGTCTTCAGTAAATTCTTCAGTAATATAAACAATTTCGTTTGTATGTGAATTATTCCCAGACTCTCTTGAAGCGATGAGAAGTTTCAATCTGTCGACCTATTCATTAGGATTGTTCCAATTTACAGGAGAAAACAGATCGCCAACTTCAGCTTTATATATTCCACTTCCAACAATATCGCTTAATAAATGTAGTTTCGGATGATTTTCATCTTCATCTAAATGACTATTTGCATTTGTGTGATGAACAAGATCCTTATATTTCTCCAAACCGATCTCGGAATAACCATTCGGCTCGTTTTTAAATAATAATTCAAACAATACTTCATTGACATCAGTTTCATAATTACCTACTTGAATACTATTTTCAGGCAAAAACTTAATTACCGAATCTCCTAGAAACCATATATTTCCATATCGATATACACCAAATACTGTATCGCACATACACAAAGTTTGTTTTATAGCTAAATAATGTTGTGTTAATTGAGTCACATTTTTTGTTTTATACATTCTTCCGATTTAATTTCCACTTGTGTTTAATTAAACGTATATAGCATGGAATATAATGTACCCATTCTACTCATAACAGGTTTAAATATTTCTTCATTCAAAACATCCCGGTCCATTCGAGCACATTTAGATTGTAAATATTTCGCCTTTACAGCAGATATGACTTTATGTAATTCTGAAGAAGAGTCACACATTTTTTTTGTTTACATGAACATTCAACTATTTATATATGAATTAAGTTGTTTGATTTTTAGTGGGTGTACTAGGTCGAATAGTTTGTGCTTTTTCAATTTTATCAGCTTCACTCAAAAGTATGTCTAATTTACTCACAGTTTTAACCCTCAAATTGTTACCAAAATAGTTTATTCGAGATTTCAAATCATCAATTTGCTTTTTCAATTCCATTTGTGTAGCCAAAGCAGATGTTTTATTGATCATTGCATCAGTTTGTTCATTTGTGTCTCAAATTGTTTTGTAATCATAGCGCTTACCATTTCATTAATTACATTTTTTAAACTATCCAAACGTTCGTTTGTTCTAGTTTATATATTTTACAATGCAATCATCACATTTGCCAATATTTCCTAAATATAACTAATATCAGCAGATGCTTTTGTAGTGGTTTCAATTATGTTTATTAATTTCTCTTGCATATTGGTCGATTGCGATTTAAATATCTGTAGTGAAATGGTGTTTAAGTCTTTCACGTAACATTTATTTACCATAATGGTTTCTTTCACAGCTATACCCACATTGCGTAATATATGTCCATTCAAAACACATTTCCCATCCCAATTTCTCTTTAAACAGATATTGTAATGATAGCATTTTAAACCACCTTGTCCAAATGTTGAAATACTCATTTTCTTCATTGGGAAGTAAAAAATTGTCAAATCCAGACCTATATCAGCCTTTATATAGGAGAAGCATTTGTATAATTACCAGAAAACTGTACTTGTTTTTCCAACAGTAAAAACACATATCTTTAAACTTTGTAGATGTCATATTGTCTAAAACATGATAATTGTAAATATGTTGTAGATTCACCTTGCCCATTTTAAACACAATTAACATATTTTCATTACCATGCAAATTATGTTTTGGAATACATGCATAACTTTGTGATAAATAAAAACCATCGACATTTGAATGTCTACCAAAACTAAAATATTGCTGTATTTCACCCTGTGGTTCTCACCAAACATCGCCAAATATTAACACGGATTTGGGTAATGCTTCATTCGGAGGCATGGTATTTTCTTTATTTGTGAAAAAGGGAAATATCGCATTCCCTCATTTAATGACAAAATAGGCGCTAATCATTGATATTTCTCTTGTATTGTTTTCGAAATCACATATATGTTTTCTAATTATAGTCCATTTGGATGTTCCAACATTGACATAATAACACACGTTTTTCCACATGAAGAAGGACCACTTATTATACAACATATGTTTAGAGGTGGAAGAATACCATGTTTCTGTTCAATTACATTTTTCATATTTACAATTACCAGCAGATAACTATTTTGTTTTATAACCTTCATTTCTACAGTGTTAGCTAATATATTAACATAAAACTATAAATGTATGTCTATATTCAGGTCTGCTTTCAGTTGAAAACAATGGCCCATACTAAACAAAACAAAAAAGGACGTGGAGTATTGGATACATTTATTAACTAATTACCATTTGAATTGCATTTACCAAAATACAATTATTGCAGACCCAGAACTAAGCTTGCAAAATGTTTGGCAAGGAATGGTCAAGGATTAAATGCTTTGGATAACGCTTGTAAAGAACATGATATAGTATATGATCGAACAAACAATTTGAAAGAATGGCATATAGTGGATATGATTCTAGCCGATAAATCAGCAAATATAAGGAAGAATCCATTTACATCTACAGGCGAAAAGCTAGGTGCTTGGGTTGTTGACAAAGTTATGCAGGCCAAGGTGAAAAAGGCATGGGCATAAAATGCAAAACAAAATGAAATATCAAGAAAGGTGGAGTATTGCCATTTATATTTCCAATATTATCAGCTGTTGGATCTTTAATGGGAAGAGTTTGTCTTGTTAAATCAAGTAAATCAAGAGGTAAAGGAATGTATCTTAAACCATATAAAGTTGTCCAAGGACAAAAAAACTCCAAATAGGGAAAGAAACACTGAAAGTCCTAAATAGTCTTCCAAAACATGCAAAGACATTAATGTATTTGTAAAGAAACTGGATATTCCCTATTTCCGATGTGTGTATATGAGAGACGAATTACCAAAGAATGTATGATCCTTAATTTAGAATCGAAACAAAATGAAGGAACATATTGGGTTGCATTAATTAAAAATGTAAATCAATCATTGTATTATGACAGCTTTGGCAATTTACATCCTCCAATTGAAATACACATTTATTTGAAAGAAAAAAAACATGCAATTAAGGTACACTTACAAAATGGAACCATTACCAAATACAATCAATTGTGGGCATTTATGTTTACTTTTTTGACTATAAATATGTTGTATAAGTCAATGTATTAATAAAACCCTTTAGTAATATGTAAATTACGTTGATATTAAGTGGAAATTCTTCACAATTGCAGTCTGTATATTGCCCAGCTTTTTAGGTAGATGGAGAATGGCAAATAAGTCTAATCGAATTTGTTACTTACAATAGTATCCCAAACATCGATATAGGCCATCAATCATTTAAGTTCAACAATGGTGAACAAACCTATAAGATTGTGATACCTGTAGGATCTTATAAGTTGGATAACTTAAAAACGTTCAATAAAGGAACATTACCTAAAAATGTACAATTCTGATCACGTGGAAATCCAAATATGTTAACTAGTGTGATTTATAGAAAGGTCGATATCGATTTCACAGAAGACAATTAACTTGCAAATATGGTAGGTTATGGCAGAGTAGTATATCCAGGTTATCAGTTACACTAATCGTCAAAACAGGTTATTATATTATCGGTTAATATATGTTGTATAGATTTTAATTATGTAGGTGGATCATATTTGAATGGAAAACAGACAAATACAATACATGAATTAATGTGTGCAGTGGCTCCTGATTACAAAATAATTGAAAAACCAAATACATTGATATATCTACCAGTAATTGTTAATTGTGTTGATGAATTAGTGATTACAACTATCGATCGAGACCGTTAAACTGCTTAGTTTTAGAAACAAAGAATTTACTGTCCATTTACTTTTAAAACAAGCTATAAAGACAAATGCAGTCTGGTTTATTAGAATCAGAATGGGTATTGTGTATAATAGACAATATGCTTGTAAAGTGGGTGCTTCATTTAAAAACTATGATTCTAAAAAATGTATTTCGAAGAAATTAGCTATAAAAAGACATAAATAGAATCATAAAACAATAATTTCATGCAATATACCTGTAATGTCAACATAGGCCAACAAATTGTTATAAAAGTAATTAGGATATACCGTTAATAGAAATGGAAGACATACTTAATGTTGAAGAACCAATAAGTTGTGATAATGCAATGTACAATATGGAAATACATGTTTATGAACCATAACCGAGCATGACCATATATGTTTCCATCGGAAATAAGGGTTACTATACCAAATCACGATATTTACACATTACCATTGAAATAAAGTTTAAAGTTTAGAGGAACAATTAAAAAGACAGCATACACAACTAAGCCAGCAACTACAGGAATAGTGAGAAATGGATTACTTCATTTAATCGATAGAACTGCATATCTGCTCAATGGTGTTGAAATCGACCAATGACGGGATGTTTAAATTACTTCCACTATAAAGCAATATCTCTTGGAAACTGTATACGATTTTTATACAGAGCTTATGGCTGGGTGGAGCAATGCTAATAATTTTACACTACAAATAATCCCAGGCAGAAAATAAAAGTTGTTATGCCATTAAGTATAGTACTTGGATTTGCTGAGGACTATAAACATGTAATATTAAATGCTAAACAAGAATTAGTTATTATATTTGGTAACACACATTTGAATAATATATACAACATAGTTAATAATGAGGAAGGTATAACATTTGAATTAAACAGTGTCGAATGGCTAATGGTAGATATTTAATTTAATACTCATGAACATGTAAAGTGTTAAAAATATATCATAAAAAGGAAGAATATAGATATTGCATTCAGGTCTTGAGCTTTCGAGATATTTCCAGCCCTACCAACATCACAATAAATAGTATGGAATGTAAACTCATGTTTTTCATCTAAGAAACCACTTTTTGTCGTTATTTGTTTTCAAACAAATCGACAAAACAATTTCAAAGCTGATAGACCAGTACTCGATAATTGTAATATGAAAACTATTAAACTATCTAAACAGTTAAGTTTATCCCTATACCAATTTTAATGCGAACTTTGAAAATGGGGAATTCATTATTTGCTACAATATATAATCAAAGTTACAGGAAATGTATTATAACAAAATCATCTCGACGTAAAGCATTTAAAACTAGATGAAAATTATTTGTATTTGATGTAAGCAAACAAGATGGCATTATTACCAATAGCACAATTGATTCATGAACTGCAATTATTGCAAATATACCAATTCTGGCAAATACATAAGCTTATGCATTGATAATTCATGATAGATTGGCAAGCTATAATGTAAGAGATAAGCTGGTGAAGATAATCCCTTGAATCAGTAGATGATGAGGCATGATACTAACAACATATTTTTCAATGTGCAAGGTTTTCAATTCCCAGAAAAATCTATAATTAAAGAATTGGCTATTACTGACATGGAAGAATGCACAGCAGTATTCAGCATCGAACCACAGTTCTGCTGAAAACATCTAAGTTCTAAATACAAGAAAATAAACCAATACCACCATGGTTTAATATGGGATAGTGGGTCTATGGAGTATGAGAATATTGAAGATATCTGCAAACAATACTTAAATAATTGTGAAATATATGTAGGTGGAGTCGACCAAAAATGTATTTTGCAAAGTGTGTGGAATGGGAAAGTAACATGTATTCAAAAAGAATACAATTGTCCTTCGTTCAAACCATTTTGTAAAACATATGGATCTAATTCAATGTTTTTCTCTGCAGAGGAAAATTATTGCTAAAATTGTAATTAATGACTGACTGAGATGAAGCAGATTATGATGATTCTCCCTCTGAGTAACTGGTGGATATTATTCGATTGATATGCCATTATTGATATGAGTGGAAATTATTATATAAATGTATTTGTTTTGTGCAACCCAATACTTTGTAAAGATGGATCATGATGAGATTGCGGTCATGTGCTCGTGCATACAGAAATCAAAGTGTAAATTGAATATTACCAAGTTAATTGCATAGTGGACTAAACATTTTAGAAAATGTAGATTAGAAGTTTAAAAATCATAATGATTTAATATCTTGTCGAGATCTAACAAAATGTTCTATGTCAGAATACAACTCTAACACAGAAGGTATGTATTGGCACTTTTACCAAAATGCGTAATACTATTGCAAGACAATCAAAATAGATGGAAATACTACAAATATTGTCAAAGGGAAGAAATTACATAAATGTGTATTTTTTAAACATCTAATGTTTCCAATATGTACTTTGTAGCAAAATAAAAAGGTTTGAAACTACTTTTCTGTGTGTTTTACTGACTTTACAAATACACTAGTTGTAATATCCCCATATTCTAACAATCTGATATTAGTTATGTATATTTAACCATAAAGGTTTGAAAGCATTTTAATACTTTAACGTACATTTCATACATATAATGTAGTCTAGTTTCATTCTATACTTGGAACAGTATGTATGCAATAATGGCTTTGCCGTGTCACTTTTGCAGTAAAGAATTTACAGCTCTATGCAGCATGCATCGACATGAAAGAACGACCTGCAAGATGAACAGTTTGACTGTGGGTTTTGAATGAAATTTCTGCCAGAAGTAGTTGTCTCGAGCCGATAATTTGAAGAGACATTATAGATTTTATAACACTGCATCACAATAAACACCTCATGCAGCACCTCATGCAGCACCTCACACAGCACCCCACACAGCACTTCACATAGCACCTCATGCAGCACCTCACATAGCACCTCAGTTGAAATGCCCTACCCACTGTATTTCCTTCAAAACATCGCTATCTTAATTCAGGATTGCGAAGTAATTCACTTTCAGGTTTGCCCCACCTCCATTATCAAATACTAGGCACACCTTATGCAGGTAGATTGACTGACACTGGGATATGTAACGACAAAACAGATACTGATGTAGAATTTCAAAGATTTTTTTCAAAGGCTTAGGAAGCCTCTGCTTGATTTAACTACAACATTGCCCCGGCCAATATCTCTTAATGTAAATATATCCTGTAAGTATTTTTAATCCATCACAGCTACTTTAAAACTCAAACTCTCCCCATTCTACATTCCACAGATATTGATAACCTTTATATCTCTCCCATAGTACATTACTTAACAACCAGACTTGAAAAATTTAGTGCTTGTGGAAGCAGGTGGACTTTGCAGCTAATATAAAAAATGGATGTGCGTATCTCCCAATACCGACCATTTACCGCTGGTTGGAAGTATATCTACTTAGTGTCTATAAGAAGATATGTAAACTATCAATATCCCATTACTTGCTTCAACCTCATTAGCTCTCTTCATTCCCTCCAATACATAGATAAGAAATATTTTTCTGCAACACTACACTCTGTATCATAACAAATTCAACTTAGCCACATTCAACAAGTGAATCAAGTTTCCATCTGCTTCAAGAATGTGTGAATCATCTAATTTAACAATCAATGATTCATCTAGAAAAAACCATTTCATGTAATTTGAGAGAATATCAAATTCGTCTCCCTGCAACATATCGCCAACCTCGTCCCAGATGTGAACTTTATGACATAAATTCAAAATGCATTGCTTAAATGAATAAAGAAGATTGTTTATATATGAAAATAAATATTTTTCAAAGAAAAGTGATTTTTTTTGAAAATGTAAATAAATATTATTTTTATTTGAAAAATGGAATATAATAAATTGTATTTCAAACTGCAACTTTGTTTCATTTGACACCGAGCAGAATATATAATTTAAAGAAATGTGTGAATCATTGTTTACATAAAATGTATTACTTTAATCTATGGTCATAACTTTTACAAAATATTTGTGCGAGGAGCATGTATTTAATCTTGGGTGTAACCCTTCTTTACATATTTATCTTGAACAAACATATCAACATAACAAAACAAATTACTTGATATATATTCCCTTATCAAAATACATAATTTTCATTCTCTCAGTCAAATGTCTGACATAATATATTGATTGATCATATCAGAAACCACTACTAATATAAATAATATTCATGCAAATGGATTTCACAGTGAAATAGTTAATATTTAACGTGCTTAAGAATTGTGTAAACAAAGAATCATCCACAGCACAATGGAGTCCTTCTCATAGCACGCTAATCCATGATGAGTTTTTTTCTTTTTAAGAAACATTTTGGGAATGCGCTTGTAGAAAGTCTCCTGGGTAGAGCCAACTAGGTAGATGATGTGGGTGGGGAGACCAATGAGTGACGAGTGGTGCTTGCACAGCAATGGCGAGGGAGGTGCATCGAGATTTGAATGTATGGCTTCGGGAGGGAGGGATGTTCGCAGTGAAGCAAGGTTGTCGGAACTGTTTGAAATGAGTTGTTGGAGAACAGCAGATTCATGTAAGGAGACAATGTGCGAAAGAAGCGATTCGATGATGAACAGTGGGGTGAGGGAAGCACTGTCCAGCTATCCAATGACATTTCAGGCCGAAAGGCGAGCTCGTCAATTTTTTGACTGCATCCCGACACAGTCTGCTCCCCGCTGCGCCAACAAGGTTCCTACTGAGGAGAGTGTCGGAAACCTTGTGCAGGGCTAAAGATGGCAGATATTGAACACAAGTGTCGTCCTTCCTCTTCATGTTGACCAGGCCTGACAAAATGGTATGCCTTTCTTGCTCTGGATGTTACAATACAAGCCACTAAACGAAAATGTGTGTGGAGGGGATGTGTATTTCTGCAGAGAGGGTTCTGTGGGGAGGGGATGAGTCTTGCTTCCTGTGTGTTTACCCGGTAGTTTGAAAATTTGAATATATAGAGTTTTAACCTTTTTCACCACTCCAGTGTTTGAATTCAGTGTTTGTGGAATGTACAACTTTTTTAAAATGTCGCAATTGTACGACAAATATTTCTCAAGAATGTCTACTCAAGCCCTTGAAAGGGAACTTATGGAGTATGACTGGTCGCTTATTGATGATGCTCCACTAACTCCATAGGTGGAGCAAGAGTTGTCGTCAGCGACATCGTTGCCAATGCCTCCAGCGCCTCCGAGGACGGTCTTGGCGCCACCAGCATCATCTCCAGCGATACCTGCACCTTCAGCGCCATCTATAGTGACACCTGAAGCTCCAGAGATGACGATCCCGGCACCTCCAACAATGACGACATCGGTGCTTCCAGCACCTCTGAGGACAGTCTTGGCACCTCCAGCGCTGACGACACTGGCGCTACCAGCACCTCCAGAGATGATGATTCCGGCACCTCCAGCAATGACGACATCGGCGCTAGCAGTATATGGTGCTGGCGGTGGCCAGCACCATAGCCTGCTACATCAGTACTTCCAATGCCTCCAGCACCATCTCCTGCGATCTCAGCGCTTCCAGAGATGACGATCCTGGAATCGCCAGCACCGTCTTCGAGGACGGACTTCGCGCCTCCAGCGCCTTCAACACATCTAGCAACCTTAGATCACAGTTCAAGGTATGATGAAGTTCTTGATTTGCGGCTTCCGAAATTCGAACACGAATATATCGAAAAGAAGAGCAAATGTTGTGAGCTGTTAGACTTGAGCTGTAGAAACCTACATCTTCCTAAACCGTCATTATTTTCTGAGCTTGATGAATATTTGAACTTTTTCAATGGTGCACAATCACCACCTCCACCGGACTTCACAGTATCTCTGCCGATAATCTGTTACAGCCCTGTCACTCTTCCTGCCGTTCCAAACCCTTCTCCTCCTTGTATACCTTTGCCTGTTTTTCGTCCTCCCATCCTTAAAAGGCGGTATTTATCTTTAAATTCAAAGTTAAAAACAACTGAAAGGTTTTTTGCTAGAGAAGATGTGCCTATTTTCTTTTTTCTATAAAGAAGAGTTTCAAATTTGTGAAGTTGTAAATATTTTTGATAGTTAGTGAAAAGTTGTTTAAATATTTGTGAATATTTGTGTTTTTAGTTTTAAGGATGATTTTTTGAACAAATTAAATCTTAATGGTGAAGGAAATTATGTGACTTATTAATTAGTAGTTCGATTTAGTTTCGTCACATTTTTAATATATATTTTTAAGTTTGAGTAATTTGTGGGTGAGTTGTAATGTATGGAAATGAATGAATTATGACAATGAATGAACTCTGTAAAGTAATAGAATGAGGGAGAATCTTTAGAAAATCTTGTGAATAAAGGGAGAGTTTGAAAGGCTAGCTGAAGTTGAAAAACACACAATGGTGAGACAGGGTAAGGTTGTCGGAAGGGGAAAGTGGGTTGGGTCATTTCCAGGTAAACAGACTCTTGCTCCCCAGATCAAGGTTAAGGAATGACGAGCTCCACACCATTAGCTGACAACGATTGTGTCTTATAATAAACCGAAATATTAATTTTAACAAGTTTCCAAGGAAACGCATACATATAAATAACTCGATTAAAAAACTTTTGATTTTTACTTTAACAAACAAAAGAAAAAATTACTATGGATGTGAAGATATAATATTGTACAAATATATGCTAAAATGGATGGTATACACAAAGTCTGTATATTTCAACAAAATGCTGTAACATACCTTTTACACATAATTAAAACTTATTTTTTTAATGGAACTATTTCTAAACAAAACTTTGAGAGAAGTCTCTGAAACAGTTTACGGTGCAACCTAACGTTAATGTTATAACATGAAATTGAAAGGATTTTGGAAATGGGAGAATCTTGAGAAATCCTATGAAAAATATGTTGATTATCCAGTAAGGGGGTAAACTGCAACACCAAAGACTTTGGCTGTTGGCAAGTTTGTTTTAAATACCTATTTACAGAACCTAAAATATTTGCTATATATAACGAAGGCATCTACATATTTTTGTAATACCTTTATGGATTTGTTAATGGTGACTTGCGTACTATTTAGTAAACATATATATGGTTTACAAAATGAAATCCAATTTGATGTATTGGTTCTGTGCAAAACTAATATTTGTTACTATACTTCTCGGAGTAAAATTTTAGAATGTAGGTTTTACAAATACAGGTTTGAATTGTGTAATTTCGTTTGAATCGTACATGATTCCAAATATACTTTTTAGTAAGGAAGACAGGTTTTTTTTATTATATACCCTTTATAATTTTTTGATACTATTTTTTAACAATAATTTTAATGTAACATTATAAGAACGTTTGTTAAGTTCGTAGCTTTTTAGTTAACAAATTGTAGGTTACACTTCATGTTAACGTAGTGTTGATACCCATTTTTCAATTCAAGAAAAATTATATATAATAATTTTGGTCTGAATTGTGTTATTAAAATTGAATGTTTTGGGAAATATTGTAAAATATAAATTCCTTTTATATTTAACTCGAGCTGTGACATTTGAAAATTATTAGGTGTGCAGGCTTGTCTCCACTTGTCTCACCCTACCGTCTCCTCCAGCTGTCTTGAGACATGAAATATTGAATCGACTCCTTTGACACTGCCGACATTGCGGTCGGAGGGGTGACTGTCGCATTCTGCGGTCCTTGGAGAGTTTAGTTACAAGCGAATAGCCAAGCTGGCAGTGTTCGACATGCACGGAGTACCCCAATCTCTACGACTGCGGACATTGAACGAGCAATGATGCCTACCCTGTATTATGATAGGATATGCCAGTACAGTTGGCAGATAGCTGCACGAGCAGGACTACATGCGTGCATTCTGTTACGACGACTACCCTTAACACCACATCAGTGTCACCAGAGACTGTAATGGTGTCGTGGCCGACTTTCGTGAAGCTATAAAGAATGGCTGCAGGTAATCTTCAGTAATGAATCCTGCTTTTGTCTTTCTGGCGATCACCACCACATCCGTGTGTGTAAGTAACTTGGGCAGAGCCAAGATAAATGGTTTCTTGTCATTCTTTTCGTACCCAGACGGCCTGGTGTCGTGTTGTGGGATAAGATTTCGTACTTCACTGTTGGTTTCATCATGAGCACTTTGACAACACAACAGTACCTTCATGAGGCTCTGCAAACAGTGGATTTGCCGTTTGTGCATGCCCATGCCAGTGCTTTATTCCAACAGAACAACGGTCGGTCTCATATTGTTATGAAGTGATCAGGCCTTAGCTGGACGGCCTGCCTGATCACACCTTCAAACATTGAACCAGGGCACGAGTGTGTTTGCAGTAATACCTTGCGATAGGCCGTCGCAGAAATCCCCTTCACCGGCCAGCAAACCGGGCCGAAAACATTAAACGTCACGCCCGATATTGGCCAGCGTAACACTGGGAGCGGAGTCTTTTGTCATCGTGGCAGCGGACCAAGAATCGTGGAGATGGGTATGTCCTGCCATCGTTAACCGCCTCCTAGAATCAGCCTGTGGCAACATGAACAAGGTGATACTTTCCAATTATATTGTAATCGTAGTGACATGCGGTAATAAGACTTAACCCTTTGGGAAGGCACAGATTAACTGTCACTGAAGACAAGGTTGAAGTGAGCTGCCTATGTTCTCCACTACACCAATATCACTTATGTTGGTCTCTGTATTTCTACTTAACTTCTTCCTAGTGGTTCTGGACACACAAGACACGCCTACTTTGCTCTGCTACATATATTATTGACTGTTCATCGGCCAATGGAGTTGCTTGTTGACTATGTGCCAGTCAATGTGTCGTGACTGATGTAACATGTTTAACAATCCATTGTTTTCATTCGAGAAATTATTAAAACGAACAGTTTTATTCTTACGAATTGAAATTGTGACTAGTTGTAATTTTTTACTTAGATTCCTATAAAGTCCAGCGAAACAGTAAAACAGCAAAAATGTGATATTTGTCTTCTAGAGCAAATCAATTTCCAAATAAACATTGCCCGTGTATATATGTGTATACTCTTCAAAGGGTTAACATAATTAATTAGCATCTTGGTATTCCATTTAGGCTCCTGTGATCAATAGTCACATAAATAACAATTGTATAATACTTTTTTTCAATGAACACCATCTTATACTTTTGTGCTCTACCTAATCATGATTCATTATTCAGGTACGCCTATAGCCCCTTTCAGGAATGAATTTACTTGAAAGCTGTATATATCGCTGCCGTCTCAACTGCCGCATCGCCAGACCTATTAGCAGTTAAAAGTGTGTGGAATGCTACAGGCTGCTCTAACGCGAGTACAACCCTACCGCAAAAACCTGCAGGCAGTGCGAGCGAATATTCAAACTTAATGGGATGGATTATCGCAGGATATCATTAGCTGAACTTCGTGGTGTAAGTGCAAGCTGTTTAACTTGGGTATTCGTTGTTTACGGTATAACAAATAGCTCAAAGGCAACCCATCACTCTAACAAAAAATTTGTTTTCATAGATGGTAAAAACTAGGGGCAGTGATATTTCGTGAAAAGATTTCGAGACAAGGTACAGTTCAAAGCATTTTGGGGTCTTCTAGCTTTTTTTATTGGTTGTTTCATGTTCTGGTTCGGGTTAATCGTTTGCCCACGAAGGTAGAGTGTCGTTGTTACGGAATCCTGAGTGACTCAGTCAAATCGGGCATGACACCAGAAGCCAATGTAGGTATGGCTACAGTCGAGGTGTGTATACCTAAATTGGTCAATGTCAACTAACTCGCGGAACATCAATTATGTTCCTCGGGCTCCTAAGCTTGGCCTCTCGACGATTCGCGAAGTCGATAACCGCTGATGGACCCCCAAGCCTTTTCGCTTCCAAATCCATCACTATTCTGTGAATCAGTTATATATCCAGTGCATATTTTCAGTGAACATGGGCATCGCCTTTTAAGAACTATATCAGATTAGAGGTTTGTTTCAGTGAGCGTGCACAGCATCGGTGCAGCGTTATGGGCAACGATTATCGGCAGATAAAATTCATTGTCGTCTCTATATGCAGAAATCTGAGCTAGCTAGTAGCCATTCATCGTGGAGTGTGTAACTATTTGTAGGGACTGGAAAATTTCGCGAATTCATTTTAGGACATGCTAGACCCCAAATTCATGTGTATTTATGTAATGTCTGCAATTGGATCACAGTTTATTAAAACATGCCCAAGTGTACGCTGAAACAAAAACATACTTGCAAGGGAAAATAATCGAATCTGTGCCACCTGGTCTGAGGTCAAACTGGTGACAAACTGGGAAAGCAGCCAATGAACAGGAATCTGAGTCTTGAAAATATGTAGGACAGTGGAGTCAAGCCTACAGTTTGTTTATATCGCGAAATTTTCCTGTCACTAAGAGCTGGTAGAGATCTGAAAAATTCGCGAGTTCAGCGACTTGCAGGCTAGACTCTTCCGTCTTATGTATCAATATGCCGATATCAGCTGCGCATTGGTTGTCTGTGGAAGGCGACGATTGGGCCAGCCTTCCCCAACAGGCGTGAAACACCGTGTGGACCAACGGCTATAGTTATATAAACACACGTGTTTTGAATTCTAGCGTATCCCAAAATGAATCTACGAATTCTTCAGGTCTATAACTATCGGACATTAAGAATTAAAACCCGTCACAAAATTTCTTGCAGCCATATATCCAATTCTGGCACTTTGTATATCATGGTACAGTAGTTTCAAATAAACAGACTGAAAAAGAACGTATTTGGCAGATTGTGAGACTTCAAAACCGTGGTTCTTAATATGTGCGACATTTCGAAAGCTCTATTCGTAAGTCGTCTATCTTCATTGAAAACCGTTTAGTAATAATTTATTAGTTTCACATAGTCTAGTTTAAAAGTACATCCAACACTCAGCTATGTGGTTCATACATCAAGAAATAAGGGCTTTGTTAACACGGTTATTACACGTACTCTGATCAACACCGCTGCAGTTCAATTCTCAGTCACTTAGACAAATAAGAAAATAGTTTTTTTGACACAGATAATAGTTGAAAACACCTCTTTCTTTTGTTTCGAAAAAAAAAACTTTGAAAATGACGTGTACTTCAAAACCCCGTAGTAAGCTCCCGCTTACTTATATTTGTTTATTAAATTCATCAATTTTAGAGTTTGCTATGGTTTGAAAAATTTCACAGGGCAACTGAAATAAAAGTAGGTATACAATTTTACATATTCGGACCTCAGCCTCAGTTACAGATTACTTAAGAACACAGAGGCAAAACATCATTTTATACACGCCAGAAAGTCGACGTCACTATATAGCAGTACGTTGAAACGGCATTCTGCTAATCTCGGCGTTTGGTGGGCGAGTGAAGAGATTTTTGTGGCTCTTAACAGCGAGGTCTTGAGAGCCGATGAGGGTGATAGAAGTGAATATGGAGCATCGCCGAAATGAACGCGAGAAGACCCGCCGACCAACGACATTGTCCGGCACGATTCCAAATTTGCGAAAATCCGGTGACCCGGACGAGGATTGAACCCTGTTCGCCTTGGTGGGAGGCGAGCGTGCTAACCGCTCAGTCACGGTGGCCCCCTCGGCGTTTGGTGACTTCCTTGCCATGCAGCAGCCCAGCCACAAGGGAATCTTTCGCAGTTCGTTGTAACCAATCAGACGCCAGTCTTATTCCAGAGCCTCGCCCAGCCAATCAGCGAATGGGTACTCCCATTTAAAAGGAACTGCCACGCTACTTCACTTCTATACACCTACCTACTCTGTGCTACAGTTATTTGTTCATTGGTTGCTGCCCCGGCGAGCTGCTAGTCTTACCAAAGAATAGCTGGCGCCGGATTGCTTCCTTCTTGTTTCCTTGCAAGTTTGTTTGTTACTCACTTGGAATACTCCAAGGCATTTTCAATAGAGGCCCGCCTGCCCCCATCTTTTTTCTCCTGTATTCTTTTGCCTAGAAGCTCGGGAGCTATAAGGGTTACATTGGCACTCGCTACAAGAGCGCCATCGCCGCTCCGCGCATGGCTCTGAACTGGCGTGCAGTGTTCTTGTGGAACTGCGTTTATCTGTGGGAATTTCAGCGCTGATCCTATCATTTGTTGACGTAAAGCCTGTAGCAAAGTTCAATACGGGCTCCTATAGTAGTTTGGCTCGTGTCCGGCTAGTATGTTTTAAAATACGGCAGTCTGAAAAAGCCGCCCTTAACAATATTGGAGGGCTCCGAAATAATATTTACAGCACTTCCTCGTCTGGGAGATTATATCTTTTCGTAGGTATATGCTGTTCATGGTAAAATGTGTACTTTTGAAAGCCGTGCTTAGTATCTACTTATAGCAC
This sequence comes from Dryococelus australis, assembly GCA_029891345.1. NCBI lineage: Eukaryota > Metazoa > Arthropoda > Insecta > Phasmatodea > Phasmatidae > Dryococelus > Dryococelus australis. The sequence continues at coordinate 95,013,371 of CM057002.1, read as the reverse complement.
GTTGTGTATTCTTCCGTCTTATTTAAAATTAACATTGCCATGGGTCTCATCACTTTATGTATGCGTCGGTCAAGTGAAACTGTGAAATTATTATAAAAGTAAATATTTTACAACTCTGCTAATTTTTACACTTCGATGCATAAAAAAAATCAGAAAGAGAAAGAAATAATTTTAATTATCAGACATGGTTATCTATCACTTCTAATTCAACGTTAAGATATCGAACTACTTTCCATCCTTCGATACCATCTCTACTGTGCGAATTTCACTCAGTGCGCCCGTTTAATTATATGGAGGCAGGGACAGGGTTTCTTCTGAGGTTGATTTCAAAAGTGCTAACGTTATCGTGACAACCTTTAAACATATTCGGGACGCGTTTGATAGTTTCATACAAAAAACATGATTTAAAATACACTGTAACGCGATTCAAGCTGAACCCTCAAGATGTGAATTGCTAGCGAAATTCTTTGAAGTATAATTTGTGCTTAGATGAACTTGCGAAACATTTATGTTGCTGTAACGTTGGAATATTAAGAGAGCGAGATAGAAAGAAAAAAGAAAGGTGTGCTGGGGACTCATTCGAGCCCGGGTAAGGACACTCTGTCCCTGGGTGGTAAGGACATCGAGGCCGAGATGCCGGCCCGTTACGAAATTGTAAAATATTGGCGGCGTGAGCCAGTTGTTCCACCTCACACTCGCTCGGCTGTCGCCGTAGTCTCGTCCGAGGCAACGCGCACACTGACCAACCATCCCTATTATTACGTGACTCGTACGTGTCTCCCAGAAGCTCGCTCCCCTATAGTCTGTTCGCGGTTTATTCACACTTTTTGAATCAAACCTTAGAAAAATCACCTCATATATAACGAGGGGGTTTGTTTGTTCCTAAATATGCCACGTATTACAATCGTTTTATACTTCTGTTAATATAAAAGTATCTTATTTTCTGTTAAATTAAACTGTTACTTATATTTGACATATCATTTATAATATTTCATTCGTAATTAATATAAATAAAACACAGTGAGAAAATAGGTGTGTTGGTATTTACTAGTAAGGAATATTTCTTATGCAACATATAATGTAACTGAGTACTCACGAACGTGGTGGGCTGTCCCTGTGGCGTAAATTTATATACTCTGTTAAGTTTTCTTAGCACGGAGAGGGAAGAATATCCAGGAAGTAGGACTTTAGCAGGGGTTCCTAAAAGTCGGAAATAGCCGTGAATGGACTATAGGCAGGTCGTGCTACGTGCTAGAGACAACCTCGACTCCGGGACTCGTGTCATTGCAACTTCAAGGGTAGACTCGCAAATCACTTAGCATTGTGAGACAGCGTATGTAAGAATACATAGGTTAATCAGTACTTGATAACTCCAGCTGCAGACGCCAGCAAAATGGCGTTACTGTCGTTCGCCAACTAAGGGCGGAGTTCCAAATCATTCCTACTAGAGTAGAGTAATGTAACTGAGAGTAACAGTCGAAGAAAGCGAAAGTAAATGTGCTTTTGGAACATGCATGATGTAAATAGTGTTTACAAATATGTACTGACTAAGCAACCAATGTAAATTCCAAATTATATTTGTCTGCTTCCCAAATGATTTCATTTTCAAAATATTAGTTATATACATAAACAACTTTACTTACAATAAACTAAACCTAAACATTACGTATAAGAATATAACCCTTATAATGGCTATTTTTTTATTGGTTGAAGCATGTTCTGGTCCGTGTTAGTTGTTTGCCCAAGAATCACTAAGGTAGAGTGTCGGAGTTACGGAATCCTGTGTGGCTCGGTCAAATGCGGGTATGACACCAACAGGCAATGGAGGTATGACTACAGTCGTCGTGTATAAACTTATAGTTTTGAAGTCTACTGTGTGCTCCAATTTATTCGCGAAAAATCAGTAGCCCTACTTATAAGCTATGTTCCAAAGCAGAAAATTATATACATATACACACACACACGTGCGCGTGCTTCAAATATAAAACACGAACTACAGAGGGGCCACGATGTATAGGGGTTACGCTACTCGCCTCCCACCAAGGCGAACCGGGTTCGATTCCCGGCGGAGTTAACTCTGCATTTTCGTATCTGGGGATCGTGCCGGTCGACGCCGCTGGTCGGCGGCTTTTCTCGGGAATATTCCGTTTCCCCCGTCCTTGTATTCTGGTGCTGCTCCATACTCACCTCGCTTCGACCTCATCGGATCTCAAGACCGCGATGTTAAGAGCCGCCCAAATCTCTTTACTTTACTTTTACGAGCTAGAGGACAGGGATACGCTTGGCAATTATAACTTCCTAACGATCAGAAATTATACAACTCTGAGGTGTAAATATGATTAGCATGAAAGTAATATGTGTTTACTAATGAATTATTAACACCTTGGGGTCTGGAAGTATTTAAGAGAGATTGAATACAAGGTAGAAGTGAGACACGCGTATCCACCACTGCAAGAACATCTGTAGGATAAGCTGATTTTCGCGAAAAGATTTCAGGACAAGTTGTGTTCCAACGCACTTTAGCATAGAACCACTTTCGTGATCGGATCATTTGAGTTGTTACGCGTCTTATCTGTCTGCTGACGAATCACGGACGGTCAGTATCGGAGAAACTTAATTCTTATTGGCTAATTCATGTATACTCTGTTTCATATAACTTCAGTAAATTTTCACCATTTTCGATAAGAAGTGCGGCCACCATGTATCCCTCCGCCACAGCTGTACTTTCGATGAATAAAACTATATTTGTAAAAAAACTTCGAATCCAATGGCATGCATTGAAAGACCGACAACTTCTGTCCAGTACTTAGGTTACTATAGCTAGTGTTTTATTTTTATGATCACATAATATACTAGTTAGGTTTTTTTTTTTAATTTTGTTGGTGGGGTGGGAAACTATAGTTTAATGTCTTTCGTGAGACGTGATTTTACTGTGGTTCTTCTTATGAGAGAGTGGAAATTGAAACTTGCCTTGTTTTGATGATGCAGTAGAAAATTTTGTTCGTACGGAAATAGCATTCAATTGACTATAACTCAAAAGTTTAACTTCATCGAAAGCACTAAATGCGATAAATGTGTAGCTGTTCGTAGCGATGCGAGAAATGCTTAACAGATAAATATAATTGCATTTTTTGTATAATGAACTACACTAAGAGGGCGCTTATTTAGGCCACGTGCATTTGAAAACATCCCGCAAGAACAAAACGCAATAATTACGTCACTGGTAATACCGATGTACGGAATGCACAATGTAAACATGTTCAAAATTTAACTTCTACGTAAAAATAGTTTGTTTCAATCAAATAAATGTCCAAATACATTTAAAATATTCTAACAAAAATTTAAAAAAACATTATTTACAAAACACACAAACTTATTGTTCACATCATAATTCCCAAACAAATGTGCCGAACTTTGGATGATTAATTCACTAAAATCACTTGTCGGCTACTGATACGAAATAATTTATTTGCTGACTTATGTGATTAACAAAACACTTGAACTATTTCTTGAAACCAACAAATTCAAACTTCACAACGTAAATCATTTTTCGCTCACGCTTCGCGATGGTCACAGAAAATGGCGGACTACAGCACACAACGAACAATTTTACAAAGCGGCAGATACGTGTCGATAATTCATTTAACTGAGGAGACTTCTAAAAATGCACCTATGACGAACTACACTTAATTAAATACGTAAATACAAAAATAATTAACTGCATATATAATATTCCGACATCACCATTCTCGCATATAGATAATTATGACGAAATCCAGGACAATAACAATGGCTTTTCACCGGGCAGGTGGAGACCATTCACAACAGACTCAGCGGAGATTGGTGGAAACATTTCATGTAACAGTGATGTTCGCATGCTCTACCATAATATTTCTAAATATTTTTAAAGCCCTTGCTCTATAAATCAGAAAAATTGTGTATTTGTCTATGAGCGTAATTTTAACCGTAAATGTTGTAATTATCATTAATTTTCTACATTATAACTTTTAATTCCGTGTACTATTTTCATTTACAATAATCCTGCAACAACCATCAACTGACACATTACTTTGCAAATGTTTACTGTTTATATGCTATGTATGTTGGGCACAACGTCTATCAAATTTTATTGAAGTTGTATAAAACAGAACATAACAGACTCTTAACACAAAGACAAGCGGCCAGTATTCAAATGAAGACTACAAAAGACGTACATAAGATATTTAAGTCTAGCCTCTGCGTAAATCTTTTCGTGGAACTCTAAACATGTGTATTCTCACTCAACACTGCGGTATTGGTTCTGAACATAACAGACACCGCATGGTACTGCACACCGTACATTACCAGCCAGCTGTCTTCCAGTATAGTGCCGAGCTTACAGTTTTCCAATGAATAGGGCCACCTGTTTTTCGCGAAAAGATTCACGCAAAGGCTAGACTGCAATGTTCTATGGCATACGTGCAGTTTTCCTTTGGTTATTGGCCATGTGTCATTGTCCGGAGACAGTTCCTTACCTGACCGAGCCAATCAGAACTAGGCAACTCCGACAATGAGTGTCATGATTCGCGGACAGACACCTGCAAAGTGTGGCAGTTAAAATAATCCACTTACAAAAGCAGATCTTAGCTCTAGTGTTTTAAAGTACAAGTATTCCTTAAATATTTTCGCGAAAAACAGGTGGCCCTACCAATGAACTGTTCTTTTATGGGGAAAAAAATGCTTTGCACAACCAATCAGGGAATATGTAGGCCCATATCAAAGAATCACGATGCCTGTTTGTCTCAGCATAATTTTTTATTTTGTCCTACAATCGAGCGTAGTCCTCGAAATTATACAATTCGTTTTTAAATAAGTTATACATCCAGTTGGTTTCACATATATTTTTGTAAAGGACTTGCCATGAGAAGGATCGTGTTCTTCACACTCGTTTTGCTGCGCCACTGTCCCCCGGCTGTTACGGCGACTCGTGTAGAAGCTACCTGACCACGCAGCACAGTGCTTGTGTAAGCAGCTGAGGAGACGAACAAGCGCAGTCTAGGATCGCCCTAACGACCGTGGCGACGTAACAGCCCTCACGGAGCGGCCGCCATTGTTCAACCGCGACTCCGGCAAGTTACGCACGTCCGTCTGCTGCGTAAACAAATGAACGCCTTTATTTATGAGGGCGCGTAACTCACTGCGATGGCCAAGAGGTAGAAAAGAAAGCACAGTGGTGCTCGCTCGCGCATTTCGTTTACAAGTAGGCGCTGTGATTTTCGCGAAGAGATTTCAGACGAGCTATTTTTCGGAATACTGTTCCGTCATTATCTTTCGTTATTAGCTGAATTGTGTTTTAGCACGTGTTAGTGACTTCCGTGCTTATCAGTGAGCCCGTTCAGTGGGGTTTTTCATGCAGACAGCAGGGAACACGAAAAAAAAATGCCGGCATGTTGGTATAGTACTGAAATTTACCTTGTGTTCAGATTATTCCAAAAAAAAACATTGCTGACTTTGTGTACAGGGATTGAACATTTATTTTTTATATTTCGGAAATCTCACAGGTTGTGTTCGTTGGCTGTTGTCTTTGACTTTTTTTTTCGTCGATTTCATGGCAGTGCATTTCATGGTGAGGCGGCTGGAAGTGGTGATGTGTAGCGTTCACCTTTCAAATCTGGTCGGTTTACGATCATGTGGTTCGGGAACCACTGGGATTATGACGTTACGTCGTCTTTAGTGCTTCCATACGTTACCGTGCTACGTTAATCTCGATCCCCTAACCCATTTTTTCACCAATCCCTTCTCTTCTCGGCTACACGAAATTCGGGCTGCCGAATACAGAATGGTTCAGAGTCCCTTTGGGTACAGATAACTCTAGAATACAAAAGCACAACATTTGCGTGTATTTAACACTCGGCTGTGCGTACTTCCGAAAGGGCCTCACTTTTCAAAAGTATGGTGGGAAGAGCATGTAGACTAACTTTCTAGATGGTAGCTTGGCCAACGGCAGGGAATATTTCGTAGTACATAGTAACCTATAAGTTAGAATCTGCAAAACTAACTTTGATGGGAGCGCATCCACTCTCTGACTGGCTGCGTGGGGCTTTGGGGAATAGCTGCGTGTCTGATTGGCTAGTTACTGGGAGCTGATTGGAGAACGACCAATGATGCCACTTTGCCGGTCCGTGCATGACGTTGGTAAAGTCCGATTACAGAGACCAACAGAACTGGCGTTATTGCAGTGTTTGTTACTATGTAGGGTAAGAGATATAATATATATACATACATATATATGTGTGTTTACGTGTGCGTGTGTGTAACAGTTGTCTATCTTTCATTGCAGTTAGCAGACGTCGTGCCTGTTGTTTTTGAATTTTCGGTCTTACAGAGGGCATAGACCCTTCATCCATGTATGCGTTTCTCCAATATTAACTCTTTTAAACCTTGTTATAACATCATCACTTGGAAAAAGCCGACGTGGTTCATATCAACTGAAGCTCTCACGATTGTTAAAACACAGCTAACTTTTTACATATGAACATATAGCCTATATCGTATGTTGCTTGACATTTTAGTAAACTTTTTTACGCATAATTTATTTTAATTCGCATATTCATTCACAATTTCATTAGCAGTTTGAGCAAAAATTGTTGGCATTATTAATAGTACTATTATTTTGCATTTTCCTGTTTATTAGTAACTTTCAAATTATTTTCTTTTATAATTTAAGATTAAATTACTATGTTAAATATGTTAATTTTTTATGTTTACTGTTGTTTAAAATAGTTAAGTGTATGGCATACCGTCTTAACTTCGCCATAAAAATTTATATTTAAAACTTATCTAATTATTTCCTCAAAATTTTTTTCTTCCATTCTTTGTTCTGTTAGCGACAGACGGTAGTCTAGCTCAGAAAGGCGGGGTCTGATGTTTGCAGGGTGGGTAGTAGGGTGTGTATTGAAGGTTACCTGGAGCGGGGGAAGGGGACGAGCCTTCCGGCTAGGCAGAGCAGGAAGCAGTTGCGTGTCGACCAAGCCAGGCCTGTACGACCCTTCCAGCATGCCATTACTACAGCCTGCTGGCTGGCACATTCCTCGAGCCCTTACCCTCAGCCTGCCCTCTGTCCTGTCGACCAAGGGCCGCATTCAGTGTTGCCAGTTTTAGTGAATCCAAAATCGCTACAGGCTGCTTTAAAAATACCCCAAAAGTCTTAGAAAACACCTAGATTACAGTTTTTTGCAAGATGAAAATACATAACAAAAAATATTCTTTGTAAATAAAAGTATTACTTAAAAAAAACAGCACCTATCTAAATGTCTACATTTAATACCATTATTCTTAGCCATTTTAGTCATTGGAATCTTGTGATATTTTAAGCTACTCGACATCTTTCGTAAAAGCACTACAATATAAATAAATTCACTGCTGTCACTTAACAAAGTAAAAAAATATTCATAGCAGTTAAGTGAAACTAAAATTAATATTAATGAAATGACAGTACGAAAATCACGCATAGTTATTTTTAAATACTTATGATTACAAAGTTAATGAATAATGTTTCCACGAAAAAGCAACTTTCGCTACATCGTTGTTTCAACTCTATTGAATGGGAGCCTTCAAAATAAATCGTTCCAAGTTTTCCAAGGTGAGAATAAAAAATTATGGAGTATTTCGCGCAGCATGAAAAAATGTTAAAGATAAAATCAAAATCCAGCACTTCTGTAAACCCTTTGAGGAATATGCACGTATATGCTCGGACAACGATTATTTGGAAATTTATTTGCTCTTGAATACACATCTCACGCTTCTGTGGTTTTACTGTTTTGTTGGACTTTATGGGAATATAAGAAAAAAAATACTAGTCACCATTTCAATTCGTAAGAATAAAACTGTTAATTTTAATAATTTCTCAAATGAACACGATGGATTGTGAAACATGTTACATCAGTCATGACACATTGACTGGCACATAGTCAACAAGCAACTCCATTGGCCGATGAACAGTCAATAATATATGTAGCAGAGCATAGTAGGCGTGTCTTGTGTGTCCAGAACCAATATAAAGAAGGTAAGTAGACATACAGAGACCAACATAAGTGATATTGGTGTAGTGGAGAATATAGGCAGCTCACTTCAACCTTGTCTTCAGTGACAGTTAATCTGTGCCTTCCTAACGGGTCAATAGATGTTCACAGTAAAGTGAGCCCTTATTGAAATCAACCTTTAAAAAATGTCACTGCCCCTCACTGAGAGTATTTTAACGTTCACACTGACTGGCTTGCGAGCAGTAAAGTTGGCAACGATGGAGGGAAGATAGTTACATGTCTTAATGTTGAATTAAAGTTATTAAGAAAACATTTGTGAATTATGAAATAATTACTTTTACTTTCTGTTTTTATTGACATTTAAAATGTAAGAATTAACAAATTTGTAAAATATTTAATTTTCTAACAATTTCACAGTAACCCTTGACCGACGCATCCTCAGGCTCACGCCAGTGAGAATACATCATGTGCACACAAGTAGATCTTTAGGAGGGCTTTCGAAAGTGCTCAGTTTACCGTTAACAGCCTATACAAATACGTGCACTTATTCTGCCAACAAATATATTATCTTTCTTACATTTATGGTCCGATTTGCTGAAAAATCCGTCAATCCCTTTTTGTAAAAAAAAGTCCCTACGTGGAGGGATTTGTCCCTCAACCTGGCATCACTATCGGCATATCAGGTGTCGATTGGCGGAAAGAGAGGGAGCATGCCGGATTACGCATCCCCCCTCCCTCCTCGACCTACCACTTCTCTGGTTAGAAACAAAATCTACCGCGATCAACAAATGGAAGACAACCCCCCCCCCCCCTTCCCAATCTAGCTCTTCTAGTGTTTCGAACTCACTTTCAATAAAGATTATCCTTTCCCATACCCTGCTGTAGTAGAAACCTTTTACTGCTTTACAAATTGCATGCAATTTTGCAATTATTTTGTGTCGTGGGGTTTTTTCGGTTCCTATGCCAGTCTCCCCCCCCCCCCCCCAGCTTTGTAGTTCAGGTTAGGTTTGCATGGGGGTAAACATGGCCCCAATCGAGACCATGTTTGCCCAATCCCAATAAAGCCGCGAGCATGTACCTTTATAGTTAGGAACTTCCCTGCATACCTAGGCGTAAGAGGCTCAACCCTGAGACGCACTTAGTTCCTATCCAAACCCTGGACCTCCGACAATACTCTTAGTTTTGAGGTAGGGTGGAAAAAAATCGAAGTGCAGCAGCCATTTCCCCGCCGCCACTATCCGCCACTCAGACCCGACAGGTTTCATTTACAACGCAGTCAAAGAGTGATTATGAATACAGAGGTGAAGTAGTCTTTTATTTCGCTAACACGCGCCAGCAAAATGGTGCCACTGGCCAGCTGCGTGTCGGAACGCCTTTGGCCAATCAGCTCCTGGTACATACTTGCCAGCAGACTGCCTAGCTAAGGGAATTATTAACACGGTCCATTTCAGAGCCCCACGCGCGGCCAATCAGAGAATGGCTACGCCCACATCAAAGTAACTTTTTTATACATATATTATGAATTCTAGTGATTTGCATAATATATATATATATTATATACACACACACACACGCACAAATGTAAAATTTCGAGAGATAAATTTTTACTCTCATTACATTTTCAGTCCCAAGAAAATGCTCAAAACACAAACATTTAACATCGTAATGAACTATTTTACTGCGATGTACGCAAGATGTGTAACGAGACAATCGAATGTACAGTACATAAATAGCTTACTTGAGATCGTGTATATGTAAGTATACTGAGCTGTGGTGCAGAGTGTTATCGATAGTTTTAATTTATAATTCTTTTTGCGTCATTAAGAGACGGTTTCACCAACCAAGTTCAAACAATTTATTCTCGAATAGTTGTTACATAATCTCGATTAAGCATAATGTGCGTTCCACTAATGCACTTTAACCCGATTTTTTTCGAATTAAGCGATAATAATTTTTAACTGCCCGATTTCGGCCACTTTAGCACCTCTAATCTCGCTTACATGAGAAAATAGAATGGCGTATGGGCGTAATGCACAATCTCTGGACATAATTGTGCCAATGGTCGTAAAATGTTTTATGCATGTTTTGATACATATGTAAAAATGCAATTGATTTATATAATATTTCGACTTCGCGAGGAAAAAATATTTATTTCCAATTCAGTGGAATCACGTATTTTAGAATTTACTATATGTTTATAGTTTACTTTGGGAAATTATTCGCTAGTAACAAAATTACATGAATTTGTGATTATGGAACTCTTCATTGTACGATACGATTCTGAAGAACTCTCCCTCACACTGCCTTGATTGCACAGACAAAATTTAATCTAAACATTGTGATTTTCGTGGTATCTTAAGGTTTCAACAGCAACTTTCAAAACACAACAGGAGAAATGTTTCCTATTATTATATTATACCCTAAACTAAAGGATCCAATACCACTTACATTAATATATGGATCGCCAAGCTAATATATACAGTTATACTCAACTTGCAAGAATTCGCAAACCTAAAAAACTGCAACCTAAATTGGTTGTACTTGCTATACAAGTATGCAGAATCTAATGCAACATAACCTTACAACAGTAGTTTCACTCACTACCTAGTAAACCTTAAATCACAAGGTACGTTGGCTAACCTAATCTACCTTCAATTTGATGTCATATTTTCTGTAACAAGGAAAAAAGGGAGACATCAATGTAAATGATTTTCTGTGGATAGTTACACTTTCTTTCCAGTTGTCACCATTTTCGTCGTAATAGCAATATCAGAAATATTTTCCAACGCTGCGAAAAATCAGTTAACCGAGAGAAAAAAATTACATTCTGTAGTCTTCGACTGCTGATGGCGTATTTTCGCGACAATTAAAGCCTATTTGTAGCAGCGAAACATAGAAAAGCCGAATTTAACTAATCTCGATTAACTGATGAAACTCAACATAAGTCAGTTATGTTCAGTGTTAAAAAAAATCGCAAAGAATTTGAAACACGTAGAAAATGAGATAGTGAAATTAAAGTTAATGTAATTAGCATTTATGTATGAAATTGGTGTGTACGACTTTCTACTTCAGAGTAAGGCTATTTATTATCCACCGTTTGATACGACTTGTCACATGTTGCCATCTGGCAACCCATATTTCATATTATTATGTCAATCTTTAGCTGCAGTTTGGACTTGTTAGGTGCCTAAGTGTTACGTGCCTAAGTGTGAAGTGACTTAGAATGCGAACAGAAAATTAATAACAGTTTTTTTTAGGGGGAGGGAGGGGGGACTAGAACTATTTTGCATTTTATGAGGGTTGCGTTTGGGGGCAAACCTAGTAGACTAGAAACATGTGTTCACATAGACAGAAAACTATGTCTAGGTTTTTGGAGTCGAGTAAAGTTTTGAATTATATATTTCAGAATAATTTTGTGTCGGTTATCGTATTTATTGTTTATTCTGATTGCAAAGGGGTCCAGAATTCTTGGTCTTCCATTCTCACAGGATCCACACCAGTATTACTCGTATAACACAGCAAGTACACTGGAAGCGTGCATTGAACAAACGGTTGTATAACGTCACTAATTTTAAGTACTGTAAATCACAATTAATTAGGCGTAATGCTTTTTTTATTTTTTATTTTTATTTTTATTTTTTTCCAAGACGAAAAAAATCTTTATGTATCATAAAAATAATAGCCACACGTTTTGTTTTCATCAATATGCTGTACACAAGATCCATAAATAAGTTTCTTTCTAATTTAGTGTCATATTTAGGGAGCAGTTTCATACAGAACGACTCTCATTTAGACCAAATAATTTTAAGAGGTGATTTCCAACGACAAGACAAGTCGAAAATATATATACGAGAACATACCGCCCTCAGGCCATAAGTCGTGTGTGTATTTTCTACATATTTGCCGTTGGTACTTCTCTCTTAAAGTTCTTTTGTTTAACTAGGAATAAACCCCTTTATCACGCACACAGAGTTTTTTTTTTTTTTTTTTAGCCATCATATCTTATGTAACACACTAACTAGTTTATTATTTTATACTTAGATGAATAAGGTTTTGACTCGCCTAAGTTGTTGGCAGACCAATCACGAACGACTTAGAGTATCAGAATCCCCATTGGTCCAGTAACAAGGGATAGTATCTTCGTACATGCATGGCAGCAAATAAGGAAATAAAACTGTCGGACATGTGTACAGTACGTTGAATCCTAGCAAACAGTCAAATTTCCCCGCTATAAATCACCATCTCTAGTCATGGTATACAAAATTCACTTACTTGACGCTTTTCTGCCCCCAAATAAGCCCAGCTTATCAGCTTTCCTACAGAGTGCTAAGCCATGCCGAGCTACTCACGGGTTCCCATCATTAAGCAAAAGAAAAAAAAGAGCCATTTGACAGAATATTTATGGCAAAACCTGTTTTGCGAAATGTCTGTTATGTCGAAACGACTGTTCTAACAAACGCCTGTTCTGCCGAGCCCTCTGACCTGTAGGCTAGACTCTACAGTCGATATAATCGAGACTCACATGTTTGCTCATTGGCTGCTGCTACAGTAGAGTGGCCGCTGTTACCACACGTATGGTGGTGGTTTCCAAATTTTTTCCTTGCCAGTCTGCTATTGGCTCAGAGTCGTCCAGGGCTGTAGAATTGCAAAGGTGACTTCAGATCATAGACTGCTCACAGTTATTTCAGCACTTTCGAAATCAAACTTTGAAAAATGTCATTCTAATGACTGGCAAGCTCCCATTACTGTTGGCAACAGCGAAGGGAGGATAGTTGTCGTAACGTTGAATGAAAGTGTTAGGTTAACATACGTGAATACTTACTGATATCATTTCTTTCGCTTTCTGTTTTTTATGCATAGAATAGGAATAATCTGCAAATTTGTAAAATATTTACTTTACTAGCAGTTTTACTCTCTAACTTGTTCGAAGCGTGAATGAAGTGAGCAGGCCCATGGCGGCGTTCATTTTTACATGTGGCGGAAGAATACACGATGTCGACACAAGTAGATCTTAAGCACGGCTTTCAAAAGTGTTCAGTATACCTTTAACAGTCTGTACACGCGCTTGACTTCTAACTTGTCCTGGGAAAGAATTTGCGAAATATTTCAGTCCCTAGAAACGAGGCATTTACGGCCAGATGACATGTTCGCCCAAATGACTGGGGCAAAAGCCTCGTCACGCTATTGATGCGGCCCGGGAGGGGGAAGATGGTCGTCGTCTTGACGGGTATAGGCTACTCACCGTAAAGTGAGCATTTTTTAAGGCCCTTCTAACAGGCATTAACCACTGATAAATATATCTTATGGCAGCCTCAGACATTAACTTTAAAGAGTGGTGAAATGTATACACTGTGTTTTTTGGTCACATTGCAATGTTTATATTAAAAAGCAGCAGGAAGATAAAAATTGGAGGAAAGGAAAATTTTAGAAGGGCCTTAAAAAGTGCTTACTTTATCGCGAACAGCCTATAATTGCAGCGGCCGACGTGGGATGTCACTAGCCTGAACCACTCCCTCCCCCCCCCCCCTCCGGCAAAGCGAGCGGTCCACCAATCAGCGAGCGACGTGTGGGGAATACAGGCCGGGGCTCAATTACGGCCTCAGAGATTTACATGACGGCTATGGGCGTGTTCATCGCCGCTGCACTGTCCGCCGACTAGAGCAGCGCCTCTCAAGGCCACCCGCCGCCACGGGGCTACCGTCCCGTGCATTGGGGACACCGCACCACGCTGCGGCTACAAACTACTTATAGCCTGTTCATGGTAAAGTGAGCACTTTTGAAAGCCCTCTCATTTTCAATAATAGTCAATAAAGATTATTTTATTTTAGCTTTAGACGTTAACGTCAGTGTGTGGTGGAATATACGCACTGTGTTTAATACTTGCATTTGCAAAATTTATTTAAAAAGGTGGTTAATTGCTGAAAGGAAACAGTAACTAGTGCATCAAAAGTGCTCACTTTACCATGAACAGACTATACGAAGTTGTATCGCCCCTTACACAGAAATTATTCCTTATAGTGTTGGAAAATTAACCGTCAGTGTAACACTTGGGAAGCATTACATTTCATTGTTCTGTGCAAATTTCTGTATAGGCTATTCACGGTAAAGCGAGCACTTTTCGAAGCCCTCTCATTTGGAATAATCATCGGTAAATATATTATTTTATTGTAGCCTTAGGCGTTAACTTTAGAGTCCGGTGAAATATATACACTGTGTTTATTACTTACGGCAATATTTATTTTAAAAAGTTGCGGAAGGATAAAATATTGCTAAAAGGAAAAAAGTAATAAGGGCCACAAAAAATGCTCACTATGCCGTAAACGGCATATATCTTATTGTTAGTAGATGTTGCCTGGTTGTCATTAAAATGCAAAAATTAGTTAGTAAATAAAACTTTTTACTGACCTAATTTTTGCATATACGTAAGTAGAAGTATTTATTATATGAGGTCTATAGTGGTGGGTAAGGTAATTAGTTAAGCTTATATTGCCCTAAATTTGAAAGAGCAATAAAAATGTTAATATGGCGGCTGACGCAGGATCTCTTGAAATGCTACTTTCATGACGAAACTATGAAACGTGTGCCTGGTATGTGTACCCACCTACGAAATGACATCACACCCCAGACGAGGACAATGGTAAAGTTACCACACATGTTGTCAATATTATTTTGGACCCCTCCAATGTAAATAAAAACTTCTTAGGTACACGCAGCACTACGAGAACACTGCACGGCAGTTGTGAGCCCTGCGCGTAGCGGCGATGGCGCGCTTGTAGCACGTGCCAGTGTAGCCCTTATAGCTCCCGGGGTTCTCGCTCAAAAAAGGAGAACAAGATACATTTCTGAACAAAATTGAAATACTTTTCATGTCAAATATAGCCAACAAGCTTCCAAATGAGTACTTACAGTTCCCATAAAGATTATCGGTTTGTTATCAACTGTTTACTGAATCTTTGCGACAACACAGGTGATCGATGACACTTGGAACAAACTGTAATCTTCTAGACGTAGCTACGTAATATTATAATAAAATCAATTAAGTTCTACAGCCCTGCAAGTATTTGTCAGGTCCAGTTACAATATAGAGAAAAATGTAACATAGAAAGACTTAATTAAAATCGTAAGAAGGGTAGTGAGTGTGTTGTTTGACAACCTAGTGCACGCGTGTTTTACTCGCGCGTGCACTAGGCTGCACCGCAACTGTTGGATTGTAATAGCAGCCAAGCTATTTGTGGAAGTTGTTCTCAGTAACTAAGCCGTTTTCACGGTCTCAGTACAGTAGTCAGTTTCAGGTACTAATTGCGTAGTTAACAACGCAAAGTATTGACTGCGCTCTCGTCCGTGCGTTGAATGTTGTCCAACCTCCAGACGGCTGGACGGTACTATTAGCATCTGACAGCGGCGCAGTTTCCGAGCCGCTGTCCTTTCGTAACATGATCACAGACAATATTGCTATAGACCATTCACAGTTACTTCGCACTTTTTGTGTCAAACTTCTGAAAATCACAGTGTATGGCATGTTAGGTATATGTTACGTATAGTCTATTCACGGCTAAGTGAGCACTTTTTAAGGCCCTGCAAAATTTTTCCTTCTAGCCAACTTCTATCTTTCCGCCACTTTTTAATATAAACATTGCAATGAAACCAATAAACAAAGTGTAGGTATACATTCAGCCACTCCCAAAAGTTAACGTCTGAAAATGCCATAAGAAATTATTGTTAGTGGAAGGGCCTTAAAAAATGCTAATTTTACCGCGAATAGCCGATATCAGAGCGTTTTGTACTTCTGTTAACACAAAGGTATTTTATTTTTTATTCAATTCGACCTGTACTTTTTTTTTTTTCTTAAATTGTAATATTTCATTTATAATTAATATGAGTTAAATCAGGGAGAAAATAGGTGTGTTGCTAATGTCCACTATAGGCTGTTTACGGTAAAATGAGCACTTTTGAAAGCCCTGCTTAGGATCTACTTGTATACACGTTGTGTGTTCTTCCGCCTTATTTAAAATTAATATTGCCATGCCCCACCACTTTATTCATGCGTCAGTCAAGTGAAACTGTGAAATTATAGTATTATAAGTAGATATTGTACAAACCCGTTCATTTTTACACTTCGATGTATTAAAAAATACAGGAAGCGAGAGAAATAATTTAAGTTATCACTAATGGTTACCTAACACTTTTTGTTCGACGTTAATATATGGAACTATTTTCCCCTCCATCGTTGCCAACTTTACTATACGCTGTTAACGGTAAAATGAGTACTTTTTAAGGCCCTCCTAACAGGCATTAACCACTTGTTAATATATCTTATTGCAGCCTCTGGCATTAAAATTTGAGGGCGGTGAAATGTATACACTGTGTTTATTGGCCACATTGCAATGTTAATATTAAAAAGTAGCAGGAAGATGGAAAGTGAATGAAAGGAAAAATTTTGCAGGATCCTGAAGAAAGGGCAGTAACAGGTTTCAGTTACTGGTTACACGTTGCGAATTTCTAAAGTTAAACAATATGGCACCACTTGGTGTAAAGAATGTACTTCGTTGCTGTATGCGATGTGTTGCACAGATACTTACATCCGAATCAGAGACAATACTATAGAACTAGAACAAGAAGAGATTCAATAGCGCATGTTCAACTATAGAGTATCCTGTGCTAGACGCACTGCAGAATATGCGTTCGGAAACAAGATTAAAATTTTTTGAGGGGCCAACTTGATGTTCGAGCAACGTGTGCACTGCATAACTGGCTTCGTAGGAGTAGTCGGTGCATGGTATTTGCTTCCTCGTGTAACAGGTTTGAGAAATAGTGGACGTATTTCAGGAATACGATACAAGAATGGTACAAAACTTTTAAGCGACAGATATACACAATAATTCTCTGTAGAGGGTACAGTTTCACATAAAATTATATAATTACCTGACTGTAGGATGTTTCAAAATCATGTATACTTGAGAGCACTTGAACATCTATGGCAGTAAATTTTGTTCAGTAAGTCACAAACGGTAAAGAGATATTTTATAACTCTTCCGAATATTAAACCAGTGCTTAATAAAATAACTTATATATTACTATACTATTTTCGGTTAAATAATTTCTCATTGCATATTTGCAGCATCCGCTTGTAGGCTAATAAAAGTATCTATTTACCATTCATGCTGTCGAAGTTTTAAAGTTATATCCCAAATATTTCCTTTATCATGTTTGTAAAATTATAACTCATCAAATTTGAAGTGCTTGTCCAGATGGTTATAACTGGGCGAAGGAAGGAATCTGCCTTTGAAAACCATAACAGTTGTGGCTTGTATACGTCCATACTAGCTCCCTATTTCGTAAACTTGTGGGTTTTGCCACTTCTTGACTATACGTACACCGAAGTGCTTTCATTTCATTTTATTTTATCTTTCACTGTTTCTAGCACTGGCAGATTTTCTACAATGACCTTCGGGGCTTTTCCCCTTTCCCCACTATTCATTTACTTTGCACTTGTTGTGTTCCACAATTCATGCGTTTCGTACAACTCTAAAAAAGCAAGAGTATTGTTACAATTTCACTCTCTAGAAATTAAGTGGGCTATACCAAGTTCATTAAGGGATCGAGGTATTAATCAAATAAAATGATTAATTATAATTTCTTTATTATATTTACAATGACTACAGCAAAATTCTCTGAACTCAAACCCTCACAATACATTTAAATCACTTATTGTACACAATTGACACCAATTAATAAAATTTATAATTACAACAAAGAAATAAATGAAATTAAATAATTAAAGATCAGTCCCAATAGACAATATATCAACCTATTCAATTATTTTATTGTTTTTGGGTCCACATTTGACAGTTCGAATATTTACAATAAAATCCGTATTACACTTCCATTCAGTCCCACCTCAGTTCAGTCCATGTGCTGCCAGTCGCAATGTTCTAGAGTCACCCAAGCGCCCTCACGCACAGTAGGCTTCACTCGTCGGTTTCACACCCTCTCGTCCATTCAAGCGACGAACACCTCACTCGCCGTCGTCCCGCAATCTCCAGTCATCGTCCACACTTCACTTCGCTCGCGCACAGCCAGCCAGGCGGCCTCCGCCAAAGACTGCCGGCCACTGGGTTGCGGCAGTATATATAGATCTTAGGTCGCCACCTAGAATCTTCCCCAACTCGCGTGATACGTCACAGAGGGCTGAGGCACCAGCCAGTCTCGCCAGAATATTCTTGCGTCGTCGCTAAACGTATCGGAAACTCTAGCAGGCGAGAGGAGGTCTGTTATACCAGTAAGTCTCGCTGCAAATTGGCATTCACGGGATTCCCAGAAGGGGCCAGCCACGAGCGCATCGTTCCTGGAAGAGGGGAAGGTGAGGTGGGTCTCCGATTACGGCGCGGGGCAGCTGAGTCGGCGCCAGCTGCAGCACGTGGCAGTATCTTTACCACTCCGCTAAGCTTACTGCTGTCAAGCTGCTAGACTGAAGAATTGTGTAAGTTGCTGTTTACACGACGCCAGTTACTCGGAGTTCCAGGAAGTGTGCATTCCAGTTCCTTATACCGTGCCGGTAGCTGTCTTGTTGAGACAGCTACTGTAACGTCAGAATACTGGTTTCTTGAACAGGGTGTCTACACGTTTCCATTTCCATTCCAGAGAACTGGATTCAGCTACTGTCTCCAGATTCTGGCCTCGTGTAAACGTGCCTTAAGTACGGCGGGTATAAAAAAAGGTCTGATTTGCAACAGCAGAAACCATTAATTAATGTGGAAATTAAAGTTTCAATAACTACTCTAAATATATTTATTAGTTTAATAACAAATACATCTTTGCGTGAATTGTTTTTTCTGTATTTATAATATTTGTTTTCGAGGATCTTGACTCAATTAGTTTATTTTAAGGGCAGATGAAACGACGAAATATTTTCCTCCAGGTGTATGTAGGGGTATAGACAGCAATAGAAATACGCGGCTGCCAGTGAATGTATGACTAAGCCTATAAATATGTCACACAGCCTAGGACTTGTTACCAACCATCTTGTTTTCTTTTTTTTTTTTCCAGGTAAGACATGGTGCTTGTAGGCGAGATGACGCCGGTTCCGCACTCTTCCAGATGATTAAACAGGTTTTTAGACGACTTTTTCTTTCTGAACGTGTTCTCGTTATAATCAGCTATACGTGTAGAACTAGTATACACCGTCAAGAAAAGCTCTGCGCTTTATTAAAATGACAAAGTTCCAGAAATCCGACAGAGGTATTCATTTGCCTAGCATGTAATGTGTACTCGTATTGAACAGATGTTTATACGTATTCGTGAATTATTTACATATCCGCAAGGCTGTTATTAGAACGATGCCTCATTTATCTACATAATTTCTACATGAACAGAACGTTTAAGTGAAAGGTTTTGTCGACCTGAAATGCTATATTTTCTTTGAATTATTGCTGGATTTTTTAAATTGTAACAAGTATAGCACAAGCAGCCTGCTCTCACTGGGTATGTTTAATGGCATTTCGGAATCGAAAATACCTGAGTTAAGATGTACTGACTTATCTGCACTGATTTTAAAACATTGTTTCCTAAATTTCTGACCATTGTTAAACGTATTCGGCAAATACATGAAAAACATACTGGCGTTTAATGTTTAGTTATTTATATATCAAAAATATAATCGTATATCGTTCACTTCAAACAAATTGTATTTATATATATCGTAGTATTATACACACCGGGAATGTTATATATATCGTAGTATTATACACACCGGGGATGTTATATATATTGTAGTATTATACACACCGGGAATGTTATACGTAACATAAAGGCACTGAATGAGAATTGCGTAACGAATTAATTATTTGAGTATATTTGTTACAGTAACACACTTTAAAGCCCATGGGGCCGCGGTGGTGTAGTGGTCAGACTACTCGCCTCCCACCCAAGCGAACGGCGCTCGATTCCCAGCTGGGGAGACCCCAAATTTTCGCCTGTGGGAATTGTGCTGAACGATGCCACTGATCTCCCCTCCCCCCGCCCCTTCATCACTGTGCTGCTCCATACTCACACCAATCGGTTCCCAAGACCTCGATGTTAAGAGCCGCTCAAATCTCTTCACTCACCTTACAATATTTGTTTTATGCTTTCGCAAGTGAGATCTGCCGTTATTTTACTATTTACTTGAATGTGTATTTATTTAAATATTTTTTAAATTGCCGGTGGGGTTGGCTTCCGGACTGGAGTCGCGTCTTAGTTTCTTCGCCGACGTTTCGCCGTACCTTGCAACAGGCATATTTGAGAGTCTCTAACAAGACTGTCTTGTTCAAGTCTTGTTCGAGACCTCTGAAGATGCCTGCTGCAAGGAACGGTAAAAACCTCCATTGAAGAAACCAAGAGCGTCTTCAGCCCGGAAGCCAAGACAACCAGCCTGGAAATAGCCGCGGAAGCCTGCAATCTTGAACATTTTTAAACTTATGCAGAACGACTACCACACCGCGATAAACCATTGGTTAAGAACTACGTAGGCTGGACATTTTGTATTTGTAACGATTATGAAGTTGTTTATTCGCTACCCTGTTGGTCGCATCTGGTGTAGTCAACATTCGAGTGTAACATATAATTTGAAAAGGATGGACAATCTTGGTTTTGTTTGCTAATTGCCACTCTTAATTTCTTTACAAAGCTGCCGTGGGGACAGAGTGTTAATTAGAGGTGATGTTTATTTTGATGGTAATGCCTGTGTCACCCTTAATCACTCCTTCTATTTTGTGCCTTACACGAGCAAAATAAACATCTTGGTAGGAAGTTGCCGTAATTTCATTGAACACCAATACTTTAATATTCCTGTATTTACTGATTTTACATTCATTCAAAATAAAATACGAATGTTATACATACCACACAGTTTGCATTCTTGAAATTGACATGTTTCTCTGGTATTATGCGTACGATTTACTTTAATTTATTGACTTACTAACGGCTTTCTGTAGATTTTTTTAGATAAAGGTAGCACCTCTATGGTAACACGTTGTGTAACTTATAAGAAATTAGCTGGTATTTTGCGATGTTAGTTTACAGGAAATAAATCATTCATTTTTTAATTTATGATCGAACTCTTAAAAATACGTTTCAAATAATGTTGAACTACCAGGGGTGTGCATTAACCCCTTTAGTCACAGATAAACATATGGTTTTAGGTGTTGAACAAATATTTGTTCGGCACTGTATTAGTAACTGCACAATGCTATGTAATTTATCAAGGCCTTTAAAATGTGTTTACTCATAATGTTATTGATAGCAGCTGTTAGTGAGACTAGAATATGTAGCCTCAACAAAAATAATTTCGAATAACGAATTTCTTCCACATGTAAGGGACTTCGCTGTTCTTTTCTGTGTAAAGTGCATACACTTAGAGTCACTTCGTATGCAACGTTCCAAATATTTAAAAAAACTGTTACTTAAAGAGTTAAAAGAGAAAATGGATTGAGAATAAATACCAGTGCTGTAGCGATTCTAACTCATATCATTACAAATATAATTTATTAAATAGGCACAGTGATAAATACATTGCGTACGACAGGCTTAAGTAGTGTAGCTTATGTAGCTAAATACAAAAAATAAGTGTGGTTGTTAGAAGAAAAATGTATCACCCGATTTGTAATAGTCAACATACTGTGGCCTTCAGATCTAATCACTGCCACAGGTATGTATTTGTTTTAAGTTTGTTTAGGTTATATGCCTTCCAACCAGTACCTACATGGTGTGCTACATTACACGAGACGACGAGAGATAACATAATAATACCAAATATTAATTTACATAGCCTACAGTACATACACAATTCATGTCAAATTTAAATTAGGGGATGAAAATGCCATATCGTAATTAATATATGTGTAAAAAAAATCTATTCGTCAACCTGTACGCGCTATCTAACTGGCAATGTATATTCACCTTACCAAGCAATGAAAATGTTATGGCATTTTTTATTTGTTGCGAACATGATTTATGTCTTTTAACTTTGTCTCCCAAATGTTTGAAATCTTTTACCCCATTGACAGTCCACGCAAGATCATTAGGTTTCATTAGCAAAAAAAATTTAACAAAACAACACATTTCCAACTTCACACCCGCATAGCCAGTCCGCGAAATTGTATGTACTTACGTCGAATTTTCTCGTATACGAACCATTTACTACCTTGGCTTTGTTGTTGAATTATATTTAACTGTGGCCATGCTGGTCCCAGATTCTATACCTCTAGTTTATTCTCGTAATTGAGAATCTTTGTAGTAATAAGGTTTAAAATGTTACTCGCCGAATGAACAATTATTTACAAGTTTACACAACACGACATTAACAACAATTCAACCCTATTTGTGTTTGAACAATACCTATAAATAAAAAATATTCGAAATAAATACAAGCATTGTTAAGAAACGTGTTCAACAACTGCAAAATAGTCGAGCGCGAAAGTGTGCTTACAAAACATGTAGTTTTGGCAGCTTTATCAAGTTACAGGAAACCATTTTTTTTTTTTTTGTTTGAACAAGGCCGCGCCCAGCTCTCTCCGACTTACAGCATGCGATTGGCTGAAAAGGGCCGAGCCCCCCCGAAGCCTCCCCTCCCTCCCGTAGCGCACCTAGTCCATTGTTACGATCATCTCTCTCTACTAGCTTTACCCACTTCGGGGCGAAGAATCTGCCCCCCCGCCATTAGACATTTCCAAAAATATTTCTCTCGTGACAAGAGTCTCATCCATCTCAAAAATATTGGCTGCAAAATAACCTCTGTATTCGTACGCAGTATTATTTACTGAGTAGCAGATAAGTATGCGTTCTGAGATTTTATTAGGAAGGCTGCGGCCCCACAGCCCTACCTCAGCAGCCGCCACTGGATGGCAGTAAACGATAAACAAATGCGCAACCATGAAGCCCGGGTCTTTGTTGATATTTGCAGTTTACTGACTTAATATACAGAATGTGAATAAAAATGAAATGAAGGTCTGTTTGAGTTCTAAACAATGTAGTATTCTGAGAATGTTTCAGTTTAGACCATTATGGCCTTGGTCAACTTACGTCAAGCTTTTTAAGCCCCTGGTTGCGGTAGCTTCTCTAATGCCGCTCTTTTTGGGGACGTACCAAAATTGTCAAACCGTCTCTCTCTCTCTCTCTCTCTCTCTCTCTCTCTCTCTCTCTCTCTCTCTCTCTCTCTCTCTCTCTCTCTCTCTCTCTCTCTCTCTCTCTCTCTCTCTCTCTCTCTCTCTCTCTCTCTCTCTCTCCCTCTCTCTCTCTCTCTCTCTCTCTCTCTCTCTCTCTCTCTCTCTCTGATAATCTAATTAGTTTCGACTAGAGACAGAACAATTTGGCTGTTTCAACGACCTGTTGGATAGATTTCACTGTCTTCTGTATTTTCAAGTATCATTCTTCTGTTTATTGGCGGCTGCTCCAGTGTGTGTGGCTAGTTTTACCTAAGCCCCCGTGCTGGTGCTTCTTTACTTGCAGGTTTGTTGTCTCAGAGTTTACCTGGCCATGTATGATAAACTGTGATTTAATTGTATACATAACAGAAATACATAAGTGTGTGAAGTTTAGTTTGTCTCAGAATAAATTCCCGATATTTTCCAGTGCTTGTGTACTTCGTATGTCTTTTTTTGTTGTAAACATGTTGTCAAATCTACGTAGTTTATGATTACCGACTAAGATATTCCATTATTTTGAACTGCATTGGTTACTATAGTTATGTAAATAAAAACTCAATATGAATTATTTTAACCACTGAAACAAATTACAGTTTAGTGACGTTTATAAGTTATTTCTTAAAATTCCTCTGAAGGAAAACAAACAAAAATATAATACTATCGTTATTTTTATATTTTATGTGGTATGTACTCGTAGTTACAAAGGTTTGCCCATCATTATATTTGTGTGGGAGTGTAAAATTATCCTGATAAAATCACTGCCAGCAAAAATATATTAGCATCGCCAAGGCAAAAATGTAGAAAATAACTCCTACAAGTGAAAAAGAATTATCTTGTGAGTCTATTTCGTTATGACAGCTCGCTATATTAGTTGTGCTGTATGGCAAGGCAGGACACGTAGCCCATGATGACAGTTGCATTGTCACGCCTGTTAGGCAGGTAGTTAGCACTGAAAAAGGTTCAACTGGGTCGACAGGGGTGTGTATCTCCCGGCCAGAATGACAGCTCGCTATATTAGTTGTGCTGTATGGCAAGGCAGGACACGTAGCCCATGATGACAGTTGCATTGTCACGCCTGTTAGGCAGGTAGTTAGCACTGACAAAGCTTCAACTGGGTCGACAGGGGTGTGTATCTCCCGGCCAGAATGACAGCTCGCTATATGAAACGATCAGAAGAGAGCTCTGCGGATTTATTTGAGGAGTCGTTAGACTTGAATAAATATGCCTATGTACTGTTCACGGTAAAATGAGCATGTTTGAAATCCCTGCTTAATATCTACTTGTATGCACGTTTTGTATTCTTCCGCCTTATGCAAAATTAACATTGCCATCGGCCTCATCACTTTATTCATACGTCGGTCAGGTGAAACTGTGAAATTCTAAGGAAACTGAATATTTGAAAAATCTAGTAGTTATTACACATTGATGCATTAAATAAACAGAAAACGAATAAAATAATTAAGTTATCAGAAATGGTACCGAACACTTTTTATTCGACGTTCACCAATCAGCGCCTGGTAACCTACTTGCCTGATGGCAACCCAGCCAATAGGGAATTTTTCGCAGCACGCAGTAGCCAATCAGACACAAGACTGCTACCAGAGCCTCGCGCGCAGGCAGTTAGCAAATGAGTACGCTCATCTCAAAAGAGCCGCCAAACCATCTCGACATTATGTACTCATGTACTCGGTGACCATGTCCTAGATATTCAGTAAAAAGAAAAACTTTCAATACTTCAAGTATCGAGTCACGTGCCACATACCTACTGTGGCGGAAGGCGGTAGAATTATAGGCGAGGCTGTAGTGTGCAGGAAATAATTAACGCTAGCCTGTATGTCACATGATTCATATTTTTTTTGGTTTCCACTTATTATGTACACTAGAATTTTGCACACAAGAATTTTGCACTAGAGAGAACGGAAATAAGATGGATTGATAATCCAGCTGAAGCAGGAATTACATCAGGAAGAGCGGAGAGTGTTCGGAAAACATCACGTGTGAAGCGAAGTCGTTATATAAACATAACGAGATTATAAATTGCAGCTTTACAACTACTGCTTAAGCGGGTTTACCGAAATTAAAATGCACAAGACGATGAATCACTTTCTGAATGGATTCATAGGCACTCAAATGAATCTCTAAATTTAAATACTGGCAGACAACAAATGATCTAGAAAACTTGCTATTTTATCTAATACGAATCATTGTCAAGGCTGCTTACTGGACTTTGTTTCAACACTATAAAGTATTCGTCCTTCGATGTTCGCTCTACAACATGTCAATTATTCTCGATGGTTGCCTGTATTTTTGTCCATTTTAAAGCAACCATCGAAGTAGCATCCAGATATGTTCCGCGAATTTGAACGCGGAAAGATATTGGGTTGTAACGCTAACATGAAGTTTTCTAGGATGACCCACAACTAAATTCATAAACAAAATGACAAACCTGTGAAGAATAGTTCTACCATTCTTTCACTTCTTAGTCGTGAGAATAGACTTCTAAACTGGATGTTTGGCAAACCTAAACTACTGAGAATGTTGTTGGAGTTTGAAGAAATTGAAGGCCTTCAGTGTGACACTGTTTCTCCATACAACCATTGTGAATACATTTATCTTTATCACAGTTATGTCATGTCAGCTTACGAAAAGGGAAAAGAACACTTTGAAATATAAATGAAAATATTATACTGAGAAAGACATCCCCCACCCCCCATGACACCTTCAAACGGAATAACATTATTCCTATGTATCAAAAGAATATTTCTTTAAAATATTAGACCGACTATTTTAGTCGATCTAAGAAGAGACAACAGTGTTTTCGAAATACTTACATCTCAATAAAATAGTTTTTTCTCCCAAAAAGGCTCATGTCTACATTTGATATTTGAATTGAGAAAATTCCGGAAGCTCTTCAAAAAGTTATACATTTGACGCTGCAGCCTGTGGATAGCATTGACATTGTGTTCGACCAATACGTAAGTGGAAGTTGAAAGATAAAGAGCAGACACTCGAGAGGTCCAGGACCAAGTGTAGATGTGAAGGTCAATGTGGAAATACCAAAACGTTTCAGTATTTTCTTCGCACCTGACAAAAATAAACAGGTCAGATTTTCAGTCAAATACATTAGGCATTGCCTATTGAGAAGCAAGAAGTTTGCACCTACGAGAACACAGCGACTAGCTTTGACAATAAAATATTGTCTGATGCTACATTAACAACTTTCCACGCAGATGATGCTGGTCTCCTCATCATTGCTGAATAGCTTGCTAGTAGTACTGAACACTTAAATGTTAGTATCAAAACGGTGGGCAGTGACATCACTGTTATTTAATTGTATGCATTTCCCAACTGAAGAGTGTTAATGAGCTTTGAAATGAATACGGGATCGCATAAACCTTCAGTGACTGAAATGAACGAAAACATTCAGCTGGCTGTTGCCGACCTACTTACGTTTCCCAAGCCTTTACAGACACAGTGCCTAGTTCTGGAAGTGTTGGGATAATCAGTGCCTGGAAAATATAGATAGATTTCAGAAAATTTGACAAAACTTCTGAAGAGTGCTGTAACATGCACTTGACATGTCACAAGACTCCATTTCCTTTTAAATTCTTCAGTGTTTTGTGGTGTTATTGTGCTACGTTTCAAGCTCGGTCAATCAGACAAGATGTGCTCTCTTCACCCAGTTCAGTAGGTATATTGAGATAATACCACCGACAGGTGATAACTTCTTCCAACACCTTAAGAGGTAAATGCAGCAATGCTTCGCTTGGAGGAACTGTCGTCAAATTGAAGTAGATTGTCCAAACTCTTGCGAATGGGAATGGAGAAAACGGAACAAATTACGAACATATTCCTTCTACAAACTCTTGCATAACTATGGGGAAACATTAGTGACCAATAGCTTTTAAATGCAAAACAAATGTAGCAGATGCCTAGGTGTCAAAGTTGGACTAAGATGTACGTTACAGTACTTTGTACCCTTGAGGAGTAGTGTTCCGGCGAATTAAGGTTTCAAGCAATTGTCTCTTTTCTCGAATGACAGTTTTTCATGACCATGATAAACATTTTAATTCCTATTAAAAAGGTCACTGTAAAATCACTACAAAGCATAATGGAACCATGATTTCCTCTTGAAAATTGTGAACTATTGAATTAATAATGCTTAGTTATGTCTAAGAGTTTTTTAACGTGCAATACATTATAATAAAACCAGGGCATTTTGCAAAGGTAAGGTTGATTCTCCAAAAATTATTTTTGTAAGAACTTTTCGGTCTTAATTGAATAGAAAACATTTCACCTACGCTAAAAATTTATAGTATAATCCTGAAAGTATTTTACTAGCTTTAAAACGATACTAAGAACTTTAAAATCAAACCAATAGTTCCGGCATCGCGAAATGGTAGTCTTTTGACATCATCAAAGGCGTCGATAACGATTGATTAACGGTTGTAGTAGGGCCAGGGGGATCCTAGATACAAAGGGATGCCGCATTTTATTATTGATCTGATTAATTCGTTATCAAATTGATATCAAAGGGTTAATTTGATCGAAAGGGTTAAATTTAATTAAAGGGTAAATTTTTAATCGGATATATTTTTTCTTGATCTAGTACTTCTTGCTTTCTTTCTTTTTGAACGGGGGGAGGGGGTAACAGGAGCTCTGTTCTATGTTGACACTGTGGTATCCTGGAGGCGACTGACAAGAGTGGTGGGTTACAATGTGTTACATAGGTATTGAGTTGAGTGCATGAGTGAGCTAAGGGTAAATTTTCTTATTTTTTTCTAATTTTGATGTGTTTGTAGGGATATTGGTGGTAGGCGATTTTTACGAATATATTTAACACACAAGAAAATTCATAGTCTTTAAACGAGTTCTATGTATTAACAAATTACATTCATCGAATCCCAAATTTCAAGTGACTACGTGAATAATAAATGCAATTTCATGAGTCACGTAACATGAGTCTCGACCTTAGAAATATAATTTACAAGAGAGAGATTTTTAACTACGTTAATAACATCTGATATTGACAGGTGCAAACTGACTAAATGAAATCCAGCTAGCCAGTATAAAATTACAAACGACAGAGTATTTAAACGAAATAAGTAATGAGTTCTACGAATTAATGAATAACACTAATGGCAAGTATAATGAACAACTACATTTTACTGTCTTTAAATGAAATCCAGCTAGTTAGTATGAATAAATAACACATTAACACATACAAATTACACTATTCAGCCTGGTGAATGATATCTTACAGCAAAAAAACACTGAATACGATTTAAACCAGACACAATAGTATAAGTCTATTCTGATAAGTAAAATATATAATGATATACAAGAAAGTAATTAACGATAGGAAATCTTACCTCAAATGATATTGAAATAAGTCTGTTCGATGTATGAATGAGTAGCACTGACATAGAGCTGTGAGTAGATATGTGTAGTGCATCTGATAGACAACTGTGTTTAAATTACTGTAAAAACTCGTAAATAAAGGAAATGTTTTTAAAAATGATTATGGTATTCACTGCTCTTGTTAACACAAACAATATTTTTAAACTGCTATGAAGTTTCGTCTACCGAACACAGAAACATGATTTGAAAATATTATCGTAATATTGACTTAACACACTGAAATTTATATTTTCAGGTAAATTAAAAAATATATTTTACACTCTATTTTATGAATACTTTGAACGAGGTATGAACCCTGTAGCAAATAATATCGCTTATTGAAAATCGAGACTAGCAGTGGAGATGAAGGTAGGTCAGACTCTTGCAAATTTAAGGGAAAATATATGAGTATTTTTATAAAATGGGCTTGAATTTTTTTAAATACTAGTTTAAATATATTATATTGTGCTTGACTTATTCTTCTCCAAACATCATCTTGTTGTATCTTGAAGAGCTGTAATATTTGTGCATGCATTTAAAATGAAATATTTAAATTGTTTGTTGGCCTATGTTCGGTGCAGATGTAAAAGTTTTAGCTGGAGAATCTTTCGTGTCCCAGAGGTCTTTGCTACCTGCCTCTAGGTATTCAGGGCTCGCTTTCAATATGTTCCCCTGTGATGTCACAAAAGTTGGCCAGCAGGACTTTGTGTCTCCTACTCCAACCTCCAACTTAAGTGGACCAAGGTTCTCTCAAGATACTAACCTGCTGTCTCGTTCCTTTGCAAAATTTCATTCATTCAGTTATGTTTGATTTTTTCCAGCTTTCTTTTGTGATTTATACTTAGCCCTTCAGAGTAAGTTTTTAGTCAAGTTTTAATTTAAATGATAGTAAGTTTTTCAAGTCAACAAAATTGCACATTCTTTGTGAAAGCTAGCAAAAAGTAAATAAATTTGAATTTAAATATAAGTCATCAGATTACCAATACTGATGGACACCCACTCATAGCATTGCAACAAAAGTTTGTTTTCTCATCACTCATTATACATGAGATATTATTGAAGAAATTTAGTGACATACGGTATTACCAAACAAAATGATTAACAAGAGAGACACAATTCCTTTTTAACATTTTACTATAAAATATTTTTTTTTTTCAAAATCATCCTTAAACTTAAGTATTTACAATATCACAAGCAAATATTCAGTTTACAACAAACATCTACACACACACAGTAAAAGTCTTCTTTAAGTCACAATTTTTATACAAATATATAAAAACAATTTTGCACATACTTTAAAACAATCATCTTACAACC
This sequence comes from Dryococelus australis, assembly GCA_029891345.1. Taxonomy (NCBI): domain Eukaryota; kingdom Metazoa; phylum Arthropoda; class Insecta; order Phasmatodea; family Phasmatidae; genus Dryococelus; species Dryococelus australis. The sequence continues at coordinate 94,983,454 of CM057002.1, read as the reverse complement.
AAATTAACCAATTTTTTTTTACAAAAACAAGTAATTTTAACAAAAACAAGATATTTCAGCAATAACATGTTTAACAACAACCACCTTACAAACTAAAATACAGTTAATCAATAACATTTTATCAACAACATTTTACAATTTAAAATTACAAACATTTCATCATACTTTTTTACATCTGGAACCTAGCACTACAACTACTGTTACTACTACAACTGTTACAAAAGTGTCTGATATATGTCACGATATTTAGAAAAAAATTATTACCAAAATGTTTACAAATATAATACATCTTTGTGTTCTTTTCCGAACTATTTACAGTAATGACACATTCGGGAGGTGTGTTTGTAGATGCTTACTGTGAAGCGTTCTTTTATAGGTGTCACATGCAGTATTTTTATCAGACACTCACACGACAAAGACAGAGTGTAATACACACTCACATGCAAACACAATTTCCATTGTGAATTTAATTTTCTTCTTTGACAAGGGAACAATTTATCGAAGATAGTTTTATTCTTTATACTATACTTTGACAAACAGACGACAGCATCATTGAATGGTGACACAATTTGTAGTTGGTGTAGTCAGCTGCGATGATGATTGTACATGGCAGCAATGGTGATTGTAGACAGCTGTAGTGAGTGTAGAACAGGAGGTACATGTGGTGGTGGTAAATGGATGTCCTTGGCGGTGTGTGGTGGTGGGAGATCTATAAACTCATTGTGGTGTTGAAATTAATATATGGAGGAAAATAAAAAAACACATTTACTCAGGTATTTCATAATGCCCCCGAGGTAAGGTTGATATTCCATCTGCCTCAATGTACCGCTTATCATCCATAACTGACAACACTACCTTTGATATGCTTATGGTGTAGACTTGATGAGCACGCGAACAGAACTGATATTGGTTCACCATTACCCTTGTGCAAATTTCGAGGCAATCCCGAATACATTGCTCATTCGCAACAACATATGCATAAAGCTTAGGACATAAACCCACAAAGTGTGTGATTATGTGCCCAGCAATTTTTCTTTCATCACTCTGGTATGGCCTTTTTTCCTGTGAGGGAATCATTGCTGTTTATCGAGCACATAGTTGGATGTATTAACTCACACCTTTAAATTTGGGGTAATTACTTTATATATGTAATCACAAGCAATGGAATAGATTAGGGAATCTGTGTCACAATAGAGGAGGTGCAAAGCCGGTGGAATAAATTTTGTACACATGTACTGATAGTGAAATTCATAGTGTGTTAATTAAAAATGATCGAGAATGGCAACACCAGTGTACAAAGGTCTGTTGAATGCAAAAGAACTCTTTGGCATCTCGATAAGGACCAAGTTTTCATCGATAATTTGCCATTCCATGCCTAGAATGTGCGACGTCCTATTAGCTCTGCAGCTCCATATATCATGTCATACCTCGAAACGACTCTGATGTCCCTTTACTGGTGCTGCAAGGTTTTTCCATAAACAGAATTATTCATAAATTTGAAAAACTATTATTTGAATGCATTTAGAGCCTGGGCACGTTTCTCACTGTTAAACTCGATGTACGGAGCCATCCATGCCTTCTGCTCAAAGCGCAAAATGCGATGAACAGGTTCAAGTTTGGCCCCCTACAGCAAGTACTGACTCAGTGTTTCCCAGTGTATAACATATTTTTCCATGGCACAAGTGTTAAAAGAAGTTTCGCATGCGAGTCTTTCAGGGGCATGCCATTTTCTAGGGCCAAAGGCAGATATGTTAGTATATCATGACACTCCTCCAGAAAAGACAGATCAACTTCCGCAAAAAAACAAGTGTAACCGTCATCCACGCAAAATCCCATGAGGAGAACACGTCAGCCTCAACCCACTCAAAATTGTCGATCGGATGCTTGGATCACATAGTATGACTGCACAGCCCATTGACGTCGAAATAGCATATATATTTCGATGCCACACTGGGGTCGTAATCCTCACCCATATAAACATTGTTGGCTTATGCAGGTCGTTTTGAAACCTGGGTAATGCCGCCCCTAACCCCGCATTCTACAAAAAGATACATGTCAAGATCAGTCAACAACTCTAGCAGCGTGCTTGTCATTGACTATGAAGCGACCCATGAAAGAGACTGAGCTGTGGCATGCATAGCAGGGTCAAGACAATAATAAGCCAAACATATGATCCTAAATTCTCAAAAACACCAGCCAGCAAACAAGTGTCCACACATAAGTAATGAATGGCATACTGCAGCAAGTTTATGCAATTGAACGCATCCCATGCAGCTTGGGCATGAGCATAATGCTCATTGCTAATGCCTTCGCCTCTCATCACATTATGAAATGTGCCCTTTGGTGGGAGTGACTTGCCCATCAAACTGTCTGGGGACTTAACAAAATCATAAGGAAAAGCTCCCTTCTGTTTTGCAATTCGAACGGAGTGTTGTCTGAAAACATTGTGCGGGTGATACACAATTGTGCAGGTAGTAAATTTCCTGCCAAAGCACCTTTACATTGCACTCAGTCCCATTGGTAATCTGTTTTGTTGTAAATTTGTATTTCTGTAGGGTTATTCGAATCACTTGAATTTTTCCAGGATTTTCAATTACCATGGTTCCATCATGTCATGTTATGTGATGTTTAGCCAAGGGCTTTATAAGAAGGTGAGCATCGCAATTCTGCAGTGTATGGAAAACAGCGACAAGTTGCCTTTTGGGCAGTCTGAAATTCAAGGTGCACTTATTATGTGCACGGCCTCTGATTTCGCCCGTCAGATTGTCATGATCGACCACAATATTATCTGTACCGATCTTTTATTTACAAATGTCGTAATATGCGACGAAACCCAATCTCTGCTGTTTGCTATAATCTTTAAATTCAAAGTACTTGTCATTTCCACTGGGGAAAGTACTGCGAACAGCTTTTTGTTGCTGGCACAGAATTCTGTGACCAGCTAGTTTCTCCTTACTAACAAATTACTGGCGACAACGCTTACAAATATGTTTTCTACTCTTCTTCTTACTCAACTAACTACCAACCAGCAGTGACAAATTTCTAATGCATACAAAATGCAAATGAGCGGCATTTCCACTCGCGTGAATCGCCTAAATTTTCACATGTTTGTCATGGCGTACAGGAAAAATACGCATGGGTACTACAACCCCACCCTATTCACAAGTTTCGTCAATTATATTGCTATCTTTGTCTACCACACAGTAGACATTGTAGAAATAGCATTGTTCTCCTTGAACTTGAGAATATCATGTATGACTTCAGGTGTCGACAGTCCTTCAGTATTCAAAACCTAGTGAGGTTTTCGATATGAAGAATGACATTTTGTGTGGCAGGAATCAAAGATGCTATGACGGTGTAGTGGAAACACATTCCCTCCAGGCAGTCTACATCGACACAAGCTTTCCTATCAGCAATAAACCTGGGCAGTTAAGTATGCACAGAACCGACGGTGAACAGCTGATATTGATTCACATGTACATCCATGTAATTCAACATTTTCAAACTCCAGCCAGAACCACGCACACTAAACTCCTCAAGTCTGTTTGTGAGATAAGGAACGATATCGTCATCATAGATTAAACCCACAATTGATGAATGGAGGACAGGGAGTACTTTGCTTTGAAAATAAAAGGTTTTGTAGCACCTTCCTCTGCGATGTAGGATTACAATTACTTATCCATTACAGAAACGGATATTCTAACTGGCCAGGGTGGTGCCATTATTAAGCTTAATAAGGGGACTTTACACCTCTGCAAAAAATGAGAAAAAACTACATCAGACTCTAATTAACTGTCATGTATCCACACATCATGTGGTCTTCCCATGAACGCCGTTGCCAACAGCTGGTATATCAGATCTGGCAAAGCTTCCACTGAGGCTTGGGAATCGGAAAAGGAATTATTTTCTGGCTCCCTTGGCGAAATATCTCTAATCGACTCGAAAGTCGGTAGTGAAATGGCTGGAGCACTCTCTGAATCACAAGAATCTTTTAAGTCATCATTCAAAAGATTAACCTTCTCATGTTTGGGGGAAGCGGAAACATTTTGACCTTTTGGTTTTGACAATCTCTCCGTAAGCATAACTGTCCTTGATTCGCTTTAGTAGAGATCATTCTCCAATAGATTAACTCGTGTCCGCTTAAGTGAAGGGACACTGTCTCGACAGCTTGTTTGTCTTTCCGTCTGCGATTCCGAATCGGAATCGCTTATATAAAGATCTTAAAGCAACATGTCAATACAGAATGGCTTATGCTCACCCATTTTCCCCTAACTGAAAACTTTCTTTAGTTTCCACGATATAAAAGTTTAAACACCACAATAAATTAAATTGAAGTGACCCCTTGTTCTGAAAAAAGAAAACACTCTTAGTATCTTACATACACACACACACAATATAACTGCAAATATAATTTTTATTAATAATGTCCTAGACTTAACGTTTATTGTTAATTTTCAAATTATATATTTGTTGAGGAAAGACAGGCGCAACAGCTGTGACTAATATAGGTAGCGAGTTCAAAATACTTTTAACGTGGAAGAGAGGTAGGTAGCTAGCAGGTGGGGAGAAACACAATAGGGAATAGACGGGCCAAGATCTCGCCCACCCGATGGGCCACGAGCACGGTGATGGGGAAACAAGGTTTGCATTGAACAAGCCAGGGCGGTCCATGCAGGGATGGCTAGATGAGAGAATGGGAATAATAGTTCATTAATTTGCCACTAGTGCTTGGGTGTGGCATCGTCTGGACATTCTACCCCTCTGGTGGCCACTCGACAATTTCCCCTTCTCCCCTGCTATCGCACAAAGCCTGCTGGTCGCCTCTGCACATGCGCGATAGAGGAAGAACTTCATCCCCCTACTCGACATTCTCCCTTTCCCCTCCAACGATTTATAGCGTAGACCCTGCAGGCATCTCTGCATTGTGCCGAGAGATGGGAAAGGGAGAAAGTTGGCACTTCCCTTCCAGACCCTCCCTCCACTGTGGCTCTCCGGCGCAAAATTTCTTGCCAAGCAGCAAGTCTCCAGTAATGAATTGACCTTGCTTTGTGACCTTTCTCACCCTTGTCTTTCACAAAATTTCACTTTTAAGTCTAGGCACGCAGCTTTCGTTTAGAATATAACAGTGAAATTGAAATTCACGCTATCACATTTCTGTATAAGCCCACTTTAAATGTTATTTCTGTGTGATAAAAACTTTAAATTTTTTAATGTGCTTTTTAAAAGATGTTTAATATTACGCCAAAAAAAATTTATGAAATAATTTACACCATAAAAAACATTCATGGTTGCACTATAAAGCATTTACTCTATAAAAATATTTTTAAAAATTTTCGAAAATCAGTTTAGTAACAAAAGTTTTAGCAAGGAGTTATTACTCTGTTATACTCAAAACGTTTAAAAGACTTGTCTAAAATTAAAAAATTTTACACTATAACACTACACATGCAATACTTAAAGCAAACCGACATACGTATTTCAGTCATTTTACTTAAATTCAAACTTGTACTACTTTTTACAACTATTCAATTATGCATTTTAGAAGTAAAATTTTATGAAACTTAAAAATACTTGAAAAATCTTTCATTCTCTCTCTCTCTCTCTCTCTCTCTCTCTCTCTCTCACACACACACACACACACACACACACTCACACCTACTTAAACAAAAATTTTCTCACATTACTTGGTGACATATTACAGATGGTTTTTCACATACATTTGTGAATATTTAAATATTGACAATATGCTGTAGGTGAAGGTATGTGTTATTGAAGCAGTCTTATTCCATGTAGTGCAAGATGCTATTAATGGTGTTTCACCTCTCCTCACAACTCTGCTAAATAAACTCAAAAGTACATCAAAAAATTACATCTGGAATTAAATTTTTATCATCTCTCTCCTGCATTCACACACACACACACACACACACACTCACTACACAGTCATACACTCTCACTCATACACAGTTATAGCCAAAACCCATCCTTAAACATCCACCCTTAAACATCATTAAATATCATTAAACACCCTTAAAATCTTAAAAATACTTAACAACTACTCTGAATTGTGAAACAATTTCATTTGATTTTAATGAAATTCATTCAGATGTTTAATGATTTAAAGACCAATTGTTCAGTTTGATAAAAATTCTACAATTCCAAATACTTGTTTTGTAATTTCAAAGATCAGTCATTCAGTTTGTTAAAAAGTCGAACGAAATTCATGCAATTTACTCTAATTTTAAAAAACACCAAAAATTTTTTAACGAAATACCAAAAACCCGAAATTATTAACTACCTAAACTCTTGTAACAAAGATGGTGTTTGTTGGAGACCCGAATCCAGGTCAGTCGAGCTGAGCACTACCCCGCTCCGTCAGGTGAGCATAGGGGCAGGCGGGCGGCCATATGCTCGCAATCCCCTAGAGAGCACTGTGGGAGTCTACCCCAACAGCCTAACAAGAGGTTGAGCGAGCTCCAACTGGCGATGAGGGTTCCTTTCACAGTCGAGGCAGAATCGATGGGTAGGCGAGTGGCTCCCTTGACCTAGGCACTGTGGACCAGTACACTGGCTGTCCTAGTGTGAGAGGGTGAGAGATGTTACCTCCATGAAGTCGCACGAGCAAATGAGCTTCAGTGGGTGGGCGATGCTATTTATAGGCCATCGCCCTCCTGTGTTCCAAAGAATAAAATTAATGCTATATGCCAGAAATGTATATCAAATAGACGAATAACATGTTTTAAGACATTTTATCACATTTTAAAGAAATTTTAATGCATTCAAAAGAATTTTGCTTGATTATTTTAAATTTTAGTGTGGATATAATATATTTTAGCCTTTATATCTGAATTTAGCATGTATTTTTCCTGTTTTAAGCCATAAGAATTTAATTATGTTCTTATTTAACAATTTCTTACAATACAAACTTTTTGCATTATGAGGTGAAATCAATTTAATGCTATGATTAAACACTCTTTTTATGTATACGAATTCCTATTTTTATTATCATTTATTTTTAATTGCAATTGATTAATCCTTTTAGTTAATATGGTTAATGAATTACACACTATATTTTATCATACAAGACCCAGCTAGAAATCGAATTCAGAATCTATACATCCACCCAACACTGAAAGTAAGAAACTATATTAAAATCGTACATGATCTAAGGGAGACTCGAACATAGCTTATCTCAACCATGCCTTAGCTGGGATTCTAACTTGCAAAGTATATATTACATTTTACCATGCCTTTTCCAGGATTGGAACCCAGAGCCTCCTTGCCTAATCTAATTACTCTATGGAGACTGGCGACATTTAACTAGTAATTTTATGTATTTATAATTTTTTTTTCCAGCAAACGCATTTAGTTGAATAGTATTTTTATCAAACTAATAAGTTTGTTTTCTGATTTTTCTTTACAATGCTCTTTCTTGTTAATGCAACAGACTCTTAATAGAAAATTTTAAGATTCCCTCCCTCACTCTCTCCCTCCCTCTCTCTCACTCTCTCTGTTGGAGACAAATTAATTACTTTTTGTTCTCACTGGGGAGAAAAAATTTTTCTTAGAAAAACAAGTTCACATTTAATAAGGATAGGTTAAATAAATTTTAAGAATGGGATTCCTTTTACATCATATTTATTTAAAAAATATATACAATTACAGGATGATACAAAATTTTATGTACAACGTTTTAACACTGAAGCAGAATACTATGTTCAAAACATATTTAAACAAGTATAAAAAAAATTTGCTCCAAAAATATACAAATTGCACTTGTTTCAATAATTTCAACACTATCAAGTATGGGATGACACAAAATATTTTAACACTATGAAGTAGAATTTGCTCCAAACATTTCCATGCTATAAAAACACAAGTGAATTCCTAATATATTAACATTATTTTAACATTAGCAAATTTAGCATGTTACAAGTCATATTAGACAATTATTTCAAAAATATAGATAGACCAAAAACTTTATGTACAACAATTATACCTTGCTTCGAAACAACTACAGGATAACAAAACATTTTAACACTATAAAATACAACATTTTTCTTTAAAACAAATATTTGTATAAACTGTTAGCAAATTCTGTGAACAAAGTTTTCATACATTTTCTTAAATTTGAATCCAGATCCCATTCTGAATCTCTGCTTTCAAGGAGTGAGCATTTCTTATGCCCAGGTTTTAATCTGTCTGTTTGCACACAAACATCTTTACAAGTAGGAGTATGTAAAACAATCCTTTCAACCAAATCAGGATATGATTCAACATAATAAGATTACACATCTCCAATACTAGAAGGAAGAGGTGTGTTTCCAGTCATATGAAACACTGAACATTTCTTATTGTCACCACACCATATGAGTTTGTGACTCTTTTCGCCTCCTTGACGAAAGTAAATTACTTTAAAATGAAAAATATTGTCGTAGGTTTCCCTAAATTTTTCCAAAATTCTGTTGCACCATAAGCCATAAGTTATATTGGACTTTGCTTGTTTGAGACTGAAATAATGATTTGCATAATGAAACTACATCATTTTGCTACCATGACATCCAAAACTCGACTGAGAAGATTTAGTAAGGAACAATGTATGTATATTGACAAATTCATTCTCTAAATTTGCATGTTCAAGCATGTTTTAGGGCTAAATTTAATTTTTGCTAAGTTTATTGCTCGATGTACATAACATTTTGATGAACGACACCCAGTATGAGACGTGTAACCACACCTGTTTTTGCCATAATGATATAAAGCAAGAAGATTATCATAACATTCATAAAAATACAGATAGGGCAAAACAGTGTCTGTATTATAAACAGGATGTTTCAAACATTTTTCTTCCTCACAATATGAAGTTACAATGCATTTGCCCTTAAGTTTATGCTTACGATCTACTCTGTGCTGCCTGTGCTGGTTTACAAGACATTCAGAACTGTTACAGTTATTAAAGTAGCATCATAAGTATTTGGTTTGCTAGCTGATGTAAAAGCTTGAGAGAAATACGTGTATTTGAAATTAATGTCTGATGCACACATTTGCTTAACAACATAGTATGACTATAATAAGCTATAAGTTACAGAATGCAAACAATTAGTAAAAAAAACATATACTTGTATTTCATTGAGCACAATAAGAACATCAGGGTAATTATTCTGAAATAGCCACTTCGCACGCATATAAATTACACATCAATGGAAAAACTAATCCACCTTGCTCGAAAATAAAGTTATGGATGTCCCTGTGTCAGGTCTCCTTCCAACGAACATTTATTCCCTGGTGAGGTCTGGTGAGCTGGTAGTCGATTACTCAATATACCCTGTTCCTCTTCTATTCCCTTATTGAGACTGGCAATCATCATCTCTTCTAACATTGATTGTAAGTTACTGTCAGTACGAAGTTGTCTCACAGCACAATCATTGCTTTCTATTTCTTTACCAAAGCGAATGCCGAGACTGTTGTCGAAAATGTTGCACCAATGTTGTATATCATTTCAGGCATGAACTTATAGAAGACAGTCATACAGTTTATAGAACACTATTCTGTATCCAATTTGTAGAACCTCATATACCTGTAGGGTTGAAGATCCTAGCCATGACTGACGATTTTATACTAGGCACACTCCTTTATATAGTCTACCAGACGTTCTTGCTTTGAAAAATATTGCATTGTCACATGCCACAGGGAGAAGTTAATTATTGGTCACCAATATACATATAGTTTGACCAATATACATATAGTGTTGGTTGTTGTTACATTGTTCTGTCCGAACTGTAGTAAGAGAACAGCAACTACACTCTTCTGCATAATGTATTTGATTTTATTGTAGGACTTGTGATTGATGATGTATCCACTATGAGCTTCAAAATCTAGTTTACCTTTGTTACAAGGTAGCTTGCTGTCAGGATGTAAATTATATAAAGGTCAATAATTTCGCCTATAAGATACATCGAAAACTTTAAACGATTCTGTTGGACTTATTAACAAGAAATGCCGATGTTCATCTCCATTGCACATATATACCTGTAGTGGACTGTGTTCATCATCAATTCGAAACCACACTTGCCTGAATCCTGGAGTAATACTAGCATACTGAAGTGATGAGTTGAACCTCTCCATTGTAACTGAAGCTCTGCTGTACGATTCACTCTCTCATTATATAGACATATGTTCTTCCAGTTAAAACTATTTCTTCAACAACAACTCTTTGTTAGATCAAATTTTCACACACAATTAATACTGTTCCATACTTCAATGTCCCACATTCCGCATTGTGCCCTTAAAAGTGTGCCACTGCCTTGTATTTGCATTATGTGTTGTCGTGGTGTCGTAAAATTCTCTTATCAGTTTATATTTCATCTCAATATAAACCTGGTTCTTTGGTTATTTCTGTAATGCGATTTTAAAAACATAGGCACCAAGAAAAACAGGGCAGTTTAATGTCAGGCTGCATATTAAAAACATGGCAGTCTTCTTCTTTAGCACACAGCAGTTGTGCTTTATACATGCTTCTCCGAAACTTTTTGCGAAATTCCAGTGTTCATTTCCATAACACACCTGTGTTTGAAAGTATATGTTGTCTAGAGATTGGAAATATACTTTCTTGTATCCTCGAAAAATACTGGAGAATGTCTTCTCTGGGTTGAATTTTTCCATTTTTTTTTTTTCGAAATCTTAGGCAGGATACAAACCATTTTTCGAAAATTAATATCTTTATACATAGGTAGGATGCTGGTACAAATATTCTCTTAAAGTTTTGCATTCACATTGTGAGCAGAATGCTTTTTCCTCAAAGCGATTATTATTACACTGTTTGACAATTGATTTAATACTCGAACAGTTGTGGTATCTTCTGATATTTATTACTTCTGCATTGGTTAGACTTTTTAAAATTTCCTTCTGCTCTTTTTCCAAGCACGTATATGGTATAGTCTATGAGTAGTGCATCATTTACATATTGAAAATGTTTTTCGTAAGCTATGTCACCAGACTCCTATTTCAGGTTATGTATCTTGTAAGTCTGTCCTTAAAACAACATTTTAACTTTAGGTTTTAAACTGTACCAAGGTCTGGGAGATATAAAGTACAATACTTTAAAGTCATTTGCATCAGATACATAAGAAATAGCAAGCTCCTTAATTACAATGGAGTTGTCTTGTTAGATTTCGAAACACTGAGCATAGCACTTCATTTTTCCATTATTTCTTATTATAGACTACTTACAAAAAAAGTGTCTCTCTCATATATAAAATTGTATAAGATTAGAGGGCTCGCCTCGGAATCTGCTGCATCAGCTCCGGAATCATCCATTACTCTATCTGGAATAATTATACCTTCAAGTAGCTGTTCCAGCTTGTGCTCATTTATCAAGTGAACTCCGAGGTGGACGGCGGTGGGAGTTCGGGGAGCCATTTCATTATGTGTTTTTCTAAGCTCTGTCTACGAAAATTCGTAGCAGTTTAAAAATATTGTTGGTGTTAACAAGTGCAGTGAATTTCATAAACATGAAAAAAAATTTTCCTTCATTTACGAGTTTTTGCAGTAATTTAAACACAGTTGTCTATCAGATGCACTACACATATCTACTCACAGCTCTATGTCAGTGCTACTCATTCATACATCGAACAGACTTATTTCAATATCATTTGAGGTAAGATTTCCTATCGTTAATTACTTTCTTGTATATCATTATATATTTTACTTATCAGAATAGACTTATACTATTGTGTCTGGTTTAAATCGTATTCAGTGTTTTTTTTGCTGTAAGATATCATTCACCAGGCCGAATAGTGTAATTTGTATGTGTTAATGTGTTATTTATTCATACTAACTAGCTGGATTTCATTTAAAGACAGTAAAATGTAGTTGTTCATTATACTTGCCATTAGTGTTATTCATTAATTCGTAGAACTCATTACTTATTTCGTTTAAATACTCTGTCGTTTGTAATTTTATACTGGCTAGCTGGATTTCATTTAGTCAGTTTGCACTTGTCAATATCAGATGTTATTAACGTAGTTAAAAATCTCTCTCTTGTAAATTATATTTCTAAGGTCGAGACTCATGTTACGTGACTCATGAAATTGCATTTATTATTCACGTAGTCACTTGAAATTTGGGATTCGATGAATGTAATTTGTTAATACATAGAACTCGTTTAAAGACTATGAATTTTCTTGTGTGTTAAATATATTCGTAAAAATCGCCTACCACCAATATCCCTACAAACACATCAAAATTAGAAAAAAATAAGAAAATTTACCCTTAGCTCACTCATGCACTCAACTCAATACCTATGTAACACATTGTAACCCACCACTCTTGTCAGTCGCCTCCAGGATACCACAGTGTCAACATAGAACAGAGCTCTTGTTACCCCCTCCCCCCGTTCAAAAAGAAAGAAAGCAAGAAGTACTAGATCAAGAAAAAATATATCCGATTAAAAATTTACCCTTTAATTAAATTTAACCCTTTCGATCAAATTAACCCTTTGATATCAATTTGATAACGAATTAATCAGATCAATAATAAAATGCGGCATCCCTTTGTATCTAGGATCCCCCCGGCCCTACTACTAACTGCCTCCCGGTGAATTTTCGAAGCTCATTATGTGTGTGATATCTTTGTAAAATTTGGTTCTGATAGTGGAAAATTTTTGTGGTGGCTGCTTATGTTTATAGTTATACGAACACAGTTTACGAATCATTTACTCAGAGAGAATCTCTCTGAGTACTGTTCTTTGAAATGTATGGTACCGGCTAAAAATAACCTGCCCAACAGTATGTAAACAATTGTATACACCAGGACGTAATGGTTGGCTTTTTTTGACGGCGTATAGCCGAGGCCCCATGATCGTGGACTTGAAGTCTCCCTACGCCCTGTGGGCCGCATTCCTTATTAGTTTCATTGTAATTATTTTCCCATGCCGGCGTTTCCGTAATTTCCAGTAATTATAAATTGGAGTGGCTTGCCTGCATGCTAAGGAGTGCAGGACGAGCGTGGAACCAGTCACCAGCCCTCAGTCGGTCACGTGGAGTGGCTGTGCTGCCCAGTACGTTATGCAGTCGGGGCGTGAGAAAGGTCAATGAACTGCAAGGGGCAGATTGGCAAACATTTTCTCAAGGTCCAAGCCCGAATACAACACGGGTATGGTAATCCGATCACATTCTTACCTTTAAAGGTTTTATAAGCGAGTCTATTTTTAACTCACTCGCTACTCGCGTGCAAGCCGTAAACTCAAGAAGTATCGCCAACTAATGTTCAGGTATATCGTGTGACCTGTGATTTTCTTCCCCTGAACTGGTCAAGTTTTGTAATTCCAACTGTCACTAGTTCTATGGTATTTTCAGCTAGTATTAAACTAACATCTAATTTGAAGATCAAAGGATTTAAATGAAACGGGATAATATAAAAAAAAAAATTTATCTGGGGTCAGTTTATTGGCCTTTGCGTCAGCTGAAAGTAATTTTGTGGAATATTTAGCTGTTGTTAATTATCAGTTACTTCTTCGTCTATCTGAGAAGACAATTTTACGCTTGATTGGAAATCACCTCATTCGATCATCCTTGGTTGGCATGTCATTACATATCTCGGTAAGTTTTGCCAGAAAAAAAATATACTTGCTATTCTTAATGCATATTAGGAGACACAGTGAATTCTTCATTGGTAGGGGCAAGAATATTTGCCAATTGAATGGCCTAGATATTCCATTCATGCTTTCCTCAACCTTTTGGAATCAAACCTTTGAAAAATCACCGTAGATGTAACATGTCAACCTGTTGTGGTCAATCACTTGTATTCCAAAATTATATAACCCTGTGATTAACGTTAAAATATTGTGCTCTTGAATAGATTAATAATGTACTTAGTATCTTCTATAACTTGTAATATTCATTTCGTATCAAATACGAATTAACAACAGCGAGAGCAGCGATGTGTTGGCAACGACGATACGAGATATTTCACAGTTACAATATTATTTGATCTCGTTTTTATGTATACTATTTGTAAATTAACGTTGCCAAATTATATATTTATATTGTTGCCTAGCACTGACGGAAATACATTTTATTGCTGCAGTAAAAAATATCAGCGGAAATGACCATGAATAAATTCGCTCTAGTGAGACTGTGTTTTTTTTTTCGTCCGGAAGAAAAGTTTAAGCGATGCAGATCGTGTCGCTCTCTCTCGTCCTCTCTCTTTTCTCTCTCTGTCTCTCTCACGGGAAGTTTCCTACCACCTGTGTGGCAGGAAAAGTATAAATCTTGTTATTTCTAATTTCAGCACATTTTTTTAATAATTGTAGCAACAATTGTAATTTACAACTGAGCGAGATTTTATTTTTTAAATACCTATTTAGATGTGATTCGATGGCGCGACGCTTACAAATCCAGCAGGTTGGCAGACGTGGTGTGGAAAGGAGAATCTAGTATCACACCCTTTTCGCAACCCAATCCAATATGGTGGGCGAATATACTCATTGCCTTGCGACTGGGAGTGATGTGGCGACGTGTCAATGACACGGTGTGTTTTTGAACGAAGCATCAAGTTCGTACTCGTGGTTTTTAAACATCCTAGCAAGTTACAATGTTGCGATAAAAATGTGTTTCCATGGCAAGGTTAAAAGTGTTGTGTTGTAATCGCTGTATTTGAAAGGGCGTGGTGGCTGCGTTATAATCATTACGCAGGCCAGGTGTGTGTGAATGTGTGGATTTCAAATATGTGAAAATGTACACATTTTAACCAATAACAGATGTTATGACGAAGTTACTTATTGAACTTTACGTCTGTTTATCACAATGTTGTACCTTTCCACTAGGTATTTGAAACATAGTTGGGTAACGAGCTTACATTTCTGTGACTTGAATGTCTGCCACGATCCCCTCAAAATACTAAGGCCAACCAGATAAATTTAAATAAATAATACAATAAACCTACAAATCAGTAAGTACCAATGCATGTAAGCAGTAGCAGAATAAATGTTTCGTAGGCCTATATGTTTGCATGTTCACCACTATCTTTTATGTTTGTCGATGCTACAAACAATAAATATGCGACACGAGTTGCATGCTTGAATTTACTACGTCCCTTCGTTTTGATTTTTATTCGAAATAAGCCGTCCTTTTAACGAAATAACCCAATATATATTAATAACAATAGGTTAAATACTACTGTTGTTTCCACCACAGTTGTAACAAACACTGTCGTGGCAAAATATTAATGTGTATTATGTGTAACATGCTATATCGCCTGTAGCAAATAGTTATAAAGCCGACTTAAATATTGTTATAGGCCTAAATTCTGAATATTCGTAGGAAATATGACAGCATTCTTTGAACAGCAACCAACGCATTTGACAGTTATACAAGTAGACATCACATTGCAGTGTTTATGTTTACGTATAGTGGAAGGATACGTAATAAGTAACCAAAAGTAGGTATTTAGCAGGGATTTAGAAAAGGCCGAAGTTATCGTGAATCAACTATAGGCTAGACTGCACTCACTTCATTGCTATCAAGCCTAAAATTTACTTTTCTGTCGTCTGTTTATATGTTCCAACCATGGTTGTGAGCAGCGCCAGTTAATTTTAGAACATTGTATTGCCTTACAGCTGGTCGGCAATGAGTTCCTTGTATAGCAATATGCGTGCACGATGTAATGTCAACCAACAGGATGTTACTGGTGAGTGGGAATATAAAGTCCAGTGTAATTGGTATTCCTTCAGTGGTAAATACAGGCAACTCACTTATATATAGCTTTTCTAGTATGCTTGTAAATGTGTGCCAATCTCAACATTGTGTATTGAAGTGCTGTTAGTGAATTAGTAAAAGCAGCTCCTTGTCCTAAAGTGTCAGTAATATAGACATTTTATAGCTGTTGAAACTGTATTCGTTTTTTTTTTTGTTTTTTACACAGTTGCAGCAGGAATTTACATAATGTTGATGTTTTTATATTTGTTATCATTTCAAGAAGTCACTTGACCATCACAGCCATTAAGTCAATTACAATATTACCCTGTGGCTGTGGAAGGATACATGGTATGTAGACAGAAGAAGCTAAGTAAGTCTTTCAAAGTGCTAACTTTTTATAAGCCACATTAAAACTAAGACCATAGTCGGAGGTCCTAGGTAGAGACCTAATTGTGTCTCAGGTCAGTGCCCCATATGCCTAGGCATGCATGAAATATTCTTACTTCAGGACACTTGCTTGAGGATTTTCTGGGACTGGCAAACATGACCACGATTGGGGCCGCGTGTACCTGCCATGCTCACTTCTAACCGGAACACTACGAAAGAAGAGAGACCTCCCCCCCCCCCACACACACACTGGAAAACCTATTAAAGGAAAATAATGGCATATGAGCGAAACTTATGATCGGTACTGCCCACTGTAAGTCTTCCTTGTGGTTAAACTGATTTGTGGAACTATCTACATCGCTTTGAAATGAACGATAATACCTATATCATCGAGCACATGCCACACTGTTCGCTGGCTGTATGAAAAAATACATGTTTGCAACACCTTGCACTCAGACATTAATGTGTGACAGAATGGGTTAAAGCTTGTAGTCCCTCATTAATTTACAGGTTTCAGGTGTCCCAATAAGTTATATTATGGTCCATAATGTACTTCTAGTAGCTTAATGATCGCAACCAGTGAATTTCGTACTTCATAAGAGATGTTGGTATGAACTATTCACAGACCAAAACTGTGTAAACATTTACATATCATGTCAGCCACAGATAAGAAAGTGGCTGCATCGGTCAGTGAGATTCTCTGTGCACATACAGCTCAAGCCATAAATGTTATCCATGCACGTGTAAAGCACGTGTCTGTGTAGGGATACATAGTGCGCAGACAGAAGAAACTAGGCAGGTCTTGTGGAAGTGCTCAGTGGACCGTGCAGCCAGTAGAGCGCAGATGACTTTCGCACCGAGGGATCAGCACACCACGTCCTGTTACATCCCCAGCCCATGCACTCATCCCATGACCCTGCGCCATCTGTCTTTGTGATTCCGGGTTCGACACATGCCGGCTCCCCCGCTCTCTTCCTCAACCTACAGGCAGAAGCAATAAAAAATATATGCATTACACTACTACACATACATTTCAACTGATTTTACCCTATGTTTTGTGCATAATGTATAAAACTGTTTTATTTATACCCTTTCAGAACCGTTTTAATAACTTGTCACTGCGGCGAGTGATGACATATTCCTGGAGTGTGCGGCTGGAGTTCCCGGTGTAAGCGGCTGGCTCGCCTCTGTAGTCTCATGCAGTTTGTTGTAGGCTACAGCGCTCTGTCTTGTGTGGGGGGGAACGTAACTGTGTCTCATATCGACTGCAGTTCTGATGAGATTGGGGCGTTACATCTCGATGAAGAATCATGTCTCCCACTACACGAAACACTTACCTATTTGGTCGGAAGTCGTGATCTACTGTGTACTGCACAGCAAATCCACTTCCTGTGGGACACTTCATGCACACATACAAAGATGTATTGAAATTTATTTTTAAAGCCAAATCAATTAGTTATAAATAATATCACAAGAAAAGTATGAAAATTATTCGATTTTCATCAAAATATGATGAAAATGAATCTTTTAAGAACTACAATCAAAGAGCAAACACAAGTTGAAAATGATTTTGATCCTAAATATGATTGATTTTGTGTTGTGTTTTGAAAAATTTGGTGGGGAATTTGAAATTTGTTTGAATTTAGCCTCAAATAGGTTGAATTTTAGTTAAATTATTGAGATGTGCCAAGACCTGCAATAGTCCTCTACTGATTTATGAAAAATGTGTATAGATAGACACTTATGGCACTAAAAAAAAAAAACAAATGTTTACAAGCAAGCTAATGCTGATGCCAAGTACATTGTTTTTTTTTGGAGTTTATAGATATCTGTATCCTGCCAGGGACTCCATTTTTTATAATTCCAACCATATTTAGCACCAACAAAACTCCAATTGGAGAAACTTCCCACTTCACTGGCCGTCCCGTTTATTTTTATATTTTTTTTAGTGAAGTGGGAGGTTTTTATATTTTATTTTTATACTTATGATACTCCCTTCTCATATTACATGGTGCCTTCGACATATGAGAACACCCCAGCTTATACATCTGATACACTACAGTGAAGTGTGGAGAGTACTTTTTGCTGAGGCTTCAGAAGTACCTTTTTTCGCATCACTATATATATATCTAGTACATTGGCATGAGCAATGAAATGATTTTTGGCTCAAATTTAGAATGATTTGGTGATAATTGAATAACTGTGGGTGCCTTCACATTTATTAAATTATCCTCTCAAATGGGGATTGAACCCTGAATCTCGAGTTACAAACCAAGCACCCAACCACTGAGCCAAAGTGGCTGGGCGAGTGAGATGCAGATAAAAATGCAGCATGTGGCAAGCGCAAGATCAATAATGAGAGTGTTCGATGCTTGTTGATGAAATAATTTTATTAACTCTTGCAACAGAGACTCACAGCATGTTCTCTATGAGGAGTTAATTTTCAGCATCTTTGTGGTTGCACTCGCCGAGAGCAGTACGGCCAAGATATCAGCACAGTAGATAATGTGTTTCCTGTTGCCATGATAGTTCGCTGAGGCCAGATACTCACTGTAATATTGTGGCCTCCCAGCACAGATATGCTTTTTTTCACTAATAGAGTGCACTGAAGTTTAGTTGTGGATGAGAGAGTAGATAAGATTTTTTCTTTCACTGCGAGAATGCACTGCAGTTCAGTAAATGAAGAAGATAAGCTAATTTGTAAAAGTTATTGCACAAATATTGAACTAACAATAGAGAGATGGAATATAAGGTTTTCAATTTGATTTCAATATTTTCCGTTATCCATTATTCTACTGAAATCTAATGTTAAAAAACCATAATTTTCATCCTAGCACTTGGCACATATCTCTTTAAATTTCTCACGTCTCCTCCAACAAAATCGCAATATGTATGTCTCAAATTAGTCTCATCTTATCGAAATATACACAGAAAATTTGTGTTACTTCGTACTAATTGCTTGGAGACTCTGGAATATTTCTGCGTACAATAAAATACATCAATATTTTTATGCCAACCTCTAGTGAAATATTTGCAGACTACATCTTTCTCATCCAATATTACATTATCAAAAATCACAACAGAATTATTTTCACATTGAGCTAGTGAAACCATTTCACCATTGCTACTTTAAAAATAAGCTATTTTTTTTATTAATTTTTTGGATATCACTTCAAAATCAGCTTGCAATTGAATATATTTTCACTGATTCAAGCTTTTAGAGCAAACAGAGTTTTTTAAAATGTAGCCATTCTGTCTTATAAATAAAATTAATTATTAAATTTGTCTTCCAACAGTTGCTAAGCCAAACAATTATCCTGTGAATATTATTGAGCAACAACTAACCATTTTGTTTATTCTTGGCAGTTACCTCAGAAATTAAAACACCAACACCCAGTCAACTTTTTTCACTTAATTAAAATTATTTTTTTGTAATATATGAATAATAATAAAGTTTTTAAGTTAACAAGCAATAGTTATGCCCTAAAGAAGAAACTTCACTATGATATAATTCATAAAGAAAAATCGATAGAATTAATTAGTTTTCATGAAAAATTTTTTACTCCAAGTGTAGAGAATAATACTATAACTACAAAAAAAATGAGTGCTGTTGACAAAAATACCACTATAAATATTCCCAGAGGCCAATATGATGTTGAATCATTAAAAGAAGTTTTAAATTTAATTGAACCATTTTCAACAAACAATATGAAATAACAGACAATGTGAAAAATAGAATAACAATTAAAACCAGGTTTGATATTAAATTTCATCCTCACTTGTCTGGTATTCTCGGTTTTGTGAGAAAATTAACTATTGAAAAAGATAAAATTTTTGTAGACATTAAATTGCCTAATTTTTTCCATTCAAAACAATGTTCATTATAATTTGGCTTATGGAATGTTTCAAAATACAATGATACTAATATAATTACTAGTTTTCCACCAGTTTGATTCTAGAGATTATATAATTTATGAAACCCCATCTTTTCTCACCATTTGCTCTTTTGTTTTGCTTATCCTCAACTCTGTATGCATACATATTTGCTCGTAAACCAATAAATTCTTTAATTACATTGCCATTACACTTATCTTTCATTTTGCCTAAAAAAATTTTTTATTTATTTGTGGCATGTTATAAATAATGTCTTTTGGATAATCACTTGTATCAAATTTTTATACCATGGACTTCATGTCTTCTGTTTTAATGATATAAAAATAAGAGTCGGTATCCTGGAAACATAGTTCAATTTTATCACAATATTTTGGCTTAAAAAATTTTATAGCAGAAATCATTAATTAATTATTTCAAAATATCTAAAATGGACATGCCCACATATATTGGCTTATTAAATTTTACATTAGTTTTATTCATGTGAATAACTGCAATATTCTCATTAAATATTGTACTTTTCTTAAAATTTGGTTTTGCAACTAATTTTTCACAAAATTTTTGACTTGAAAATAGTTTTATATCAATTCTGTTTCTTATATTCTCTATTGTTTAATCAAACACAGTATTACTCGTCAGTTTGTAAAAGTCCTTTTCAAAATAATTTTTTGTTTTAGTCTTCATCATTGTGTTGACAATCAAATAGATTACATTTCAATATTCTATCTATTTTTGTAAGCTTCAGTGCATTATTTAGGTACTCTTTCAAACTACGATAAGGTAGTATATGTTTTTCTATTTTCTGTAAAGTTGTTAATAGTTTAGATTCATTGGTACCTGGAACTAACTTATTTTCTTGACAAAATGGAAGATATTGTGACAATTATGTAATTATTGTGTATATTCTACATCAACTTATAATAATAACCAAACTCAGAAGAAACATTTTTCAAATTTAATATTTTTTCACTCCAGTAATCTAAATCATATAATTCATAGTACACCCACTCGAAACTTCCATATGGTAAATACTGAGATCGCCACCTTTTAAAATATTGAAAAAAGGCGAGGAAAAATAGGCGAAGTCATGTATATTTATAGCAAAACAGATTTGTTAAAAATGATAAAAAAAATTTTAAACTAATGCTTCAAAAATGTGCTTAAGAGAATTCTAGATCATGGACAAATTTAACATTTCTTTTAAACCTTTATATTTTAGAAAAATTTCCTTCACATTTATTTGTTTCAAAGAATTTTTATCGAGTATCCTGACATAGTGCTCTGATAATGAAATTTTTAATTTGTCATCTAGAATGCAATTTTTTTTTTTTTTTTTTTACCAAAATTAGATTCGTAAATTTCAAAATTTGTTGCCCTAAACCATTTATTATTTTCTACATCTTGTAGTTTGATGAATTCAAGTGAATTGTTCAACTTGTTGAGTAGAGAATAGATTTTCTTTGTGTTATTTAGAAACAAAAAATTATTAAAAAGAAGAAGAAATTTACTAAGGAGAAAAAATTTATTAAGAAGAAAAATTTATTAAGAAGAAAATATTCATTAAAAAGAAAAAAAATATTAAGAAGAAAAAAATTTGGTACTGAAATTTTATCAAGATAAGCTGATAACCAGGGATATTTTGTATTTTATTCATTATGGAATTGCAGGTGGGACAAGTATCCCGCCTGAAAATTGCGGCAATATTAAGAGAAATTTAGTAAAAAAAAAATTGTTTATAAATGAAGACTTGTATAATTATTATCGCTATTACAAGTATCATTTTTGCACTATCTAAAAAAGAGAATCAGACAAAATACAATTGAACACCTTAAAGGCTAAATTAATTATAGAAAAATATATAAATATTTACGAAAATATAGAGGTGAACGAATTGTTCACACCTTCAAATATGCAACCACACCGTATTTATCAAAGAACCTGGCCTATATTTTTAATTTTATTTTTCTTTGTCTTATTAAATTTATTTATTTTTATTCTCCAATAGCAGTGTTTTGCCGCAAATAAAATCTTCATAGTTTTATTAATGAGTGTTTAGACCCAATTTGGGTCCCAACTATTTCTGAAAAAAAAATACATAAAAACAACACAGTATTTTTTTTACAGTTACAGAGTCTAAAAATTTAGACCCTGGAATATGAATTAGAAAGTCTGAACCCGTCTTTGAAAGGCGGGTTAGTTGGTAATGAAAAATCAACAATTTATCAATGAATTGGGTCTATATTTTATAAAAATATTTTCTCCAATTTTTTGTTTCATTTATAAAAAAGAATATATATTAAAACAACATATTTCCCCACATACAAAATGGGCGAATCACTATAAAAACAACTAGAGAACCTACAAATAGGAGATAATGATTTAAATAATTTAATATTTACTATAAAAAATACTGTTGTGTTAGATAATAATAATGAGCCATGGTTTAGAGGAAAAGATGGTGCTGAAATTGTACAATATAGAAACACAACAAAAGCCATTATAGACCGTGTTAATGCAAACCATAAAAATGTTCATGAAAACATAAAACCGAATAAATATGTTGACAATATTGGTAATACAATTTATACAAATAAAAATGGATTAAAACAATTATTGACAAAGTCTAGACTAGCCAATAAAACATTGGTAAAACAAATTTATAATCAGCTTAATTTAAACATAAATGTTTTTGAGGAAAAAAATTATATATATATTTAGCGCATTATTAAATTTTTTAAACACTTTTGCTATAAACTACAATATAAAATAGATAATTATAGAATTTTTTTATATTTTCCAGATATAAAATTAGCTTTTGAATGTGACAAAATTTAACTACAGAGATATAAATATTAATAATGAAATAGAGAGGCAAAAGTATATAGACACACAATTAAATTGCAAATTTATAAGTATATAGCTGATGTGGTAAATTGTGTTGTGCAATTAAGTAAAAATATTGGGTAAAATAATGGTAAAATAAAAATAATGGGTAGTATTCATGGATTAATAAATCCATGAATACTACCCATTATTTCTTCTCCATTAATATCTTTTAATTTGTAAGTTGGTATACCATATCTAAAAACCTCAAGAATTGTAAATAATTCTGTTGACCAATTAGCAGTACAATCTTTTCCAAAAAAAAAAAAATCGGTTTGCTCACACGAACGACATCTCAAACTTTATATTTTGGTTTAAAATTATTTACAAAATTTGTTTGCAATAATTTTTTTTAATTTAAATAAAAAAAATTAATTACATAAAAGATGTGAGATTTTTCTTCAACTTTCAAGTTAACGATTGTGTCGCAGAAATTCAAAACTGATTGATTTAAATTTTCAAATTTATCAGCTATTTCTTTATCGACATATATCTTTTATTGACAGCATTTATGCCATCCACAGGATCAGCCATATTATTAATTCTGCGATTTTGAATAGAAACATACTGTGTTGAGTAACAAAAAAACTATACTTATTTGATTTGGTAGAGCAGAAACAATGGTATTATATTTTGAATCTACATATGTTTTTAAATCAAAAACACTAGTGTTGTATTTTGATACAACATTATTTTTTAATGCATAATCAGAAACAATAGTTTAATTATTCGAATCTGCTCAATTCGCTTTGTAAAGAAGAAGCACTCGAATTCCATTTTGAATCTACGTATGTTTTTAAATCTTCAGCTATATTATCAAAGTTTTTATTTAAAGATTCGATTAATGGTTTCCCGAATGTATGTCATTTAATAGCATAGAATTTATTTCGCTATCCACAGATAACTGAATCAAAATTCTGAATTCTATCATCATCGTAATAAACATTTTTTTTGTGAATTGATTAATTTAATAATTAGGAATATTGCCTCCAAATAAGTCAAATTAATAAGAATTTTTCTTTAAAATATCAGGCACAATGAGTGCCAGAATTTGTTGAAATATTAAAATTAACCACTTCTCATTCATTTTTGTGCTTTTTTCTGGTAGTTCATCAATCATATAAACATTTCTGAAATTTTTAATATTTAATTTTTTTACGTATTTTTCAATATCGATATTGGATAATGGTGCTAACTTTTTTTTGTCCTTCCTCTTTTTTCTTGCAACTATGTTATTCCCTTCTTTATTTCGCCTTGCTAAATTGTGTCACTGTTGTTCTTCTAATATTATTATTATTTTTTGAATTTGTTCAACAGCACTATAAATTGCAGCAGCTGCTCCTAAAGCAGCGAGTAAAATGGAAATAATCCCACCATGGTGTAAACTATTGCCAGTTTTTTCTTTGGCCATTTTTTTAACTGTTGGCAATGGTAAAGTTAGTTTGAAATTTTTCCCCTCTTGCAATTTTTTTTTCTGAAATTTGAACATCTGTTAAAAATTTATCTATGCCCAATTTTTTTTAAATTCCGCATAAGGAATATCGAAAGTAATATTTGTTATCTTCATTTATATAAGTAAATAATATTGATAGTTTAATAAATTTTTATGCCCCATCCTAATTTTCTTTTTGTAAACATTGTTGAGACACCAGTTAAAGAAGCAATTTTTTCTCCAATTAGAGTATCTTTATTTAGCATAATTTCCTTTGCTTCTTTTTTTAATTTTATCTGCTTCATGCCTGTATTCTAAATCTTTATGATCTCTATAAGCAATATCATGAGATTTGCTAGCTTCATCTAATTTATTTATTCCTGAGCCTCCTCTTTATAATCTTTCATTTCATTTTGTAAATGGCCGACAATAATTATAACCTGGTAAATGCATTTTTAAATTATTTAATGCCCAATTTATCACACCTTTGTCATGCTGTTCAGAATTCCAAAATGAGTTCCGAAAAACACTTAAAACTCTTATAAGATATGGAATTCCTTTCTGGTTATTCACAACAAAATCAGAAAATGTATTATTTGGCATATTTATAATGTTGACTTTTTTTTATTGTAAAAATATTTATTTCCAACATTTTCTTCAATTAATTTTCTAACATTGCCCATCCAAATATATTCTATCGGCAAATTATTACATTTTTTTTATGCCATCTCCAATTTTCAAATCATTATCACTAAAACCCTCCAGGCAATATTTTTCTTGCAATTTATTTTTGTATATATCTTGATAAAATGGCCTAATTATATCTGTGTATTTCCACTTCTTACTCGAAGCAACAATATTTTAGGATTATATTCTTGATATACTGCATTTGTTGTTTTAACAATTTCTAAATAATTATTATAGTGCTCATTAGTAGATTTATTTTTGTGCGTGTTTTAATCTACAAGATCAAATTTTTTACTTTTTGTTAACAAATTAGCGAGGTCCTTTATGAAATTAAATTTTTTGTCTTTGACAAATAAGAAATCTCCATCAATTTTCACTTTTGTGTCTCCAATTTCAAAACCGTGGCCAACTTCTCGCAAACCAAATTTATCATCACTGACATTAATATTTTCAGAAATATATTTCCCTAATTTTATATTAGAAATGTCTGCTATAGGGGGCAAATTTTTTTAATGGAATAACACCCATTGGTGATTTTGGCAATAATTCTCTTTCTAAAGATGTTTCTTCTAGTGTTGGTGGATAATCTAAATTTTTTGCGGCAACAGGTACTAGTGCTGTTATTAAATTTTTATTTTCTTCACATACTTGTTCTACTTGTTTTTGCCAATATTTTGTAATTCACGAATTAATAGTATTATTTTTTTCTTTTTTTTTCATGTTCTATCTCATGATTATTTTTATAATTTCTATACTTCTAGATGAGCAATTTCACTCGAGAAACACCCTTTGAATCCTTTATTTATATAAAAATTGTTTTACTTATAAATGAGTTATAAAAGCATTGAGAGTTTTGAGAAGCAAAGTTTTCCCCTAACTGATCAAACGAGGGGGTATTTAAATATTTACAATAATAGAATCGAGTTTGATATTCCTATAGGAGATGGCTTTTCTTTTCCAAAAGATGCTTATGTTTTTGAAGAATATCACCTACTAAAGAGAGATAAAACTAGAACTGAGGCAAAATACGAAAAATTAGATTATATTGATGTTGGTCCCATTTTTTTTCCATTTCAGTTTTCTTGAGTAGAAATTTCATAACATGGGCAGATTATTGAGGCTGTTGATAATCCAGGAATAACCTTAACAATGACGAATATTTTGCTAAGATTACCCGGTGAACAAAATTATTTTGAGTCTACTGGTGTTCATGATTAATTTCGCGTAAAATCGGCTCGTGGTGATAAAATTAATGAGATAATGTAACCATTAAGATATTTGTTTGGCTTTATTCGCGATAATAATGAAATTTACTGGAAAGGTTGTTGAAAAATCGCTTTTTTTAATTAGAAATTCATCTGGTAACAATTGTTTATTTGTTTGCTGATTCAGGTATAATTTAATCGAAAAATTAGAAATTTTGTGGCCTATTGTTGAATGAAACTAAAATTATGGTCAATAAGGCCAATATTTACATTTATATTTGAAAGCCAAATCAATTAGTCAAAAATAATATCACAAGAAAAGTATGAAAATGCTTGGAATTTCATCAAAAATATAATGATATTGCTCGAAGATTAGTCTTTAAAGAACCGCAAATTGATTTTGATTTTAACCCTAAATATGATTGATTTTGAGTTGCGCTTTGAAAAATTTGACGGAGAATTAGAGATTTGTTTGAATTTAGCTTTAATTGGTTGAATTTTAGTTAAATTATCGAGTTCCGCCAAGATCTGCAATATACCTCTACTCCTAACTACAGCAACACCGCAACCCCTCGTGCGATGAAGCTTTATCGAAAATATCTTCGATATGGGTTCTTAGCATAATTGCGGTTGAGTGCACGCGAACAGGAACACGCACATTCTTTCCCACCAAATGCAGTATTAAGCATTGTGAGACTGTGATTGTATGTAGAGTACCTTATTGTACTCTGCTTGTACAGACAGCTAGGGAATGTTATATAACCACGGTCTTAATGCCGTTACGAATGGTGTATTCCGCTTTGCGCTGCACTTCTGAATTTGATATAGTACTGTAAAAGTTAGAGCAACGATACAAGCCAAACAATTCTCCAACACATACAAGTATGTAACGTCAGCCTAGCTAAAATAACACTATATTATTTTAACACTGAACTGAAGAAGTATGGTGTTGAAACTGTTCACTAAGTTTATTGAGCCTGTGAGCAGTACGTGAGCTGTGATATTTCTCTTTGATCTGCTCCTGTAGTAAAGAACTTGGCAGATCGCGTTTTCCGTTCTAAGACATGACATTGAATTCTAACGCCCTTCAACGCGCAATCAGAATCGAAGTGGAAAGAATTGCGCTCGGTCGCACTCTCGGCTTACTTTATATTTTGTCCTTGCGTCGTGGTTCTTTTGCTGTGTGGCTAGAGCGCTGAATTGAAGCATTTCATTTCGCGGCTTCGAATGTGATAGATGTGATGAGTCGCATGGTGATGTAGCAGAGATCGATTTCCTAAAAAACGTTTCGCTTTATTGCAAAAAATTATTTAAAATTTTTTCCCGGAGTTTAATCTAATTATCTGTTCGTCCTCTAGTAAAGAATGGTTTAGTTTATCATGATTGAATATTCGATGACCTTCTCTTGCCTTATTTTCAATACAGTGAACTCGAATTCACAATCCGTTTCGTCTGAAGAATAAAGTCCGTAAAAGAGAAAGAGAGTCTTTATATTTGCTTGTGCATTGTTGGTTAAACAGGCATTTCCTTGGGAACTGCATGGATAATCACATCTAATGATGGAGGTCTGGGCTAAACTCTCGATTTCTCGAATTTGAGTCAGTCATTTTAACCGCATGACCAACTTCACACTATGCTTAGGTACACAAGAAGTTTTGATACCATAACAGATTACAGGATCATTTTAGGTACAATTTTAATTGCTTTAAGTATGTAGATCGATATGCATACGTTGATTTTTACGAAATTTTTTTGTATCGTATATTTCATAGAGCTATACTTTGCTTTTATTTGTAGCCTGAATTTGGTGGTCATCAGTTAAGAGACAAAAGCTTAATTTTTCATGTAGTGCTATCTTTCACAATCTCTGACAAATAAATTTATGTGCTAGCTTATTTGATGCTTGCATAGATACTGTCAGCATACTAAGTTAAGTTGGAATTAGTTATATGTTTTCGTAGATATAGCATAGTAGTCTATAATGTTTATGTTGCCATCATTTTGAAAATAATATTGAAGCTCACTAAAACATTCAGTTTACATAACGTACTGTAGTATTATTTAAGTGTAAAATTTAGTAGGATTCGGTTGATTGTTTCCCAAGATATTACAATAAAACTTTACTTTTCACGTGGCACTATTTTACAAAATGGTGGACGACACATTTGATCTTTGTAGAGAATAAGCATAACTATTTTGGTCGAAACAGGCCTAATAGTATTGCAGACATTGCAAATAAACCTTATATATATATATATATATATATATATATATATATATATATTGTCGCCATTTTTAAAATAGGCGTCTTATCAATTAAATTGCATATCTGAACATGACCTACACAAGTATTACTTATATGCCAAATATGGCAAGACTCAGTTGTGTAGTCACAGAGATTTAACGTAAAATCTTTATTTTCTATGTCGCACTGTTTTCAAAAATGGCGGAGAAATAACATTATTTTTTTAAATTCAGTGCTATCATGCACTGCCAACGTAATACATTTGGTTTAAATCGGTCTAACGATTCCCGAGATATAATGTAAAAGCTTGATTTTTCAATTTGAACTTTTTTTCAAAATGGCGCAGCAATACATTATAGTTACATTAATTAAATACTGCACAGCCATCCTACCAAATTTGGTTTAAATATGTTAAATAGTTCTCAATATTTAACAAAGTGCCCTAAATTTCAAAATTGTCGCCAATTTGGTAATAAGTAGTCGACGCGATCAAAAACTATAAAATTCTGATGCAATTAATAAATACTATATGTGGACGTAGTTTACTGAACTTCGGTTGTAGGGTTTTAAACCTTCTAGGAGGACATATATTCCAGACAGACATTCGTGTGATTGCATAAGCCTATCTTTCATTCGGAAAGTAGGCCATAAACATAAAAGCTGTTGTACAATGCGTGAGAAGTCATACTTTGTCTGGTCTTCCAAACTTACGATATTTTCCTCATGGTGTCGGTAGCGATAGTACAGAGGCTTAATTGGGCGAACTGATCCTTCGCGTGTCCTCTTATGCCTCGTGAGGCTGCCCAGTTCACATACTGTCTCCACTCCTTCTCTGATATAATTGTATGCAACAAACAAGTAACTATACTGCCTTGGAGAGCGGCAAGCTGCTCATAAATTCAGCAGCGTTAAGACCCCCTGGTGTGTCCAGGTTGAACCCACACACTTGGCCTTACTAAACTCGCAACATACTAGACGTACAGCCTACTGTTTACTCAATCCTCGGCTGTTTGCGCATCTCAGTGGACAACAAATTTTATCTAATTTCGTGTATAGTCTATTTGCGGTTTCATCACACTTTTTGAGTAAAATCTTTGAAAAACCACCCCACGTATAAAGTGTACCAGTTTTGTTAGATTTAATTTTTAGTAAAACTTATATTTTATATAAATTATATTTAATTTATAGTTCATAGTAAAAAAAAACAGAGAGAAAATAGGTGTGTTGGTAATGCCTAGTAAGAAATAGTTGTTAGGCAAAGTTTTATTTCACTGAGTGCGCACGAATACAATGCACTGTCATTTTGATATAATTTCTAGACTCGCAAAGCTTTGTTTGCTTGACGCGGAGGAATATCCTAGAAGTAGAACTATAGTAGGGCTCCATTCATGGTTACTTCCAACATGTCTGGGGCCGTGCTAAAGTTCCAATTCCAGGATATCCCTCCGCCTCGTGTAAATAAAGCTTAACAGAGATCCAGGTTGCCAGTACCGAGTACCAATCATTGTTAAATATCCTTGATGTGGGCCATTCACGGTAAAGTGAGCACTTTTGAAATCCTTCTCATTTGGATAATAGTCATTAATTATATTTTATTTAAGCCATAGACGCTAACTTTCGAGTGCGGTGAAATACACACACTGTGTTAATTACTTACATGACAATATTTATGTTAAAAGGTAGTTAAAGGATAAAAAATTGGCTGAAAGGAAAAAAAGTAACTAGGGCCTAAAAAGTTATCACTTTACCTTGAACAGCCTGTAAGTACTTAATTAATATGTTGTGTATATTATATACATTACATGGCAAGTGATTTAGTTGGCAAAGTTAATTATGAGGAGCATAGAAACTTTGGCTCCCATATTCCGAAATTTTTGACTTTTTGATGGTATATTTGGAAAGCTACAGTCACTTGGCTACAAATATTTGCATTTATGCGGTCCTTATATAAATCTATTTCAGATAATGAAATAAAAAATTATCGTGAAATATGGCCTTAACCCGCTAGCCACTCGGATTACTCGAGTGGGTGCCCACAGGACTAACCCGAGAACCGAATACTACATGGCCCGCCTACACATTCAGACAATTCCTGCTAATACCAATTTTTTTCCAAACGAATATCACACTCTAAGAAATTACTCGGAAATTTACCATACCAGTGTATAAGCTTAGTGATAAAGCAGGAATGGTAATGTTTTCCCCTAAACGTTCATTGTAGCGTTCCTATATTTGCTCAGGAAACAGTCGAAAGCATAGGGAAATTCCCAACTTTGTATAGTAGCGATGCTCAAAATTCCTATATCTGCAACTTGATGCGTTTTATTATTACCATACAGTGTATAGGTTAAAAACTTCCATTGTGGTTTAGGAAGCTTACCAGAAAATTCTTTACAGTGTACGTAGTCTTTTCTCAGGACTGACTCTAATCAATTAATTTCCATTATCCAAAATACGATATATTAGGCCTCCACATTTATGCGTGTTACAAAATATTTAGAAATTTATTTTCAATGGATTCTTTTATTGCGGTTTCGAAACTCAATAAAAATGCACAGTAAAAGAGAACATTTTTCAAACATAAGTTGTTTTTTGGACGTTGGCACCTTTGTCCTGTACGTTACCAGGTTATGGGCAGGGAAGGGTAGACGTAAAAATAAATCGTAATTTGAGAGGCATTGAACTACTTCTTTACCAACTATCTCTCAGATTCTTTGTACCGTGGCTCCAGCCCCGGTTCCACCTCCTAGCAACACGAGCGTGATACTCAATGGATCACGATCACCGATACTAGGGAGTGACAGTATTACATCGACGTTACTAGCGCCCTCCGCTGCATTCCGTAAGCTGAAGGAAATGTGGTCTCCAATCCCTAGTGATGGCAATAAATGTCTCGAGCCACACACGTTTGGGGGCGAGCAGGACGGACCGATACATAGGCCTGCTTCATGCCCGCGTCACAATGACATAAATAAGAGACCACTTACGGGCCGAAGAACCCAGGGACAGGAATTGTTATTTTTACGGGCAGAGCGGCCTTGGTAATGTGTCCGAGGAGGACGACTGATAGAAAGAAAACTGGAGTGTGAGGAGGAGGAAATTAGGACAATGGCGCAGGGTATCGACCACGAGTGTCGGGCCTTTCTTTTTGTTTGTGGCCGCCGCCGCCGCGAGAGGCCCGACAAAGGGCACGTGGTGGGGGACAGGTAATGCACCAAGCCTGCAATTTGGTGGGAGAGGAGGCAATAAGAGAACGACTGACCACGCGGAGCTATGGGAAGACGATGTCACAGGAAGGTATGATGGCAGCGCGGGATCTCTTCGCCAGGCAATACTGGCCCATCTGCGAGTTTAGCGAGTAGAGCCAGTGTATTCTTCCGTATGTTTATTTGCGTGTATTTTTATTGGCTCTTCTTTGAGAAGATTTGATATTACGTGGCGAAATACAGCTCGAACCTTCCTTCGTGATTATAAATTTTCTTAAGAATGTCTATGCCTACTTGCACATGGTTTGTAATATAATGACCGATGAAACTGAAATAAAAGCAGTCTTATTTTTGACTCGCATCATCGATTGCATAACACGTGTTTCCAATTTGTTGTTAAGCGTTTCTCTCGGCGGCATTTTCTTTCGAAGGCTGACGCATGACCTATTGTATTTTTTGTTTTCTGTCTGGGGTTTTGGAAAATTAATTGATATTCACAGAAAAAATTCGCGAATTAATTTATTCCAGCTGGTTCACGGGTAAGTGAAGTTTATCAGAGATCTTCTTGGTTTCTGCTTATCTACTCATTGTGTGTTCTGACGTGGCCACGAGTGGAAATTGATTGTGCGATGAATCTATTGACTAGAATCCATGTTTCGATCACCTGACATGACGACATCGGTAGCAACGCAGATATTTAATCTTAGCGCCTATCCTTGTTCTCCTTTTCAAAAAGAGAACATAATAAACACATTTTAACTGTTAACAATTCCAACATTACCCGTTTTAAAGTTTATTCTATTGAGGTTGTGAATAAAACTAGATTTCTTATGAGACAGTTGGGCATATGAAGAATTTTTGCCTCAATGAGTACTGGTGTTACAAAGCGGCCACTTTTAAGTTGGTGGTAAACGGAGAAATATTGTCTATTTGTGTGTAAAATTTTTTGTTTGCTGCGAAATGAAAAATATACTTGCCCGTGCCAAAAAATTACGCATTAACTTTATTTCGTAACTTATCTATAATGCACGCCCTCCAGGGGTGTTTTCAAGTGTAAACACTAAAAACACAAATGTGTCTGGCATTGCGTTTTTGTGTATCACGCTTATTTTAGTAAAAAAATATATATTTACGAATTGAAGGGCAAAATCATCTTGTTGCATTTAAATAGATTAATTGTTAACACAACGTTTTACGTGATCCAGTTTTACGATGGATTATTATTTTTAAAAAAGTGGATACATTTCTTTAAATGTCCGCTCTAGTGCAAAGAACAAAATTTATTATTTAAGTAGGTTCTGTCAAAATTGTTTATTTTGATAAAATACGGAGAAGATCCGCTACCAATACAACACCAATGCTATCTGACGGCAAACATTTTATTTGTCAAACTATTAGTATCAAGCTTCCCAACATGAAGAGGAAATATCTTACCCTTTTCATACCATGAAAGTACATACAATTTTTTTTCATAGTAAACATATAACTGAAGCTATACAATTATTTTTCATTTAACTGTATGCATTTACAAGGAGAAATATTATTTTTCAAATGTGTATTTCAAAAGTATATACTACAGTTAACCGTGAACTCGGTATAATATTGATATGACACTTGTTACATGAATAAGTGAGCGACTTTCCTGTCTGTGTACAGAGGGGAAGCAAAACGTGAGTATCGTCATCAAACAGCACACTATTAGTGTACCAGGCACCGTACTGGTTGTTTATGAAAGAGGTCAATACAGTTTATAAGCACGAGAACATTTATGACGTCTTACATCCTTTTAACATAGTAATAACAAAGAAGGGTCTAACCTCACACAGTAAACATTCCACCTGTGAAATGATAATCTCCCTAGAGAGAAGCACGAATTAAATGGCTTCCAGGCGTACTTCCCGGGACTTGAAAGCCGCCGGAAAAGGTGCGTACTTACCTAAAGAGAGTGGATTGCATAAAAATTATTGTGTACTTACGTACGTATTATGAACAGTAACTTAACGCCTATAAATTATTGTGCTTACTGGTAAATAACGCCCCCTGTTCGTTCTACAGTATGTTTTTATGGCTGTATTTTATTTATTTAATTTTTAACTTAGGCAGGTAAACATGACGGTTTTCCTCTAGTAAACAGACAGAGAAAGAGAGAGAGAGAGAGGGAGGGAGGGAGAGAGAGAGAGAGAGAGAGAGAGAGAGAGAGAGAGAGAGAGAGAGAGAGAGATGCGTCGTGAGATGGGTGGGAGGCGGGAGGTCAACATATCCAGAAGTAACACGCAATTTGCTGATTATCGGAGAGCTCAGTTGGACATGGCACAAAATGAATAATAAGCAGAGCCCCTTAAATATAGCGATTTGCCTCCATAACAGAGAACCTGCAATAAATATATGTAATTATACGGACCGGTAAATTTACACTTCGCATCAAACAAAACGCCATTCCTCACTCCTCGCAGTCATTAAGCTTTACTGCTACTTCGTTTCGCCGTTTGCCGGTTTGTACACTGCTTGAAATATTAGTGCTTCTAGACACGAGATTTATGTCGTAAAGTCCGAAGAAGTTTCATTATCACATTGCCACGAACAGGTATTAACCACTACGTGTTTATGGCGAGTTTATATTTTTTTGAATTGTTATAAATCAGTTAGCGTTATTATAATGATGAATGATTTTACCATTACCTTGCTTTTCAGAAGAGGGTTTCCGTACCTAGACAGCAAATTAAAAACTTATTTAAGGTCTAACAGGTTACAAAAGAGCATACGTGGATTTGTGGAAGTTCTCAGGGGTGTCCATTCTCGGAAGCAGGGAGGCTCAGGCCCTCTCACCAGCTAAAGTATATATATATTTTAATAAAATATTTTCGAACCAGTGTTGCGTGATATAAGTTGCAAGTGTCACGTAAGTGGCTTGATAGCTAGGCTATTATTTAAATATACCGAGATAAACCAAACTATTTTATAATTGTTTAAGATTATAAGTAGATATACATCGTATCTCCGACACAGGGGTCTTCATACCCTGTCATTCACTTGAACGACTGCCATCTTGGATTTGGATGAAGTATTGTCCTGTTTTTCTACCGAATAGGCTCATTTGATTTTGTTAATTGTATAAGAGCAATCCTTGACTGCTACATTTCTCCTTATTGGTATCCTTCGTGCATGAAAACCTGTTGTTGCTCAAGTAGATGGCGGAGCATGATCTCTTCTGCATACGATATATATATATATATATATATATATATATATATATATATATATATATATATATATATATATATATTCGTTTGCATCATAATCAAAAACAATTTTAATACAATCAGATATCCATTTTGATACTATGCATGTGGCTTGCTCTCCTATCACCTCTCCACAGTTAGTCGGCATTAATGGGCGCATTTGCGTTCAGTTCTTTTCCAAAAAATGTATAGAATGTTTTCTTTTCTTTCCCCTTTTTCGGCTACTTGATAGTTTTCCAAGCATTAAAAATAACAAATTTTTGAAAGGTATTTTTTGTGTCGTTTATTGAACCAAGTTCAATGTTATCACTGACTGGCCTATTTACAGGAATATTGGCAGGGTCATAGGTATGTCTTCTAAAAAGGATGGGAAATATTTGGAAAGGGGGGAGGGGGGTTGTGTGTTTCTAATTCATTTCTTTTTACAGTCGGCACACATGTACATGTAATTTATTTCCAAACAATTTAAAGAGTAAATTACTGTACTATACATTAAGACCATGTTTTATAACATTATATTTTGCAATAAAATGTCACTTATGCCCATTCACAGGACAACATTGCTTCTTCGTGATGAAATAACGAAAGTAAAAAATGCCAGTGAACTGTTACGGGAAGGGTTTTTATACGCGGCCTTGTATATGTTGCAGCATATTACCACAAGTATTTATCTGCATTAACATTTTAATAAAACTGCACTGTTCAGACGAAAAACAGTAAGAATTTTTTGTACTACCTACATATTTATGTTTGTGATAATTTAGCATTGTCACTTGATTGACTCGGGGATTTTATGTTGACTGATATACGAGGCGGAAAGATACACAGAGCCATCAGAGATGTAGTACCGAGATACGCTGAGTAGAGAGCATGTACTTCATGCGGGGACAGGGATCTCTCGACCCGCGTGGGATATAGTTGTGTTGAGTGCGGGGCGAGCAGTGGCAGAGACGGTTGCGATACCGGCCGCCAGGAGCGCTCCGGTCGCCGTCTACGGCAACCTGCGCAGCGTGGCCGACGAGCCTCCAGTAGTTGGCGTGCGCGGCTGGAGAGCTGAACGCGTGGTCAGGCAAGTGACTCGAGGTCGCGGTCAAGCGAGTAACCTCGTCGTGCAGTGCGCGAGTGAGTGCGTGAGTGTGTCTGTGCTGTGTGAGTGTTGTGTGGAGCATGACGGCCAAGGATGGCAATCAGCTCATGTGCCGGCAGTGGTGGAAGGTGTGCTGGGTGTACGGCGACCAGGAGAAGTACTACAGGCAACTATATGCGCGACGCTCTCGCACCATCCCAGCTGCCGAGGAGTCCTACCTACAAGAGTGAGTAACCCTGACAGGTGAAAATAAACGCCTTTTAAACGTCTAAGGTAATTAATTATCCACTACTATTCCGCTCTGACAGTGACTGTGGAATCATCAACGACGCTAGGCCGGATAGCGTAACATTATATTCCTCTATGATAGCCTATTGTTATAAATCATATTCACATTCCAACTTGACAGGTATATACCACAGACTTTTAGGAACGTTTAAAAACAGTTATTAGTAAGTAAATAGAAACAAGTAACTCCACTTATAGAAACTACAATCATGTGGTAAATAAATAATCATCACGTATGTGGTGCAATTTATCAAAAAATGCACACAGAAAGCATCCTACAGTCTTCCTTCATTTGTTTTAAATGAGTCAAATGTGACAGTGATTCTCCAACAACAATTTAAAAGTTAGAAATTATATAGGGCTAGTTACAGCTGAGCATCGAGGTAATTTCTTGTTGGTAGTGGTAGTTTTTTCGACCACACCTACCACAGAGCTAATGACGACTGACTATTACTAATTTTTTAAAATAAATAATTTAATATAATTAATGTTGACCATAACTGCAGAAATGCAAATTACGAAATCATCTGGTATCGGCTTGCGCTTTAAATGTGTATGCTTTTATAGTTAAGAAATTAATATTGGTTTACTAGGTAAGTCATGGAACGTAGCAGATTGCGGATTAACAACGAGGTAGTTGCAAACCTTTGTTTACACGTTAACTCCATTTGCAGCTGTTGTAATTCAAACGGAGCAGATGACACCGCCCTATTTGCCCGAGAACAAGCACTATTCGATTTCAGGGAAACGCTGGAAGAGACAGTAGTATAATTGGCCTGCGGGAATTCAGGCCTGCGCATGGCTCTATTGTTTTTTTCACTAGTTCTTCTCGAATGTGGGCGTGGGACCACCTCGAATGGCACAGGAAAATGTCAGTTCTAGTTTCTTCGAAAATAACAATAGAGATGTGGATTGTTCGCGTACATCAGAAATGACAAGTTCTAATTACTTTCTCCAAATTGGCGTCCCATTGTTACATAACAGTCGAATAGACATGTATGCGTTTATCAGTCCGCTTTCTTCATGAATGGCCTACCTGAATTTATATCCTCAGTCATGCATGATTGATAAAGGCTGTTCACGATAAAGGGAGCTCTTTTGAAATCAACATTAGAAAAATGTCACTGCCCCTGCCTGCATATATTTGAACAAGCACACTGAGTGACATGCACCCAGTGGATGGAAAACAGTTCCATATATTAATGTCGAATAAAAAATGTTAGGTAGCCATTTGTGATAACTTAAATTACCTATTTCTTTCGCTTTCTGAATTTTTTAATGCATCAAAGTGTAAAAATGAGTAGATTTGTAAAATATTTACTTTTCTTATATTTACACAGTTTCAGTTGACCGATGCATGAATAAAGTAATGAGGTCCATGGCAACGCCAATTTTACCCATGTTGGAGTAATACACAACATGCATACAAATAGATCATGAGCAGGGCTTTCAAAAGTGCTCATTTTACCTTTAACAGCGTATAACTGAAAAAGCAATGCTTCAAGTTGTTGTGGTCGTAGTTAGGTTTGTAAATTTATGACAACTTTATTCCAGTCACTTAAAAAATATCTTCATTGATTTATACTGCTTAACAGAATCGTTGTTTGACAAACGCAGCAAAGTGCTATTTTACACTGCTTACACTAATAAAAAGATTAGTGAACTATAGGAAAAGGTGCCGTCTAGAACACAAGTGAGAGGCTTTCTAGTCGGGTGGCCGGAATGCGAAGGAGGGCGGAGGTACGAGAGCATCCTGACAAAACCCTCTCACTACGGTAACGTCCGCCACGTTTCCTCTTATGTGAGAAGCTTTGTTTTGATATTCCTAGGATCGAATTGGGACAGATGTAGTGGTAGGCCTGCGAGTTAACCACCCGAAAACCAAACACATGGGTTCGTAGAACTAATGTCGTCTTTCATTAGTACCTTCACGCCTTCGCCCAGTTCCAAGGGCT
This sequence comes from Dryococelus australis, assembly GCA_029891345.1. Taxonomy (NCBI): domain Eukaryota; kingdom Metazoa; phylum Arthropoda; class Insecta; order Phasmatodea; family Phasmatidae; genus Dryococelus; species Dryococelus australis. Next base: position 94,945,254 of record CM057002.1, on the reverse strand, counting down.
TATTGCGTCCGCTGTCAAGCTAGGAGGACCTCGAGGTCTCCAACAACTGCCGTAGCCTAATGATGGATATACAATGCCACGACGAACTCTTCCCGACAGTCAGGCACGACGTCACAGCCCGACCATTTCCGTCACCAAAATGAGTCCAATGTTTACAATAACCTGGCGGTTTCCTTCCGAGTGTTTGCGTGGCTTCCGGAAAAATCCTAGAATGTCCAGTAACTTTCTATGGAGTGTGAAGAAATCACAGATCATTGTACACTATTTTGTTTTGATAACATTGTAAACGAAGTATTTTGTGATTTTGGAGCAGTTATTTTTCCATGAATATTCATTTTCGTCAATTCATTAGCTTTCTGTTACAAGAAAACCACGATGTACACATACAAAACATATGTTTAATGTGAAATTTACCACAATAGTAAAATCTGCACGACATTTTGTTTTGTAAGGTTATGTTTCGGTTTTGTTTTTCTACTGCGAAGTGAGGCCAACCGGTCCGACGTCCGACGAAAGTAGAAATAGCATCTACTTTTGTCTGGGCTGCGTTTATCGGGATAACCTAGCTCCTGATTGGCTGATGAAAAACGTTCATATGTGGTGGGGCTGTTTTGTCGGACTGTCGGGTTATTGTAAATCAAGCGTATGTCCCATTACATCAGTGGCCACTTCGCAGTACCTAGAGAGATCTATTAATTTGGCGACACTTGATTCGCTATGCGTGATTCTTAAGTGATCTCTGGTATCTACAGCCTTCCACAAGCAGCCCCTACACGCCCTCACTTCTTTCGCATTTCTTTCTGCGAGAGTGGTGTAGGCAGCTCGTGGTTCAGTGAGAACTTTTGATAACAACGTTTGAAAAATGTCGCGTTGACAGGCATGCGCTTTGTAAAGTTGGTAACGACGGAGGAAAAATAGTTCCATGTCTTACTGTTGATTTAAAAGTGCTATGAAAAGATTTGTGAATACTGAAATAATTTATTTTGCTTTCAGCTTTTTTTCTTTCAATAATATAAGTTAGCAAATTTGTAAAATATTAATTTTTATATTAATTCCACAGTTTCGCTTGATGGACGCATGAATGAATTGATCAAGCCCATGGCAGTGTTAACTTCACATATTGAGTAAGAATACACAATGTGCATGCAAGTAGATCTCAAGCAGGGCTTTCAAATAGTGCTCAGTTTACCATGAATATCCTATACCTACTGGGATACGGTTACATTGCTCTTTTCTGAAGCCCTGCTAAAGTCCTACATCAAGGATATTCCTCCGCCTCGTACAAAATAAGCTTATCTAAGTCTAGAAAATTACACCAAAGGACAATGCACCGAATTCGTACGCACTCAGTTGTATTATAATATTTCTTCCTAGGCGTTACCAGCACATATGTATTTTCACTGTTTCTATTCGTACGCACTCAGTTGTATTATAATATTTCTTCCTAGGCGTTACCAGCACATATGTATTTTCACTGTTTCTATTCGTATTTATTATAAATGAAATGTTATAATTTATAAACAAAATATAGGCAAAACTTTAATTTAATGAAAAATGAGATACTTATGTTTACAGAACTATAAACGCTTGTGATAAATAACATATTTAGGAAATTACTAAATACGTTATACAAGGGGTGATTTTTCATCGTTTTGGTAAAAAAGGGTACGAAACCGTGAATAGACGATATCAAAGATCAATGTCTTTACACGCCGGTAAGTGTGGAGTAATGTGCACTTCGCGCCCGGAGCCGTGTCGAGCGGGTATGGAGTAGGGGGGTGGGGGGAGGGATTGCGACTAGTGATAATCCTAATATGAGTATTGTAGTGGACAAATGGATGTGTTGGTGTGTGTGTGTGTGTGTGAGTGTGTTATTATTTAGTTCTGCTGGAGTGCAATAATGTTTCGGTAAATTAAATTAATTTTATTGTTCTGGTTTTTTTACTACTAATTTTTGTATACGTGTGTAGAAAACAAACGTACGGAAATACATGGTTTTGCTTATTTTACCATCTCAGGAAAAACTTTTTTCTTTGTAAAGCAACATTAAATAACGCAACAAAGCCAAAACGTTTTAGTTACGGAACGCAGATATTTATACATTTTGTGGGACACATCTCCTGAAGGGATCTTGTAAAATGGCATGGATCTAATGTTGAGTTTACAGCCATCATTTCATTAGCAGAGCCTCTAAACGACGTGCGTATCTGAAAGAAAAAAAAAAGAGCACGTGACATTTGCGAAACACGTTTGGCAGGTAAAGGCTGTTCACGATAAAGCCAGCACTTTTGAATTCAACCTTAGAAAAAAGTCACTGCCCCTGTCTGCATATAATGTAACGGGCGCACTGAGAGATATGCGCCCAGTAAAGCTGGTAACGATAGGTGTTAGTAGTTAAATATCTAAAGTCATATAAAAAGTGCTAATTAAACATTTGTGATAACTTAAATTATTTATTTTGATTTCTCTTTTTTTAATCCATCGAAGTGTGAAAACGAGAGCAGATTGTTAAAAAGCTCTATACACTTGGGATGGTCCAGTGTAAGAGTGCTCTATCACGTGGATATGCTCTACTACAGGTTGTTCGTGGTGAAGTAATCACGTTTGAAACATGTGTAAAAAAATGCATTACCAACAACTACACGTATGTTACAGTGCGTACTGGCATGTGCAAGCTTCTAGTTAAGTACACAATAAAAATATAAAAAAATAGTTCTTAACATCTGACGCTGTATTATGAGCGTAATATATAAACTTGTTTTTTCTTGAAATGTCTTGTAAAAAACTGTTCACGATAAAATGAGCACTTCTGAATTCAACCTTAGAAAAAAGTCACTGTCCCTACCTGCATATATTTTAACGGGCCTCCTGAGTGACATGCACCCAGTAAAGTTGGTAAAGGTTGATGGAAATTAGTTCCACATCTGAAAGTCGAATAAAATGTGTTAGGTAACCATTTTTGACGTCTTAAATTATTTCTTTCCCGTTCGGTTTTTGTAATGCACGGAAGTGTAAAAACGAACAGTTTTATAGTATAATAACTACTCTTCTAATAAATCCACTGTTTCGCTTGACCGATGCTTGATTAAAGTGATGAGGCCCAAGGCAATGTTAATTTTACATAAGTCGGAAGAATACACTACACGTTTACAAATATATCTTAATCAGGGCTTTCAAAAGTGCTTATTTTACCGTGAACAACTTATACTAGTATTTCTCTGCTCACTAATAAAGAGCATGATTCCTACCTACCTATCTCCTGTAGAGTTTTCCGTTAATGCAAGTAACAAATTTGAATTATTTCCTGCCAAAAGGTTTTTTACGGTGTCTATGCCGGTTTTTCTTTTTCTCTTCTTAGTTGTAGTCGTTTAACTATAAATATACTGAGCGAGGTTCTCATGGCCAAAATGAGGCCATGGTAGTCGAATCCCTCGCCGCCGCGATGCATGCCTAGCTCCCGTCCCTACCGCGAATGCACACATAACACTTAGTTTTAGAATAGGTTATAAAATATGTACTTTTTAGTATTCCGTGACGTCACACTCTTGTCGCGAGGAGGAAGTCGGACTGGTGCCTTTGGTGCACAGCCCCCAGGGAAGGCGTGGTTCGGATCCTTGCTATAATCATGTTGGCCCTGTCCGATTTAGCATTTACGTACGTAACCGTTTGGTGTAAAAGCTAAACTTAAATTCCTTAAATAACTGAATATTTTCGATACCCAAGGAAATGAGAAGTTTCTTATCTATTTTCCTTTGACGTGAACGTTCATTTTGTAAGAAAATCTGCACAAGAAATAGTTTCTTAATAGTGTGTTTGAAGCACCCTGCGAAGTAGTTGATGTGCCAAGTAGGTGAACTACGTGGTAAAGTGTATGAAATACTCGTATTTAACACGAATTACTGCGTGTGTCCGCAATTTGTTTTATACGAAAAAACCGCACGTCGAAGTTATAATTATTGTGAGAAAAGAAACAATTACTGATGGAGCTGTTCTGTTGAGGTTGCTATCTTCTCTGTAGTCGGAACAGAGTAATTTTTTGTGCTGACTATATTCATCGTTACAGAAGCAATCGCCGCCAAGACCACAGCGTAAACGTCTTTTGGTGTTACTGTACATATTTGAGTTTTTTTAAATAAAGATACCAGGAATCATTCTGATGGATGTTCTTGCATCTTAATTCTCCGTTCCTGTGTCCTACAATGTGAGATGTGGCACAGGAAGTGATGTAGGCTACCTCAATTAAACACATAAGTTACTTTGGTGTAACACGCTCAAGCGAACTGTCCTCGGGAAAGTGTCAGTTCCTGACATTTTACAAATAACTAATTTTAATTCCCAATTTTAAGGCCGTGCTGCTCCCTTAATGATTACGTCAGGTCATAGGCTGGATTATATTTTCTATCTTATTTTCCGTAACGAATCTATGACAGAGACAGTTGGCTAAACTTCGGCCTCTACAGGCATATTTCCCTCACTGCAGTCCGCAGTAGTACAACTTTCAGGAAATTTCTCTTATTTCAAGCATTATTTCGAAGTCTTTCAAAATGGCCATTGTAATTTTGGTATGTCATACTACAAACCCAAGAAATTCGCGAGTGCATTGACCTGTAGGCTAGACTACACAGTCTTATGTACTCCCATACAGATATCAACAGTTTATTGGTTGATTGTTGTGGTAGTAAAAGACGGTGGTTGGGCTCGCACAATTTATTGCATGTTTATTATTGGCTCATTTATCTCCAGGAGGTATCAAACAACACGTTAACCAATTACAAAAGTAACATGAACATACAAGTGTGTGAATTCCAACTTGACTAGAAATCAACCCGCGAAATTCTCGGGGGTCTAGTAATACCTAAGAGGGGCTGCAATGGCAAATATATAATAAATCGGAGTTAGGTTGAAAACAACCGTATAATTGGGGGGTTTATTAAACATCTAAGCTTATACATCATGAACTAAACTACATACAGTACTGAAACTATTCGAAGTGAGCTCAAAGTGAATTATCAGGATGTTGAATCATTTTACAGAAGGGATACTGCTATGCAACTTTCGTCCCCACCTTGTCCACGTGGAGGTAGCGACAGCAGGACTCATCCATCTCCAGACGTCTTCCTGCTCCGACGGCACAATATGCCGCTCATGGCGTTACGCTCTCCTATATCGGGCACATTGTGCAAGTATCGACCCCACTCACTGGTAGATGGAGGGTATTTTTGCTCTAGCATCTCGCTACGTGTTTTAGTAATCACGACCCGTATCCTCGATTTCAATTTTAATGTTTGAAGGTGTGATCAAGCGGGCCGTTCAGGTAAGGCATGTTCACTGCAGTTCGTAACAATCTTCAGGATGATATATCATCGAATAAATCAAGTAAGCCTAAATTTCTGTGCAATTTTTATGGGGTGTTTCACTGAACTTTGTTACAAAATTCTCACTAGTCACATTATAGGAGCGATGGGGAACTTAATTGGCTTGCTAATGTCGCCCTTGCTGCTCCTTGCACCTTAGGTTTATTGGGCAATCAGGTCATCTCGAAGTAGGCGGGCAGCCATTGGCGGAAGGCTTTGAAGAAATGAACACACCTGCTCATTTCCTAGAAGGAACTGTTGAAATCCTCGACAAATGCCCTTCACCATGACCGTCTTCATGTCGGCGGTAACGCTAGGTCCACTAACTTTTAGAGCCGCAATTAACACGGCTTTTATAACGGATGAACTGCTCTTATTTCTGATCTTGTAGTTTCCGGCACTGTTTTAATGAGGAAGCGTGGTCGTATAAACCCCCTCCTGTCCACGGGTGCTTTCTCGGCCCACGAAAAATTTCGACACACGCGAACATAAAAACATGCGCTCATTATAATGTGTAGCTCTATAAATAACAAATCCGTTTATAAAAACATCGGCCTGGAAGTAATTTGTCCCGATAAGGGCAGCTCTGAGGTCTTCCATGCATTAGTCTATGTAGCTTTTTAGTGAAACGATCACATCTACACTTCCTTACGGTGTGTATTTGTGAAATTAACCCAAAAAGTATTCTGTTTCGGTAAATAAATTTTCCCCGTCATACGGACGAGTATGTGTAAGTGAAGAAGTAGTTGGTAACTATCCAAAAACGGCAGGAGTGTCGGAATACTATAGGATATGGAATAAATTAAGGGCACAGAGTAGGTAAATATGTAGAAGAGAAATAGCGTGACTGTTAATAGACAGCTTACTGGCTTCACGGGTTCCGGGATACCAGCCTTGTCCCGGTCGGCTATTACAAATTGGGAAATATTTGCACATATGGCAAGTTAGTCATCAAGTGCTGATTTACGTGCGGCGTTTGATCATGATGCTAGCAAGTGTGGTACTATCGTTGTGGCCAGGCCATAGAACAGTGAAGTTTACCGAGGCGAAATTATGTTACTTAAGGTGCCTTCGATATGGGTACTGCCTGCTGCGAAAAGTTACTTATTGTTTAGCCGGTCAGCTGGCAAGTAGGATACCATGCGCTGATTGGCGAACGGCGTTCAAGCACTCTGCTGGCCAGTATGGCGCCATGTTGTTGACGTGTGCGACTGAAGTTTGCAATAAGATCTGCTATTTTACCTTCGTATTCTTAGCCCATTCAGACCCAGTGCACGCAATACTGTGTACATTACGCACGTGTGGGTAATTTTTGGTCTCTACTGCACAATGCGAAGCTGAACGACCAATGATATTACCTGTGGATAAATGATTCGCAAACCGTTTTAATGTTCTAAGTCATTAATTGGTTCATATAGCTGTAGCCAAACGTACAGACTACAGCTCACTGCTTGTAACAGCGAAACAAGTGTCGCGTCGACTTAAGTACAGTATGCATCATAATTTTTTTGTTTGCAACATCTGAAACCATAAATTAAAAGGGGTCTGAAAAGGATAAGTACGGTGTGATAAAATATTACTTTTCAACGAAACTTGTGTATAAAAAAAAACACTGTTTAAAAACAAATATATTACCTCTGAATTTTTGAAATAACACTTTTTGGAAACAGTTTGGGACGTTGTTTTTACTTTATTGTTTAACTATTAAAACCACGATAGTTTTAATAGGGCTGCAAAAAAAATTAAGGAATTAAAAAGTAAAGTTGGACTATTTTTATTGACAAGGGTGATAATAATGATATGACTACGTATTTCTTTCTACAAACACATTCACAAATTAATACGCTACTCGCACCACGTTTTCAATTGCATGGCAATTTCATTCTGCACGGTAAATTCGAGCTGCTCCAAGCGGGTGATGATAAACTATGCGATACGGCACTTTGTCAGTGTACAGAACTCCATACAGAAGTGATACCTGGCGTAGGTCCCAAATCGACAAGTGGAAATAATGCATTTTCGGAAAAATGAATGGCTCAATTATTCGCTTCAGCTACGATAAAATTTTAACACCAAATTCTTTTGGCAGGCAGTTGTGTAGCTTTGTATAATTTTTCAGGCAGACACGGCCAAAAAAATTCAGTTATGACATCGGCCGCTGCATTACAATAATATATGGTGAAATGAGGGTAAGATTTTTGAAATTAAATATTACCAATTTATTCGAATATGTGCTATTAGAGTTTTATTTTGTACTGCTGTTGTCTAGTTACGTTTGCTGTTTGCAAAAAGTGACAGAATTTTCTTTATTTTTAAAACAGTGGTGGCGTAATACTTGTGCACGAATGCTCAAGTTGGTATAATAAATATGACAATTTATATTCGTGAAATTACGTGTTCAATTATCGTCACTGCCATTGTATCTTAGTTCACATGGCCACGGTGCCGTCTATCACAAGTTTAGTGCGGAATTAAGTAGAGAGCTGTGGACAGTCGTGTACCGAACATACGTATCGTTCCCAGAATAGGACGCGGCCAGTCGGCGACGAAGTACGCTCATAGAATCTCGCCTCTGTGTAGGCGGGTGTTCTGTGGCAAAACGGTAGTGGGGCATAATGCAGTGGCACTAGAGCTGCAGACGTCATTCTCCTCTGAGACCATTGCTGACTCTTAGCCGCCACTCTTCGCGCACCTCGGCGGCTTGTCATCAACCAATCGCAGGGCCACTCTTTGTTCTATCCGTCAAATATTTCTCCAACTTTAACTTTCGACGGACTGGAGTATGGGCCACTGCCTTCAGAGTGCGAACACGCACTTTGAAATAAAAAGCAAGACAGTGGATTTATGTATATAATCTTTGGTGATAAATTCCGGAATTTTAAATGTAACAACTTCAGTATAAATGCTTATCACATAAAAAAATTATCTCCAAAAAATGTTTCTCTCTCGAAAATGTATTTACAACCAAAATTTCCTTCCACCTAGAGAAAGATAACGATGAGATGTTAAGTTGTCACAATGAAATTTTACCTTTCAGAAGGATTGACGGGCGACGGATTGTTATGAATCGCTTTCAACTGACGGACGAAAGAACAGACAGATGGCTGACTGACGGACGGACGACTGACGGGTGCGACGGATGGTTGTGAGCTCAGCTTTACAAGATGTGAAACGGATCGTACCACATGGCATTTCCGTTCAGGTGGCTGGCTGAAACCTCTCTGACCAGGAAAGGCATACAGTTCGCAATTAAAATAATACAATTAGTTTATTTAAAACGCTTGCCATCCAAACAGTAATAAAGGGCAGTGATATTGCGGGAAATGTTTTCAGGATAGCTAAGGGCCGCTGCAATGTCTGACTACTAGACGTTCCACTCTGGCGAAACAAGTTCGATTCCCTGTTAGGCCACTTCATCTTTTTCGCATTACATCGCTGCTTATTCCCACTGTTATGAAAGACTTCAACTATTAAGCGTTGCCTGCCAATTCTGTATCGAGATAAGTTATATTCCAAAACGCTGTAGGGTTGTTTATCTTTCGTCATTGGTTAAGCTAGGTTTAGGCGAATCTCCTAAGAATCAAGGGAATAAATAAGTGGCCTGGTTCAATACGGAGGCAGCGACTAGTGTCAAGAGAACAATGCAAGGCACAAGCATAGAGATTTGATTTCCAAAGTGCCATTGGTTTACCACAATAACTACTTAATGCTCTAAATGTAAAAATGCAACGAATTATGTCTTCCACCACATTAGGGAATTCACTTATTGGAAGCTGTTTTACACGTGCAGTTCGGAATATTAAATACATTTTTCTGAACAGTAAAGTGATAAGATATAGTGATTTGCCAGTTTCCACTGCATGAAGTAACGCCACGCGTAGTGTTTAAAATAATAAACACATGTTATACCTGCGCGCGATGCTGCAAGGAACGGGGCAATGTTTACAAACAGCGTGCTGCTAGGTGCGGGATGTAATGTAGAGGCTGGCGGCCGCTGCTGCAGGTGCCCTGGACGACACCAGCCCCGCGACGTCTCCACACGAAGAGAAGCCGGCAATCGGCACTAATGGATCGCCCACCGCTGCAATTACTTCGGCAGCTGAGTCATCCTACGAGGAAAGCCCGGGCACCCGCCGTTCTTGTTAGTTGATGGGGTTGCCATCGAGACCTTGCACTCTGGACCCTGCCTTGGCACGCCTCACTCCCACACTTTCGCGAGTCAATTTCACCACCGCCACTCCGGCCGGAGCCAACCATAGACTAAAGATGAGCTAGACCTATCCCCGCTGGCTGCGCACAACCAATCTCCGTGTCCCAACATTGAACTGCTTTTCTGCCAACGTGTCTAGCAAGAACGGCGTGGATTGTGTTTGAGGTTAAAACACGGTTTAGTAAACAGGTGCTTTGGGACGTTTGCGTAGTTCCTCTAACCTATTTGTAACGCAGTTTGATTAAATCCAGATTGGTGAAAGTATTTCGTTAATTTAAAATTTCTTGTCATTTAAATATAAAAATATATACATGCACGTTTATCACTGTTGACAATGAGACTTTGACAGTTGTGATTTATTGGGGTAGGTCAATGTTGGATACATGCTCATAAGACTAATAAGCGGTGTATCTCATCTCTAGTCGATGGAGTGAACCCAGTCGCAGTTCCGTGGGCGTGTTCTGAGATGCGGTGTTGAAGCCGATGAGTGTGAAGCGAGGTGAGAATGGAGCAGCGCCGGAATGAGATGACGGGAGATCCCCGAGAAAACCTGCCGACGAGTGGCATCGTCCGGCACGATTCCCACATGCGAAAATCCGGGAGTGACCCGGCCGGGGATCGAACTTGGGTTCGCCTTGGTGTGAGGAGGGTACTACCGTGGCTCCTACAATATCTAATTGATTGTTATAAATTATTTATCATAATTATATACGACTTCGCTTCCGGGTGTAAACACTTTTATCCACTTTTTATGCAGCAGGTAAATAAGGGTTTGTTTTGGCAGTACCATAATGAAATATATAATAGAAGCATAAATGTCTCAAGAGAGGTGCCTAAAACCACGCCATCTTCTAATTTGGAGATGTTTTCCGCCAATGAATCTGATGCGCCACCAGTGAAGTATCGGAACAACTTCATTGTGCATGTTACGTACTGTACAGTTAACGGGATACGACCACAGCCTGCTTGGGTGACGCACAGTGCGTCCTCCTGAAGAAAGTGAAAGGGAAATGATGTGGAGCATAAGTAAGTAGACTAGTTGACGTCAGGCGTGTTGAGAGGGGGTGAGAGGGGCGGACGAAGAGCAGGTGACGCTGGAATATGATGTCGCGGTCTGGGAGCTGTCATCGGTCCGGACAGGCGGCACTAAAAGGCTCTGGGGGGACGCGCTAATCGCCGCTGTAATCCTCTTATCTGGCCGACTCCGTTGTCGCTACAAGGCACTCGGACAGCCCCGGCTCGCAGATAGGCATCTGTGGCAAGCTGAGCGGGCAGCTCTTCCCACGCCGACCCCAGCATGACGAGCCGTTCCACTGTGCTCCCAGCTTCCACATCATCACGGCTGCCTAGCCGATATAGGCGTACAAGTCGTGGCCGTCGTGGACCCCCACTAGGGTTGGAATTTGGATTATGCCCACGGATCAAATCATCGTACAATTTTTAGTTCTACTTCAATAGTGTACGTATTGTTACAGTTTCTCAAAATATTAGGGTTAGCCAGGTTCTTTAAGGGATGGAGGTCTTAATTAAATGAAGTATTAAAAACAAATTCCTAATTTATTTGCGAACAATACAAAAAAATATATTCTAGACTTAAAATCTCACAACAAATGGCTATCATTTGCAATTTACGATTAAGATTTACATAATCTTGCATGTCCTCACATAAATAAATAACATCAATTAACTAAAATGAGTCCCAATAAACAGTTCCTTTATTTGACAGTTCCAATATTTACAATCAAGTCCATATCACATCTTAATTCACTCCATATTGCACAATTATGGAAAGTTTTAGAATGCTCAGAGGGCCCCCATGCACAGTAGTCCTTTACTGTCCGTCGATGCACCAGACAACTTGATTTCCTTATTTCAGCCAGATGGCTTCCACAAAGACTGCCTGCTCTCAGGCTGCGGGGAATATTGATAATGTCGTAAGCACGGGTCCAGAATTTTCTCTACTTGTGGGGTTTGTGCAGAGGCATATTATTACCAGAAAATACTTATTCATCCTCTTAAGTCGTCGACTACTCCATGACATCAGTCAGGTCGGCTGTCAATTATTCCCCATGCCACCAGGCGACGGAACGTTAAACGGGTCTGCCAAGGAGCAGAGTGGAGGATCAAGGTGTCACCCCCCCTCCCCCTCATTACAGAGCCACGCCTCCGCGTAATCAGGTAACACGGCACTCATGTCCATTACTTAACGCTGACCCTTCCTTAAGTCTGTTCGTCCTGAACATACTCTATACCTTCGTAGAGCGCCTGTCGGTCGATGCGGACAGCCTTAGGCTTTTCCTCCACGGAGTTCGTGTGACATATCTGGAAGGAAGTATCGCCGAATCGCGTTAAATTTAGGTAAGGGCCCTCCTAACATTCTTGGATCAGATATGTTTGTTGCCAAGGCGTTTCCTTTCATACAGTCATATTAACCGCCCTTCCTTGAATGCATTGCCTACAACTCTCGGGTCTCATTGACTTTTCCTCGTAACACCCTCCTTCCCCTTGGCTGTCATCCCACACACTATCGCGATGTTTGAGGCATTAGCAATAGTGCTTTGTGCGACTAGTGATTTTAACGACTCTGCGAAATCGCTACGTTTGGGCACTGCGGTATTCTAAAATTCGTGATAGCCTATTTGCACTATCATTGTATAAATATTTACAATATCAGTATTGTTTTATCTCTGGTTTGATATTTCCGATACCGATACTCATCTATATCTATAGTTGAAGCTATCAACGAAATTTGAGATATCAATTTTATTATAGCAATATGAACAATATCTTGATATTAGCGATTTCGGTATTTGCAATAACAGTTTAAGCAATATTTGTAATGTATCACCATTGAAATTTAACACTGTATCACCACTGAGCTTCAATACTATAGGAAAATTATGTTCTCCCTTCAGTATCGATGTTTGACGTAATCAAAACCATACCATACCGATAGTGGATATCACACAGTTGTGATAACTCGAAACCAACAATTTTTGGCACTTAAGACTTCACAAAATATTTTGTGACGCCAACAGAAGATCTTTATAATTTCACTACAATAGTTCCTTTGGTTGTCACCTGTGTTCGCAGGTAAAGGTGTTTGTTAGTCGCAGCAAAAATCTTACGATACTAGCAACACTACTGGTTAATGGGACTCATAAGAGTGTCTTGCGGGTTGCGGGCTCTAGTAAGTAAGTATGGGTCAACGTCTTGTCGACAGTAGGATAGCGGAAGGAATCAGCTAAGAAGGCCTTTACCATGGAACCAGCGATCGCCTGGCGTGATTTCGGACAACGCGTGAAAACTGAATAAGGATGGCCAGACCAGGAATCGAACCCGAGTCTTCTCGAATACGAGCTCAGCATGCTATCACTGTATCACCTTACTTCGATGTTGCAGCCTGCAACTTGAGCACGCACATAACACAAATCCAACAAGTGGTATACGCGCCAAAACCCGATTGATCACTTCGTCTCACGGTAAGTTTATTTTCTGGAATCATTTATGTGTGACGTTTTATTAGGAATATAGATATCGTTTAATTCCGTTCCCAATTTTTAAAGAATATTCCTCATGAATTCGTTTGTAACCTAATGCAAGAAGACGAACACGGGCAAACATGGCGTCGTGGCCGGAACATAAGGTGGCCACTTTCAACACGGCAAGCGCGCATGCGCAGAATGTCAGGTGTAGACTATACGAATGCTTCTGCTCCCGACTAAATATTTGGTGGCATCCGAGTAATATCTTTTCAATAAACAAATAGGCTATGCTAGTTAGCTTTAATACTTGTCGGAGCCGCGGTGATGTAGTGGTCAGACAACTCAACTCTCACCTGGGCGAAACGGGTTCCATTTCCGGCGGGGTCGTGCCGGACAATGCCGCTGGTCGGCGGGTTTTTTTTCCCGGAGATCTCACATTTCCCCCGTCCTTGCATTCCGGCATTGCTCCACACTCACCTCACTTCACCCCCATCGGCTCTCAAGACCTCCACTGCAGTATTTGCCAATCTTCTTGTCGTGCACTACAGTCAGTTTTGGAACGCATTGATCAAATAGTTTTGTAACCACTAACAAATCTTTCCTTTCAGTGTAGAGACGCATAGAGAAGGCTTCGACCTGACGGCAGGGTGGTAGATTCCTTGGCAGTCGGAGCCTATTGTTATTTCATAGCACGTTGTATGTTTTGGAACGTAAAGGGAACCGCGGTTACTGCCAAGGTTTTTCTGACTGCACTGTACTGTATGATTTGGAGTATCGTTCTCTAGAGCGAGTGTCGGCGTTTAAGCCTCGATTGGCCGGGAACATATGTAGGTAGGATCCTTAGCAAAAGAAAATTTTAAAAACGTCTCAATGTGACGTCCGACCGTAAGGAAGCATCGTGACGGCGATGGAAGCATATACAAGCTTCGCGTGTGTTCTGTTTCCTCGGAAAATTTAAGGGCACTTAAGTTCTGAGGAAACCCGTGGTTACTCTTTAATACAGCAATCTGTTCGGAAAAGATATAACAATGTCGCTTTTCCATAAAACGCCGTTTAACATACGAATGGAAATCGTAAACACGGTGTTACTTGCAGCGGTTACGGCTGACTGATACTTTGCAGCGACCACATTTGTGTTTTAATAACCACATTTATGAATTGATAACAGAATTGATTTTCATCGCTGTGCTGAAAAAAATATTACATTAAAACATCCAATTTTTTTTTAAATTTACAATGATACAACCCCATACAATTAGACCTATAATACAACTAGGTTGGTCCCTCAATGTCTCGTCGGCAGCCAGGTCATTAGAGCAGAGAAAAAGTCACGGCGAAGTAATCAACCTTGGCGTGAAGTAAGGAACTATGTAGGCTATTCACGGTAACGTGAGCACTTTCGAAAGCCCTCTCATTCGCAATAAGAGTCTATATATATATATATATTTTAATTGTAGTTTTAGACATTTATGGCATTGATTCCGAGCACGGTGGAATATACACACTGTGTTTATTACTTACATGGAAATATTTATTTTAAAAGGTGATTAAAGGATAAAATATGGCTGAAAGAAAAAAGTAACTAGCGCCTGAAAAGATCTCACTTCATCGTGAAAAGCCTATGCAGCGTTCACCTGGAGTGATTCCGGGAAACCATGGAAAGCTGATATCAGGATGACTGGATCGGGAATTGAAACTGTGCCTTCCCGAATGCAGGTGCAAAGGTTTACTATTGTACCGTCTTGCCCGGTTCGACTGTGAATGACTCGTGGAGGCAGTTGCTTGGACTAAGGCATAAGAGAGTCCTGCGAACAAGTTTGAAAAAAAAAAAAAGGCCGTGAGAAGGCTCGCTCGCCCCGGATGGCCGAGGGTTAGGAGAAGTTAAGAGCGTCCTAACTTTTATTTAATTATTTTTAAAGTTTTCCACATAGGAGGGAATCGGGGAACAACGCAGTTAGTTTTATCCTATTGTTTTGTATGATTTTTGGAATTTTCAGTGCAACTGGTTCATGAATGGCTGTCAGTCTGGCCGAGCACCCAGCACGCAAATTGTCAACTTATCTGAAGCCCTGCTAAGTTCTACTTACAGGCTATTCCTCTCCGCCTCGTGTATGTCAAGCTTAACCAAGTCACGAAAATTACACCAAAGGGACAACACACTGTATTCGTCAGTAGTAGGGGCGGGGGGAGGGGGTGACGTCCCATTTCACCTTGGTCATCGGCAGGCGTAGTGCCATAAGATTAACCTGGGAAGGGTCTCAAACTGGTGCTGCTGCCTGAAGATGTGGAGCAGATTGTGAAGCATATTGTGGTGCTAATACTGTGTTGTGATTGACCGTTGGTTGTGGCAGACCATCAATTATGTATTTAAGCCCTTTTGTAAAATGTAGTCATAATTTCTAACCATTGAAGATAGTGATAAAATTCATAACGTAGGCATCATACCCAACATCCATCAAGATGCTAAGGTCATTTAAGCCCTAAGCCCTTTCTGACAAGGTCGGTTATGCATTTAAGCCCTTTTATGATCATACTCATAATTTACGAACCGTTGAAGATATAGTGATAAAATTCATAACGTGGGCATCGTATCCGATACCCAACACAATGGTAAATTCATTTAGGCCTTAAGTACTTTCTGACAAGGCCAATTATGCCATAATCCCTTTTATAAGCATGCTAATTCATTATACTCAGCTACCAAAGCTACAAACATCAAATTCATAACATACACATAAACCCCAACAACAAAGAAGACTACAAGGTCAAACACACCTAAAGCTGCACACTTCAAATTCATAATATACACATCAAATCCAACAACAACCAAGAACACAAAATAAAACATACCTAAAGCCTTTTTATAAGCATAGTAACTAATAGAATCTCATCTCCCAAAGCTACAATCATAACATTCATAACATACATATCAACCCCAAAAACAAATATGAACACAAGGTCAAACACACCTAAAGCCCTTTTATAATCATAGCAACTCATAATTTCTCATCTACCAACTTTTCATCTTTTTTCACAATTTGCAATTAGTATAATTTTTTATTATTATTAGGCGTGGAAGGTATTACACGTACACTATGATACCATTCACTGTACACACTTTTCAAGTATGCACATTATTTGTAGAGCGACATATGTCTGCTCCCAAGGAACAATAGCTCAAAACTAAAACCTTGCCCTAAACATATTGTCCATAGGATATTTGCAAGCGAAAACAGTTCCTGCATTATTCCTATCAGCGCAACATACCCTAACAGGAAAAAACAATTGTGTATGTGATTTCAACATCTACCAACGACAACAGACAGAATATTTCAATGAATTACTCTGCTAAACCTTTTCATCATGTAATAGCAAAATGCACACACACAAATATCAAAACACAGCAACAAACAAGACTACAAGATCAAACACACATAAAGCCCTTTTATAAGCATACTAACTTATAATCTCCCAGATACCAAAACTACAATCATCAAATTCATAAGTTAGGCTCCATATCCGTTATCCAACAATGGTAAAGTAATTTAGACCTTAGGCCCTTTCTAACAAGGTAAACTATGCCTTAATTGCTTTTATAAGCATACTAAATCATAATTTCCTATTTACCAAAGCTACAGTCATCAAATCCATAACACACACACATCAACTCTAACAACAAACAAGACTACAAGGTCAAACACACCCCTTTTATAAGCATACAAAATCATTATTTCCCATATACCAAAGCTACAGGCACCAATTCATTACACACCCACACACACACACACACACAAAACCTAAAATGTTCCATTTGGCAAACCCACTCCACCCAATAATTGCTCCTAATGAACCCAATGAACCCAGATTAACCCGAAATTCACCCAAAACGAACCAATTCTACTCCAAAAAAACACACACACAACTCATTTACACATATCATACCAGGCAACCACAAAAGTCATACCATAAAACTTTACAAGCAAAACCAAACACTTGAAAACTATATCAACATATCATACAACTCAAATGAACAAAGCATACAAAAACAGACACGATCATATTATGAAATCATTTCAAACTATATTACTATCGACATAACACCCAGTTGCAAATCCTCTAACATCAAACTTTACCAGAAAAACTAAATACTTAACAAATTTTCAGCATATCATACAACACAAATTAACAAATCTCCATCATCTGTCTTCCAATACACATTATCACACATATTTAATCTAAACTATAATGATATACAAAAAAAAAAAAGCCTTACCAAGATGCCGTTTTTCTAATTTATATATATAAACATCTTTTAAAACCAAATTAAGATCAATATAAAACACTCATCGCATTCAAATCATGCTATGCTATCCCATACTGCATATAACAATCAAAACATGTTTATTACATAAAAATTCCGTGATCAACGAATGTTTAAGATCTGCTCTTTTTAACAGTTGATTCGATCCTTCCAGGATACTTAGACCTTATCTGCGTATTAAGTATTTACACAATTAATCATTTTATCATCACACAAGATGATTAAGTGTTGTTTAAATGTAACTCTTATTATCTACGTCGAAAAGCGTCAAAATCCAAGCATGGATACTGATTTAGTTAAAACTTCAACCTAAATGCAGACATATATAGTTATACTAACATATGCTTTGTTTTAATTCCCAAAGAGGTAAATGCGCATATATGAATTTCTATATGCGATATTTGTTTAAACCCACTCATCTTAAACATTAAATATTAAATAATCATTTAAAATTGTCGATCTTTTTATCCATCTTTAAGTTAAAGACGTGTTAATTCAATATAGTGTAATAACACAAATGCAAAGTATTCATTACACAACAAACATCAACAGTACATAATGCAAGTCGATGAATTACCTAAAATTACCCTATCATAACCAAAGACATTTTAATCTTTTTTAATTATTCTAGGAAGAATGTTTTGCAAATGGTTAGCTTCGCAATCTTCGGAAGAACGCTATGTTTCATTGTTATCTAGATTAACATTTTGAACAACTTTAAAAAAAATTAATCGATCACGTTAGGTTACGCTTACATCAGAAGAGTTTAGCACACACATTATCAATCATCAAAAGTAAAATATGTATATTCGCATAACAAAAATACGTATTTAGCGAGAATATTTAGATATAAGTAGTATATACATAGCGATTCAAGAACCATACAGGATAAGTATATATCTCTTTTAATCGCGTATCAAGTAAATTAACCATAGTATTGGCGTAATGAATATCCAAATGCAACATCTATATATTGAGCTGAAACCAAACACCCAACAATCAATGGGCGGGGGGGGGGGGGGGGGGGAGAGAGAAAAAATCAGGGATGGATGACAACTATAGGTTTGAGAACATACTCATTGCTTCATTGCAAACCAAGAATACTCATAAATAGTATTTATGTATTGATTATCTACCATGCTTAATTTCACTCTAAGTACACATCTTAACATAGCGAAAGCTAACTTCTGATTAACAAATGTATGATATCAAGAATAATTTATATACAAGCCATCTTGTAATGCGCTGCACAACAAGCACCTAAACCATTTTTTTCCCATTAACTAGCTCTCTATATATTCAACTCCCGTACAGCATTAGTAATTCAACAAAAGAATTGCTATCCATACCCATTTACTTGATCATCATCTCTAGAAGGGAGAACAACAATCTCTAGGAAAATATGTAGGTGAGTGACTTATATAGGATGGCTACACAATAACAAACTGTATAACAGATATATTTAAAGTATACAAAAATAAAAAATAATAATTTTAAAGAAAACTTAATGTTAAAAATAATTTAAACCAAGGAGATGAGAGCGAATCTACTTACAACATAGCCGCTAGAACATACATGTCAACGACAAGAAATTTATTACCTATCACCCGAGCAAATCACAGAGACATAATGGAACATTCCACGAGGGAAAGTATACAACCCATGCAAATAGCAACTTTATCGTTCACGCTACAGAACATATCTAACAGGCTATCGCAATACAACAAAACATACATAGATTTATTCCAACACGCACACACAGAATAACACAAACTATCACACAAAGAACCTAAAATATTCCAATTAGCAAACCTGCTACACCTAAGAATTGCTCCTATTGAATCAAACTGATCCAAAATAACCCAAAATTTTCCCAAAATGACCAAAATCTACTCCAAAACACACATACACAGAATGAAGTAAATACCCAAGACCTACATCGCTTTCTAACACTCCGGTATACCTAAACACACCAACCATTACCACTTTGCATGAGCATAGTAACATACAAGGAAGAAAATATATTTAAAAACCAATCCAGGATAATTAAACAGAACAATAAGAGCTATAATTCATTACTTTAAAAAAAAATGTATGCAAAATCCCTTAAAATAACTATCCCCATATACAGCTCACATACAAGAAGTAAACAATTTTTATATATTAGTCGGTTACCCTGCTCGAAAGGTCATAGGTTCGAACATTATACCATGCCGTACCTACACACACATTGTTTGTTGTTGAGGTTTATGTGTATGTTATGAATTTGATGTTTGTAGCTTTAGTAGATGAGTATTATGAGTTAGTATGCTTATAAAAGCGATTAAGACATAATTGACCTTGTCAGAAGGGCTTAATGCCTAAATTTGTTTACAATTGTGTTGGATATCGGATACGATGCCTACGTTATGAACTTTATCACTATATCTTGAATAGTTCGGAAACTATTAGTATGATCATAAAAGGGCTAATTATGCAAATCGACCTTGTCAGAAAGGTCTTAGGGCTAAAATGACCTTAGCATCTTGATGGATGTTGGGTATAATGCCTACGTTATGGCGATGATTGCCCTACATTTTGTTGCGTTTTTATTATTGGCTCACAATTCAATATGAAGCAAGTACGGCACGGACCAATTACAAAAGTAAAATGAAGTTACGAGTTTTTGAATTCTAACTTGTGCCGAAATGAATCTGAGGATTTTTCAGTTCTCTAGTTTCAAAGGTTTGACTGCAAAAGTTGTTGCAAGGTTCCAGTTCCTACTCGAGTGCCTGACGGCATGGTTTGAAGGAACGCGTATCGCTGTAGGTTCAGCTGGCAAGATGTGGGCAGCCTCCGAGACTATCGCCGGTAACGAGTGCAGAGCTGGACGACGTCTGATTCTCCAGTCGCCGACAGGCGCGCGAGGCATCGTTGATGGATGCCGGTGAGATTAACACCCAATTCGTGGCCGCGTCCGTCAGCGGACCGTCGTTTGTAATCGTTCCAGCGAGAGCGTCGCCGCGCCACGCCGGGGTCCACAGGTGTTGCCGTGATGAATGCGACACGCGTCTTATCTCCTCCCACAGCTCTTGTCTTCCTTCCTTCCTTTCTTTCTTTCTTTTGTTTTTAGTTGCAGGTTAGAACATTCTGCTCTTGTTTGTTGTTTTGTCCCTCTTTACCTGCGAGCAGCTCGCAGGATGGTTGTCGGTTCCAGCACGTGCTGTGGGAATCGTGTTCCAGCGGCGTATGTGGGCGGTTGCAATTTGTTTGCTAACTACTGTACACTCTCGGTACATGCGGCACCAACCCACGGTCTGTAAGGTGAGAGGAGGGATTAACATTTTGTTAAAGGCAATTCCCGATAAACTGAGCACTTTTGAAATGAACCTTAGAAAAAAACCGCTTCCCATACATGCATATATTTTCTAATGGATGCACCGAGTGACATTCACCCAGTAAAGTTGGTAACGATGGAAGGAAAGTAGTTCCATATCTTAACGTCGAATAAAAAGTGTTAGGTAACAATTTGTGATAACTTACAATATATTTTGTCTTTCTATTTTTAATGCATCTAAGTGTAAAAATGTGCAGATTTGTAAAATATTTTTTTCCTAATAATTTGACAGTTTCACTTGACCGACGCAAGAATAAACTGATGAGACCCATTGCAGGCAATGCAATTTTACATAAGGCGGAAGAATACACAACATGCATACAAGTAGATCTTAAGCAGGGCTTTAAAAAGTGTTCGTGTTACCGTGAGTAGCCTATACCACTCACGACGAAGCTGCGAGGCAACCATTACACATGTGACGTCACTCAGGGGAAGAACTACTTTACAGTGGTTGACGCGTAAATTATGGAATTAGAAAACCAAACAAGAGTTTGAGGAAGGACAGGCTTCACATAATCTTTGTTGAAGTGAGAATTCTAAGATGCACTCGTGCCCGTGCTATGAATTTAGGCAGCGGCAAAGTGACGTCACGACACTGGTGCATTTTCCTAGGTCCATAAGCGCTGGCGAATTTGGATACAACCTGACTCTTTTGCTGAACAAGGCTTATATTGTTGTGATCTTACCCCATCGAGGTAGACTAATAACTTTTCTTATGAACAAGTACATAACGTTGACTTTCGAATATTTACAAGAGGCCCGTACTTACATAAAAATAAAGTTCTTTGCGTGACTTGAATATATCCCAGTTGCATTTAACCCAAATCAGAAAAAATTCCACTGAAGAAAATGTTTTATTGAATCAAAAGTTTGGTTGATGCAGCCAAATTAACTTTTTAATGTAAGGGCATTGAAATATTTTGTTGTTGAAAACAAATTACTTTGTTGTTCTTATTTGGTTAACCCAATCCTTAAGATTTGTTTTGCTCTACGTAAATACATAAACAGTTTCGGTGAGTATAAAAACAATCAACCCGCAACAGAGATTCGAACCTAATGTGCCTGCAGAAGAAGTAGACATGTTTTTAAACACATTTCCAATACTGGAGGTACAACGTGTGTAAATAATTATTTCAAGTTTTTCAGCTTTACTTTTTAGTTTAATATTTTTATACCATTAGTTGGCACTATCACTGTTACTATCCTGACACTCACGAAAATTAACCTCCGATCTGTATTTTCGAACAAATTGTAATCAAGTGAGTGGCCAAACAAATATATACAGTCGATTCAACTAAATATTTGGTCGGCAGTCTAATTTCTTTTGGCCCAACATATACGTTTTCTTTATTCGAGCTGTATTTTGTTAGATAAACGAAATCGATATTGTTGCTTTTCAAGTTTTGTTTACTCAACAAAACATTTTGTTGGGACAACTGAATATTTTTGATCTTATACAAACAATCATTGTGTTGATTGGAGGAAACCTTTCTCTTAGTGAATTCCAAAGTACGTGCCTATACCTATATGTGTACTCAATGTGCTGACTCTAAGACCCCAAGACCACGTGATTTTATCAAGTACTTAAATGTTGCAATTAGATGCTGCATAACTCGCATTCTCGTTACTTCGTACACATATTGCACACTAATATTGGGATTTCTTTTCGTATAACAAATGTATTTACGTGAAACGTATTTGTTTATACAGAATACATTTTTTTTTTCGTTGTACTAATCCGCTCTTGCTCCAAACATTTATTCTATCTTTTTTCGTTTCATTCCAGCGATGTAAAGCACTTAAAAATTATTTATTGAACCGAACACTTAATTCGCTGTTCCTTCGTCATCTGCGTTTACATAGTACCTAAACATTATAAAAATTAAAAATTATGGCGTAGTAAAATTAACATTTTATTATATGAATATCAGCATTCGCCAGCCGGAACAATCTGAAATGTCTATTATCACGTTCCAGGTTCGAAAGTGTCTAGTACTTTCACATTTTATTTGATATAAAATCCAAACCGCAATGTAGGTAAAGTCGCATAAATCTCGAGTTGCAACAACTAAATCTCACACGTTTTAGCAAACCATACAAGGACAGAAAATAATTTGGTTTTCAGCAATAAAACATTGAGTCGTCCCTATACAAATAATGTTATCCCCCCCACGGAACCTATTTCTTAGTGCGGAGATGATAGATGATAGACCGGCATGTAGGCGTTCCTTCCTGAGGAACGTCTAGTTACACCTTCCTCGTCATTGAGAACCGCCGTGATAGCGCTCAGTTCAGAACAGTAAGCCGATCCGGTATCAGCGGGTCACGCCCTCTTGCACGTACCTCAACTCACAACACTTTATTTCGTTCTTCTTCATTCAGCTCGTCTTGGCCTGGTGTACTCTGCTTTGGTTGTTATGTTTATGGTTCTATTAATTGCGGTAATATGCGGTTTCGAAATTGCCAAGAATCCCCAGTATTTTCGGGTTAGCATTTAAGCTGAAGGATGTTGGCCAGGAAAAAATGTATTGTTTTATATCTGTTACTGCATACTGTTATACTGTTCAACTTGTATACCCCATCTGTGACTAGTTTCTTCACACATGTATTTTTTTGATTGAATAGTTTTTGGAACATTACTTATCAAAGTCAAAATTTTAATTTTTTTTTAAATTTATAAATAAAGTAAACCGAATTATTCCCAGAAAATATCAAAAATTACAACGGAAATGTTTTGTCTCAATTCATTTTAAAGTTTGTATTCTTAGCAAAAGTAATTGGTAATTGTTGAAAAAAATCCACTAGCAGTCAAAACACGAAATTTGCAAGAATTTCCGTATTTTCAGCAAATTTTATGAAACTGCGTAAGAATTTCCTGTACAATTTTATATATGTATATATATATATATATATATGTCTTGGAAGTAGTCCTTAGCATCTTTACCTAGAGCGAATTATTACATTTCTGTAAGCAACTTGGTTTTTATTATTTGTACATATCTAAAACTGAAAAACCGTGATTTTGGAATGAAATTTGCAAAACCTATGCGTTGAAATTGTTATTGCGTGAAAAGAGTAATTACTGATAATGTCTTAAAGTTGAACAGTGCAAATATAAAATAACTTTTTATTTTTCCGTGGACAGTGCCCATAGCTGTAATGTAGCGAATCTGAAACAGAGACGGGTTTCTGGCAAAAGCTTCTACAGTTAACACATGTCCAGCGTTTTCAGGGGTGAAGAAGTCATTTCCTTTTCGGCAACGGTTCACGAACGCAAGGCTAGTCTGCAACCATAAGTTCATGTTTTAGGTTGTATAAGTGAATTAAGCACTAACTCAAACAGACATATCTAAGGGCGACTAATTTTCGCGAAAATTTTTCTGAACAAGTTGTGTTTCAAAACAAGGACCACTTTTGAGATGGCACCGCTTGGCTTGTTACTCGTCTTATCTCTCTGCCCGCGAATCACGTACGGTCAATATCGGAAATACTTGATTCTGATTGGCTCACTCATGTAACATACTCTCTTCACACAAAAAAAAACGGCCAATATCCATAGGAAGGCTGCAAGTGCGCACATAGAATATTGAAGTAGAGCCTTCATGTAAATATTTTCGCGAGGAACAGGTAACCGTACACATAATAAACATGTAGGGCAATTTATTTTTGTGTCCATGTTATTATGAAGAACGGTGCTTTGAACTGTAAGTCCCGAATTTTTTTAATGTTTTGTATGAATTTATTGTAGAAAACTCACTGGCCCGTTTAGATTTTGCCGATGAGCGGCAAGCATATTTATTTAATTTTCAAGACCTACCAACATTTTTCTACGCGAAATTCTTCTAATGATATAGCAGGAGAGAAGTAATTAAAACCAGCAATCCCTCCTAGAATTTTCCGATTTGGAATAAATTGTAAATGTATTCGCCGTGTTAAAATTGTGTGTTCTTAAACAATTTAAAAAATCTGAAATTGAATATTTTAACTGGGACGCTTCATTTTGATGAAAGTACCAGAAAATATCAAGTAAAAGACCTTGCGGAAAATATTTAACAACAGATAAATATCAGACAAGAAACAATTTATTAATTTATACCTGGTGTAAGTCTCAAGCTCACTCAACACTGACTGTTACTGTCTTCGATTATCAACATGCTTGAATTTCCCTGTTCATGATTTTGTTTCTGTCATTAATTCCTTTTACACTTACGCGATAACCAAACAAGAAAACAGACTCTAGACTCTACAAAGGAACTGCATTTTTTAGTTTTCGTGAGCATTTTTCATTCTGAGGTGTTGAGAGAGTGTAATCGCTACGGACGGGATCTTTAGCACCTATTGGGGAAAAAGAGGAGTGAAGCAGGCAAAAATGGAGCAGAGATGGGATGATATGATGTGGGAAAATGAAGTATTCCAAGAAAGATTTAGGCAACATCGGTAAAGTTCCCTGTACGCTAACATATTTGGTAGACCCTGCCATGAATCGAACCAAATTCGACATGGCAGGATATGAGTTGCCTTATCGTTACATTGCGGACCTCGTTAAGATACTGTGTTTTGGAAGACTGAAAGTCTTATATAGGTTATTGTTTCCACCTGAATTTTTGCCTCGCGTTCTGATAGCATGTCACTGACGTGCTTGTTAAGCCTAGTCTGTTGAAAATTTGGAACATTATTCATTTGTGTTACAGCATTCATTTATTTTCTGGAAAACAAATGTAAAAAATAAGAATAAACCTTCAAGGAAAAAAGGTGTGGCTGATGTCTACATACCTGAAATAAATAAGGAATTTTAGTCAAATACTCTATGAAATAATTTTAAGGCTTAAAAAACCCGCTTTACCAGCACAGAAATTCATAATTATTACAAATTTTGTTACGCTGTAAGTAACCCTCTGGGCACCCAATTATTTGATTATTTTTGCCAGTGTATAAATGAAGTCAAGCAGGTGTATAAATTAAGTCAAGCATGTGCAGTAAACTGAGAAATGTGCGAGAAGAAAAAAACTACTTCTATTTTCCAACGCTAGTTTTCAGTTTTCTGGAATAGGAAAGAATACCCCAGAAGCATTAATCTACTACTTGACGTGGAATTAGAAAAAAATAGTGCTCATATCAGCAAAAAGTGACCTGATGAGAATATAAAGATGGTTGGTGATGTATATTTTAGCTTAAACTCGTTCTGAAGAATACCACTTCGTATGCTTGTAAGCTGACAAAAGGGGGGGGGGGGGATAAGTAACTTCTTCTTGCCTTTTTATGACAATGTTCATTAGTAGGCCTATTCTGTCATCTTTATGACGAGCGAGCAACTTCATTCATGCCAGTACTTCCTTCTCTACAGGTTTTTACAGCCGCGGGTTCTGGTATATTCATACGCGTCCTCCCGATGTCGCTAGTTTTGTATATTACGCGGTAATTAATTCCCCGCATGTTTTATGCATTCGTGTACTTCTTCACTAAGTATGCGGGAAAGGGGAAGATCTGCTCTTGGCTCTTGTCATCTGCCATGTTCCACGAGGAAATGTTCTCCAGTTGCACAGTTTATGCTCATGTTGCCTCTACACGCGGACTCCAGGGAGCACAGTACAGGCTGCCGGCGCTGAGTTTCACACACGGGCCTCGAGCAAGAAACGAGCCCACTATCCAACCGCATGCATTTTCCATAAATTACATGTTCTATTTTTTTAGGAAACTTCTATAGGCTTGGCACTAAAGCGTTTAAAATGAAATTAAAAGAGAATCTGTTTAGTCACGCTACACTGTTTGTGAATTTTTTAATTGTTTTGTAGTATTTTGATTATTCTCGCATAACTTGTCTGATTTAGTCGTTTCATACAATGTGTGTTTTATGCAAATATTCATTGCGATAACTGATGGAAGTAAATGTGTACCCCATTTGATATTTTTTTACAGATGACATTTTATTACCTTGTTGTTCCCTCAAGTTTCACGTTAAGCTATACTTTTATCGCGCGTTAAATCACCTTACGGTTCTGTTAGATACGTATCCAAAATATAACGATACTCTTGATAGAATTCCAGGAAAACTAACGACCAGAAATAAAATGTTTGAGTTATAATATTCTGATTGAAAAACGGTTTGCATAAGTAGTGAATTCGTAGCTGAATGGTCACTTTTAAAGCACATATTTAGGCTTCTTTCATTTACCGCCTAACATATTTTTATAATTGTAATTCAATATAAATATTTAATTTTTATTTTTAAATTGTTTATCCCATGTAGTGTTTTAATATGTAAAATAAAATCCCTTAGCAGTGGCCAAGGAGGTAGTATACTAAAGTTTAGGTTGTATGAATAAAACGCTGATATCAATGGGCGAAGCTAGAATTCCAGTAGGACATGGGTATCTACTAAATATGTTTCAAGGAAATGTTTAAATTTACGATTTACTGTTTCATTAATTTGGCTCATGTTCGCACACTGGAATTACTTCTAGAGATTTGTGAAATTCGTAGTTGAATAGGCCTATCTGTGGCATATTTCCGTTATTTCTAAATATAAATTCCGAATTTTTGAGGTTTCTTGTCTATTGCAAACGGACAACTGCCATCCCTCTCCTCGTACTCAGTACCAAACAAGATTCCTGGGCACGTACGTGCCTTTATTCAGCCGTTGAAACTCTTGTAGCGAAGGTACTTTGCGAGTACTTTGTAACGTATGGTTCTTGGGAGAGGTTCCTAGGTGCGCGCACGCGGAATGGCACGTTCTCGCCGGGGTATGGTGGTTGGACTGCTTCCCGGGGCATGCGTCTCTGCTGCTCGGCCCGCGACGGGCTCTGTTCCTCAGGTCTGCATTGTCTGGCGAATTGCCACCATTCCCATCTTATTACCCGCTATCCGTGAAACAGTTCGTGCCGCACTGCGTCACGCGACACTACCAACCTTACAACACCTTCCGCCCTCATTCTTATTAACTTACAGTACTTTATAGCGTCCACCAAGAAATGAATTTCGGTAATTTGGGTCTAGGAAAGTTATTTTAGGTGCCGCGTTAAAGAAACGAAAGTGGAACTTCGCTGCTCTTCGATACCTATATTTGTAACATTACGTGTCGACAGTTGGATTGTGTGCGCGGTATATACGGTCGTCTTAGCTAGAATTTATCTCGGAAACTACTTCTATGATCAGTTGTAAAACGTAGGTAAAGCAAGACGAGTTTGATTTAAATTACGATGAATTATTTCATTCAGATGGTGTACTATAATTATTTCGTATATAAAATGTATGATCTTTACTTGGCATTTGAACAATCTTATGAAATATCGATTTTCGAACAAACATGCAAAGTAATATATAGGCAATACTTTAAAAACAACTCATTGGTATAACTTAAAATTTTTGATGCAATATAAATTCATTATTGTGTCAGAATCTTCACAAACAAAATGTCTATATATTTATATATAACGTTTATTTAAAAATCACCGACAAACTCCGCGAGGTGATTCCTTATGAAAACTTAAGTAAAAAAATATATAGGACACTTTATGCCTAAATAAAATATTAACGGATGAATGAGATCTTGAAAATCATATTTAAAAACTATAATTTCCCAAAATATCGGAAAATAAGTGACATTAAATTTCAATACTCCGAACATTGTTTTCTGTTATTGGGATCATCAACTTAGCAAACATTTCTATATACCTTCCACGATAATGAAAATAACACGTGTGGCTAACCTCTTACTGTATACACGTTTGTACCCTCGGGATATTTGGACGTTTTATTCTGGCCTATTAAGCAATATCGCTAAGTAACAAAAATTATTCTCTTGTTGCAAGTGCGTAGCACCCAACATTTCCGTTCAAAACACACATGAAGCTTCGGCCCTGCATCACTTTCGACATCTTTTCGACATCGAATGAAGTATTTGTATTTATTAGACAGTTAAGAATACATCGTCAGAAAAATGAAATGTAAACCATTGTCATGTTGAATTTTAGTAAGCATAGAAGCAACCTTTATTTTTATTTTTAAATCAATTATTTAGCCACTCCGAACATCAAGTACAATACCTCGTTTACCTTTCAACAGGTTATTAAGTACTAAACTCTTTCTGATAAGGGGGCGTCCATAAATTACGTGAGGCGTTTAGGGGGGAGGGGGTCGAGCCGAATCTCACCCAATGTCACGTGGGGGTGAGGGGGGTCCTAGCAAGTATCACGTAATTCTTTTTTCGCAAGAAACAGTGTAAAATTGCGAGAAAACTGGGTTAAATTGAGTAAACCGTGTTTCTCTACTAAAATATGACTAAATTCAACACAATAATATTTATCGCGGTTATGCCAACGCCACAAAGTAACACAGTAGCCCTTCGATTGTTTAGCCACCGGCTAGCCGAACGCGCGATTCGACGAACGCTGCTACGTACGAGCCGCGTGACAGCGACGCATGGACAGGTCTCGACCTGTTGTGTTTACGCCCGTACATGTCTAGTTACTCGACGGCTCAGTCAACGCTGTCATTTATTTAAAATGAGTTTATATCATAATTATTATGAAGCATACGTGAAAAGACACGTCTACAAGACAATGAAGTGCTGCCAGGAAGAAGTTACAAAGGAAGACTTGGTGCTGCACGTTCAGCATGAGATTGAACAGCTCCTCAGAGAAGCGGCGGAGAGAAAAGCCCGGACTACTCTGGCATTCCTTAATAAGGTAGGCTGAATACTTTTCTTTCTATTTATACACACGACATCTCGAGATCGCGATACGGAGGGGAAATACTCAAGCCAATTATTTAGATGTGTCTTTTTTTCCTTTCTTTTTTGATGTAAATGTTATGTACATCACGCGCTCTAATGCAACAAAAGTGCAATGTTATATTTCGCACGCATTTAATGAAGAGCGCTATTAGTTTTTTTAACGCTATATTTGCCTCACACAAAATTACTAAAACGAACTATTTTCGTAATTTATCAGTTTCGTGTCTTCATCGCGATGTTCTGATTCCAGGGAAACACTAAGACCTCCAACGATGCTTCGGCTCAGGCTGGGACGAGCGCTCGGAGTGTTCAAAACGTGGAATGCGCAGGTCAGGCTGGGACGAGAGCTCAGAATGCTCAAAACACAGAATCTGCGGATCAGAATGGGACTACTCATCAGCAGTCAAGAGATCAAGACGACGACGACCCTCAACTGGCGGGTTAGTATTCGCCTTCCTATATCTGCGTGACGTTTTATTCCTTTTTTCTCTGTTTAAATCAAAACGTTATTCGCTCCACAGGTGATCCGAAACGGAAAACTCAGCCTCTTGTGGTCAGCGACGATGAGGATGAAGTCACATCGAACTCCACACCATCCGCTATGCGTCCCACTCCGGCTCAAGATATTATGAAGGAAAAGATTGCTAAACTGCGTGTGGAGCTGGATTTGACAGAAAGACGCAAAAATTCTCTTGTTGCTGACGGCACCGAACACGAGAAAGCACGTAAGTTGCGGCGGGAAATCGATGGTTATGAAAAGAAGCTCAAGCACAAGGAAAAACAGAGAGTGTACGCTATGAAACACAGGGAAAACAAGAAGCAAGAAATAATTGAATTATGTTCGAAAAATCCCGATGCGGCGAAGTCGTTAACGCCTCGTGCTGGCCCTGGACGTCCACGTCTAGAAGGTCTTAGTAGTCTTAAATACTAGTCTTAACTAGTCCTAAATAAAAATAATTGAACAAATTATGTTTTTTTTTCAAATAAATCCAACGCAATTAAGCATAGATTAACTGAAAATATGCATTTTGAACAATCTCATGTTTGAGGGGGTGGGGGGGTAAGGGGGGTAAAAAAATCGCCAAAATCACCTCACGTAATTTATGGACGCCCCCTAAGGACAATTTTGAGTTAAGCCCTTTTATAAACATAGTCATAATTTCCGATCCATTGATGCTATGGTCATCAAATTCATACATAGACATAAAACCCAACATACAACATAATGGTAAGGTCATTTAGACTCAAACACTTTCTGACAAAAGTTTAATTTGAGTTAAGCCCTTTATAAGCATCGTTACTAATAATTTCAGAAACATCAATACTATGGACATCAAATTCATAACATACACGCCATACCCGACATCCATTACGATGGTAAGGTCATTTATGCCGTAAACCCTTTCTGACTAGGTCAGACACAAATTCATTTATAAGCATAAATACACATAATTTCCGAACCATTAATTTTGTGGTCATTAGATTCGTAACATAGACAACATACCCGACATACACCATAATGCTAAGCTCAATTAAGGCCCGAGGCCTTTCTGACAAGGTCAATTTTGAGTTAAGCCTTTTTGTAAAGTGTAGCTATAATTTCCCAACCATTTAAGATATCGTGATCAAATTCATAACATAGACACCATAGCCGACATACACCATAGTGCAAAGCTTATTTAAGCCCTAAGACCTTCCTAACAAGGTCAATTATGCATTAAAACCCTTTTATAAACAAAGTTACTCATAATTTCCGAACCATCAATGTTATGGTTATCAAATTCATAACACACACACATCAACCCCAACAACAAACAAGACTACAAGGTCAAACACAACTTATAAACTTTTGTAAGCATAGTTAAGCATAAACTTATCAAATGCATACTCACCAAAGACATATTTACAAATGTAATATTTTTTTATTTTCAATTTGAAACAGATTTTATTTGTGAGTTGGACACCTGCTTAGAGCAATTAATGTAATGCTAATTTAGGATTATCAAGTTAGAGTCTCAGTCAGAACACCTAATATTATTTTATATTCAAATTTAACAAAAATTGAGTATTGCTTTGTATTCCTGCTTATAGTAATTAATGTAATGCTATTTTTGGATTACTGACATCGATTCCCAAGCGACTCACTAAATAGTTATAAAACTATTCTGGCAGATGTATTCTTAAACATTCACTTACACTCAATGTCTATCATATTATCTGTCCAGTGTATAGTTCTCAACTAATATATTACATGTTCGATGTAAACTGTTGAAGGTCGAGAATGGTGGAGGGGAGTGCAGTTATATGATGAAATCGTTTAATCAACATTATAGTGAAAATCCATATTTGCATAAACATGCAATGTATATTTACTAGGGATGCACATATACACATGAATAATTAACAACTAAACATTCACCAAAGTAATATATCATCTCAGCAACACAGCCAAACTTCGACTGTCATATACCTTTTCATTTGTTTCAGAATTTGCAATTAGTATTATTATTATTATTTTGTGGTGGAAGATATTGCACTTACACTATGCTAGCATTCACTATACACTTATCAAGCATGCATATTATATGAAGAGAGACATGTCTGCTACCAAGAAACGACATCTCAAGACTATAGCCATACCATAAACATAATGTCCATAGGTTATTTTCAAGAGAAAACACTTTATGCTTTACTCCTGTCAAGTCAACGTAGCCTAACAGGGAAAAAAAATCTGATTTCATCATATAACAACACCCACAAATAATTACTCTGATAAACCATTTCACCAAGTAATAGCAAAACACACACAAAATAACAAACAAACACACAAATACAAAAAAACCTAAAATATTCCAACTGGCAAACACACTCCACCTAAGAATTGCTCCTAATGAACCAAATTAACCCAGATCAACCCAAAATTCACCCAAAATGACCAAAATCCACTCCAAAACACACACATATACATTTACACAACTCATTTGCACATATACCAGGCAACTGCAAAACCCCATACCATCAAAATTTACAAGCAAAAGTAAATACTTGGCAACTATATAAACATATCATACAACTCAAACGAAAAAGCATACAAAAAGGGACTCAATCATATTATGAAACCACCTCACACTATAATATCAACAACATAATGCCCAGTTGCAAAACCCCTAACATCAAACTTTACAAGAAAAACTAATTTCTTGACAACTATACCAATATATAAAAAAAAATACAAGTGAACAAATGTCCATCATCTGTCTTCCAATACACATTATTACACATACTTATTCTGAACTATAATGATATACAAAAATAAAATAGCCTTACTAAGATTCCATTTTTCTGATTTATCCTGTAACATTATTTAAAACCAAATTAAGATCCAAATAAAACAATCGTCTCACTCAAATTGTGTTATCCCATACTACATAGAGCAATATAAACATATTTATTTCATAAAAATGCCTTAATGAAAGAATTTTGTTAAAATCTCTTTAAAACACTTTATTAAATCCTTCTAGGATACTTAGCTCATATCTACAAAACAAGTATTTACACAATTAAACCATTTTTTCATCACGCAAGTAGCCTAAATGTTGTTTAAATGTAAATATATTTATCTACTTTGAATAGTATCAAAATT
The DNA here is from genome assembly GCA_029891345.1 of Dryococelus australis. Taxonomy (NCBI): domain Eukaryota; kingdom Metazoa; phylum Arthropoda; class Insecta; order Phasmatodea; family Phasmatidae; genus Dryococelus; species Dryococelus australis. Next base: position 94,912,134 of record CM057002.1, on the reverse strand, counting down.
CAAGCACTTATGCTGATTAAGTCAAAACTTTAACCTAAATCTAGGCATGGACAGTTATAATAACATATTATTTATTACAATTCCTAACAAGGTGAATACGCATATATGAATAACTGTACACAATATTTGTTGAAGCCAACTCATCGTAAATATTAAATATTAAATAATACTTTAAAATTATCATTCTTTTTATCTGTCTTAAGACATGCTAATTTAATATAGTGTAATAAAACAAATGTTAAGTACTCATTCTGCAAGAAACATATCAATTTTACATAGTGCAAGTCGATGCATTACGTAACATACCCTATTATAAACAAAAATGTTTTAACACTTTTATTATTCATGGAAGACTGTTTCTGAAAGGCTGAGTAATTCTCGCAAACTTCTGAAGAACACCATGTTTAATTGCTATCTATAAAACTTAACATTTTGAGAAATTCTAAAAAATTATATTGGTCTTGTTAGGTTAGGCTTGCATTGGGACAGTTGAGCACACACACACATTATCAATCATCACGAGTAAAATATGTATATTCGCATAACAAAAACACATATTTAGCGAGAGTATTTACATATAAGTAGAGTATATACATAGTGATTCAATAATCATACAGGATACATATATATTAATTTTACTCCAGTATAAACTAACTAACCAAAGTATTGGCATAGTGAATATATAACTGCAAGTAGCATTGATGTAACGAGATGAAACCAAATACCCATATGTGTGTGTGGGTGTGTGTGTTGTAATATATCTATGTATGTTTTGTTTTATTGTGTTATCTTGTTAGATGTGTTCTTTGGAGAATAAGGAACGATTTTTGATGAATATGAAATTATTTTTGAGGAATAAGGAACAAATTTGTTGAGGAATAAGGAATTATTTTTGATGACTGGGGATTGAGGAATGTGGAATGATATGTAGAGCAATATATATTCATTCATGATTGTATGGATATAATAGTACGCTTTAATTACATGTATATGTAGTGGCATTTGTGGTTGCATAGCGTTCCTATATAAAGCACTCACTTGCATCTTTTCCGCAAGACCGTTGTTCTCCTACCCCAGAGATGATGTTTGACTGATGGAGATCTCTGTGGGTGTGTATATGGTTTTCTTTGTTGTCGATGAACTGTGATAGATTGGTGTAGAGAGATGATTAATGCTGTATGGGAGTTGAATATAGAGTGAGATAGTTCATGGAAAAGCATATTGTTTAGGTGTTTGATGTGTATAGTGTTTCAATCTGTCATGTATATAAGTAATGCACAATGTTAGTCAGATATTAGTTTTGTTTATAGTAATATGTACGCATAGAGTGAAAATAATCATGTTAGTTAGTCAATATGTAAATACTAGTACTAAAAAGCGAGTTTGACTTGCAATGAAGCAATGACTATGTTCTCAAACCTATAGTTCTATTACTTTCTTGTTTTTTATTCATCGGTCGAAGGGTATTTGGTTTCATCTCGTTACATCAATACTACTTGCAGTTGGATATTCATTATGCTAATACTTTGGTTAATTTAATTCATACACAATTAAAATATATATAAATTTACTCTGTATGGCTTTTGAATCATTGTGTATATACTACTTATATGTAAATACTCTCGCTAAATATGTATTTTTGTTATGCGAATATACATATTTTACTCGTGATGATTGATAGTGTGTGTGTGTTCAACCGGCCCAATGTAAGCCTAACCTAGCAAGACCAATACAATTTTTTAGAGTTTCTAAAAATGATAAAGCTGTATAGATAGCAATTAAACATGGCGTTCTTCGGAAGTTTGTGAGAATTTGTCAGCCTTTCAGAAACAGTCTTCCTAGAATAATTAAAAATAATAAAATGTTTTTGGTTACAATAGGGTATGTAAGGTAATGCATCGACTTGCACTATGTAAAATTGATGTTTGTTGCAAAATGAGTACTTAGCATTTGTGTTATTACACTATATTAAATTAATATGTCTTAAGACAGATAAAAATAATGATAATTTAAAATGATTATTTAATATTTAATGTTTAAGATGAGTGGGTTTAATTAAATAGCACGTACAGCAATTCATATATGTTAGGAATTGAAATAACGAATATGTTACTATAACTGTCCATTCTTGCGTTCAGGTTAAAGTTTTGACTTAATCAGTATGTATGCGGGAATTATGATGCTTTTCGAAGTAGATAAATATATTTTCATTTACACCACATTTAAGCTTCTTCTGTGTTGAAAAAAGGTTTAATTGTGTAAATACGTGTTTTGAAGATATGAGCTAAGTATCCTAGAAGGATTGAATCAAGTGCTAAAAAGAGATCTTAACAAAATTATTTCATAAGGGGTTTTTATGAAATAAAGAAGATTTTATTTCTCTATTTATCATGGGATTACATTATTTGAGTGAGATGAGTGTTTTATATTGGTCTTAATTTGGTTTAAAATAATGTTATATAGTCAATTTTTCTTTTTGTATATCATTATACTTCAAGTTAAATATGTGTGATAATGTGTATTGGAAGACAGATAATGGAGATTTGTTCATTTGTGTTGTATGATATGTTGATATAGTTGTCAAGTAATTAGTTTTGCTTGTAAAGTTTGATGTTAGGGGTTTTGCAACTGGGTGTCATGTTGTTGGTATTATAGTTTGAAGTGGTTTCATAATATGTTCGTGGAAGTTTTTATATGCTTTTACATTTTAGTCGCATGATATGTTGATATAGATGTCACGTATTTATTTTTGCTTGTTAAGTTTTATGGTATGATGTATTGTAATTGCCTGGTATGATATGTGGAAATGAGTTGTGTGTGTATGAATGTGTGTGTTTTGGAGTAAATTTTGGTCATTTTGGGTTGATCTGGGTTAATTTGTACATTAGGAGCAGTACTTGGGTGGAGTGGGTTTGCCAATTGGAATAGTTTAGTGTTTTTGTGTGTGTGTTTTGCTATTACTTGGTGAAATGGGTTATCAGTGTAATTAATTGGATATGTTCTGCCTGTGGGTGTTGGTATATGATGAACTCGAGCACACATTTTTTTCCTGTTAGCCTACATTGACCTGACAGGAGTAAAGCATGAAGTGTTCTCACTTGAAAATAACCTATGGTTTGCAGTATGGATTTAGTCTTGAGATGTCGTTTCTCGGTAGTGGATATATGTCTCTCTTCATATAATGTGCGTGCTTGATAAGTGTGTATAGTAAATGTTAGCATAGTGTAAGTGCAATATCTTCCACTGAAAAATAATAATAATACTGATTTCAAATTCTGAAACAAATGAAGAGTTATATAACAGTTGAAGTTTGGCTGATTTGCTGAGATTATATATTACTTTGGTGAATGTTTAGTTTGTTAATTATTCATGCATGTATGTGCATCCCTAGTAAATATTCATTGCATGTTTATGCAAGTATGGATTTTCAATATTATGTTAATTAAATGATTGCATAATTTAACTGTTAACATAGAACATGTCATACATTAGTTGAGCAGAATACACTGATCAGGAAATATGATAGACATCGAGCATAAGTGAATATTTAAGATTTCATTTCCCAGAATTTTTTTATAACTATTAAGTGAGTTGCTTGTAAATCGATCTTGGTAATCCAAAAATAGCATTACATTAAGTACTATAAGCAGGAATACAAAGCAACACTCAATTTTTGTTCAATTTGGATACAAAATAATATTAGGTATGTCGGGTATGTTGTCTATGTTACGAATTTGATGACCATAATATTGATGGTTCGGAAATTATGTGTAACTATTCTTATAAATGTATTTAATTTTCTTTGATCTTGTCAGTAAGGGTTTAGGGCATAAAAGACCTTACTGTCGTAATGGATGTCGGGTATGATATGTATGTTATGAATTTGATGTCCATATCATTAATGTTTCGGATATTATTAGTATCTATACTTATAAAAACGCTTAACTCAAATTAAACTTTTACCAGAAAGTGTTTAGGGTGTAAATGACCTTATCATCATAATGCATGTCGGGTATGGTGTCTATGTTATGAATTTGATCACTATATCGTCAATGGTTCGAATATTATCAGTAACTCATATTAAACTTTTGTCAGAAAAGGTTTAGGTCCTAAATGATCCTCCATTATGTTATATTACATCTATGTATGAATTTGATGACCATAGTATCAATGGATCGAGAATTATGACTATGTTTATAAAAGGGCTTAACTTGAAAATGTCCTTGTCAGAGAGGGTTTAGGACTTAAATTACATGTTGAAAGGTAAACGATGTGTTGTATTTGATCTTAGAAGTGGCTACATAATTACTTTAGAAATAAAAATTAAGATTTCTTCTGTGCTTACAAAATCCAAGATGGCGATGGTTATAGTTACATAATCATTTTTTCTGACGACGTATTTTTAACTGTCTTATAAATTCAAATCTTTAGACATGTCATTCGGTTGTGTTTGTTTTGTAAAAAATAAATAAATGAATACATTTTTAGTTTACAACTTTTTAATATAAAAAAATAAATATTTAATATTTGGCTTTTGTGAGTCTCTAAACTAAATCTCCTTTAAAATACGATTTCATAATCATTTCGCTTCATATATGCTTTTTGACAATTTTTTTTTGTTGTATATACAAATAATACTTAAATTTCCTAATTTTTAAATATAATTATGCTTAAACTTATCGATTGTTCAATCATGATGTATGCTACATATTCATTTCGAATGCACGAGTTAGTCTGCATGAATATTTTTAAAAATACGACATATAAAATACTAGTTCTATAACTGTCACAATAGCCAAGTGGTAAAGGCACTGTGATATGGAGCTGGGGTTCCCCGGTTGAAAATCATCCAAAAGCTCAATTTTTTATAGTGTAATATAATGCATTACATGAATGATGGAGAGAATTTTTTTTAAGCTACCAGCCGATCTCAGAGTTCATTATGACATTTAATAGCCTTACCAAGATTGGCTCTTGGAGCATGCGTGACTCGTGTGCTCTCTGGCAGGTATTGCGAGAGCTTGTACGCTACCTATCGACTGATGATGTCAAGTGACATCAGTGCTCCTGGTGGTCAACTCTGCAACTAATACGGCAGCCGATGTCTGCCGCAGTACTACCTATCTGTCAAGTTTGGAACTGAAGACAGCCTATCTCGCTGGGAAGGAGTGTATGGGGAGGTGTGGGGAGGGTTATAACAATATCTGAGGAGAGGAGGATGATAGACCTCAGGTGTAGATAACCCTGGAATGGCTTGTTGTGAAGGATAATGTGGAGGGGGTGCGGGGTAGGTAGGTGAAGGGGTTGGAGAATGCGGAGCTGAGTGCGGAGCCAGGTGTGGACCAATAACAGTACAGGATTAGCTCCTCAATTGAGGAGCTAAGTGAGGAGCCATTGAGCAGCAGATTGTGGTTCTAAGTGATCTGAAAAGTGCAGCGATTTCAGCCTTAGGTTAATCTTATTGGACTACGCCTGAAAGGTCGTCAAAAAAGGTGTTCTGAAACCGGCCCGTCCCTACTACTGATGTAATAATAAAAACAAACGTTGCCGTGCGTTTCGGCAAATCTGCAAGATGATAAGTTCACACTTCTTGTCATTGTAATACAAACATTGCGAAGTTCCTAGTACACGGCGAAAAACAAAAAGTCTTATAAAAAGTAAGAAAACTTGTGAGAAGAAAAACAAAGGAATATTTATTTTGGAAAATTGGGCTCTCTAGAAGCAAAGCATAGGACTCATGTTTGGGATAAATTATACTTAAGAACTGACTGCTTGGTAAGGATGATAGCAGATGTTATAATATTTTAACCAATCATGCATTGACTGTCTCAAAATATCTCCCTAACTATGTTTTACAAGCTACCAGATGAGCTAAATTGAGGTAATTATAAAGATAGGTAAATTATTGTAAATACTAGAGGCGTAAATATATAGTTTGTTTACTGTTAATTGGACACGTTTGAAGGCGCTGCGTAGTTTATTGTTCAGCTTATTGTGCTTCTTTCAAATGCATGTGTAAATTAATACTGCCATACATTGAATGATCGTTATCAGTGCGTCAATTAGGCAAAACTGTTAAATTGTTAGAAAAGTAAATATTACGCCAGATATTAATCTGTTGTGAAATAAAACGGAAATAAGTTCATTAGAAACTACTAAGTCCTAACTCATTGTTAATATTTCTTTATCACTCCTGACCGAATTGACATTAAATCAAAAGTAGTTACTCCTTTTTACTTTGCAGTTTTTTCATAACAAAAGCCTTTAGTGATGATACATACTGCAAGGTGTGATCATCTCCTTTGAGGTCACAAGATTCAGTATATCATCCAGGTACTACATAGGTCAACTTCCATGCGCATTAGTTCTCATACACGCAAGGCCAGATTAAAACAAAACTGTAGCGTATACAAAATGTCGCGATAACCGACTTAATGATCTGAAACTACTTCCTATTGCTGTCACACATTATACAGTTTTTTATCGTGGTTTTCTAAGGGAGGAGATGTAGTTTGTGAACGTGTGTTTGTGGTCTTGCCTAGCGGATTTATACTGCTTGCAGACGTCCCCGATTTATGGAACCTTATTCCTCCAAGGACACGGATTATCTGTAGCGAGGCCCAAATTAAAACTGATTGAACCTCATAAACAGCCTTTGCGTATCCGACAAATTTAACCAGAGAAACAAGGCTGTAATCGTGTGAGTTTCGTCGAATTCGCTGCGGCAGTCGGATTACAGCTTTATTGCAAATATCTAGCTTGAATCCGTATCGGATGGCAGGAGAATCGTGGAGGTCGGTTGGCAACACTGTGGCCGTAAAACAAATAAGGAAGTTGCCACATCACGAGACCAGCTTGCCCTCTCGCCAAGGATAGAAAGTCGTACCGAGAATATGAGTCAGGAAAAAAAAATGTTCGCCAGCTGGTCTCAGCAGTGCATACAGATAGTGTTGTGTGTGTACTATACTGGTCCGGAGTGTTGTGATTTCTGATGGCTGCACAAACGAAAATGAAGTATTGTAAGTGAACACCTGAAAAATTCGTGAGTTCAATGACCTGCAGGCTAGACTCTACAGTCTTATATACAAATACGTCGTTATCAACTGCACATTGGTTGTCTGCTGCCACAGTGGAAGGCGACAATGGACACCGTTCTCGAAGAGGTGTCAAACAAAGTATGGGTCAATGGCCAATGTTATACGCACGTGTTTTGGATTCTAGCTTGCCCCAAAATGAATCCACGAATTCTTCATATGTCTAATTATAAGTAATTAATCATTTAATATATTTTTTTGTTGTGGGTTCGGATCCCCGACGGGGTCGCCTGTATTTTCGCGTGTGGGGAAAGTGACGGACGTTGCGTTTGGGCAGCGGGTTTTCTCGGGACACTTCCATTCCCACCCCCCTCACCTACCCATCATTATAATCCATCGCTGCCTCTTTAGCCTCGTTTCACATTCGTTCGCGTTCAATACCAAAAACTCGCAACTAATGCCAATGTGTTTTGTAACATGTTGCAGATAAGATAAAATATGACTGATAATAAATACACTGACACACAGAAAAGTAAGTAATACCAAGTACCTTGCATCCAATGCAGGAAACACTGTGGAAATAACCGGTGAAAACAACTTTTTGTTAGCGAACTTTGCGCCACTTGTGTGAAACTGCATTTGTTTTGACCAATTCCTTTCATTGCAAAATATTGAAGAAATGTTAGTCATGAAGTACGGCATAATTTAAAAAAGGAAACAGGTGAATGTACTATAAAGAACAGCAATGCATTAGAATTTCATTTATGTTTTCACACAATTCACCTTATATTACTCTCATGTAATTGATTTTCAAGCTTCTGGATGCTAAATAGTCTGTATGGTATGTATTCTATAGTATTTGGCAACCAGTAGTAAAATGGATGATTATAAGGGCAACAGACAATGGTCAAATGATACCAGAGGATACAAAAAGTTAATACATCTATCGGCAAAAGAACTCGCTAAACTTGTAGATTTCTAACAAAAATATTTACGGGATTGTGTAGTATACATTGCTATATTTTTACCTGAATACGCTAGTCTTCTCGAGAATTAAAAATCATGGACACTAAGTGCGCTGTTCGAATTTTATGCTCAAATATTTGGGAATGGTGCCTAATAAAGCAATGAGGGGGAAATGAAACCATTTCTTTCATAGTCATAATAGAAAAAGCCAATTGACGGATTGGACGATTTGTTACCAGATTTTTCGGTAGACACTTTCTTCGGGTCATTCAGAGGAGCCGAAGCTAGCAAATAGCAGACAACAAATACCCAACCAGCCTATGAAGAATCCCTCCCTTCCACCCTCCTTGCCACATCTTCAGAAGAAGACATTGTCAGAGATTACTTTTCCCTCGCAAAAAAAAAAAAAAAACAATTGAGTACATAGTTTTCGTATTCGTACATGTCAAAATCAGAATTTTACTGTTTCATAAATGTACAAATAATGACAATTAACTTAAGTATAGAAATTCGATTATTGACAATGAACTAACGTCAACGGCTAGTTCAACACGCATATAAAATAGTACAAGGAAATGGTTTTGCAATTTCAAAAAATTTCTTAAAGTAAGGAAATTCTTGCACATGTCTGATTTGTGGTTGACCACAAATTTTTGTAAAATAACTTTTTACAAGCATACTTTAAAATGAATTTAAACTTTCAGTTGCCCTTGTTAAATTTTCTGCATATAGTTTGGTTTAATTAATTTGTGCATTACAAAAACAGTAGGGTTTTGACTTTTTCAAAAACCATGTTTTTTATCCGAGGAAGAAGTAGCCGCAGATAATTTCTACACGTTGAGCTGTGTGTGATGCATATATAAAATAACAAATGTTCTCGTGGCCAACACACGTCAACTCACACCAACCATAAGGACAACCCTAATCGAATTTCAGTGATATCGATACCCGCTTCACCAGAATACAAGATTTCGTTCCTTTTCAATTAGCTACGCTATGAGAGTATTTACATTTTTATCATTTTTGCAATCATTTCCTTTATATGTGTGTATTTTCCCTCGTGAATGACACGAAAATCGTTTTTTGCTTTTGTGATTTATAAACCTTTACCTCAAAAGTCATCGATGGCAGCCAGTATGGTCGCCTCAGACACCACACGCAGAATTTCTGGTAATTCTTGTATTATCTGTATGGCTGAGGTGAGGTCGGCGCAGGCAAATCCACCAACGCAGAATCGGTGAGAACATTTCTGAATGGCTGTTGGTAAGTGCTATGTGTGTTCCGGCGTGACCCGCGAACGTGTGTATGCACCTTTACTCCGATCATCCTCTCACGAATTACCTACGTTGTCGTTCTATCCGATGATTAGAGGTTTCGAGTATACTAAAGTAAAAACTCACGTGACAGCCCTTACACTGTTTTTATTCGAGGGTTTAGTTGCGACAGTACAGAAGTAAATAAAAATATAACGAAACTTACGTGATGTGCTGTCTGTTGATAAGGCCTTGTTCGAATTGGCACTTTCAGTTTACTAGAAGGTAACGCGACCCGAATTAGTAGACTAAAATGATGAAGTATTTGGTATTTTAGTATTTAGTGTTATTGTAGTCACGAAGTAGCACCACGGCGATCGAGGCCAAGAGATGTGAGCAGTATTATATTACGGAAGTGTAACACGGCTGCGGAGGTTGTGACAACAGTTCAGAAGTTATCAAGCATGCGCCATGTTTAAGGACTGCGGGACGTCGAGCTCGGGTCTTACAACATCCAGCTGACGACGGGGCAACATGGACCAGCAGATGGGGTTTCGTCCGCCGGAGAAGTAGTAGATATCAGCCTTCGGCAACACAAAAGTAAAGTCGTTCCAGCAGTTAGGAGAAGGACTCGTAGTTCGATGCGTGGCTTGCTATATTAGATAATGTGTACAGTAATTACTTGCAGGTAAAGAGTAACTTAAAGTAACACGCTCCCCCGGTACAATTTAAGGTATTTACATAAAATGTAAAGTTTTTTATGATTTATAATGTAACAGAATGTACATTTAATGGTCTTAATTACATGACTTAGTGAAATAATATTGTGTTCTCCATCAGAGTTACGTTTCTCCACATAACTTGTGACCCCCATATGGGAACACAACAGTATGTAAGGAAACTTTCTAGAATAGTAAATTGCCATATATCGCAACCAGTGCTGAACAAGTGACTATCGACGTCGTCCGTATTGAACACTACTAAATACTGAAATACTAATATACTAGATGGGCAATTCTAACACAGCTTAAGAATGTACTTAAGAGGAACACCGAAGTCAAGACAAGAGCGGTGCGCGGACGAAAGCATACGCCGGACAGCGCGTCGGAAGAAGCGGTCAGCGGCACATGGGCTGGGTAATCGACGACTCCAGAGGGCAGCACCTAATTACCATATCATAATAGCGCGCTGACAGGGGTGCACAAGTCGTGGTCCCGCTCCGCCTAAGTCGCCGGCCCTGCAACCCTAGGATACGCTTGCAATACACGGCTGCTTGTACGGAAAACTCGAGCCGCACGCGCCAGTAGAATGACGTCTCTGGCCAGCAACGTGTGGCAACGTCGTTCTCCAATCAGTGCTCGGTAATGTACTTTTCAACCGGCACTCTTCAGAGCTCTTCGTAGTACATACGGTAGCTAGTAAGGAGCGAGGCTGATTCCAGAGCCTCGGGCAGCCAATCAGAGAATGGACACGCCTACATCAACGAAACCGCCACGTCATCTCGTTTCTGTATGCTTGTCTACTCTGTGGGAGGTGGAGCAGCAGTTGATGGGAGACCCCAGAGAAAACCTACCGCCAATAGAAACGTCCATCATGCTGCCCACAAGTTGAAAATTGGAAATTACTCAGTTGGGAATCAAACCCAGTCCGCCCAGGTAGGAGACAAGCAGTACACCACTTGGCCGTCATCTGTTGCTAAACTATTGCGCTAAATCATTACGTCCGTACACCTTAATAATAGGACCACCTATTTTTCGCGAAAAGATTTCAGGGCTAGTTGCACTCCAAAACTTTAGTGCTCAGATTCTCTTTCGTGATTGGATGAATTTAACTGTCACGCAATGTAGGTGTCTGTCCGCGAATCACAGACAATCTGTGTCGGAGTTACCTAATTCTGATTGGCCTAATCATGTAAGGAACTGACACCCGACAAAGTCACGTGGCCTATGAACAATTTAAAACTGCACGTATCCCATGGGAGATTGGAGTCTAACCTTTGCGTTACCCCTATGTTCCAACTGTTTTCTTTATTCCCGTTGGGGCCGCGGTGGTATAATGATCAGAGTACTTGCCTCCCAACTACACTGAGGAAAAGAATTGTTTCAGTAGACCAAATACATTTGTTCACATAACTTTTGTTTCAGCTAAAGTCTTGGCTACAATCGCGTCGACGCTACTATGACGTGTTACAATAACTCATGAATCAATGGAGAGTAATGACACTGGCTACAATCGACGTAAAACGTTGCCGCGACGCTAAACGTCAAAAGCAACGCGTTAAAAGTGTGTGTGTATGTATATGTATGTATATATATACACACATCTAGATTATTGTTATTTTTATTCCCGTTGACGTAGATTGTAGACGTGCAAGTTTTACTCTATGGTGACCTTTAGTGTTTAACGTTTTGCGTCAAGTTGATTGTAGACGAGCCTTAAAAAAAGTTTTGGTCGTACAACCAAGTCTCAGTTTCTTCAAATGAATGAAATTTGGTCACAAAGTCAAATATTTTATTCAAACGATTTTGTTTGAGCCATCAAATTTTTAGTTGTTTAGTATGTTAAACACATTTTACCTGCAATCAAACATGTCGCTACAATGTTTCAATAAAGTAATTTGTTAAGTTACGTGTGGTATAATTCGAACAAAGAATTGATTTGCAGCGACCAAAGATTTTGTAGGTAACACTAATCCATTGGGTTGATTTTTGCCTTCTTTGTTGGCTACGCGCGTTCAAAGAAATTATCCAGTATGTAATTAGAAGTCCGTGCACGAGTTCGTCTTAAGAATGGCTGATGAAATAACCATTAAAAAAATGTTGGAATGTCGGGATATCACTGACCTTATAGAAGTATTTTCTGGTGATTTAACTAACTATTACTCAATTACGGGGTTTGTAACTAAGTGTCCTGTAGTTGTTTATATTTACACGTTATGCAGAGACGCATATTTATTACCTCGGTCTCAATTTTAAATAAGTGTTGAATTCTTTATAATAATTCCAAAACATTCAGCTGAACAATAAGTGCCTGTGTAATTATTGGAATACGAATAAATGTTTTGTACAAGCATCATTCTTAATGCCAACTGTTCAACCATAAATGAATATCAACATTTTATAACAATGAGAATTCACAATACTATGGTTGTGCTAATAATACTGGATTATTTCACTTTAAGTATATAGCATTTTCGTGGTGGTATTAAAACATGTTGAAGAAAGAGTCCGTGGCTAGTGGATAACTGGACACCAAAGACCAACCCACTAATAAACGTGTGCACGTAACCTCAAAAATATGCTACGTAATACGAATTTAAGATCTCGTGCCAACAAAATATTTGGCAGGGGCAACAAAAGGTTTGGTACAGACAACCAAATATTTGGTAAAGACAACAGAAGATTTGGTTGGGACTATAAATAATTTAATAGCGGCGACAAAATGTTTGGTAGAAGCAATAAAAATTGTGGTTCAATCAAACAAGCCACGTGTTTGTTGCAAACAAATAAACCAACAAATTAATTTGGTTTCACCAACAAAATATATTTCATTGCCCCTATATAAAACAAATAATTTAATTTAGGCAAACAAATTTTGTTTCAACCAACAAAAATTTTCTGTCAATGTAGGCGGACCGGGTTCTATTCTCGGCGGGTTCGCTCCCAGATATTCGCACGTGGGAATCATGCCGGACTATAACGCTGGTGGGTTTTCTCGGCGAACTCCCGTTTATCTCCGCCCTTGCATTCCTGCGCTGCTACATACTCACCTCGCTTCACCGCCATCGGCTCTCAAGACCTCGATGTTGAGATCCGCCTAAATCTCTTCACTCATTTTCTGGCAATACTATTGCAAGAATTTCGTTGCCGTTAATTTTTATATGTACTTTATTTTTCATAACTGTGCTGATATACTGTAGAGCACGTGGAAACTGTTTCTGGCAATGGATAGTAAAGTATGAGGCCGGAAGACCCTTGTCAAGTGTCGCACACAATGTCTAGCAGGATTAACTACGAGGCGGCTACAGAGGATTGATATAACGCTCAGTCAGCGCGGACACATCTCTAACACGACAGTTGACTGGACACAAGTCGTGTTCTTCTAGTCCTTTCCCACGTTGCCACTCAGACCATCGCACTACACTACGCCCACCTAGCAACTATACTCTTCAATCATTAGGATGAACGAACTAGCGCTTCCTCGTTTATTAAACTCAGTTGGTCTTGCCACGTCTATTAAGACAGTTAGATAATGACGAGCGTCTCTTCTTAGCTTGGGTAAGTAGGACGGTGGCTAATGTAATTACGGCAGCTAGATAAAAAGCCAACAACTGTTTCTGCACTGGTCAGTGCTCCATGACTACCGCGCCTTGAATGCTGACAAAACGCACTCCTCAAGGGTTAAAGCGTAGGACACCCAGAAAAGCTAATAATTGTTATGCTTGAAAACTTCCTAGTCCTCTACATAGCCAAGTCAGGTACTTGCTGATTGGTTACTGTTTTACCAAAGACCAGGTGTCTGGTTATTAGTTTTTTCTTTCCATCTTACAGGTTTCCGTTAAATTTCCCCATGTTGTGTTGTGTCCAATTAACTGTGATCCTATTGCAAAAGTTATTGAAATCTACACGCAAACATAACCTGTTCGCGAATGAATTCACGAAACTTCGAATGGCAAGACCGTTACTTTGTGTTAACTCTTTGAGTGCGTGATTACTTTTTCCACCGGTGTATTAACATTATTCATATGCACTCTAAATTCGAACCAATGGGAAACCACTAATTCGCAGTGAAATTGAACTACTCGAATCAGTGAACATGGCTCCACCTAGAATCGGTGGAAAACCACGGTTTGTTTTCTGTGAAGCAATTTCATTGACTGAATAAGTGACGGCTAACTGTGTGCTGTGAATTAAATATTGTTTTAAATTAAAAATAATTACGATAAAAAACGTATTTCCGACAGTCACCGTTTATATTGTGCAAACGTAATTTTTTTTAAAAAAGGAAGACAGTCTCGCAGTGTCCAGGAATTGAAGTTATAGCAACCTTTGCCGTTACAGCGGATATATGTTACTATAAATTGTATGTCCTTTCTTTTCGCTTTTAGTTTACGCTAATTGGTAACAGTAGGACTATTAAAACAAATATTACGTATTAATGCACCCACACCAACACACTTAACGCAGTTTAAACCTTCAAAACCAGTGCTATGATGATTACGTGAAAATGAAATGAAATAGTGGTCTCACTGCTCGCCTGCCACCTAGGCGAACCGGATTCCATTCCTGGTGGGTCGCTCCCGCATTTGCGAGAATCATGGGACAGACGATGCCACTGGTCGGTGGGTTTTCTCGGGTATCCCCGCCTTCGCATTCCGGCGCTGCTCCATACTCACCTCACTTCATCGCCATCGGCTCTCAAGACCTCGATGTTAAGAGCCACCCATCTCTCTACTCCACTCCACTCCACCAAATGAAAAACGTGGTTGTTCGCGTCGCCTCGAAAATGGAATTATAAAAATCAAACTCGGAATAAAAAAATATATACTATGGGTTTTATGAGTTTACGCGTTATTTCATTCGATATACGTTATTTATCTGCTCTACCAATAAAAAAACAAGTCACTGAAAAACAGCGTATGAAATGGTTGATTAATCCAGGGAAAGGCACTAACTAAATCAATACGTGAAGGAAAACTGGATTTTTTTTCACTAATTCATTAATTAAATTGACTGAAGGGACTGTTGAATAAGTCAGATGATGTTAACTGATTTAAGGAGTCAGTTTCTCACCGATTCTCATTTAGACTACAGACCCAGAATGTCCATATTGGAATTTCAATTGTCTAATCTTAAAGAATCGTGACCATATAATCGTTATATGCTAGGACACTTGCCTCGCGCATATTTTGATATGTTGCAGTGATAATTAAGTAGCACAACGTCATGATTACCCTTACACAAATTCGCCACGCGTATCAAAGTGCTAGTTATTCAGAGTGGTTTCGCAAGAGATTTTTTTTTCTTTTACGTTCATCTTTCAAATGTGTCACGCGAGTTGTTGATATTATACCAGACACTTATTTATGAAGTCAATTGTTTTGATTCCAACAACCCGTCAAGATTTTAAGGCCTTTCAAAAGCCAAAGCTCTTTCTTTATATTTCATGGCTGTTTTATTGTTTAGTGACTCATTCGTTGATAACTTGATAAAAATACCAAATCGTGTCAAAATAACATTCATCGTGTTTTTATGGCATATATAATAATTTTAACTTGAAATAACTACTTGTTTGTACAGATTTCAAATACTTATATTAACACGAAGTTTGGTTTCATTTGTATTACAAAAGTGGAATAATACAATTTCTTTTATGTCCGGCACATGGTTCAGCTGGGACGAGATTTTGTTACATTTTGGCTATTTTTGTTTTACATACTATCTAAAAAGATAGCATTGAAACACGGGCGAACCGCATAGCAAACTTCCAATAAATATTATTTATGACAGTCTAATAGCATGAAAAATTATTTTGAGCTGTAACTTTAGTATTAATTTTGCTCCCTTTAGATATTTGTACGAAAATGAAGTAAATTTACAATTCCTAGTTCCTACTCGTTAAATAACTTTTTTAAAAGAAATTCCCCTTCTTTCTAATAACTTTTTCCAAACTGTTATTTCAATTCTCAACTAAAAAGAGTGTAATATGCTAAGAATGTAGAAAATAATTTAAGCCTCTTGAACATCCTTAAGTTGAAGATGCTATTTTAAAAAAACCGACATTCCTTTCGTTTTTCTCTTCCGTGACAGTAAAAGAGGTAAAAAATTAAACGATATTAAAGTGTTAACAATTTTCATTTTCCTCGCGGGCAATTTCTGAACTACCGCCCTGTCACCTCCCCCCCCCCCCCCCATCACGACAAATAATTGCTTCAATTTCTCTAACAGGTTGGACGAGTGGCCTGTCACTCAGGGCGACCCCGCCCCTGCTTGGCTGAGCGCTGTACCTCTGAGGCCGCAACCCAGAGCAACTAACGATACAGAAGTGAGACAGCCGCGTATACCGCCAGGTCCAGCCACGCACGGGGCCGCGGTGGTTGAGAGGTTAGCCTACTCGCCTCCCACCAAGGCGAACCGGGTTCAATCCCCAGCCGGGTCACTTTCGGATCTTCGCATGTGAGAATCGTGCCGGACCATGCCACTGGTCGGCGGGCTTTCTCGGTAATCTCCCGTTTCCCTCCGCCCTTTCTTTCTTACCTCAATCTCCGTCATCAGCTTTCAAGACCTCGCTAGCAAGAGCCGCCCAAATCTCGTCACTCTCTAGCCGCACACGTCTTTCGCCAATCAACGTCTGGCGGCCTGCTCGCCAACTGGCAGCCCAGCCAATAGGAATTCTTGTGCTCATGCGGCGGCCAACCAGGCACGAGGCCCGTTCCCAGAACTTTGCCCAGCCGATCAGAAAACGGGTACGACACCATCAAAGGAACCGCCACACACAATTTCGTCTCTGTGTATTTGTCTGCAGTTATCTAAAATAGTTTCTGCTAACAAGTCCATTCACCTAGAAATTTACCTAAAAGTCGTTTAACCGACAGACCAAGAATAGTTTCACTTAAAATTAACTATATGCTGTTCATAGTAAAATGAGCACTTTTGAAAGCCCTACTAAGGCCTCCTTGTACGCATGTTGTGTATTCTTCAGACTTAAGTAAAATTAACATTGCCATGAGCCTCATCACTTTGTTGATACGTCGGCCAACTGAAACTGTACTAGAAAAGTAAATTATTTACAAACCTGGTCAATTCTACACTCGAATGCAATAAAACAACAGAAAGCAAATGAAATACATTTAAGTTATCACGACATTCTTTATTCGGCGTTTAGATATGGAGTTACTGAGACACCTCTCTCAATTTACTGCAAAATTCGCCCAACTTGACGTAACTGTTTGACGAAGACGCCAAAAAGTTACCGCTTGTGACGTTTCTGAACTTTAGAAAACATATACGAGAGTACGAAGAAACATTCCTTGTGTCTATGACACACACATTACCTGGATTTATTATACGACTTACCAATTTTCTATGTCTATCGTTGATTCCGTTTGAAAATATATACGAGAGTACGAAGAAACATTCCTTGTGTCTATGACACACACATTACCTGGATTTATTATACGACTTACCAATTTTCTACGTCTATCGTTGATTCCGTTTGAAAATATATACGAGAGTACGAAGAAACATTCCTTGTGTCTATGACACACACATTACCTGGATTTATTATACGACTTACCAATTTTCTACGTCTATCGTTGATTCCGTTTGAAAACGTTTCTTGTTGATTGCAGGAAAAACACAATATGGCTATTCACGGCTAGGTGTTTCAGGCAGATGTCGCCGTGTGGCGCTGTCATCGCGGAACGGTAGTTTGCAAACACAGAAATGCGCCAGGTGATGCCATTTCCGATACGTGACAGTTTTATTTCAAAAATTAAAATCTGGTGGAACCTTCCACGGATTCTGATTGGACAAGACATTAGCGGTACCCCGCTAGGGGTTATTTGAGAAATCTGTATAAATAGTTGGGAACCGGCCTCGGCAGACAAGTTATTTACAGCCTGGGGTCTCTGACTAGAAGCTAAGTATTTGCATCAGTAATTTTGTAATTAACATAGAGTCATGGCCCATCCGGCCGGAAAAATAACATATACTTAATAATTGTAGGCGCTTTAGATCCTGGCGCTGATGTATTGCAAATTTATGCATTGCCTATAAATCGGCATTTTAAATAATTTTTAATATTTAGTATTTGCCGAAATAATCATACAAAGGATAAAAGGTTTTCCCAAGTGGTTTTGTATTGGGTCCAGTTTTGAGCATTTTATAGTTCATTGTGTCCATATTGGACTTTGTACCAAATCAATACCAAGTTACTTAGGGGAAAATGATCTTTCAGGTTTTGTATTTTACGCCAGTAGTATAATTTGTCAAGTATTGTTGTCTGTGGGTTGGCTGGCGTAAAATTTAAAAGATTTGAAAGTTGCATCGCTTCCTGGTGTGCATATGATTTTTGACATTAGAAATTTTCAAAATAATCTCTGTTAAAATTTAAGGCTTTTAAAATTAGCCACGTGTCATGGGTACTTGTAAAAAAAGTAATGATTATAACTTGTGTCCCTGTGAACTTTATAAAAATTTGCTAAAGATTTTCAAAGTTGCCCGGTGCTCTGGTGCACAGGGCAACTTGCCTTTTCAGTAATTCAAAGATAATTCACTTTAAATTGGAGAATACGTACATTCAGCCACATGTCGTGGCACATCTGTGTATCTGTTTTTCCCGTTGTAATTTTGGGATAATATGTGATTTGTAGTATTTCAGAGATAGCAAAGTTGCAATGCATCGTGGTGCGCATGTATTTATGAAAGGTAGTTTTGATCAGATGCCTTTTAGCTTAAAGTTGCCCACGCGTTGTGATAATGGATTGTAGTACAAAATATATTTTGCATGCTTTGTATTTTTTGTATGATGACATTGTGAACAACATTTTTGAACAAAGTAACTGAATCCAAGTTGCTAAGTTGTTGTTGTTGTTGTTGTTGTTGTTGTTGTTGTGGTTTTTTTCTGGACGGATTGAAGGTTTACACTCCTTTGAAGTTTGCATTGAGAAAGTTTTCCAACATAAAGTTTGTTTTGATCTTGCTTTGATTTTGGGCAGTGTTATGCCCCTTTACCACGTCCTTAGGATAAGGGCGTCGCACTACTTTACATCGATCGTTACCAACGTAACTGGACGCATGTTCCTCAGTGCGCCTGTTACCATATATGCATAGGCAGGGGCAGTGACATTTTTCGAAGGTTTATTTCAGAAGTGCTCACTTTATCGTGAATAGCCTATATCAGCAAGATTCATTTCTCCAGCAGTCGTTTCACCAACAAAGGTCTGACCTAAAGCACGCATTTTTGTCTCTCTTGGATATAAAGTGATGGATTCCGTTTTTCTTTAGGTAAAAGGATAGAATTCAAGCATTTGTGTTCTAGTGTTTGTTTTACGATTGTGCCACGTGATTCTGACACGCTCTGTTCGCTGTTCAAATCTGCAGCCAGTAATAAGCTAATAAACAGGAAGAAATAATGTGACCGTATTACGTGCGACCAAGTTGAATATAAAAAAAACCACAGCACCATGACAGCATTCAATGAATAAGCAACTCAGATTCGACTATCTAAAGGAGTGAGAAGTATAAGTTGCTGCCAAATGAATTCCGAAGTTCAAGTACTTATCTACTCATGCGAATTATCTTCCCTCGTGCAACATGTAGTTGAACGGGAGGCAATAGTTCTAACGTAATTTCGCATAACATCATTTATCCTAAATGTCGTTTAACCAACATTCGCTTCACCTAAAGTCGTTATTCCGACATTAATGATTGGTTCACATGTACGATGATACGCTGTAACAGTCAATCTGAAAGTCTTCGTTTTCCGCACGAGCCACGCCGAAAATTGTTGAGCTGGTAACGAAATTCTTGCTTGCGGAATGAGCCGACATTGCCGATATTGTCCAGGGATCAACTGTTTCCCATGTATTATACCAATAAGTTCATAGATTATCAACGTACGTTAGTGTAACAGTTAACGATGGTTTAATGTATTTATGATGAAATATGTAAATACAAATGATAAATTTTACTAAAAAATTTATTAGACAAATGCAATTTGGAAATGAATCCATAGGTACCACTAAAGTGTAAAAAACTATTGGATGTATAAAACAAAACTGTAGATGTTTATAAAAATAATTAAATTAAATTCGTATTACATTGAAATTACATAAATAAAAAAACAGGGCAGCTTCTAGTTTGTTGTCAATCTCTTACTTCAGACATTTTTTATTGAACGAACTTAGGAGATAGCGTAGTCGTAACGTAACAACCAAACAGCAAGATTCTAACGCAGTGAATCAGTTTGCACGTGGACAACCAAATGTTTTGCCCGCTCCGTTTGGCGTGGTCGGCGTGAATGTGAATCAAGATCTAGGATAAACTGACCGTCGCCCGAGCGATGGCGTGAAGTGAAGAAGTTTGGGAGATAAAAAGTACATGGACCCGAGACATTTTTTCCCCCGTGTTCGAGGAACAGTGATACGGGCGACAATAATGCGCGCGACCAGCGTCCCATCGCTCTTACGCGCAAGGCGCTGAACCTGTGGCAGTCTTCCGCTGATACGTGCTCATGTGCAAATGAGATCTGTAATAGTGGGACTTTATTACATGCGATGAAAGTTCATAGATTAAACTGCGACAGCGCCGTTTTATTTTTCTCCAACCTCTCAAGGGAAATTGTGTAGGAAGGCTCTAAAAACGCGATTTTTTACCACTTCAAGGATTTTTCTTATTGAATAAACTTAGTATTATGAAAACAAAACTGTACGGGCTTGAACAATTGTTTTATTTTTAATCTTTCCTGGAAAAATGCCGTATTTCCAGGACATTTACTTGCTGAGATACGTGTAAACGCGCAAACAACGAATGTACAGTAAACATGCCCGGACTACTAATTCTTAAAGGGAGAGATACCCGCCATCTTGGATTTACGTATATTCCTTTATAACTTAATTTACGAAATCAGTAATTAAAAACCAAGCTTGTCAAGACACAGGGAACATCTTTACAGTTATTTACATATCAAACGTGTTTTATTTCGTTACTTGGTATATTATAATAATTTTTGTCGCACATGGGAAAATACAGATTTAAATTTAAACGTGCAAAGATAAAAAAAAATCTATTTAGTAGTCATCTATGCCATGTCTGCTTTGATTTTTCAAGTTCGTTCATAAAATTGGAATACAGAGATTTAAAAAAAAAATTAGTGTATGGGATTACTCCACTTTATCGAGAGCCGTTGGGGGTGAAGCGAGGTGAGCATGGGGAAGCAGCGGAATGCAAGGGCGGGTGAAACGGGAGACCCCCGAGAAAACCCGCCAACCGGTGGCATAATGTGGAGGGGTATCGCCGGGGATTGAACCGGGTTCGCCTTGTGTGTTAGCCGAGCGACAAGACGTTGCGTCGTCGGGTCCGCAGTAAGTCGATCACTGCTCTCCCCTGCGCGCTTGTGTCACGTCATACCGCCCACAAGAGAGAGAGAGAGAGAGAGAGAGAGAGAGAGAGAAGAGAGAGAGAGAGGAGAGAGAGAGAGAGAGAGAGAGAGAGAGAGAGAGAGAGAGAGCTCCCAGCACGGGAGACTTTCTCCGGAGACTGCCCCGCAAACCTCGTGTTTCTTTGTGCGGTATCACTTTCCTCCTGTCCGCATCTTATTTCTGCACCATTGTGCGGTTCACTTTGTCTCCCGCTACGTCGGAAAGTTGTGAGATACGTGCTCCCACGTACCTGGCTCTTGAACTGAGTTGCAAAGTGTGCGTCCAAAGTGCTGATCTATGAAAAGAACGAACACTTTGGATTTCACACTACACCTCCATAATAGCTAAAAACGGCTTTTTTAAAGCGCTCTATTTCACAATATACGTATAATGTGAAAGGGCCCTACTTTGAAACTTCCTATAAACATTCGACCAATAAAATAAAGATGGTCACCGCTAAAAGTCCTACTACCAATGGTGTGTATTGAAGTGCTGCTATACACACTCGACGCACGCATCATAAACCAATAACCAGAGTGGAGCCGGTTGATACTAAATGTACTGCGGCCACTCACGAGAGAGCGGCGAGGCATCCATTACGTATTGTGACGTCAACTGCACTCCTACGTTTTGTTGCTGATGTGTAAACTAGCAAACGATTAGGTGTAGCGCAGAGAAAAGCACAGCTTACCCTTGCGACATTTCACCACACGCCGTTGAGATACACGCAGTGCGACTAGAACACCGCACGACAGTTCAGAGCCTTGCGCTTAGCGGCGATAGAGCACTTGGTGTGCCTGCCAGTGTCGCCCTTATCGCTCCCGCTATTCTCGGTCTGAAACGCGGGAATAAAACCCCGCAGTTGCCACGGGTCTTATGCAATAGGTTGTTCACTGTAAAGTGAGCACTTTCGAAGCCCTAGTCACTTTTTCCTTTCAGCCATATTTAATACTACACCCACGTTTTAAATAAATATTTACATGTAAGTAATAAACTCAGTGTATATGTTCCATCGCACTCGAAAGTTTACCTCTAAGGCTAAAATAAAAAATAAATATTAACTGTTATTCCAAATGTGGGGGCTTTCAAAAGTGCTCACTTTACCGTGGATAGCCTATCAACAGTTGTGTCCATTCTAATAAAAAAAAACTATGAAAATATTTCGGCGTAAATGTTTTGCAGGACAGAAATGAAAGTGGATATTTGGTTATCTACTCATAAGTTTAGTTATCTAAACATAATTTATGTCGTTTAAAAGTGTCAAAGTCAGCAAGATTTTCCGTGAGTAACCGTGTGATTGCTGTATTTATTCTTCAGTAAAACAGTGTTTTAAACTATATTGACAATGCTGCATCTTTTCTGGACACATGGTGGCATTAAAACCATATAGTCGCTGCTTATCCCGAGGAAACGGAACACACGCGAAGCTTGTTTATCCCTTTCTTCAGACCCATTTTAGTTTACGGTTTTATGTGTTGCAAACAAAAAAAATTATGATGCGTGCTGTACTTAAATCGACAAAACTCTTGTTTCGTTGTCACAGCCAATGAGCTGTAGACTGTACGTTCGCTATAGTTACACGAACCAATTAATGACTTATCTATACCAGTAAGACGGATTGCGAATCATTTATCCACAGGTAAACTAAATGGTCGTTCAGTTTCGTAGTGTGCAGCACGGAGCAAAAATTACCTACACGTGCGTAATGTACACAATTGTGTACACTGAGTCTGAATGGGCTATGCTATCTTCCATCGATGTTGTGATGCTTCCTTACAGCTGGACGTGAACTTGTTGTGCCTTCTGGACTGTGAGCCAGCAGTTAACCTGCTACAATAGATCAGTAACTGTAGCCAAGTCAAGGCATGATCACAGAGTAGTCAAGAATACAGAGGCTACACAGTCACTTACACAGAGAGCTCCATATCCGCAGACGCCAGAGGAATGATGGAACGCCGTTCGCCAATTAGCGCCGAGTAACCAGTTCGCCAGCCGGCGGTCCAGCCAATAAGAAGTTGTTTAGCAGCGTGCAGTTCCCAAATGTCCGTTCCAAAGCATCGCTCAACCAATGAGAAAACGCTTCTGTGTACTTATTTACTATGGGGTCTGGATCCGGCCCTGCTCTAGAGATAAATGATAAATAGCAGGCCGTACAATAAGGAGTGGCAGGAGGCTGGTGGTAAGTTGCTGTCGTACTCTACACTCTTGGTGCACGCAGCAGCAGCAAATAGTAATAAGCTCCGTGGAGCTTGGAGAAACTGAGCGTATAGTCGATTCCCAATTGGAAGCGGCTTATGAAAATCAACCTTTGAAAAAACACTCTAGGCATAACATGTCACCTGTTTTTTCAATAACCTGTATTCCACAAATGTATAACACTGTGGTTAACTTTAGAGTACTGTATTATTGAATAAATGAACCTTTACCTTAATATCTTCTATAACTTGTAATATTTATTTATTTTTTTAAATATGAATTAACAACAGAAAGTGCAACGACGTGTTGCCAACGACCGGTAAGAAATAGTTCACAGTTAAAATATTATTTTAACCTCGTTTTTTAGCATACTATTTGTAAATTAAACGGTGCCTATCGAAATATTTAAATATTTAAGTAGCCTCGGTGGCAACATATCTCATTTTTACAGTTTAAAATAACAGCGGAAAATATCGTGAGTAGGCCGTAATGGTACGGTATTGTTTTATCGAGCGAGAAAGCAATTGAAAAACTGTCTGCTGAGCGAGGCTTGGCGCTCTTTCTCTTTCTTCGTCTCTTTCACACTCGGGAAATTTCACTTGTCTAGTAAGCAACGTAATTATACTTGTTTTCAAATGTAGCATATTTCATACTTATTACAGCAAAATAATGATTTTTGAATTTGTAATTTACAACTGAAAAGAGATTTTAATGTTTGAATACTTATTTTAATATATTTAGATATGCTGGCGGGGCAGTTACCTAGTGAAGTTGGCAGACATGGCGAGCCATGAAATGGCGTGTTGCTTTTGGTCAAACGAAACGTAAATTATTCTTACTCCGAAAAATATTTCTAATTAATACTTTAAGTTTGTATACATTGTGTTTTTTTTTAACCTATCTAGGCAAGTTACTATGTTGTGATAAATCTGTGTTTCCACGGCAGTAATAAATATACTGTGACGTGTGTTTCGTTAATCATTGCGTCTATGAAATGGCGTGCCTTTGTGCATCATGGTCGATACGCTGGCCCTGTGTGCGCGTGATTTCAAATATTTGATTGTCACTTTTTATACGTTTTAAATGTGAACTGTTTTATGACGAAGTTATTTATTTACATCCACGACTGTTTATTTACCACAATTTTGTACCTTTGCCCTGAGGGGTTTGAATCACAGTCGTGTAACGTAATTTGCCACAATCCCAGAAGTAAAATCCTAAGCCCAGCCCAATAAATTTCAATAAACCTAATAAACAGTAAGTAGCAATACGTAGAAATATGAGCGGAATAGAAGTTATTGTAGGCTTATTTGTGTGCATGTTCACCGCTATCTTTTATAGTTTTTATGACAGAAACGATCAACACGAGTTCCATGTTTGAATTTAATGTACCTTTTTCACTGGTTGTTCCTTCGTTTTAATATTTATTCCAACTGAGGCCGTCCTTTTAAAGAAATGACCCAACACATCAATAACAAAAGTATAATTATATACAACCCTTTACCTCGCAGTTGTAACAGTGATAAACTAACGTGCATTACATGTATTGAGCTATGTTGTGGAAAACAAATATGTTAATGTAAAATAACCGTAAGAACTGTCTTCAATTCAGGCATTTTTAAAACGTCATAAAACTGACCAAAATAATGTTAGAGGCCTAAACTGTGGATATTCGTACGGAATGGTTTTTGGAATATGACAGAATTCTTTGAAAAGCTGTAAACAGTAAACAACACATTTGACAGCTATAAAAGTAGGAGTCACATTTCAATGTTTATTTTTAGGTGTAGTGAGAGTATTCGAACATACGTACACTCACAATGGAATGTAAACATTGATTTTGACAGATGCTGCATGGCAGTCACATGGAAATGTTTGTTTACATTTGGCGGAAGGATACGAAACGGGTCTGCAAGTAGATATTTAGCAGGGCTCCGAGAAAGTTGCTTCCAATGGGGAATGCACTATAGGTATATAAGGCGACTATGTACTCACCATGTACACATTGCACACGTGGCGTGACGACAGCAGCTGTTTAGTAGACAGAAATAATCAGGTACAGTAACTAGGAAATGCCATAATAAGTAGTTTCGGATAATGAAATTTTGGGGCGGGGACTGGTAAAAAAAAGGGGGGGGGTGATAAATTACAAATCTTTCCTTTTGTGCATAAAGTATTGTTTGATGTGGTTTTGCAGTGATTTCGTCATAGCCAAAGGTAATATTTTCGGAGCGAAAAAAAAAGGGAATAGCTAGGGGCCAGTTATTTTCCGCGAAAAGTTTCATGCACAGGCTGGACTTTATGTGCATACTTGTAACATTCCTTTGATCATTGGTTGCATTACTTTCATAGGCTTTGACTAGGCCATTCGGGATTTCTATGGTGGCGCGTTAAAATAATGGAAGGCCGACTATAATTTAAAAATATATGTTATAGTTTATTTTACGTACTTAAATTTATATTTCATTGCTGTAATAGATTTGTACAAAACACAATTATTTGAAATATTTATAAACATAATAAATAATTTTTTAATACATATATGCAGAGTAATTATTAAGATGGCCTTGCTTCTTTATTGAGGAGGTGGAGGAGGGCGTGGTTGCAAAATAAAGTGTACTTTCGGAAGCATCGAAATTTAAAATAAGCTCAAATTTGAATAACAATAGAATTCTATTAATTAATTTTTTTTTAATTCAAATAAATTAATTACAGAAAAATATTTTTACATTGTTACAAAATATATGCATGGTTCCTTCACATGTACGAGTGTGTAATATTTGAAATTGTTCTGCATGTTGGATAAAGGGGTAAAGTGCTGCATTGGAAGACAGTGCCCATCTACCTAGAGTGTTTCGTGGTACACCATACTAGTCATGGAAGCTGTTCTCTATAAACAGACGCCGCTAGGAACAACATATGCTGCAGGCTGTATAAGAGCGTGCACATAACTGACCTGGGTCACTGGCTTCTCGCGCGCGTAGGGAAACAGCAGGTCGCCCGCCACGCGAGAGGCTTGCACTCTAGGAGGCAGTGCGAGGTATGATCGAGTGTGCTTTGTCATGCGATAGCTCGTCCGACCTGTGAACACCGCACCTCTTCACATACTCGTTCTCTGGTCGTACACGATACGGCATGTGCCGCGGAGAAGAAGCGGCAGTGGCTCGCATCCATCCTCCTGCTCCAGTCGATGTGTCAGAGCCTTGACGGTGTGATGCGGGGCATCTACAGTGAGGAGGCGCACAACACATCTGGCCTCTCCTTCAATCAAGGTCGATGAAGTCGCTTGCTACATGTACTTCCTCTCTGCTTCTCTCTTCTCATCTCTCCTCTCCTCTCTCCGACCTGCAACGTGATACATGAACTGTCTTGTAGAGTCGAAATAAGCTATGCACGGTAATTTATATTTTTGATCTTCTGTTAGGAAGATAATAATTGAATTTTTATTCAAGACACGGAAATAAAACTCCGATGTCACGCGGTGGTGTAGTAGTCAGACTACTTGCTCCCCTCCCCCTCACCAACTTTTCTATAGTCCTGCTGAAGTTCTACTTTCAAGCCATTCCTCCGCCTCGTGAAAACAAAGTGCAACTAAGTCTAGAAAATTGCGCTGAAGGAACTTCACACCGTATTTGTGCGCAATCAGTTAAATAATATTTTGCATGAGAACTATTTCTTACTAGCCATTCCCAACACACCGATATTCTCCCTATTTATCTTTAAATATATATTTTTAAAAATTTATTAACCGGACCTCTCGTGACGCAGTCGACTGGTTCGCCACCGATCTGGAGTGCGGCAGGCTCCGGGTTCGAATCTCGGTTAAGGCATGGTTGTTAATTTAATTTAGGTTATAATGTCGTCTGTAAGCCATACCCTGCTGAGCTTTCAAGCATAAAATCGGGGGACGTTAAAAGCCCTTTACAATAGAATACAATTTTAATAAATTATAACTGGAATGTTGTAATTTATAAATAGAACACATGCAAAAGTCCAATTTGTCCAAAGTAAAATACCTTTATGTTAACATACGTTTAAAATGCTTGTGAAATGAGGGCATTTTCTCTGTGACTGTATAGTATATACCGCGTGACATAAAATACTTCGGAACCCTTCAATACGTCGTCATCAGGGTCACTTTTGTGATAAGACATTGCAAAGTGTGAATATGACATACGTGCATTAATACTAGGAAATGTGTCCTAGCATACAACGGATGTGTCCTAGCATACAACGATTACATGGTGACGACACTTGTTATAAATATGTAATGTATTACTTTTATTCATGATTGTTAATGTTTCTGTATTTTATAGTTCTTCTAAGATCCTGGAAGTAATAACAAAACAATGAAACTACATCCACGCGAATTTTGTTTCCCTTGGCAGAGGAATTTTCCTCTAAAGTGTAGTTCGAGTTGCATTCGGGCATAGAGTTCTGAATGTTAAGATGGTCAAGGTATTTTATTCATGTGAAAGGGTGGGTTTGTTTAAAATTAAAATAAAAATGGAAACAATCTCGTTCATCACTACTGACCACGTGACTTTGACAGTTGCACTGGCGTTGCGCGAATCAACGTTGATGCCGGATATGTGCAGAAAAATGAAAATCCGTGTACCTCATGTGTAGTGTATAGTCCATTCACGGTTACTTCCAACTTTTCTGAAGTCCTGCTGGAGTCCTACTTCCAGAGTATTCCTCCGCCTTGTGCAAACAAAGCTTAGAAAATGACACCACAGGGACAACGCACCGCGTATGTGCGTACTCAGTGTAATAATATTTTGCACAAGAATTACTTCTTTCTACTAGGCATTTCCAGAGCCAGGAGCATTTCGAGGATTGATTTGGTAGCAAGTTAGGCTTTACAGTCCTCTATACACAAGACACTATCGTTTGTTAATTGGTTGCTGCGTTCAAGTGAGGTGTTTGTAGAGGACTGTTCAACGTTCACTCACACTGCTGCTTCTTACTTCTTACTGGCTCACAGTTAAACGAGGCGTGTCTAAACAACTGCGGCCCAATCAAAATAGTGGGAGGAAAGAACAAGTGTTTAAAGTCTGCATCGCTACCACATGAAATCGTGAAATACTCGTGGCTCTAGGCATTACCAACACACATATTTTCTTTCTGTATTTATTCACATTTGTTACAAATGAAATGTTATAATTTATCGATAAAATATAAGCAAACGTTAAATTTAATCGAAAATAAGTTACTTTTAGGTCAACACAAATATACAACGCTTGAGATACGTGAGATACTTGAGATGTGTTATTTCTCAAAAGTTTGACTTTAAAAGGTGTGAAAACACCGGACTATATGGGAGAGAAGCGAGCGAGCACCTGTGCTCTGGGGAAAGGACCGCGTTCTCGCTGCTGTAAATCGCAGGTCGAGGCGCGCGGCAGTATCACAGCTCATCACCGCTGTCGACCATCGCTCCCGGAGCTGACTCACTGGCGTTTGCTTCAGGACGCCCGATATAGCCTACTACGTGGCTGGATAAGTCGCTGTGAAGACATATTCACCGAGCCTTGTACTTCATTTCACCAGAAAATACCTATGGCATGAGCATCCTCGCCCTCTTCCATTTACATATTTTCTGGGTCAATATTTTAACAACCAATATAGTCAAGCCATAGACAATATCTTAACTTTTATTTTGAAATCCAACTTACTTATCTAACATGATTACTTTCACATATGTTGGGCTTAGCGTCTCATCGACAGCGAGGTCCACAGGGAGGAGGGATTGGGAAATAATCGGCCATGGCCTTTGATAGGGACCCTTCCCAGCATTCACCTGAGCGAATTCGGGAAACCATGGGAAACCGAAAACAGGATGGTCGGACCGGGAATCGAACCCGTGACCTCCCGAATGCGAGTCCATTGTGTTCCCACTGCGCCACCTGGCTCGGTATCAGATACGTTTCCATAACGTGTAAGTATAGCCTGTTTGCAAGGAATTATTAAATTTTATGTTTTAAAACAGTAGCTACATATTGTGTATCTATATTGAATATATAAGCTCGTAAAAAGCTTCTCCAAAAATAATTTCGTGAAAAATACATTTTGTCTTTAAAATTAACTCACTAAGGCGGAATTTATTTAATATGGGATTTCCTATCTAGGTTTCGTAGCTAACAGCCGGTAGGCAGTGCCCTTGAGAATATCGATGTAAGACAGCCACTTATGTCGCGAACTCCCGGTCGTACGCTCCAGCAAAATGGCGTCAGTAACACCAAAATTTCGGAACATCGGCTGTTAGCCTGCTTGTCTCCCACCAAGGCGATCCGGGTTCAATCTCCGGCCGGGTCACTTCGGATTTTCGCATGTGGGAATCGTGCCGGACGATGCCGCTGGTCGGCGGGTTTTCTCGGGGATCTCGTGTTTTCCCCACCCTTTCATTACGGCGCTGCTCCATGCTCACCTCAATCACCCTCATCGGCTCTCAAGACCTCGCTGTTAAGAGCAGATAAAATCTCTTCACACACTCACCCGGAACACCGCTCGCTAATTATAGCCCGGTAACATACTTGACAGCCGGCAAGATGACCAGCCAGTGATGGGCGCTGTACAGTGCCGTATGCGATGCGTGATTGGTATGGTGTGATCCAGCAGGACGGTGATATGTGAAGATATAGGAGTCAACAGAACTGGTGTTCCATGCTGTGGTGGATACAAATGACTCACTTCTAGCTTTTATGTAATGTCTGTACATCAATACCGACCTCAAAGTGCTAATCTGTATGTATGACCTCGCGACGGGAGAACCCAGACGTTGATTCGTTTCTTTCTGGATTAAAAACAATTAACTAATAGGTGTTCTTAGGCTCCAACCGTAACTTGCTCCTTCTCTCAAGTGACGTGCCTGAAGAGATGAAGAGAGACATTCGTGGACATCGGTTTGGATCTGATTACGACGTTTTCACTTGGGTAAATATGTGGTTCCGTCGGCAGCCTACAAGCTTCTTTATGGAAAGGATTAACTGCCGTATACCCCAGTGGAATAAATGTATTAACAGTTTCGAGATTACTTTTGAGGTAATAAAGGTTCAGTGACTTTTTTTTATGTCTGACCTGTTTTCGTCCCCCCCCCCCCCCCACGTGCACAGCCATACCATGTGTTGGTTTCTACAGATTTTTTTTAGCCACATGGCTTTCCGGGAAACATTGTCACGTCGAGCCAATTCGATTCTCAGTAAACTCAATATCATTCATCCTTAAGGGGAAGTTGTTTTCTAGTAATTCCACACCCCGGGAATTTTTATATTAACCTGGAGTTCTCACATCAACCCTCTACCATGCCATATCTTGGCTATTGCCATCTCCATAATCGACACCACACTTATGTTACGAGCTTCTTATTTTGACTCTTCAGCGTGTTCCCCATCATTATGGTGATTTGTCCATTTTTCGACCTTATTTCCTACCATCAGGTAGATTTCTCAGAAGGCATTCGGCATCAAATCGGCGAGGTAAAGTGGTGTTCACGGTAAAATGAGCACTTTTGAAGCACGTCTTTGAAAAAAAATTACTTCCGGTAACAACATACACGTACAGCACAGACTAGCGTGCTGGCTCCCAGTTGACAGCAAATTAATAAAAACAGTTCTAAGTCTTGGGCTTGAACTGCTAGTGTAATGTTTGAACCTATGGTTATTGAAGCTAGTGACTGTGTGAGTGAGATGTGGGGGCACTTGCAACGAGGTCATTAACGCCCACAGAAAAATTAAATCAAAAACGTATTAAAAACCTCAACAGGAAACAAAAGGACAGTCGCAACTACACGACAACAATACAACAGAGTGGACAAGAATAAAATAAACAGATCATAACACACTAAAAAAGACCTGTTGCACGCAAAAATGGGAGTACTCCGCCCACAGAAGTACTCCTTACTGAAGTTTGGCTTTTATTGTTCACGCAGATTACGATACATATTTGTGTAATAGTAAGACATTAACGTTCCTAGCAATTCTACGGTTTAGCTTGGACAACACGTAAACAAATTGATTCGGTCCATGGCAATATCAAATTTACGTATGGAGGAAAAAGTATATTCTCTGCAGGGCTTTTCAAAGTGCTCAGTTGACCGTGAACAACTTTGCCTGACTTCGGCTGTAGAGCTGCTGGGGCAGGGGATAGAGGTTTGCTCACCCCTGGCGGGCCACCCGCCCCATAACTCAGTGGCTGGAGCATGAGGCAACCTGTTGGCGGGCTTCCCAGCCAGCGCTCCTGGTGGCAGATTGCGGAGGCTCGGCCGCAGCGCCGGCCGCTGGAGATTTGAATGCGCTATGAGACGTCGTGCCGCCTCGCTGGCAGTCGCTTGCCATTCGATCGCAATGCAGCGCTCGAGTATTCAGCCCGCTGAGTCGCCAACAGTAGCTGTGGCACGCCCTCTGCCACACCCAGCGTTTCTTATCCCTTTCTTTTAGAAGCAAGAACATGAGAAACGTGACTGCGGAGATTTGGCTATTTACATTTCTTCGTGAAGAGTTTGTATGATCACAACTGCACTGCGTATGCTGCGTTATTTTTTATTTTAGCGGAATAATAATTACATGGTTGAATGCGTTTTGATTCTGTAAATAAAAACGTTTTTTATTAAAAAAAAAAAAAAAAAAAGCATTGCAAACTTCACGGCTATTAATTGTGTTAATCAGGTAAGCACAGCTGTAAAGTAAATATGGGAAATATATAGTAATTAGAGATCCTTATAAAGCGCTATAAACAATTTGTTTCTTCGACTTGACAACACAGTATTCGGATAGTCGACCACCGAACTTTTATGATTGGTTCAGAGACCTTTAGGGCGTGTCCAATGACACATTGCTAACTTGTACTAGAGACAGAAACATGGAACAGTCTCAAGGCTGGCCTCTTACCAACATACAAGGGGAATTCATAAATTCTCTAAACATAAATAACAGCAACGACAAAAATGACAAATTAATAATGATAATTTTCTTTCCGCCGTAACATATCATGCGCCCACCAACGCGATGTTTGAAATTTCTTGCAAGGCGTACAAGATATGCGTTAAATTTTTTTTCCCCCCGAAAATAACACATTGTTTATAGAGAGGAGGGAATTTATGGGATACAGTAGCCTGTAGGCTTTATTTCATAGTCTCTGTTTGAGCTGGTTTTGTTTGGCCATTGACTGCTAAGGAGTGTATATTTCTAGAACAATTTTGTAGTTATCACAAATTAATCGTTCACTGAGCATTCTTATGGTCCACTGTTTTTTTTCGCGAATAAATTGGAGCACACAGTAGACTTCAAAACTATAAGTTTATACACGACGACTGTAGTCATACCTCCATTGCCTGTTGGTGTCATACCCGCATTTGACCGAGCCACACAGGATTCCGTAACTCCGACACTCTACCTTAGTGATTCTTGGGCAAACAACTAACACGTACTATGACATGCTTCAACCAATTAAAAATGCTAGACGACCCCACCGTGCTTAGAACTGTACTTTGCCTCGAAATCTTTTTGCGAAATATCACTGCTCCTAAGCCGTCGTTATAAAATTACGCACAGATGCATGCATTACCTGACACTGTTGCATTGTACTAGAAGAAAACAGAAAAAAAAAAGCATGTCCTGTGCTCTCAAGAACCACTTTATAGAACGCTTGGTACAGTCACGTAATCTTCGCGAACAGGTCAACAGATTGATCCTCTTTTGTAGACACACATCTCAGAAAATATAGTGCTGGCGTATATAAAATATGGACCAACCGTTTACACCGTTGATTTGACTGTCATTAAAAACGAAAGTGTCTCTCATTTACGAATCATTTCAGCAATTCTTAGCCTACTCTTACTTTTGTTAAATTATCAAAAAATTGATGTTTCTGGAAATACAGCATAACCTAAAAGATTTAACGATACTGCTGCTGTTACACATGTATGAAAGCATGCAGAAAGGCAATAACATTTTTTGTTAGTACTGTGTCCCAAAAATAATAACGCTCAATTATGCGGAAGTTAGAAACTTTTACATGTTGTATTATTTGTTATATTACCAAGATACCAAGGAAAACATTGTGAAATTATTGTTTGCACACGTTGCCTTTAGGATGCCAAATTTTTTTTTGCACTTGTAAATAGTACGACGACACCGTTTAGACTGCTAAGTGCAAAGACATGCAGTTAGAAGGGAATGCAGGATTTAATGCGCGATGTTACTTATTTATGCCATAATAATATTGTTATTTCATAATGCGATTATTCAAGATGTTTTAGTTCCATGCACGAGGAATGTTGTAATTAGTCTACTAGTAAAACACCGAGTTAATTAGCTGTAACGAAAGAGATTAAAAACACACAATTCTTATCGGTTAACCATAATTTTCACCAATTAATCTTAATTATAAACCTGGAACTTTCGTATAATAGAGACCCTAATAATTAGTGGTGTATTTAACTATAATATGAGTATTCGTATCGAGTTAACACTCGAGGTTAATCAACTGTTCTTTGGATGACGTTTGTGTTACAAACTTTCTCAGTCTTTGACTGGACTGCATGAGTTTGTCACATTTATGACGGTCCATTCACACGAGTGAAGACGTTATAAATTTTAATGGCATCTAGACTGTTGCCGGAACTTAAACTTAAATCAGAATGTTTTTACTTATCGCCGACCTCCCGTAACGCAGTCGGTTAGTGCACCACCGATCTGGGGTGCTGGAGGCTCCGGGTTTGAATACCGGACAAGGCATGGGTGTTAATTTAAGTTAGGTTATAAGTAAGTTTGTAAGCCGTCCCCTGGTAAGCTAACAAGCATAAAACCGGGGACCTTAAAAAACCCTTTACAATTACAAAATTTCTACTCATCGTACAGGCAGCAGCCCACGATAAAATGGTAGCGTCTAATGTATTCTTCCAAGTTTTTATAACTATTATGTATAGAGCCTAGGGCACTATTTTTTAAGTGCGAAATGAATCTACTTTATTCACGTTATTGAATTTAAAAACTAGACCACTAAAGAACGTGCATTTATAGAACCTTTAATATTCTAAGAAGAGCTATCGAATAATATACAAACCGGTTAGAATATAGAAGATGAACAAGCATCTCATTCTAATAGAAACCAAACAAAGAAAGACATCAACTTGATAACATTCTTGGCTCGCCTAGTACGAAAAAAAACATGAATTTTGGCATGTCTGTATTGATGTAGCAAAAAATCCTACAACAGGGGTTATTTTCTTCGTGGCTGCTCGTGAATTTTGTTTGTGCGGTCACAAGCGAGAGCGTTACTCGATACACGTGTGAAGATCGATGTAGCCGCCCCTTCGAGGCGCACACAAACACACTCCTCTTCGAGATCAGATCGGATTCAAACCTCTTACCGATTTAATGCCCCCGAGATTGCCGGTGCTGGAACGGTCGTCCAAGACCTGCGCCGGTGTAAAGGAGTGGGTAGGTATGTTCCACCTCGCCGAGC
This sequence comes from Dryococelus australis, assembly GCA_029891345.1. Classification (NCBI taxonomy): domain Eukaryota; kingdom Metazoa; phylum Arthropoda; class Insecta; order Phasmatodea; family Phasmatidae; genus Dryococelus; species Dryococelus australis. The sequence goes on along the minus strand of CM057002.1, from coordinate 94,877,080 downwards.
CAGTCGGATGGCTTCCGAAGTAGCGAGCCACGCATGATGAGGACGTAACCCCGGAACCCGCAGACGAACGACGCCCGCCCGAACGCAATTTACGCAGGCGATTATGCAGCCGGTAGACTCCGCCCCTCTTGGATCCGGTCGCCCTGCCTCCGCCGACGGCCCGGGCTATGAATAAAACACGGTCGGGGTTAAGTGGCCGGCCGTTTACGAAACCTTCGCTCCACTTCGCTCGTCGCCATTCATGTGTGGTTCCTCGGCCGCCAGCCGCTGCGTAGTACATCATCGTCTGCGGTATGCCGTCGTTCGCCCCGGCTGCAGTCCGCTAGCTACCCACGGTACCACGGCGTCCACTGTCTGACTCCTCCCGTGCTGTAGGCTGGAGCAACTGTGCAAACATACCAGTTACTTTAAATCACTCAGAACGTTTGCTTTGGTACCATTTAGTGAAACACGTGTACACTTTACGTTGATATTAATTCATCCAGACATTGTACACAATTACGTAAATAATGCGTAGTGTGGTTATTTTTGCTAATAATGTACGCTGCAATGCTTAAGATAGAGGAGAAGTGGCAGGCCGGCCTTGCAGCGGCTGGATGGCTGCAAGATGCCGGGCCTGCAGCGGCATGATGTCCAGAAATAAACAGTATAACCATGAAAAAATTAACTGTTCAATTAAAAGTTGTAGTAATTGTTATTTCCTCTTTACATATATATATTTCATTTACTTCTCAACACATTGTATCACATGAAAATCCTTTGCTTGCCGAGTGCGGGATTCGAACCTAAGACCCTTGAGTTGACATGTTAGCATACTAACCTATACACCACGCCAGTAAACTCCAATAATTTCAAATTTATCATGACACAAATTATTATAATTGAATGTATAAATTCCATGACCATATAACAAATGATTTTACAACACTGATTATTTAAAAACTGTTTCTTCGTTTCTTCGAAGGCTTGCAAACAAAATACTTTTTGTTAGTTTTTATATATCTGTCGGATGGTTGTACAAAAGGAAAACAATTTCAAAGTAAAAAAATACCATGGTCTACCACGTGACACATATAATCATGAAATAAAATCATGCTAACAGTTAACGCATGGTCTCAAAAAAGACATCATGCCAGTAACAGCTATCTAACATCTTGCCTATTCAAAAAACACTCTCAAAAAGTTTGTCGGCAAAAAGACATCATATTTGTATCTTTATTGTGATAAGAGCCATGTCTCGAAAATGATAGCGGGCTGGAATAAATAAGATGACAGCCAGCTTACCGAAAAAAAAAACAAAGATGCTATATCGGAATCGGGCCATGATATAATTTTTGCTATTGACGAAATGTTGACTGTGAGATATCACGCCAACATAATATAGGCGATATCCTTCTGTTATCCAAAAAAATTCACTGGGTCATTGTCTTTTATCTAAACGTAAACGTACTGTCTCAAAAAAGACGTCACGACATTGTCAGATGTCTATCTTCTGGCATTGAAACAACAGTTGCCAACAATACAGGTATCGGGCCGACAATTTGCCGACAGATTGTGTTTGCTGGGCTAAGTCCCTTGAAACTCAATAAAAGTTCTTTAAATTGTGCAGAGCGAATCCTCAGGGTAAAATATAGGCCAAGTTAGAATTTCAGCAAGATCAGATTATTCAATAATTTACCTTTACCCTAAAAAACTTATATTTTATTACTTTTTCCGTATGAAAAGTTTTGTATTAATGCATAGAGGATATTGCATAGAGATTATGTAGGTAATGAAATATCATTTTTGTTAACTTTAGATGTCTCGCTTCATTGTTGAGTTAATTAAGTGGGGCCATAGTTGCTCAGTGAGTAGAGCGATTCCAAGTGGGACCTTAGTGGCTTAGTGTTTAGAACTATGTTAAGTGGGGCCGCAGTGGTCAAGTCATGGTGGAAGTAGATAAGGTGGCCTCGGCGCTTCTTCCCTTCCCTTGCTGCTTGGCAGTGACGTAGGATGGCCAGCCGAACCGCGAGGCATCCCAGCCCTCGCCAGGGGACAGTGTGACTGAACTGTTTACAAAGCTGTGGTAACTATTCGAAGAAAACGAAAAGAACCGATTTAAAATATTTTAGATTTCCCAATAAAAATGGTTACAAGCTTGTAGGCGGCACGACAAAGAAAATATGAACACTGCCAAGTCAATACCATGTGAAATAAAGACAACTAATTGTTTTGTGTTACTAATAGATACCCAGAAGTTATTATGTTACTGTACCACATCGTTAGTGTGTATCTTGTTGTTGATTGCGACATCACGTATTGATTTCTGAGTTACACTAGAGTATTAAATACGATCTGTATAGTTGGTAAATAGACATAACATGCACGTGCACGTTTTCCATAGATATTTGAACTTGCCTCCGAATGTCTTTCTAAGCACACGCATGTTTCGACATAATTTACTGTCCTGAATAATTAAAAAAATAATAAATAAATTTGCTAAACCACTTCTTTGAAGTTTAAGGAATAAAATGTGCAACGTAAGTAAACGCAAATCATCAATTAGAAGTAGCGTTATGTAACTATGAAAGTATATATTTTTTAAATTATTAGTCAGTTAGACTCTTTAAGTGTTTATGAAATCCTATTAATAACAAATCTCAGTATATATGTGGCACATACCTTAGATAGTTTTATAAAGTATTTAATACTTCAAACTGAAAAGACTTATTGTGTCTACATAAAAATGATTTATATTAATATTTGCACAAAAATATTTACTAAGCAACTTAATTTCTTCACTAGTTGTACGTAACATCATCTTCCTGGAATAAGCTGTTATATACACATCCACACATACACATGATGGCCTAAGTATAGCTGTTCAATTTCTTATTGTTGTAGAGTGATTATTTATACATCAGTGGCAATCTAACTTTCAAATGTGACAATATAACAGTAAACAAGGAAATAACTGTCGACGATATTTAGTCTGGTATAAAGAAAATATCTAAAAAAAAAAGATAACTTTTAAGTTTTTAATGATAATGAAAATCACTGTTATTCGACTAGTTTATGGCCTACTTTAGAGTGAAAATATCAAAATCCATGTTTGCATATTATCAGAAGAAAACATGTAGCCATGCAGCTAAGCAGACAAGCACTCTTAAACATATACTGTTTCTGTTCTTATATTTTTTACCAGCTATTATTAAACGCGTATTATATAGTTTTTTTTTGCAGTTAACAGCTTTAAACTTTGAACGATTTTATATTCAACTTAGATTTTGGAGACCCGAAAGAATGACGGTAACATTATGATCTTATAACTTACATAACAGTTTCGAATACCGCAATAGTGTCTATTAGTGAAAAAATGTGAACAAATAAGAGTACAAACAATTATTCAGTGACGTTTCAAGATACAAAGCCTGGTACCTTAGATGCCCGCCTGCCTCGTATGTGAACTGTATTTCTGCGTATTTTAAATATAAACTTAATGTATTTATAATCTGTTATTTTATAAAATAAGTAACACTACATACATAATGCTATTTTTCAAAGAAAGAAGGAAAGAAATTTCAGCTCTTCAAATGTATCAAAAAATGTCATCATTCCATTTTACTCTAGAACGTATTAAATTAATGAATAAATAACGTGTTCGCCCGAATGCAATGGATTCTACTAGTGAACTCCCCATGAAAAATCAACTAGTTATGTTGCAAAGTGACAGTCGGAAACTACAGATAAAATCAGGACTTCCGATGCACTTGACCACGTAGCTTGTATCGGGCAGGAGGCGGTAAATATCCTAGTTATGAATAAAATCGAATAATTCGACAAATACAGTGAAAAATAATTTTTCATTTGTTTGACTTGTCTATTTGATTGTGTAAAGTGTCAAATTATTTTCAGAGATGTTAAAGGAAAATTCACCTTCACTGAAAATAATTAATTTTTTTTTCAGCAGGAATTTGTTCAGATCATTTTGCTGACGAAGATGAAACGAAACAATTGCAAAGAACAGTGCTGCAATATTCCCCCCAGAAATGCAATAAAATGTAAATAGATGCATTTCGTACATTGAAGTTGCCAGCTACACACAACAATGGCGATTCAGTTAAGAAGAATGAATGACGTATTAGAGAAACGGTAAGCGAACAAGGAAAAATCTTGTAAGATAAATTCTTCTGATTGCTTCTCAACAACAGACTGAAGAAGAAATGCACATATCTGATGAAGCAATTTTACCCGGTATGCCAGTTAATTCAGTACCTTTTTCAGAATGCGTTTGCATTACAGATAGTCCTGCGAATGAAATTGACGCTCCAACAAGTTCTTCTATTGTAGAAATACCTGAATGCATCTTGCAAGAACTAAAAACCTCATTAGCATTTTTCTAGGTAGTGTGCATATGAAACATGTAGGCCTACCGTAAATGTAAAATAATTAGCACTTAAATGTAGCCTTGGTATGAGGATTTCGTAGCTGTACAAAACATCAGTAAACAGTGAGTGTAATTAAGTTTATAATATTGGCTATGTTGTAAGAAATATGCAAATGTAATATTTTTTAAAATTATTTCGTAAAAATTAACTGAAATAAGAACATTTGCGGGACATTAGACACAGAACAGGACTTCAGTAAAGTGGGAAGTAACCGTGAATGGACTACAGTAGAAGGAAAAATATTAGTTGGTGCCATCGGCTTCTGGCGTTGAGCGTCCGAGCTGCTCATGCTCTGTCATTCCTGTAGGCCGGCGGCCATCTTGTCATCGGTGGCATTAACCTTTGACCGTGACCCGGTGACGTTTTAACTTCAAATCCAAATAATAAAAAAATATATAAGCAATTATTTGAAATATTATTTAAATAATTGTCATAAAAACTATAAGAAATAATTATTTAACATTTTTTTTTTAATTCTGGCCTTGCTACGTCCTAAGCCAAGGGCGTGGCAAGGTCGGATTTGCATAAAGACCTAGCAAAATCCACAGAACACCAAATGGCAAAAACGCCATGCAAAAAAAAAAACATTTATTTGTGCAATTTAAGGGTGAGTTGATTCGTGATAAACACCTTAGAATTGACACAAAGACGTTTGGTAGTTCTCTTTATTTTGGTTAAGTTATCTTTCAATTATTCTCATGTCCATATTACATCTGGAATAGCAAACATAAACTTCCTTGCCCCTAAATTCCAAATTGATTAAAATATGCATAAAACACCAAGTTGCCAAAAAAAGAAGTAGAATGCAAATATTAGTTTTCAGGTACATAACTTCGCTGCTACCCAGCTATTACTTGATTTTTCACAGTAAGATATGGATAATATTTACACAAATAAATGGCCTTTTAGCAAGAAAGGCCATCACAATTTACACTGAGCAAATTACCCCAAAATACAATAGTACAAAATGGCGACTGAATTCTCTCGTAGCTACATTTACTCTGGACTTTAAAAGAATTAATTTTATTCCAAAATGTTAACACATATTACTCCACTGGTATCAATGATCAATTTTAACCTCAAAATTTTACACAGTATTTTTCCTTCATCTGCTCGCGATCCCGTGTGGATAGGAGCAACTGCTGACAATCTCCAGCCTTAACTCCCGCGAGCAAATGCTAGTATGTAAAGACTTCCCAAACTTCGTACAGTTTTTCATTTGTTTACAGATATTCTAAAAACCACAAAGTCCTTAGTATATACTTTCATGGCCGTACCAGACGTGATTTGGTTACAAAAGTTGACCACCTCAACAAGGCGTAACTTGTTTTCAAAACGTTAAAACCAACTTTCATAATTATTATCTTGATCACAGGCGTTTACAACCACAATTTTCATTCTAGTATTACTTGGTCACAGATTTTCGGAAGGGTAAACAATCTGGTTATAGAAGGTAACATTACTTTACACCCATTATCAAATTTCGGATAAGAGACCAACATTCCGCTATCGTTTAAAAGAGTTTAAAAGTTCCGGCCACCATGGCCCTCGCCTAACGTTATTTCCCTTAGGGGATCTACATAATTGAAAAATAAACCGCCAATAATATTGAGATACGAAAACACACTTCCGGCATGTTGACCAAGTTGCTGGAACTGGCGTAACCAGACGTCGCAGTTTAGGACTGCGCGCGTACAGGTGCTAGCAGTTCTCAGCGCCTGCCCCCGAAGATAATAATCCCAGGTGGCGAACAGCCGAAACGCCTTTCGCTACACAGTTGTCTGCCAAGGCTGGTCGCTGCTGCACGTGGAGAAATGGCACGTACATTAATACACATTTTCCTGTTACCCCAAGTGAACATGGCGAGAATATTGCAGGTTAATACTTTAATAATTTTAAGCCATATTAGAGGTTTTTAATACCATAAACAGCGTGTTTAAATGTTCGTATTGTCGGGCATTTCACCGAAACAAAATGTCAGGTAACCAAACACTGTTTTTATTTGAATGGGTGATTGGCGACGTGGCCCAGCCCGCTGATTAAAAATTTTATTGTTAATTATTTGAGCGCGATTGGCGACGTCACAAAATATTATCAGAAAAATATTTTTAAAAACTTACATTTCCTGAGGTCCCCCAGCCCCACACCCAGCATACGACTGACAACCTCCAAAAATTGCTATTCGCTGTTGAATCGGCAGTTCTCACCCCACGTCACCCCTAACCTATACTCATTCAATCGTATGAAGTCAACAAAAAGGTGGCGTTAATTTCTCGATTCAGCCGCTAGGTGAGCTGACGGCACTCATATTTATAGACATAGGAAAAATCTGTAATTTTTCACCCTATTTAAAAAATATATTTATTTTTTCAATCTCGATGCGGGAGTTTGATTTCTTGAATCATTTATTAAATATATGTTTTTATAAAATTTTTAAGTTGATCGATTTTAAAAAGTATTTTTTTATAGTCCTATATAATTGTATATACATACAATTCAATATTATTTTATACAATACTTTTTAATTACATTTATTTTGTTTCTGTGCCCTGAAATTTTAATTATATTCTGGCTATTAACTTCTAACTTTTCAGCACCGGAACCAATTTTTTTTTTTTTAATAAATTTTGCATGCTGATAATCCCGGTACGTAAAGAAAAAACTATATTTTGCAACCAGTCAGCAATTTTCGTCAAAAGTAAAAATAACACACTTGCACTGTAGTGATTTCGCATCATTTTCAAGAAATTGAAGGAAACTATACTAGTAAGCAATCAATTTAAGTAAAAGACTAACAGTAAAAAAGCAATATTAAGATGCGCTAGCTAGTTTTTTATTCATAGGCCTTCGCAAGTTACTAACTGGTAGCAGTTATTCAAGTGGGGTTCATATTTACTACAAACCACACACTGCGCACCCACCGAGGGTGCCAAATGCTAGACGCAAACTGCTGTCGTGTAATATGAATGTTCCATGGCAGCTCATATAGCGGCTCGCGCACCAGGCCTTGTAGAAGCTTGTACAAGAACCAAGTAAGGCTGCAGGTATCGTGTAATACCCTAGCTATACTTGGACACGACGGCTGTTGTTTTGCAGGAGTGCGAGTGGCCAATGCTTCCTCGCACCCGTGAAACAGAGACGGACGGGAAGCAGTTCGTGACTCGGCTATCCATCAGGACGGCCGGGGCGGTCCAGCGTTAATTGAAAACTAATCTGGGCGGTCCCTGCTTTTCCCGGGCCCTCATTGGACGCCTGCTTCGGCATGATGTACTGCGTCCACCCGCTCACTGATTACATGTTTCATTACCACGTGACGAGCGCCGTTGCAGTAGCCCGCGGTCGTCCTCCGATGCCATCGCAACTGGAGCACCCTTCCACCTCCTTAATTCAATATTTACTATTTTAAGTATTTACTTTAGCTTCTAATTGAAGAATAGGCTTCGCAGATCTCAACCATAGGGTACTTGAGTACACAGAGGTCAAACAGTAGCTTATGCCGCAACGTCCAGAAGCACACGCCAGCAAAATGGCGTCACTAGCCAGCAAAAGGGCCGAACACCGTTCGTCAATCAGCGCTTGGTGACATACTTGTCTGCCGGCAGTCCAGCCAATAGAGAATTTCTTTCCCCTTCAGCACTTAGAAGCAAGTCAGACACAAGGTCCGCACTGAGAAAAAGGTTTTGTTGAATCAAACAAGATTTGTTTGGTACAACCAAATGATTTGTTTATATAAGGAAAAATAAGTATTTTGTTGCTGAAGCCAAATTATTCTGTTGTTAAGTTGGTTGCCCCAAACTGTAAGATTTGGTTGGTGCAACTAAAGATTTGTTTGGCTTCACGTACATTAAACCGTTTGGGCCGATATAAAATATTTTTACAAGTTGGATCGAGTTTCTAACCTAGATCACCTAATCACAGCTAATGTGACAACTGATGACTCCGGAAACTTTTAAATAGATATACTGCAAAGATTGAGCAACGTGTGCTAACAAATATTTCCAATTTTACAGCTTTACTTGTCAGTTTCTTGTTGCATTGTTTTATTAATATGTTTACACGATTTTAAGCCTCAATAGATGCACTAACAAACACGGTTACTATCCTAATTATCACAAAAAAATACAAACACACTCTTGAGCTGTATTTTCGAACGAAGGCAGTCAAATGAGTGGCCAAACAAATATACAGTTGATCCAACAAAAATATTTTGTTGACAATTTAATGTTTTTGGCCTGACACTGAGAATTATTTATTCAAACATATATTTTGCTATACGAACAAAAATAATTTTGTTGCTTTTCAAATTTTGTTTGTTCAACAATATATTTTATTAGGGCAACTAAATATATATTTGGCACTATACAAACATATATTTTCTCTCAGTGCGTCCCCAATGCCTCGCACAGCCAATCAGAATGAATTAGTGAGTGGAGAGATTACGGCGGCTCTTAACTTTGAAGTCTTGAGAGCCGGTGAACGTCAAGCGATGTGAGTATGGACAGCGACGGAATGAAAAGGTGGGGAAACGGAAGAATCTGAGAAAACCCGCCGACCAGCGGCATCGTCCGGCAAAAATCCGGGGGCTACCTCGCCGGTAATCGAACCCGGTTAGCCTAGGCGGGAGGTAAGTAGTCGTACTACCCATCGTACTATCAATCAGAAAATGGGTACGTCTACTTCGAAGGCTACCTCGCCGGTAATCGAACCCGGTTAGCCTAGGCGGGAGGTAAGTAGTCGTACTGCCCCCGGTCAATCAGAAAATGGGTACGTCTACTTCGAAGGCTACCTCGCCGGTAATCGAACCCGGTTAGCCTAGGCGGGAGGTAAGCAGTCGAACTACCCATCGTACTATCAATCAGAAAATGGGTACGTCTACTTCGAAGGCTACCTCGCCGGTAATCGAACCCGGTTAGCCTAGGCGGGAGGTAAGTAGTCGTACTACCCATCGTACTATCAATCAGAAAATGGGTACGTCTACTTCGAAGGCTACCTCGCCGGTAATCGAACCCGGTTAGCCTAGGCGGGAGGTAAGTAGTCGTACTGCCCCCGGTCAATCAGAAAATGGGTACGTCTATTTCGAAGGCTACCTCGCCGGTAATCGAACCCGGTTAGCCTAGGCGGGAGGTAAGTAGTCGTACTACCCCCGGTCAATCAGAAAATGGGTACGTCTACTTCGAAGGGACCGCCACGCCATTTCGTTGTTTACTAAGTTTGCAATGTATCACAAGCGTGTTTTGTGTATTTCTGTTAACAGAAAATACCTTCATTTTTGGTTGAATTTAACTTTTACTTATAATTAATTATTAAATTATAATATTATTTTTATGCTTGATATGAATAAAATAGGGAGGATATAGGTGTGTTGTAAGCCCTAATGCCTAGTAAGAAATGGTTCGTATGCTAAATATTATGAAGTTAAGAGCGTACGAATGCGGTACGTCCTCCCTTTGCTGTAATTTTCTGACTGTTAAGCTCTGTCTGCATAAAGTAGAGAAATATTCTGGAAGTAGACTTTGAGCAGGGCTTCAGAAAAGTCGTAAGTAACCGTGAATAGACTATAGTTAGAGACAGGCGTTTTTCGCGAAAAGATTTAAAGTCCAGTTGTACTCCAAAAACACTTTTGTTGATATGCACGTTCGTAGTTGGATAATTTTAAATGTCACGAGCCTCAAGTGTCTGTTCGCGAATAATGGGCGTTCAGTATAGGAGTACTTTATTACAACTGGCTCAGTCAAATAAGAACATGTCTGCTTATGTAGACACGCGGCCAATAACGTAAGCAAGTTGTGGTTTTGGACGTATGATATTGAAGTCTAGCACGACCATAAATATTTTCGCGAAATAAAGTGTCCCTAACTATAGTTTGTTTACTGTCTGCTGTCATAAAGCATCACCTTTCTACAGAGTTGTGCGTGGCTCGGCACAGAACAGATGCGTTCACAGAGGCGAAATGGCGTAGTAGTTCCTTTGATGTGGAAGCACCCATTCTCAGATTGGCTGCGCGAGGCTCTGGGGACGGATCTTGTGTTCTGATTGGCTACAGCGTGCTGCAAAAGGTTCCTAATTGGCTGGGCTGCCAGCTGACGAGTAGGTTACCAGACGCTGATTGGTAAACTGCGCGCCGACATCTTGCTGGCCAGAGATGTCATTTTGCCGACGTGGGCTGTTGTAGTTCGAAAATTGTTATGTTGTTTCACCTCTGTGGGCGCTTGGGCAGGCCGCTGGGCGGTGTGCACAGCTACAACAGAAAACGTTTTATTAAAAAAACCGTCTAACGTGCCTGAGCGATGTATGCTAACGAATAGCGTTTAAGAAACGTTACGCGTCTGTAAAGACTGATCACGATATTGTGAGCACTTTAGAAACGAACCTTAGAAATAAGTCACTGCCCCTTCATCTATATATATTTTTATGGGCACACTGAGTGACATTCACCCCGTAAAGTTGGTAACGATGAATGGAAAGTAGTTCCATATCTTAATGTCGAATAAAAAGTGTTAGGTAACCGTTTGTGATAACTTAAAATTATTTCTTTCAATTTATGTTTTTTTAATTAATCGAAGTTTGAACATGAGCAGATTTGTAAAGTATTTACTTACTTAATAATTTCTCAATTTCATTTGACCGACACATGAATAAAATGACGAGGCTCATAGCAATGTTAATTTTACACAAGACGGAGGAATACACAACGTATATAAGTAGATCTTAAACAGGGCTTTCAAAAGTGCTCATTTTATCGTAAACAGCTTATACACACGTTTTCAGTTCCTCTATTTCCTTACAAAGCATTTTTTTTGTGATAGTGAAATTGGCTCAAGCGAGTGTTTTCAGTCAATCTCTGTTATGAACTTTCCGATACCAAACATGAAAACAGAATAAGGACTCGAGTCAAACTTTTATTTGTATAATTACGTCATAAATTGTAGGCTCTCCTCTGAAAGTATCATAGAGGAGCGTTATCGACGGTAAGACTGTTCTTGAGAAATGTTTAATCATCCGGAGAAATTACTAAATTTGTTTCATATCTGCATTCTAAATGGCTTTTCATGTATATTACATTTACGATAATACGTCTGGGTTGAAACCGTCAATCACCTTTCTAGGAATTTTACAGAAAATTTTTACAATATACGGCAATGAAATAAATTTTTTTTTTCCCTGGACGCTCCTGAACTGTACATATTTTACGAAATAGATTTCCTATGCTGCGATTATTTCATGTTTCTCCTTACCAATCCGCCGAAGTTTTTAACAGCGAAAAATCGTGTTGTTTGACTCATATCTCTTCCATTTACCATTCCACATACTTGGCTGCTCTTGTAGAAATTTATCACCAGCCTGCAGCCTTTTATTTTTGGGCGTGGCGAATTAGAAGCGTAGCGTAGAACTTTTTTTTAAAGGAGGGTTCGCCAATTAAAAACTCGAATACCCGAGTTCATACGATTGTAATGATGGGCTTTGCTATTTCGCGGTTTATTTTACCCTGAGGCAAAAACTTTATAGTCCTGCGCTTACTCGAGAACCAGTCATTAGTTCATTGGCTGCCGCTTTTGTCGGATGATTTTTTTATTCTTCAACTGGCGAGGTGGCGTTTTGCCTTTCTGTTGCAAACTACTTACCACTGTCTCATAGATCTCCATGGTGTATCAAATTAACGATGATACACTCGCATGATAACAGCACAACAAAAATATACTACTTCTCTCGGACTCTACGATTTCGCTTATAGAATGTTCACGGTAAAATGAGCACTTGTGAAAGTCCTCACTAAGATCTACTTGTATACAGATTACGTATTCTTCCGCCTTAAGTAAAATTTACATTTCCGTGGGCCCCATCACCTTATTCATGCGTCGGTCAAGTAGATCTGTGAAAATATTAGAAAAGTTAATATTTAAAAAAATTTAATTCCTACTGTTACATAAAAAAAAAACAAAACAAAAAATTGGTAACCTCAGTGTTATAAATGTTTACCTGAATCTATTATTTCAACGTTAAGACACGAAACTAGTTTCCATCCGTCATTACTAATTTTATTGTGCGCAGGCTACTCACTCAGCGTGCCCGTTAAAATATATCCGAAATGAGCAGTGACATTTTTGAAAGGTTGGTTTCTAAAGTGCTCTAGTCACTGCCTCTACCTACATACATCTTAATGGGCGCCCTAAGTGGCATACGCCCTGTAAAGTTGGTAACAATGGATGGGAAGCAGTTTCGTATATTAACGTTGAATAAAAAGTGCTAGGTAACCATTTGTGATAACTGAAATTATTTCTTTCGCTTACTGTTTTTTTTGTAATGCATCGAAGTGTTAAAATGAGCAGATTTGTTAAATATTTACTATTGTAATAATTTACCAGTTTCACTTGACCGACGCATAAATAAAGTGATGAGACCCATGCCAATGTTAATCTTACGTAAGGTGGAAGAATTCACAATGGCAGAGCTTTCAAAATTTCTCATTTTACCGTGAACAGCCTGTAACGAGCTGCACTCAAACTGTTGTATAGTTTAATTTATTCTATTTACGAGTGCTTACTGCATTTGCTCGGCAAATACCTACGTATCAAGACTCGGCATTTTGTTAATAGTAAAACATGTTTTGTGGTTTTACGAAATAAAGCTTGGAAATAAAATGTCAAACAAATTACTTAGGGAAAAAATGTTTAAATATTATATTTTATTACAATTCGGTTTAATGTTGTGCAGAATCAGTCCAATAAAATACGCTTAATAAAATTTAGTATTCTATCTAGACGTATTTCTGGGGCCGCCCTGGCCGAGCGGTTAGCCCGCTCGCCTCCCACCATGGCGAACCGGGTTCAGTCCCCGGCCGGGTCACTCCCGGATTTCCGCAAGTGGGAATCGTGCAGGACGATGCCATTGGTGAGCGAGTTTTCTCAAGGTTCTCCCATTTCCCCCGCCCTTGCATTCCGGCGCTGCTCTTTACTCACCTCAGTCATCATCGGCTCTCAAGACCTCGCTGTTAAGAGCCGCCCAAATCTCTTCGCTCTTCACTCACTCGATGTATTTCTCTTATGATGGCAATAAATACCAAAATTCTTCAAGAAGTTATATTCCGTAACTCGCAAGCGATCAAGAGGGAATTCGCTAGTAATCTTCAAAACTTACGAAATTCTCTAGTGGTTTGTTGACATATATTTTATCAGTGTATACGTAGGCTTACATAGATTTTGATCTTGCAAGGGAAGTATTATGTACGAATGCTTGTAATTCTGAAAGTATAATCCAGTTCGACGTACAAATTTCTTTACTGTGTGACACAAGGATATGAATTTGATACCGTCGCAGTCTTGAGCAGGTTGCTCGTCCAAAAATTCGGAAGTATTGATTCGACGCGCGTGTAACAGAGTAACATTACTTATGAACAATAAAAGTAGCTTGCGCTCTGTTAGAGGTTCCACTTCACGGTACGTATTTGCTGGAAACTTCCGGAGGGAAAGTGATTCTCGTCACCCGCGCCATTCCGGACACTTCGACGATAACTGCAGAGAGCTACCCGAGAACAAAGGCGCCGAGAGGAAAGCCAAAGTCCTTTAGTCCGCCGTCACCAGGCGGCTTTCCATTAGAGGGAATTTAGCGTCTCTCATCACAGTGTCGACGGCTGGGACGGCCACTTAAGCGAGTCTTACTAGTAGTTCTCACGTGACGTGTGATTGGTGGGAGGTGGCTCTGCCATTCTCTGAAGCGTATACATCAGCTGCGTGACGAGGAAAGGGCGATTTCAACATTTTTAAAGACAGAATTTCTAAAGGCGTAATCGGCTCTCGAGGGGACTTTGAAGGAGCGAGGGTGCGATACGAGCGACAACAACACGTTTAAAGCACCAAACACGTGCCCTTAGCGCCTCATCGCTCCTACGCGCAAAGTGTTCCGTGTTTCCGTCGTGACGCTGTACTGTGCAATTTAGATCTGCAAACAGTGGGACTTTATTACACGCGATGGAAGCCCACAGACTAAAGTACGTTCGTAAAATCGTACTTTCTTTTACCGCTTAAGAAAACAATGATTTCTCAGAAAATATTTCCACACAGAGCCGCCCAAGTCTATCTGACTCGCTCACTTTCTAAAAGCGGATGTCGGCGGGAATTTATCGGGAATCTCACACCAACTTTCCATCTGAGTGACAATCGTACACACAGTGCTTGAGACTTCTGAAAAATATTTTGATTAGCTGGAATTTAATTGTGTTAATCTCACGAGAAAGATTATTTTATTAATTTTTTTCTACAAACAGCTGTACGTTAACGTTTTTGGTGGCGCGACTATCTTATTATAAGCATCCTCTTGAAAACTTTTATCCAGCTACAAACCCGTAAAAACAAAAGAACCAAATCATGTGCGATTCAGACAAGCGTGAAAGTGCACTACCCCCCCCCCCCCCCCTCCATCCGCTAACTAGCACTCTGTCTCTCTGCGCACGTGTGCTTGTGTGCATAACATCAGCCAATAAACACGTCACAGCGGCTGTAGTGCATAGATATGACTAAGAAGTTAGCTTAGAGGACACTGGCGACCACGTAAATTTTTCCTATTTCTGTTATAAAAGGGAAAGAAAAGACTATTCCGTAATTCTAACGGTATTTCAGCAGTTAAACGTAACTACTTAACTTCGTTTTTCATGGGGCCAGTGAACGTCTCTAATAAAATGAATTTGTTAATCAAAATGGCGAGTAGCATACAGTTTACCCCACTTTTTTCGAATGACGAAATTTTTTTTTCCCCCATAGTATATATTACTGGTGTAAATTTTCCCTGGCATAATTTGTATAACTAAGGAACAAATCGTGACACGTGTCAATTAACGGCCTATTATGTAACACAATTTCAGTAATGGACACGCTAATGAACGTGTAGATGTACTGTCATTTAACTTTTCCAATCGCAGCGATTCATAGAGCAGGAAAACAGCACACAATAAATTAACCAATTAATCCGCTGTCAAGAACGTAGGTTAAAGTATTACTAGTTTAGGCCAATAAACTGTTACTGGCGATAGTATCAGGTGAAACGGTCGTTTTTCATCAGCTTATTAGTGTCAGCGACGCCATTATAGAAATACCAAAACAATTAATTGGTTATCTGCAACACATACCGCAGTGGTTACGATAGAACAGGCGTGAAACGTAAATGCAAGTTCCTTAGAAAACATTCTTTAAGAGTGTGCAACACAGCAGGCCTAACTCAGCTGCCGTAAGTATAACATCTGCTTGTGTGTGTGTGTGTGCGCGCCCACGCCGTAAGTGGGAGTAAAAAGGGAAGTTCAGCACTTTCCAGTTTACGGTGCCAAGCGGTAAGTTGCTTCCAGTCATGAGTTTCCAGCATTTTCGTGCACCTCCAGTTGCTAGCTAAAGTGTGTGAATTATTACTCGAAATTTTCCGCGGTAACGAAGGGGGACAGAGCGACAAAGTTTCTTGTTAATAATGGAAGGTTGGTAGTATTAGGACGGGATCGAGATTTGTGTACAATGCTTATCATTAAAGACATTTCGTAATGGTCGGAAAACTTACAATTTTAATGAAGTTTCTATAGAATCAAAAATTAATTTTCCAACAATGTTGAGCACTGGCCCTTCATTAAGAATTTAACTCATTTACTGTTCCATCAGAAATTATCCACGTGAAATAACGCCTGCATAATCCTCAGAGTTCTGACAGACTACATCACTGATTTGACTGGCATGTGATGTATCGCGTATTTCGGTACGAGAGCCGGAAACTGATGTCACGATGCACGATGATGAATTCGCATGGTTAGTAGTATACTTGGAACTGTTTATATCTCTCTTTATTCTCAGAACCAATGTGGATCATCAATGTACATATAGCATATTCAGAATGATGGGTAGTAAATAATTTTTCCCATGCGGCCATGATAGCCTTCCTGCATTTGTTGACGAAAGATTCAAATGCGTTGTGTGAAGTTGTTAACTTTGTGTTGTAGTGACGCTCAGCATTTCTCTATACATAACCTGATTTTTTGTTTTTACGTACTTTGTATAGGTTTGAAAACCTCCATTACAGCTTAGGAAGTTTGTGTATTTAATTGCATTGAGGTAATGTAGCTAATGCCTGGCAACGCCTTTGATCTGGCATTGGCCGTCAACAAATCGTATGCGTCACACAGTTGAGTTCCATAAGTAAACAATTCCTACTGCGTATAACGTGTCACAATAATCTGTAAGGGGCCGCGGTGGCTGAGCGGTTAGTCTGCTCGCCCCACCAAGGCGAACTGAGTTCGATCCCCCAACTGAGTCACTCCCGGATTTTCGCTTGTGGGAATCGTGCCGGACGATGTCGTTGGTTGGCAGGTTTTCTCGGGGATCTCCCGTTGCCAACCGTAGAAACACCTTTCATGTGCATTATGTCCTCACTTATGGACACGGGGACTGGAAGGGTTAGTATGATTACAACAAAACCGCACGAGCTTAGATAAATACGCCAGGACTAATAAAGCTCAATCTTAAGAAACACGAAGTTGGATAAAGTGAGCACTTTTGTAACCAACCTCAGAAAAAAAGCCATTGCCCCTACCTTCATATATTTTAACGGGCGCACTGAGTGGCATGTGCTTAATAAAGGTGGTAGCATTGGAGGGAAAAGTAATTCCATATATTATCGTCGAATAAAACGTGTTAGGCAAACATGAGCAGATTTGAAAAATATTTGCTTTTCTAATAATTTTACAGTTTTACTTGACGGACACACGAATAAAGTGGCGAGGCTGATGGCAATCGGAAGAATACGCAACATGCGAACAAGTAGATCTTAAGCAGGGCTTTCAAAAGGTCTCAGTTTATCGCGAACATACTATAAAAGCGTTCCAAGTGAACCATGTCGCGAAACGAATGGACGGAATTTCGCCACGTCCAGGAGGAAATGAGCGACGGGCACCGGGCATCCGCACGGTCGGTGGATACTCGACGGGCGAGGAGAACATTCCGGCACGTGCTAAGGCGATGATCTGCTCTCCGGGAAGAGATGGAGTCTGCGGCTGGACCGGTTCCTCCTGCAGCTACGTGTCTCCACCTCACACACGTCACCGGCATGACGGACACGCTGCCGCTGTCATCATGTCGCCGCTCGGCTCGCCGGACAAATCGCAGGAGTGACGTTTGAGGTCCTCCCCCTCCCCCCCCCCCTAGAACTGGTGATTACCCACGCATTTTTTCCTGGCAACAGCTGTTGAACGAGACTCGTCCTAGCAACGGTTTATGGCTGGCCTCGCAGGCGTCCGAGATTCCAAGTCGAGACCTCACGTAACGGAAACCTGCCATCACATCGGCTCTTCATACAACAGACTAAATATGAGGCAGATCGATTATTCGTCTTCTGCGCATGTGCCCAACATTCACCTCCCCCAAAAGAGCACAACTGGCAAAGTCACATGGTCAACAATAACGAAGGTGTTTGTTTATATCTTAATTTTTAAATATCAAGCACCATTATATTAACAACACACTTTTACGAATTTGAATTGAATTAATTCGCATTACAAATAGTTAGGGACACCCGAGTTTCGCGCAAAGCCCTCACTATTTATATTTCATAATAGTTTAACTTAAATTTACTTTCGTAATTGGATGATCTAGGTGCTACGTGTCTTACGGGTGTGCACGCGAATCACAGC
This sequence comes from Dryococelus australis, assembly GCA_029891345.1. NCBI lineage: Eukaryota > Metazoa > Arthropoda > Insecta > Phasmatodea > Phasmatidae > Dryococelus > Dryococelus australis. Next base: position 94,858,999 of record CM057002.1, on the reverse strand, counting down.
TCGGAGTTACCTAATCCTGATTGGCCGGGCCATTAAGAAATTGTATTTTCACAAAGGCACGCCGCCAGTAAGCAAAGTAAAATTGCTGATATGCACATACGATATTGAAACTTAGTATGTGTGGAAACCTTGTCGCGAATTTCGGGTGTCCCTACAAATAGTCTAGAGGAACTATAAAAACATCTCAGAACACTTGTTTACTAAACATCATTCTTACCCAAAATCCAATCCACGCGTTTTCTGCTAGTCGTGTTGGCAGAAAAGCAATTCAATGTTGGGAAACGGTGACTGGGTATACCTCGTCTTTAGTCTATGGTTCAGACAACTGAAATCTACACGTTGTCTTTTATACGCGATCCATAAATGAGTAGAGACAAGATTACTTGTTACTGCCGTGTACTATGACCAGAGCTCAGAGTAGCTAATTACACATAGACGGAATGGCGTGGTGGTTCCTTTGATGTGGGCGTACGAATTTCTCTGATTGGCTGCGCGATGATCTTGGGACGGACCTTGCGTCTGATTGGCTACTGCGTGCTACGGCTGGGCTGGCAAGTATGCTACCAGGAGCTGATTGGAGACATGTCGCTGGTCTGTGGTGCCATTTTGTTGACGTGTGCGGCTCGAGTTCGCGGAACAAGTGACTGCTTCAACTAAGCACTCTTTGGTCAGTGGTTGTCGGCTGTGCGAGAAACTATTGTCGCCTCATATGACGGGGCCACGGTGGCTGAGCGGATAGCCAGCTCGCTTCTCACCAAGGCCAACCGGGTTCAAGCCTCTGCCGGGTCATTCCCGGATTTTCGCGTGTTGAAATCGTACTTGACGATGCCGCTGATGGGCGAGGTATTCTCGGGTATCTCTCGTTTCCGCCGCCCTTGCATTTCGGCGTTGCTCCATAATCACTTCGCTTCGCCCTTATCGGCCCTCAAGATCTCGATGCAAGATCTGCCTAAATCTCTCCACATACGACTGTCGTCGTTATCTCGTGCGTTAACGTCACCTAAAATGTTAGTGAATAGACCCGTATGTATGATAGAGAGAGAGGGCAATCACATGCTCCCGATACGCCTGTGAGCCGAGGGCCGCCGCGCCGTAGAGAGACTGGCACGTGACTGAGTCGCAGTGGCAGTGGCCAGCTCTCCAGCTCGCTCCCTGCTGGAATGTTTTCCCGGCGGTGCGATGGCTGGAGAAAGGCGCGCACTGTTGTGATAGGTTGGGACTTGTCGGTGCCGGGGCTGAGACACTCCAGCAAGCTACACGAGAGGAGGTCCAGCCGTGTGTTTTAGCTTCTCTTCAAAGGAGCTGCCGCCTAGTAGGCGAGTATCCGAGCTGGCGTCGCCGTCATCTTGGAAATTCGTTGCATATGGGTCTTAGCTTAACCCTTCCAGAAGCAATTTAATTTATGATTTCAGATGTTCGGCTAGAGTTATATGAACCAGTTATAAGGTAAACCAGTATGACGGTTTCTGAAACATTCACCTACGTGTAAGTTCATTGGTCTATGAGCTTCGCAGTGCGTAGTACATGCCATATATTAACTACATTTGCGTAATGTACCTACATAGTTCACTGTAATAATACCACGCATCCAAACTGCACATATAGGAATGTTTAGCGTCGCTCCTATATAAAGACGGACACTCCCCTACGCATTTGACTGTTTCCTGAACAAATACAGGAACGCTACAATGAATGTATATGGGAAAAAATTCCTACTCCCACTTTCTCACTAAGCGTATACATTAGTATGATAAATTTCCGAATAATTTCGTAGATTGTGTGTACACTGAGCTGGATAAGGTTTATTATAGCCAGGTAGGGAACAAAACAACATTCCTTACGAATAGAGTCACGAGTATTTCGCGAATTCACATGGTAGCGATGCAGACTTTAAACACTTGTTCTTTCCTCCCACTATTTTGATTGGGCCGCAGTTGTTTAGACACGCCCCGTTTAACTGTGAGCCAGTAAGAAGTAAGAAGCAGCAGTGTGAGTGAACGTTGAACAGTCCTCTACAAACAGCTCATTTGATAGCAGCAACCAATTAACAAACGATAAGCCAAATCAATCCGCGAAATACTCGTGGCTCTACTTATGAGAGAGTTTGGCATAGGGTGTTTTCCACTCCAAGGTGTGCTGTTGCTGGTTTTACAAAAATAAGGTTACTTTTGAACTGACGCTAAATGAAGAAATTATACCTTTTGGAAAAAAAAAGGGGATGGTGGGGGAAGTTTGCGTTTGGCTAACTTTGTGATATATACTCGCTTGTGGCAATATGTTTGGTACTGACTTTATTCTGTTACTATTATTCACTCCCTCGTATTTTATTTATAAAATGAGGCAATAGAAACACAAGAGTTTGGCATTGAGATTTCGTAAACATGCTAATTTTAGTAAAAAAAAAAAAATTAAAGTTACTAATTATAAGCTAATCAAACATAGCTGTCATCAAAATAATTTTTTTGATTCAGCTGTCACATTTCTTCAAAGTAAGTGTGTAATAATTACAACGTTCTGCTAAATCTGTCTCACGACCGAATGATAAACAATGTACGAACATATTTCGTTAGTTTTCCACTCTGATAGGAAGAACAACATTTAGTATTTACGTAGGTTCTAACTCAATACAAATCGGAACATTTTCAAATATTGTATTTTTTTTTTTTTGTGAAAATAGGAATTTTCCCTTTTGTTTCCATGAAAAACGAAAAATTTCTGGTACACGTGCAACATCAGTACTACCTGGAGGTATAAAATTTAAGCATGAGCTGCCCAGTCTTAGCCTAGCTGTACCGCCTCTTGCATACAGGAACTTGCACACTTATAGTTGTTCACGGTAAACTGAGCACTTTTGAAAGCCCTGCTAAAGATCTACGTTTATGAAAATCGTGTATTATTCCACCACATGGAAAATTTGCATTGCCTGATCACTTTATTCATGTATCGGTCAAGTGTAACTGTGAAATTATTAAAGAAGAAAATATTTTACAGATCTACTAATTCTTATTATTAGATACATTCAAAAACAGAAAGAAAAAGAAAAAATATAATTTTACACGAATTTTTACCGAACGCTTTAAATTTAATGTTAAGACTTGGAATAAACCTTATCCTCCGTCGTTACCAACTTAGCTGGGCGCATGCCACTCAAGCGCCCGTAAAGGTATTTTTAACGTCCCCCGGTTTTATGCTTGAAGGCTTGGCAGAGGACGGCTCACAGACTAACCTATAACCTAACTTAAATTAACTCCCATGCCTTACCCGGGATTCGAACCCAGAGCCTTCCCACCCCAGGTCGGTGGTGCTCCAACCGACTGCGCCACAGGAGGAAAATGTAATTACACCTGAGTGCACACGACTTGGTGTAATTTTCTAGACTTAGTTAAGCTTAGTTTGCACAAGGTGGAGGGATATCCTGGAAGTATAACTTGAGCAGGGCTTCAGAAAAGTGTAAAGTAACCGCGAATGTATTACAGCTCGTATACCTATAGGAATGAGAAACCTAGATTGATGCCACATAATTGTGTAGCGCGGGTGTGCCAACAGCAATTGGGGAAGTACAGTACCTGGCCAGTGCATGCTGACAGGACCCTGCGAAGAGCAGAGTTGGTAGTGATGGCATGGCGCCACTGCATTACGTCTACACTACACGCGAGGTAGATGCTGTTCACGGTGACGAGCACTTCTGAGGCCCTAGTTACAATTTTCTTTCACTGACCACTTTTTAAAAATATTTTCATATAAGGAATAAATAGAGTTTATATTCCACTGCATTCGAAAGTTAGCGTCTAAGACTAAAATTAAATATATTTATTGAATATTATTCAAAATGAAAGGTCTTTCAAAAGTGCTCACTTTACCGTGAATAGCCTATAGTTCCGAGTTTCCTCTTCTGCGCATGTTTCCAACATTGACTTGTCCATCATCAAAACGACTGTCGAAATCACGCATTTTAAGCAGTGGTTAATGTGTTTGTTTACATTTGTTCGGCTTTCAAGATATCGCTGTTAAGAGCCGCCCAAATCTCTTCACCTACTCACTGTTGGCATTTCACTTTTCAACGGACCAACCCTTTTAAATTAATAAAATACTTGCAGCTAACTTCAATATGTTCTAATTCCATTAAGTATAGTTTAGAGGAAGTGTACATACAATCATGTCAATGTATTCACTTGCATCAGCAGTGCTCTTACCTCAAATACAGCAGCACGGAGAGTGGCTCCTGCTGCACGGTGCGCAGTATAAAGCACACAGCGTCTTGTCCCCGTGACAATCCACTTCTGAGCATCTCACAGCTATGTTGACTGGAGGGTGGAAATTAAGTAATTTATTGTACAAGCTGACAATTATTATAAAAGTAATGTGTACATATAGAAAGCTTACCGGAACATCAACCCTACTGGTATGCCAACAAGAAGTATGTTAATAAGCTACATGTGCAGTTTGTTGAGGGAAAGTGCTCCTTGTTCAACCGAGTAGGCTAGAATCCACAACCTGTACGACAGACACCCGGAATGTGCTATATCGTACACGTTTCTGTACACCATTAGTGTAACATATGAGACAATATTTTTTATTCTCTTTACAGGTGGACAACATGTACAATTTGCTATAGTTTTATACATTACTCTTCTGAAATGCGTAACATTTTGAACTGTTCATATTTAATGTACTACGTTATATGAGTAGGGATACCCGAATTTTGCGAAAATATTTCCGCCCAAGATAGATTTCAATAGTTTACTGACACTGTAACAGTGTTCCTTAGCCTATTGGTTGCATGGCTTAGTGAGAAGACGTTTTCCTACTTGACCCGTCAGTGAGAATTAAGTTACTCAGTTAATTGAAGCCTGCGATTCGTGGGCAGATACCTAAGATGTGTAATAAATAAGTCATCCAATCCCGAAAGTGTATCTCAGCAAAATTGTTTTTAAATACAACTAGCCCGAGAAATCATTCCGCGAAATTCGGATACTTGTGAGTGTGTAGAGTAGCCTATGCGGTGCATCACAAAGTGGTTGTATTCGCAATGTCCCTACTTGTGAGTGTGTAGAGTAGCCTATGAGGTGCATCACAAAGTGGTTGTATTCGCAATGTCCCTACTTGTGAGTGTGTAGAGTAGCCTATGAGGTGCATCACAAAGTGGTTGTATTCGCAATGTCCCTACTTGTGAGTGTGTAGAGTAGCCTATTGCGGTGTATCACAAAGTGGTTGTATTCGCAATGTCCCTACTTGTGAGTGTGTAGAGTAGCCTATTGCGGTGTATCACAAAGTGGTTGTATTCGCAATGCTCTGTACATAGTTTGTCCATCTGGGAAAAAGGAATTTTTCGTATTAACTTAGAGACAGGTGTTTGCAGTTTGCGTGTGCGGTAAGTCTCACGCGAACGCCATTAATTCGTTTCATCAACAGCGGCTCAGTAATTATAGTGCCGCAGTGACGATCATAGGCTTCCCGTCAGTCATAAAGTCTTTACTGCCCTCCGCGTGGTTATTAACAGATTCTTGTATACATCGTGTGCTCCCCCCCCCCCCCCGTACTTTCTTCTTCTTCCTCTTTGCTGTTCAGTCGCACGTATTAGTCGCCTGCGAAGCTCTTCCTTATCGCTCGCTTGCTTCAGGGCCTCAAACGCACTAACATTCTCCATGTAGACGATATCCTTAAGTACAGTGCGCATCAAAAATCTTCTTATTTGCAACACATGACGTTTAAATTAAGACATACACGTTGCGGAAAGGACACCCTTTTTTATTGTTTATTTCAAAATTACTCCGTCGTGAATAAGTATTTTGCACATCATGAGGTTGGACGTTTCCTTCATATGAGAGTTTGAAATATCGCAGTTAAGGTATTACACACATGCGCGCGATTTCCTTTCTGGTCGAGTCAAACAAGAGAAATGACATGTGTCAGAAATAACAATCACTGAAAAGTTAAGAGTTACGTACAGGACTGTGAAGTTTAGTATATTGGTCAACTTACAAGTACTATTTCCTTGCGTAAAAATATTTCAGGCAGCATAATTTTTGCATAACGCCATTTAGTATTCTTGGGATGTACAAATCATAAAAACCAACTGACTTTCCTAAATGAGATAATTCACATTGAAATGAGTCACTTAAAGAAATATTAAAAATAACACTATGAAATGTTTTCGTAGTTTAAAATTTTTTCTCAAAATAAGAACATGTTTGGTGACATTTTAATGTTTAACAGTCTATGATTTTTGTAAATTGTACCTAGCTAATCATGCTTTAAATTGAAGTAAGACATGACCTTTCAGTTACCATTATTAAATTTTCTGTGGGCTAAATATTATAACTTATTTTATTTATACATAAAAAACAGTAAAATTATGATTACTATGCGATATTATTTTTTATGCCAGGGAAAAGTACAAACATGTAATTTCTACAGTTGGACGGAATATCATACAAAAATAAAATAATTAATTTTTTGGTAGCCAGCGGCCCCAACAGTTTGGTCTTACACGCCTGTGAGGTTCGAGTGCGACGGAGTTGGAGAGTGGAATGAAGTGCAGAGATTTAGGAGGCTCTTAACATCGAGGTCTTGAGAGCCGATGTGAAGCGAGGTGAGAATGGAGCAGCACCGGAATGTAAAGGCGGGGGAAAGTTAGATCCCCGAGAAAACCCGCCGACCAACGGCATCATCCGGCAGGGTTTCCTGTTGCGAAAATTCGGAGTGAACCGGACTGGAATTGAAATCGGTTGGACGGGGGTGGCGAGGCGAGCAGTCTAACCGCATAGCCACCGTGCCACCCCTCCTCCCTCCTCTCACACACGTGCCATTTCGTTTCTGTGTACTTGATCTGGTCCGAAAGCACGACACGAATGTTAGGAGTATCGTGTCAACGTCTCGCACAGGACATACCGGTTTGAACCGTGCTGGTTATCGCACCCCCTCTCCCCTCCTTTTTTTCTTTTCCGTCCGCATACCCTTGTTCACCTTGCACAAGACTACCCCCCAACCCACCCCCTCATCATCGATTCAGCTGTTGCGAAGTATGCTCTTCTCTGTGTCTCTACAGCCTCTTCACGTTCACTCGAGCACTTTTGAAGTCAACGTCTGGAAAATGTCACTGTCCCTGCCTCGATACATTTTAAACGACACACGCACTATCATGCGCCCAGTTAAAGTATTAAGTTACAGGTTGCCACAAAAGTGCGGAATGGGAACTCTTCGAACATGGAATCATAAGCTGTTCAACAATATCGAATGCTATGAATGTGGCTGTCCACAAAACCAAATTATTTCACTCACTTTACGTTTCTCAACACAGTTGCAAATACAAATTGATTGAGATACATATCTTATAGATCACATACATTGAACACTGTTATTAACTATGAAGATTTATATTTTTGATTGAATAATACTTTCACTTCTATAATTATAATCTAGAATCGTTAAAAAAAATATCCCTTACTTGTGTGTTGTTCTGGTTGGTAAGTACTTCACAATATAATTTACACTGAAAACGATACTTGCACCTTTTAAATGGAATTATACTTTTTCGAGAATAATGATGATTTATACACGTTTTTAAACTATTAAAACAATTTAAACTCACATAATTGCTAAATATTACTTTACAAAATAATTTTAAACAAACATTCAAGTGTTCAGCACGCACATTTTACAGCCGGGGAAATACAATTCTTAATACAATTGCTTGTGCTTTATATTTTTTAAGGAAAAAAAGTCGAAGTATGAGTAAATTGGTCAAATATTGACTTTTAATTTCATAATTTAACTTGATCGACTCATGGATATAAAGTGTCCAGGGCCACGGCAATATTAATTTTCTCTACGGAGGAAGAATACACACTGTTCATACAAGTGCTTTCAGAACTGCTCAGTTTAAAGTGAATTGCCTATGCCTTGTTTTTTCCTAGTTCAAACAGTGTTAACTGTTCCGCTGAACTAACTACGCGTGTAATCTGTCTCTCTTAGTTAGCTCCAGCGTGATCGAGATACATTCGGTTTACGGCTCCGCCACAGGGTACAGTTCATTCACGGCATCTTCACACTTTTTCAAACAACTCTTCGTGAAATTGTAACATGTGTAACATGTTCATCTGGTATTTAAATAACTCGTAGATCACAGACATTAAACACTGTTATTAAACTAAAGGATTTCAATTTTTGATTGACTGATACTTTTACTTGTGTATATTCTCTACAAATTGTGATATTTATTTAGCTACACGTATGAATTAAAAACAGAGAGAGCAATAATGCTATGTTGTCAAAAAGCTAGTAGAAATTTTAAGCAGGGGAATTGTAAATAAACTGGAGTTTTGTTACACTATTTGTAAAGTAAATCTTTCCTTTCAAAATTGTTACATTAGGTAACACTTGTGGAAACATTCATCCTTGTTACCAATAAAAATATCAGAGGAAAACATTTTGCGTAGGCTCTATATAGAGTGATTTTTTTAATCTAGGAAAAAAACTTGAATATGCAAATATTGTTTTTCTTACCGTCACTTAAAGAGATAATTTCTCAATTTCAGCATATTTCATACTTATAGCAACACAAATAATTATGTTTAAATTTGTGTTTTCAAACTGCAACGTAATTTTCATGTGTAAAGACTTATAAAGCTGTATTTAGATATTATAGTAAGACGGTTACAAATTTGGAATTGGCTAATCTTGCGACATAGCTTTATTTAACAAGTGTTATTCCTGCTGAAAATACTTAAAATTACCAAATAAATTTTGTACACGTTGCTGTATTATTTTTTTTACTCACCTAAGCAAGTTACAAGGTTGTGATAAATGTGTTTCCATGGCAGGTGTAAATAGGCCCTATACGTAAACGTATGTCGTGTCAGTTGGGCGAGCGAGTGTATGAAATCGAAATGGCCGTCGTTACGTCGGTGAATGCAAGATTGAGCGCTCAAGATTATATATTTAAACCGCAAATTATTTTTATGACTATTAATTATTTAAAAGTCACGTCTGTTTATGTATCACAACTTTCTCAATTTTACCTGCGTGTTTGAAACTCAGTTGTGTAACATGCTTACGTTTCTATGTATTGGATGTTTGGCACATCGCCAACAGATTACTCAAACCGCTAAAGCCCTGCAGAAAGTTATAAAAAATCAAAACTACTAAAAACGACGTGTGCATATCGTACACATGTGCGACAAAATATTGACGTGTTGTATGTGCAATGTACTACATCGTGAATAATGCAGATATCTTAATGTGAGGGAGTCAATGAAGAGATTTGGGCAGCCCATAACAGCGAGGTTTTGAGAGCCTATGAGGGTGATTCAGGTGAGTACGGAGCAGCGCTGTAATGAAAGGGCAGGGGAAAAGGGAGATCCCCGAGAAAACTCACTGACAAGCGACATCATCCGGCACGATTCCTAAATGCGTAAATCCGGGAATGAACCCGGTTCGCCCGGGGGGGCGAGCAGACTAACCACTTAGCCACCATAGTAGTAGGGACGTGTTCGTTTCACTTCACCTGGGATTAATTGGGATTGATTGATGGATTATCAATTTGATTGAAAGGGTTATTCCTTAATCCGATCAAAAATGGACAGGGTTAAATTTATGAAAGGGTTAAATTTATCGAATTAAATTATTTTTAATCCGATTTTTTGTGTTTGGTGCAAGAGTGTACTAAGGGTCAATTTTACAATTTTCTTTATTTTTTATGGGTAGCAGGAGCTCTGGTACGTCCTCACCCTGTGAGCTGTGGCACACGCTGAGGTGCGCGTGTTGGGGATGGGGTTTATATATATTGGGTTATGTGCAGGAGTGGCATAAGTGTCAATTTTTTGGTTTGGTAGTGATCTTGCTTGTAGATGGTGTTGGTAGGTAGGCGACTTTGAGTGTTAGTATTATTCCAAATGAATAACAGCATTGCATGAGAGAAATTCAGAGTGATTAAACGAGTTCCACATATGATTTAATAACACGAGAGAGAGAGAGATAAGTATAACAAACGAGCAAAACTATATGAATATCACAATTGCGTGAGTCTCCAATATGGAATTAACGACTTCTACATACAACAAATAAAAAATGTCCCTATAAAGTAAATGGCTAACAGACACAATAACAAGATATATGACACTATTTGTCACCTCTCTAACATACCTATGTCCATTTGCCTGTGAAACTGTGGGGAGGAACTTTAGAAACATAATCCACATGTAAAAAGAAATTAATTGATTAACATGCGTAAAAAAAGAAAACATTTAATATACATCCATTCACACTGGGAAGCACTGACTTGGATATAGGAGTTACGTCAACTTATAACCTACATTTGATAATAGACTGAGGGTGAAAATAAAAAAAATGACTAAAAATGTAATGAAATCGCACTTCCAGCAAAACATGTGTGTCCAGCTTGGAGGCTGGTGAAGAAATGAAGCGATCTCACGTCGAGAGCCTGACTAAATATACCGGGAGCGCGTTCGGAGTCTGTCTAGCGACTAAGGTTATAGCTACTCAGAAATAGATGTGAATATGATTTACGTGACAAATGGATACAAATTGACGATAAACATACTTATATATTAGACTAATCTAATTAACAACGAACTAAAAACACGTTATGAAATCGTACAAGGAGCTCTCCCAAAACATATATGTCCACCACTGGAGGTCAGTCAATGAATGACTGCATCATATGATGTGCGCCTGCTTATAAGCTATTACATGGAGTGAAGCTGAATTGAAATTTACGACTGACATAACCTATTTCCCTACCAAGCTACTATTAACGACTTGATTACACTATTCACCCTACAAGTACGTGAATGAAATTATAATTTTTTTTAAACAAAAGTTTCAGTTTTAGTGATAGAGTTAAATTTAATATTTCAAGAAGTTTTCCATTTATATTTTCTTGTTTTGTGTAAGATATGAGTGTTTTTTTTTCACCACCAGATATCGTCATTCAGGTATCGTCACCAGATATCGCCTCTTCCTTCCGTTTCAGAATTCATTCATTCAGACATGTGCGTTTCGCTCCAGTATTTTTAAGTTTTCCTTAGCTCTTCAGAGTGTGTTTTAATTGAAATGTTAGTTAAACTCCCTTTTAATGAAACTCATAAATTTTTTGTGAAAATGACCAAACAAACAAATGAGTTGTTAACTGGCTTTGAATTCAAAGCAACACTGATACTCACCAACTCTTTTAATGATAACAAAGATTTTTTTTGTTTAGTAATAAAAAATTATATTAGATAGTGACATGGGGAATTTTTCAAATTAATAAATAACAAGTCACAGTATTCAATTTTGACATATAACAATTTTATAAAAGATTCTTTCCTTTTTTCAAAAATCATCCTTAAGAGCTAAAATGTTTACAACTAGTTTACAGCAACCATTTACACATACTAAAAGACATTTTTAATCTCAAGTTTTTAAAAAATTAAACAAATATATAGAAAACCATTTTTTTCACATATTATAAAACTAGCACTACAAGAGAATGCAATACTCAACATATTAGAAATTTAAGTACTAAACCATTATTAACAGCAATAACACATTTTAACAAAAACAAGACTATTTATTAATGACATTATACAATTTAAACATCCAAACATTTCCCATCATACTTATTTGCATCTGGAACCTACTACTATTACTACTGCTACACTAATACTACTGTTACAAAAATTGCCTGACACAGATTACAAGATAAAAAAAAATATACAAAAATGATTAACGAAATATTTACAAATTTAATGCAACAATTCGAAGCTTGTCATTTTCACCTAAAACTATGTGTATATACATAATATTTACACACTTCTGAAGAGGTAATAATAGGGCACAGAGGCACGTTCATTTGTCAAATTCGGGTAATTCCCACTCACGCCGACGACAGGGTACAACACATCACCACGCACACAGTTCCCTGTAGATAATTTGTCAGACTATGACTTTCTTCTTCTTATTTATTTGTAAAATAATCTGTTACAGATGTAAAGATAGTTGTGGAACAGGAGGTGTGTGAGGTGGCGGCAGATGAATGTCATCGGCCACGAGGTGTTGGTATCAGTTGTGGTGTCGTGGCTAGGATGTATTTATTATGATGTTGAAACTATTGTAGTGAGGAAAAAAAAACTGGAGTTTCAGTAATACCCCCAAATGCCTCAATGTACCACTTATCATCCATACCTGACAACAATACCTTGATTATGCGTTTGGTGTAGACTTGATGAGCATGCGAACATAACTGATAGTGGGTCCCAAAAATCCTTCTGCAATTCTCGATGCAATCTCGATAATCATTGTACCTGAGTGACTGTAACACGTTAGGTTTTACACCCTTCGCCTTACATATACAGTGTCCATTCCCAACAACATATGCATAAAGCTTGGAACATAAACCCACAAAGTGTGAGATGATGCACCCAGCACATTCATCTCTCATCACCCCAGTAAAGCCTTTGTTCTCGTGAGGGAATCCGTGTGGATTATCGAGTGCATAGTTGGATGTATCAAACTGTGCCTTTAAATCTGGGTTAATTACTTTATAGATGTCATCACAAGCAATAGAATATACCAAGGAATAGGTTTCACAATAAAGGAGATGTAAGGCTGGCAGAAGAAATTTTGTATGCATGTACTGATAATGGAATTCATAGAGATTTAATTTTGATAGATCAAGAATGGCAACACCAGCGATTTGTCTTGCATGGAATATCGGACGTCCTATCAGTTCTGCAGCCCTGTAGATAGTGTCATACCTCGAAACGACCTTTCCCAGTGGACATTCTGCAAGGTTTTTCCATAAACTGAATTATTCATTAATTTGAAAAACGATTTTATGCATTCGTTCGGTGCCTGGGTACGTTTTTCAATGTTAAAATCGATGTACAGAGATATCCAAGCCTTTGTCTCAAAGTGCAATACACGAGGAACAGAGTCAAGTTTGGCCCCATACATCTAGTACTGCCTCAGTGTTTCCCGTGTTTAACATATTTCTTGTGCAGTGTGACTGTTAAAAGATGTTTCTCATGTGAGCCTTTTGGGGGCATGCCATTTTCTGGGGCCAAAGGCAGATCAGGTTGTGTATCATGACACAACTCCAGAAAATACAGATAAATTTCCACGAGAAAACATGTATCGCAGTCATTCCCCGTGTTTGAAAAATCCTATGTTGAAAAAACGTCAGCCTCAACCCACTCAAAATTGCGGATTGAAATCTTGGATCACATAGTATGACTACACAGCCCATTGACATCGAAGTAGTATATGTATTTCGATGCCACACTGGGGTCGTAGTCCTCAACCATGTAAACATTGTTGGCATCTGCACTTCATTTTTGAAACCAGGGTAATACCACTCCTAACCCCGCATTCTACAAAAAGATACATATCTGGGTCAGTTAAAAGCTCTAGCTACGCACATGTCATTGACAATAAAGTATTCCATGAAATAGATGGAGCTGTCACGTACAAGGCAAGGTCAAGACCGTAATGAGGCAAACATGCGGTTCTGAAAATTTCAAAAACATCAGCCAGCAAACAAGTGTCCACACATAAGTAATGAATGGCAGTTGAATGCATCCCATGCAGCTCGGGCGTGAGCATAATCCTCATCACTAATGCCTTCGCCTCTCATCACATTATGAAATGTGTCCTTTGGTGTGAGTGACTTGCACATCAGACTTTCTGGTGATTTAACAAAGTCTAAGGTAAAACTCCCTGCCATTTTGCCAAATATAGTGGGAAATATTCAATTGTGCAGGTAGCAAATTGCATGCCAAAGTTTCCAGAGAGGCACTCATGAATTGAAGTGAATCAATGAAACGTAACTTGAAATATTGCGCCTTTCCATTGAAATCAATCCCATTGGGAATTTGTTTGGTAATACATTAGTATTTCACAAGGGTTATTCCACTAACTTGAATTTTACCTGGGTTTTCGATTACCACGGTTCTGTTAGGTTGTGGTATGTGATGTTTAACCAATGCCTTTATAAGAAAGTGAGCATCATAATTCTGCAGGTTATGAAAAACTGCGACAAGTTGTCTTTTGGGCAGTCTGTTATTTAAGTGGCACTTATTATATGCGCGACCTCTGATTTCGCCCATCAGTTGGTCATGATCGGCCACAATATTGTATTTGCCGAGCATTTCTTTACTAATGTGACAATTTTTCTGAGCAGCCAATCTAGCTTCATCAGCAGGGGTTATTGTCTTAATCGGAACTATCATGCTGTAGATTCCTGCAAGCCACTTTGTAAGTTCAACTAATTTATCAACTAATTGGTACATACATTCGGCACCCACAAACTCACAATAGTTAGATAAATTTGGATTGTATGTGCAGACCAACAAAATGCTACAAGAATATGGAACATGTTGGTTGAGGGTAGTTGTATTACTCGTTACATCATTTGGTAAGCAAGTGGATATGGGTTTCAGGCAACTTTCTACATCGCAATAGGTGACAAAACCCTATATTTGCTGTTTTCTGAAATCTTTAAATTCCAAGTACTTGTCCTTCACACAGGGGGAAAGTACTGCGAACAGCTTTTTGTTGCTGGCAAATAATAGCATGACTTGCGAGTTTCTCCTCAGTTCTGAAATACAGAAGACAACGCTCGCCAATAAATTTCCTTTAATGGTTCTTACTCAGCTGACTACTGACCAGCCATGATAAATTTATAATACAGACAAAATGCAAATTAGCAGCATTTCCTTTTATGCGAATCGCCAAAATATTCACATGTTTGTCATGACGTACAGGATAAATATGCACGGATAATACAACACCACCCTTTTCGCAAGTTTTATCAATTATATTGCAATCTTTGTCCACCACACATCAGACATTGATAGAAATGGAACTGTTCCCCTCAAACTTACAGATATCCTGTATGACCACTTGTGTCGACAGACCTTCAATATTCAAAACCTCATATGGATTTGGATATGAAGTAGTTCTGTGGGCATTTTGTGTGACGGGACTCAAAGATACTATGACGGCGTAGTATAAACACATTCCCTCCGTGCAGTGTACATCGGCACAAGCGAGACAATTGGAAATAAACTTTGGTAGTTTAGTGTATGCAGCACCGACGTTGGACGGACGATATTGGCTCACATGTACATCCATGTATGTAAATATTTGCAGACTCCAGCCAGATCCACACACACTAAACTCCTGAAGTCTGTTTGTGTGATAAGGAACGATATCATCATAACATATTAGACCCACATCTGATGAATGTAGGACAGGGAGTGCTTTGCTTTGAAAATATAAAGTTTATCGTAGCGTTTTCCTCTGCCGTGAGGGATTTCAAATACTTACCCGCTATGGTGACTGAAAGTTCAGCAGGTCGGGGTGATGTCATTATTAAGCTTAATAAAGGCACCTTATGCCTATGGAAAAAAATGAGGAAATTCCATGTCACTGTCACGCCTATTGTTAAGTATCCGCACCTCATTTAGTCTTCCTGTAAATGCCATAGCCATGAGCTCATATGTCAGGTTTGACAAAGCTTCCACTGAGGCTGCAGAATCGGAAAACGAATTATTTTCTGGCTCCCTTGGTGAAATATTTCTAATCGACTCGAAAGTCGATTGTGAAACGGACTGAGCACTCTCCGAATCACAAGAATGTTCCGGATCTGATGGAAACAAGTCTTCATTTAAAAGATCAACCATCTCATGTTTGGGGGAAGCGGACATATTTGTGCCATTTGGGGTTGACAATTTCTCCGTAAGTGAATCCATTCTCGAATCGCTTAGGTAGAGATTGTCTTCCAATAGATTAACTCGTGTATGCTTAGGCGAAGGGACACTGTCTCGACAGCTTGCTGTAGACTGTGTTTGCAATTCAGAATCTGAATCGCTTATGTAAAGATCTTCAAGCACAATGTCAATAGCGGATCGCTTACACTCACCCATTTTACCTAACTAAAAGTTTCTTTAGTTTTCCCTCTACAATAGCTAAAATACCACAATAAATTACTCTGAAATGTCTCGTTCTGAAAAACATGGAAAAAATAACATTTTATTCCCTCATCATGCCATAGTTGTAACTAATACTAACATTATTTATTACAAGGAAAAAATCATTTTTGATGGAACTTTAATTTTTTAGGAAAATCAGTTGTTTATAGAGACATTTTTTTACAAAAGATATGGAAACGAGTCATTCTTAAATCTCGGTTACAAAGCCAGTTAACGTATAGACGAGCATTGAGTGTGTTTGGAGTGCAAGCAACACCTGGGTCTCAAGAGCCTATGAGGGTGCATAGCATGGAAATGGAACAGTGTGAAAAATCATGCAAAGACCGGGAGTTTTGCGCCACTTGCGGAACTGCTGGCAAGAGAATAGTTCAGTAAACTGGCGCAGTCCGCTCCACACGCCACCATCAAGAGTATGTTTTATACTCCTGCCCGAAAACCTCCCCTTCTCACCTGCTTTCGCATGGGCACACATGCGCTTCAGCATTACAACTTCACCCCATCCCTCCACCATGCCTTACTGCACAGACTCCAGCTAACAACCAGGAGATTTCCCATCATACAGCTCGCACACACTATACATTTCACCATATCCCAAAACCTGTTTCATCTCGCCTCACCTTGCCTGTTTTTCACAAGTTTTAAAGGAAGCTGACTGTGTTTACAACACAACATAAAGTTTTAAGCCCAATATTAAAAATTTACAATAAAAAAAATTCTTTTTGAAAAATACTGTGCCTTACCCAATACAGTAAAAAAAAAAAATGAATATTACACCATTAAAACTAAGGTATACCATAAAAATGATTTACACTATAAAAATACTTACAATCTAAAAAAATAAACTTATATATCTAATCTGCCCCATCACACACAGCAAAAACATTTCATTCATTAGAAATATTCAAGGTTCATTTATCCATAATCTCACACATCCTTCAGCAGTAAACTCATACTGAACAAGCTTGGGAGCTCAGGCTATGCATCTCCCCCTCGCAATTGGCATGAGCGGCATAGTTCTCCCATTTTTTAGCCATTCCAAAGTTCATACCTCATACAAATAACATCTGTCCCTTAAACATTTCTTAAAACTATGTAAAACTAACTAAAATTTATTGAAAACACAATTTTCCCCCTGCACTCAGACTCACAGTCACATGCCCATTTTCCTCAGATTACTAAGTATTTTTATTCTATATGGAATTGAAATATATTTATGAGTATTTAACAGTGTAGCAAGGGCTTTGGTCTGAGTTATTGTCTCGCCTTATTTCCATAGGGCAATACTATGGCAGTATCGAGCATTTCCTTATAAAACTCTGTTAAATGGCGTAAGTAGAAGTCAACAAGCCATCAAAAATTTATTGAAAACACAGTACTCCCCTGCACTCATACACACACACACATGAATTAACACTAACTAAAACTAAACATAAACAACTTACATTTAATCGATTCTAGATACATGTTTTACAATTTTAAATACTCATCATTCAATTTGTTAAAACATTTTATCGATTTTAAATACTTATTTTACAGTTTAAAAGACCCATCATTCAATTTCTTGAAAATATTTATCGATTCTAAAGGCTTGTTTTATGATTTCAAAGACACATAATTCAATTTACCATTCATTTTGTTAAAAGTTGAAATGATTTAATATCAATTTTAATTATATCATATAAACATTAAACCTTTTGAAGTGAAAACTTAAAAACTTGATAAGAGAGTTACAAAAATATGAAACACGATAAAAATGAAAAAAAAAAATCAATTTTATGAAAACTTGTAACAAAATACCACAAAAGAATAAAAAAAAACCGAAATGAACCACTTCAACTGTGGTAGCGAAGCTTGTAGGCTTCGAATGAAACCTGAACGTAATGTCAAGCTGGATGAGTGCTACTCCTCCCAGGCAGGTGAAAGTCCAGCTTGTCTACTCCAGCAGATGTGCGCTCGGCCGAATTCCCAAGAAAGCAGGCGAATTCCCCAGCAGGCGGTGAAGTGGAAACTAGTCTGAAGTTCATTCACAGCACAACCCTGTTGTGTCAGGTCCTGCTAGTGTCTGGAGGAATGGATGGCCGGTGTCCTTAAAATGTGCAGACTAGTTCATATGCTGTCTGAATGAGAGAGGGTGTAAATGTTATCTCCATTAAGATCAATCAGCAAGTTGGGGGTTGGCCAGGCCTATTTATACCCCACATCCCTCCCTTGTCCAAAAAATTGTTATTGTGTGATTCCCTAACAAAATGTATTAAATGTACATATCATGTAATAGAAACGGTTTTAACACCTTTTAAATCAAATTTAACACTTATGGATTTTACATGAAATCAAGAATGTATATGTAAGAATTTAAAGTGTATTTGTCTGGTTTTAAGCCAATATATATATATATGAGTTATGTTCTTATTTAACAATATTGTACATGAACAATTGTTATTCCAAGACGAAATTGTCACATTACAAGGTGAAATGAATTTACCACTGCATATCTACACTCTAACATGAACACTTGATGATCAAGCTATTGTATATAATCATTTTTAATTACGTGTTTCGTTCATTATTCCTTTTATAAGGATGCAAACCTACATGACCTACCTGGGACTCGATCCCAAAATCTATGTATTACAATCTTACCTACCCATACTGAAATCAAACACTAGATTACATTCGTACTGGTTTAACCAGGAATCGAACCCACAAACTAAATATGTTGGAACAACCAAGGCTTATCTGGAATACGAACACAGAGCCTCCTTGTATAACCTAATTATTCTATGGAGGCAGGCGACATTTAAAAATGTATTTTTTCCTATTAAATTCTTTCCAGCAGTAATCTTTTTTCAGATTTAAATGTATATTTTTAGTTGAACAGTAATTTTTGGTGAACTAATGATTTGTTTCTGATCTGATTTTTTTCTTCTCAATACTATTTCGTATTAATGCAACATATGCTATCTCTCTCTCTCTCTCTCTCTCTCCCCTCTCTCTCTCTCTCTCTCTCTCTCTCGAATGCCTCATGGGCATGTATTTACCAATATTTCTCTTAGGAAAACAATCCACTTTTAAAAAATGAATAGGTTAAATAAATGTAAAAAATTCACTTTCAAACATAAATGTTTTTGACTATATATATACAAACATTTTTATTAATACAACAAAATGAAATATACCATGTTTCAAAAAATCATTTAAACACTGAAGCAGCATTGTATATTCAAACAAATACTAGTAACCACAGATTGTCCCAAAACATAGCATCAAACAAGTAGAGAATGATTCGAAAATGTATGTACAACACTAACAAATGTCGGATGTCACACAAATTACATAACTATTAAAAAAAAGGTAGATCCAAAAATTTATGTACAACAAATACACCTTGTCCAAAACAACTACAGGTAACACAAGCCATTGAACATTAACAAGTTAAAAATATATACCACATTTATTATTTAAAAACAAATATTTTTATAAACTATCAGCAACTTCCTTGAACAAATTGTTCATGCATTTTTTTAAATATTGGATCCAGATCCCCCTCTCGAGCTTTGCTTTTAAGGAGTGTGCATTTCTTATGCCCTGTAAAGACAAACGTCTTTACACATACAGCCATGTCAAACACTGTTTTCAACCAAATCAGGATATGATTCAACATAATGAAAGTAAATGTCTTCAATACTAGATGGAAGAAGAGTGGTTGCAGTCATATAAAACACTGGACATTTCTTGTTGTCACTGTGCTGTCTGGGTTCGTGACTCTTTTTGTCTCCTAGAGGAAAATAAATTACTTTAAAATGAAAAATACTATCACAAGTCTGTAAATTCTCGCAAAAGTCTGTTGCACCATATGGCACAAAGTTATATTTTACTTTCCTTGTTTGACACTGATGTAATGACCTGTAGCAAGAAAAAATATCATGTTGGTACTATGACATCCAATACTCAACTGAAAATATTTAAAAGGAAAATGTATGTATATTGATAAATTCATTCTCTAAATTTGCTAGTTGAAATGTGTTTGAGGGCTAAATTTTATTTTTGCTAATTTTATTGCTTGATACGCGTAACATTTTGAGTAATCACACCAAGTATGAGACGTGTAGCCAAACCTATTTTTGCATTAATGATATAATGTATGAAGATTATTATTACATTCTTTGAAATACTCATAGGGAAAAACAGTGTCTGTATTGTAAACAAAATGTTCCAAACATATTTCTTCCTCGCAATATGATGTTACAATTCATTCGCATTTAAACTTAGACTTAAAATCTACTCTATGAGGTCTCTACTGTTTACAAGACATTCGGAACTGTTATGATTAATTAAAGTGCCATCATAACTAGTTGGTTTACAACGTGCTGCCAAAGCTTGAGAGACAATTAAATTTGAAATGAATGTCTGACTCACATATTTCCTTAGCAACAAAATGTGAGTATGCTATGCTGTAAGTTAGTTAACACAAACCTTTACTAATAAACACATACCTGCAAATCAGCGAGAACATTATTCTGAATTAGCGACTTCAAAAACACATAAATTACATATGGACGGGAAAAGAAATGCTTGTTAAAAAATAACATTGTGGATGTCAATATTGCAGGTTTCCTTCCAACAAATGGTGATTCCCTGGTGAGGTCTGGTCAGCTGGTAGGAGATTACTCTATTTCCCCATTCCTCTCCTATTTCCTCACTAAGACTGGCAATAATAAAATCTTATAATGTTGTTGGCAAATAACTGTCAGGGCAAATATGTCTCACAGTACAATCGTTACATGCTATTCCTTCACCAAAGCAAATGCTGAGACTGTTGTCGAAAGTGTATCACCAATGTTATATATTGCTGCAGACATGAACTTGTAGAATACCATCGTATGGTTTAAAGAAAACTCTCTATATCAAATTTGCAGGACATTGTTTATGTCTGTATGGTCGAAGATTGTAGCCATGACTGACGATTTAATACTGAATGCTCACCTTTATATAGTCTGCCCTATTATATGTTCTTGCTTTGAAACATACCACAGAGATGTATGTATAATGTTGCTTGTTGTTGCATTGTTCTGTCCAAACTGTAGTAAGAGAACAGCAACTACACCCATCTGCATAATGTATTTGATTTTCTTGTAGGACTTGCATTTAGTTTGTCAGGTCATCAATTATATAAGAATCATTTCGCTCATAACATAAGTCGGATATTTTTTAAGTTTCTGTTGGACTTATTAACAAGAAATGCCAATGTTCATCTGCATTGCATATCTGAATATGTAGTGGATTACTTCATCTTCAATTCCAAACCACATTCGCCTGAATCCTGGGGTAACACTAACATACTGAAGTGATGAGTCGAACCTCTCCATCGTAACTGAAGATCTGGTGTACAATTTCTCTCTCTCTCTCTCTCTCTCTCTCTCTCTCTCTCTCTCTCTCTCTCTCTCTCTCTCTCTCCCTCTGTCTCTGTATCTCTCTCTCTCCCCTTTACATAGTTACTTGTTCTTCCAGTTTGTGGTAAAATTAGTTTTTCAGCAACTACTTTGTTAAATCAAATTTACAAACACAAATAATGCTGTTCCAAACCTCACAGTCCCACATTCCACATGGTGCTCTTAGAAGTCTACTATGTATTGCAATTCCATGATGTGTTCTTTATTATTACATGTCTCAGTCGTTAATTGGGGGGAGGGGTTTATCGTTTGATTTTCTTATAATTTTTTTTAATTTGATGAAAACCTGGTTCTTTGGTTATTATGACACTGCAATTTTTAACACATAGGTCCCAAGAAGAACAGGGTAGTTTGCTGTCAGGCCGCATATTAAAGAGGTGACGGTCTTCATCTTAATCACACAACACTCGTTCTGTTGACTTGCTTTCTTCGAAACTTTTTGCGAAAGTTCAATGTTCATGTACATTACACATCTGTGTTTGAAAGTATATGTTGCCTAGAGACTGGAACCATACTTTCTTGTGCCTCGAAAAATACTGCAATATGTCTTCTCTGGGTCGAATTTCTTTCTTTCTTTTTTTTTTTTTTACGCTACCTGGAGCAAACTTTTTTTTAGAAAATTAAAATCTCTACACATAAGTAGGATGTTGGTACAAATATTCTCTTAAATATTTGCTTGTACACTGTGAGCAGAATGTTTTTTCCTCACAGTGATTAGTATTATAGTATTTGACAATTAAATTAATACTCGAACAGTTGTGGTATCTTCTGATATTTATTACTTCTACATTGGTTTAACTTTTTAAAATTTCCTTCTGCATTTTTCCAAGCACATATATGGGATAGTCTTCGAGTTGTGCATCACTTACATATTGAAAATGATTTTTATAAGCTGTTTCACCAGAATCCCATTTCATGTTATGTATCTTGTAAGACTGTTGACCAAACATCATTTTAACTTCAGGTTTTAAACTGTACTAAGATATGGAGATTTAAATCATAATATTTTAGAGTTTTTAGCATTGGTTTCATAATAAATAGCAATCTTGTCGGGTCGCCTGGGATGAAGGTCAGCTCCCTCAAGAATGAGAAGACTGTGTGTACCAGTGCGTGAGCAAGTGGACGCGGTGGCATCCTTAAGTCAACTGGCCGTGGTCCAAAGCGTCCTCCTAGCCGTGTCGCTCTGCACTTCCCGAGCCGCTGGCCATGTAACGCGCGGACTTGCCCGTCGGAGCTCCTCAAATACGTACCCGCGTGGGCAAACACAAACCCCGATAACCGAGCCCGTCGCTCTGCATTCCACGTGACTCTGGATCCCCTTCCCTCAGGAACTGAGGAACGTGGTAACCGTGGTGAATGACTGACGAGCTGCCTGTAAGGCACGCTGATACTCACAGGTGCCAAAAAGCACTTCATAATACAGAGGTGAAACAGCCGCTTGTACCAGCCGCACAAGCCAGAAAAATGGCGGCGTTAGTCAGCAAAATGTTGGTACGGAGTTCACCAATCAGCGCCTGGTGATCTACTCAATAGCCGACACCTTAGCCAATGGGGAACATTTCGCAGCATGCATTAGCCAATCAGATGAACGACCCGTTTCCAGAGCCTCACGCAACCAGAGAATAGGTATGCGCACATCAAAGGAAATCCCACGCTACTTCGTCTCTGTGGCCTTATCTACTCTATGATTCTGCTGTTGCACATTTTCGGTCAGGATCTTAACATTCGGGTGTCTTCAATGGTTGGTTGCCGCCATTTTTCACACTCTGCGTTGCAAGGATCGTCAAGTAGCGATTTCAATATGCTCCGGAATTTTTCCTGTGTGAATTTAGGTATTGTAAACTTGCCACCTCCTGGATTGTGTCCCAGTGTAAAACATCATCTTAGCTCACTATAACCGTGTAGTTTTAAGTCAAATGTAGATGTCTTCTACAGGGAGGGAGAAATTGAGTTGTTAGCATTTATGTATTTATACCGTGTGGTTTAAAATAACACCGAATGTGGTGTAGAATAGCAAAACTATCGTTTTTTCAAGGCGGAACCTATGTCCGGAAAAGTACGTTTGGGCCCCGTGGGGTCTGTTCCATGGGCACCACAGTCACTAGATCTGACACCTCTCAACTATTTTCGTTGGGATAGTATGACGAGTATGGTGTATGAGAGTCCTGTACCATCAGAAGTGAACCTTATCGCACGAATTCACGCAGCGACTGAACTACTGTGGTCATAACCACATGCGCGTCAATCTCTGCACCACCAATGTACGCTCTGTAATCAAGTAAGGGGTCGACAATTCCAATCCCTTTTGTAGTTTACTGAACGATATCTGCTCTTGTTGGGTTGCTGGTGGTTTGGTTATACAATGTGGAGCCGTACACCTATCACTATATTCGAAGCGTTGTTAAACTTTGACGTCCCACATCGCCTAAACCATACTTTTCCGGACATTGGCCCGTTCCTGAAAAATTACCGGTTTGCCGTCGCACACAAGATACTAAGCGTTTTCGGTGTGGTTTTAATATTTCGCTATACATGTCTGTAATTTGTAGCCTTGTGGTAAAATATGTCGCGAAATGTTAAGGACACGGCTAATTAAGACTTTCTTGACGCTATCAACAGTGCCTGCAAGAATAACAGGTACAGTAACATTACACTGGCATTTTATTTGTAAATATACATGGGACACATAGTAAAAGTACACGTACACATGTGCATGTAAAAATACACGATCATGTGTGTATATTGTGCTGCCACGTACATTCGTGTAAAATTACACATATTTTTTTACAGTGTGTGGCCAGTAGCATTGCCCACGGAAATGCGAAGCCCGTATTGGTGCTAGCTTCTCAACTTGTACAGCACCAGCCATATGAGTTCACCTATTCTGCAACATGTTAGACGTGAACTAGTATACTCGGGATAATATGTTAAGGGAATAAGTTTGTGTCGCTTAATTTCTTTTAGTTACTGAGTTTGCTGTATACGAAACCAAGTGAAATATAAAGAGCAATCAGAAACACAAAAGTCGATAAAGAACACTGATAAATAAAAACCCGCAGCGGAGCTAAAGGTATTCAAAGTGCTTCTTCGTCAATGAACTTGAATATCGCACTTCTTAGAAGTGGACGCATAGAGCGGTGCTTCGGCGCCTTAACGAGAGTTCGGATGCCAATCAAAGATGTCGACGTCCATTACGATGCACATTCAGAGAATGCCTTAGCTGACATGACCGTTTTAGAGGACTGTTCGAAAGTAACGATTTAATCTCTGAGCTGTCCTCGGGAGAAGGGACGGAGAGAGGACGTTAGGTGCATTGTTGAATGTTATCGTCTGAAAATCGGGGAATTTCGACATTTCGTTAGCAACGTGACACTTGCGCGTTTGTGATACTAATGGTGACAGTCTCGAGTATTTCGTGAATTCGCTTGTTTGCAGGGACCTGCAAAATTCGCGTTATTATTTTGCATCAAGCTAAACTTTACAGTACTGTATGTATTAAAGCAGGCATCGTTTCTTCATTGGGTTCTGCATAGATGTGAAGTCACGCCCTTTCTAACGGAACTACATGTGATTGGGGCACATAGTTGTGTAGTGTTTATTTAATGGCACAGAGCTACGCTGGGCGTATCAAATAAAGTCTGGTCCAATGATAAACGTAATCAGAGGTACACATGTTTTAAGTTAAACGTGTCCCCAAATAATAAAGCAAATTTTGCACGTCTATACTCATTTGTAAGGTAGACCTCGACTGTTTATTCCGTTTATCGTACTGGTAAGAGTGGAGCTCAGTACATAACCTTTCCAGTGCAGCTGTGAGCCAACAATGAACAGGAAGCAGTAGTGTGTTCGGACTAACAACACATACATTGCCACATACAGAACAGATACTTGTACAGAGACGAAATAGCGTGGCGATTCCTTTCATGATGTGGTCGTACACATTTTCTGATTGGCTAGGCGGGGTTCTTCTTGAGCAGACCTTGTGTCTGATTGGCTACCACGCACTGTAAACAATTCCGTATTGGCTGTGCGGCCGGCTGATAAGTAGTTTACCGTGCGCTGACTTTCGAACGGCGTCTCTGCGTGTTGCTGGCCAGCGCCGCCATTTTGCTGGCATGTGCGCAGAGATCTCGCGGAACAAGAGGTCGTTTCACCCACACGCGCGCGCAGCCTTCACCATTAGGGTGTGGTACAAAAAGATTCGCCGATAGCCACCTATAAAGTAGGGATCCAGAAAATCCTCCCTGGAAATTTTGGATTTCTAAGTTTAAATAGTGATAGTTATTCCATAATATAATTTAATATGGAGATCATATTTCATAATAATTTCGTTAACATATTTATGTAAAACCCAATTGTATGATGCTAATATTTATAAAATTTGACAATTGAAACGAATCAATTAATTAATCTAATGACTTCGCAAATAATTTCGTTATATAACTTTTAAAAAATTACATTAGTTTTATTTTAAAAAAGAACAAAGTAAACAATTCCGATAAAACAAAAACATTCAGAATATGGACTAAAACTATGGAAACCATATGTAGATTAGGAAAGTGAAATCTTTAAAATCCAGTAGTAATCAGTATACATTACAAACTCGAATGTCAAGATTATATTAAGAAGTAAATAATGTGTAACAGAAAAATGAAAGTACAATGCAGGAACATTTTATCGATCATTAGAGTGTGCACATCCCGTGCACATGCTTATGTGTTATATGAAGTATGAAAAGCAAAGTGTGAAGGCTCTCCCCGACAATGGCTCGAGTGTATACAAGACTATGAAGTCTAATTTGATGCTAAATCATTTCGCGAAATACTCGGGATTTTACTGATGCTGTTGGAGCACAGTTCATTTGTACACTCTGGGAAACACTGTGCTGGTAATAAATGTATATCAAAAGGAAAAGTGAGTCGTATTCAAGCAAGTCAAGTACAAGAGTGGCTCGTGCGTGGGGACAGAATAACAGAGCCATCCGTTTATACGACGAACTACAGCCGCACACGTCAACAAGATGGCGTCATTGACCCGCAACAATGTTAGCTCGCTGCGCCGTTCGCCAGTTATGCGCCGGATAACCTACTCGCCAGCCGGCAGACAAGTAGATAGGTCATCTTTCGAGGTACGCAGTAGCCAATCATATAAAAGACCTACTCCCAGAGCCTCGCGCCGCCAATCAAGGAACTGGCAAACCCACATCAAAAGAAACTCCACGCCATTTCGTCTCTGTTTACTTTCAACTCTGTGGTGTGGCAAAGATAAGGCATCCGCTTATTCGTCTTCTGCGCATGTCCCCAACACCAACAGTGACCCACTCCAAAACAACACAACAGTCAGTCACATGATCAGCAATTATATACACATTTGTTTATACAACTCAATTTTCAAAATACAAGCACTTCTAAATGAATATAATACTTTTGCTCATTTGAATTCAATCAAGCTGCATTACCAATAGGTTAGAGGAAGTATACAAACATCTCAAAAGCACTTGTATACTAATCAATGTTTTAACCTCAAATCCAATTCATGCCGTTTTCGCTAGACATGTTGACATGTTGGCAGAAAAGCAGTTCAATGTTGGGACACGGAGACTGGTTGTGCGCAAGCCAGCGAGATCGGTCTACCTCATCTTTAGTCTATGTTGCGATATTATATATATATATATATATATATATATATATATATATATATATATATATATATATATATATATATATATATATAAACATTATGGCGAAGTTCACTGAACTCGCAAAATTTTCAAGTCTCTATTTTTTACTTGTGTTTACGAGGTCATTGTGGAAGGGTGGAAGGGGAGGGTGTACTGTGAAATTTTAAGACGACGAAAAAAAGAATCGGCCGAGCCTAATCCCACGCTTCGCCTTGAGCGCCTTTCAGCGTTCGTTGCTCGGCCATTAATAGCTTAATTTATTTACAGTCTAAGTGCTCGGCCAAATTTATGGCTACTACAGCTCCTCTCCACTGTAGATTTAACTTATACTTTTTTCTTTTATTGTAGCACGTATGAGCTGAAATCTGTCAGCAGTATATTATATTCCACATCTGCTGCTTTGAAACGGTTCACTGAATATTCTTTTGTTTAGTTCCCTGCCTGGCGTTAGAAGAGGTGATTATTATTGATTAAACGCATTGGGATCGATAGCGTAGACCTATTTGTAGTGACCAGAAAATTTAGAAAGTACATGCGAGAGCAAATTTTATTTTTTAAAAATGTATATATTGAGATCTTAACCAGTTTGTGAAAACAAACAATGAGCCAATATGAACAGGTACTTCATTACTTGATTGCCACTTTTACGTTAACCAATGGTCAGCTAATAACCTGGTAAAATTACGCTGACACTCAGTACAATATTAGCGAGCAGTTAAGTATTCGATTTAAATAACTCAAACTTCCGACGGACATTGTGAAACCAGCCCTCGGTCAATAACTACCCATTAAAATGACATAATCCGTGTGTCGCTTGGTCTGCGTAATGTTTATTCAGGTTAGGAACAAAACCAGTTTCGTTATGCGAGAGTTTAGCATAAGGGAATATTTTTATGTGTAAAAGTTTGTGTTTGACTGAAATTATAACATACGTATATTTGTGTCAGTAAAAACATGATTTATTAACGTTAATTTGTAACTATAATACATGCTCTCCATTGTCGTGTACAAGATTAAAATGTAAAAATGCAGTTGTGTTTGTCATTGAGCTTTCGTAAAGACCCTTATTTTAAAGAAAAAAGTTACGAAACTAAGATAGAATCATATAAAACTATTATCAAAAGTAATTTTTTATTCTGTTACCACTTTTAATTCAAGTAATTGTGTTACAATGTTTTACTAAATAGGGCCCTTCATTTTACGATCGAATATTAAACAACACGCTGACACATTCCGTTAATAACACACTCTAGTGCGAAGAACAAAGTGTTGTAGAAGTAGATTTTAACACAGTACAAGTAGGATGGTTTAAAACAATTTTATTTATTTTACGAAAATTGCATTTATCTAATTAGTTTACATGCGAAACGGAGAAAATACATTAAACATGCAACATTAGCGCTGCCTCGTGACGTAAATTGTAGTTGTCATGGAAACTAGTGTTGCACTTCCCAACCTGAGTATAATAAGCCTTCGTCTGGGGTGCAGGAAGATCTGTGGCAGCAGCAAATGAACGAACAGCTATCGTTCGAGCATACAGATAACAGGTCACTGAGCCTGCGAAATTTTCACTATCCCCTCATATTCTCAGAGACTTTACTTCATACTAGGTGACTTGATGTCTGGTTGTTTGTGGGAATATCAGTTCAAGAGGTTATACGGTTCTGATCGCAATAATCTTCAATAGCTTCAATACAGAATATGTTAATGTACAGGAGCAGAACTTAACTTTATCCTAAACTCAGGTTGCACATTCCTCACGTCTGCGTCTAAGCAATGGCTCTGCAGTCAGTTAGTTCCGCTCCGGGCACATACAGATAATTATAGGCGACTCACGATAAAGTGAGAGCTTTTTAAGTGTGCTAAAGTTTTATTTTCGTCAGATTTCTATCTTCCTGTCCCTTTTTAATATAAACTTCGCCATCAGACTAATACACACAGAGTATATATCTCACCACACCCAAAATTTAACGTCCGGAGCAGCAATATAATTTATTTATTAGTTGTTTATGGCCTCAATATATATGTGTGTATATATATATATATATACACACATATATATTGAGGCCATAAACAACTAATAAATATATGTATATATATATATATATATATATATATGTATATATATATATATATATATATATATATATATATATATATATATATATATATATGTATATATACACACACACACACACACGTATATTCTTTCCAGCTATACGCAGGTTAAATTAAATATTTTTCTTTCACGTGATACTTAACTTAAAATGTTTTTTAAATGTTTACGGAATAGCAGTTCCTGCCTAACCTGGGCGAGACACCTCTATTTATATTTTACTGAAAAACATCGAGAACATTACAAAATGATAATCACTCCGTCGATATCCGGAAGTCCTGGAAGGGCACCCTGGTGGTGCGTGACTGGCTGGCTGGCGTCACGTGGTCAAGGTGACGTACAGGGGAGGGGAAGGTAGTCCAAGTTTTCGCGGGTGGCACGGCCCCGCGGCGCCCTCACTTGGCTGCGCTCGTCAAACACACCCCCGTTGCAGCGAAGGTAAGCCGTCCCAAATAGCCAACACATTCTCAACTTCATATGGCTCCGTCTGTATAGCTTTCGATCGATGTGCAGGGGTAGCCGTCACAACTGATAATATGACCGAACCTTTTTTTCTATTTAAGCTTAACAGGATAGTATATATATTCATTTTTCTCGCATATTTCATGTCCAGGTTTCTATATATTACAATCACCAGTGTTCCATTACACCCCAAAGAAAAAAATTTAATTGGGTTAAAGAAGTCGCATTTTTTTTTAATTTGCACGGAGAGGATAAGTCTGTCCCTGAAAATAAAATGTATGGCTTACACCATTTCGCCGGCCTTTCAGAAGTTAATTAAAAATCATTTTTACGACTTGCTACGACAAAATTAATCATGTCTGTCTTAAATATATATATGTAATATTTTTGTTATTGCAAAGGGTGAATTTACGGTATCTTGGCCTAACAACCTGCTAATGGCAGTCGTTTACGACGCTTAAAACGAAAAACTAATTCGAACTATCAAATGTAAGGGTTTCCTGCTCCTTTATAAATACAGAGAATTTTTATTTGGACGTTGCCGCTAAGTGATTCTCGAATAGAACAAATTTACAGCGGCAATTAAATATTTACTTTAGCCCCTTTAGCGAGCCCATTAACAATCACGAACAGAGGAAGGCCGAGACTGCATGCGATCTATTTAACGAAAGAGCGCATGTTATTTTTAAGGGGGATGACTGCAGTCATCTTGGATTTCGAGATTTCGCGCCACAAGACAAGCTTCTCTGAACATTAGAGGCCATGACTAATTCGCGTGTCGCGTGAAAACGATGGCCTTATTCGCCAACTATCCTAGGTTACTTTAAATTGTGACACTCGTTCAACTACACTGGTGTGCAAAAATTAATTACGGGACAAGTTTCCCCATATAACGTCACGCAGCAGGGTTTCAAAAAAGTACAAATCCTAACATAACATCGTCAACATGGAAGAGTACGAATCCTAACATAACATCGTCAACATGGAAGAGTACAAAACCTAACATAACATCGTCAACATGGAAGAGTACGAATAACGGCTTTCATTTCTGCCCTAAAAAAAAAGTATTTACATTGAAATATTCCAATTATTTTTAAAATTAGAACAGACACAGCTGCTTACATTGAGACCCATGTAAAAACTGGGGGAACCTCTTCAACATGAAAACTCGATTAATTTGTGAAGCTGTTAAAGTATTTACAAGTTCACTTTGTGAGTAAATCTGTAAGGCGAAAGTGGAAAACTCAACATTCGAGGTGAAGCCTTACCCGAGAATTGTGGTCTTCGCGATGATCAAAGAGGCTTGCTGCAATCTCGGAGGTCGCTAGAAAGAAACAAAGGAGGGATGAGATAATCCGAACAAGACGCCTTAAATAAATTTCAACTTCAGAACACTTTGTTAACTCGTTCGAGTAATCTTTTCATGTAAAGAATTATTCTGAACCGTGTGTAGGTGACATTTATTTACAAGCGTTTTAGATATAACATTATTTTTTTCTAGCTTTTTTATATATTTTTTACTACGAGTACTTGATTCCTGGTAAATTAATGAAAGTTTTCCGCTGGTAGATGACTTTCCTATACTGATCAATAAAACGCAACGTGATGGCCCTAAACAAATGCCTAAGGAACCCATCTTTGTTTTGTCTCAGAGAAACTGGATATACTCGTATGTAATATTAGCTAAGGACAATTTTTTTTTTTAAATCGTAAACTTTGTTCCCTGCGCCGAACCAGTGTGGTGAATTTACCTTCATACATAGTTGGCTATTTTTAAAACAGTTATCCACTGATAGTCCTAAACAACCGGGATACATTTATTTATCTGAAAAGTAACAAGAATATTACAAACTGTTTGTGCCACTAAGGACACCGTCAGTATAGGCTGTTGACAGTAAAGTGAGCACATTTGAGGCCCTAGTTACTACTTTATGCCATGTTTAAGTAATGTTTTATCCTTTAACCACACTTTAAAAATAAATTTTGCCATGTAAGTAATAAACACAATGCGTATATTCCACCGCACTAGCAAATTAACGTCTAAGGCTAAAATAAAACATATTTACTAATTATTATTCCAAATGAGAGTGCTCTCAAAAGTGCTCACTTTATCGTGAATAGCCTATACCGGTACCTGCATTCTAATGATCCTTTGCATAAGGTATAAACTCTAGTTATACTTTCGTATTTTCGAGTCACAAATTTTATTCGGGATGGTTCCTGAAGACTCTCAGTGTAGCGTGTTACATCAAGTCACTATTATATACTGTCATTAAATGCTACGTAGGAGTTACCGTCGTATCATGTGTTGTTTGTTGCTGTCAACACAGTACTTGCTTCTCTTTAAAGGCTGTTCACGATTGTTTTTGGAATCAACCGTAGAAAAAAGTCACTGCCCCTGCCTGCATATACTTTAACGGGCGCACTGAGTGACATGTGCCCAGTAAAGTTAAACAATGGATGGAAAGTATTACCATATCTTAACGTCAAATAAAATGTGATAGGTAACCATCTGTGATCATTTAAATGATTTATTTCGCTACCTGTTTTTTTAATGCTTCGAAATGTAAAAAAAAAAAAAAAAAAAAAATGCAGGTTTGTAAAATACTTACTTTTCTAAGAATTTCCAATTTTCATTTGACCGGGGCATGAATTAAGTAATGAGATCCACGGCAATGTTAACTTTACATAAGGCGGAAGAATACACAACGTGCATACAAGTAGATCTTAAGCAGTGTTTTCAAAAGTGGTAATTTTACCGTGAACAGTCTATACCACTGTACATCGTGTTGCAATCCTGCGTTCAAAAACCAGGATGCAGGTTAAGAAATTATAGGAAATTCACTGTTTGCACCAAAAACTAATTACTCTATGCGTACAGAGGTGAATACAAAAATAACTGCCGTAAAACATGCCTACGACTGTGGCAGTGATGGTTTTTTCTCTCTGCCAAGTCGACATCCGTTCTACCTAACGGCGGCATGTGTAAATGCGATATATTTTCTATATTATAGGTATGGTCCGTACATTTACACTGAAAACCATTTGAGAATATGCACCCTTCTACCCAAATTGTCACTATGACGTGTAAAAACTACAAAACGATTTAGAGTTTATAATAATTTTAATTTTTTTGCTGTCGACGAAAAAATATTTGGAAACTTCATGGATACTGTGACCTCTATGCTATATTCTACCCTGCCTTAAGACTCTGCAGTCCTAGATATACTGAGAACCTCAGCTAGGCCCTATACATACACCCTAAATTCGAATCAGTGGTTTTCCACTGATTCACAGTGAAATTCAACTACTCGAATCAGTGAAAATTGCTCCACTTAGAATTAGTGGAAAACCACTTATTGTTTCAGTGGAAAAATTTCACTTAATTAATTAGTGACGTGAAACAATTTCCGTGATTGAATAAGCGACGTCCGACTGCAGTGGCGGGGTTGTTATTATTGAATTTAGCCTAATAATTACGTGAAATATACATATTCTCTATAGTTTACTATTTATTTTGCGCAATTTACTGTAATTCAAATAAGTAAAACCGTTTTCGGAGGTGGCCAGTATTGAAGTCCCGAGCCATTTCCGCTTCGCTTTTAGTCCGTTACCTTACCAGCTGTGCTACCAAATCCAGTCGAAAATTAAGAGAAAAATATATGTGCTACAGTTCTCAATGAAATCGGTAAGATTTAAATTGTATGTCCTTACTTTTCGTTTTTTGTTTAATTAGTACCGTTGGGATTGTTGAAACGAACAGTATATATGAATGTCCTCTCTTCACCACATTATATGCAGTTTAAACCTTCAAACAGAGAGCTGTGATGATAACATAAAAACGAAATGAAAGACGTAAAAACGTATTGAAAGGCTAAATGTTCATATAACCTCGTACAAAGGTGTTTTGAAAGACGAAACACATTTTAGAAAGTATTTTCTATTGGTTTTATTAGTTTATTTGTTGTAATTTCACTTGATACACGTTGTTTAACGACCAGTTTTTAACGTTGATTGACGGGCATTTTTATATGCTGTTTAACTGATCCATCAGACAAAAAAACAAACCACTGAAAAACAGTGAAAAACGTCACCATGAATCAGTGGGAAATGTCACTGAATAAATAAGTGAATGAAATCGGGCATTTTTTCACTGATTCATCAGTTAAATTCACTGATGCCACTGTTGAGTCAGTCAGGTACTGCTGACTGATTAAACACTGGAATTCTCACCGATTCGGATTTAGAGTGTTTGTTGATATGTTGGAACCTCAGTGGTTGGCCAGACGGGATTCGATCCTTTTCTCATTGCAGGTTTCGTATCGGCCCCACGGCTCAGGCCGTGTCTGATTAACTATAGTTCAGTTTGGAAAGTAACTGAAATGTATACGTATTTAGAGTGTTTGTTGATATGTTGGAACCTCAGTGGTTGGCCAGACGGGATTCGATCCTTTTCTCATTGCAGGTTTCGTATCGGCCCCACGGCTCAGGCCGTGTCTGATTAACTATAGTTCAGTTTGGAAAGTAACTGAAATGTATACGTATTAAAGTTATAGCTTTTGTTCAGATTAAATATGCGAAATTTGCTGCCACCTACTTTTGTAACCCCCACTAAACTAATTGTTGACACCACAAAAAATTTGTTAATGTCTGTAGTGGCGAAATAGTTTGTAGTAACCATAGAGTTCTAATAGTTCATTCACGGTCACATCCCACTTTTTCTAACACCTGCTAAAGTTCTACTTCCTTGATATTCCTCCGCCTTACGCAAATAAAGCTTAAACAATCGTAGAAAATTACACATTGTAATAATATATTTTATAAGAACTATTTCTTTCTAGGCATTACCAACACCTATTGCCTGTCTGTTTTATTCATATTAATTATGAATGAAATACTGTAATTGATAGACAAAATATATGTAAAAATTCATAGTTTAACCAAAAATAAGGGACTTTTGTGTTAAAATGAGTATGAAATGTTTGTGATATTGCATATTTAGGAAACAACCAAACACGTCATGCATGGGGTGATTTTTCTAAGGTTTGTTTCAAAAAGCGTGACGGGACCACGGATTGACTATAGACAATGTTTGGTTTCATACAAGTTGGTAGTGTATTTATTTGAATAAGTTATATGTGTACCACACCACAGTGACGGTTTTTTAAGGTGAGAAGAGGAGTGTGCAATTTTACTTATAGCTTGACAGCAAGAAAGACTTAAAAACATTTGTATGTTCCTTTTGCTAGTGTGACTGTTCCATCGTTGATTTGACTTTGAAGCAGTGGTAGCCATGAAGTGTTCGAGTAGCCAAATTCCTTCTGGTCACGTCTGACTGCAGAAATCTTTTAACATGAGCAGCAATCCGCTAGCAAATGATTGGTTCTCAAGTATGTATCAAAACTGTGAAGTCAAGCCCGCAGGTTAAGTATTCCGGGAGATTATGTGTTTCATATATATATATATATATATATATATATATATATATATATATATATATATATATATATATATATATATATATATATATATAAGCAACAATAATCTTCCACTATCTCTCTTTAACGTATCACTTAAATTTACCAGAAAATTTTCTCCGAAGGTTACTTGGCAGAGTTATCTGACACAGGAATCTTAGATGGAGGATAGCTCTTTTTAACGTGGTATTTATAAACCGGCCCTATTCGCGTCGCGTCGACTGTGTCCATAAAGGTCGGTTTCTAGACGCCCCCGGGCAATAAGCAGAAGCGGACAGGCAGGGCGTAGGTTTAAGTTGGAAATAAATACCAGCAAGGTTCTCACAACCAGAGGCCCTTTTAGACCTGCATGGAAAAAGGAAAGAGACGAGTTACTCAACAGGTTAAGATTACATGGTCCCGGGAGCCTTTTTGCTCGTTCAAGGTGCAGAAGCAAGGGGCGATAGGGGCGACACTAACACGCGCGCCTAGCGGCCCAGCGCCCGTAAACGCATGGCGTGCAGTGTTTCCGTCATTGCGCTGTACTACACGAGTTAGATCTATAACAGTGGCACTTTATTACCCGCGATGAAAGCCTTTCCTCCTCCAGCAAACTGCGCAAACACTGAAAAGCGATTGTCTGTTCTTTTTTTGTTCATTTTCGTAATTGTTTTACTCCAAATACACTTAATACGATAAAAGTTAAATTATAACGGCTTATATAATTGGTTTTTACCTTTCCTGGCAAAAAGTTGTATTCCCAGAATGTTTATTTGCTGAGTGAGATACGCGTAAAGATGCAAAAAACGAATGGAACAGTAGTGAAGTTACGTGCCATGACTAGGGACGCCCAATATTCTCAAAAAGTGTTTCTGTATTGTTGTGTTTCAAAACACGTCGATTCAGATCCACTTTCGCTAGTGAATGGCTTCTAATTGCAGCGCGTTTTAGGCGCCCCACCGCCAATCACAGACGTTCAGAAGCGGAGTAACCTTTTTCTTTGGTTCACTTAAAACGACGTGGTTTTTTCTCGAAAACCGTGGCCAATAACCAAAGTAAGTAAAACTGCCAGTGTGCAAGTAGGATACAGAGATTTAGCCTCTGTGGATCTCTTTCCGTGATAATCGAGGTGTCCCTAGAAATTGGATAAGTAGAAATGCGACGAAGGAAAAAAATGTGGTGAGTAAAAATGCAATATTCTGACAAATCTTAGAATATACTTAAAATAACATTCCCAGAATTCTTGCGTAAAAAAAAAAAAAAAAACATTATATAGATTTTAATTGGAAAATTTCACTGGGGGTGTTCCATCCATCAGACCTGGCAACACTTCTCAGAGAAAATAAGCTCATGTGTGGATCCAGCACTGTTTGTAGTCAATTCGCGAGTTACTTCCAATTTTCAGGAAGCCCCGCTAAAATTCAACTACCAGTGTATTCCCTCGCGTCATGCAAAAAAAAATTAACCGAATACTATAGAAAATTACACCAAACGGACAACATACCTCATTCTTGCGCACTCCGTGTAATATTATTTAGCAGAAGAACTGTTTCTTACTAAGTGTTGCTAACACGTCTGTTTTCTCCCTTTTTTATTCATACAAATTTTAAACGAAATGTTACAGTTTATATATAAAATATAATTTCATTTCAACTAAAAACAAGGTATTTTTCTCTTAACACGAGAATAAAACGTTCGTGATACATGTCATATTCAGGAAACAACTAAATACGTCATAGATGGAATGACTTTTGAAAGGTTTTATTCGAAAAGTGTGAAGAAACTGCCATTAGACTATACAGCGGAGGCCTCTGTGCCTGCAGCCTCTTCCTCCTCCTCCCCCCCCCCCTCTTACGAAAAATGGGACGTCTATTCAGTGTCGGCCTGGTGGGTAGGAGAAGAGGTGAAGGTTGGCTGGTTGGCAGGTGGAGGTCGCGGAATGTGACCTGTTGTAGCCCCGCGACATTGTTATCGCGGCGTCTGGTCACCGTGATGGATGCCGCGACCGCTGGCTAACTATCCGAACACGCTCAGATAGCATCGCACAATATCCTCCAGTGCTGGGATGGTGGGGAGACACCCAGCGTGATCCATCAACCAGTGGTACGACTGCCCCGAGGTACAAGCCTTCGTCGTCGACGCCATTGTCCTGGCCGGAGGGGCTCCACTTGCCCGTCACAGCACTCCAACATAGAGTAGACAACTACACAGAGGCCAAATCGCTTGGCGGTTCCTTTTATCTGGGTCTACCCCGCAAGGCTCTGGGAATGGCCTTGCGCCTTATCGGCTTACTGAACGCTGCTAAAGTTTCCCCGTTGGCCGGCTGGTGGGTGGGTTATAATGAAGCCCAAATGATCAAATACTGTGCAGGAGTTTGAAACGCAGAGTTCATTATCACTGCACGAAGGGAAGGTGTTGTTCAGTTCAGTAGCGACAGCGGCCGAGTGAGGTTGTACGGGAGCTGATCCGCGTGTTGTAGCGGCCACCAAGGGGTCGCACATGGTTAGCTTAAGGTACTACAGGGTATATCACCAAGAGCGACGCGCTTATTTATTAAACACAATCCCCTCGTGACCCACTGACTGTGAGGTGCATATATACTGAGCGCGTCGCGTCGCCGTCTCCCCCCTCACCACCCATAGACACACCAGTATGATCAGAGTATTCCGACATATCGCTATCGGAGCCGACAACGTTGAAGACGAGAGCATCATCACCATTCATGCCTATAGGAGCTCTTGGCCAGTCTACAGCACTTCATTTGTGGTGAGCATAATTCGGAGAGGCAGTAGATGCAAGGCTTTGTATCGGAATCCCGTTACCCAGAGAGACGTGAGCAATTAACCACTGGCAAGGTTATGCAGTTAAATCTTATCTTGTAGCATATTGTTAGAAAATGCGAACTAGAGTCAAGGAATGAGGAAAAGTAACGTTTCATCTTGTACCGTTTAACGTAACTTGTGTATATCACGATAATGTTATTTATTAATGTTTTAACAAAGTGTTTTACGATTAGTGAATCTCCTGTTTAATTAGTTTCTATTCAGCCAGTCTACGCCTCCATGAGCGTTACCTCTTCTTACAGTAATCACGTAACTTATATTGAACTCATTAAAACAGAAAGGTAGAAGTTGGAGTCGGCTGTAAGTGATAGGAGTAAGGGGCACGCTACAGTGTGCGTATTACCTGTCGAAAATAAATAGCAAATCACCGAGCCCGGTATTTAACAGTGTGGTAGTAGAGAGCAATGTTATCAGTTTGGTGCGTATAGCGCTAGCAGTGTCACTTGCTTTGCCCTCCCCTGCAGAGGCGAGCTTTCGGAGAGCCCTCCCTTACACTGCCTCCCCTACCTTCTCTCCCACAAATCTGTGGTAAGATTATTTTCTCATTTTAACTTTTACTATTCCAGATGCTGACTGGCGAACGGCGTTTCAACATGTAGCTAGCTAGTGAGGCCATTTTACTGGCGTGTGCGGCTGAAGTTCAAGGGATGAACTGTTGTTTCACCTCTGTATGATCAGGTACTCTGTGACACTACCTTCATCGTCGACGTTAGTAGGAGGTGCTCCATCTGCCAGTTAGAGACCTCGAGACTGCGGGAAGGTCTTACGCACGTCAACATCTAAGTAATCCTTAATTCTGCGCGTAATCCTTAACTCGCAACGAGCTCAGTGCTCAATAAGCACAGTATACGTGTTCTTTCAGTGGTTCTCCCAATGACGGTGAGTAATTAAATTGAAAATTATTATTGTAGACATACACCACTGCAAAGCTGTGTCGTCGCAAGAAAACCCGACCATGACGTGAAATCATTCACTGAAAACAAAGCAAGATTTGCTGTAGTTTGGGAACGGGAACATGTGACAGTTCGCGACAGTTCACTAGTAGTGAAGTGGAGAGATGCGGGTGGCTCTTAACGTCGAGGTCTTGAGAGCCGATGAGGGTGAAGTGAGTTGAGAGTGGAGCAGCGTCGGAATGCAAGGACGGGGGAAACCGGAGTTCCCCGAGTAAACTAGCCGACCAGCGGTATCGTCCGGCACGATTCCCACGTGTGAAAATCCGCGAACGACCCCGCCGGGAATCTAACCCAGTTCGCCCAGATGGAGGCGAGTAGTCTAACCACTAAACCCCCGCGGCCTCCAGGTTACTTGTAGTTCGTCCAAGATGTCCAACCGTGTGTTTGTTGTGTTATGGTCGTTGTGTCATCAAGTTTTGTGCAAACAATTATGTTTTCACCTTGGTGTTAGTCTGGATGCCCTCGCGATGTCCTGGGATTTTTGTCACCAGTCTGTTTTCTTTTCACATCGATATTCGTTAGTTTGGTTAATCACGTTGTTTTATCCTCAATTAGTTTGTTAAATGTTGACTAGATCCTTTGTCAGGTTTACTAAGAATTTTTTACATATTAATTACAGCTGACCTTGACTTGTTTTCAGTATGTTTTCATGTCATCGCGTGGAATTTCCTGTGAAGACGTAGCTCTGCAGTGACGCTCGCCCACAATAATATTTTTTCCCCACTTAGCACACCGCAACACAGTCCCAGTAAATACACCAGCTAGCCAAACAAAGAAACCCGTGCACCTTCTGCCAATGTATTCACACCACATCGCACCTGAGACCCTTCGATCTAAGGAACACCCGTAGTGCGGCTGGGGTCTTACCCTCACCTCTACTGACTGTCAACGATAGTATCGAAGCAGAGTCACCGCTCACTGGTCCAGTAATTGGGAGGTGTTATTTTACCCTCGTGTTCCTCTGCAACACGTGGAGTTAC
Source organism: Dryococelus australis (assembly GCA_029891345.1). Taxonomy (NCBI): domain Eukaryota; kingdom Metazoa; phylum Arthropoda; class Insecta; order Phasmatodea; family Phasmatidae; genus Dryococelus; species Dryococelus australis. The sequence goes on along the minus strand of CM057002.1, from coordinate 94,819,064 downwards.
AACTGACCCTCAGTACAAACCCCAGTTTCCATTGATCGGACACCTGAGAAGACATATGCTGATCGTCCCGTGCACATACTGAACTTTCCATAGCTGTTGTGCGTTTTACAGCGGACTGTCCTTTGCCATGATGTTTCGATTTCTTCGCATTGAATTTCGTGCTCTGAGTCCTCGTCGTTTATGGACTCCAGAGAGACATCGCGACCCTCTGGTGAAGAGTATTCAACAACACACAAGCGAAACAGTCTCGTGTATCGTCAACCCCAGCCGGCGAGGTGGCGAGATGGTTAGACTTCCGAGTAGCATTACGTGACAGCTGCCGTCAGTCTGCGCTTGGAGGTTGATTTGATGTTGTCGCTTCTGAGTAATTACCAGTAATGTGTCTGGGTACTCTATTGGCTTGCGTAGTGAGGGGTAACTATTGCTACCTTCCACCTCTTCTGAAAATATGTGTTCCTAAACTCATCAAAAAGCTTAGAACTAATATTTTCAACGCAAATGGTATTTTGCTGGATTTGCACTTTTTTGGCGTGTGCCTTAATCTTCGTACGTGTAAGTAGTAGGGACGTGCTGGTTCTACTTCACCTGGGATTAATTAGGATTAATTAATGGATTATCGATTTGATTGAAAGGGTTAAGCCTTAATCCGATCAAAAATTGAAAGGGTTAAATGGGCTGGAGGGGTTAAATTTAATGAACGGGTTAAATGGATTGAATGGATTAATTTTTTATCCCATCAATTTTTTTCTTGATTTTGTTGTGTACAGTCTTTCTTTCTTTCTTTCTTTCTTGGGGGGTGGGGGCAAAAGCTTTGTGCGATGTTGACACTCTTGTGACCTGCAGACGACTGACCAGAGAGGTGGGTTGCAATGTGTTATATAGGTGTTGAGTTTAGTGCAAGAGTGTGCTAAGGGTAATTTTTCTTATTTTTTATAATTTTAATGTCTTTATAGGGATGTTGGTGATAGGCAGTTTTTACGAATATATTTAACACCCGAGAGAAATTCAGTCTTTAGTCTTCTGTGTAGCGTTTATTTACCACATCGCTATCTTTCACAGCCATACCTATACTACATAATATATGAAAGTTCAAATCACAATTCCCATCGCGATTTTTGGTCAAACAGTTATTGTAAAGATTGTATTTTATACCGCTGTGACCAAATTTTGAAATACTCATTGTTCTTCGTCTGGAAGTAAAAACTGACAAAACCAGACCTATATCTGCCTTTATATAGGGGAAGTGTTGGTGTAATGACCAAAAAACCATATTTTTACTCCAACAGTAAAAACACATATCTTTAAACTTTTTAAATGTCGTATCGCCTAAAACATGATCGTTGTAAATATGTTGCAGATTCATACTATCCAATTTAAACTCAATTATCATATTTGCATTATCGTGTAAATTATGTTTTAGTATATGGTATATGTTTTGGTTATGTTTGCGATGGATAAAATCAATCAATGCTTGAATGTCGACCAAAACTGAAATATTTATGTATTTCACCCTGCGGTTCACACCAAACATCGTCAAAATAAATATGTAATTGGGTAATGCTTCATTTGGAGGCACTATATTTTCTTTGTTTGTAAAAAGGAAATATCGCATTCCTTCAATCAATGACCAAATGCTCGCTAATCATTTTTATATTGTTTTAGAAACCACATATATATTTTTTCAAATTTAATTCAATTCGGATGCTCCAACAGCAACATAATAATACAAGTTTTTCCACATGAAGAAGTACCACTTTTTATACAGCGTATAAACGGATGGTAAACAAATACCACGTTTCCGTTCAATTACATATTTCATATTTACAATTACCGGTATATGTACATTTTGTTTTATAACCTTCATTTCTACACAATTCACAGTTTAGGGAACATATTAACGTAAGACTATAAATTTAGGTCTATATAATGGTTCGCGTTCATTTGAAAACAATGGCTCGTAGTAAATGTTTTAAAAAAGGATGCGGTGTATTGAATTCATTGATTGAAAAATTACCATTTGAATAACATTTACCAAAATACAATTATTGCGGACCAGGTACTAAACTTGCAAACAGTTTGGCATGGAACAATCAAGGAATAAACTCCTTGAATAATGCGTGTAAATAATACGATATAGTTCACGATTGAACAAACAATTTTAAAGATAGACATAGCGGATACAATTCTAGCTGATAAAGAAGCAAATATAAGGAAGAATCCATCTACATCTACAGGTGAAAAGCTTGGAGCTTGATTGTTGATAAATTTATGCGTGAGAAGGTGAAGAGAGGCATGGGCTTAAAATGCAATACCAAATGAAAAACAAAGAAAGGAGGAATTATTCCATTCCTATTTCCAACATTAACAGCTCTTGGATCAATCCTCAGAGGAGTTTCGGAAATTAGTAGATCAGTTAAATCAAAAGGTAAAGGAATGTATTTAAAATCCTATAAAGATGGACAAGGGCGAAAAAACACTAAACCTGGAAATAACGCAGAAAGTCCTATATAGTCTTCCAAAACCTGCTTCAACAAACAAAGATATGATTGTATTTGTAAAGAAACTGGATATTCCCTATTTCTGAGTTGTGTATATGAGAGACGATTTACCAAAGAAACCAAATATTTGTGAATGTATGATTGTTAATTTGGATTCGAAATAAAATGAAGGAACGCATTGGTTTTCATTAATAAAAAAACGTAAATCAATCATTGTATTATGACAGTTTCGGCGATTTACATCCTCCAATTGAAATACATAATTATTAAAAAAACATGCAATGAAGGTATAGCTACAAAACGGTGCAGTTACAAAATACAATCAATTGCAGACATTTAGATTTACACTTTTTGGTTATAAATATCATATATAAGTAATTGCAATAGTAAAAAATATTAGTAATTTGTCAATTATGTTGATATTAAGTGGAAATTCGTCGCAATTGTGAGTGGTATATTTCCCTGTGTTGGAGTTAGATGGAGAATGGCAAATAAGTCTAATAGAATTCATCACTTACAACAGCATACCTAACATTGATATGCATAACCAATCATTTATGGCTAATATTGGTGAAAAAACCTGCAAGATTGTGATACCGGTAGGATCTTACGAGTTGAATAACTTAGCAACATTAACTAAAGCGACATTGCCTGAAGATGTACATTTCCGATTACGTGGAAATCCAAATATATTAACTAGTGCTATGTATAGTAACATCGATATTGATTTCTCAGAAGACAATTCAATTGCAAATAGGCCTATGTTGGGTTATGAAAGGAGATTATATCCAGCTAATCAATTTTATGACTCTTTAAAACTGGTTAATATATCATCAGTAAATGAATGTCGCATAAATTTTAATATTGCAGACAATTCATATTTGAAAGGAAAACTGACAAATACAATACATGAATTCACATGTGTGTGGATCCAGGATATAAAATAGTATAAAAACTAATACATTGGTATATCTTCCAATGATAGATTATCATATTGATGAAATAGTTGTTACAATTGTCAATCAAGACTGTAAACTTATTAATTTTAGAAATGAAGAAATTATAGTTAATTTGCATTAAAAAACTATATAAGCAGCTGCTTTCAGTTGTGCATTACAATCATAATGGATATTGTGTATAATAGTAAATTCGGATGTAGAGTAGGCAGTTCTTTTAAGAAATATGACATTAAAGAAGGTATTTCGAAGAAGCGAAGTATAAAACGACTTAAACGTCAACATAAAACATTTGAAATAAGTTATCCATGAAGTTAACAAAAGGCAGTGAACTGTATTTGAAATAATTAGGATATACTGTTACTAGAAACAGAAGACATACTTAATGTTGAAAAACCATTCAGCAATTAAAATTCAATCACTAATACGAAATACATGTGTATGAACCATTCCGAGCAGGTCCATACACGTTTCCATCGGAAATAAGGATTTCAAAACAAAATCATCATATTCACATGTTAACATTGAAATCAAATTTAAGGTTTAGAAAAACAGTTAAAAAGACAGCCAATGCAAGTAATCCAGCAACTACAAAGATATTAAGAAATGGAATACTTCATTTAATCGACAGAATTTAATATCTGCTAAATGGTGCGGAAATCGACAAAACACAAGATGTTAGAATTACTTCCACGATAAAGAACTATCTCTCGGTAACTGTAAACTATCTTTACACATGGCTTATTGCTGCATGGAGCGATGCTAGTGATTACTCACTACAAATCAACCCAGATATAAAATACAAAGTTGTTATAGCGGTAAGTATGGTTTTGGACTTTGCTGAAGACTACAACACACCATATTAAATGCTAAACAAGAATTAGATATGCTATTTGCATTAAGCATTTGAATGTCGTATATAATACAGCTAATAATGAGGAAGGTGTAACTTTTGAATTAAGCAGTGTGGAATGGTTGAAGCTGCATATTGAAACTAAAACACGTGAACTGTTAAGTTTTTTTTGTAATTTATCGAAAAAGGGAAGAATCTGGACGTTGGATTCAAATTGTGAGATTTGAAAATGTTTTCAACTCTACCATTAGCTCAAAAAATAGTGTGGAGTGTGAAATTAAATTTTTTTTTTTTTTTTGGAAAAACCTAGATATGTTGTCATTAGTTTTCAAACAAATTGACAAAACAATTGTGATATAAAAAATATTAAACTGTATTTAAACAGTAAAGATTACCCGTATGTTGATTTAAATATGATATCTGCCAAAGGGGAATTCCATATTTCTTATGATGAGTATACAGAATTTCAGGAAACATATAACAAAAACAGTTGACCGATCCTAGAACCCAAAACATTTAAAAGTAGAGGAGCATTATTTGTATTTGATGCAAGCAAACAGGATGACACAATTACAAAAAGAGTGATTGATTCACGAATTGATATTATTGCTACACACCAATTGCAGGGGAAAATATGCAAACTTTAGCTTTTATAAATCACGATAGATTAGCAAGTTACAACATAAGAGATAAGCTGGTGAAAATAATGATTTGAGTCAGTAGACGATGAACTACAACTACGACGAGATATTTTGCAATGTACAATGATTTCAGTCTGCAGAAAAATAATTGATCCTTTAAGAATTAGTTATTACTGAACATAGAACTGTATTCAGGTTCAAATCACCATTTTACTGGAAATATCTATCTCCTAAATACAATAAAAACTAATAGATGGGTTACAAAAAAACAACCACAGTTTAAAGAGTATGAGGATATTAAGATATTTGCAAAGATTACCTAAATAATGGTAAAATATATGTAGGTTGAGTTGAGCAAAAACATATTTTCAAAAGTATGTATAATGGGAAAGTAATATATATATTAAAAAATAATACAATTGCCCCTCGTTCAAGCACGTGTGTAAAACATATGGTTCTAATTCGACATTTTTCTCTGCAGAGGAAAACTCAAAATAAATGCTAACTTGGGCAATGATGTTTGACTGAGGTGAAACAGACTATGATGATTCTCCCTTTGGATTAACCTTGAATATTATTCGAGTCATATGTAATTATTTAGGATGAGTGAAATTTAATGTAAAAAGTATTTGAGTATATGTAATCCAATATTTCTTAAGAATGTATTAATAAGACAGCAAAATTACATGCTTGCATATACATAAATCCAAATGTAAATTGAATATCAGCAAGTTATTAGCATGTTGGAGTAAACTATTTAGAGTTTATTTTGAAAAGAAATAGGTGTGTCATACTGTAGTTCTTATGGCTTTATAATTTGTCTATTGAAAATGTATATCTTTTTTTTCTTACCAAAACAAATTCATTTTTAATAAGGAATGGGTTAAATTCACTTGTGTTTAACATAGAAATTTTTGGAGCAAATTCTACTGCTAGTGTTAAAATGTTTTGTGTCATCCTATACTTGTCTGATTCTGTATATTAAAACAATTTTTTGAAACAAGTGTGTAGTTCATATACGTTTTGGAGCAAAATTTTCTACTTGCTTAAATATGTTTTGAAACATTGTATATTTCATTTGTCGAAATAATAATAAAAAATATGTTTGTATATATTTTATCAATAAATATTATGTAAAATGAATCCCTTTTGTAGGTTTATTTAACCCATTCCTTATTAAAAGTGAACTTGTTTTGGTAAGAAAAATAATTTCTCGACAGAGAGAGGGAAAAGTTCTGAAAGCAAGCACTCTAACTACTTTTCTATAAATAAGTAAATAAAATACAATATCGGGTAAGACATGGTTAATATAAGCTGGGTTCGAGTCTCAGTCAGGTTATGTATGGTTGTAAAATTGGAAAATGGAATAACAAACATAGCATTGTTAATTAAACTAATATAAATTTGTTCATACACTTGAAAAATATAGATATGCTCAATTGTATAGATGTTTAAACTTATAAATAGTGTGGAATTATTCTATTAAACATTATTAACATAGTAATTTATACTCGCTTCGAAACCTTATACTTGTAGCATTTGCCATTATATCAAGACCTGGAAAAAAACCATTATGTTTAGAGATCTGAGGTCTTAGCAGTGTGACAGCTCCCTGTCCAGAGTCATAAAACTTCAAGGTTCAATTTCAACATTTTTTCTAATACTTCCTACTACAAAAACCAAGATTTCAGAGGTTTCCAACCTGAGTCCAACAAACCCCCACAGAATGCATTTTAGTTTTATTATACCCTGGAGACAAACCAGGTGTCGAGCTTTTCCCAAAGGAAGCAGTCATCCCTGAAGGGGAGGGCAGTGCAGGTCGACGATTTTAACTGTTAAGAATAGCAAGGTCAAAAGTCTTCTTAGCTATTTGAAATCTCACGAGTAAATTATTGTGTTTTCTACTTGATAAAATTAATGTTCACTTTGCAAGCTACACAATGCAGGAAAAAATATACACAAGACATATATTAAAAATGAAAAAATATTTATTAAAAAAGTTTTTACTAAACCATACACACCAGGCTTTACAAATAGTTTAAAAAATATTATATAAATAGAATTTTTTTTACCACATTGAAATCATGATATGGTAGATTAATGGAAAATTTCTGTATGTGGTTAGCATAAAAATGTTTAACAATATGTTGATAAAGAAAATGGGAACATATATACTAAAATTAGATTGTAACACATCTCTTGATTTAGATATGATATATTGTGAATAAGAAAAATATTTCCTTTAAAAGATTAAAGTATTCTTAGAATAGCTTAAAAAGGGATTATAGTATGCAAGAAATTAGTTTTTATGGATGATATTACTTTCTTTTTGTCTATAAATTATGTATTATTTCATTAAATTCGCAGATCTCTAGTATATTGGTAATGGTTTTAATTGATTATTAATTAAACTCAATTTATTTGTAATGATTCAGAAGTTATTTTAGTGATAATATAATTGTTATTCATTTCTTCAAGGATGAACTTTAGCAGAGAGGTTTGTCTCCAAGGTTGGGTGTGCTGGCTTGAATATATTTGAAAGTCAGAGGTGCAGGAAGGGAGAGGAATGTGTGTTTGGACTTATGACTTCTGGTTAGAGGGGAGAAATCAGGCTTCTCGAGCATTTTATCTGGGAATTTGATTTTTTTATAAATAGGGCTTCAGCTTCTATGCCTCTTCTACGTTTTCAGTTGTTTGTCAGTTTGGTTTGCTTTGCGATGTCACACTCGTATGAAGATTATTTTCTTGGCTTATCTATGCAAGACTTCAACAGAGAACTTGAAGATTTTAATTGGAATTATTACGACGATCTATTGAATGGACCAGATGCCTTGGCAAAAAAAATTGATCTTTTGGATGTCGACGAAGGAAATGGATCAAATCTACAGCCATTGCACTTGTCAACACCTTCAACTTCGAGATCTGTGACATCTACACTGATGAATCCAACAGTGATGCCTTCGATGTCGAAATCAAGTATATTGAATGCTGCACTAACAAGAGTGACAGTCACACCTTCCACATCTAAGTCTGAAACAATATTGGGGTCTGCAACATCATCGAAGCCTACAGCGCTGCCTGCGATGCCAAGGCCACATTGGCGTCTGTGACTCTGAGGGCTACAGAGTCACAGTGCCAGCAACGCTACACATACATAAGTAGGTGCACGTCATACCATTCATTCATTCATCGAATGACCTCCAAGGTGGACAGATGTGTTGTCGGGGAGCTCCTGCTGCCATTTCATTACATGTTTTATTTGGAAACATTCATTTTGTGAAAAATTTCAGAGGACAAGTCTATTATCAAACAGTTTTTCACTGAGCTCGCAGTAGGCCAGGCATGTTTTGGGAGAGGTGCCATTATATTATGCATGTTAATCAATTAATTTCTTTTTACATATGGATTACATTTGTAAAATTACTCCTTGCCAGTTTCACAGGCAGACAGATGTGTAAGGTATGTGCGAGAGGCATCATATATATCTTGTTATTGTGTTTGTTTAATTTATAGGGACTTTTTTGTATATTGTTAATTCCACACTCACATAAGCATTATCATTTAGTGAGTTTGCCCTTGTCGACAACAGATGTTATTCACATAGTTAAAATTCTCTCTCTTGTAAATTATATTGCTAGCTTACAGCTTGGGTAGTAAAGTCATGTTACATTTAATTCTATACTGGAGAGTTAAGTAGTCGCACTTGTTTCCTTATGAGACCAGGTAATTATACTTCTCTCTCTCGTGTAATTTATTCTTATGTAGAACTCGTTTAAAGACTCAGAATTTCTTTCGTGTGTTACATATATTTGTAAAAATCGCCCATATACCACCAACATCCCTACAGACACATCAACATTCAACAAATATTTAAAAATACCCTTAGCACACTCTTACACTAAACTTAACACCTATATAACACATTGCAACCCACCTCTCTGGTCAGTCACCTCCAGGACACCAAAGTATCAACATCGTACAGAGCTCCTGCACCCCCCACCCAAAAAGAAAGAAAGACTATACACAACAAAATCAAGAAAAAAAACCAAGAAAAAAATTGATGGGGTGAAAAATTTACCCTTCCAATCCATTTAACCCTTTCATTAAATTTAACCCTTTCAATAAATTTAACCCCTACAATTTTTGATCTGATTAAGATCGGATTAAGGATTAACTTTTCACTCAAATCGATAATTCATCAATTAATCCCAATTAACCCAGGTGAAGTACAACCGGCACGTCCCTACTACTCGTGTATATGGTTAATTTTCAAAAGCCACCATTTCATTATGTGGAAGAAGTATAAAAATATATGTTCTCCTTCCCTTTAGTAGATACACTAAACTGGTATACATTTGCTGTTCAGAATGCCCATGACTTTTTAAAATAACCCGAAATTTTCGGAATTGGGTTCTATTTAATCCTCCCCTCCTCCCTTCTTCCAAACTAAATCCTTCACCGCTTAGGTAAACGTGTAACGTTTGACGTAGAAGACCACCCCGCACTTGCGTTATTTAGTGAAAAGTCACTGTGTGTAGTTGTGCTAAATCTAATACTAAACTAATGAATGAAATTGGATCTTATAACTCTCTCTTACCCTGGATTATAATTCACGACATCTTATATTTAGAGCTAGCAATTTTTCGCAAAAAAAATTGCGTACACGATATGCTTCAATACTGCAAGTACGTAACAGCAGTTTGTCTATTGCCATTGATTGCTGTCTTCTTGAGAAGGCATTTTCATATTTTACCGTGCCACTTAGAATTCGGCAACATCGGCGCCGCTCCTAAGTGATTTGTGTGCAGATAGTTAATACGTGTCAAAACGCAATCCAGGCACTCAAGATAGGTAAACGACTTTACAGTTATTTTTAATGTAACTTGTCTTGGCATCTTTTCGCGATATTTCACTACCCCTACTTATACCGAAAGGAACTCCTTAATAACATTGGCGACAGACATCACCGGTTTGACAGTCAGAAAAATATGATTTTTAAATTCATAAAAAAAAAAAAAATTTCCTGTGATACTGAAACTGCGAATTCCTCCGTTTTTAAGGGCAATGTGGCATAATCACGCAACCAACTGACAGCCTCATAAACTCCCGCCTTCAAGCCGTTACGAGTGTAAAGGACCGTGAAAAAATCACTCTTTCTAGTGTCTTTTTATGGAGTGGACGGATGTTTTCAGAATGAGTTATAACATTTACAAAGTAAACCTGTGACATTAATAACTTCGAGTGACAGGCTGATAGAGCTGTTTGGATGGACAGCAGTCATCATTCATCAGTCCCATCTCCACTCTCTCGCAGTCTTGTCGAAGCGGGCGAATGTTTTCAGAATAGGTTGTAGTAAGATTACGGTCGCTAGCGACGTCACTGCGTGGGGTTGATGGCTGCGCTGTTGAGACGATGGGAATAACTCATCCCGCAACTGACGCGAGCATGGCTTCACGTTTATCCCGAATACGGATACCAATAGCAATATCTCTGACCGCACGAAGAGGTGGTTAGTTATTATTATGCTTATTAATTCAACGACCATTTCTTCCTACGACATTCTTACAAGCTTCGCAGTGCAACCAGTAATTCTCGACGCATCCAATACATGTTTATCTCGAATACTTTACATAATGGAAGAGAAATATACACGTAAATAAATACTTATATTTTACATATCAATAGTCGAACACGTTTGTATAAAAATTACCATGTATGACTTTTTAAGACTCTTCCAAATTTTCTTTTAATCCAGTTTTTATATTTAAGCCATTTTTTAATATCAGTATTGTCACGTGACTAATAAATACGGTGTATACTTTCACCACTCTTAAAAGCTAATATCTGAGGCTGCAATAAAACATATTTATTAGTGATTAATGCCTGTTGGGAGAGCCTTAAAAAGTGCTCACTTTATCGTGAACAGCCTATAGTTGTGTGTATCCCAGACAACGACTTCTGGCGCTAGCGTTGGATTATTTGCCGTAGATGTAAGTGTATTTATTTAGCATGTAACTTGTTATGCTTATAGACTTTCTGTTTTTCTTGTAAACGTAACCCGTCACAAATATAGTTCCACTGTTTCCTTTAAGAGTACCGCAGTATTAGAGACCGTTATACATAATTATCATTAGTAAAATTATATCTTTGTAAAGAGACCAAATGTGCGCGATGATTTGCAGTCACTTATCTACCTAATTTATAATATGTAAATATTGGGACAACAGTTGACTCACCACACTGTTAGATAAAATCAGGTAATGACGAGCACTAAATTCCTGTGAGATGGAGGCTGTTATGACAGTATTGTACAGGCTGTAAGCGATGTAATCAAAACTCACACCTGGGTAAATTCCAGTTCCATTACACGTGTTCCTGCCTCGAAACTTAAAACTTTTAAGCATAGGGACCCGTAAAAATCACATCAGATCATATTTGGTTTGTAACTCTTTTGCGTATGTTTTACTTCATCAGTGGATAATGATCTACGGTATTTCAGTGGAGTCCACAAAATTTCGCGAATTCATTTGAGAACCAGTTTCGTGCATTGCGGCTAATGTTAGGACTAGATCACTGTTTATTTGGACAACAAATTAACATTGCATTCCTTGTGCCTGCTGCTGCATATAATAAATGCATATATAATATAAATTGTTGATTTATTTGTGATAATATTAGTGAATTTATTACGTCATTGTTTGAGTACGTAAGACAACTGTGGAATCTAACTTGATTCCATAGTGTTAAATATTTTGAGACATTAGTAAAGTATTCAGTGATGTGTGAAGATTGTAGTGAAGTATAGTGCATTTGTCTGTGAAGCCATCTCACAATAAACCCCAAATATTTTGAGACATTAGTAAAGTATTCAGTGATGTGTGAAGATCGTAGTGAAGTATAGTGCATTTGTCTGTGAAGCCATCTCACAATAAACCCCAAATATTTTGAGACATTAGTAAAGTATTCAGTGATGTGTGAAGATCGTAGTGAAGTATAGTGCATTTGTCTGTGAAGCCATCTCACAATAAACCCCAAATAATCTGAATGTGTATCAAAACACTTTTTGGACATATGTTTTCTACAAAAATTCTAAGTTTTTCATTAATTAGTACTCTAAACGACATTCATTACAAATTAAAATGTTTTCACCCCACTTCCTCATCTATGTATAATATGAGTTTTCAAACAAAATAAGGACATAATTCGGAAAATTTCCTTGTGTCACGGTGTTATAAAAAGAACAAGAATAACACGTTTTGCTCTAAAATGGAGATTAAGTGTTCCAGTGACAATAGTACTAATACTAGGCACTATTATTTTTTTAAGATTGCAATTACATTTTAGGTGTTCGGGATGTACAAAATATGTCTCGGACAGAATTTTTAAGAATAAGATAAAATTTTCTTTTCTGTTTACATTCATAATAATGCTGCCTGAACAAACTGTGGACTGAAGAAGGGTAGGCTTGGAATTTACATTATTTTTCAACTACCGTTTCTCCAAGATCATATTTGTTTCACTTCGACCAGTTATTTTTACATGAGCCACACATTTAATTAATCTAAACCCCTCATTTACTCCCAACAAATTAATATTTTTAAAAATAAAATGCAATTATATTTTTACTGAGGAGTCCGAGAAACGTTGTTTGTTGCAGTTTGAATTCCAAAGGTAATGCTAATGCTTGTCAGACAAGGTTGGAATTCAAATATTGTGTGTAAACATCTCTTTCTGATCGTGCTACGTCCTAAGCCAAGGCGGTGGCAAGGCCGGATTCGCTTAAAGACCTACCAAAACTAACAAAGAGCCAAATGGCAAAATCCACGCAAAAGAACTATTTCTTTGTACAGTGTAGGGGTGAGTTGACTTAGCGAAAACAACTTATAGCATAAACAAGGAAGTGTGGTATTAGTATTTTTATTTTTATTATCTTTCTTTTCATTTGTTATCGATATTACGTTAGGAAAAGCTAACATGAACTTCCCTGCTTCTAGATTCCAAATTAATTAAAATATACATAAAACACCAAGTTACAATAAAATAGAGTGAAATGAAAACATTTCTCAGATACATAAATTTGCTGTTACCCTAATAGTACTTTGATGTTTCACACTAAAATATGGGTAGTGTTTACGCAAATAACTGGTCATTTAGTAATACAGAAAGATATCACAAGATACACCGGTAACTTACCCCAAAAATACAATCGTCACAAAATGGTGAATTGAACTCTGTCGTGCAGACATTTACTCTGAACTTTAGAAAGTTATATTTGTTCCTACACAAGGAAAACAAGATGGTAACACCTATTACTTTACGTGTCATGAATCAATATTACGTGAATATTGTAACCTCAAAGTTTTACACAATATTATTTTTTTTCATATACATCATCTGCTGCACAGTTTCCAGCCTTATCTCCTGAGCTAATACTATTTTCAAAGAGTTTCCAAAATTTCGTAAAGTTTTTCATTAGTTAACAAATGTAACTACCACAAAGTCACGGGCATTGACTACAACAGCCGTACCAGGCGTGACTTGGTTACAAGAAGTTAACAGCTCAGCCTCAATAAGGAGTGACTTGGTTACAAAGATTAATACCAACTTTCATAATTATGGTTTGGGTTACAACTGTTTACGCCGAAAATTTCCTGCATTAATGACTTAGTCACATACTTTTATAAGGGTTTACAAACTGGTTACAGAAGGTAAAACATTACGCATTATAAAATCTCAGTTTAGAGACCAACATTTCGCGATCATTTAAAATGTCATAAAAATTCGGCCAACATAGCCCTCGCCTAGAGTCCAAATAACGTGAAAGTCCTACAGCTTGAAGAGTCTACATTTATGCATCAAATCCAAAATACTATTTATCTTGTAGTAGTATGCCCCCTCGAGGCCGCTGACTGACCCCGAACGAAGCTAGTCCAGGGATTAAATACTCAGTTCCGCCACATAGCGCCACCAATCACAGCAATGATACATTATTTCCCTCGGAAATTAACGTGGTTCCAAGAATTAAGTGGTATTTTCAATACTTCTTATAGGGCTCATGAGATTCACGACCAATGGTGGTTAGCGTTACCAAATAAGGTGAGCCGACGCAGCGGACACCTATTCCCCTTGGGGGGGGGGGGTGTCTACATAATTGTAAAATAAATCACCAATAATATTGAAATACACCACCACACTTCTGGCATGTTGACCAGGTAGCAGGAACTTGCGTAAACAAATGTCACAGTTTTGTACTGCGCGCGCACAGGTGGCGAGCAATCAGCAACCCTGGCCGCCGATGGTGCTGCCATATGGTGGCGAACCGTCGAAACGGCCTACCGCTTCACAGTTGTCTGCCATGGCTGCGAGTAGCTGCACGTGAAAAAATAGCGCGTATATTGACTCACGTTTTCCGTTACCCCAAGTCTCCAGTGTCTTTTTAATCTAACGTGAATATGCCGAGAACATTGCAGATTAGTTATTCTATAGATTTAAGCCATATTTAGAGTTTTTAACACCAAAACCAGCGTTTTTAAATGTTCTTGTCTGTCGGGCATTGCGCCATAAAAATGTCAGGTAACCAAAACACAGTTATTATTCGAATGAGTGATTATGGCAACGTGGTCCAGCCTGCTATTTAAATAGCTTATTATTATTGTTAATTAATGGTAATCCGAGGGCGATTGGCGACGTGGTCCAGCCCGTCACATCTTCTTCAGGTAAATACGGTAGTAAATTACATATGCCTAAGAAATAATAACTCTCTAAGTTAGGTGCAATGGAATAGCTGGGTATGGTAAATGATCAAAGAATTAAAAAATTCATACTTCTACAAATTAAATACATATTATATGTAAGGTTCAAAATTTTAAAAATTTAGTACATGGATGTTGTCAGCTGAAAATCTAGAGTCACGTAATAAAGATTTTTCAGAAGGAAATAAACCAAACCGAAAATTATGGCCAGTAACTTTATATATAAGTATAAATATGTTCAGCTATCAGCACTAAGGTGCCAAATAAATACAGAATTTTTTTCGCTGGCTTTGCTAAAGCAAGTGTTTTATACTAGATATTTTACAAGTAGCTACATACAAAGCTTTACAAGTACAATATTTTTTGCTTTTATTCCTTAAGTGTTTTTCAGTTACTATTCGGAAAAGTTCATTTATTGATTTAGGTATATTAATTATTTAATTATTAGCATTTTTCTTCTCCAATTATTGAATTCAGTAATTTTTTTAAACTTTCCCATTCCACTTTCTTATTGTCAAGTGCCTATTAAGAATATGTTTTCTGGTATGTGCTAGCATGCGTGGCGCGGAATAAGCAGCTGTTTCGTCTCTGAAAGCCCTACGTTCCCCTCTGGTTCAGCGTCCAGTTATTGCCCTTGTGAGGAGCCGGTTAGTAAACCGTGCCACTTCTTTCGGTTATGACTGGTTCTTATCGGTGTGACCGAATGCAAAGCCTACAGTTGATTGGCCGTGGTAATGAAACAAGTACTATGTCAGATAAAGTACAGAACTAATAAAACTATTTATCTGCTACATACACAGCGGCAAATTAAAGTAGATACGAAAGGTTTAGATTCGCCATTTATTTCCAAGTTGTACCAGTAACTAAAGAAAACTGGAAACCTGACGATAGTTACGAGGGTTGGGGAGCAATAACTGACGATAAACACGATAATAGAATTCTACTGGTTTAAAAAGCTAGTACAGAAGAGCCAAAGAAAATGCAATCCTTAGTGGCAGGAAACGTTCGCGGTTTGAACAACCTGTAGGCTAGACTCCACAGTCTTGTATACAATCATGCAGATGTCACTACCCGTTGATTGCTTGCTATCGCAGCAGGAAGCGATGATTGGTCCTACATTTTGTTGCGTGTTTATTATTGGCTCATAATTCAACATGAGGTGTCAAATACTGCATGGACCAATTACAAAAGTAAAATGAACCTAAGAGTTTTTGAATTTCAGCTCGTCCCGAAATGAGTCTGCGAATTTTCCTGGTCTCTAAAAATAGAACAGAAATACGCGTGTATTTGAAGAATAACTTGTAAAATTAATTTGCGAAATTTTGCAGTCCTGAATTACAGTTCTTGCCACCTCTGGGAGCAAATACTATACCACTGGCAATGAACTATCTCTGACGCCGAGATTTTGAGTGCTTCCTTAAGGCGCAGGGTGTTATGCTAACGGCGTGCAACACTCTGGCAAAATTTCTAGTCAGGAAGTTGGCAAAACATGTGCACTGAGAGAAAGGTTTGTTCCAGCGAATAAAATATTTGTATGCAGTCGCCCCAAAAATATATTTCGTCGAGAAAACAATACTTGGAGAGCAACAAAATTAATTTTGTTCGCCTAACGAAATGCATACTTGAATTAAGAGAACTTCTGTGATGGGCCAAAGTAAATTAGACTGTAAACATAATATTTTGTTGCATCAATTGTTTACGTTTATTTGTCCACTCATTTGATTACTTTCGTTCGAAAATACTGCTCGATAGTTTTGTTTGTAACAATGAGGACAGTAAATGTGTTTTTGTTCGTTGATGCTTAATAATGGTACTGTATAAACAACTTAGTGAAAAAAAAAAAAGTTTAAGAAGAAACTGTAAAATAAAGCTGTAAAACTTGAAATATTTATTTCCACAGGTTGTCCAGTATTCAAAATATATGTATTCAAAATATACCTATTTCATTAGTGGTTGACAGTAGCTTGACATTGCTAAGGAGTTGTGTTTCGGCGCTAACACTGTAGGTTCGAGTTTCGGTTGGCTACCGTATTTTTAATACTAATCGAAAATGTACGTAATATAGGGCCAAACAAATCTTAGTTTGGGGCAACCAAAGAATAAGAACAAATTAATTTGGTTTAAGCAACAAAATATTTTACTGCCCCTCTACAAACAATTAATTCGGTACCACCAAACTAACTTTGTTTCATTCAACAATACCTTTTTCTCAGAGTAGTGTATGCTTGCTTGTTATAATTTTATTTTTATATTCATCTCCAAAAACCTACAGACTTCGGTGATCGTGTTCAGCACTGATTTACTTCTAACTCTCTCTTAACCCTTTTCAGTCCGAATTAATGTACAAGCTTAAGTGTCGCATTTGTTTAATTTTTTGGCGGCCACAGTATCTGTGCCAAACGCGCTTCTTGTAACCAGTGAACATTGGAATCCGTGCTTGTTGATGTCAGCATTAACCATTCACAAACGAGAGATGTATAAACTTGGACAAATAATATTTCTAGCAAGGGATACATACACTCAGCACACCGGCGACTGATTCCTTGTTGCGCACAACGGCCTCCATGTGTCCTCGATCACGAACTTTGGTACGGTGACTGGAAGGGTTAAAGTTTCGTTACACTCTTTATATGTCACAAAGTAAGCTAATATTTCACGGACTTCAGGACCTACACCGCATTGGGGGTTGTTTATTGTCGCACAAGGGGTTTTGAGAGGTTGGGACGGGGGTTGAAGGAATGCGGGCACCTGTCGAATCCCTGGAGCTGTTCGGGATTCCTGCCTTGGCTCCGCCGGGACGACGTTCCTCGCTCGCGATGACAAATGGCTGCCCGTGTGAACCTGGCCCTGGGCCCAGCGAGATGGCAGATTACACGACCTTGTAACGCGGCACGCCTTTAGTGTCTTCCCACTCTCACACCTTCTCCCTTTATCAACTACCTCGTTGTCCTCACTCGTGGGAAGACGAGCTGGTTATTCCCATAGTGTGGTAGAGTGCGCCCCCAGGTGTGCAGTAGCCACTCTCCGTGTCTTAACTGCTTTTCTGTAATTTAAGGATGGGTATCGAAACAAAATAATCGATTAGTCGCCTATAGATTTATTCAAATGAAATCGATTAATCGGTTTTGAATATTCGTGTAGTAATTTAATCGATTAATATATGTATCTAAACGTTTTTTATTCCGAATACTTACGGGAAATTTAAAAGTTTAAACACGCTCAAAACGAAGGTGATATGTGCTTATAAAAATAAAAATATTATAAAAAATAAATTTTTTCTTGCTATTTTCAATTTGCCCCAGATACGCCCTGATACACAGGACGACACGATCATCGCAATGGGACCAAAAGAGAAAACGGTCATTTCAAAAACCATAAGAACATAGCAGCAAAATATTTGAATAGGTTTAAAAACGCATGCAATTTATGAAAAATTTACAAACATTCATATATAGGGAAAAGCTTGTATTTGACAACTGCGTACAAATGTCATGCACAAACTATACCACAATAAATCCATAGCTAACACAGCATTTGCTATTATAATTTCAAAATGGCTATTTGCTTGAAACAAGATAATGATAAAAACAAACCCTTAAAAAAGAACATTTTACAAAACTCCTTTCAAACTAGGGCTCTTCTATTGACATTATCCTTTCATAAGCGTCTTACATGATTTATAAATGTACCATATTCTAGGGTTATCAATCAAAACCTTTGTACTCATTTTCCTCTAAACACAGCTAAAATATTTCTTACTGGAACATTTATATTCTTTCAGAATATTATGCATCTTGAAGGCCAATTGCAAGACAAATTACTGAGGCAGAAAACATGAATAGTTTAAAAAACAAACAGCCTTCCAAGCACTTTAAATTCAGTGGTGAAAATGAATAGCCATCTCAAAAACTACGTCGTGCCTACACAAGTAACTCATGTTACCAGCGATATGGATACTTTCTACCATTTAAATTTGCCAATAAGGCCCTATGAACCATTGCGAAAATACTTAGCTTATCTGTCCTGAACCCCAGCAGTCGAGTTTCTGGCGACCAAACTGGTGCTGGGGGTATATATAATACAAGAATAGATGGGGAAACAAAACGTCATTTTTACTTGTCCAATAGGAAGCCTTGGCCCCTCCCTGGAGGTGCGCGAGCACCACAACATCAGCGCTCAAGCGGAGAGTTAGAGAACTAGGTTTCCCGCGCCACTCAGATTAACCACAGACCCATAACATGGCTATCTATAGCGACTCGGGCTCCCGTACACAAATATCAAAACAATATAATATGAATTCCTTTGCAGGGTAAAATGTAATTATTTTGAAATGCGTAGCACGTAGCACACGATATATGTCTCTTTTCATTTTCTGTTGTGCACATATTTGGCAACTCCAGTCGAATTTAGCGTCAAGTGGACAAGGCACACATATGGTCAAGGCAGGCGAGCGGGGCGTTAGCACTATGACCGCTCAGCAGTCATATAAGGGGGGAGGGGAGGGTCGTAGCAGGTGAAATTCGATGGCATGAGATACATGGTCTCAAAAGGAGTAAGAGGCTTCTCAGTCTTTGTACTTTTTGTAGTTTTATGTAGCATCCTTAGCCTAGCGGCCATACCGCGCTACGACCCACCCAATCGGTCGGGGAGAGTTATTACGCCCTCTCATCGCAGGTGTCCCAGCTTAGCGCCTGATTCGATCAGATCCAAAGCCCCAACCTGATTTACAAGTACAGCAAAGAGCACGCTACAACAAGGTTCTGAGACCCTCGTACTCAGGTACCAAGAGTGTGGTCTGGTTAGGGTTCTATCTACACCCCTTGTGTCTCCCCAGGACACAACCGGAGCGGGTTGCCGCTCACCGCCCGGTCTCTCTTTAAGAAGAATCTCTCCAGACCTCCTCCATCATGCGGAGTTAACCAATACCATCTCTAGTCCAACCTCTAATGACCGGTGCACCAAAGAGACCCTGTTGTGGTGCCAAACTGATCAGCTAATGCTCCCACTCTTCTTCCATGGCACTAGTAGGTTTTCGATGTCCGACAGCTCCACCAGTGGCGAGTGCCAGGCGAACGAAGGCAGCCTCTTCCACTCGTTAGCGCGCCTGATGTCAGAGCCATCTTAGTGCACATTCCAGTTCGGTTGTGGCTGAGGACACTTTAAAGCCCCACCGTGCATAAGTATTACGCCCATTACAGGCCGCTTGCCGCCCAGCATCTCACCACTGAACTGCCCACCGGGAGATAGAGGGCGAATGGTGAAGCATATGGAGTGAGAGACATCCCCGGTCTCGCTATGGCATGCAGGCCCGGGAAAAACCGCCCTTGCTCTGAAATGGAAGATTTCCGTCCTTATCAAACTCCGTAGGTCTGGTCCCGTAGGTTAGAGAGTTCTTTCATGTTATCATCATCGCCTCCACGCCATCGCCACCACATCCATCAACCAGCGGAGCAGCCAGCTGGAAGAGCCGTCATCGGCCACCGACCATTACCATACTTTAGAATTTCTTCACCATGAAATTCCGGTATTGGGCCCCAATGGTTTGAATGCCAAGTGGTCCCCCACCAAGTAGTAGTGCCTAGGTACCAACTGTCGACCCAAGTCATCATGGCAGATACCCCTTACCAGTCAAGAGGAAACAGGTTACCATAGGGATACGGGCGGCGGAGCCCAATCTGTGTTACCCAAGGGGTGGTACGAGGAGCCTTGGGTTGCCATGAGTGGAGAGAGGCTATCAGAGACGCATCATCCAACATTTCTAGTGTCAAATGCCATAACCGTGCTCGGCTACTATAGCATGGTACTGCCATACTACCTCAAACGCCCGGAAACCTTTCTCCCGAGGGAGTCACTGACCCATATCCCCCGGAGTAAGTGGACATGCTCAAATCTGAGGAAAATAATGCTATAGCACGCTTACTGCTCACATATGTGCTCGTTATTGTAATTATTTTTAACATATGCGTTTAAAAAATGTAATTTTATATTTATACTTATTGTAGATTTCAGATTTCAACATATCGAAAAATATTCGAATGGAATTAATCGATATATACATTAATCTATAAAGAATAAAAATTGTTTAACTGCAATGAAATAATTGATTGCTATACTAATATAATCGTAATCGAACATCCCTATTGCTAGAGATAGGAAAATTTCGCGAGTTAAATGACCTTTCTATAGTCGAACCTCATATGTTTGTTGATTGACTATTGCCCCAGCGCTACCCCACAATTGACAGTACGGGATTCACTTCTTGTTCCCTTGTAAGTCGGCTATTGGCGCGGAGTCGTCCAGGGCGTATATAATAAATTCTTATCAAATTGCAAAGGTGACTTCAGTGTACACGCGTTTGAAATCTATCTTGTCCTGAAATGAAGTCGCGAATTTTTCCTATCCCTACCTATTGCCAATACGACTATAATGCACGACGTGATTAGGATTCAACGTTGGAACCCTGTTTGTGTAAACAAGCGTTTTAGACGTTTTTGTACTTCTTTGAAAAATTTTTTTATGCAATTAGATTAAATTGGCAAAAGTAGTTTATCGTATAAAATATATCATATTTCGAAAATTAAGGTAGGCCCTTTAAACAAACAAGTTCATCACACTAAACGATGTGACATTGTCAGTTATTTTGATGTGGGGTAGGTTAGTGTCGGATACATGCGCAGAAGACGAATAACGCTCTGCCCCATCTTTAATGTATGATTTATCGCCAATCCCTTGTCAAACACCTACCACGTATTGTAGGTGGGGTCCAGCCCCCTGAGCAACTCGACGAATTCTTCCGAAGATACTCGAAGTCGACGTTCTATGGCCGTATAACTTTGGCATTTAATGTATGATTTATCGCCAATCCCTTGCCAAACACCTACCACGTATTGTAGGTGGGGTCCAGCCCCCTGAGCAACTTGACGAATTCTTCCGAAGATACTCGAAGTCGACGTTCTATGGCCGTATAACTTTGGCATTTAATGTATGATTTATCGCCAATCCCTTGTCAAACACCTACCACGTATTGTAGGTGGGGTCCAGCTCCCTGAGCAACTCGACGAATTCTTCCGAAGTTACTCGAAGTCGACGTTCTATGGCCGTATAACTTTGGCATTTAATGTATGATTTATCGCCAATCCCTTGTCAAACACCTACCACGTATTGTAGGTGGGGTCCAGCCCCCTGAGCAACTCGACGAATTCTTCCGAAGTTACTCGAAGTCGACGTTCTATGGCCGTATAACTTTGGCATTTAATGTATGATTTATCGCCAATCCCTTGTCAAACACCTACCACGTATTGTAGGTGGGGTCCAGCCCCCTGAGCAACTCGACGAATTCTTCCGAAGATACTCGAAGTCGACGTTCTATGGCCGTATAACTTTGGTATTGAATTTTTTTTTTCAATAGAATATTTACTGCCTGCTGCATACCGCGTAAATATACAATAAACTGTCTATGTAATTTTTCTGTTCGTACATCGTAGAAACGCGTGCTTGCTTGCATTTTTATTCACTTTGATTGTGATAGCACAGTATTCTTTATCTATGTTGGTTCCATGTTTTTCGTGTCATACCACGTGTATTTTCATGAAAATGAGCATGAAACTGATTACAAAGTAGCATTTAATCTACGTGATTATCATTATTATTCTCCGGAATGCTTTTCTTGCATGAAATAACTGCAAATAAATTTCGTAATCAATAACTTGGACCACAAAAAGAAGTCCCGTATTAAAATAAATAAAAATATTTAAATAATAAAATATAAAAAAATTGTTATTATTAAAGAATATAAAACATTATACTAATTAAAATAAAATAGCTGTCGTCTTCATGCGCTTTGTCTGCAAGCATAACAAAGGGAACATTTGTAGTTTATTCCTTTATATAACTTTGGCAGTATCGCAGAAATCACTTAGGCATAAATAAAATAGTCAATGTTCATTATACTGTTGAGTTTTGTGCTCCTTGGTTGGTGCTGGGGATGTTTTGCCGTACACAAACCTCTGTATAGGTTGTTCAAAGTAAAATGAGTACTTTTGAAAGCACTGCTTAAGATCTACTTGTAAGCATGTTGTGTATTCCTCCGCCATATGTAACATTAAAATTGCCTTGGGCCTCATCACTTTATTCACGCGTCAGTCAAGTAAAACTGTAGAATTATTAGAAAAGGAAATACTTTACAAATCTGCCAATCTTTACACTTCTGTGAATTATATTAAAAAAAAAAAAAAAAACAGAACGCGATATTAATTTATCACAAAAGGTTACATAACGCTTTTTATTCAGCGTTAAGATATATAACTACTTCCTATCCACTGTTACTAACTTTACTGGGCGAATGTCAGTCAGTACGCCCATTAAAATACATGCATTCAGAGGCAGTGACTTTTTTCTAAGGTTCATTTATAAAGTGCTCACTTTATTGTGAACAACCTTTAAAGGAGGATAACTTTCTTCCGGAGAATTCTCACAAATAATGCAGGAAAATATTAATGCAGGGAAAATAAAACTAGGGTAAGACCACCAAAAAACCTTCCACGCAGTAATATTTTACAACGTAACTGCAGGGATGTTCGACCAACCTCCCCTCCCGCCTTGCTAACCACACAACTTCGTGTTGTGTTACAGCTCAATATAAAAAAGCTCATCCGGTCCTTGATTACAACGCGTAGTTCTGTATGCAAACAAAAACTGCGAACTGCATACAATTTTTATTTTTTTTATTTACGAGCTATCTGTATATCTGTGAGCTATAGTTATATTGCTATAGCTATATCTGTGAGCTAAGTAATAATTATGACTTTCGTGTGTTGCAACGTTTGTGTTTCGTCTACTGTGCTGCAGAATATAGTGACTTTCATGAATACATGTAAAACTAACGATAATCATATGTAGCGTTAGCCCCCAATTGTTTCCAGTTACGTTATTTTATTTTCCGTCTCAGGTTATTCGTGAGAAGTAGGCTACATAGGTCTTGGTTCGTTTTACTTTCTGGACTAAATAGTAAACATAACACGCACGTATGTGATTTACATATTGATTATTACAATTTTGTGATTTTTTTCATAATTTCATCACTGCAGTACGAAACTGCTGCAGACCCAAGATAGTAACTTCTCTGCTATTGCATTTTTACAAACGCAAGAAATGGTTGAATGGTAGAAACCTAATTTCAGGTTATCAATGTAGACTTAATAAAGTATTGAGAAAACTAAAGTGGATATTGAACAGAACAAAAGTTTTAAAAAACACTATTGTGGAACAACTGAATTTTCCTTTATAATAACTTTACCTAATTGATTAAACCACACTCTAAGATTCTAATCAGTGGAAAACCTTGAAAAGCACAGTGAAAACGGTTCCACTTAGAATCAGTGAAATTGTTTCACATCACTAATTCAATCAGTGTAATTTTTGCACTGAAACAATGAATGGTTTGTTTTTCAGTGACTCTAAGTGGAGTCATTTTCACTTCGATTCACTTCGAATAAATTAATATTTTGCTAGCTGCTTTGAAACTGCTATTTTACTGAGACAAAAGTCTCACAATGCATATCAATTTTGCCACGAGATGTTATATGATAAAACTGTCTACCGATTTTTTTACATCATGGTTTAGTAACACTACTTAAATAACTCTAAGGAAATATAAACTCTAAGCTGCCAATTTCCATGTGATCGACACCAAGAACAAAAGTGCGTATCTCCTATGAAGAAATTAATCTCGATTGTGTTTTAGGATTGGAAAGTAAAGACTGTTTGTAAAATAGAGCCATATATCCGTACCGCCAAACAGCATGCTCTCGTCTCACTAACCAAATAAGTTCAACAAAAATATTGATGTCCTAACAAATTGGAGTAAAGAATGATTTTATCATTAACTATATTTCTGTCTGCAGCTTCTTCCGCGTGTACTACACCTCTACCGGGTTTATAAGTTTTTGAAAAAGTCAATCAAAACATATTTTACCCCATGTCCGCCTCTCAGGAGTTGAATTAAAAAAAAAAAAAAAAAAACTAAAAAAAACTAACTTAGCTTTTAGGTATTTCTGTAGCTAGTCTTTTACAACAAAGAGCAAATTATATCTCTTCGTCCTTGTAAGCTGTTAAGGATCCCTCTGAAATTCGTTTTACCCCTTTTCACCTTCTATAGGTATTAATTTTAAAGTAATCCTAAAACTTCTTTTGAAGCATTTTTGCAAGCAGCCTTTTAAAGCATAAAGCACGTCTGTATATTATCGGGTTAGTGAGCTATTGAGAATTACTCCAAAACATATTTTAACGCTATTCGCCCTATTAAGGCTTGAATAAGAATAAATCCTTAAATTAGTTTACAGGTATTTGTATAGGCAACCTTCAGAATTTAAGAATACAACATCTCATTGGGTCAGTGATATTTCGATGAGTTCTCGAATACACATTTTATCCCTTTTCATCATCTTAGAGGTTAAATTTCCAAAAATCCTTAAATTAATTTTTAGGCATTTGTATAGGCAACCTTTTAAAGCTAAGAGTACAGGCCTAATGCTATCTCATCGTGTTAATGAGATTTTGAGGTGTCCTCTAAAACACATAGAAAATTTAAAATCATTTTAGGGGTTAAATTAAAAAAAAAAAAAAAAACTGAAATTAATTTTTAGGTAGCTCTTTTTATAGGCAACCTTTTGAAGCCAAAAAAAGCACGAAATCTCGCGGTGTTAATGTAACGAACTATTTAACATTCCCTGAAAAATTGAAAACCTTTTTCGTAGTGAGTGCCTGCACCCAAATGGGAAGCCATCACTAAATTTTGATTTTTTTGCGCCAGTATTTTTTGCTGTGCACTGACGAGTGAGGGAGTAAGTCAGTTAGTGAGTCGGGACACTTCATTTTGTACATAGGGATTTATGAGTACACCTACGCGGTTTTATTTTCATCCTCCTGGAGTGACCATTTCAAACATTAACAGTCACGATACTATTTTCACTGATTGGCTAAGGAAACCGCAAAAACCTCGACAGCAAATAAGTTTTTCGCAAAACGAAGAAAATCTTCGGCGAAGAATTTGCTAAGAGTGAAGCACGGGTCTAGTTGTATAAACCACGTCTTCCACTGTTCAATTACACTCGCACAACTGTACAAATGTACACTTCATACTAGCGCGGGTTGCGGGTAAGCGTAATCATGGAAGCTGGCAGAATAGAAGCATTTGCTATTTAAATTATATACTTGGTGCGGTCACAGCAAGTCATTTGAAGTGGCTGGGAGAAATGCTCGGAGATGTGGCAGCGTAAATTGGCCGGCCTTTATTATAGCGCGATACAATTGCGCGGTCACCGCATCAAATCCCATGGCGTTCTGCGTCCACTTGGAGGTTACATGCCGTATCAGCAGGAAAGGTCGTAGAGGCGCATGCGATCAGCTCGTGGAAGTCATCCTAATCGCCTGTGCTGGCAGTCGTGGGTGGGCGGAGAGCAGTGTTGACAACATTTAGGCAGAGAATTTCCATCAGGCCACAAGTTAATGTTCACCAAAATCCACTAGATCAGGAAGACCTTCGTAATCACCCTTTGCATAACGACATAGAATACACATACTTTTCATTAATGTCAAGGGTTTAACGTAATTTTTTATATTTATTTTTCTGTAGCACTTTGATTTTATGTAACTGTACATGTTACGTATTTGTATAAGCTGTTCACGGTAAAGTGAGCACTTTTGAGGCTCTAGTTACTTTTTTTTCCTATCAGCCATGTTTTACCCTTCCACCCCTTTTTAAAATAAATATTGTCATTCAAATAATAGACATGGTGTATATATTTCACCGGACTCGAAAGTTAACATCTAATACTTAAATAAAATATATTTATTGACAATTATTCGAATTGAGAGGGTTGCAAAAAGTACTCACTTTACCGTGAATAGCCCATAGTTGTGATAAAGCCAATAAGAAACAGAAACAGCGACGATGATGTACAAGAACTAATATACAATGATAGAACGCCACCAGTTTGAATAACCAAAATTGTGTTAGAGAAATTTACCACATCATCATATACATGTATTAATGTTTAATGTTTAATGTTTTAGACACTTCACGACCAATAATATGTAGTTTTTCTTTTCACCACATACCACAGACAGTCCAAAAAAATGCTTAAGATTATCTACTCACCACTAGGCAACTATTTTGCCCACTATGTAGGAAATCAAAATACACCAATTCTAGTGGGAAATGAGGGGCGCGGTGGTGTAGTGGTTAGAGTACACACCTCCTACTGAGGAGAACCGGGTTCGATTTCCAGTGGGCTCGCTCCTGGATTTTCGTACGTGGGAGTTGTGCCGGACGATCCGCTGATCTGCGGGTTTTCTCGGGAATCTCCAATTTCCCCCGCTCTCGCCTCACTTCATCCTATTCGGCTCTCAAGACCACGATGATAAGGGCTGTGCCTACCGGCTGGCAGCTGCGAAATTTATATAGGAAGAAGTTCCCTACATCCTTTCTAATTGGTTGTACAAGATATTACAAACTGCCCATCTGTGATGAGATATATGCTAGTAGAGATCTTTTAAAAAATTCGCGAAGAAGACGTTTTGTTTGAAACTCCTATTTTTAAAATTAACGTACTGAGGCGAAATTTCCTTAACATGGTATTTCCTATTAAAATGTCGGAGCTGTCTGCCTAGCCGTCCGATTATCTCCACTCCACTCTAGTGAGAAGTGCACAGCGTTGGCAACACTGTCGGAGCGAGGTTCCCACGGCGACCCCCGGCGACGTAGGAAAGAAGCCCGTAAGTCGTCATTACGTAGGCAAGGCGACAATGGGCGGGGAGATGCGCAATCCCGCTGCGCACTCGCAGCTAATGGGCTCGGCAATCTGTCGCTGTGTGACTCCGTCGGCAGCTGTGCGGCGGTTGGGCGGCGGGACTGTCCCGTCATAAGGCCCTGCTGTTCATATCCACCTCAATTTTTTTCTAGCTACCCTATAACAGTGGTGTGTAATGAGTTTTTTTTTTTTTTTAATAGGGTAAACAATATAATAGCCCCGCATATTTGAGGGTTTTAGATAACATTTGCTATTGCCGAGCTGTAGTTCCATTTTTAATTTCTACTAACAAACGCAAATTCCAACTTTGCTTACCCTCATAATTTATTTACCGTTTTATAATACCTAACATTAGTTATAAAAACTGAAACGAAATGAAGGCAATAATAATTAAACTGAATGTTATTTAGAGAGCATATTATAAATTATAGGAAAACTCCCGTTTTCCCGAACACTTTAATCCACTTTCCTAGGAAAATATAACTGGAGGACGCAAACAGAACGACTGTTTACCCTCCCAAAGGAACGCGGCAGGGTAACTCGCTTGCGAGTTCGATTCATCGCTAGTCGCTCCCGTTTGTGGAAATAAATACTAGGTAGCCGCACTATGCACGTACAGTACGGGAATTACGAAAATTCTTTTCTCGGATCGGAAATGGGAAACTCAGATTTAAATGTGTTTATATTAAAAGTTAGGGCGAAAACTATACTGTAAAGAATGAGTTATATCCAATATGTGTACTTAGATCTAAGCCATAACTAGAACAGACTGGGAGAACCCGGTCGACAGGAAATAATTCAAAATTATTACATGCATTAAATGGAAACTCTACAGAAGACAGAGGTTGGACATCATTCTTTATTAGAGATGAAATACTAGCAGAGAATGGCGGGATCAATATCCGCCTCACCGCCACAACAGGTGGCTACGCGCTGGCAAAATGTCCTCACAACCGCTTTGTGTGAGCTTATTCAATCGCTGATTGGCCGCACAAAGATATAAGAATGGGGCTTAACGTCTGGTCGGAAGATATCCCCCTGCCATTTACATTTACTAGCAGGATGGACATCGCAGCCGTTTGCACATTGGCTGCTGCTTCTGCCAGAACTAATTTTTATTCTGCGTTACCATATATATATATATATATATATATATATATATATATATATATATATATATATATATAATTCGGCCATTCTGAGACATGTCAAACTAACGGTGTCACAGTTACACTATGTGAACAAATGTAAACCAGTCAAATACGTCTAAGAATTCAGGATACGTTCTAGCTGCAGGACACATGCTCGCTATTTCACTGGGATTGAGCAAACATGGCCGCGATCGGGACATGGTTACTTCCTATATTAACCCAAGAAGGCACGGAAGAAAACCAGCATAGAACGAGCAGACCCGTTGAAGGTGGCAGGTCGCCTGGGTAGGCCGCCGAACGGTGTGCACAGCTCCAGCACAAAATGTTCTATTAAAAAAACCCTCCAACATGTCTGAGTGAGGTCTGCTTACTAATAACATTTAAGATACGTTGCGCGTGTATATACGTTTTTTTCAGTTATTCCTCCATTTCTCTATAAAGCATGTTTTTTGTAATGAACATTTAGGTATAAATATTCCTGTACAAAACATTAAAAAATTAATAGGACGTGCATCAAGCTCTTATTTTTATTATTACCTCATAAAATGGTAGGGCTCCGCTGAAAGTCTCATGGAGGCGCATTATCGACGGCAAGAGTGCACGCCAATTCAGTGCTTTACGCGTAGAGCGATGAGAGAGTTGATGGGCTGTTTCGGTCGCCCCTAGCGCTCCCACGCTTTTAGGCTTCAGACGCACAATTCTTTCAACCAGGTGGCCACCTTAAAATATCGTGTTAAATTTTTATAATGCATTTGAAATCTCCATCAAAACAATGACTTCGGTTTGTGAACATTATTTAAAAAATAATGAGAGCTGAAACTAAAGTATAGAAATAATTTTACATATGTTCGAACGTTGTGAATTAAGGCTTTATCTTTGAATTACTGATTTTGTAAGCAAAATGTGGCGCTATTTATAAATTAATAAAATCATCATTTACAAATTCTTGTTTACAAAGCAATTGATATAGTCCATTCACGGTTATTTCATACTTCTCTGAAGCCCTGCTAAATTTCTACGTTTGGTTACGAATTACGTTTCCTTCCGCTACACGTAAACATAAACACTGCTATGTGACTTCTACGTTTTAACTTTCAAATGCATTGTTTACGGCCTCTGTTCAAAGAGTACTGTCATATTTCAAAAACCATTACCTACATAAGAATATTTATTCACATTTTATGCCTAAATACATATTCAGGTCAGCTTTATGACTTTTTAACAATGTCTGTATTGACGATGGGGGTTTATGGTTATTATTTGACATTGTTAACATATTTGTTATACACGATATAGCACATTACATATAATACACGTTAATATTTTGCCGTGACTGTGCTTAACCTTGTTACCACTGTGGGGGAAAGAACTGTAGTATTTAATCTCTTGTTTTGGATGTGTTTTTAGGTTATTTTGCTTAAAGGACTGCCTTACTTGGAATAAGTATAAAATGAAGGGCAACCAGTCCAGCGAAGAAGACAGTAAATTCAAACACGCAAATCGTGTAGCTAATTTTTCGTACGTAGCAGTGACAAGCTTAAAAATTAGTGGTGAAAATACACACAAATAGGCCTACCCCAGCTTTTATTCCGCTCATATTTATTTGCATAGTTACTTAAAGATTTTACTAAGTTTAGTTAGTTATTTATTTAAGATTTTCTGGCTGGGCTTAGTAATTTGTTGGGATTTTTGCAAACATTGAAATCACAAAACCGTAGGCACGTTACAAAATTGTATTTAAAACACCTAGGGCAAAGCTACGTTGTGATAAAGAAACAGTGGTGTAATTAACTTTGTTATTAAAAAGTTCACTGTTAAAACGTATCAATTTCGCACGTCCAATATTTGCAATCACAGACACACCGGACCATCGTAAAGACCACGAAGCAGCAGCACCCTTTCACAAGCAGCAGTTCACACGTTACAGTATATGTATTATTGCCGTGGAAACACAGATTTATCACAACATCGTAACTTGTCTAGGTAGGTTTACAAAACACAACGTGTACAAACTTGAGGAGGTAATTTGAACTATGTTTCGCAGCAAGAAAAATAAACGTTCAGTTTAGCAACAGCAATACGCCATTTCATCATGTCCTGATGCCACTCTCTACTTTTGTCAACTTCGGATTTGTAACCCTACCGCCATCACATCTAAATATATTATAATAAGTATTCAAACATTAAAATCTCTTTTCAGTTGTAAATTACAAGAATCATTATTTTTGCTGTAATAAGTGTGAAATATGCTAAAATTAAATACACGTATAGTTGACTTGCCTCTACTAGGGGTGCGAAACTTCCCGAGAGCGGGAGAGAGAGAGAGAGAGAGAGAGAGAGAGAGAGAGAGAGAGAGAGAGAGAGAGAGAGAGAGAGAGAGAGACTGTATTACTAGGACCTACGCACCGTAGCCTATTTTGCGCCGAGGTTTTAACTATGATAATAAAGTATGTTAAGGCTACCCTGAAATTAAAATATTTCAGTATGCAGTGTTTAATTTTTACAAATAGCGTACCAAAAAAACTTGGTTAAAACAATATTGTAACTATGACCTATTTCTTACTGAAACTTCGCTGCTCTCACAGTTTTTAATTCGTATTGAATACAGAATAAATATTACAAGTTATAGAAGATACTATGTTAAAGTTTCATTTATTGGAAAATATAATACTTTTAACGTTAATCAGTGTTATATAATTGGGTATACAAGTTAATGTAAAAATAGGCTTAAAATAGGTAATTTTTCAAATGTTTGTTTCAAAATATCCCAAGAAACCCTGAAGTACTATGGGAAGTATTTTAAACACAAAGTTACGAGAATACGAATGGGCGTTTTCCAGTTGCCCGCGGCTGGCCGTGGTGGGAGAGAGCCCAGCTAGCTGAGAGCTTGGCAGATGAATGAACTAAGAAGTAAGGGTCGGGAGGGAGCAAGAGCGGAGAGTGTGGTGATTGCGCGCTTTCTCTGGTGTGGGGGCGAACTTGACTCCTGCGGGCGCGTTGTAACTGTGACTATTCGCTGGAGCCAAGGCTCGCTGAGTCGCCTTTGCTGCAACCGGACGCGACACAGAGTGCCCTCTCCAGCGTCCTACACGGCCACCTCGTGGTGTACCTGCGCTGGGTTCCAGCAGCAGCCATCGGCGCCCGTCGCCACTGTCACCTACCTGTGTACTGCGCCGTGGTACGCGGAACTACAGACCCTGAGGATGGTAAAATGCGCACTTCTGAAAGCCCTGCTTAAGATCTACTTGTATATACGTTCTGTATTCCTCCACTTTATAACTATGTAAAATTAACATTGCTATGGGCCTCATCACTTTATTCATACGCCGGCAAATGAAACTATGAACTAATTAAGAAAGTAAATATTTTACAAATCTGCTCATTTTTACACTTCGATACATTTCAAAAAACAGAATGTGATAGAATTAATTTTAAGTTATCACAACGGTTACCTAACACGTTTTATTCGACTTTAGATATGAAACAACTTTCCATCCATCGTTACCAACTTTACTGGGCGAATGTCGCTCACTGCGCTCATTAAAATAAATGCATGCAGGGGCAGTTACATTTTTCTAAGGTTCATTTCTAAAGTGCTCACTTTATCGTGAACAGCCTTTAGATGCAGGCCTGTCTACAACGACTCAGATGACGTCAAGGAGCTGTCCCCAACCTCCCGGAGACTTGTGTCTCGAGTCAAAGCTTTCAACTTCCGTCGCAATTGTGACGTAAGATGACAAAACAAGAAAATATAGTGTATAATGGAGTAAGTGGAGATATTTGGGCGACTTTTAACATCGAGGTCAAAGAGAAGTGAATATTGTGCAGCGCCGGGATGAAAGGGTGCGGGAAACGGGAGATCCCCAAGAAAACCCACCGACCAGCGGCGTCGTCCGGCACGATTCCCACATGTGAAAGTCCGAGAGCGACCCCGCCGGGAATCGAACTCAGTTCGCCAAGGCGGGAGGCGAGTAGTCTAACCATGGGCAAGGTTAAGACGAAGGTGACGAAATGCTAATTAGTACTCTACTCTTCGCGTTTGGCCCGAACTATTGCAATAATAGGCTAAGCTGGAAACCTAAAATCGTTTACCTAAATAAAATTGCTGGTTGTCGATTGACCAGCAATGTGCTGCGGTGGTATTGTGATCAGACTACTAGCATCCCACTTAGGCGAACCACATTCCATTCTTGACGGTGTCTCTCCCAGAGTTTCGTATGTGGCAATCGTGCCGTACTATACCGCTGGCTCGGGATATCCCGTTTCCCCCGCTCTTGCACCCAGACGCTGCTCCATACTCACCTCCACCCTCATCGGCTCTCAAGACCTCGATGTTAAGAGCCGCCCAGATATCTTCACTCTTCTCGTCACTCTCAAGCAAAATGTTGGAACGCCATTCGCCAGCAAGCTTTTGTAACCTAGCCAGCAGGGAGCCAATCAGACACAAGTAACCTAATAAATCACAACAATTAATGCAGCTGTTTTTACTACTTGGGGAGAGAAAACTGTAGATCTAGTCTAGCATAATAACTGGAACGTTGTCGAGTGTTTAAAGTTTGGAATAAACTGTAAGAAGTGAAGAGTCAGTATATTTCGCAATATTATTTCATAGAACGTCTGGCTTCTGAGACTTTGGCTTTTGCGTTTTTAAGGCAAGGAGACTAGCTTAAGTAACACGTGAAGATATATCCTGCTGCGAGGCCACGTGACATATATTATTGTAACTAACACATTCTCGTTGTCACCAACAAAAACACTTTTAGCAAATCTTAGCAGTTTTGTTGGGGCATAATTTTGCTTCTGCTCATTCCTTTGGCATAACATTTTGCGCTGAAGTCAAATGCACAGATTTACGACGTAAGACATATCTCTATGTGAGTGTATCACTATAACAGAATATGTGCCCAATAAATTTGCACACACTGTGTCGTAAGATTCCCCTTTATTTACGGTGACTATTTAAATGGACAATGTACATTTCTAAATAAACTGTAAGTGAAACAAAAAAAACACGAATTAAGGATACTACAAACAAATAACTACAGATCAGGAAGAAGAATAACTAGTAAACAAGGGGAATCTTACCATTAATTACTATTCCGTTTAAAAAAACCCAGCAGGATCTGTTGTGGTTGTTCTTTGTTCAAGTTTGTTGCCGATTTGGTAGTAAGACTCTTTATTGTCATTTTTATCGATTTTTAAATACTGCTTCTAGCATCACCGTTGCTTTCTAATTCTTTGCCGTTCTGTACTTTGGTTATTTCGTTGTAGTGTCCATTTATAATTATTTTATATTCTTCGGCATTGCGCAGGGTCTATTTAAAATGTTATTCTAACCATTATATACCATTACCATCATTGGCATTGCTCTTCAAACTTATAATTTACTTACATCGTTTTTTACATTGGCCTCTAAAATTCTGAACTAAATTATTTTAGTGTTATTTCTCGCTATGAGCTCTTGAGAGTCGATATTGTGCGAGAATGCATGCAATAAGGCGAGGTGAACAGTTCGAAGCGGCGGCACATGAGAGTGAAGAGTGAAGAGTAGCTTACAAGTCCACAAACTCGCGATACTTCTCCTGTGTATGCTTGCAAGGTGGCACGTTGGCTCACAACATATGGGAGATGTTGCGTTGGTGTATACTGTGGACTAGACACGATTGCTCGGTGGATTAATTGTACTCAAGCTATGAACATTAAATTAAACACATGTTTCAACAACAACGCCAACAAACAATCTTTCGCATGCACGTTATATCTGAGTCAGTGAGAATTTTACTTTTCAATGAGTCAAGCGAATCTGACTGATTCACCAGTCACTTCAGTGAATTTAACTGATGAATCAGTGAAAAAATGCCAGATTTTTCTTTCACTTATTGAGTCAGTGACATTTCCCACTGATGTGTCAGTCATTTTTTTCACTGTTTACTTAGTGGTTTATTTTTGACTGATAGATAAGTTAAACTGCGTGTGAAAATGGCCGTCAAACAACGCGTATCAAGTGAAAAACAATGAATATACTAATAAAATCAATACAAATACTTTCTAAAGTGTGTTTCATTTTTCAAAACGCTATTTTACGAGGTTATATGAACAGCCAGCCTTTCACTCCGTTTTTAAGTCTTTCATTTCGTTTTCATGTAGGTACCGTAATCGTCACAGCGCTCTGTTTGAAGGTTTGAACTGAAGAGAGTGCACTTATATATATATTATTCGTTTTATTAATCCTAACGGTACCAATTAAACCAAAAACGATAAGTAAGAGCATACAATTTAAATCTTCACAATTTCATGGCGCAAGTATAAGAGATATATTTTCCTCTCAATATCAAGTTGGCGTGGTAGCGCAGCTGGTAAGGCAACGGCCTGGTAAGTGGAAGGGATAGGGTGCATGTGTTTAATCCCGGCCTTCTGCGGGTCTTTTTGTACTTTTTTTAATTACTGTACTTAAATTACGCAATATAAATAGTAAACTATTTCTAAATATGTTTATTTCACGTAATTATGAGCTTACATTCAATAAAAACAATATTTAATTCACTATTGTAGTCGTCCGTCACTTATTCTAGCACTGAAATAATTTCGCGTCACTAATTCAATCAGTGGCATTTTTTCACTAAAACAATCAGTGGTTTTCCACTAATTCTAAGTGGAGCCATTTTCACTGATTCGAGTAGTTGAATTGCACTGCTAAATAGAGTGGTTTCCCACTGATTCGAATTTAGAGTGTGTGTTCGATGCCTGTGTTACTGTATCACAAGCGCGTGCGTCACCTGTGGATATGAACACTCAAGCTGGACATCTCAGCAGGCGATGCAGCCTAACCTGCCACAGTTGCAGTCCAGGAGCACACATAGACAGTGTGTTATGAGCCCCGTAGTGCCATTTACGAATTTGAAATCAAAGTTTCTATACCTTGAGCGGTTCGGAAGATATTTGGGGCGATCATCTTAGCTGAATAACCCACGCTCTAAGAAATGATTCACAAATTGACTATATGATTGTATACGTAGAGTGAGAAAGCGCGAATGGTAACGTAATTTGCCATACATTCACGCTAGTGTTCCTACATTTGTTAAGGAAACAATCAAATACGTAGGAAACTTCCCAACAACTTTGTATAGTAGCGACGCTAAATATTCCATATTTGTAGTCAGATGTGTGGTATTATTTCTATACCATATATAGTTTAAAAACTTCCAATTCAGTTCAGGAAGTTAACAAGAAATTGTTTTTTACAGTGCAGTATGTTAGTTTAGATTAGGTTAGTTATGTTAAACTGTAACAACACGCATTCACCCAATATCCTAGGTTAGTGGAGGAGGACCTGTTAGGTTGGGGCACCATGTTGAAAAAATAATGGTTGCAAACGCATGTGCAGTTCTGATGGCCAACCATTAACGTATACGCGGTTACCTCAGCGGTCCACTCAGATGAGGTAGGTCGATCTTGCTGGCTGCGCACAGCCAGTCTCCGTGTCTCAACACTGACCTGCTTCTGCCAACACGACTAGCAAAAATGGCGAGCATAGAATTTGAGGTTAGGATACTGTTTAGTAAACAAGTGCTTTGAAATGTTTGTATACTTCCTCCAACCAATTTGCAAAGCATTGTATTGTATTGTAAACGGCTTTGTAACATCCCCCGGTTTTATGCTTAAAAGCTTAGCAGCGGACGGCTTACAGACTAACTTATGACCTAACATAAATTAACATGCACGACTTGCGCGGGATTCGAACCCAGAGTCTCCCACACCTCAGATCGGTGGTGCGCCAACCGACTGCGCCACGGGAGATCGGCAATTTGTAAATCAGATTGATTAAATTCAAGTTGGTGAAAGAATTTTATTAATATGAAAGTGCTTGTCTTTCAAAAACAAAGATGTAAACAAACACGTTCATCACTGTTGACCAAATTACTTTGACAGTTGTGTTAATTTGGGGTAGGTCAATGTTGGGTACATGCGCCGAAGTCTACGTAATCTTTAGTCTATGGTCCGTCGTGCCTCCAGGAGGTTGCGGAGCACTTGCTGCAGTCGAGCCACGACTGTCTGCGAGCTCGCTAGTGCTCGACGTCGGTCGTATATCTGCGTCCTCGTCAGTGCAGCGACGTCGACGCGCCAGATAGACATCTGCACCGCTCCGTCGGCGACGTGTCTGCACCGGACGGACGGACACGCAGCCAACTGACCGACCCGCCGATGTACATGCCGATAGCAGGTCGCCAACCCCCTGTTGCGCCTGCAAGCATCCTCCGTGAGAACATTTTACCCGCAAAGTAGATAACTAGACAGAAGCGGAACTGCGGTGCCTCAGTGGTTAAACTGATCGCCCCCAAAGAAATCAATGAAATTAAATAATTAATGATCAGTCCCAGTAGACAATGTATCAACGTACTCAACTATTTTACAATTTATGCGTCCATATTTCACAGTCCTAATATTTACAATAAAATCAGTATTACATTTCTATTCAGTCACACCTCAGTTTGGTCCATGTCCCGCCAGTCGCAATGTTCTAGAGTCCTCCGAGCGCCCTCACGCACAGTGGGCATCCAGGAGGCCGCGAGCGTATCGTTCCATGAAGAGGGGAGGGTGAGGTGGGTCTCAGATTACGGCGTGGGGTAATTGAGTGGGCGCCAGCTGCAGTACGTAACAGTATTCTTCACAATTTTTTTTAGGAAAGATCACTACACTGGAGGTGTTCCCATAGCCTGATTGTAAGGTTTTTTTAAATTCATGTTTCACAAAAAAGTAACTAAATACGTACTGTTTTTCAGTAGTAGGGGCGGGCGGGTCCTAGATACAAAGGGATGCCTCCTATTTTTTATTGATCTATTTAATCTGATATCGACTTGATATGAAAGTGTTAATTAAATCGATTGAAATGGTTAATAAAATTTAAAGTGTTAATTAAAAGGGTTAAATGTATTGGAAGGGTTAAATGGATTGAAAGAGTAATTTTTGAGGGTTTGGTGCAAGAGTGTACTAAGGGTCAATTTATTTTATTCTTTTTTTGTGGGGAGCAGGATCTCTGGTACGTCCTCACCCTGTGAACTCTGGCACACGATTGAGGTGCGGCGTGTTGGGGACGGAGTGGATATGTGATGAGTTTTGTGCAAGAGTCGAATAAGTGTAAATTGTTTTGGTTTGGTAGTGATCTTGCTCGTAGACGGTGTTGGTAGATAGGCGACTTTGAATGTTAGTATTATTCCAAATATAATTAAACGTAACACGAGAGAGAGAGAGAGAAGTATAACTACATGAATAACATCTGGTGTTGATAAGTGGTAAACGATCACAATTACGCGACTCTCCAGGTGTTTTAAAAAGAATTAAGCATGATTTTACTACTCTGAGTTGTATGTTAGAAATATAATTTACACGAAAGAAGTATAACGAACGAACACAACTACATGAATAGGCCCTATCACAATTGTGTGAGTCTCCAGATGTCTAAAAATTAATTAACGACTTCTACCTAAAGCAAATAAAAAATGTCCCTATAAATTAAATGGCTAACGAACACCATAACAAGATATATGACACTACTTGACGCCTCTCGCACATGCCTTACACGTCCTATGAGACTGGTGAGGAAGTTTAGAAACGTAATCAACAGGTTAAAAGAAATTAATGCATAAAAAAGAAAACATTTAATATACGTCCGTTCGCTCGGGAGCTTAGTGAAGCACTGTTTTGATTACAGACTGAGGTGAAAAACGAATGTTTCCAAATAAATTAAACATGCACGCAATGAAATCGCATCTCTCCCATAACACATCCGACCGCCTCGGAAGATGGTGAAGGAATAGCGTCAGAGTATGACGTGCGCCAACTTATATATGTGGAGCTTGCGGGCGAGTTGAAATTACTGAAAAAAAATCTGTGAATACGATTTACACACTAGTCATAAGCATCCTGATTTATATCTTGAAAAAAATGTATCGCTACCAAGCACTGTGTGCATTTGAACTAGCGAAACGCACAGACAATGATTTAGCACTTCCAGTTAACACGGACAAATAGAGATTTCCAAACTCGCATCTTAAATGTTAAACAGAACAATAGAAATACACGTAATGAAATCGTACAAGAAGCTCTCCCAAAACGCTTCCGTCCACCTCGGAGGTCAGTCAATGAATGACTAGATCGTATGACGTGCGCCTGCTTATAAGCTGTTATATATATATATATATATATATATATATATATATATATATATATATATATATATATATATATATATATATATATATATATATATATATATATATGTGTGTGTGTGTGTGTGTGTGTGTGTGTGTGTGTGGTGCGCGGGTGAGTTAAAATTTGCGACTGGCAGATCCTATTTCCCTAACAAGCTAATATTAACGACTTGATTACACTATTCATCTTACAAGTACGTGAAAGTATAAATAAAAATTAATTTAGAAATAACAGACGCACTACAAATTTTTTCTGTCATGTATGTGAAATTCACAACACTTGATAACAAAAGTGCGATTTGAAAATGCTACGAAGTTTCGTTTACCGAACACAGAAATGGGTTTTACACGATAAACGCATTATCACACAAATGTATATATTTTTCCAGTAAAATTAAAGACTTATAAAAAAAATTTCACTCTATAGCTTACGAAGACTGTGAACCAGATCTGAACCCCGGAGCATAGAATATTTCTTAACGAGAATCGCAGCTATCACACTCTAAAGGCCGGTAAAGTCGAGAGTTCCAGTGTCGCGTCTATGCAGCATGAGGGTTAGCGAACAACTAAGATGGCGGAAACCAGTGAGAAGCCTCCACGTCGCTCCTGTCCAAGGCCAACCATCCCCTCCCCTTACACCAGCCAAGAACTGCCCCTGTCCACAGAGGGCGCTGCACCCTCGCTGTCGATTCAAGGTTACGCACCTCCTCCCTTCAGCGTCAACCCAGAAATTGTTTCCGTAGAAATGTTTGGTCCCCTCCCTTCATCAAAGAGTGCAGCCTCGGCTATGAACAGAGACTTGCTTCAAGGCCAAAGTGACGCTTTCTCTAGGAGCAGCAGCGGATTTTGAACTGATCTGGGCTAGCTACCTGCCCCTCTCCCCTCGTCGCAACAAATTGCTATTTTCGCTGGAAAATTGAAGCTTCCTCCTATTTTTCGAGATGCAAGAGCCTGGCGTATTCCCAGCGAAATAAAAAATTGTACAAGTCCCGCCGATAAAACATTTTTTTCCTCATCACTAAGAAACACTTATAAATGTCATTAACACACAATAAATTCAATTAAAAATATATAAACTGTTGTCCAGTAAACTTTATTCCGTTTTCCAGCAAACTTTATTCCATTTTCCAGCAAACTTTTAACTAATAAATGATTCATTTTCATACAAACACAGCTATATTGTAAGTAATGACAAACACGCATCTTTCCACTTACACAAGTTTGAACTATTACGATGTAAGCAAATACTCAAGTTAAACTTTATTTTCAAACATTTAAAACGTACGTTAAACAAAGTTGTTCGAAATGTTTTTAACTATTATGTGCGTATTTTTACATGTAGTACTTCTGAATTTCTACAATGAAATGCATATATATATTTAAACTTATTTACAAATTGTTTTCCCTAGAAAATAAAATTGTTGACTTAATATTACTGAAATAACACGAAATGAAGGTTGAAATGACTTCTATCGAAGCTGAAATATATCAATTTCCATTTTATTTCAACTGATTTTCCTAACAGGGCCAATTTAACGTAAATTTAAGGGAAAATGGCAGGCATTTTGTATCCGTTTACTATATAAGGAGGGATAAATTAATTTTTTTTAAATGTGAACTCAGCATCTGCTAAAGTACTTCGTGCATATTCATAGTATGCGTGCATATGCATAGCAATATCACTAGTGAGACTTAGGCATTTACTACGATGCCAGATGTCCACTACAACTCCAGGAGTCCATTACGACTCCAGGAGTCCACTACAACTCCAGGCGTCCACTACGACGATAGGCGTCTACAACAATTTCAACACACATTATCTAGATCTACAAGGGATTTCATCTCTGTATCAGCTCGCAACAGGTACAATGCATCAAGGTCACTGCTGTGACAAATGGGACACTAAATGTGTTGAAACGTTCAATGCATTTTAGCTTATGGGAAGGAAAAACATTATTGAGTTTAGACTGCTCCCAACTGCGAGTGCTGCCCAAAGAATATATAATTTATTTTGTGGGCCACAAAATAAAACTAGTGTATCCGTTCCTTGATGAACATTTACAACTGTTAAGGATATCGTATCCTATTTGACGTGTGATGACTGTCCTTATGACATGCCTGCCTTTGCTAATGATGGGAACTTGCAACATGTGCGGAGGTATTGTATGTCGCGAAGGCTGGAACAACTACTTGAAGTTAGAATCATTCCAGATGTTGTAATGGACGATTCAGGAGTCGATGAAGTAGATTCCGAGGCGAGCACTGTCATCTTATAAATGAATTGAGGTACTTTTTATGAGAGAGAGAGAGAGAGAGAGAGAGAGAGAGAGAGAGAGAGAGAGAGAGAGAGAGAGAGAAAGACTTTTCGTAAATAGTGTATAAAAATTATGTAGAAATGTAAAAATGATGTGCTACGCTCAGGGTTTCGAAAACTACCAAGACAACTCCTTTGTAATTAAGGAGCTTGCTATTTCGTATGCAACCGACTCTAAAGACACTAAAGTATTATGCTTTATATCTCCCAGACCTTGGTACAGTTAGAACGTGAAAATAAAATTATGTTTCGGGAACAGACTTACGAGATACATAACCTGAAATGGGAGTCTGGTGACATAGCTTACGAAAAACATTTTCAATACGTAAATGATGCGCTACATATACGTGCTTGGAAAAAAAGCAGAAGGAAATTTTAAAAAGTCTAAGCAATGCAGAAGTAATAAATATCAGAAGATACCACAACTGTTCGAGTATTAAATCAATTGTCAAACACTGTAATAATATTCGCTTTGAAGAAAAAACATTCTACTCACAGTGTAAAAGCGAAGCTTTAAGAGAATATTTGTACGAGCATACTACCTACGTATAAAGATATTAATTTTCGAAAAATGGCCTGCATTACCTGCATAAGATCTCGAAAAAAAATGGAAAAATTCAACCCAGAGAAGAAGCGCTCCAGTATTTTTCGAGGATACAAGAAAGTATGGTTCCAGTCTCTAGACAACATATATTTCCAAACACAGATGTGCAACGGAGATGAACATTGGAATTTCGCAAAACGTTTAGGAGGAAACATGTATACAGAACGAGTGTTGTGTTATGAAGAATACTGTCCGGTTTTTAATATGCGGCCTGACAGTGAACTGCCCTGTTCTTCTTGGGACTTGTGTTTTAAAAATAGACATGTAGAAATAACCAAAGACCCAGGTTTTCATCAAACAAAATATAAATTGATTATAGAATTGTACGATATGGATTGAATTATGGACTGAAACATGTAATAATAAGGAACACATCATGGAAATGCAATACGTAGCAGACTTCTAAGAACACCATGTGGAATGTGGGACTGTGAGGTTTGGAACAGTATTGTTTGTGTTTGTAAATTTGATCTAACACTAGAGCTTCAGTTATGATGGAGAGGTTCGACTCATCACTTTCTTATGCCAGTGATACTCCAGGGTTCAGGGAGTGTGGTTTCGAATTGAAGATGAAGATAGTCCACTACAGATACAGATGTGCAACGGAGATGAACATTGGCGTTTCTTGTTAATCAATCCAAAAGAATCTTTTCAAATTTTCGACGTATGTTATGGGCGAAATTATTGTACTTTGTATAATTTACGTCCTGACTGCAAACTACCTTGTAACAAAGGTAAATTAGAATTCGAAGATCAAAGTGGATACACCACCAAACGCAAGTCCTACAAGAAAATCAAATACATAATGCAGGAGTGTAGTTGCTGTTCTCGTACTACAGTTTGGACAGAATAATGTAACAACAAACAAAATTTTACGTATATCGGTGACCAAGAATTCACTCCTCCCTGTGATATGTGGCAATGCAATGTTTTTATATGCAAGAACAGTTAAAAATGAACAAAAAGTGATGTTACAACAGCTATATAAAGGAGAGCGTTCAGTAGTAAATCGTCAGTAGAATCATGTAGAATCATCGACTCTACAGACGTCTACGAGGTCCTGAAAATTGGATACAGAAGAGTTTTCTTTAAATCGTATGATGGTATGCTACAAGTTCATGTCTGCAACGATATAGAACATTGGTGATACGCTTTCGACAACAGTCTCGGTATTAACATTGGTGAAGGAATAGCATGCAACAATTGTCCTGTGAGATATCTTCGCCCCGACACTGACTTGCCAACAACATTAGAAGATTTGATGATTGCCAGCTTAGCCAGGAAATAGAAGAGGAACGGGGAAACGGAGTAATCGCCTACCAGCTCACCAAACCTCACCAGGGAATCACCGTTCGTTGGAAGGAGACCTGCGATGGGGACTTCCACAGCTTTATTTTCGAACAAGGAGGATTAGTTTTACTATCCATGTGTAATTAATATGCGTGTGAAGTGGAAATGTTTTCGCCTATTTGCAAGTATGCATTTATTACTAAAGGTTTTGTATTCTGTAGCTATAGCATATTCACATTTTGTTGTTAAGGAAATATGTGAGTCAGACGTCCATTTTAAATGTACGTATTTCTCTCAAGCTTTGACAGTACGTAGTAAACCAACTAGTTATGATGGCACTTCAACTAATTGCAACAGTTCTGAATGTCTTGTAAACCAGTACAGACCGCACAGAAGTGATTGTTAGTGTAAACTGAAAGGCGAACGCATTGTAACGGTATATTGCGAGGAAGAAAAATGTTTGAAACATCTTATTTATAATACAGACACTGTTATCGTTTGTTCGTGTAAGGGTGTAAAAACATTGTATTAAAATCATTTCACCTCGTAATGTGAAAAGTTCATTTTGGAATAACAATTTCTCGTGTACGATATCGTTAAATAAGAACATAATATATGCTAAATTTCGCGTAAAATCCGTTTAAATGCGTTAAATTTAATAACAAATGTGTTAAAACCGTTCCTAATATGTAATATGTACTTTTAATACATTTTTATAGTGAATTGCACAATATCAATTTTTTGGACAAATGAGGTATTGAAACAATATGTGACATCGCGAGAAGGTCACTACACGAATGCCAACAAAGGCCTGAACCAACACTCGGTGTCCAAGTTTAGGGCCCCAGAAAACTACAGCCAACGAAGATTTCCAGAAAGGAAATATCCTAGCTGAAGGCCGCCCAACTCAGCACCAAATGTCCCAGAGAAGTACATGAACCGAAAAAAATTCTCTGCTCAGTGTGAACCTCAGCTTTTCACAAAACAAGTTAGATCAATAAACAATGCCCAGTCATAAATAGAAAGAAACTTGCCTCCTTGTTCCCATCGGCACACAAGTGTGCCACTACACACTTATCATCAAACTAAAAAAAAATAAAAAAACTTTAAGCTAAAAGGAAAATCTTTATCATGTAGCAAGGTCTACCATTGTAAATGAAACTATAAAGTCTCAGAATCAAACCATAATTTAGGTGTTTATTATAGCTTAAATCTCATTTAGCTT
This sequence comes from Dryococelus australis, assembly GCA_029891345.1. Classification (NCBI taxonomy): domain Eukaryota; kingdom Metazoa; phylum Arthropoda; class Insecta; order Phasmatodea; family Phasmatidae; genus Dryococelus; species Dryococelus australis. The sequence goes on along the minus strand of CM057002.1, from coordinate 94,774,763 downwards.
GTTAACAAAATATTCCCAGTTTGGGTACAACAAAAATAAAATTAGAAAAACACAACATAACCAAGAATGACACCACACACAGAATATCTTAATATCATTCTACCCATTTCAAACATATTCTAGACATGAGTATTTTTCTGTATACCTTTAACCTTTTAATGAATTTAAATTTAAATTTTGACAGAGAAATAACATAAACGTGTGCACCCAACTATCATCAACATGATAGTGTTATTAGAAGAACAGGCCACTCAAGTGGTAAGTTGAGACATTACACTTTACTTTTTTTTAAACATGATTTGTTTTATCATCCAATGACACCAAAATAGCCACATGCTATATTATTTTTTTGCAATCAAAATTTCTTTTTGTTGATGAAGTTTGTGTGGTTTAGTTTAACAGACACTTAAGTCTCTGATCAAAGATTGCCACGTTGCTTCATACAGGAACGTAGAGTCAAAGCACGCTGACAAGATTAGAGATCTGACCGAAAATCCCAGAAAACTGGTGTGTGCAGCAACACACCAAAGCTAGCCTTAAAATAGGCACATGTTGCTCCGGCCGATGCCGCTAGAGCAGGTAGGATAATCAGCTCATGAAGGGTAGCTGTTCTAGGCCAAGCAAGCGAACCGCGCTGCATAAAGAAAGCAGACAAGAATTACATTTAACGAGCTCCCCCAACAAAAAAGAAAGGCGTTGGCACTTACCAGAAGCGGTTTCGACAATAACTTAAAGCATTATGCTGGTAAAAAGAAATGCGTAAGAAAATGGACGGTCACTATATGTTGGAGTCAAAAATGAACAAGGTCGAGTCATCAAATTCCTTCGTGCACAAATAAACTGGGAAAATACTCCGAAAGTCGTGACGTGATAAATTGATACAAATCGAAATACCACATCACGTGTACAAGAATAGCGTGGAAAATTTCGCAATTAATACTTTTTGGTTTTAAAACGTAACTAATGTAATTAAAAACACAAAAATAACACTTGACATGATAAAAAAAATTACAAGATTTTGTCAAACAAGAGTAATGTTTTATAGAAACGTAAAGGAAAATCAGTTAAATTATACAATAAATATCGATTTGCGGCAACAGTGCTGCTATCTATTAAGACTGCCGAGGAACATAAACACAGAAATGTAGAGACAAAAAATAACGTACTCTCTCAAAATTTGACAACAACATTTGACAACAACAAAGTTGTCAACTAGTAGCACTTACAGCATTTACACATGAACCATAGTTGATAAATTTAATTGTTTCGTGAAATACCAATTTATGCTGCTTTTCCTTATTAAATAACAATTAGAACTACGCAATAAAAATACCTTTTAAACAAAGGTAGTATGCCGAAGAAAAACAAGGAAGGAAAGTTAACGAAATCGGACTTTGCAAAGAAAATAAAATTGCTAGAAAAGCAATTAAAGAAAATTAAAAATGAGAATGCCACAGTATGGCACAGTATATGGGGTATAAATAGGACCGCCCAACCCCCAGCTCGCCATTTGCTGTTTGATCTTCATGGAGGTAACATCTCACGCCCCCTCGTCCTCGGACAGCCTGTGAACCACTTCGCACTGCTTAGCCTTGATTGTTCATGGACATTGTTTGTCCCGTCCGTTCCACCAGCCGCCAGCAGGACCTGCCGCGACGGGGTTGGGCGGTGAAGGAAATTCTCGCTTCAGCCTCGCTTCCAAATCTCTCGCCCGCCGGGGAATTCGCCCTCTTTCTTGAAAATTCGGCCGACCGCACGTCTGCTAGAGTAGACAGCCCGGACTTTTGCCTGCCGGAGAAGGCAAACGCTCAACCAACTTGACCTTGAGTTCAGGTCTCCTTCGAAGCCTACCAGCTTCGCTACCAGAATTAAAGTAGTCGTTTAACGTTTATATGATTTCATTAAACGTTATTTAAAATAATTGAAACTCTTAGTGAACTGAATGATGTTTCTTTAAAATCGTAAAACAAGTCTTAAGAATTTTAAATGAATTTTATAAACATGTTAAACAATCGTTAAAACTTGAAAGAAATTCTCTTAAAATCGTTAAACATTTTTAAAAAAACCGATGATGTTTCTTTAAAATCATTCATACTTATACCGTTTATAAGGACTTAAGTAACTTCCATCACAAATCGTTACAGTTGAATGACAATGACATTAAATTTATTCTGAGCGTGATACTTTTTTAGAATTTGTTAAAATGAAAGTTGTTTGTTAGGGTTAATTAATGTTAATTCATGTGTGTGTGTGTGTGTGTGTGGGTGCATGACTGCGAGTGTGAGTGCATAGGAAAATTAAATTTTAGGTGGATTTTTTACTTGTATTTAAGAGGGCATTTAATAGAATTTAGAGGGATATGCTCGGTAAACGCCATAGTATTGCACCATGGACCTAAGACGAATCAATATCTCAGACCGAGGCCCTCTCTACACTATTAAATACTCGTAAATATATTTCAATACCATCTAGAATAAAAATACAAAGTACTCCGAGGAAAGTAGGTGCATGATTGCGAGTCCAGGGAAAATTGTGTTTTTCTATAATTTTTAGTTAGTTTTACGTATTTTTAAGAAATGTTTAAGGGATAGTTGTTGTGTGTATGAGGTATGGACTATGGAACAGCTAAAACAAGGGAGGACTACGCTGTTCACAACAAGCATGAAGGGGAGATTCATAGTCTCAGCTCCCAAGCATGTTCAGTATGAGTTACCTAGAGTATTTCTAACGAATTAAATGCTTTTTTGATGTGTATGTGACGGTGTGGATTGGGTATTTAACTTAATTTTAGTCATTTAATTTTAAAAGTTGTTGGGTAAATGTGAGTTAAGTACTAGTATTTTAAGTATTTAGTTTTAAGAGTGTTTGTTTAGTTGGTATTATTATTATTACTATCCGGTGTGTTGCTCCCTCACTTAAACATTTACACAACATTCATTATTAAATTTTTGTAAATTATTTTTACGGTGTACCCTAGAAGGTTTTTTTTACAATGTAATATTCATAAATTTTTTTGATGGCATAATATTCACAAATTTTTTGACTGCATAAATGATTTGACGATGTAAATGATTTTGATGGTGTACACTAGTTTTGACGGTGTATACTTGTTTTGATGGTGTAGAGTAACTCGGAGTATTTCCCAAAAAAGCTCATTTAAGTCGGAAAGTTTTCCTCTTAAACAAATTGTTTTTAAAACTGGGCTTAAAATTCAATGCAATATTCTAAACGCAGTCCGCTTGCTTTAAAATTTGTTAAAAACAGGCGAGACTAGACAGGTTCCAGGATACGGTGAATCGTATAGTGGAGGTGAGCTGCAGACTGGTAATAGGCGCCGCAGAGAGAAGTTGATGGACTGATGTTGCCGGAGGGGAAGAGGCCAGTCTCCCTCCCACTGGAGCGCATGAACGCAGGCCACACAGGCTTCGTGCAACAGCGAGGTTTGAGAAGGGGAAGGGGAAATTTTCGGACGGGAGTGTGGCTGTATGGTGGGACACTTAACAGACTGCGACAATTTACTGAACCATTCTCTCGCTTGCAGCTCCGCGAGAGGGGCGAAAGCTCACTGCCCGCGCGTGGTCTTTTAGTCATTTACGCTGCTCCATCTCCGCACTATTCTCCATCAAAGGCTCTTGAGACCTTAGTTTCGCTCGCTCCCCAAACACATTCAGTTCTCGGCCGTCTGTTACCTGGGTTTAACCATGAGGCTTGAGAATGACCCGTACCCGTATCTTTTATAAAATCACGTCGCTATAGTCGACTGGCTTTCCTAAATAAATTAAAGTTCCCCCAAAAATGATTGTATTTATACTAAACAATACAGTGTTTGCGTTACTGTTAATTACAACTATGACATGATGAGGGAATAAAGTGGTCTTATTTTTCTATGTTTTCAGAACGACGAGACACTTCAGTTTAATTTATTGTGGTGTTGAAGCTATTGTAAAGGGGAAACTAAAGAAACTTTTAGTTAGTTAAAGTGGGTGGGTGAGCGTAAGCGATCCAGTATTGACATCTTGCTTGAAGATATTTATGTAAGCAATTCAGATTCTGAATCGCAGACAGAAAGACAGTCTACAGCAAGCTGTCGAGGCAGTGTCCCTTCGTATAAGCACTCACGAGTTAATCTATTGGAAGACAATCTCTACTACTTAAGCAATTCGAGCACGGATTCACTTACAGAGAGATTGTCAAAACCAAAAGGTCAAAACATGTATGCTTCCCCCAAACATGAGGAAGTTGATATATTTTAAATGATGACTTATTTCTATAAGACTTGGAAGATTCGGGCGTTTCGGAGAGTGCTCCATCCACTTCACACCAGACTTTCGAGTCGATTAGAAATATTTCGTCAAGGCAGTCGGAAAATAATTCGTTTTCCGACTCGCCAGCCTCAGTGGAGTCTCTGCCAGACCTGACATATGAACTTATGGCTACGGCGTTCGCGGAAAGACTAAATGACATGCGGATACTTAACGATAGTGACGCGAACTTTTCTTGTTTTTTTTCCTGAAGCGTAAGGTCCCTTTATTAAGCTTAATAATGGCATCACCGCGACCAGATAGAGTTTCAGTTACCGTAGCGGGTAAGTATTTGAAATCCCTCACGGTGGAGGAAGGCGTTACGAAAACTTTTTATTTTCAAAGCAAAGCATTCCCTGTCCTCCATTCATCTGATATGGGTTTAATCTGTGATGATGATATTGTTCCTTATCTCACAAACAGACTTGAGGATTTTAGTGCCTGTGGATCTGGGCTAGAGTCTTAATTAAATAAAAGAGTTAATTACACTGTCCTAATTTTATTTACCACAACTGCAAACAAAATTCTCTCGACTCAACATCTCACAATAAATTTATATCAATTACTGTTTACAATTAATGATTTCAATCAATATAACTTACTACCTCAAAGAAATTAACACCATTAAATAATTAAAACTCAATCCCAATAGAACGTTTATCAAAAATCTATTCAATTATTTTACAAATTACCTATGAGTCCATATTTGACAGTTCCAATATTTACAATAAAATCATTCAGTCCCACATCAGTTTAGTCCATGTCCCACCAGTCCGCGATGTTCTAGAGATCTTCGAGCGCCCTCACGCACAATAGCCTTCACGCGTCGGGTTTTCGCCCTCTTGTCCATTCACACCACGAACACCTCGTCCACCTTGATCTCGCAATCTCCCGTCCGCATTCCACTTCGCTCCCTCACGCGGTCAGATGGCCTCCGCCAGACTGCCGGCAGTTCAACTGTTGCTTGTATTTATAGGGCCGTAGGCCTTCAACTAGAAATTTCGCTAAATCCCGCGTTGCGTCGAGGGACCTGATTCGTAGAATATTTTTACGCATTCTCTACATTTGTCGGACTCTCAAGCAGGGGGGGGAGGAGGGGCTGTGACCAGGCCTCGATGCTGTCGATCATTTCAATGCTGCCCCCTGATAGGGGAAGAGGAGGCAGCTAGTGCGTCTGCGTGGGAGAGGGGAGGGTAGAAGTGTGTACCGCCCCCTCTAGCAGAGCCAGACCGCTCATAGCGGAACACCCCTGACTGTTCCTGATCCCTGCATATTAGTTCCCGACCGTCCGCCTGTATAGTCGCGGGACAGGTAACAGGACAGGTAAGGAGACAGGCCTTCCAGCAATGAAGCGAGGTCGCTGGACAATCGTTGCCCCGGGAGTAAGTCCTGCCTGTCGTAGCTGCGTTATACTATTGAGCATTCGGTGGTTCTAAGAAGCTGCATTACACTAGTACCTCGTTCTGCACACTTTCTGTACGACTCTGGGGAGCTTTTCAGTTTTAGCTAACTCATTACTTAGAACGTTTGTGTTAATAAACACGAATGTTTATCACAATTTCCATAAAATGCTGATTATGAATCAGTAACCATTTTCGTATTTTTTATTTATTAACTATGAGTTTTTAATTTTTGCACACTCTTTCTCAAAACCAAATAAACCAAATGACTCTACCGCCCTCTCTCAGAATTGATAAAATTTCAACCTTGTAGGAAACCTTCAATCGGAAATCGCACACGACCGATTACGAAAACGTCCACATGAAAAAGGCCAGTAGTCGGCCAAATATTCCGTAGAACCATCTATACCAGCGGCCATGCAGTGTTTGCATGGAATCGCCCAAGGAATCTTCCATCGTTGCATACAAGCTTAAATCTGAACCATGGGATACATAGGTGAAACACGAGACATTGAAAAGACTTTTTTAAGCTCCTTAGATTGGAGAATCACCGGAAGGCTCTGGGAATCTCTGTTTCGAGAGTAAAGGGTTTACACAATTGAAAACTTAAGCAGTAGAATTTGCAGAGAACATTAAAGTAACAAGAATTAAGTTGACAAAATACTTCAACTCGGTCAATGTGCTGAATCTTGCTGTGTATTAACCAAGTAAAATAAAAAATAAATAAAAATTTAAAATACAATAAAAACTCCTCTTTAAAGCATGTTGTTTAAAATTTAAATGGAAATAAGTGTTTATTTAATTGCATTTTTTTTTCGTATATCGTTTTTCTTATCAGATAAATAGAAATAAATAGCTGTTGCGTATATTACATTTTTGTGATGTGCAGCTTACTGTCAAATCCTGCTGTTTACTGTTGAAGCTTTCAGTTGCGTAAACCCCTGAAGTGCCCACCTAGCTAGAGCTTTTTTCCGTGTTCGAAGCCTATAAGTGCGGTAGCGATAAGGACGACATTGCCACGCTCATCAAGTGTGCCATCGGCACTAAGGGCAAGGCGTGCAGTGTTCTCGTCGCACTGCGTGTATCTATGGAACTTTCAGCGGCGACCCTTTCATATGATCGTTAGAAAGTCTGCAAGAACGTTCAATGCAGGGCCCGTGAGTAGTTTTGTATGTATCTGAAGCGTATATTCTAGACACGCCGTTTTGAAAAAGCCGTTTTTGTCCTTTTTGGAGTGCTACGAAATTGTTTTTCTGCTATGCATGACGTCTTGAAAGCCCTCAACAGTCCTCGTCTGAATTGTGCATTTCAGCAGTGACTGCTACTCATATGAGTGAAATATAGGCGCAGTAATAATGTGTAACCTAACACGGCTTTCTATCGGAGCTATTTTCATTGCCTTTACTTAATTTGAATTAATTCAGATGTATATTGTAGGAAAAGTATTTCCAAGTTATAATATTTTACTAAAGTGAAATTCCGAACACGAAAGCCCTCACAACGTGCGTTTTAAAATCCTAGTATTGGAATTAGGAAGCTGTGTAGAGACGTGAAGACCTCCATTATTTGTGTGCCACAGAAGACAGGGTTATCGCTTACTTTCCACTTTAGGCGCAGCTGTACACATCCCTGACTTGCACATGGTACTCATCGGACATTTTAATACTTTTTCTTCACCCGTGTACTCAAGTGTTGGCAGTGTATATCATCGTATGCTGTGAAAAATAAATAAGCCAAATAAGTTAACTGAGGTATCATACAGTAAATGAAGAAACATTACGGAACGTAAAGTATTTCGTACTGAAATTCTCACATGTAATTGATTTCCATGGTCTTTGAAGGAACTTAAACTACAAATATTTCTTTTTTCTTCGGGTTTTAACAATTGTATGTGCAGAAAAAAAATTGTTTCTAGCCTATTGGCGTTGAGTTGAGAGATTTGGGCGGCTCTAAAAAATGAGTTCTCGAGAGCCGATGAGGGTGAACTGAGGTGAGAATGGACCAGCGCTGGAATGCATGAGCGGGTGGAATGGGAGATCCCCGAGAAAACTCGCTGACTAGCGGCATCGTCCGGCACGATTCCCACTTGCGAAAATCCGGAATGGCCCGGCCGAGGATTGAGCCCGGTTCGCCTTGGTGGAGGCGAGCTGTCTAACCGCACAGCCACCGCGGCCCCGTAAAGTATATTTGAAAACATTATAATGTGTCTGGTATGTGTAATCTTGTGATGTCTGAACGTCAATAAAGAATACGTATATAAATTATTTTATTTGTAGACTTTATTAAAATTAAAATTTTAATTTAATACGGTAAACCTTATAGTTCAAGATCATGTCTGAAACAATATTAAGATGTTTAGGATGCCTTTCAGCTTCCTTCGTAAAAACCATGCTGATTTCACAGTTTAATTTCTTGTTATTCTAATGAACAAAGAGTAGTGAAATTATTAATTTTAGACAAAGTTACTCCAAAATAAACTCAGCGCAACCAGAAATTGGTATTACTTACAGCGTCCAACACCTGAAAAGTGTTTACACGGATATAAATTAATAATTCCCTTCCGGGGTATTTGCTTGAATCAACACGGCAAGACAATGTAACCCACGTTCCATGCTAGCAAGCTGTGGAAGCCCGTCTTCAGATCTGTAGGCCATGTATGCGTGAAATTGCAGGAAACTAGTATTTATACCTGCCGTTTAAGCTGTGCCGTATTTTCCTCCTGTGACTTGAGATATTGCAATTTATTCGACGTCTTGAATTACTAACGTAAAGAGAACTGATGAATTTTTTCGAAAGAGACCAATAAAGCAGGTAATTTTCAACGTCTCGTGTTAGGCTGTTCACTGTAAAGCAAGAACATTTGAAAGCTCTGCCTAAGATCTACTTGTATACACATTGTGTATTGTTCCACCATGTGTACTATTAATATTGTTATGGGCCTCATCGCATTATTCATGTGTCGGTCAAGTGAAGCGTGAAATTAGTAAATAAAAAAGTATAAACACTTCACGAATTTGCATAATTTTACATTTTTATGAATTCAAAATACAGATAGTAAGATAAATAATTTCAGCACTCACAAATGTTCACCTAACAGTTTTATTTTAATGTTAAGACATGGAACTACTTTCCTTTCATTGTTATCAACTTTACTCGGGTCAAGCCAGTCAAGAGGCCTGTTAAAATATATGGAGCTAGGGACAGCGACATTGTTCAAAGGTTGATTTCAAAAATGCTCATTTAATCGTTTACAGCCTATACCAGTGCTGCTAGTTGTGACAAAGGGTGTGAGAAATTATATCTGTACTGGACCATGTGTGAGTAGCCTACGTTGAAAAAATTAGTGCATATCTTAAGTTATTTTAAAAAAATTAACGTTATTGTAAGTGGCTGTAAAGTGAGTTGTAACAGGGTTTAGGTTTTTTGACGTAAATAAGTTTTTAAATTTGCGATCATAGTGGGAGGCAATCCAGAAAATCCGATGATGACAAAATCGGGGGATACAGTTTGGCATTGCAGCTCCGAATCTATCGTCTACATTCCAAATTCAATTACACCACTAGATTGCCAAAGGATCAAAGAATATGTTACGTTGAGCGAGGACTGCGAAGAATCGCACGCAGCGGGGAGGGGGGAGGAGGATCACTGCAATTTTGAGTTCGTTTCACCACTGCTCATAACTTCCACGTGTTAAAAAATATTTGTGTGGCGTGGTTATGGTGAAATTATATGAGTTTAATGTAAAAAATTAAGAAAACGTAACACAATGTCGGACTATACTCGTCAAAAAGCCAAGTCGAAATACAGAATTTGTATACGGTTGGAAAGAGCATTTCAAAATCAATCCAATGATGCCCATAAAACTCCAAATGATCGAGTGAAGCGGTGCCGGGAACGTAAACAAAAAAAACATCAAGGCGTCCGAGCGCGTCAACGTAGACGTATTCACGCAAAACAAACGGCCGTGTACCCAACACAGCCACACCCCATTTTTTTTTTCCGGTAACTGGAACCCGGAGCTCATATTCCGCAGTCGAGTGCTCTACTCTCTTCTTCACGGAGATACAGAAACAATTTTGAGAGCCATACGAAATCCCTGGTGTAAGTCCATAAATTCGAGTCACTGCTACTGGGTACGATTGTCACAGATCGCAGTAGTCCGTCGGCACGTAGAGACAAGAACTCTCTGCCGTTATGTTGAACCTTCAGCGTAACGGTGATCAGAAAAGTTGTCCAACAGCTGTTTTCTCACTAGACCTGTCACGGTTCTGAACTGAACTATATAGTAGACGTATGATCTCGATAGATTACAACAGCGATGGTTCCATTGGAAAATATAGTGGTGGGGTAGTCGCCGCTCGTGCTCCTGTTTGCAAACCTCCTCGGGCGGGAGATTTATTGTTTTGCTATGCAAATAAACTGTATCGTGAGCTTCCCCGCTGCCCCTTGGCCGATGCAGCTTTCAGTCCGTGAATTAAAAGCAATTTGTCCTCTCCGCTAGCGAACACGACATTCGTGCAAGTGCGTGATACCGCTTGTAGTCTGGACGGTGTAGTCTGCCTGCTTGATGTACTCAGCGAGTGTGAAATATCGCTTTTAGAAAGGAAAACTTATCCATATTGCTATGAATCAGTCAACGTGGATAAGCCGAGCAAACTGCAGCGGCGCATTAGTATCCAGGCCAGGGGAAGAATCCAATACACATTACAACGATATTATATGGGCAAGATTTTGTGGTGTTATTTTAAGGCAAATTTCGTTTTTAAAAATACCTTATATACATATTTCCATTAAAATGTTATAATGTTTATGCAATTTATTTGAACAACGCGGAGCATTACCATAGTTTAAAAAATCCCGTTTTAAAGTTTTTTTTGTAACTTGTATGTTGAGGTTCCTAAACAGTGTTGTTGTTTTTTTTTTTTTTTTGTTACAGTCTTACACGAATGGCTTGGATATGGTTTTATAGAGAAAAAACATTCAATACTGAAAGTAAAATTATTTTAATATTTGCTTTTGCAATTTTGCTGTTCTCATTAATACATTATTTCTCATCCACATGGTATTCAATATTTACTGCTGTTATTCACTCAGCCTGAATGGCAACAGCTTAAATCTAATTATTCTAATCCCATCGTCTGAAAACTTAGATTATTTTTATTAGCACTCAGTTTACACATTTTTGGATACAGCTTATTGGTTATGGTTTCTCAGATAAAATAATATATTTTGGCTAGATTAAATTTATTTTGTGTTTTAACTAAAATTATGGTGTTGGGCGATGTATAACTTGCGTTTCGGTGTTTGGCGGTGTATTAACCTGCATTTCGGTGTTATTTCGGTTTTATCACTATTCACCGTAGAGTATTTATAAAACATAATACTGAAGTGCCACGCATCTCTCATCCCGGCTGCTCTTTATTCGTGACAATTGCGCCACCAGGAAACTATACAGATTGTTCGCAAATTCAGTGGCCAAACTCCAGACATAGTTTGTTTAGGCAAAGAGTAACGTAAAAACCCTGTACGCTTACATATCCGGAAACGTAATTTTATTTCATTTCATTGTGTTCAAAGTTGCGTCGCACAGCGTCTGGAGAACAAGACGCGTGTAGGACAATTTGCGTATTTAGTGTCGTGCGCCTGCGACCTATGCAACTTGACCTACATGCGTGATCATACAGCTCTTTTGTACAGTAGTTGTGTGCCGCAACTGTGAACACAATTATTTGATATAAAATTACGTTTCCGGATATTAGTGTATAGGTATTTTGTGGTGCTATTGGTCCAAATAAACAATGTCTGGAGTCTGGGCGGTGGGTTTCCGAACATTTTGTAAAACTCTTCTCGCCACAACATTCAGCGTACAGCTACTTATATGTACTCATTAGTCATATATCGAGTCGCTCATCAAGAATGTATTGAACATCACTAGCTAAAATATTATTGTAGCCGTAAAGTAATTTAAATAAACCTGTATTCAGTACCGTGTATAACTTCAATGTTTAGCTGTCGTAAATCTTCACTAGTCCTTCATAGCATATAACATAAAAAATCATAACCTTATCCACGATTCTTTTGCCGTAACACACTTGACAGCTATCAACGTAATATGGCGTTGTCTGATTTCAACAAAGTTTCGTGGTGTTTGCCGAAATATTACGACGTCCCGCGTTCTGTATACACGTTGGCGACGTAATATACCGTCGGTAAAGGCTGTTCACGATAAACTGATGTATTAATAGAGTGATGAGCTATGGCAACGTTAATTTTACATAAGGAGGAAGGAAATACATTGTGCATACTAGTAGATCTTAAGCAGGGTTTTCAGAAGTGCTCATTTTACCGTGAACAGCCTATATTGCAGTTTTCGTTGAAAATTACTGAAACATAAATTTATCTCGACAACACTCTAAGTGTTAAATTTCTCAACACAATGAATTGAATGCAATGTTAGCTAGAAAGGAACATTTCATTGGAACACTGCCAACTTGGCAGTAAAATGGCAGAGAGCCGGCCTGTAATGGATGTTGTATAGAACAGTAAGCGTAGCTGGTGAGGTGTAACACAGTGGTGAGTGGGAATTCAGAGACCAATATAACTGGTGCTCGTGCACTTGAAGTGTTGAGACCAGTACACACCAGTACAACTTGCATGCTTAGTAGTACAATATAAATGGCAGAGGCCGGCCTGTAATGGATGTTGTATAGAACAGTAAGCGTAGCTGGTGAGGTGTAACACAGTGGTGAGTGGGAATTCAGAGACCAATATAACTGGTGCTCGTGCACTTGAAGTGTTGAGACCAGTACACACCAGTACAACTTGCATGCTTGCTAGTACAATATAAATGTGGTTCTAATCTTTGGTATCTTTCTTGTACGAGTAAAATTTTTTTATATTTTGATTTCATAATGTATTTTATTGTTCGAGAATTATACCTATGTTTGTAAATAAATGTTATAAATATTGATAACATGTTGTTTGTTTATTGGCGCGAAAATAACCTGTTTAACCTGGTTCAGTTGGACTGTATATTCGAATTCCTGCCATATCAGAATCTTCAGACACTGTTGACACATTTTCTTGCACACATACTAGGCCATGTGTATGGACCACATAATTTCTTGTTTTCAAGTTATGCTTCACGTTATTTTACGCCTTTTTGTTCACCATCCATGTTCACTTCATTCTACCTAAAAGAAAGATACTCGTGTGTACGAGTCTTTAGGAACGATACCCACATGCCATTCTCTAGTCAATTTCGTATACTGAAATTTAGACAAGAAGTACATACTAACGTGTGAAATCAACACATTTTAAATCCTGTGCCGCAGTATTTATTTAAATAATTTGTTTCTATAGCGATACACAAATACTGTAAACATATATTAAAGACAGAGGAAAGTCTAATACCTTTTGATGGATATTGCAACTTTTATGGTGACAAAAAAGAAAAGTTCTCATATACCTCAACCACGTTGGACTACATGAAAATATAAAAATCATACTTAGAATATCTACTTTTTTTTTCCGACGGTGAAAAAAGTTATAAAGAAGTACAAATGTGGCCTTATATGTAAGCAATTCCTTCCTGAAATTCAGCGTAGTATCTTGCTAAAAAAACATGCGGTAATTAAGATTCTTAACTCTCAGTGTAAACAATCGTGTAAATGTAACGCACAGAGCAGGGCTATTTTTGGACGACACTGACCCAGTGCCCATTTTGCATTACCTTTAAGTAACTGATTCTTAAACCTTTCTACTATTGTAGGTAACGAATGGTTCACATTACTACAGTCGAACACAGATCATTGCATAAAAAGTCTTAATTGTAAACTTTGAGATCATAATTTGAAGTGGGCCTGAAAGTGTTAGTTAAACACACAAAAAAATGGACAAATATAAATGAAAGCATTCTTATGAACAATTTTTTTGTTTCTTTATCACTATCACTGACTAAGTTAAGAAACCCGCACCTTCATCTGCTCACGTGTAAAATAACTAAATCATGACCATGTTTCCAAATTAGAGGATTCTGATTTACTACTGAGACTAAGTCATTTCGCGTTGCAGTTCTGTGACAGGTCAGGTGTTACAGACATGTGTTAGCTTCGGACATCCTCATATCCGACACACCCAGTAAAACTGTGAACCATAAGTCAATACGTAGTCCTCTGGCAGCATCATTCCGGGTGACCCAATGCAACAAGACGCTGGGGTTTATCTGTGACAACAGCCAGTGTGTAAAGGTATCTGAAGTACAACATAACGACATATTGTAACATTGAATGGTGGCATCTCTAGCTTTTGGCCACATGACCTAAGAATCAAGAACATCGTATTTTTACCTTCACTTTGAAACCAATTCCTTAAATGCAAACATTTGTGTTGGAGCCCTTCGACTTCAACACAGCCTATAATGGCATTATCACAGCTTATTACCTTAGAAGAAAGCAGTGTGATATGTCATACAGACGAGACGACTTTGATAAATATTTGCCACTTTGAAATTGAAGTCTACTGCTTCAAGCCCAGTTTGTGCACGCTTTACGGACGCTTGAAGTGAGTCGCCTACGTTTATGAATACGCGACGATCAGTTCTGTTGATCTCCATGTTGTCGTTTGCAACCGTTCTATTGGTTTACAAAACACCGAGCACATTCACAGTAGTCTATAACGTTTTTTGCCCCTGTCTTCAAAGAATACGGAGGTCCTAATTTTATGGCAAACTACTTATAGTTCAGTTTAATTCAGGTGACATAATACTAGTTTGGCAGTACTCAAAGTTCCGGAGAGCTGAGTCTGTAGAGAGAAGTCCTTGAATCGCGCAATTTTTTTTTCCTTTGCATAAAAGATTTCATGCAAGTGTGCTTTAGTGCTACTTTTATAATTAGTGCAGATTTGTTTCGACACGTGCTACATGAAGGAGAGACAACGTGAATTACTCGTGTGTAAAAATACGGAAAGGTATTAAAGGAGGGCTCTCGCATGACAGCGTCTAGTAAACAAACGATGCGGTTGGCATATGAACAGGACTGGGAAGTCTATGCTGGTGAAACAGCCGCCTATCCCCTGAACTACAGTCGCAGACGCCTGCAAAAGGTCGGAGCACCATCCTCCAATCAGCATCTGCCGGCAGCCCAGCCAGTACGTAGCGCGCAGCAACCAATCAGACGCAGTGCCCGTTGCCAGAGCCTCGCGCATCCAATAGGAGAGTGCACACACAGCTAAGGAACCGCCAAGCCAGTTCGTGAATGAGTGAAGAAATTTGGACGGCTCTTAACGTCGAGGTCTTGAGAGCCGATGAGAATGATTGAGGTGAGTGTGGAGCAGCGCCGGAATGAGGGGGCGGGGGAAACAGGTGATCCCCGAGAAAACCCGCCGACCAACGGAATCGTCCGGCACGATTCCCACATGCGAAAATTCGGAGTGACCCGGCCGGGGATTCATATTTGTGAACTTATCTACTCTTCGAAATTCACTGGCCTCTGTATTGTTGTTGGTGGAGACACTAGAAACAGCGGAAAATTTTTGAGTTAACATATTTTCGATAGAATTCTAGCCTGTTTATCCTTTTATGACTGGGGGATGGATTTATGACTTGGCCAATTTCCTCGCAGACAAATTACAAATATTCTGCTTTAAAGTATCAGAATCCTCATTGGCTCAATGAAATGGGATAGTAGCTTTATAGATCTACGATAGTCAATCACGAAAGGAAATCGTCTGAAATGTGTAGAGTACGGTGAATCCTAGACAGTCAAAACGATAAACACGACAAACCACCGTCTCCAGCTATTGTCCATTTCATGTAAGTGAGGTAAATTTTGACAGTTCTAGAAAAGTATCACTGCCACAATGTATCCTTCCACCGCAGCTGTTTTGTCACTGAAGAAAATGACGTTTATAAACAAATGTTTCGAGTCCAATGCACACTTGCATTTTCCTCCTTCCTCGTGTTCCATGTAATGACAGGCACTGAAAATCTTACGGTAGCTAATTTCCGTCCAGTAATTAATGTAGGATATTACAGCTAGGTTGGCATTCCAACTTGTTTTATTTTTGTAACGACGGAGTTAAATCTGTTGGGGTTCTGTTAATTTATTTCGAAGGAAAAAGGAAACTATGAAGGAGGGCTTTAGTTTTACATTTTTCGTGAGATGACATTTTGATGTTCTTACGAGTGTGTGGCATTTTAGGTTGCATATTGTTTGGATGGAGCAATGGGAAATTTCGCTCTAATGGAAATAACATTTTTATTATTTCACTTCGAAAATTTTTACTTTAATGAAAAAACAAAACGCGATGCAAACGTCGCTGTTCGTATTCGTACAGATGCAGCAATATATACACGCACACACTTTGACCGATGTTAACCTTACACTCGTTGAATTTACGATATAGACAAATAAACAAATATTATTCACTCACTACAAGTTCGTATAGTGCGCCTTTTTCAGGCCACGTGCATTTCAATAATTGTGTTAACAATCTACAAATACATTTTTTAAACACGTAAACTTACTGTTTGTAAAATTTCCAACCTCTTGAACACTTCTTTTATGGCAATCCTTGCTAGTTTACATCACTAAAATCATGTTTGTTCATCACTAGCATTAAATAATTTATTTGCGAAATCATTCAGTAAAATCAACACTGCGCACGTTTCCTAATACAAACAAACTTAAACTTATACACGAAAGTTATAATTGTCTCACTTCATTGTGGAAGGCGGTTAGGAAAATGGCGGAACGAGCAATTTAACGACGTGCTGATTAATAATGCATTTCACTCAACAAAACGCACTACAACAGTACCTAAAACCAACGATGCTTGAAAAGAGCACATAAAAAATACTTAACTAGCGATTAAATATTCCGAAAATACCAACAAGATATCCGTATAATAAAGACGATGAGAACAAAGCACGAGCCAACGGTCGTTTACCGGGCTGGAAACTGGAGACGTAAATATGTTTAGCCATCGGCTGGAAACGTTTACTGCTCATACGTGTCGACATACTCTCTCATACATGCTCAACATGTTTTTAAAGTCCCGTTACTAATAGCCAAGAAAATTTTATATCGCTTTAGAAACATAATTTAAACCATAAATGTTGTAAGTATAATTAAGATTTTAAATTACAACTTTTAATTCTGAGTACTATCATACCATCATAAAAATAGCCAACTTAACGACACGGATCCCGCAGCAGTTCATCAGCTGATATAATACTCTACGAACGAGATCCATTTACTGTTTACATAGAGTGTGTAGGTTGGTCACATTGTATGTCAGATTTTACCCCACTTACATGAAATGGACAATATTGCCCATTAAAATTCGGTGCATGTCTCCCTTCGATCAGTTTCTACAGAATCGCTGTAATACTGACGGACACCTGAGATCTCGTTATAGTGCGTACCTCTCCCCCCCCCCCCCCCCCCGTGAAAACATTTTATTCAGTGAGGGCGGGGGGAAGAAACACGCTAGTTAACCTTCGAAACTCTCCTACCTTGCCGTAGGTAATTGCATAAAGCAATCTACATTCGCTGTCTGGCCACTTGAATGACGTTGACCGTAACTGGAGGATTGATGTGATCGCTGGTGGTCACGGACGATAATCAGGAGGTAGCCTACCTGCAGCGACCTGGGACAACTGTCTACACGGTCTTGTGGGCGCAGAGCAGGCCGTCATCGCGGCCGGAACTACTTGACGTATAGCCCGTTCACTGTCAACTGACCACTTTCCTGCTTCACGTATACTTTGCTCCTCATTTTGTATCCTTTCGCCATATCGACAACAGTGTTACAACTCAAAAAATATGTTTTTTATTAATTACCTATAAATATGCAGTACAGAAATCTCTGTTAAATGTAAAAGTGTTAAAACGTAATTAACTTACTGACGTTTATACTTTTGCGTGGGATAATATAGCATTACAATGCTTTGCAGTACGGCATTTTCTTAATGCAAAACTGTTCCTCCTGAGTTGTAACATTGTTGTACTGAGGTATCGATATATAAAATTTACATTCCCATGTGACGTGAAAACGCGAAATTGTTGGCAACGTAAATGTGGTAATAATATGCAACTTCGTATTCTAATATGCATAAATCAGAAATAACATGTATATTGGCCATACTTTTAACCATTAGACAGGGCGGGGGGCAGGAATGCAGCTGTAGCCTCCATTGCATCACGTCATTAAGAAAATTAAAAAAAATATCTTACCACTTTCATATTTTCACTAGACAGTTTGTGTGTTTGAAACTACCACTAATAGTTTGAATGTAGTGCAGACTATTTGTGATCAATATGTTTAACTATATTCTTATTTTGCATTTTTAATCTTAATTTGGGAGAGAGAGATGCCATTACCTAACTCTGCGCACACCTATGCAGAAGGGGTTATGCACGCCTATGTGCATAATCGTATGCACACACATGAAATGAACAGTGTAAGAGAGGGTGGGGAGGGGAAGATACAAGATTTAAATGAACATGTCCACTGTCATAGAAAGGTTGATATCCCCATGCCCCCTACTGCACCTTCATTTTTCCCTTTAGTGAATAAGAAGTGGGCGCCATTTCTCGGAACACGTCAAGTATTCCCAACTATTCTCTTTAACTCGCTACCAACTTAACTGGGTGCTTGCACGGCAGTGTGTGTGTACGGTAGCAAATATGTTGCTGAGGTTTGCTCTACTCAGGTTTGGAAAATCAGTGTTCCAAGTTTGGCAAACAAAATTTTTCGCCACTAGATAAGCGCCACTGTCGCATATGTACCAGATTTTCCTCTATTTTCTACGTTAAAAAAAGTATGGTGGCAATAAACATTAATAAAATATAACATAATCTCGTAACTAAGTAAAATCTTTCTCTTTTGTTATTCACGTAGCTTAAAATTTTAATTAAAAGTGACCTCGTTGGAACACTGCACACCTATGCCAAACTCTCCCATAAGAAAACTCGTTTTGTTCCTAACATGAATAGAAGTAACCTTAATGTAGTTAAGGGGAATCAGGCCCCGCCATCTCGGATTTACGAAATTTTCACCCTAATTTGCGTTACAGATTTTGTACTTTATTTTGGGCATCGACAAAGCGTAGGAAACTGTTTTGCACATGTTCTAAGATACGTACTGTTGTTTCCAGGATCGTTTCTGTAACCTCCACCACAAGAAAATGTACTTATATCTTGCTAGCAGCCATTAATAAACGCGGTAGGTATGGTTGTAATAGTTTGATAAAGCTTTAGAAACTATTATCCGTGGAATGTCGTGCGAGAAATTTTGCTAAACTTTCTTAAGTGTAAATTATGGCAAAAATTGTGAAAATCCAATATGGCGGAGTATGATCCGTCTTGACAGGTAGTGATTTCTTAAGGTTTATTTCAAAAGTGCTTACTTTACTGTGGACAGCCTATATTAGCCGGGGGCCGCCATCATCAGACGAGGCAAAAACAGTCCCGCATATCTCAACGAGCGTGATGTATTCGTGCATTAAACACCTCAAATATCCCAGCAGGCCTTACCGAGACTTCAAGAGTACCGAAGTAATTATTCAGTTATAAGCCTCGCAGCCAGGGCGTTCTGCGGCTCTCGACAGGATATTGCCACCTCTGACGACGGGTAGCGATCTGCCGCCTACCTTGAGCTATTTCCTGTGTTTCAGGCCCAGAAGCTCGAGAACAGTAAGGAAGATAGTGCCGCGCGCGTCGGGTGCGCCATCGCCAATAAGCGCAAGGATCTGAGCTCGCGTGCAAGTGCAAGTTTTGTGCAGCGTCTATGTGTGGGACTTTATACGGCAACCCGACCATTTTATTGATGTAAAACCCATATAGGCTGTTCAAGGTAAAATGAGCACTTTTGAAAGCCCTGCTTAAGATTTACTTGTATACACGTTGTGTATTCTTCAGCCTTATGTAAAATTAACATTAGCACGGGCCTCATCACTTTATTCATGCGTTAGTCAAATGAAACTATGAAATTATTAAAAAAGTAAATACTTAACAAATATGCTCATTTTAACACTTTGATGCATAAAAAAAAATTATAATACGAAGGAAATAATGTTAAACTATCACAAATGATTACCTAACATTTTTTATTCGGCTTTATGATATGGAGCTACTTTCCACCCAATGTTACCAACTTTACTAGGCGGATGTCACTCAGTGTGCCCTTTAAAATATATGCAAGCAGGGGAAGTGACTTTTTTCCAAGGTTAATTTCTAAAGTGCTCACTTTATCATGAATAGTCTTTAGCAAGCTTTAATGCAGGTCCCTTAATTACTTCCGTATGTACCCGACCGTCTGAATTGCTCTGAAATAGTGTTTGTAATGTACGTGACGTCTCGGAAGAACTTAACAGCCCTCGTCTCTCTTTTACAGTGTGTATTGTTTTCATAGACGAGCACATTGGACGCGAAAAAACTTATAGCCTATTTCAAACACTCTTCAACGTATTTCATATGCCAGGTGGGCGGGTTCCTGAAGGACGGATTTAGTTATGTCGCGGGTGAGCGAATATCTTTGATGTCAACCTTTGGAAGAGAAATATTTGCTTTAAACTGCATATGATTTTGTGCAAACACCTACATGCGTAAGTACAGCAATGTTGGCAGCAGATTACGAGGCGTCTTCAAACCGTACAGTGAATATACGGTAGAGTGCGCGAGATAACTGCGTAGTAACTGAGCTCCTCGTCCCAATAACCGAGCGAGGGGGCACAGTGGTAAACCTTCGGACTCGCGTTCACGAGGACCTGGGTTCGAATCCCGGTTCAGTTTTTCCTGAGTTAGGTTTCCTATGGTTCCTTGAACACATTCAAAGTTCCTTGATACAGGCAATGGACGGTTCCTTCCTCGTTCATACTTCTTTATGGAACTTGCGTCTTCTCTAACGCTCTCGCTGTCGACGAGACATTAAGGCCAATCTACCTGCCTACTGTGTCCCGATGTTGAACTGAGTTACCTACACAACTGTCAAGCCACGTGGCTTTGAATAAGGTAATTGGGATGAATTGTTGTTATGCTATATTATACTCTCTAGTTATGAGAGCATGCGTAACAAAAAAAAAGCTAAACGCAAACAATATTTTTTTAATTTTTTTGCAAAATATAATATCCTTAAACGACTTAAGATAATAAATATACTATCTTTAAAGTTTATTTGTTTAATGTTTTTAAACTAATTTCTGAAGCTTGCACAAAACATCTCATTTTGATTTTAACGTGTATTTATACTGTTTTCAGTTCTAACTTACTTGTATTTCATACAGGTAACGTAACACTCGGCAAAAAATGAAGTAGTATATTTTTATTGCTAAAGAACGCTGGCTTCCTTCCAGAAAGAAGACGTAGAATTGATATTTGAGGTAATCATGTCCCGTTGAATAATTTGTATTACACGAAGGCCCACGGCCACGCTCGTCAGCAAGGAAATTACGATTATACGTTCGTAAATTCCGCGAATCATTTTGGCGTCCGCCTGGACTTCTCAGTCATTTACATGGTCGGGTAACTACCGCTTATTCATTGGCTGTTACCGCGGTGAGACACTTGTTTTTTATTCTACTTGCATGCACGTTTAGAGTCACGACATATCGGCTTGGTTTTTGCGGAGCCTCCCGGGAGTGTCCGAAATATCTGTCCAATCATAAAAGAAGTTTGCGAAACCTCTAATTATGATTATAAACAGGAAAAAGAGGCTGAAAGTTGGAATAGCGCCGGAATAAAGTTAACCTGACGTTGGGGACTCTGGTATGTCTGGAGAATGAACCGTCTCCGGCGAGATAACGGAGCCGATGCTGCAGTCAACCTGAAGGTTAGCGTCGTGCAGTTCTGATGATTCCTGCACGATGTAGCGTTCGCGTGTTGACTATCTCCGCAATTTCTGCCCTCCACTTATACTGGAACTGTTCCCTGCAATCTGTCGTGCCTGAGAGCAACCTTTGTCATTCTCTTCCTTCCTTCCTTCCCTGTTCTCACTCCACAATATCGTCTTTGCTCTCGCTTCTTCGCGACTTCTTCGTTTGTTACATAGTCTACCCAGTCAGCACTCAGCGTTATACCGTACACGCGATTGTCAAATATTTGCAAGTCGTGATATTCTGCGGTCTGCGAGTTGTCTACTCCCTTCGCATAAATAACAATAACTTCTGCTTCATGTTTAGTCGCTTTCCTTCTGAGACACACCGCTCCTAACTTGGCAGTTATGAATACGAAGTACGCTAGTTGCCTACAAAATGACAACTCGCTTCGAAATAAGGGAGGTTCACACACGTGTATGAAACAAAATTATTCTCTGTTTCATATAACTTCAATAAAATTTGACAGACTATGTGACCAACCTACACAGCATGTAAACAGTAAACGCCCCGACATTTATAAAGTGCTGTATCAGCTGATGGTTATTGAGGGATACGTGTTATTATGTTGGCGGCCTTTGCGATCATTGTAGAAGAAAATAATACCCGGCATTTAAAATTATAACTACGAAATTGAATAATTATTACGACTTTTATGGTTAAAATTGTGCTCATAGACTAATGTACAATTTTTCTGAGCTATAGAACAAGGGCTTTAAAAAATCTATAAATATTATGGTAGAGCATGTGAACATTACGGTTATGTGAAAGGTCTCCATCAATTTCCATTGTCTATGGTCTCCACCTGTCCAGTGAAATTCCATTGCCAATTATCTAGCTTCCGCCATAATTTATCTATATGCGAGAATTGCTTGCTGGTGGTGTCGGATTTTTACATATTCAGTTAATTATTTTTGTATTTGCGTATTTCATTAAATGTAGTACGTTTTAGGTGACTTTTTGAAACAGTCTCATAAGTGAAATGAATTATCGACACGTGTCTGCCGCTTCGTAAAAGATGTTGTTGTGTGGTGTGGTCCGCCATTTTCTTTGACCATCGCGAAGCGTGAGCGGAAATGTGTTTACGTTGTGAAGTTTAAATGTGGTGGTTTCAAGAACTAGCTCAAGTGTTGGAAAAGTCAGCAAATAAATTATTTCGTATCAGTGGACGACAATAGTGATTTTAGTGAAGTAATAGTTGAAAACTCGCCACGTGTTTAGGAATTACGAAGTGAACAATAAGTTTGTGTGTTTTGTAAATAATTTTTCCATAAATTGTTGTTGGAATATTTTTAACATATTTGGCCTTTTAAGAAACCTAGTTTTTCCCTCATATATTATATTGAAAGTAATTATTTTTACGTGGAAGTTAAATTTGCTGAAAATATTTACATTGTGAATTTCTCATATTGGCATTAACAATGCTGTATTTATTGAGTTTTGTTCTTGTGAGATGTTTTCAAATGTACGTCACCTAAATAAATGCCCTTTGATTGTAGTTCATTATCTATGTAAAAAAATGCAACCATTTTTGTGTGTTGAGAATTTCACGAATCGGTACGACCAGCGACACATTTATCGCGTTTAGTTATTTCGATGAAGTTAAAACTTTATCTAAATGAACACTTCACAATAGTTGCAATGCTCGTCGGTATGAGAGACCTTTTCGCGAGAAGAAGCATTACGACAATGACCACATGCCGTTTATGCAAGGTGATACAATGAAGGAACAAATCGCGATCTGCAAGGGTTCGTCTACTGGGAGCCAGCAAGTGTTGCCAGCAATACCTCCTGCTACATCGATGCGTACTGTTTCCGCAGACGATTATGATTACGCAGTCAATGCTAAAGACAGAATGATTGAGATGGTTTGTGTGGAATTTTCACTTGCAAGGTGTGCGCGTGAAGTCGACGAAATGATAAATACTCCAAATACTAATGAAACAGGAAGTGAAGAAGATCATGAAGACAGCATAGATGAAAATGACTATGGTGACTGTTGACAGTGAAGACGATAATGATTCCCTCGACTCCAGACACATTTCACTAATGAGTTTCCTTCGACAAGTGATGCGAAGAAGGCAGAAGACGACAAGAACACTGGCTACATATTTACCGAACACCCTAATGAACTTGTTGATACTCATATATTTGCGTGACTTTCATATACGCGGAGATTTCTTGCGTTTTGTTGAGGTATGTTCAATCATTAGAGAACTTAAGGATCGGGGTTATATCAGTTGATGTGAGGAACTGCTTTCTTCTGAAATTGTAATAACAAAATAATAATAAATTATTGTTATAAAATAATTGTTTTTGCTTTATTTTTGTTTGTCGTATCCTTCTATAGCACTTAAAGTTTTTAATTAAAAAAATATATGTTTAATAAATTATGCATGTAGGTATACTGTTGACTAAAAAAATATATTTTTATTTGAATAGTATGAAATTGACAGATTATTCCTATGTATATTAATATGAGAGTCGACAGCTCACATGATGGCTGAATAGAGAAATAAACATCATCTTTGTGTTGAAAACATAATATAACATGAAGGGTGCTGACAGTGCAACCAATACTTTAAAAACATAAACAAATATGGATGCTGCCTGTTGGGTGAATTAATGCACTAGCGCCACTTAGGTGATGAGAATGTATGAAATCCAATATGACAGTTGAATGCAGGTGGGAGATATACTCTAAAACAAATTACGAACATGGCTGCGATCCCTACCAAGATGGCAGACAACTGCACTTACGAAGATTGTGGAATGGGTGTTGGTGAGGGAGACCTCCGGTAATATAATTTTAAAAAAATAATTTTTTTTTTCAATTTTTTAATAAATTTTTATAAACATTTTGAAATATTTTGGAATGTTTTTTTTTTGGGGTTTTTTGAGGTCAAAGGTCAAGGTAAAAGGTCGAGGTAAGATGTCGGTGGGTGAAATCACAACATGGAGGCCAGTTGCACCTACCAAGATGGCGGTCGCACAAAGAAGAGAGTCTACCAAGATGGTGGAATGAGTATGCTAAGAGGTGACCTCTGGAAATTTAAGTTTTTTAAAATACGTTTTTATAATTTGTAATTTTTTGGATTTTTAGTATTGAAGGTCAAAGGTTCTGAGTCCTACTCTCCTGGCTTGGAAACATAAATCTTGATCACCTGAATCACAAATTCTAATCAGTTGCTCCGGGAAAAATGGGAAATTTCTGGGGTAGTTTTTTGCGAATGGGAAAAATTGAAGGGAAATTTTAAAGGACAACGGGAAATTTTTTAGGAAAACGAGAAATTTTTAAGGAAAAAAGAGACATTTCAAAATGGCGGACCCCCTGGCTCCGATGCCCGGTATCCTTGTCCGGGGGATTCCCGCAAGTATATTCGCACGAGAGACATAACAAAAACGTGCACTTCTTTCAGTCTAATGAGGTACCAGATTAATTTTCGATGTGTATCGGTGTCACAAACTTACGAGCGACTGTAAAAATATGTAATTTCGATGGTCAATAAGCTAGATTTCACTTCATCTGTAGTCTATAACTGACGTCATTTGTCCATTCGCTGCTATCGCAGTAAGAAATCCGGTTTAATTTGTATTGCAGTTCAAGTTGTGAAACAATTAATAGTCCAGAATCCTCCAAGGCGTGTGAAACTGCGATTCAGTTGTAAGATGAAACACACGAAAAAAAATTCTTAAAACAGCGTGTCCCCATAGCAAATTGGGAAGGTTATCGTTTCCTATGCATACGTAGCTATAGACCTACGCGCTAGAACTTTAAGGGAAATGTATAGTAAACATTTTTCAACTCGTAAACGTTACATTTGGTTGTAAAGAATCATTGCGACAGGCAGTTCCCAACACTGCGATTTGTATTCCCGGGATGCTGACTTTCTTGCAGATTAGATCTGCAACACTACGATATTATCACACGCGATGTAAGCCAATTGGTTGAACTACAGATGCCACTTTGCACTTTTCTCCTTTTTCTTAAGACTGTTGCCTGGTTTGAAATCACTGAGAATTCGCTACAGGAAAATACATGTTAACGAAATTCGATTTTTTTTGGTGTTCCAGTTAAAGAGCATAAATATACGCGTTTCTCTGTGCTATCGAAGCCTTTTATCACGTTAATGCATAGCCCTTTTCCTGAAAAATCCCAAAATTTAATAATAAAACAAAAAATTCCTAAAAAAAAATAACAAATAGTTATATTTGCCTTGATACAGAACTGGAGGGGATAATTTCTCACACTTGGGTATTTGTTTCAAGTTAATATATCCGAAATTGGTTTTTAAAAACCGAACTTCCTTAACATGTATGTCTTTGGCTATACCAAATTCTCACTGATTTCAAACCACACTACAGCCTAAAGGAAATTGTTCAGGGGAGCCCCCCTCCCCCCTATTTTTTTTCTCTTTGAATATATTTAGTAGGGTTAAATTAAAACTTATTGGCAGTCGAAAAACATTTGTTTGCTGAGAAATGAGTACACGCGAAAACACTTGAGTATACACAAAAGGGAATCCACTTGAACACATAACCGAATTGCGGTTTAATTGTTTTTACACTCTATCTCGTTTCTGAGGCTCCCTGGGTGCAGTATTGGTTGGAAGAATCAGCGTCTAATTTTAGTCATCTTATTCACCTTGGAAATATTTCTGAATTCAGCTTTCACTATTAAAGGTGCAAGCCATTCACCCACGACAAAAAATTTCCTCGGGTAATAAGGCTTAATTTATAAAAGAATATTTATCATTAAAACAGCTGGAGCTTTCAAAACTTCAGGTCACATGATATTTTCATTAGAGAGAAGTGGGAAAACCTGATTATCGTTTGATCAACCACGTGACACCTCCACACTCTCAAGTCACTGTCGATGCGGACCGGATTGCCTTAAGAGCTACCTTAGTTAGGGAACTGGCTGTGATTACAGCCATCGTCGCTTGTCTCATTGATCAAAAATCAAGAAACATTTAGTAGGAAAATATTCAACGTTGAAGATTAAAAGCCATTTCTAAGTTTCCCGATCCTACGACTAGAGAGAGTAATTTATCGCCAATAATTTCTTGAGTTTTTGTTGGTTCTGAAGACGTTGTGCAGCCGTCATGTCTGCGTATTTTCATTTCATTTCATCCACCATGACGGAGGAGCTCTGTCTAGATTTTACTGACCAATCGAGAATGTGATTAATGTGCGGTAATATTGTGAATAGTTAGATCATGTAAAAACGTGTCACCCGGTAATATAAAAAAGGAAAAATATCATTTTCTTTAAAAAATATGTTATCACGAAAAGTTTTTTCGATAAATACCTCTGCAATATAATACATATTTGTAAAACATTTTAAATTTCGTGCGTAGTTATTGAATAGTTGAAATGTAATTTTGCTAATACTGAAATACTCTTGCTTGCCTGTATTGACTAAATATTTTATGTATTTAAAGCTTAAGGTATGAAATAGGATTTCAGCAAATACAATTTGTGCGACATATTTTTTTTATTTTTTTGCCAATTTTTGGGTATGTAACGTGAGAGAAAATATATTCGCGGTTTTAATCCACTCGCTTACTGAAATTATTTTATTTGAATTCTTTAAAACGTTTAACTTAATTTTTATCCCGCGGTAGGCATTTAGCGGTGTCTGGATGTACGATCGGTCATTGTGTAATCGTAATATATATAATTTTTAAGTTTATGTTGGTTGTTTTTATTTTGTAAATTTTAGTATTAAGTTAATATAACATTTGAAATGTACAGGGAAAGTTTACAATATCTGATTTAAATTAAGACATATCCACTTGAAATGTATAGCATATAAATAAACTAAGTGACACTAAATAGCAAAGTGTGCAACGCTGACTTCCACCAACGTTCGGCGCTCAGTTGTGAATAGCTTTTGTAAACCGCCGTTAGCTGTGGTCAGCTGCGCCGCGTCGCTTATTGTGAATACAGCTTTAAGTGCTGGAGGAAACAAATTGACTATAAACTTTTATAGTCCATTCCCGGTTACTGCCAACATTTTTGAGGCACTGCTAAAGTTCTACTTCCAGGATATTCCTCTGCCTAATGCAGACAAAGCTTAATCGAGTCTGGAAAATTACACCAAGGGGACGACGCCCTGCATTCATGCGCACTCAGTATTTTTATATTTTGCATAAGAAATGTTTATTACTAGGCGTTACCTACAGACATATTTTCCGTCGGTTTTTATTCGTATTGATTATAAATGAGTCGGTACCTGCAAAATTCGCGTTATTATTTCTGGACACGTTAAGCTTAAAGCACGTTTACCTTTCCAATAGGTTTGCCATTAGACCGAACTATATTTGACATGCCCTGGGTAACTATGAGCCAATAAGTTAACACTT
Organism: Dryococelus australis; assembly: GCA_029891345.1. Lineage (NCBI taxonomy): Eukaryota > Metazoa > Arthropoda > Insecta > Phasmatodea > Phasmatidae > Dryococelus > Dryococelus australis. The sequence continues at coordinate 94,746,820 of CM057002.1, read as the reverse complement.
CAAGATTGTGTGCCTCAATGAAGAACTGTTCAGTCAGAAAGGGAGTAACTTTACATTTAAGCAATAGCCAATGGAGACACTACGGTGGCGCGAGTATGTACAGTAAACTGAAGTTTAGCCTAACAACAAATAATAACGCGAATTTCACAGGTCCCTATAAATGAGATATTAGAATTTATAGATGAAATATGGGTAAAAGTTCAATTTAACCAAAAATACGGTTCTTTTATGTTAACACAAGTATAACATGCTTGTGATACATGGCATATTTAGAAAACAACTAAACACGTCATACATAGGATGATTTTTCAAACATTGCATTCAAAAAGTGTGAAAAATCGTGAATACACTATAATTAGAGACAGCAGAATTTCGCGAAAATTTCGTGCTAGATTTCGATACCACACGCCCCAATTTTTGAGGTCGTGTGCCGAATTTTTTAGAGGGTCATTCGGGACGGCCGTTTGTCCCGAATGTTGGGACCTGGCAGTGTTGACTCGTGCTGTGGCCGGTAACATAGTTAATGTAACTCATTTTTTTAATAAAAGTAAAATAACAAAGAATGTTATTGTTTGTATTTAGCGTCTTTAATCAATAAATCATACTCCCTATGATAAACAATTTGTAAAAAATAACAATTGGATTCACTTTTTTTAACTAACCACCCCCTGTAAACAGTTTATACCCCCCTTTGTTTTTCTCCTCACACACACACACACACCTTCACTCTTCCTTTCCCACTATCGATCATTTCTGAGCCAAAACAAGCGTCCCGAATTCCGGTCAGAAAAATATGGTCAACTTAGCGTACGAGCAGTTTTCTTTTGCTTATTGGTGGCATGTCTTTGTGTGGAGATATTTTCTACTTAACTGACCAATCAGAATTAGGTAACTTCAATACTGTACGCCTGTGATTTGCGCTCGGACGCTCAATACGCGTAGCACGGAAACCATCCAATCAGGAAGTTCTGAACTAAAGTGTTATGAAGTACAACTGTTGGTGGAAATCGTGTGTCCCTAAATATAATGAGAACTGCGGTTGGGGACATGGGCGCGAGACGTACCCGGTACCTCGAGGACTTGTGAGAAACAGATGGAGACGTGAATACGAAAGCAGGCTGTGCGGTTTGCCGGCGGGCGCCCTAGGGAGGCGGCAACCACGTCCCGATCAAATTACTGGTCGTCCTCATTACGTGCCGGAGACCCGGGACTTGGCCCCGCGGCCAGCACCGGAGACTTGTCCGCCACGTGACGTCACCCACGCCGATGGCCCGTGGGAACCCTGGCTCGCTCTCTTCGCCACCCTGCCATTACGTGCGATCAATCTGTGACATGCCGCGCGTCACGAACCTATATGTTTGTATTTCGTGGTCGGGTTGTGCGGCGACAAGGTAGGCTTGTGTCCGCTTTTTACTATAGTCCATTCACACATTTCTGAAGCCTTGCTGAAGTTCTACTTCCAAGATATTCCTCCGCCTCATGGAAATAAAGCTTAACCGAGTCTAGGAAATTACTTCAAAGGGACAGCGCACCGCATTCATGCGCACTCGGCGTAATAATATTTTGTATAAGAACTATTTCTTTCTAGGCATTACCAACACACCTATTTCTCACTTTTTATTTATATTGATTACAAATGAAATATTGTAGTTCATAGCATTAAATTTAAATTTAATTTGATTTTAAACGAAAATATCGTTATTGTATGTTAAAAAAAGTATAACTTGCTTGCGATAGGTGATAGGTGGCATATTTAAGAAACAACCAAAAACTTCATACGTGTTTGTTTTTATTCGAAGGTTTGATTTAAAAAGTATTAAGAAACTGCGAATAGACTATACAGTATAGCTACAGTGCATCTCACTCTCATATTGCAGTAAACAATACATGACGCACTATGTTCCCAGATGGAGTGAGGGATATTTATACATAACTATACAATGTGATAAAACGAATTTCACATTTATGTAATCACCATAATGTGTTAAATTTATTATCACACCCTTGCCTGATTCGCCGTACATCTTGTCGCTGTCATCAAACTTTGTTAGTACAGAACTAAGACTCCATAATAATTCATACACACACAACTATTATGCAACGGATAAACGAACTTATATTGGGAACAGTCAATAATTTTTTTTCAGTATTAGGAAATAGGACCTGTAACTTTTTTTGCTAACACTGTAAAATCAACGTAGAAGAGATTCACTCACATCTAACATTAAATATATAATGTTAATATACAAACCAAATTGCACATTTATGTGCACTTCATTGTCCTACAAAAATGGGGCTTTCATTGCCTTAGCCTGGGAAAATTTGGTTATAGATGAAGAACTTGCGAGCTATGTCATTCTCCATAGAGAATATCGCCAACGATGAAAGCCGTTCGTCACTCATAGTAGATCGAAGATAAGTCTTGATCGATTTTAACTACGAAAAAATGCGTTCACAGCTAGCTACTGTCACTGGTAAAGTCAGCAATACTCGAAGTGACACCCAGATATTGGGAAAAGTAGTGCTCATATATGTGTCTTGTTTATATCGCAAAATTTTCTTAGGAGAACTATTTACAGTTGATTGTATACAACGGTGGAAGTGTTTTAATTCTTCCCAAAGCTCCGAGCCATTAATATCCCAATTATTTCCATCGGTGTTCGTTAGAGCTGTTTTCAATACTATACACTTGTTTAATAAAGCCTTATCAGCCTCTTCAGCAATATATCATTGTTTGGGGGAGTAGGCACAAGTCATACAAAAATCCCCAGATATTTTTGTGTTCTTCGAATTGCTCAAACCGATATTTCAAAGATGTCAGTGCAGCATTAACTGCGACATAGAAACAATTCAGTTTAAACTGTTCTTCTGGACTAACAGTTGTTGACTCGTCGAGGCCTTCATAGTCAAACGTCCTCTTCTTTATTCGTGTACGAATGGGATCTCCAAACGAAGCATCAGTTCCTAATGTACCCGCTAGCTCTTTTGCAGTTATAACTGCATTTTTAAGTAGAAGCTACATACTCCATACAACTCTTGATTAAAGTGGTGACATTACTAATACCCATTATTGGCCTTTGCATTGATTTGCTCACAATGTTTACTTGATGCAGAATATCATACGATACCATATAACAAGAGACATCAAACATTCGAATTTTCATTAACTGGTCCGTTAAAAAGTGTGCCTCGTACCTCAAACCAGCATCTGCCAAACTAGATTCAAACACTGCAATTAAAGCATCATACACGTTCTTCACCTCATATCTAATATCCTTGATACTATCAATTCTACTTTCTCAGCGTATAGCACTTGGTTTCACAGTGAGGCTGGCCACATGGTTCTTCAAAATCTCACAACGTAGAACAGGAGCTGAGAACAACACATGTATTTTTTGTAGAACACCAAACAGTGTTATAGAAATAGTTGCCTATGAAGTACTGTAGCACTTTAGGATGCACAGGATTGTGAAGTCTAGCGAGATTGTTTTTTTATAACTCGAAATGGCAGGGTCTCTAATTATTGATAAATGAGTTACAATGCTATGTGCAAAGAATAATAAAGCAATAATGTATTTTGTGTTAAGACATTTAAATAATCTTACAATGCTTTATAAAAGAAACGAGCAAAAAAATTAAAAATTTTGAACATTTTAATTAAAATTTGAGAATTTTTATACACACGTGCCTTTACAGAAACATTTTTTAGCGTGATTTTATATGATGTAAAAAAATTATCTGCGATAACTGTAATTGGTAATAATTTATATTGGTTTTCTTGTAAGTACCCCACAACTACGCGAATATTTCGGTATACAATTAGTGGGCGCAGTGATAATCTCATCATGTAACAGGCTAATAGTCCTTTATCAACTCATAAACATAACAAATAAATATACTTTATGGTGGCATTAGAAGTTAACTTTTGAGATCAGTTGAATGTTAACATCGTGTTTATTAGACTGTTAGTCACACCCCGGATAGCACTTTTTATATTAAAAAGTTGCAGAGTTACAAAAATTGGCCGAAAGGAAAATCTGAGCAGGGTCTCAAACAGTACTCACTTTACCGTGAATAGCGTAGGCTATAAACAAAACTCATGTACGTACACAAAAAAGGGAATCATTAATTTCACTTACCTATTACATTAAATAATAAGTAATTAAAACTCATTCTTGGTTAAGATTAACAATCACAAAATTATATCGTCTGTGGTCACAATATCCATCTGTAAATACGGTTAATCATCAACTAATTCTCAGAATACAGATAAACTCTTACAACATAGCACACTAGATGAGAATATTGCCCGTTTCCAAACGCTAACTACATCACGTTAAGCATGCATATCTTCAGTAGCTCACCAATTAGTCCAATTTATCAACAGAGTGCAGCACAGTATTTACAACTACATCACATTCGTAAACTCTTCTATATTTTATGCCCTTTTTATACCATTCTTGGACTGCTGACATTATTAGCAGTAGTCTAAATATGTTTAAATTCCTTTATGCGTGCCAAATTTACACTATGATTGCAGGAAAATATGTTATTTTCTCGTCTCATTTTGGCGCCGCCTTCATCTTGGCGCTCGGGGCGACGGCCCTGCTCGCACCGTCCTAAGGCCGGACTTGCCTCTCTGTCTCTGCCTGTCTATTTTACTCTCTAGGCGTGTGTGCTCGGGTTTTTTTCTATGGCATTTCTTACTCTTGGAATCCTGCAACATTAATATAATTTCGTACAAAACCAAACGAGCTGCTCTTGATCAACCCGCCCAGAGGTTGAAAATACAGCAGTGCATGTGCAAACGACATCGACTTTGTTACGTAGTGAAGCGTTTACATTGGTATCAAAAATTTAATTTTTCAGCTCCCCGTTGTTTTGGTAAGCACTGCAATACCTCAGAAAACGTTTACCAGACGGTACTGATCATCATATGCGTACACACACGTAGCGGAATGAGTACATTCTTTAGAATTGCGTAACACGAGTTAGTGAAGAGATTTGGGCGGCTCTTTAAAGTTAGGTCTCGAGAGCCGATGAGGATGATTGGGGTGAGTATGGAGCAGCGCCGAAATGAATGGGTGGCGGAAACGGGAGATCCTTGAGAAAACCCACCGACCAGCGGCATCGTCCTACATGCAAAAATACAGGAGTGACCCGGCCGGTGATTAAACCCTGTTCGCCGGGGTGGAAGGCGAGCAGACTAACCGCTGAGCCACCGCGACCCCTTGCGTAACACGAGTTGTTTTGATTTTGCGTAATATTTTTGGTGCATCCAAGACAGCCCATTCAGAGGTACTGACAAACCCCCCCCCCCCCCCCCCCATATTTTGCAGAAACCTGTCCTACATTGTGGACGTCCTCCGCCAACTACGCTGACCAGTTTCACGCCTTAATTTTTTCCTTCGCGATTTTGTTACTGCACTCAAATTACAACAGCTTCTTATATGCGTTGTTTTCTTTCAGCCTGTTAATTGGTGCGCTGTCTGACGTGATGGAATCTGGGCCAGTTGTATGCCTCATACCACGAATTAACGAGCTGGAAAATAACTGCAAACTCCAGTCGTGTTTGGTTGGTCTTCCAAACTTGTAGTCCGAGTTCCGTTTACGATGAAAACGCAGTTTATTTCAGGCCCAGCGTTACCCGCTAGGTACATCGCATTCTTTCATTTCTTATTAATTTACGATTTTGTGAAGTAAATTTTTAAAAACGCTACTGTGGAAGTCTATTTGCCTCATCCTGCAGTACGGCCACGAAATCCGAAATATCGACGCAAATTTTGTCACAGATACCAAAATATAAGCTCTAAAATATCAGTGTGTTTTGTCCTTTGAAAACTATCAAATAACACAAAATATTAAACAACTCGTAGAATGTAAATTTTCTGTGGTCATAAATTCTTAATAATTGCTCTGAAACTCAAATTGTGGCCCAAAACGAATAATTTCTGCATAAGCGGTGTAACGTAAAATGAGGCCATATGCAAATTTTAATTTTTAATTATTTATGTATTTGCAAAACATAATATGGTTTTCACAGATATAATTTTCATTGGCACATTCGTTATGTAAATTTGAATTTAATTTCCCTGCTCGCTTAAATTATATTTTCATTTTGTCTTAAACACATTTATGTGTCTTTTCAGTCCGTTATTTTTGTAATGTGTTTAGAAGACCCTAGTATATGGGCAAATATTTTTTTTCAATGCCAAATCTAAAGTAAAATGGAACACCTCAGTTACGAGAGCGGGAAGTGTTGCCGAGGCCGCACATACAATTTAGTCTGCAAATTGATTACTTTATTCCTCTCATATTTCATCTCATTGAAAGAAAACTAACTAAATTTCACTTTTTTCTGCCCACATACCTGCTGCGTAATTATTTCAGGTAGTGTAGATATTTTCCTAGCAATAATTTTGGCTGTTCTGCATTTGATTTTTTCTTTGTGTTATTTGTGTGTGTTCTTCTGTCACACACTTAAGATATTTACATCTGCGTTACACTTTGTCTCCCTACAATTTACTAACTACCAACATCCTCACACGTAAGACATGTGTAACACGTAGCTGTTATTAAATTTGGCGTCCAAAGTGTTACCGGAGCTGTTAGCTAGTGTCACTGTTAGACGCAAAATCTGGCGCGTTACGCGGGGTCTATAAAGCGTACACGTATAAGTAAACACAAGACTAGCTTAGCTGTTAGTGTTAGCAGTTGTTACAATGAGCTACAGTATATGTAAACACAAGACTAGCTTAGCTATTAGTGTTAGCAGTTGTTACAATGAGCTACAGTACATGTAAACACAAGACTAACTTAGCTATTAGTGTTAGCAGTTGTTACAATGAGCTACAGTATAAGTAAACACAAGACTAGCTTAGCTATTAGTGTTAGCAGTTGTTACAATGAGCTACAGTACATGTAAACACAAGACTAGCTTAGCTATTAGTGTTAGCAGTTGTTACAATGAGCTACAGTATAAGTAAACACAAGACTAGCTTAGCTATTAGTGTTAGCAGTTGTTACAATGAGCTACAGTATATGTAAACACAAGACTAGCTTAGCTATTAGTGTTAGCAGTTGTTACAATGAGCTACAGTATAAGTAAACACAAGACTAGCTTAGCTATTAGTGTTAGCAGTTGTTACAATGAGCTACAGTATATGTAAACACAAGACTAACTTAGCTATTAGTGTTAGCAGTTGTTACAATGAGCTACAGTATAAGTAAACACAAGACTAGCTTAGCTATTAGTGTTAGCAGTTGTTACAATGAGCTACAGTACATGTAAACACAAGACTAGCTTAGCTATTAGTGTTAGCAGTTGTTACAATGAGCTACAGTATAAGTAAACACAAGACTAGCTTAGCTATTAGTGTTAGCAGTTGTTACAATGAGCTACAGTATATGTAAACACAAGACTAGCTTAGCTATTAGTGTTAGCAGTTGTTACAATGACCTACAGTATATGTAAACACAAGACTAGCTTAGCTATTAGTGTTAGCAGTTGTTACAATGACCTACAGTACATGTAAACACAAGACTAGCTTAGCTATTAGTGTTAGCAGTTGTTACAATGAGCTACAGTATATGTAAACACAAGACTAGCTTAGCTATTAGTGTTAGCAGTTGTTACAATGAGCTACAGTATATGTAAACACAAGACTAGCTTAGCTATTAGTGTTAGCAGTTGTTACAATGAGCTACAGTACATGTAAACACAAGACTAGCTTAGCTATTAGTGTTAACAGTTGTTACAATGAGCTACAGTACATGTAAACACAAGACTAGCTTAGCTATTAGTGTTAGCAGTTGTTACAATGAGCTACAGTACAAGTAAACACATGACTAGCTTAGCTATTAGTGTTAGCAGTTGTTACAATGAGCTACAGTATAAGTAAACACAAGACTAGCCTAGCTATTAGTGTTAGCAGTTGTTACAATGAGCTACAGTATATGTAAACACAAGACTAGCTTAGCTATTAGTGTTAGCAGTTGTTACAATGAGCTACAGTACATGTAAACACAAGACTAGCTTAGCTATTAGTGTTAGCAGTTGTTACAATGAGCTACAGTACAAGTAAACACAAGACTAGCTTAGCTATTAGTGTTAGCAGTTGTTACAATGAGCTACAGTATATGTAAACACAAGACTAGCCTAGCTATTAGTGTTAGCAGTTGTTACAATGAGCTACAGTATATGTAAACACAAGACTAGCTTAGCTATTAGTGTTAGCAGTTGTTACAATGAGCTACAGTACATGTAAACACAAGACTAGCTTAGCTATTAGTGTTAGCAGTTGTTACAATGAGCTACAGTACATGTAAACACAAGACTAGCTTAGCTATTAGTGTTAGCAGTTGTTACAATGACCTACAGTACATGTAAACACAAGACTAGCTTAGCTATTAGTGTTAGCAGTTGTTACAATGAGCTACAGTATATGTAAACACAAGACTAGCTTAGCTATTAGTGTTAGCAGTTGTTACAATGAGCTACAGTACATGTAAACACAAGACTAGCTTAGCTATTAGTGTTAGCAGCTGTTACAATGAGCTACAGTATATGTAAACACAAGACTAGCTTAGCTATTAGTGTTAGCAGTTGTTACAATGAGCTACAGTACATGTAAACACAAGACTAGCTTAGCTATTAGTGTTAACAGTTGTTACAATGAGCTACAGTACATGTAAACACAAGACTAGCTTAGCTATTAGTGTTAGCAGTTGTTACAATGAGCTACAGTACAAGTAAACACATGACTAGCTTAGCTATTAGTGTTAGCAGTTGTTACAATGAGCTACAGTATAAGTAAACACAAGACTAGCCTAGCTATTAGTGTTAGCAGTTGTTACAATGAGCTACAGTATAAGTAAACACAAGACTAGCCTAGCTATTAGTGTTAGCAGTTGTTACAATGAGCTACAGTATATGTAAACACAAGACTAGCCTAGCTATTAGTGTTAGCAGTTGTTACAATGAGCTACAGTATATGTAAACACAAGGCTAGCTTAGCTATTAGTGTTAGCAGTTGTTACAATGAGCTACAGTATATGTAAACACAAGACTAGCTTTGCTATTAGTGTTAGCAGTTGTTACAATGAGCTACAGTATATGCAGAACCGTTAAAGCTAGCTCACACGTCATTAAACAAGCTAATTTTCTAGCCCCAACTCCATTTACAGAGAGGTTCGTTTCGAAACTGCATGTGTGCATATGCACACGTGTGTATGTGACTGAGTGTGTGTGTGTGTGTGTATTTAAGTGCTAGAAGTCTAACTAACTTTTGTTATCATGTCGCTTGCATTAATTTTTTGGATATACCGCCATTTATCGTTACATAAACTTTGCATTTCATTTAAAAAGAAGTAGAGCACAAATATTGTGTAATATCTAATTTTGCTTTTAAAAGTACAGATGAAAATTAATATTTATATTTTGTGTCTATTAAGTACTTTATCAATAATATTAGTTTGGTTTCACAATGGAGATTGTCCCAAAGCATTAGTTTACTTTGTATTTTTTTATTTGTACAACTTAATTAGTATTCATGATTATGGCTGTCTCAAAACAAAAATGCATTGGGCATCAAATTACAAAAAAAAAAAAAGTGTAAAATTTTCTTTACGAGGAAAATACGATCCCGTACAATGCGTAAACGTAGACCAATGTTTGATACAAATATAGAGTTGTTATTATTTTGGTATGTTACAGTTTTAAAGGCGCGGGAAGGGAGGAATGAGTGAATGTTTAGTCGGGTGCGCTGTGCTGTGACCCACCCAATTATCAAGAGGTCCGGCGTGGTGTAATATCATTTGTAGTTGATTAACTAAACTACAAATTACTAATGATTTAAATCAATAGTTATCATCAAGTGGCAGTGAAAGATTTCGAAACAAGATGCATTTTGAAACAATGTAGCTTCATTTGTGTTTCCGTCAATTCCAAACCTGCAAGAGAATAACACCGGATCCTGTGCTACCCCAGTCTGGCTACTACGGAGTTTTAGCAGGCAACGAACTAAGAAATGAATCTCGGATGTATGTACATAGGATTGTGGAGTCCATCCTGCAGGTCGCTGAATTAATGGAATGTTCCTCTCCCTAAGGCATTACGGAAGAGCCAACCACGTACAGAAGAGGTGAAAGTAACGCGTGTGTGCTCATTCTAACCGAACACATTAACGTTCGCACTGAGACTATATACCACACTCTCATGAACAGCTGCTGCCAATGACACCAAACACAAGAAATTTTCTATTGGTCCTGTTATGTTGATACTGGTTAGGTTCCGAACAAAATGGTTTTTGTTTGCAACGCTTAATATTGTATATTGATGTTAGCCTTAGCCGGAAGGAGTTGAGATGTTCCCTTTGTGCATTGAGGTTGCCGTCTATCTGCAGCAGGAGCGATAAGGTCGATACTGCCTCGTACATCAAGTACGCCATCGCCACTAAGCGCAAGGCTCTGAGCTGGCGTGCAGTGTTCTCGTCGCGCTGCATGTACCTATGGGACTTTTAGCACCCTATTGCTTTATTGATTGGAAGTCTGTAGTAAGGTTAAGTGCAGGGCCATTGAGCAATTTTGTATGTATCCAACGCTTATATTGTGAGATACAGCTTCTTGAAAAATCAACTTCTCGCCTTTTCGGAGTACTCAGTAATGGTGTTTCTAATGGGCGTGATGTCTTATAAGCACTCAACACCCCTTGTCTGCAGTGCGTGTTCTTTCCGTACATCAGCCCATCGGACGCATGCAGGCCCACTAAGAGAAATCCCGGGCCTCTGAGCAATACGTGCTGTGCCCCCTCCCACCAAGCCCTCCCCGCCAAAATCGATCATTTACAACAACATAAGTAGTCGTCATCCATGTTAAAAAGTTCATCAGTTTGGAGTGTCCAAATTTACGAGCCGGGCCCGACCCGGTCTCCCGGGGACCCGGGCGCCTCTTGCCCCTACCCCCCCCCCCCCCTTTTTGCCGAGGCCTGGATGCACGTTTAATAATTTCGTTGGAGAATGTGTATTTCAAACACTATGCAACGTAGTACAAGTGCTAGGTAGATGGGAGCCTCAACAAGCTTGGTGTTTAAATATTGAAATGTGGAAACAAAGTCATGGAAGAATATGCGCAAATTGAAGGCGGCAGGTATAATTCAACAGTAACAGTACATGTGATGCAGTTGGTATTTTCGTCGTGCTCGGAGCTCGAGGTAGGCGACAGCTGGTGGGCGGCCGTCCTCGGAGACGGTGTATGTACCTGCCGCAGTGAGCTTTAAGTCGCAGTGGCCACACTCCGACTGGCCCAGCGAGGGCGCCTCTCAGCGGTGTGTCGCTAATGACCCGATCATATCTCCGACGGCGAGATCCGACCGGGCGGCCGCCATTAATCTCTGGAGTCCTGGAGGGCGGATGATTAATACCGCCGCTCCAGCCGCCTGTCTGGGAGGTCTCGAGGAACACCCGGGTCCTCGGTAGGGTTTCTTTCTCCGCGGGAACGTCTTCCACGCGAGTGTCCAGCTGCTCCTCCTCGGTGCTCGTGAGCTCTCGGCTATGTCCGTCAAATTCCCCTGATCACATTTGCAAACAGTGAAGCGCTGTGTCGAGCTCTTGAAGCTTTCATCAGAGTGAGTGAGTGAGTGAAGAGATTTGGGCGGCTCTTAACATCGATGTCTTGAGAGCCGATGGAGCAGTGCCGGAAATAAAGGGCGGCGGAAGTGGGAGATCACCGAGAAAACCAGCCGACCAGCGCCATCGTCCGCCACGAGTCTCACATGAGAAAATCAGGGGGCGACCCCGCCGGGAATCGAATCCCTGTTGCCTAGGTGGGAGGCGAGTAGTCTAACCACTATACCACCGCGGCCCCGCTCTCAGCAGTGCTTGATAGCTTTCGGTAATGTTCGTAAGCTCTCGCCCATATTCACGAGCACTCGGATATAACTGTGAAGTGCTCTGTAATTTTCGTGAACTCGGCAATGTTTGTGAACTTTCGATAATGTTCGTAAGTCGTTCGGCAATGCTCGTGAGGCATTTGGCAAAATTCGTGAGGTCTCTCGACTTAGGTTGTACTTTCGACGCAGTGACAGGTTCAATACAATTTATCGCAATTTAAATTCTTGTGATAAGGGAATCATATCGTGGGACGAGTTATTTTGGTACCGTAATCTATCTACCAACAAAAACTTTGCAAAAGTCATTCTTTTAGAAATATCTATATTTCAATAAAATATTTGAGCAGGTTTAACATTTTTAAAATTTTATTGAAATTTCAGTAGTTATTTAACAGTAGTTGAACTAGCCGTACAAACTGCGTACTAGTGGCAAGGCAGGCTTTGACATCGTCAATAATGACACTAGACTTGAAAACATGCTTACTGAACATATGCTGATATTGTTGGGCAACTTTACAGAATTTTCCAGAGTTTGTGGTGGTGAATTTTGCCAGCTGGTGGCATTTACAGTATACAGGTTACTGCTCCATTGCTCTAAGGTCCGGAATAACACTTTAAAGATACGCCACGAGAAAGACTGCATGCAAGAAGGTGATAGGACCTTAAAACGCACAAAAACAACTTCGGAATGGGAGACGAAATGAGATATGCTAACCCAATAGTTGAGACTCTTTACGCCTACAGTATTTTGAGCAGCGGCAACACGCTTGACAGGTACCGCTTAGCCTTCGACAGGAGGAGATGAGGCAGACGAAGTGCAGCGGGCTTTGAATACACATCTCCCAAATTTACCGCGCATGATCACCTTGACATCCTTACGTCGAGGCCGTGAGCATTCTGGACTGTCTACGTGAGAGTGTACGTGCCCGAATTGTTTTTTTCCCCTGCATTCGAGGCACAGTGATACGGGCGACAATAACACGCTCGCCCACCGCCCTGTCGCTCCTATGCGCAAGGCACTTGCTTCCGTCGTCACGCTTTCCTCTGCAAATTAGATGTGTAACAGTGGGACTTTGTTTTACGCGATGAAATATATATAACTACGACTGTTCCATTTAATTTTCCTCCTACCTTTCAAGGAAACTGCGCAGACAAATTTAAAAAATGCAATTTTTTAAAACCGTTTTCGCGAATTTTTCTGTTAGAATACATTTAATGTGAATAAAAATTACCGCACGGTCTTTGATGATTGGTTTTTGATATTTGCGGCAAAATGTCGTATTCGCAGGATATTTATTTGCTGAGATATACGTGTAAACGTGCAAACAACGAATGTACAGTAAATATGTCAGGACTACTAACTCTTAAAGGCCTGTCTACATTCGCCAGTATCTATGTACATATCATAATATTTACCTCACGAGTATCACATTGGTTCAGAGTGCTATAGAACTGTTTATTTGTTGCGTGGTGGTGATTTTGATATTGATATTGCTGAAGTTTTGATTATTTAAGGTTTGTGAGATAGTTAATTTTGAATGTTTCTTTATTTTTATGTTATAATTGTTTGGCTTACGACACAAGCTGACTTGAGACACGGGAGGTTGTGACAGCGTCAGTATCATGAATACCAATCAGCGTAGATCTGTCCTTGTCTTGACATAGATTGGGATTGCACAGTTGTAGACAGGCCTTAGCAGTTTTCTGTGGCATTTAAAGACTTTACGGGAGCCAGCTTCGCTCGTTCTTTTCAGGGGGAGGAGGGATGATAAGCTAAAACTTACAGTGCGTATCAAAGCGCTTTCGCCCCTACAATCACTATACTTCATTCGCTTGTAGTTTCGGAGTACAAATAAGTCGAAGAGCCACATGAGTTAACAAGATAATGTTTACTATGTTAGTTTTGAGAATTTAGTCTACCCACTCCGTATGACTTAACTGTCACGTGAAAATGGCTCGATCGTTATGAGTTCTTCTCAAAATACAGGTTACGAGTCTTCAAAAATCAACTACATTTATTTGAAGAAAGGCAGAGAAATTTACAACATTTAACTTCAATGGGAGTTATAATACAGAAAACAATTTTGAGGTAACTTATTTTTTCATAGGTAAAGTATATAGTACTTGCGTTGAAAATGAAACCCCAAATCTACCCTAATTCTGTACATGTTAAACGGGGAGATGTAATTCAGTATTAATTTGAGCATTTGTAATTAATATTCGTTTAGAGACTTAAACAGATAACTCTAATAAATCATTAATAATATTTTTTATTAAAATCTTAATTTAACAAATATTTCGTTATATTTATAACAAATAATAGGGACAGTTAACTAAATTGTTAATAACAAAAAAAATGTTATATGAATGGATTTCAAATAATGTATACATGGTTTGATGAAACGTTTCTCTTTAAAAGTAGTCTGCCTGAGATGTCAGAGCTACCAGAACATAGAGGAGAATATTTTTGCACAAAAAAAACAGCCGGTTATTTCGGTGACTTCAATAAAGCTGTCAATTAAAAACATCTTTTCTCCTTTGCTAAATGAGAGTGGCGGCGTGTGTGTGGCAGGTCGTGTGTTGTAGCGAGCGACGGAGAACAATGCACGCGACCAGGGGTACTATTCTCAGATTGCTATTTTCTTCTTGGCGTGACTTACGGCTCTCAACTAACCGCCTTTCATTGAAATCGGTATTCGCACACTGCCAGAAACACGGGTAAACGTGAACAGATCTTCCGCCTACTTGTCGTAGCCTCCCAGGATTGCCGAGCTGCGCCAGGTGGGAAGCCTAGTGGTGAATGCTGGGAAAAGAACACTCACACGGATTCGTACGCACCATATTATTCTGGTACTGATTGTTGGTAAAGAAGACGATTTGGGTATAACCACGGTACCAGGAGCCTATTCTCCATGAATGCAATGCATGCAGTACATGCTTTAATAACATTCAAACACGAACATATTTCCTAACCATATAATTCTCATTTTTCTTTGAAATAAAAATAAATTTTCGTTGGTACATTGGACTGGAATGCACATCTCTCTTTTCCTAATAGTTACTCGTAATGTCGTTGCAAGTCGTACGGTGCTTGTTTCGAAAATCGAACGTTATAGTTCCCTAAAACGTCGAGGCGTAGCGCTGTTATATTCTCAACACTCGTTCAGCTGGTGTTACATCACTGTAAGATCGTGCGAAATGTGGGCGAATGCATGCACAAGGCGATATTGCATTCAGCACACACTCTGGTGGCGGCCCTCGTGGCGGACGGTCGTGTTCGACGGGAGCCTGGGTGGCTCAGTTGTTGATGACTTCGCGCATCTGCCGGAGGCGGCCCAACGATCAAGGCTGAGGATGTTGGGGGTAACCCGAGGTGCTTAAACATGCGAAGTGTGGCGAACCACTCCACTGCTGGATTCTGCGGGCTGTCAACTGTAGATGCGTGCGGAATGGAATGGAACAGCATCGAAACTTGGAAGCAATGGCGTCAGCCTTCACTCGTAGGCCAGCGGATTTGCGTCCACAATTGGTAGCTCCTGGATGTCTCGCCGAGCGCTTGTCACCTATGACCGAGGGAGATTTTCGAGGAATTATTTAAATATTTATATTTAACAAGCTTAAATATCAATCTTGTGCTTTCCGTAACTAAACAAACTTATACGATTAGAAAACAAAAAGAAGGCAAAAATATCACAATAATAAATATAAGTCTTTTATGAGTGTTGATTAACATCACTTATTGTTCAAAGCTCAAATTATGTTTTTACACAATCAACTCGTAAGTTGTGAGCGTAGCTCAGTGAAACGGTGTTGCTGTTTATAATTTAAGTAATTGACAGAAAACGTTTATGTCTAGAACAACTTCGTGTAAAAGCAATAATAAGTAATTAACTGCAAAGTGAAATCGGCTACCCGTGGTTATTTGATTTAGCTTAGCTTTGTATTATTTGTTAGTATTATTACTTTTAGACAAAGATATTCCAAACATAAACGTTTTCTGGCAATAACTTAATTTATAGACATCATTAATGTATTATATAACTAAAAAAATAATGTCGTTATAGAACGGAGATTTGAATTCTAAAACCTAATATCACGCAGCGTGAATTCGCTCACCAACTCACTGAACTACAGACAACCTACAAGATAGCCTTGTAATAGGTTATATACATGACTAAGTCCATCGTTATCGCGTATTTTTTGAAGTTGTGTTTATTGTTTTATAATGACCGTGCAAGTAAATTGAAACAGTTGCCGTGACTTACACTAACTTCCATTTTGTACATAAATACGTTTTACAGAATCCGTAATCTTTTCGTAAACGGACATATACGCCTTTAGGTTTACTCGGGTGACAGCCATCTGGTCTGTTGCAGCTCCGTTGGTATAGCAGAAATGTATAACACGTTTTATTAAGTCACGTGCCCCAAAATTGCTTTCTGATTGGTCAGCGAACGTAGCCTTCCGCCTGGGGTGCCTAGAAATGGATGATATTCAGGCGTGGTCGGAGAGCACCCGCCTGTGGCTTTTCGTTCGTATCCGAGAAATTCGACGAGCAGGCACGGCGTACTACTGCGGCCTACCGCCTACTCAGGCATGCATCTCAGAATAGCACCCCAGGGAGGCTGGGATCCAATTACGACTGATCCGCGCTGGAGGACCAGGATCGTGCACCACGGGCTGCGGGCCGATGACACCCGAACCTCTTCAGGCCCGCATGTTGCTGTGAACAGCCCTACAACACGCACCCGTGTCCGGGAATTCGTCTTCATAGACTACGTGTAGGAATGGAATAAATGGAATTACGTCACTATAGCTAACGCTACGTACTGAGAAATTTGGCGAATACATTTTAGGACAGGTTAGACTTAGAACACACATGCAGGCCTACATTTCCGCAATGTTTACATTTGGTAGAGACCTGCAAAATTTGCGTTATTATTTGAGGACGTTTCATACCTATAACACTTTTCGTGTGCAATGCGTTGACCATTCGACAATTGTTTATTTGACACGCCCCGGGTTACTCTGAGCCAATAAATGAACACTTTACAATTGTGTGCCCCAATCATGAAATGGAGTGAGTAACCTAACATCTAGGCAGCAGCGAATGGAGAGACGTCAGCTTATGTATTACAGTGCTTGACCCCAAAAATAACGCTTATTTTGCAGGTCCTTAACAATTGGATCATGGTTTATCAGACGCACCCAGGTGAACTCTGAGGCAGTACAATAACCGACGTGAGTCTAATCCTGCGCTACCTGGTCTGAGATACAACTGTGGCATTAGCCACTTAACAGAAAGCTAAGGCTTGAAACTACATCGGATAATGGAGTCTATCCCAAAAGTCTTTTAAAACGCGAAGTTTTCGTATCCCTATCTATAACTGCCAACAAATGTTCTTAGTTATAGTAAAAGCATAGTAAATTAAAAAGTGCACAGTTTATTTAGAAATTAAATACAGGAGATAATGTGTTTAAGCCTATAACGGTGAATGTAAATCACATTATTTCGATAGCAAACATTCAAGAAAGAAGGTGTAAGTTCTTTTTGTTTTCATATGTGCAAATAAAAACTTCATAATTTTTTTTTTGGCTAACAAGCGAATCCGAAACGTTATAAATAACAAAACGAATTTATAGTTTACACTTCGATATCTAGTTTTACGAGATTCGACAATGGTACTTATCCAGATCTGCTCTTATATAGTACACTACGGAGGTAATTTTGTAACATTCTGAAGGGCGTGACAAATGTATAGATTATGAGAAGGAAATGTATAGCCTAATAGAGAAATTTCGTATTGGAAACATGATTGTGGACCAGTTAATGGCAACATACCTACCACAAAAATGTTGCAAGGAGAAATTTTAAAACTGGTTCTGCTGCTGTGTGTGCTTTCTAAAAATAGTATTACGAACTGGTTGTCGCTCATATTGCTAACAGAACAGTAATAATAGACTTATTTTAGTTAATTTTCTTGACATATGTAAACACGCAGTGCTTACGTAATTCGTAAGTATGTTAAAAGTGTTAGGAAACACAGTAAAATACACACACGAATATTTTTTGTTGTTGTTTACAGTTTCTCTAAATAATCTTGACATACCTTTACAAAAGCGTGCACTTCCGCTCCCCTTCTCCTACTCTCTGGTCTGAAGAAAATAATCAATTTCGTGCAATTATTTAGAAAAAGTAGTAAATAATAGTATACCTCTAAACTTAACTCAGTAAATAATAGTATACCTCTAAACTTAACTCAGTAAATGAAAAGACACTGCATTATTACTTAGCTTTGGTTCACGAATATTAGCATTAGAGAATCGTGCCGGACAATGCCGCTGGTTAGCGGGTTTTCTCAGGGGTCTCAAGTTTTCTCAATCTTTCCCATTTCAGTGCTGCTCCAAATTCAACTAATTTTTTTCTTATCGGATCTGAAGACCTTAGATGTCGTCTCAACTCAACTTAGCTTTGGTTCATTCATGTTAAAAGACTGACGGATTAATGCACAATAAAATTCAAGTAAATAGGCTAAATTAATTTAAGAACATAATTAGAAAAATGTTCACATATTGCCCTTCTCTATGAACCCACAACGTCGACCTTCGTATGAAATTACCTCATCATGACTTGTAAGCACGAACATTAAATTTAATTGTATTTATAGCTTTCATGTTATTTTCATTTTTTATTTCAGACAATTGTTCTTTCGGTAAGAGTTGTTTGTAATTATTTTATCTTTCACATGTAATACATTTTCGAGCCACTGCGAATATTTTCATCTCAACTACAATAGGCAATGCCGTATTTTATATTACTTATGTAAAAAATTTATAATAAATATTACTGAAATGTAACGATGACTCTCAGGAGTAAAATATTATAGTTTGAAAGTTTTGTACACAGTTAAGTAAACAAATGTGAGTAGGGTGAGGATAGGGGAATGTTGCTACTAATTTTGATTGGTTTTGACGGTAACCCTCACTCAACAGCTGGTTCACACTCTGCAATATATACACTGACTTACCAACTGTAGATAACCCGATGACATCTCCACTGCTGCAATTAAAGTGTCTGGTGTGTGGTGTCAGTACATGGTGTACAGCACACAGAATGAACTTTGATGCACTGGCTGGAGTAGAATTATTCTCGCCGCCGAAAGCTGTACTCAACAACTCTCCACTCATTCAAATTAAAATTACTTGCAAACTCAGTATGTAGAGAAATTAAAATATTTGCACCAGTAATGATACGTAGACCTTTGGGTGTGTAAATGTTAAGCGACTGCCTAGAAAGGAAACTATTACAGTTTGAATGCAGTGGTTTTTTTTAACAAATCATCGATAATATTTCGTAGTTGGTGCAAACACGACCCAAATAACATACAAATTAATATTCAAATGCATAGTTTCCCAAATGTAAACAATATCATTCCAAAGTATGAAAATACACTGAAAGAGTATGTAAACAATAGGGATATGTATATAAAGAAAATAAATATGCTGAAAACTGGGCAGTTTAAAAAAAATTGGGGCTTTTCAAAAAAAATCTCGGGAAATGGTATGATTCCACTCTACTAATTACACAGAACATGAATTCTCCAGGGGCATCAACATTTGACCAATAGAAACCCCGAAAACGATAGTGGGGACGACTATGAAGATAAGGGAAATTGTGGGGTAAAATTGGTGAAAAACATGTAAATAAAGTAATATTTATTTATGAAAATACATTAAATTGCAAAAAAAAAAAAAAACTGAAGCATGCATTAACTAAATAGACAATATTACCAATACAAGATACAAATACAATAGTGGGGAGGACTATGAAGATCAGAGAAACTGTGGGGTAAAAAAATACAAAATATGTACATTTTCATTATAAACTTTTATCCCTCAATTTCCCTCAAGTTCATATTTACAAATTTTATTGGTAACATTGTCAATTTTGGTACCGTGCCTAATGTTCAGTTCAATCGTTTTGCAATTAAACATGTTTTCATGAGACAGTATTATAGTGATATTACAAATAGTACAGAAATATGTTAACTTGCAAAACACACATACATTATTTCTCAGTACAAATAGGCTATACGTAACAATCATTTATGGGTAAACCCCCCAGTTTCGTTGATGCGTTACACTTCGTGTTACCACCTAAAATATATTGCCGGTGCGCCTTGAATCATTGTTTTGGGTATTTATTTACCTGCTGACGCTGGGACTCTGGCTCGGTGCATAAGGTTTGGCTAATATGTAAACATTGTACGAGCAATCACCGACACAAATATGAAAACACTATTTTGACGCAATTAATCAATTTTATCCGTAGCTCAACTTTGCTGAACTATACAAACACATAAGAGTTAAACATTGTTTACTTTTATTTTTCGAAGGTGTCGCTCCTATAAAAACAAACCTGCACCTTTCAGGTTAAGGGCTAACAAACTTCGCAAATCCCTTCATTGAACACGATTAGAAATAGAAGCAACGACACTCAAGTGACTTCGTTCTTGGTCTTGTGGAAGCAAATTTGAGTTGCGAAAATCCTCGTATAAACCGCCAGTCCCTTTTTTCTTTATTACATCCAGGTCTGCTCTTAACGTTTCTGCACCCATTGCTTGCACCTAGGAAACAACAAAACAGTATTTAAGTAAATTACGGTTCGTGTGAATGGAATTTGCAATAAAAACACGAATAGAAAATGTTATCCACTACAGCTCGTGTACTTAACGACTTGAATCCTTTGAAAATCTTAAAAAGGACTTGCTGTAGTTTGTAACGTTGTAATTATTGCAGCCAAAAACTACACAAAT
This sequence comes from Dryococelus australis, assembly GCA_029891345.1. Lineage (NCBI taxonomy): Eukaryota > Metazoa > Arthropoda > Insecta > Phasmatodea > Phasmatidae > Dryococelus > Dryococelus australis. The sequence goes on along the minus strand of CM057002.1, from coordinate 94,726,117 downwards.
CTTTCCTGCCATAATAAATAACCTCTCAAGCTAAAAATTTGAATTAAAATGCATCCAAAATACTCAAAACTAGGCATTCAATGCACAGCTTATTATCGTACGAACAGCACAAACCACTTAGGAGTGCTGGCATCGGTGTCTCGCGTTTTTTCGGCTACTTTCCCATATTGTCCTTCTACCATATTTGCTGAAGGTGCAAGGGAATTATGTGAAGCAATAGAAGAATATGCCTCAAAAATCGAGGACTTTGAGATTGTGGTTGAAGAGGTTATAAACAAGAGAAATGAAGTGGTCGCCAATTTCTGTGATTTGTGTGTAACATCCCCCCCCCCCCAACGCAGGCATCGATATAGAAGAAGTGAAACAGCAATTTGTTGCTTACGAACTAGTGTTTCGGGACTTATGTAAAGTATACAATAGAGTCAAACGACAATCGTCAAACTTGTTGGGTAGCGAGTGCAATGCAACTAGTATACAGGATGCGCCACAGACCGCAGTCCTGCCAACTTTGCCATTACCTGTGTTCACTAGAAATCGAGTCGAGTGGACAGGGTTTTCTGAACTATTTAACTCAATGGTTGGGCAAATTCCTAGCACAAGTAAAGTGCAAAAACTCCACTACTTATTGAGATGTTTGAAGGGAGAAACACGGGACCTGGTAAGCAAATCCCAGTTACTGATAAGAATTATAATGTAGTATGGTATTTATTGAAGAGAATGTTCAAAAGTGCACAGCTTACAGCTACCATTCATGTGCAAAAAATCTTGCATCTTCCACCCATAAATAGTAAGAGTGGTGTATCATATCCAGCTTTTCTGTGTACAGTTGAAGAGAATCTTACACTAAAGGCTTTAGATTTTCCAGTTCACAAGTGAAATTTTTTGTTGCTGAATATATTGCTGGAGAAACTTGATGAACCCTTCAGACAGGCATTCGAAATATCACAGGATGATGAAATTTCATCATACACAGCTGTTGCGATTTTTGCAACGCAAATCACTTGCTGTGGAACATGTACAGTTGTTGAATCCCTCTAAACCAAGGCCTATCTCATTTAAGACTGTTCTGAGTAATAAGATGTCAAGTACATGGCCTTACAAGATAAGATCATTAAGTGCAGGTATGCAGCCTGGCCCGGTCAACCCTTCAAAGACAACACTAGTATCAGTCGGTGAGAAGGCATCTGAAAAACAAAAGTGCGATGTGTGTAATGGATCACATACACTGACACGATACCAGTCATTCTTGTCGTTTATCCTGATGAAAAAAGGAGACATGTTCTGGAGAAACAGTTGTGCTTCAACTGCCTCAGAGGTGGTCACCTAGCAGTGCATTGTGGATCAAGATTTCGATGTCAGTGTTGTGGGAAATCACATCACACTTTGCTTCACATAGCAGACAATGGAAGGGAAGTAGATCCAATACCAGATACAGATAATGACGATGCAGCTGCTTGTCAAGATAGTCCAGTGGTGATGTGCTCAGCTCAAGGTGTCCAAGACAGGCAAGCAACAACTGTGCTGCTAACCACAGCATTGGTCAAGGTCATGGATGGTGTAGGGAAATTTAAAACAGTGAGAGCCCTACTAGATGGAGCATCGCAATCATCCTTCATCACAGATGCATGCATAAAGCGCTTAGCACTAAAGCATTGCCGTTCAAGGGTCAGCATATCTGGGATTGGACAGATGTCTGCAGCTGAAGTAAGGGGAGAGGTGGTGTGCAAAATTGCATCGTTGCACTCGAAGTTAAACCTTGTTACTAAATCCTTGATCCTTAACAGAATAACAAGGGACATGTAATTGGTACAGGTAGATACGCCATTCCTCACTTACCTAAAGGATCTCCCATTGACACACCCACAGTTTGCGACATCCGAGGCAATCAAAATGCTTCTCTCTGCAGAGGTTGTTGCAGAGATAATGACGGGTGCCAAAATTGTTGGACAGCCACATGCCTTTCAAACAGAATTTTATTGGGTGCAGGCTGGAAAAGCCCTGTGTGAACACAGTAGTCTAGAGTCAACTTCATTACTTGTGCGCACAAATATCAGTCTTGACAATGCCTGCAGAGGTTCTGGGACATTGAGGAGGTCCCAGGAGGCAACTTCATTTCCAAGGATGACAAGAAGTCTGAAGAGTACTTTGTAGGTATGCACACTCGAGATGATACAGAAAGGTATGTAGTACGTCTTCCATTTAAAAATTATGACTGTGATACTGTATTGGAGAATTCATGTGGGTGGCTCTCAGACGACTTCATGTTCAGGAACGAAAGTTGGGAAGGTTGTCAAGTTTGCATTCTGAATATAAACATTTCATGGAGGAAATACGAGCAATTAGGCCATATGACATGTGTAGGTACCCTGAAATCTGATGAATATTGTGAGATGGAATTGACATCTTTATCACATGAAAAACCTGTTTACATCATCCCCCATCAAATAGTTGTGAAGGAAGAGAGGGTGTCTTCAAAAGTTAGAGTTGTGTTCGATGTCTCGGCACCAACGGTTAATAGACCATCCCTTAATGATGTGCTCTTGTGGGGTCCCAAGCTCCAGAAGGATATTTGTGATATTGTACTGAACTTCAGAACATCAAGTGTAGCACTTACAGCTTATGTGTGTAAGATGTACAGGCAGATAGGTATTTACCCATGGGACCAGAAATATCAATGTGTATTGTGGCGACCAACCCCAGACTCACCAGTCAAACTGTATGAATTAAATACTATGACTTACATGTTAGTATCCTCACCCTACCAAGTACTGTATACAATTAAGCAATTGGTAAGTGATGAAAGAACCCAATACCCCTTATCAGCATGTGTTTTACTGCAGGATGTCTTTGTCGACGACATTGTCACATGAACATCTACCATCGCTGAAGCTAAAGAGTTAAAAGAACAGCTAATTAATTATTGGATGCTGGAAGGTTTCAACTACATAAATGGTGTTCTAATAGCCAGGAGTTGATGGATGATGGAAGTGTATTATCTGAGCCTAGAACCCTGGACTGCAGTGAATCTGTGAAGATGTTGGAGCTGCGCTGAGATCCAGGCCATGACTGCTTCATATAGAGGGTACAGGTATATGATGCACCAAACACCAAGTGAGGCATTCTTTCAATCATTGCCCACTCGTACGATCCTTATGGATGGTTGGCCCCAATGATCGCAACTAGCAAGATCTTGCTTCAGTTATTATGGCCCCAAGATCTTGGCTGGGATGAATCTGTTGGACAGGATGTACTTAACCAGTGGGAGGATTTCAAGAAGTCTCTTCCTAGCCTTTGTGAGGTTAAAATTCGTAGGTTTATTCCATTTCAAGGTGCCGATGTGCAGTTTCATGGATTCTGCGATGCCAGTGAAATAGCCTATGCTGCAGTCATCTATGTCTGTTGTGTGACAAGGGGCGGAATGTTCAAGTCAGTCAAAGTCAAAGGTGGCCCCTTTGAAGACACTCACTGTGCCCAAACTTGAGTTGTGTGCAGCATTGTTATTGAGTAGGCTGTGCCAGAACATCAACAGGCTCTATTTTGACAAGATCAAAGAGTTTGAGTTTCATACTTGGACATATTCAAGTGTAAAAACCAGACCAGTCGCTCACTATCCAGTAATGGGCACACTGCCAAAAGCACGGTTTCCGCAGGTTCGAGCATTTAGGTCTGATAGGGTAGATTTTGGAGAACCGTTCCATGCCACACCAGTACGGACAAGGAAGAAGGCAACCTTCAAGGTATACATGTGTCTGTTCGTTTGTATGGCAACTAAGGTAGTACACTTGGAGCTGATCACTGACTTGTCAACTGCAGTTTTTCTGGCTGCATTCAACGGATGTGTATGAATAAGAAGAATCCCTACTGATGTGAACTCCGATAATGGCACCAACTTTGTGGGAGCACATAAACAACTCAAGGAGGTGTATGCAACATTACTTTCAAAGGATAATGAGGAAAAGATTACAGCTAAGGTGAATCTGGGAGGGTCTAAGTGGCATGTCAACCGTCCAGCAAGTCCAAAATTTGGGGGTCTGTGGAAAGCAGCAATCAAGAGTGCCAAGCAGCATCTATACAAATTTGTAGGTACTCAGTTGCTGACCTTCGAAGAACTCTCAATGCTGTTTACAGAGGTTTCAGTCGTGTTGAATTCGAGACCTATATGTGCCCTATCAACATATCCTAGGGAGTATGGTGTTCTGACACCAGGCCACTTCCTTGTGGGTGAGCCATTGGTAACTCTACCTGACCATAACCTGTGCGACATTCCTTTGAACTGTCTTGATCGCTGGCAAATGATCACGCAGTTTTACCAACAATTATAGAAGAGATGGAGTATGGAGTACCTATACAACCTCCAGCATAGGGAAAAATGGACACAGCCAGTTTCTGACATGTGCATCGACCAGCTAGTGCTGTTGAAAGACTCCATGTTGCCACCACTAAAGTGGAAGACTACTAGAGTGTCAGCAGTACATCCAGGCCAAGATGGTGTAGTTCGTGTGGTAATTTTAAAATCATTACAGGGGGAGTTCGTACGACCTGTCAACAAGATCTGTCCGCATCCTGTGGATTAACATCAGTGATAGTAGACTTATCCATTTCATGTTTATATTGTTTTTATTTTTTTTTGTGTGTGAACTTGAAAATAATCATTTTCGGTGGGCAGTATGTTCAGACTCTGTGTGTGTGTGACTCGCTGTTTGATTGGCCATACTGGGGCCATTGTTTTTGTTTTGACTCAGTGCGAACCATAATGGCGGCTGGTGATGGTTTGTATTCGTTCGTGCTCAACAGAAAATGAACACCACATCGCGACACTGATACCTCGTTCACTCGACTGATTTGCTAGTCTGCAACAGACTCTTAACTAGCATTCAGTAACTAATAATTCACTGATTATCAACTACGAACTAGACTCGGTTTAAGTTGACTTAAGCACCAGCTGATCTGGTAGTTGTTTATACGCCCAATGACCGCGAGTAGTCTCTAGCAAACGCGACAGCTGGCCATGCACGAGGCACGAGTGCTGTGTCTCATTCGCGCGCCTTCCATATCCATCCACGTGGGTCTAACCGTATTTCACTCACCGATATCACTGATTTGAGTAAAACTATTAACAGCCATAGACAACAGATGAAGTAGACTGATCTCGTTGGCTGCACAGAACAAGTCTCCATGTGCCAACACCGAACTGCTTTTCTGCCAATACGACTAGCAAAAGCGGCGTGGATTGGATAGGTTAGAACATTGGTTAGTAAACAAGTGCTTTGAGATGTTTGTATACTTCCTACCACGAGTTAGAAATGCAGTCTGATTAAATTTAAATTGGCGAAAGTATTTTATTAATGTAATAATTCTTGTCATTTAAAAATTAAGCTATAAATGAACACGTTCGTCACTGTTGACCACGTGACTTTGACAGTTTGGTAGTTTGACAGTGTTTGACAGTGTGGTAGATCAATGTTGGGTACATGCGCAGAAAACTAGTGAGTGGTCTACCTATATCTTAAGTCTATTATGTTCACGGCAAAGTAAGCACATTTTCAAGGCCGTGCTTAAAAGTCACTTTCAGCGTATTTGCATCCTTTCGCCAATATTTAGTAAACAAATTGCCATGCCTACTAAGAGAGAAAGCATATACATTATATGGATCTTAAAAGTTAACGTCTGATGTGACAGTAAAGTAACTTAAAAGTGTCTAGTTGTTACGCCTGCTGAAAGCACCGAGAATAAAGTTTTTGTTGAATTAAACTAAATTTTTGGCACAACATTTGTTTGTGTAGAGGCACTAAAATATTTTGGTGTTGAAACCAAATTATTTTGCTGTTCTTGTTCGGTTTGTGCGACTACAAATTTATTTGGCTCTGTGTACATGAAACAGTTTCGGTTGACAAACCTATTTCAAGCCCGACCGAGATTCGAACCTAAGCCGTTTGCACGCGAGTTTGCTACGGCCTAATCAATTTCAGCTAAAATGACAATCGATAAAATCGATTGTTTTTAAACATGCATTTCAAATATTGAATAACGTACATAAATAAATATTTCAAGTTTTAGAGTTTTACTTTATAGTTTCCTGTTTAAAGGTATTAGGATTTGTATACGTTTATTAAGCATCGATAAATACACTAACAAACAATGTTAACTGTCAGAAAATGTACAAATTAATTCTCGAGCTGTATTTTCGAACGAAGGCAATAAAACGAGTGGCAAAAGTAACATACCGTTCCTTCAATAAAATATCTTGTTGACATTCTAATTTATTCAAGCGTGTATTTTTTTAAACAAAATTATTATTTTTTTTATGAACAAAATATTATGTTGGGGCAGCTAAATATATTTCAGACTGTATACAAACACGTGTTTTGTGGGCTGGAATAATCATTTCTCCCCGCGACGTCTTTAAAAAAGTGTTCACGTCACCGCGTATAGCCTATATAAAGCTGGACCTTGTTGCGGATACCTGTAAAACTGTCTGCGGTGGCCAGCGAAGCCGGACGCTTGATTACGCAGTCGGCGAGAAATTCGCGGCGTGTTCAGGTCTCGGGTAGCCGGCTGGGCGGAGTTCGCCGCTCTGTGGTCTGGGCGGCTCAACGTTCATACGGCGTGTGAAGGTGGGCCAGGCCGAGCGCGCCAACTGCTATTGGCAGTTAAACTGAGCACTTTTGAAAGACCTACTTATAATCTACTTGTGTGCGCGTTGTGTATTCTTCTGCCTTATGTAAAATCAACATTGCCATGGGCCTCATCGCTTTATTCATGTGTCGGTCAAGTGAAACTGCGAAATTAATAGAGAAGTTAATATTCTATAAATTAGCTTATTTAAACTCATCGATGCATTAAAAAAGACAGAAAGCGAAAGAAATAATTTAAGTTTTCACAAACGGTTACCTAACACCTTTTATTCGACGTTAAGATATGGAATTACATTCCATCCATCGTTACCAACTTTACTGGGCGCATGCCACTCAGTGCGCCCGTTGAAATATATGCAGGTAGGAGCAGTGGAATTTTTCTAAGGTTGATTTCAGAAGTGCTCACTTTATCGTGAACAGCCTTTACCTAAATAGTTTGAAAAATTTTCTGTTAATATTAACAATGTAATTGTTTGAATAATCTCATTTTATCCAGTGTAAAACCAAGCTCCGGCGGAGGGAGCAAGCTAGAGGCCCGGAAATTTTGCGGATTCATTTGGCAACAAGACCCTAACCAGGTAGCACGGGATTCAGTCCTCGTTTTTTCTACATGTTCGTTATTGGTCAAAAGTCGTCCGGGTTGTGTCTAGCAAACTGTGGTCCACTAGAAGCTATACGCTGATAAAGTTTAACTTGTCCTTAAATGAACTCGCGAAATTTCCGGGTCTGTACCCATGTCCCGATTTAGGGTTCGTTTTCCCTATGCGAGGTACTGGGGCTTGGTGCATGCAGTGGCGGTAGTGGTGAATCCGCGAGTCTCGGCGTCGTAGGAATGCGAGAGGGCGGGTGTAAGATGACACCAAGCCACGGCAGCCCCGCCCGCCTGCCTTGTCCAGGCGACCAAGTCTCCGCGTGAAAGGGGGGAGGTGGGGGGCAGCCACCTTGTTTGCGAAGCGTGCCCGACCGTGGAAGTCTTGTTTAATAATGCATTAGAGTGTCGGTGGAGAACAAACATAGCTCCTCCTACGTCACACACGAGGCGCGACGTCATTGTGACGGTGCTTTCACTACCGAACAAACTCCTATCACTACTGTATTCCTAGGGGCCTCCCACCAAGGCGAACCGGGTTCGATTCCCGGCGGTATCTCATTCGGGTTTCCTCGGGGATCTACCGTTTCTGCCGTCATTGCATTCCGACGCTACTCCACATTCATTTACCTTAACTTTCATCGGCACTCGAGACTTCGTTAGTTTGCCCTGCCATAACAAGGGACCTGTAAAATTCGCGTTAATCTTTGGCGACAGACTAGGCTTAAAATAGGCCAAGCTTCCATTGTGTCCGTAATTGAAACACAGACACACCACGAATTAACCTCAAATACAAAGGTCACAGCCAGTGATAGAATGCCTCCAGATCAAGTATTCAGTGAATTGTAAAGTATAGCGTGTAGTTAGGACAATAACGCTAAAGTTTGTATGTCTGTAGCTGCGGGTAACTGACAAGTAAATGTAACTCTTCGGCTGTTGAATGCACTTCTGTATCCTATAAAGATCTCATTTGTAATTGATGTAGTTTGCCCGGTCTTAAAAATCAGTACTAGATTTCCAAATCTTCCAGTTTGTCGTGAGTGAAGTCAAAAGCACGGTACATACTCTACATAATCCGCTTCCTAATTCCACACTTAAACTTGAACAAATGGTACTACGACTACATGGAAAATAGCTATCATGACAGCATGAATAATTTGGTCATTATTTGGACAGGTATAGCTCGTTTTATTTTCCCGCGGTTTCTGTGTGTGGCCGTACTTAGGTCTCTGGAAGTAATGCCACAACTACTTCGTACAAAATAAAATTCCCGTTTGTCGTATTGCGTTGCTGAAATAATAGACATGGTTAAAACCCGACAGTACTTAGTTTCGAACAGCTTCAGGAATTCTTCCTGTAGTGTACTACCAACGTCGCAAATTCCTTTCACCGAGGCGAGGTGGCGTAGTGGTAAACCCCTGGACTCGTACTTATTCGGGAAGGCACGGGTTCAAATCCCGGTCCAGCCATACTGATTTAAGATTTCCATTGTTTCCCGAAATCACTTCAGGCGAATGCTGGGATAGTTAGTTAGAACAGGCCATGGCATGTTCCCTCCCCGTGCCTGTTTCGCAGAGCAACTTGCTCCGTCTCTAACACGTCGTTGTTGACGAGACGTCAAGCCCCATCTACCTACCTATGTACCAATATAATTTCACTTGTTTCTGCGTCGTTGATATTTGTAGGTAAACATCAGTGACAGCACGATCATAGTTTATCGCCAGGAGATAAAACCCTCTCGAAACTGAAGTACTTATTGAAGAAATAAAGCACGTAATGGCGCAGAGAATAGCTTGCAGTAAATACCGAGCGTGGGGCTCGGACTTTATGCTGTGGCCAGACAGTGCCGCCTGTGCTAAGTGGAGAGCAGGTGGTGTCTTTCCTCTTCCTTGCCCTCTGGCTACGTCGGTCCCTAGACGGCAGCCCACCTCAGCCACCTCTGCTCTCGTAGCAAACCCTCCCCTGCCAAATATTCAGATGTGAAGCAGCAGCTTATTTCACCAACACCAACCGAAAAGGCTAGTAAAATGACGTCACTGGCCAAATACATGTTGTAATGCCGTTCGCCAATGAACGCCTGGTAACCTGCTTGCCTGCCGGCAGCTCAGTCAATAGGAACTCTTTCGCAAAACGCAGTAACCAATCAGAGGCAAGGCCCACTTCGAGAGACCCGTGCAGCCAGTCAGATAATGGGTACGTCAACGTTAAAGGAACTGCCACATCATTTACTCTGTGGCATAGTTGTTATAACACTCTTACTCTCTATTTCAAAGCGGTAGCTTGCATTTCTTCGCCTGTCCACACACTTCGAAGGTAGGTACTATACTGGTATTTTTCATAAACAGACTTTCGTCTACAGCGTCTGTCCCCAAAATTGGATCAGTAATTGCCAAAACACTGTCGTTTTCATATGTTTCTGTAACTATGAACCATTTGTAAAAAAATTTTTTTAACACGAAACCCGCACTTTAACGGAAAACAACTTTGCATAACTAGTCTATATCACAAGTTCTGTAGATATATAAGCACACAGAGACGAAATGTCGTGGCGTTTCCTTCGATGTGAGCGTACCCATTCACTGATTGGGTGCGCGAGGCTCCGGGAACGGCTTTGTCTCTGATTGTCTATACTGCGTCCTGTGAAAGGTTACCGACTGGCTGATAGCTTACCAGGTGCTGATTGACGAAGGGCGTTCCAACATGTAGTAGCTGTCTTGTGACGCCATTTTGCCAGAATTTGCGGCCAGGTCCGCCAAGTGGGTGCTGGGGGGAAGGGGGTGCAATGCTCATGGGCCCAGGGACAAAGGGGGGGGGGGGGTGCTGACTCCTAAATGTTTATTTATAAAACGAAGTATTACGTAAAATTCTGATTTCAACACTAAAAACTTATTAACTTTTTTGCACGGATGACGACTATTTATGTTGTAAAAGGTCGCTTTTTGATGGGGAGGGGTAAGGGGGGTCCACAACACGCATTGCTCAGGGGCCCGGAATTTCTTTTGGTGGGCCTGTAATTGCGGCTGACATACGCAGTAATAGGGGCGGGAGGGTCCTAGTTCAAAGGGGGTGCCGCCTTTTTATATCAAAGGGTTAAATTGATTGAAATGTTTAATCAAATTAATTTAAAGGGTTTATAAAATTGATCGAAAGGGTTTGAAATGGTTAATTTGTAATATGTTTGAAACCGAGAAAAAAATTTTAATCCGATTTTAATCCGATCAAAAACATTTTAATTAGATTTTTTTTTTGTGTTTTGTGCTAGGGTGCACTAAGAGTCTTTAGTTTCTTTCATTCTGTTAGTGGGTTGAGGAGCAGCTGTGGTGCGTCCTCTCCCTTGGAGCTCTGGCACTCGGATGAGGTGCGACGTATGAATAACCAGGTGTCTTAAAGAAAATTAACAATCTACAACGAACCAAAAATGTCCCTATAAATTAAACGGCTGTCTTCCTAATCAGAAGATATATGAAAAATGTGACACTACTTGACGCATCTCGCACATACCTGACATGATTTTAAAACACGTCCATCTGCCTGTGAGACTGGTGATGAACTTTAGAAATGGAATCCATCACACGTTAAAAGAAATTAATTAACAGGTGTAAAAGAGAAAACTTTTAATAAACGTCCATTCGCTCGGGAGGTCGCTGCAGCACTGACTTGGATATAGCACTTATGTCAACTTATAAGCTGTGTTGAGAGCAAACATACCCTGCGTCGGCCTACGTTTGATTACAGACTGAGGTAAAAAACTCGGAAATTTTAATGAAAATACAAAACGAATGTTTCCAAATAAATTAAACGGCTAACGAACACAAGTACATGAAAATGACTAAGCGAATTAAAAAACACATAGTGAAATCGCACCAGGAGCTCCCCCCAAACACATCTGTCTGCCTCGGAGGCTGGTGAATGAATGAGTCGAGCTTACATCGAGAGCCTGATTATATACGTGAAGCGCGGCTGATTTGAAATTTACGACTGAGAGAACCTATTTCCCTACCAAGCTACAATTAACGACTTGATTACACTACGTCCTACAACAGACAACGAAACTATAATAATTTATTTTTTTTAACTTGCCTAGATTTTTAATGTGTGTTTCATTTTTGTAAGAAAAATTCACTTTTAACACAAATGTTTTTCTGTCGACGCGTAGGGATATTCGGATGACGTAATCCCGTAAAGCGTAATAATGTAACACTTTATAGAAACGTACTATATATTATTTTAAATTATTAAAAATAACGGACGTACTGCAAATTTGTTCGTTAAGTTTGTGAAATCCACGGTACTAGTTAGCAAGACGATAGTTGAAAATGCTACCAAGTTTCATCGACCGATCTCAGAAATGGGGTTTACACGAAAATTATTTTGTTGCCGATAAATAATTTTGTTCCCGATAAATAAAAAATAAAAAAATTGAAATTTTTTAAATATTAAAACGAGAACCACGGCTAACACTCAGGCGTATTATATGTCTACACTTTTCGAAGTCCACTGGCCACCGCTCTCCGTGATGTTCAGAGTCGCGTCACAAAGCCTGCTGTCCCCCCTGCGCCTGGTGAAGTCGGGAGAGTCTCTCCAAGACAAGTATTTGTGAAGAACTAGATGGCGCCAGACAGCTAAAACTGTTCACGTCAGTGCTGCCCCCCCCCCCCCCTTGACCAGAAGATGACTGTGCGAATAGACACTTCCTATCCAAGGCCACGCACCCTGCTATAGGCATGGTAAAGCGAGCACTTTTGAGATTAGTAACTTTTTCCTTTCAGTTATTTTTCTATACTTTAACCAAGTTTTTAAATAAATATTAGTATGTAAGTAATATACACAGTGTGCATATTCCATAGCACTCTGAAGTAAACGCCTAAGACTAAAATAACATGTATTTATTGGCTATTACCTCGAATGAGAGGACTTTCAAAAGTGCTCACGTTATCGTGAATAGCCTATATCGATCCAACACTGCAAAAACCTGTTTAGCGCCAAACACCCCCTCTGCCTACACCAGCCCAGAATGCGTTTCTGGAGGACTGCCCTGTCGACGGAGGAAGGACGCTGCACAGCCCCTGCTATCGATCCAAGGCCACACACGTCCTCCCTTCACCACAAGAACACGTTTTTCGGATATTTAAAGAACTGGCCGGTTCATGCAGCCACGGCCCCCTCCCTTGATCCCCACCACAGAGTGTGCATTTTCCTACACGAGTGCTGCCTCGGTCAGGAACGGACGTTTGTCTCAAGGCCAAAGCGCGTCTTTTGTGCAAAACGTCGGGAAGACTCCATTCCTAGGGGCAGAGGATTTTGAACTGACCTTGCTATTTCCCATCTTCCCTTTAAACTGTTATTTTCGCTCGAACGTGTTGAAGCATCGTCAAATATGATTATCCAACCTAGACCATGGTGTATTCCCAGTGAAATAAAATTTCACAGCTCCCACCAATGAAATTTATATCCCTTAAGGTAAATATTTCCCGATATTGTAATCCCCACAGGAAAATATTAAAGATTGAACATTCCAACGAAAACGCTTTATATTTTCATTCTGTAAACTTTTTATTCTGTTTTTCAACAAACTATAACTAACTTTAAGAAATATTTTGACTCGTTAAATTTTTTAAGTAATGAAAACCCCACATATTTCCACTTACACAAGTTAAACTTAGAACACCATTCACACCTCATTCGATTTAAGCAATACACAAATAAATATTTCTTACTCTCAATCTGATTTTCCAAAAATATTTATGCATATTTCATGTTCAATTTTTCCTAGCCCAGAATTTCGACTGTAGTATCGAATAGAAAAATATATTGCCATCTTGTTGAAGATTAATATTCTACATTAAGTAATAATTCCTTACAAATTTATTGTAAACAAATAATTTGTGTGTTTAAAGAGCAGCGTGCTCGCATAGTTTTCAACAGCGACATGTTTTTTACAAAAGATACGGGGTACGAGTCATTCTAAAGCCTCGTGGAAAAAGCCAGGTAGCAGACAGTTAAGGGGTTGGTCTCAAGAGCTGATGTGGGTGACACGTGCAGAGCAGTGTAAAACCACACACGGTGACGGGAGCATGGGGCCTCGCATGGAGCATGTGAGAGAATGAAAAAATGGTTCGGTAAACTGTTGCAGTCTGCAGCGGGCGCCCACTATCGAAACCCGCTCCCCTTCCTCACCCGCTGCTCTTCACTGCTGTGTCCCACCGCGCATATGCCGCTGTCGACCAGACAATAGAGCTAGGAGGGAGAGTAGTTACTTCAACTTTGCCCATGCCTCTCTGGCGACTTCAGTCCACAACACAAATTACTGGCCTGCAGCTCTAGCAACTATACACTTCACCATAGCCCGCGAGCTGCCTCGCCTGGTCTGTTTTTCACAAGTTTTAAATTTTAAAACAAGCGGATTTTGTTTAGAATATAACATTTAAATTTCAACTATTGCAGTTTAAGCCCAGTTTTGAATAGAAAAAACTTTAAATCTTAAATGCACTTTTTAAAAAATATTGTGAGTTACTTGACACCATCAAAAATACTTTACACCGTCAAAAACATTTAAGAATTTTACACCATAAAAATCATTTACACCTTCAAAAGAAATTTAACCTAGCACAAACCCAGAAAATTATTTCGATAAACTGACCATTACAATAAAATAAATAACACGAAATACCATAGAAATCTAATCCGAGAAATGAATTCCAGGAAACATTATCCAAATCCCAAGAAATATAATATATCATGTTACTAATGCATTCTAAATAACATTAAAATGGAATTATGTCCCAAATACCTTTAAGTTTTAAAATTCAGCGAAAAAATATTTCAATTCCAGGAAATTGCAACAACAAATTAAACAAATAATGCCCTAGATGTCTTTAAGCTGCACAAGTCCACTACATTTTATCCGAATTCAAACAAATGTAATAATAAAAGCAATTAAAGAACATGACACACAAATACAAACTTGAATTACAATACGTACCAAATACACCCAATTAACACCTAAATGCGATTCACCAATTAAACGAATTTATGACAGCTGCCAACTGAATTATTTATAACATGTAACGGAAAATCGCCTAAATGTGAATTACATCATAAATAAAAGGAAATAAATATAATGGATTATCGCTCAAACATTAATGCAATGAAACGATAATCCAATCAATAAGCTGTTATTGCACAATAAATTGTACATCCAAACATCATCCGGAGGTTTATTAAATAAAATAACACAGAAAATATAATTAAAAACCTTTTATTTAGTTCATAATTGTACAAAACAATGTATTACAATCTTTTAAGATCTTGATTCTTAATCCATGAATTGTGTGCTTTTGAGAATCATGTTCATCGAACGAAGGATTTTTTTAATGATTTTATCAACCAAATATTCATTTGGAGAACTGACTTATTGCAGTTCATTATCGTAAAAACCGCCATTTATAGGTAGGTTCTCTGTCTTAGGTTTCTAGGAAAAACATTTTGGGATGTGTTTGTCTAATTGAAATAATTTTAAATATTTCATAATACCAAATAATCGTAAATTTTTTCTCAAAGATTCCTTTCTGCTTCAAGATTATTTATAAATTCGCCAACTTTGAACTTAGGGTTTCTTTCGTCGATGACTTTAACATTATTATAAATAGTTTTCATTAAACTATTATCCGTAATTTTTTCGGGTGCCATCTGGATAGTTCTATGATATCTGAAATTACAAAAATTAACTATTTCAGGCAAAAGGTAAACTCATTTGTAAGTCACTTATGAGTTTATATATTAACTGCTTAATCGATTTGTTGGTTTTAAGCTTCGAATATGCTGTGTAGTGATTAATACTATTTTCAGTCATTAGTTCTGGAACGGTGCAGAAAAAAATTTGGATCCTCTATTGGTGGAGCGAATTTGGCTTTCTGTTTTTCAAAACGATCTTCATTGCATCGGTAACCTGAACCTAGTTTTGTTTTTCGAATGTATACCCCAACCATTCTTTGAATAAACATCTATTATGGTTAAAATATACTTGTATCCTTTATTGTAAGTGGAAAGCAAAGTCATTTCACACAAATGGGCTTGAAAAAGATAATTTATACAATGAGTTATAACTCTTCTTCTAGGATATCGTATCCTTGCAGAAGTGTGAAGCTCTTGAGCAATCTTACAGAAATTCATTGGTAATATAACCGTATTATTTCAACTCTTCAATAATAGAAACAATTTCGTTCGTATGTAAATAATCTCTTGACTAATTCATTAGCATTGTTCCAATCTTCAGGAGAAAAACGATCACAAACTTCATCTTTATATATTCCACTTCCGACTATATCTATTATTAAATGTAGTTTCGGATGGTTTCATATCGTAAAAGAATGTTAGAATTCGTTCGATAATTTAGTTCTTTATATATTTCTATAAATCTGTGTCGGAATAACAATTTGGAAAGTTTTAAAATAATAATTGAAACAAACCTTCACTAACATCAGTTATGTAACCACACACTTTAATTTTATTGTCAGGCAAAAATTTAATTACCGGATCTCCCAGTAACCAGATGTCATGTTGATAAACTACAAATGTTGTATCACGCAGAGGTGAAGAATGTTGTAAAAATAAATAACGTTGTGTTAATTGAGAAAGAGTTTGCTTTTTCTTTGTTAAAGGTTCTTCTTCAGTTTTAATTTCCAAAGCTGTTTCTTTATGTTTATATTACACAGAATGCAATGTATACATTCTACTCATAACAGGTTTAAATGTTTCTTCGTTTAAAACATCCCGTTCCATATGGGCTTGTTTGACTTGCAAATATTTTTCCTTCACAGCGGATATAATATTATGTAATTCTGAAGCAGAGGCAGGCATGTTTTGATTACATTACATTCAATTCGATCTATTTATATACAAATTAAGTGTTGCTTTTCTAACTGATGCAGTAGGTCGAATAGTGCAGCCTTTATAGAATAGCCTTTTTCAATCTTATCGACTTTACTTAAAATAACATCTAATTTAATTACAGTTTTAGCTTTCAAATCATTGATAAAATAATTTATTCTTGTTTCCAAGTCATTATTTTGTTTTCTCAAATCTGTTTGCGTAACTAAACCAAATTTTTTATTAATCAATTCATGTCTTATATATTGTGTTATTTGTTCCATTCCTGTTTCAAGTTGTTTTGTAATAGTATCGTTTACAACTTCATTTATTACAACTCTTACAATTTCTTGTGTTTCTCTAAGTTGTGTTGTAAAAACTATGTTTGTCATATCATTAAAGTCTTTACTAAATCCATTTAAATGTTCTTCTATTCTAAATTCATTACTCTGTAAATCATTCCCAATATTGGTTTAAATATTTGCAGTTAAATTCGTGTTTTATAAACATTATCATTCAAATCAACTAACTTTATTAATTTCTCTTGAATATAATTTGGTTGAGATTTAAATACATTTAGCGTAATAGTGTTTGAGTCTTCCACGTAACGTTTATTTACTGCATCACTATCTTTTACAGCCATACCCATATTACGTAATATATGTCCATTCAAATCACAATTCCCATCGTGATTTTTGGTTAAACAGCTATTGTAATGATTATGTTTTATACAGCTATGTCCAAACTTTTAAATACTCATAGTTCTTCGCCTGGAAGTAAAAACTGTCAAAACCAGACCTATATATGCCTTTACATAGGGGAAGCGTTGGTATAGTCACCAAAAAATCGTACTTATCTTTCCAACAATAAAAACACATATTTAAACTTTGTAAAAGTCATATCCCCTAAAACATGATCATTGTAAATATGTTGCAGATTCATATTGTCCATTTAAAACACAATTACCATATTTACATTATCACGCAAATTATGTTTTGGAATACATGCGTAGCTTTGTGACAGATAAAAACACTCAATGTCTGAATGTCAACCAAAACTAAAATATTGCTGTATTTCACCCTGTGGTTCACACCAAACATCGTCAAAAATAAATATACGGAATTGGGCAATGCATCATTCGGAGGCACTACATCTTCTTTGTTTGTAAAATAGAAATATCACATTCCAACTATTAACGATAAAATGGTTCTTATCATTTATATTTATCTTACTGTATTGTTTTTGAAAACACTTATACATTTTAAAATTTAAGTCCATTTGGATGTTCCAACAGCGACATAATAACACAAGTTTCTCCACATGAAGAAGAACCACGTATTGTAAGTTGTATATTTGATGGTAAAAGAATGCAATGTTTCTGTTCAATAATGTTTTCTTTCGTATTTACAATTACCGACATATGTACATTTTATTTTATAACCATTATTTCTACACAACTAGACAGTATAATGTATAGTAACATATATCATAATATAATGTAATGTGTCATAATGTATTGTAACATAATATAATGTAACATATCGTAATGTATCATATCATATTATAGCGAAACATATCGTAATGTAATATAACATAATGTACCATAATTTACTATCATAATGTGTCTTAAAATATTGTAACATACTAATGTAATGTATTGTAATGTACTTATGTAATGTATTGTAACATACGAACATAATATATTACACATTGTAACATACTAACATAATGTATCATAATGTAATGTAAGGTATTGAAAATCTACTTACATAATATACTAATGTAATGTAGTAATGTAACATATTTATTAAAACTAATGTAACATTCTAACATAAAACTATAAATGTATGCCTATATATAGGTTCGCGTTCAGTTGGAAACAATGGCTCGTATTAAACGTATCAAAAAAGGATACTGTGTATTGAATACATTGATTAATAAATTACTATTTGAATTGCATTTTCCGAAATACAATTATTGCGGACCAGGGTCTAAACTTGCCAAACGTCTGGCATGGAATTATCAAGGAATAAACTCTTTGGATAACACTTATAAAGAATACAATATAGTTTATGATCGAACAAACGAATTGGGAAAAAAATACATATAACAGATACAATTCTAGCCGATAAAGCTGAAATATAAGGAAGAATCCATCTCCAATTACTGGTAAAAGACTTGGAGCTTGGGTTGTTGATAAAGTTATTCGTGCAAAGGTGAAAAATGGCATGGGTGTAAAATGTAAAACTAAACGAAAAACAAGTAAAGGAGGAAACATTCCATTCCTATATATTACATTAACAGCCCTTGGATCAATCCTCGGAGGGGTTTAGCAATTAGTAGAGCAGTTAAATCAAAAAGTAAAGGAATGTATTTGAAACCCTATAAAGTAGGAGGACGAAAAAACTCGAAATGTGGAAAAAAATGGAGAAAGTCTTAAATAGTCTTCCAAAACGTGCATTAACAAACAAAGATATTAATGTATTTGTAAAGAAACTGGTTATTCCCTGTTTCTGAGGTGTGTATATGAGGGACGATTTACCAAAGGAACCAAAACTTCATGAATGTGTGATAGTTAATTAAGATTCGATACAAAATGAAGATATGCATTGGGTTGCATTAATAAAAAATGTAAATCAATCATGGTATTATGACAGTTTCGGTGATTTACGTCCTCCAATTGAAATATGTAATTATTTAAAAAACACACAATTAAGGTACAATTACAAAACTGAACAATTACCAAATACAATCAATTAAAGACCTTTATGTTTACGTTTTTGACTATAAATAGTCTGTTTAAGTAAGTGTAATAGTAAAGCATAATAGTAATATGTCAATTATTTTGATATTAAGTGGAAATTCGTCGCAATTGCTTGCGGTATATTTCCCAGCACTGGAGTTAGATGGAGAATGGCAAATAAGTCTAATCGAATTCATTACTTACAACAGCATACCAAACATTGATATGCATAACCAATCATTTATGGCTAATATTGGTGAAAAAACCTACAAGATTGTAATACTGGTAGCTTCTTATGATTTGAATACTTGAAACATTCATTAAAGTGGAATTGCCTGAAGATGTGCATCTCCGATTATGTGGAAATCCAATTACGTAAGTTGTGTGATGTTTAATAACATCGATATTGATTTCTCGGAAGACCATTCAATTGCAAATATGTTAGGTTACTAACAGAGAGTGTATCCCGCTAATGAATTACACGAATCATCAAAACAAGTTAATATATTGTCGGTAAATGTATGTCGTATAAATGGTAATATTGTAGGCGGTTCACATTTGAATGGAAATCCGACAAATACAATACATGAATTCACATGTGCTGTGGCTCCAGGATATAAAATTATTGAAAAACTAAATACTTTGATATATCTTCCAGTAATAGTGAATCGTGTTGACAAACTAGTTGTCAGAATTGTCGATCAAGATGGTAAACTTATTAATTTTAGAAACGAAGAAATTACTGTGAGTTTGCATAAAAAAGCTATAAATACAGTTTCATTCCATTGTGCATTACAATCATAATGGGTATTGTGTATATATGGAAATTCGGATGTAAAATAAGCTGGTAATTTGAAAAGAGGTTCTGTAAGGAACATATTTCAAAGAAAGAAAGTATGAAAGGACGTAAACACAAGCATAAAACACTCACTTCAGATAAGTTACCCGTGAAGTTAACACAAGGCAACGAATTGTACGTAAAATAATTAGAATATACTGTTAATAGAAATGGAAGACAAACTTAATTGCGAAGAACCGATCAGTTATGAAAATGCAATCACCAATACGGATCTACATGTTGAGGCTCCAAGACCATAGGACACCCCAAGTGACTCATTTTTAAACCATACATAAAACCCAAGTATTTTTAAAAACCATTATGGAAATAGGAAAGATATTAGAGTTGTAAATCAACTAAGGCAGGATGTATCCTGCCAAACTGCAGTAATATGCGTGTGGTTAAACACTACACTACCAATTGAAAGATTGGAATTGTCAATAGTATATTTTAATATTTCTTAATTATTTATTTTTTCTCTTTTCTTTTCACAAATATTACAAAGACCTCAAGGGGTTCAAAGCAACGATCAATTTTACCATATTAAAACAAAGGAGCATTTTACAATAGTATTTAGAAAATATTAATAGAAAAATATACTTTCTGAAATGGACTTTTAATTATTTGCTTTCTTATTACATTTCTTGTCCCACATGAACTCTTATACGATTCGTTTCCACACGCAATTTTATATATATATATATATATATATATAT
Source organism: Dryococelus australis (assembly GCA_029891345.1). NCBI lineage: Eukaryota > Metazoa > Arthropoda > Insecta > Phasmatodea > Phasmatidae > Dryococelus > Dryococelus australis. Next base: position 94,705,728 of record CM057002.1, on the reverse strand, counting down.
ATATATATATATATATATACTTTCCTCACAATAATCGGTTAATAACATTTACAGAAGCCACCTAAGTTTTGAGCCAAAGTATTTCAAATAATTAAAAAGGAAAATATGTGGTTTAATTACATCCACGACTGGTCGACTTAAAAATTTATCTTTGGTTTTAATACAATAACCACTAACATTTTCTCTCTCCAAAACCTGGCCACCTAAGTTTTCCCATGGCGATTAACAAGTAGTTCTAAGGTTTATTTCTTTTACAATTCAGTATTTCAAATGTAAATCCACCACTATTGTAAAATTAATATCAAATGGTAATTCTCTGGCTTCAGAAGCCCTTCGCAGAGGCCAACTAATTTTCCCAAATAGCCAGTTTCTAAAACGGTAGGCAAAACAAGACTAAGCATGCAGCTATTCGATCTGTCCAAAAATGGCAGAGAACTGTAAATTAAAAATTAGAGTGTTAAAATTATGTTCTTGCAAACGTTAAGGGCTTTGCATTTTTATTTAACCAGTTATCAAACCGAAATACCTGACCTGTTATATAGGGAGACTTCCTTCGCAGCCAAGCGTCTGGCCCTGATGCCAGGTTTTGGTAACGCTTAAATACAAATCTCGAGCATTGCCTCACTATGAGAGTAGGTACAATCATCCACCAATAGCGAGCCAGTGTCGACGAATACCTCCTCGCAACTATCCCCTAGCTGGATACCCACAATTTGCTAAGTGTAAAGAACAGTTCAGTTCATTTTCTGTGACATAAAGTCCGCCAATTCAAAATTCTGCCATTCCAAATTTGCGCCGGTCAGGTGCATAGTTTCCGCCACACGGTGAACAGGGAACACTGCTGACATCTGGTGGACGCCATGTCAACTCCCACTGGCATCATGCTGCTGGACAGTTTAACTTTTACATTGCCGATATTGGGAGCATGTCCAATAAAACATTTATTTGTGCGATAATTATGTGGCTACGAGGCATAACTTGATCACAGGATGTGGACGCCTTTCTTCAGAAATGTAAGTTCCTTAAATATAAAATTAATTTCTTTTGTAAATTTAGTATATTTTTCACATAATTTGTTTTCACCACACGTCGCTCGATCAATAATTTTCCGTGACGGACAGGTTAAGTTGTTCTTGCATGAGGAAATGGGGCAAGGTGAAGAGACACAACATGTAATTATTAGCGTGCATGCTTCAATGTGTATTACCATTTCTGAGCAGGTCTGTATGTTTCCTTCGGAAATAAGTATTTCTATACAAAATCACGATATTTACATGTTACCGTCGAAATCAAGTTTAAGGTTTAGAGGAACAACCAAGAAAACAGTCGATGCAAGTAACCCAGTAACTACAAAAATTGTAAGAAATTGAATACTTCATTTAATCGACAGAATTGCACATCTGCTCAATGGTGTGGAAATCGATCAAACACAAGATGTTGGAATTACCTCCACGATAAAGAACTATCTCTCAGGAACTGTAAACTACCTTTATACAGGAATTATGGCTGTGTGGAGCAATGCTAATGATTACTCACTACAAATAAACCCAAGTGGAAAATACGAAGTTGTTGTACCATAAACTATGGTTTTGGGTTTTACTGAAGACTCTGAACACATCATATTAAATGCTAAGAAAGTATTAGTTATTCTATTCAGCTATACGCATTTGAATGCCATGTATGATACAACAAATAATGAGTAAGGTGTAACATTTGAATTAAGTAGTGTTGAATGGTTGATGCCTCATATTGAAATTAACACTCGTGAACGTGTAAAGTTTTTAAAATGTATCGAAAACGGAAAGAATTTATAAATTACGTTCAGATCGTAGGGTTTAGAGGTTTTTCCGACTCTAATGATAGTTCAAAAAATAGTGTGGAGTGTGAAAACCAGTTTTTCGTCAGAAAAACCAAGATATGTTTTGGTTTTCAAACAAATCAACAAAACAATTAAAAGCTGATAGATCAGTATTCGATAAGTGTGATATGAACAATTTTTAACTGTATCTAAACAGTGAAGTTAACCCTATGTGAATTTAAATATGAACTTTGGTACTGGTGAATTCCTTATTTCCTATGATATGTATACAAAGTTTCAGGAAACATATTATAACAAAAACAGTTCACCGATCCTGGAACCCGAAACTTTTAAAAGTAGAGGAGTGTTATTTGTGTTTGATGTAAGCAAACAAGAAATACACAAACTTATACTTTGGTAATTTAGATAGATTAACGAGTTACAATGTAAGAGATAAGCTGGTGAAGATAATGAATTGAGTTAGTAGGTGATGAACCACAGCTATGATGAGATGTTTTGCAATGTGCAAGAATTTCAATCTGCAGAAAAATTTATCATTGAAGAATAAGCTATTACAGATATGAAAGAACATACAACTATATTTAGCTTCAAAGCACCGTTTTAGTGGAAATATTTAACTCCCAAATACAAAAAACTAATAGGTGGGTTACTAACCATCACCACGGTTTAAAACAGGAGAGTGGGTGTATAGAGCATCAGAATATTTAAGATATTTGCAAATATTTCCTAAATAATTATAAAATATATGTAGGCAGAGTCAAGCAGAAACACATTTTAAAAATGTTAGATATTCAAAAAGAATACCAGTGCCCATTGTTCAAACAATTAAGTAAAACATATGGATCAAAATTAAAATTTTTCTCTGCAGAGGAAAAACAAAATTAATGCTAACTTGGGCAATGATGTCTGACTGGGGTGAAACACTATGATGATTCTCCTCCTGAATCACCTGTGGCTATTATTCGAGTGATATGGCATTTTTTATAATGAGAGAACTAATGAGTGAAATTTAATATATAAACTATTTGGTTGTATGTAATCCACCAGTTCATAAAGATGGATCAACAATACAACGAAATCACCTGTTCTTGCATACAGAAATCGAAGTGCAATTTGATAAAAGCAAGTTATTAGCACGTTTGAGAAAACCATTTAGTGTTTGTGTCAGGAAGAAATAGTTTTAGTATCTTTGTGACATTCCTACGTTAACATGTCTTTCTTCCACCCAACTCGTATTTATGTGTCTGTCACCCCTGGAAACTCAAGTGTGAATTACTCTTGTTTGTCTAATGAAATAATACATCATTTTGGAGAGATATGCAATGGGTTGTTTCATTTCAAAAATATCCAATGTCCCTTAGAGGGTGAAAAATGTAAGATTTAATATCTTGTTCACATCTGAAAAAATGTCCTGTATACTAAATGTGTCTGAATACAACTCTACCAGCAAGTATCGAAGAAGTATATTCGCACTTTTATGAAACTTTTCCTGATTTACCAGAATGTTTAATATTACATGCACCCTAATACACGAAAAATTATAACAATCAAACAGATGAAAATACTATAAATACTATAAAGATATGATGTAAAAAAAATGTTTTTTTTGTAAACACCTAGTGAAGAGAAAATGTATTCTGTAAGCAAAATATACGAAAAATGTAACAAAATAAATGGTTTTAATTTTTTTTTGTTTTACTGACTACGAATGCAGGAATAGTAATATTCCCATGTTCTGACAATCAAATGTTACATAAACTTTGCATGCATTTAGCAATCAAATCTAAATATGTTTGCACATAAAGGTTTGTGTGCGGGATATTGATGAAATAAACCTTTATTAATTTGACAGCGATTTTATACATAAGGCTATTTAAACATACATTCTAGGATTCAAACATTGTATGTTTAATAAAAAAATGTATGTTTAACATCTTCTACAATTCAGATGTATTGTGTTTAAAACAAATAATGTAATCGAATTGCTTCCTGGATTTGCCTATAACTACATTCTAATCTTGGAATAGTACAGAAGCAATTATGTCTTTGCTGTGTCGCTTCTGCAGTAAAGTATTTACAGTTCTGTGGAACTTACTACGACATGACAGAACTAGCTGCGGAATGAAATCTTCAAGAAAAAAGTTTGTGTGATTTCTGCCAGAAACAATTTTCTGAGAGTGATGCTTTAAAGAGACATTGTAAAACTTGAAACACTGGTTCCCCACCTCCACAATCTGCTCAATAATCTGCTCCACATAGTCCACATGCTCCATATAGTTCTCCTACTACAAAACAGTTAACATTTCCAGCTACACCCCCTGAATTAACTCCAAAAATTCGAATGTTTATTCAGGGAGGAAACGTAAATGGGTTTCTGACTCTCCAGCTTCAGTTAATCATCCTATCTCAGATATGAGATACTGGTTAGCGCGTTCGCCGGTAGGTTATCTGATGCACAGATAGTTAAAGATAGGCTTAACAGTGATTCAGACTTTTCTCATTTTTTTACGAAATGCAGAATTCCTTTGATCGATTTAAATAAAACATCACCCCGGCCTATTAGAATTAGTATAACAGTAACATGTAAGTACTTGAAATTCCCCACAGCAGAGGAAGATGTTATGCAAACCTTCTTTTTTTAAAGTAATTCCCTCCATGTTCTAATCTCATCCGATGTTGGTGAACTGTTATGACACTAACACAGTGCCTTACTTAGCAACCAGACTTGTAGACTTTAGTGCTCATGGAAGGGGGTGATATCAGAAATGGATGTGCATATCTCCCTACTGGGCGTTCACTAATGGTGTTAAATACACTAAGTATTCCAAATTTACCAGCAATAAGAAGGCTTGTAATCTGATGCTGCTTCATTACTCACCTCGCTTCACCCTCATCGGGTCTCAAAACCCAGGTTTCGAGAACCGCCAAAATGTCTTCACTCGCTCTGATGTATAGATAAAAAAAATTTTGCTACAAGGATTTAGTACAATCGGAAATCCATAAATTTTTCTTTTTCCATGAATTCCAGAATATGTATAGAGCCTCTGAACTGCAACCCTTGCCTCATATCAGTACAATGTGTATGTCAAATTTCCTCTGTGAACTTTACACTTCTTGTATTTCAGCACTTTATTCAGCCGGCTGGTGTATCCCTGTGTGATATTATAGTATTCCTATCTAAATAGCTTTCCCCACAACACTACACTCAATACCATAATAATTTCAGCTTTGCTATATGCAATACCACCAATGGGGTAGTTAAATGACATAGTAGCATCTAAAAGTCAATTAAACTGCCAGCTGTATCAAGAGTGAACCAATAAACTGACATTTGGTATCATAAAATAATTGATTTGAAATTCTAACAACCAATGCCTCATCTAGAATCCACTGTTAATAACAACTTCTCACAGATTTGAGAGTAACCAGTTCGTCTTCCTGCGACATCAATCAAATATTACCAGCCTCATTCTCAGTAAAGAATATGAGTGTTTTTTCTGTGTATAAATAAATATTTTTAAGAAGAATGTGTTTTTATATGGAAATAAATATTGTTTTTGTTGGAAAAATGGAATATATCAAAAGTGTATTTTAAAGTGCTTGTGCGTTTCATTTATCTCCAAACTGTAGATCTGGAATTTTATAAAACATATTTATTTCAGAAATGAGTGAGTTAAGGTTTTTCAAAAATAAAATGTGTTTAACTTTATCCACCAGGTGCTGTAGCTTTCCAGTTTGCTTGTGTGAAGAACATTTATTTATTTGTGGTTGTTACCTTTTTTTTTTACACATATACCTTGAAAAATGCATATCAACATATAAAACCAAAATTACCTGGTTAATTGATATGTTTTAAGTGAGCAGTAATATTTGTATGTGAACTGAATACTTGTTTTTTCCTTCAGTCGTTTTAACGAGTGTGGGTTTGTTCGCAACAATTGACGAATCACTTTCTCTGAGCACTTTCCATAACAGCAAACAATACAGTCTTGCTGTGAAATCAGTTTGTGTGAATATCACCTAAAAATAGCGAAATTGTTCATATTTTACAGAGTAAAGACTATGGAGATTTGCAATGAGTAAACGATTATGCATCTTAACAGAAAATAAGACAAAACAAATCATTTGCTTATAGTATACGAGTTTTAAATACAAATGTAAAATGCAGTTAATGGGCATTAACAAACACCAATGATTTTCACGAGATATTGAAAACACATATAAATGGCATTCACTCAATATCTGCCTTTATTGTGTAAATCAGTTAATTATGTGTTTGACACTTTGCGTGAAGCCTGTAGGATTCCTACTGCTGGGATGGGTTCAGAACATATATAAAACTTAAGCATTGCATCCAGTCCTTGTCCCGAGCGAGACAGGCTGGAAGCTTGAAGGCAATTCGCTAGGGAGATGCATTCCTCTTGACAAAGGAGCGAGGCCATCGCTCATCGGCTAGCGCTCTGTTACAGAATAGAAAATCGATGAAAGTCGCACCAGCCTACAGAAGTAACCCATCCTGTTTACGCATTCGCACAGACCCCATGCTTAGCCTAGCTGCGACGACAACCCGCAACTCTTGCTAAGTGCTATTATCATCTATCTGCTAGGGGCTAACACTTCGCTCACAGTTTTCGTAACAGTATTTTTCGAAATATTTCTGTTTTTCGCATATTTAACCGCCATAACATAAAATATGATAGGAGTTAGATTATTTTTGTGTGTTTTAATAAATTTTGGAAATCCACATTAACGAATCCTAGCCGATTAATGTACAGTTTACTTTAAAATATTATAAATGTGCACAAGTTTCAAAATAACGGAAAAGATTTCTACACTACAAGCTGTCACAATAACATCTAAGTTTTTTTAATTTATCGGGAACAAAATTATTTATCGGCAATAAAATAATTTTCATGTAAAATTCATTTCTGAGATCGGTCGATGAAACTTGGTAGCATTTTCAACTATCGTTTCGCTAACTAGTGCCATGAATTTCACAGACATAATGAAAAATTTGTAGTACGTCTGTTGTTTTAAATAATCAAAAATAATATATATTATGTTTCTATAAAGTGTTACAGGATTACCCTTTATGGGATAAAATCATCTGAGTGTCCCTACACTTCGACAGAAAAACATTTGTGTTGAAAGTGAATTATTCTTACAAAAATGAAACACACATTAAAAAATCCAGTTAAGTTAAAAAAAAAAAAGGTTATTGTTTTGTCGTATGTTGTAGGACATACTGTGATCGAGATGTTAATAGAAGCTTGGTAGGGAAATAGGTTCTGTCAGTCGTAAATTTGAACTCAGCCACACTCCACGTATATAGTCAGGCTCTCGACATAAGCTCGACTCATTCATTCACCAGCCTCCGAGGCAGACGAATGTGTTTTGGGCAAGCTCCTGGTGCGAATTCACTATGTGTTTTTTAATTCGTTTGGACATTTTCATGTACATGTGTTTGTTAGTCGTTTAATTTATTTGGAAACATTCGTTTTGTATTTTCATTAAAATTTCTGAGTTTTTTACTTCATGATATAATCAAACGTAGGCCGATGCAGGTTATGTTTGCTCTCAACACAGCTTATAAGTTTATGTAAGTGCTATATCCAAGTCATTGCTGCAGTGACCTCCCAAGCTAATGGACATATATTAAAAGTTTTCTTTTATGCACTTGTTAATCAATTTATTTCTTTTAACAGGTGATGGATTCCATTTTTAAAGTTCCTCGCCAGTCTCACAGGCAGATGGGCGTGTTTTAAAATCATGTCAGGTATGTGCGAGAGGCATCAATCATCATATATCTTGTGATTAGGAAGACTGCCCTTTAATTTATAGGGATATTTTTGGTTCGTTGTAGATTATTAATTTTCTTTAAGACACCAGGTTATTCATAAGTAGAAATATATTTCGTTTAAACACTCCGAAATTTCTCTCATGCATTACGCCAATGTGGTTATTCATTCGAAAAAATAGTACCTTTCAAAATCGCCTATCTCCCAACACCGTCTATGAGCAATATCACTACAAACCAAATAATTTACACTTAGGCCACTCTTGCACAAAACCCACCATATATATACCCTGCCCCCAGCGCAATACACCTCATCGAGTGCCAGAGCTCCAAGGGTGAGGACGTACCACAGCTGCTCCCCAGGCCACAAAAGAATAGAAAGAAAATTAATATCCTTAGTACACTCTTCCACCAAACACAAAAAAAATTGTATAAAACCTTTTTGATCAGATCGAAATCGGATTAGAATTTTTTGATCATATTTGATCGGATTATAAATTAACCCTTTCAATACATTCAACCCTTGTATTACATTTATACCTTTTAATTTGTTTGATTAACCCTTTAAATTAATTTGATATATCCTTTCAATCAATTTAACCGTATAATATCAAAAAGGTGGCGTCCCCTTTAATCTAGGACCCGCCCGTCCCTACTACTGTACACATTATTATTTAAGCTGCTGTTTCCTCAAACGCTTGGGTTTTGCAAAATAGCATGTCGAAATTAAAATTTTGTGATCCTTATAATGTTCAAATAAAATAAACCGTAACTATTTGCCGGACATTTACCAAAGGCAATAGAAAGGCCTTGTCTTAGTTCATTTTACAATACGTTTAGCAAATGTTGATTTCTAAAAATTTAGGGCCAGCCGAAAATTAAAATACGCAAGAATTTCCTTATTTTCACCAATTGCTTTCAATTGCAATTTTTTTCCCGTGCAATTTTGTAGGCTTCGTGAAGTAGCTCTTGTAATTTTTTTCATCGTGTCTTAACTCGTTTCTGCACGTGAAATATTCATTATTTGTGCATTTCTAAAACAGTAAAATTGTGATTTTGACTTTCATTTATGCGAAAACTACGCGCTCAATTTTTATTTTGGAGAGGAAAGAGTAATCACACCGATGATAAAGTCTAGCATTAGAACAGGAAGTTGTACAGATATAAAGTAACGCATTTTCCAGTGGCCAGCGCCCTCGGCCCCTCAACACACGCATCTATTGTTCGTTCCAGGTGTTATAAAAGAGAATGTTTTTAGTGCGAGAAGTACTTTCGAATTTATTGCAATATCTTACACGAGGGAACGTATAAAACGAATTTCCATTGGCCTACGATAGCAGCGGTAACCAATAACACAATCCTGCTGTGCTAGCAGCAGTTAGTGCGTTGACCAGGAAAAATACGCAGGCTGTGTGGGTGTAGAGCTCCAAGACCTTGTACAGCACCGAACATCACTTTATGTATCTTGCAACACGCCATATGAGAACGAGTAAACTCGGGATAATATTCCAAAGGGTTATCCCCTTATCATACTATTCCGAGAATACTCGGTCAAGTCTGGCATGTTGCGGAATAGGTGCAATCATGTTCGGTGTTGTGCAAGGCCAGAAGCTAGCACCAATACAAAAATTGCATTTTCCTGAGCAATGCTATTGGTTTGCTGACACAAGTTATTTTGCGATTAACTGCTTATTGTAGGTACGATGGATCTGCTGAAAACCTTACCATAGGTTATACAGTGTTAGATTTTATAAGAAATTCGTAAGTACTTTTCACTCTACACTATTTTCTTTTTTGCAACACCTGAACCGAAAAATTAATAACTGCATTAAGTTATTAAATGCAACTTTCTAATGTTGTGGGGTAACCTAGAGGCAAGTGAACTGCCGATATATCAGTGGACGCACCACAAGCGGTGGCAGAGGAGGTGTCGCGGCGGCGATCAGAACGCCGTCTTGCCGGCCGACGTGGTGCTAATGGCATCGTCAGTCAGCGCCAACACGAGGAACACAGCCTCTCTCCAGGCTCTACTCTGCTCCTCATCTGATAAACTATTGCTTGAGTGCTGGCCACAGAGAGCGAGATGCCCTCGCATTCTACAGGCCGTCACTCCTGCCTCATACACAGACACTCGGAAATTACCTGAATTCATCTAAGGAAAAGCTATAGTCTTCAAACACCTGTACATATTCTACTCATTTTTCGGCTGAATCACACTTAATTAGTCACGCCCTGGACACAATGCGCTTAAAGAGTACAAAGGCGAAACCATAGACTAAAAAAGAGGCGGACCGATTATTCGTCTTTTGCGCATGTACCCAACATTGACTTACCCCCAGAACAACACAACTGTCAAAGTCACATGATACACGATGACGAACGTGTTTGTTTATATTTTAATATTTTAATGAAAAACACTATTATATTAATAAAATACTTTTACCTATTTGAATTTAATCAAAATGTATTACAAATTGGTTAGAGGAAGTATAAAATATCTCAAAGAACTTGTTTACTAAACAGTTTTCTAACCTTGAATCCAAACAACATAATTTTTTCTAGTAGTGTTGGTAGAAAAGCAGTTCAATGTTGGTACATGGAGACTAGTTGTGCACAACCAGCGAGATCGGTCTACCTCATATTTAGTCTATGCAGTGACCACAGTCGCCGATCTCCACCCGCACACGTCAGCAAAATGGCGGCACTGGCCAACAATGTGGCTGAACACCGTTCGCAAATTACCATATTGTAGCCTACTTACCAGTTGGCAGACCACCTAATAAGGAAGTTTGCGTAGCAAGCACACAAGGCCACAAGGCCCGTTCTAGAACATCGCGTAGCCAATCAGAGAATCAGAGATCGTGTACGCCCACATCAAAAGAGCCATCACGACATTTTGCTTCTGTGTACTTATCTACTCTAGACCCATGCTTGTCTTTCATCGTGCGTAAAGGTTAACAAAATAATTTGATTTAATTGAGTGCGAGGGTAGCCGATAAACAGTATATTATGCCAGTTACACAGGTATCATTAGACTTCCGGTCCTACAGGACACAGAACCAATAATAAACACCCAGCCAGCACTCGGGTAGATTTATTCTGTAGAGTATGGCTTGGTACAACTTTATGACACGAAATGGTAGGGTCTGTAGTAATCGGCAATGACCTAATTTTTGTGATATATATTTCGAGACAGAGTGACTTTATTACAATAAAAGCCAATAAACAAGTAAGACCGCGAGTAGTTTAGCAGGCGCTGATTGGGGAACGGCGTTCAGAGATGTTGCTCATTGGCTAGTGACGCCATTTTGCTGGCGTGTGCTTCTAGAGTTCGCGGGATAAACGGATTTCCCACCTCTGTTTTCTTATTTACTCCGCTGTGTTACACCATGTCAACGTCTTGAGTTCCTGTAGTGTACACCTTTGTTGGTTTACAATATCCCCTCCCCCCTCCCCTAATTGCCTAATGACAGGCAATATTACTACCCACCAAATGTTCGCAGGTAGCAGATGTCACATCAGGTTAGAAATATTCACGAATGTGTTTGTTCATCCCACGTAGTTTCTGACATTTGCAAGTAACTAATTTCTCATTCCCGGTTTTCTAGGGTGTGTCTATCCCTTAATTATCACGTTATCTCGTAAGTCGTTTCACATTTTCTGCCATCCTTTCCATTTCAAATCACCTCGTAAAGTTCGCACCTAGAGTTCAAGATCATAATGAACGCTTCTAATAGAAAATAAAAAGGATGTCAAAGGTAGAGTGAACATTTACAACGGACTGCGGAATATCACGCGCTACCCGTTGATAATTTGTGTACTCAGTTCTATAATTCTAGTGTTTAGGTTATTTAATAATTATTGCTCATTACAATGCACATCCTTGATTCGCAGTGAGCCGGGGGATTTCTACTTAAAACCACCTGTGATTAAGAAAAAATAAGCATACAGTATTAAACTTATTGGTTTGCAATAATTATTAACAAATCAACTAATTATCCATAATTAAATATTATCCGTACATATTTCTTTTATGAAATTTACTGTGATATTATTAGACTACCTATTCATTTTCATGTTTCCTCTTGGATGGTAATATGGCTGTTAAAGAACCTAAACAGTGTGTTTAGTATTCACTAAACTTAATCCATTAATCATTGTTTGCGACCGTGACAACACTGTACACACAACAAACATTTGCACTGCCCAAGTTAATTCAATTTTCTCCCCTCCTTTCCCCCTCCCATAATCACACAACCTCACCTTCACAGTTTTTCGTCCCCCTCCACACGGAGAAGTTTATACATTCCTTTGCAACTAGTGTTAACGCACAGAAATAAGGAAAATGTACAGAAAATACAAGATAAGAACTGACATTTACTAGCAAATTAATTGTTTCCCAAGCTCCATACAAATGTTTGCTTAGGCGTATATATATATATATATATATATATATATATATATATATATATATATATATATATAATTGCATTTGAAAAGACGTTTTAAATTTATGCTTTGATTTAAATTGTCACGGTTGTAAATAGAATGTATATATTCAACGATATCCCAGTGGCTTGAGAGGTTGCCTAACGATATCCATACCCAGCAAACACAATCTGTCGGAAAAGTGCCGGCAAAGTGTCGGCCAGATACCTGTACTGTCAGCAGCTGTCGTTTCAATGCCAGAAGACAGCCATCTGACAACGGCATGACGTCTTTTTTGAGACATTACGTTTGCCATTAGAAAAAAAACAATGACCCACTTTATTCTTTTGGATAACAGATGGACATCACCTAAATTATATCGGCGTGATATCTCACAGCCAACATGTCGCCAATAGTAAAAATAATATTCTGAACCGATTCCGATACAGAATCTTTTTTTTTTCCGGTAAACTGGTCATCATCTTATTTATTCCGGCCCACTATCCTTTTTGAGACATGGCTATTTATCACTAGATGTATATATATATATATATATATATATATATATATATATATACACACACACACACACACACACACAAAATGTGATGTCTTTTTGCCGACAAACTTCGTCAAGTGTTTTGAATAGGCAAGACGTTTAGCAAGCTGTTAACGGCATGACGTCTTTTTTGAGACAGTATGTTTGCCGTTAGAAAAAAGACAACGGCCTGCTGTATTTCTTTTGGATAATAGATGGCTATCACCTAAATTATGTCGACATGATATCTCACAGCCAACATGTCGCCAATAGCAAAATTATATTCTGACCCGATTCCGACATAGCATCTTCATTTTTTCGATAAGCTGGCCGTCATCTCATTTATTCCGGCCCGCTAACGTTTTCGAGACATGACTCTTTATAACAATCAAGATACAAATAGTACGTCTTTTTGCCGACAAACTTTTTGAAAGGATTTTTTGAATAGGCAAGATGTTAGATAGCTGTTAATGGTATGATGTATTTTTTTGAGACCTCGTGTTAACAGTTAGCATGTTTTTTTTTTTTTCATGATTATATATGTTTCACGAGGTAGACCATGGCATGTTTTACTTTGAAATTTGTTCCATTTCTACAACCATCCGACAGATATATTAAAAACTAACAAAAACTGTTTTGTTTGCCAGCCTTTGAAGGAACTAAGAAACAGTTTTAAAATACTCAGTGTTTTAAAGATTATTTGTTATATTGTCATAGAATTTATACATTCACTTATAATAATATGTGTCATGATAAATTTGAAATTACTGGAGGTTATCAGGAACTTAACCCGTGGTGTATAGGTTAGCATGCTCAGCTGTCAACTCCAGGGTCTTAGGTTCGAATCCCACATTCATATAATATTATGTGTTGAGAAGTAAATGAAATGAATATATATATATAAAGAGGAAATAATAATTACTAAGATTTTTAATCTGAAACTTAAGGTTTTTTCATTGGTGAACTTCTTATTTCTGGACATCATGCCGCTGCGGGCCGGGTATCGTGATGACATCCAGCATTTGCTGGCCCGGCATCTTGCCGCCATCCAGCCGCCGTAGGCCCGACATCTTGCCACCATCCAGCCGCCGTAGGCCTGGCGTCTTGCCGCCATCCATCCGGTTGCTTCCGGCATAAGACAGCGGGCCGGCTTCATCTGGCCAGAGTTTGTCGGCTATCTTTTACCGGCCCGTACTTTTTGTGTATGTCGGGCTGGAATATATTTTGTATCTTGCTGTTAGCAGTACGGTATATTTTTGACACTTTTGGGAAAATGGTCCGCCGCCAGTTCATATTTCCATCAGGCCGCTTCCGGCATAAGGCAGTGGGCCGACATCATCTGGCCTGAGTTTGTCGGCTCTCTTTTACCGGCCCGATTCCGGCCCGGTCTTTTCGTGTTTGTTGGGTATCGACTCGATTTTAATCATTTCAAGCTCCTGTGTGCGAAATATAAATTTGGTGGTTTCCACAAGCAAAACCTGCCTGGTAAGCCCTTTAAATGTTTAATTGGTGAAAGTATTTAAAAGAATTCTTTAATGGACGTAGTTATTATTCTGTTTTAACGAAATGAGAGCGAAATTACAGACAAAATGTACTTTAACTATGTGCCCTCTGTTTCCAGTTTTTAGTCAGCAGCCATATTCCAACTGGCCATTGAAGGTGAAGAATGGTCCTTGCACACACTACGATTAACAGTCAATCGAATTTATATTGCTATAAATTACATTTTTCAATCATTAGTACCGGGACAGTAACATAAGTGTTTCGGAACCCATTTCATTCGAGAATCCAGACAGCTTTACATTTTCTTTGAAGAATTGCTTGACTTGATATTAAAACCTGAAAATATTTAAATTTTATCCATTGAATATGCAACCTATATGGAGCGCCAAGTCGAACTCATTTATTTTAATAGTATCAGAGTGTGAAAATCACGTGAGAAATGTTTCACGCCTCTGAAATCAGTTCCTGTGTCTTGTGTCACACACACACACACACACACACACACACACACACACACACACACACACACTAACTGTAACGTCGTTTGTCGAGGCGGAGCATAAAATTATCTTGATTTATTGTGGAATAAAATGAGAGGATCGCCATCATATACCCCACAGATGCAAGATGCCCTTCTGATGAAATATACAATAACGGGCGTCATCTTGCATGTTAGAAGCTCCTGGATGTGGCACGTGCATCAAATACCCCATTAGTTTAACTTGTAAGCCTCTGAATGTGCTGGCACTCTTCCGCCGTGCTACGCGGTAATACCCTCAACCTTGTTGTGAACACCTACTAATATCCAGAACAACCACCTTGTGTGGCACGGAGAGCAACTGCAGTTCTAGTTAGTAATTCTTTAAGATGCTGCAAGGTTGCCAAGGATGTGGAACCATGCAGACTGCAGTGCATCCAAAAGTTGCTGATGGTCCGTCGTGAAGGATCCGTACCATAGACTAAAGATGAGGTAAGCCGCTTATTCGTCTTCTGCACATGTGCCGAACATTGACCTCCCTTCATACACAATTGTCAAAATCACATGGTCAACAGTGATAGAAGTGTTTGTTTATATCTTAATTTTTAAATAACGAGCACTATTATATGTGTAGAATACTTTTACCAATTTTAATTTCATCAAACTGCATTAAAAATTGGTTAGAGGAAGTATACGTATATCTCAAAACATTTGTTTACAAATCAGTTTTCTAACCTAAAATCCAACTCATGTCTTTTTCGCTAGACGTGTTGGCAGGAAAGCAGTTCATTGATGGGACACGGAGATTGGTTGTGCGCAGCCAGCAAGATCGGTCTACCTCATCTTTAGTCTATGATCCATACAGCGAACATGACGACTGAGGTGATTCCAGATCTGATCGAATGGGTTCACGTTTTGAGATTTAGGGGCCAAGAAATTACTTGTAAGTACTTGCTAGGCTTCTCCAATCACTCTCGTGCAATTCTGGCTGCATAACACATCACATTGCCGTGCCTGGAGATCTCATTCGTCCCAGAGAAGGCATTTAACATAATTGGGTGAACAAGATCACCGAAGTTGTATATAAATGTAACCAGATCCAGAGGAATGAATGTATCCAAATCAGTAGGCTACTGCCACAGTTTTGTGTTCTTCCAACCGTGATTGCAAGCGTTGTTTGTTATCGGATATAGTTTACCTAACACGCCTATGCTCGTCCGTTAGATTGAACAGCCAACGTGACTCGTTGGAGAAGGTAACTTCTAGCCACCAGAAGTAGGTATTGTTCTGGTACTGCCGTGCAAATCGACGTCAGCGTGGGTGCACTGGCCAGACCTATGTTTCGGAGGTCCGTATATATAACAGCGCTCACGTCATTGTCATGTACGTACAAATGTTTCTGATAGCACTGTGGTTAATTTCGATTGCGAGTTGCTGAACTACGACGTATCGGTGGGTCCTCGCACACTTTCGCAGCCGACGCATCAATAGCGCGCGGTGCTCCGCAGTTTCCACTCCATTTATTCGCAATGGGGACGTTTGTTAATCATGATGCACTTTAACCGCAGCAAGCTTGGAAACTACACTTTTTTCACTAATACTCTCACCCTTGGCTCGTAAGATGGTGATAATCCCATTTTCCACATCTAACAAATCACGTGTTTTTACTGACTTCGAACATTGCGAGTGGTCACAATAACGTGACTCGACCACGGCGATCTCATGAATTTTTCATTAGTACTTCGTCAGAACAATCGTACTTCAAAGCGATACGGCGTATATTAAACAATATGAAACGGTTCGTGCCATTGTTAAACGACAGGAAGCAACGGCCAAGAAGAGAAGTCCTTCAGGTGTGTAAAAAGTCATTCGTTTTTATTAATATATATCACGCCTCAGAAACAGCCGCTGGCAATAAAATCTTGTACAAATATACATTAATTGATCCGGATGCTTGATTTAGGTTGTAAAGTGTTCGTTACGACGCCTAAGTTACGATTTATTTGTGACTTAAAGTGCTGACTCACATACGTAGATGCTAAAGAATACGGGGAGCGCTGAACGGATAAAATATGGAGGATTTTCAAAATTGTTCAGTTAACAGCGAACCGGCTTTATAGACGTGGCCATAAATTTGTGTTTCATTTCCTTAACAGATATCAGTCTCCGGTAGCTTGGATTTACTTGATGTTCGCCACAACCTTCATTACAGACTCTGTATTTTATTTTATGCATCGACAGGCAATAGAGCATTTCTTTGTGTATCTTCTAAAATCTGTATCGCTTGACTGCTGTTCTCATATTTTCTGTGATAGCCCACAAGTAAAAAATTACTTATTTCTTGCCGGTAGTCACTAGTCCAAAATAAAGGCAGTCCAGCTGCAATAATATGATAAAGTTAGAGAAGTTATTATCCTGCTTCGTGACGCGAAAATTTTCTCGTCTTACAAATGCTTCACAATCTCATGTAAGACGCCACGACAAAGAACATCACACTCCAATGTATTCGTCATGAAGACGTATCGTACGCACAGTGTAAGAATGCTCAGCAGTCCAAATGTGAATGCTGTGCTAAATATTGTGCCCTCTTAGGCGGAATCATGTCTCGTTGTCGCATTGACCAACACGCGCGAGTCGGCCGACGTAATGCCTTAATAAAAACTAAGTTTTGTGGGGTTTACTGTAACATTACCACATCCACAGTCTCTGAAAAGACAGGCAAAGAAATATTACTTCGACAGCAGTTTTCACAAAATTCTCTGCAATGTAGTATTATGTCAACAGCACCTCCAGTGTAAATTACTCAAATTGACTGGATGAATGGTATATTATTTTCTGTGAAATAAGATTAGATTGGGCCACTTTCAACTTGGCAATATATTGATAGAGGGTCGTCCTGTAATGCACGTCATACATTATAGTAAGGGTGTCCTGTGAAGTGTGAACCGATAGTACGCTTGTAAAAGGGAATACAGAGACCAAACAAAATTGATGGTCATTGGAGACCTGAAAAATTTGCGAATTCATTTGGGGAAAAGCTAGAATTCAAAAACTCGTACGTTCCTTTTACTTTTGTAGTTTGTCCATGAGGTATTTGACATCTCATGTTGAATTGTGAGCCAATAATAAACACTCAACAAAATGTACGCCCAATCATCGCCTCCCGCTCTGATAGCAAGCAACCAGTGGATAGTGAGATCTGCATGATTGTCTACAAGATTGTGGAGTCTAGCCTACAGGTCAGTGAACTCTCGAATTCTTCACGTGTCTAATGGCAATGCATTCAGCACTGTAGGCGACTCGCTCCTAGGTTGTTTCGACTGCCAATAGCTCTGTACCGTGCTCAGAGTGTTAAACATAAGGAAAGTAAAATGTGTGGGCCAGCGAGAAGAACTCACGCCGCAGAGGCAGGTGTAACGGCAGTGGGTCGGTCACTCACCGTCGTGCCGGGCGGAAGGACATGTCCTAAAGGCGATATTACACGATACCAGATTCCGTAAATGCTTGTACAAGGTCCGCCATAGCGGCAGGTATACGGGCTAGTGTGGCACCCGTCATGGCATTTCCCACCTTGTACGGCCAGATTTCGTACCACGTTTGGTAATTTGACACGTCTTATTTTTCGTGGCAGGTTCCACACCGGGTTTCGTGCCTGGCCAATCACGTCACAGTTTCAGATCGTAGGGCGCTCCCTGTGGCTGCTACTTGAAACAAGTTAGTGAAGAAACCGAAAAGGACGCCTCCATCTTGATTATACATTCGTGAGGTTGAAACTCTTTCAAATAGATTAAAAATATTACAACGACGAATAATATTGGCTATGACAACTTTTAATTACTGTTTAAAACCGTTCTAAATACTTAAAACATTACCTACTCCATGGAAACATTAATTGAACTATTAAACGCATCTACTGTATATAAACTCCAGATGTTATGTGAACTGATACTACAGTGGTAAATTTGCAGCGTCCGCTACAAACAATGTATCGTTTGGGCGTGAGTTCTAAACTCTGACGGACCCAAATTTTTTTATCATTAAATTTTACATGCTTATAATATCCCGGTACATAAAGAAAAAAACTATATTTTGCAACCAGTCAGCAATTTTCGTCAAAAGTAAAAATAACACACTTGCACTGTAGTGATTTCACATCATTTTCAAGAAATTGAAGGAAACTATACTAGTAAGCAATCAATTTAAGTAAAAGACTAACAGTAAAAAAGCAATATTAAGACGCGTTAGCTAGTTTTTTATTCATAGGCCTTCGCAAGTTACTAACTGGTAGCAGTTATTCAAATGGGGTTCATATTTACTACAAACCGCACGCTGTGCACCCACCGAGGGTGCCAAATGCTAGACGCAAACTGCTGTCGTGTAATAGGAATGTTCCATGGCAGCTCATATAGCGGCTCGCGCACCAGGCTTTGTAGAAGCTTGTACAAGAACCAAGTAAGGCTGCAGGTATCGTGTAATATCGGCTTAAGGCCACTGTCCTGCGTGAGGACGCCCCTCCAAGGACGCGCACCTCCGGGTCTGCCATTGTCCTCGTGACAGCTCGTCCTGCATACAGAGACGCAGCGACCAGCCTTGTGTCTGGGGGCTTGGTCCACGGCCTTCCTACTGTATCTGCGATACCCGCAACGGCAGAGCCACACAGTAAACAAGAGGCGGAATGTGAATATGGGCGTACCCCTTAGGTGTTTGGATACGCAAGGTATGGGGCGAGTGAAGAGATTCGAGGTCTTGAGAGCCGGTGAAGGTGGAGCGAGACGAGTATGGAGCAGCGCCGGAATGAAAGGGTGAAAGAAACTGGAGATCTCCGAGATAAACCGCCTACCAGCAGCATCGTCCGACGAGATTCCTACATGCGAAAACCAGGGAGTGACCCCGCCGGGAATATAACGCGGTTTGCCTAGGTGGGAGGTGAGCAGTCTAACCACCACACCACCGCGGCCCCGCGAGGCACTGGGAACTGGCCTCGTGTCTGATTGGCTACTGAGTGCTGCGAGAGGTTCCCTACTGGCTGAGTTGCTGCAGGCTGGCGAGTAGGCTACCAGGCGCTGATTGGATAAACCGTATTCTGACATGTTGCTAGCCAGTGACGCCATTTTGTTGGCGTGTGACGCTTGAGTTCGCTGAATAACCGGCTTTTTCACCTCTGGTTTGATATACCGCAAGGATATTCCATGTAGGCCGTGCTGTTCTTCTAGGTTATTGATGGTTGGTATTACTATAGCCGAACACGAAGCTCACAGCTCTTTGGTTGTATCAATGAAACAAGTGCTGTAAAATAATGAGTACAACATGCATCATAAATTGTTTTTTGCAACACCTGCAACTGTAATTTGACGTGGATCTGAAAGGTTTATTATTTAATAAAACACCGGGTATCCTATTAGTGGGGAACTACATGTGATTAGGGCACATAATTGTGTAGTGTTTATTTATTGGCATAGAGCTACGCAGGACGTGTAAAATAAAGTCTGGTGCAATGATAAACGTAATCAGAGGTACACATGTTATAAGTTAAACGTGTCCCCAAATAATAAAGCGAATTTGGTAGGTCTCTACCTATTAGTGACAACTAAGGATACATGATATTGTCTACAAGTGTTTCACACTGGTTAGACTATGATATCCTGCTTACGTGCATGCAGTTTCCCTTTGCTATTAGCAGCGTGGCTTTGTGAAAAGACTTCTTGGTTTTCAACTCACGCTCCCATTATTACATACAGTCACTTCTGCCACTCATTAAGGCCACGATTCTTCATTTCTACAGCTTTTGTGAAAATTAATTTTTTGAACCCAAATGGGAGCCGATATTTTAAAATCCTCGTACGATTTTTTTTACAAATTGTTTTTACAATGTAGTACTATTTTTTCAACACGAAAAAGTGTATACTTTTATTATATTAATTAATTAATTAAAATTATGCTTATTTAGTAATTAGTTGAAATTATAGTTTTTTGTGCTGAAAAAACTAAAGTGCACAGTGAAAACGATTTGTAACAAAATTGTATGAAGGTTTTACAATATCGGTGCCCGTTTGGGCGCAGAAAATTAATTCTCGTAAAATCTTTAGAAATGAAGGCTCGTGGCCTTAAGATGGAATATTTTCTTAGTTTTAACAAAACTTACTTTATTATTGTTGTAACAGTATAGCGAATACTGTTTTTGATCTGGCTTGCTATTTATTTCGATGAATGCAGAAATTCCTGCCAAATTCAGCTATACTTTCTATTTGCTTCTTGGCAGTCAATGAGAGCTGAACTCAAAGGAAAAGGCGTTCCTGTGTACTTCCACGACCAATTTACTTTGAATAAGAGGTGACTGCGATCTGAACAAGTTCGGAGCCAGTGTAACCGCGTGCAAAGCTGAACATGTTTCAAGTGAAGAACTTCTTTGTCGCCGAGAGAGTACACTCTCGCTCACTCTTGACGTCACAGAGTCTCCTCTCTGCTGGCCCAAATGGGATGAGAGCGCGAGAAGGAGAGTGAAAGACAATGTTCGCTCGCTGCTCACTCTCGCACCCTTTGTGACCAAGGGTGCTAGAGGGAGAGGTAACGCCTTAGCTCACCCTGCCGAGTAACGGAATAGTGACCTGCCTGCCGTGACGTCACAACTGGCCGGCCCTCCAACATGCCTGCAAAGCTACAAGTTACGCGCGGGCGGGTAGTTTCGTTGTGTATCTTCTGCTTGTTTCATTACGTTTCCACTTATTCTTATTTTGCGCAAAGTGCAAAAGTTGTGAAATTAAATACTACAATATTTCTGTGGGAAATATTGTATTAACAAAATAGTTTATTCTGAAAATTTTAACACTTTTGAAATGAATGTGCCATGGTTTCTGCTTCTGAATAATTTATAAAATGACAAGTGGCTTTCAGGTGGGTTAGTTTTAAAGTGTTAAGAAAGCTTATGAACTAGTGAAATGAATGGTAAAACCTCTTTTCGAGTGTTTCGGATGGTAGGCCATGTAAACTTACTTGCTCAGTAACTTATTTCTTAAATGAGGTCCCTGTAAATATTTTAGATTAGTAAATCGTTACAGTCAAAACATTGGACTGCTTAAATTCTAAGTTGATGCTCGAATTCGACCTTCGTAAAGTAGTTGATTGCACATTAGGTTATGGTATGAGGTTTTCTGGGTTCAAGTCCCAGGTAAGGCACGTGTGTATTTCTAATTGTCTTACGACTGTTGCATGAGTTTCTGGTGTCATCTATAATGTTATTGCTTTCAACAAGACCACAAGTCCTACCCACCAACTCAGCTTTTAAGAAATTATTTAAAAATTAACTGCACCCATGTTGAGGAAAGTAGGCTCATTAGTTATATCAGTAACTCCTTGTTTAAACATAAAATGATTTGCCTATGTTTTCGGGGCAGTTTTATTGATACTTCTCTTATCCACAGTTATTTCATATCACAAATATATTTGAGCGAAAATAAAGTGTAACCATGATGGTGAAACACTGCATCACAGCCAGTTTTATACACCTAAGTACATTTACGAAATATGCGTGACATGATTACACAGGCGTGGAATGCGGTTACACAAAGCAGTCTGTGTGTGCTACCACCATCAAAATTAAAATACGCAAATCAAATATGAGTTTATGTAATACCTGAAGAGATAAACTTCATGACTGTTTATTGCATATTAATGCTACGTGAATGTAGTACATACTTTGTTTGCATATGCAGTTTTTTTTTTTTAATGCGGAAGTTGTAAGACCGGAGAACCTCGAATTCGGGTATCTTCGTTAAGGATTCATTTTCTCTATTCCAGTCATGAGCACAGACTAAATATGAGGTAGACCGATCTCGCTGGCTGCGCACAACCAGTCTCCGCGTCCCAACATTGAACTGCTTTTCTGCCAACACGGCTATCAATAACCGCGTGCGTTGGATTTGAGGTTAGAACACTGATTAGTATACAAGTGCTTTGAGATGTTTGTATACTTCCTCTAACTAATTTGCAGTGCGATTTGATTAAATTCAAATTAGCAGAAGTATTATAGTCTATTCATATAAAAATCCTTGTCTTTTGAAAACTGAAATAAAAACAAACGCTTTTATCACTGTGAAATTGACAGATGTGTTGCTTTGATGTAGGTCAATGTTGGGTATATGCGCAGAAGAATAAGTGTCCACCTCATCTATAGTGTTTGGTTAAGAGACTTGGAATGTGCCAAAGTGAGGTTGAGCAGATCTCAAGTTCGGACGTGACCTTGGACTGCTTCGTGGTTGTCTCGCGCGGATTATCGTGACTCACAGCTGGACGGGAGACCAGAATGACGTGGCCAAGCACGACATAGTTCATTAGCGTTACATTGTGTCGTGTTTGGCGGAGTATCAATCACACTCGCGGCTCGCGCCACCCACCACACACCTTCCACGCGGCGTCATGGCAGCGACCTGGTAACCCCCTACTCCCCCCTCCTGGTGGCCTTGCCACGCGTCCTCTCTCAAGGTCAACAGGCGGCGGCCACTGCATCAACAAGAGCGACAATTCAGACGCGAGGGCATCGTTTGCAATTTTAAATGGCGACGACAGACAAACGCTTTGAAACCGAGTTTAAACGGTCAGTACTGCTTCGCCCATAAATATCACGCCTTAAAATATACTATGTAAACAATGAATGTGTGTATATAAAAGAAACGAAACGTTTGCGAACCTATGTTCATATGACATTTTTTTATCATCCATATGCGAGGAATGTTTCCCCGAAGTTTTGTCATGTAATTTTGCAACATTCTGTATACGCATACACACAGCGCGTTATTAAAACCTGTATACGCATACACACACAGCGCGCCATTAAAATTCACCGACAAACTCCAGGAGGTGATTCCTCAAAAACAATTAGGAGGAATAGGTAAGGACTCGTTGAAAAATACGTGTTCTGGCAATGAAACAACGGATGTTTCACCATGGCAGCTGGCTGTTATATTTTGGTCTTTATGCTCTTGAACAAACATATATTGCATTTTCTGTTTGTTCAAATCGGCATGTAAATACTCTCTCGTCTAGCTTTATCTACAGTAGTGGGAATCCATGCGCGGGAACCTTGAAATATGTTTTAGTATAGCTTCCTTTCTTGCTTGATCTTATTCATGCAGTGCTTCTGATCTGCCTCCGCTTTTCTCTGTCCCAACTGAGCCACATTCAACCTCCTTCTCCATAGCTGTGCTCACAGTTCTTTCAGAAATACTAAGTGTATTGAGAAACATGGTCTTACAAACCATTACGTCACGCTAACCCATTTTAGGTAAATAATAATATTGGCTCATGTTTCGTCAAGATGTTTCTTGTTTTGAGGTTTTCTTTGTTTTGTTACTTTTCTTTTCACATATCGGACAATTGACGCTGTAAACGAGAAGTGCTATAATTCGCAGAGAGAATGTTTTTTCTTGCATCTTCTGAGAAAGTATAACACTGTCCGCCTAGGGTGGTACATGAAATCACATTGCACCTTGGCTTCAACGTCTAGGTAGGAACAGTTTTGTCACTGTTTGGACTCGTACACTATATTCCTTCGGTTCGTCTTTCATGTGCTATTTCTCTTTTGTTTTCTTGTGGCTTCTTTTGTTTCTAGATAGCGCTCCTTCTTCCCTCGGACATCATTCAACAACAAATTCTTCAGGTAGTTGGATATCTAATGGCACTGTCTGTTGTGACTGGTGATTTTTTCCTATGCACATTATGTGTTATATGGTAAGTGGGAGTTACTGCCTGGTCCTACGTTTATGAAGTAGCTGTAACAAAGAAGAGTCAAACATCTATGACTAGAGCCCCGAGTATTTCGCGGATTGAGTTGGCAGCAAGGTAGGCTGGACAGCCCTCTGTACACTCGAGACATTGTCGTTTGCGTATTGGCAGATGTGATCAAGTGAGGCGTCTGTACGGGACTAGCTGTTAAACACTCACACACACTACTGCTTCCTGCTTATTACTGGCTCACTGTTAAATGGGACGTGTCCAAACAACTGTCGTCCAATCACAACAATAGGAGAAAAGAACAAGTGTTTGGAGTCTACCTCACTTCCGAATGAATTCGCGAAATACTCGTGGCTATCTATGACGCGAACTCAAATTTCTACATCACAATTTGGAACCTTATAACGTCCTTCATTAGGGTCATATGTTGGATCTATATCACTGTCATCTACTGGATCCTCACTCTCATACCCAGTACTTTCAACTTCAGATTGTTTGTCGTCATTTTTAGAAGCTGATAGTTTTATTGCTTTCACACAATATTCCATGTTGGTCTGTACAACCAAACACAGGGACTTTACATGCTGTTCCAACTACGTTTCTTACCATTTCTTATTATGTGAGTTCTTTCACATGTTCCGCCTTCTTGTTTATAAACTTTCCTTTAGATTTTACCAATGTTGCTAACGGCAAGTCATCATAACAATCCTCTTGCAATTCACATAACGTAATTAGTTTTGCAGTGTCCACTATGTTTCCGAAATGATATTTATTTGTTGGTTTCCAAAAAATACGGACTCTTTTTCCTACAGCACACAATTTTTACCTTCTACAATTTCAAGTTCCATTGATGAAATAACATGTAACGTCTGGTCATCCCATTTCACTTGCACATCCATGTTGCAGAAGCATGTCAACTGCAGAAATGTTCACATCAAAGTCCGGAACAAACAATAAGTCGCATGAATGACACAAACTACACAAACGCACAATCTAGACCTACGCACTATACACGCAATACACACCCAGCAAGTTGAAATAACAACTATTGTTATAAGAAAGACGTATCTTATATATAACAGCATGAAGCAAGACAATATGCAGACAGAGTGACGTATCGAAAGTTACGCCAGCTACCATACTGCACATTTCTATTTCATTAGGATTACAAACTGTCGTATCTCGAGAAACGCCAATTTGTCATGTGTTTCACTCATTCAGAAATACGTTGACGTCTCAAACTAGCTGTATCTCAGTAACTAATGTTAGCACAGATACACCGCTGTGCCACATTATGGACCTTGATGCGAGGAACACAGCGGTAGTTATAACTCATTTTCGCTTTATTTTCAGATACACCAGTTTGTCTTCCCAGCGACGAATTAAACACGTAGTGTATGGGGCGATTTTTCAAAGGTTTGATTCAAAAGTGTGAAGATACCGCGAATAGACTCTACCTAAACCTTTCCGTGTAGTTTGTGGCTGATTCCCGGGGTTGTGCTCGACATTTTTGGGCGCAAGTGTTCCTTAAATCCATGCAAGCAGGCGTACACACGATCACGTTGACAGCTAATGGTCACATTCCCATCGTCCCCTCTCAAGCTACACCAGTGCTCGGCTGCCACCGCCCCTCAGCTGCACACGTCATTTGGCAGAGTTGTACAGATGAATGCAGATTTCGCTGGCCAGTAACGTCAACTGTTGTTCTGTTACTGCCGGAGAGTAGTGGTGTTCACTGAGGTGTGACCGGATTTCCAGCCGGCTTCTCAGGCAAGGCTGCTGAAACTACTACTGAGAACACTGGATATTACTGGAGTTTGCAGAGACAGTGCATCGTCAGTGAAACTAGATGTTGGTGGGCAGTTCAAATAGCGTAGCATATTATTTAATGACGTCTACAGAAATGCAGAAGGGGGAATCATTAAATGCAAAATACGCAAAAAGCTACCTCAGAACAGGCATTATCGTGTTATGAAAATGTATTTCCTGCAGTCCTGCAAGTATTAGCTTTATATGTGGGGACTTGAAAAATTAGCCAGCTCAATGACCTGAAGGCTAGACTCTGCAGTCTTGTGTAAAAACATGGCGATATCAGCTGCACACTGGGAGGCGTCGATTGGGTACCGTTCTCCAGAAGGCGTCGAACACAGTGTGGACCAATGGCTAAAGTTATGTAAACACATGTGTTTTGAATTCTAGCTTGTCCCGAAATGAATCCGCGAATTCTTCAGGTCTTTAATTATACATTATGCTTAAACAGTATTTAATATGAACAGCGAATTAAACTTTAAGACTGAAATTGTTAGTTTAAACAGGTTGTTTTAAATTTGACTTTATTTCACTGACAAGCGTTCCGAAACTATCAGCTTGCTGACGAACAATAGTATTAACTGTTAACTGTAGACTATTACGTTACTACTGACGATTACTGACATACCATCAGTGGTTTAAATGCCCGTAGCAGCAGCAACATAACGTGAAAGAAGAGTATATTAGTATATTCGTAGTATTTCGACACTTTTTGAATCGATTCTTTGATTTGATTACGTGTTTGGTTGTTTCCTGAATGCGTCACGTTTCAGAAGCGTTATATGATTCTGTTAACGTAAAATTACACCTTATTATTGGTTATAGTAAACTTATACTGATATATTATCTATAACTTGTTCTATAAATTATAACATTTCATTTATAATTAATACAAAAGAAACAGAAAGAAATTAGGTATGTTGGTAGTTCTTAGCAAAAAATAATAGTTATTATGCAAAATATAATTAAAAGTGAGTGAGTAAACATGTGGTGTTATTTATTTCCTAGACTTAATTACGGCTGTGTTCAATTCCAGTGCAATTGCCTTTGATTCCTTCCTGTGTCACGAGCCCTCGTTCTCTTAAAGAGAAATATTTTTTTATGAATTCGGACGCCCATGTTTGTTCCCACCTAGAGTTTCAATCTTTCGCATTTCACCCTATGCGAGTTTCATTTGTCTCTGTGACGTCAGCAAGTTTTTCCCGCAGCCGTGATGAGTTGTAAACACTAACCGAACACAAAACAAAAATGAAATGTTTCAAACATTTGCACGTCGGAAAACGATCTAGGGCTCGCGAAGGGCAAGTGACTAGTGTCCGTGGCTGAAGGGGACGTCCAGGGGGCAGAACGTGCCTTTGCCTTTGAATTCGGACAGTGACGACGTCACGTCACGTCCGGCATGCACTTTTCAAGGGCACGAAGCCAGTCAAAGGGCCTTCAGCTGGCGAGTTTGATCACGACCCAGATTTGTTTTTCATTAGACAGGGGAGTAGCGTGGAAGTAGAAGTTGAACAGCGATCCGGAGATGCTGTATGTACCTATAATCCATTCATGGTTACTTGTAACTTTTCTGAAGCCCTGCTTAAGTTTTACTTCCAGAATATATATCCGCCTCATTTAAACAAAGTAAGTTTATCCGATTCTAGAAAACTACTCCAAAGGGACAACACACCGCATTCGTGCGCAATTAGTGTAATAATATTTTCATAAGAACTATTTTTTAGTAGGCATTGACAACGCACCTGTTTTCTCACTGTGTTTAATGACATTAATAGTGAAAAAAAAGTTGATAATTTATGGGTTAATTTATAAGTAAAAAGTTAAATTTAATCAGAAATAAAGATATTTGTATGTTAAATGAAGTATAGAACACTTGTGATACACGATGTATCAAGGAAAGAACCAAACGCATAATAAATGGTGTGATTTTCCAAAGGTTATATTGAAGAAGTGTGGGGAAACCGGTGATAGACTATAAATATGGATGTATGATTGTGGTGTTGAGTAGATGTGAGGAAGGAGGAAGAGATGTTGATAGGCGTGGTGGGGTTGTTGTTGTTGTAGGAAGGTGTGCCGGAACTGCAAGTGCCCGAGGGAGAACCACCACCAGGCACAGCAGCACGGCGCGGCGATGACGTCGAACCCTCTGGGGCAGGGGGCGGGCCCACCGCCGCCATCTTTGCCTCTGGGCCTGCCCTTGCCCCTGGCGGACCCAGGGGACAAGCTGCTGGGGAAGGGCGTGCCCTACGGCCAGCCGCCTGCCTGCGACCCACACAGACACTCGCACAGCGACGACGACTCGGGCTGCGCACTCGAGGAATACACGTGGGTGCCGCCCGGTCTGCGACCTGACCAGGTCAGTCACTGCCTCGTCTCGCCTCGTCTCGTCACTCTCTTCAAACTCAACTCACCACTTACTCCCGCCTATAGGCTGTTCACAATCAAGTGAGCACTTCTGACGCTCTAGTTACTTTTTTATTTCAGCCATTTTGATCCTTGAACCAGTACCTATTGCCATGTCAGTAATAAACACATTGTGTATATTCCACCACACTCGGAAATTAACGTCTAAGGCTAAAATAAAATTGATTTATTAACCATTATTCCAAATGAGAAGGCTTTCAAAAGTGCTCACTTTACGGTGAACAGTCTATAATGGCTGTTCACGATAAAGTGAGCACTTTTGAAATCAATCTTCAAAAAAAGTCACTGCCCTGAGTGACATGCGCCCAGTAAAGCTGGTAACGATGGATGGGAAGTAGTTCCATATCTAACGTCGAATAAAAAGTGCTAAGTAACCATTTCTGATCATTTCAATTATTTATTTAGCTTTCTGTTTTTTTATGCATCAAAGTGTAAATATTAGCTTATTTGTAAAATGTTTAAATTTCTAAAAATAATTTTACAGCTTCACTTGACCGACGCATGAATAAAGTGATGACGCCCATGGCAATGTTAATCTTACATAAGGCGGAAAAATACACAACGTGCATACAAGTAGATCTTACACAGGTATTTCAAAAATGCTCATTTTACCGTGAACAATCTATATCTAGATGTTTTTGCCGCGTCTGAAACCGTGAAGCGCGGGAACAACAAGGACGACACTGCCACGCACATCAAGTACGCAATCGCCGCTAAGCACAAGGTTCTGGCTGGCGTGCAGTGTTATCGTCGCACTGCGCGTACATATGGGACTTTGAGCATTGACGCTATTAGATTATTGATGGAAAGTGTATATGAAGGTTCAATGCAGAGCCCTTGAGTACATTTGTATGTATCTGACTTGTATATTGTGAGATATAGTGTTTGAAGAAACAGTTATAAGACATTTTGGAGTACCCTAAAATGGTGTTTCAAATATGCGTGACGTCTTGAAAGCACTCAACAGCCCTCGTATGGAGTGTGTGTTCTTTTCGCGGAGTAGTTCATTGGACTCACGTTTAATAATGTAGTGGAAAAACGGTTTCTTCAAACACTTTGCAATGTAGTTCAAGTACTACGTAGGGTGGGATGGACCCGCTCGTTTTTTGTGAAATAGTTGTTTGTGCGAATACGCGTATCTCGGTAAATATATGTTCTGCAAATACGATTTTTTGTCAGAAAAGATAAAAAAAAAAATTACTTTGGTTATATTAAGTTTATTCTTGGAAAAAAAAATTGTGAAAATTTTGGAATATCGCATTTTTAAAACTTTCCTATGCATGTTCCTTAAGCGTCAAGAGAAAAGTACAAACATACGGGCGCAGTTTAATCTGCGAACTTTCATGGCGTGTAATAAAGTTCCACTTTTACAGATCTAATTTACACAGCACAGCGTAAAGACGGAAACACTGCACGCCATGCGCGTAAGAGCGATGAGGCACTAAACGTGCGTGTTAGTGTCGCCCGTATCGCTCCCTTGATTCTTGAACTTGGACGCGCGGGTTCATCCCCCTCATAAGATATAATTCGTGTAGTCTTACACTTTACGGAAAATTAATGTTGCCATGGCCCTCGCCACTTTATTTACGCATCGGTCAAGTAAAAGGTAAGTGAATATTTAACAAATCTGATATATATATATATATATATCAGTAGTTACAAATGTTTACTTACGTAACACTCCTAATTACACGTTAAGAACTGAAACTAATTTCCCTTTGTCGTTACCAACCTTACCGGGCTTAGACCAGTCAACGTGCCCATTAAAAAATACATATTCAGATAGGGCAATGGCAATTTTCAAACGTTGACTTCAAAAGTTCTCAATTAAACGTGAATAGCCTACAGCTGTAGCTATCTTACTGCAATGTCGCTCACTGCTTTCTTCCTCTTTACCTGCTGCTCGGCTACTCTTAACTGAGGCCGTGGCAATTTCGTAATTTCTTTATTAATAGTTTAGTATGGTTTAGTTGGAACTCTGTGGTGGAGGGTTACTTGTTTACTGCGATGGTGCTGTCTGTCTAGCAAAGTTGTGGTCTACAACTGTAACCCCCTTTTTAACTTGTTAATTAGCAAGGTTAGCTAATACGAGTAGGGATTTCTATATGTATCTCATTTTCACAAGCTGGGACATTCCTAGGGAAATCACTTGCAAATTGTTTACGCTGGCTGCACCTTTCATAATTCAAATCTAAGGCTGTTTTCTGATTATCATTTAATTTTCTTCCCACCAAATTATGTACCAATGAAACTTCTAAATACACAACACACGTCGGCCAAACGGGATATATACTGTCTTAATCGTAACTCCCAACAAATCCCTCTTATTACATATTAAAATTGCTATTCATAAAATAATCATGGGAAATATTAATGATGCTTGTTTTTAAGATAGTCTTACACTAAATTCGAAACAGTGGAAAACCACTAATTCGCAGTGGAAGTGGCTCCACTTAGAATCAGTGAAATTTTTCACATCACTAATTCAATCAGCGTAATTGTTCCACTGAAACAATCAATGTTTTTTTTTTTTTTTTCACTGATTCTAGGTGGAGCCATTTTCACTGCGAAACAGTGGTTTTCTACTTATTTGAATTTAGAGTGTATAGCATTATGACCCCGAGAAAACCAGCTCTTTTGCCTCCTTGGCGAACAGGGCTAAGTCCTCCGATCATCACATGCAATATCAACGCCAGCGTCTCAAACAGCCGGCAACTTTCAACAACCTTATTTTCGTATTCTCTTCCCTGAGAAAACTACTATTCAAAAAGATTAATTGCCATTTTTCAAGGTAAGATATTATGTTGGGCGCAAAATGAATATAAACCCTGCTACGATACATATGCGCAGTCTTTGGAAAAAAAAAAATGTTTTCACGTAACGTTAAATATTATATATATATATATATATATATATATATATATATATATATATATATATATAGAGAGAGAGAGAGAGAGAGAGAGAGAGAGAGTTATATACAGTAATAAATAAATATATATATATTAACGTATTGAATTATTACAAAACGCATTGGAAATTTTCATTAAAAACTTACATTTGCAAAATCTCCGCTCTATATTGAGCATTAATACAAAATTTGTATAAGTCTTCATTATTTTTTTGTATGGAGCATTCAAATATAACAGTACCTAAAACCTCCATAAAGTTTCCGCTCTAAAATTGAGCCTTCATCTGAAATTCCAAATTTTTTTCTCTACAATAGTGGGTAGAAAATTCTCTCTTAAATATGGCATTAAAACCTCGCATTAAATTTTACTCCAATGTGAACATAAAATATTTTTAAGTTATTTCTTGAAGGAAAATTTAAACAGTTCTTTTTTCTTTCAAACAGTGAGTTTTAAATCCTATCATTTTCTTTTAAAGATCTGCGGGGTCTTTAGTATACTTATCTTATATTCGTGTGTCCATGACCGCTAACGGGAGCCGATTCCTCTCGCCCTTCGCCACAGCCAGGGTTAATAAAACCCTTCCACTCACGTGGAAAGGAAGCGAAGGCCTATAAATTGCTCTAGAATTACACTTAAATAAATACTCGCGGTACATCATTTCCGGCCACGTCGCATAATCTAGGATTGGCCCACCAACTGAGCCAGTAAGGAAACAGTGATGCCACAACACAAGTAGCGCTCCACATCACCAGAGCTAGGGTTGGTCTTTATTCTGCAAACGGACTGCGTGGTCATGCTGCTCTACACGTGGTCGGTGTTCATGCGTCGGCCCCCATTGGACCTCTAAGTCACCTGTCTTGTCGGCTACCAGCTGCGCCGGGCGATCCACGTATTCGCCTCGGCCAGCCAGCACAGCCGAACAGAAACGAAAATTATCATCTAAGTGTGGGGTAGACTTCTTGCAAATTTTCTGGTGCAGGCGGGAAAAAATACGTAGTTTTTTGATGCAGGAAAATCGTCGGTGCCAGACATGAGACGGCCTGGTACCTCATCATTATTCAAATTCATAAATAATATATCTGGTTAAAATACACCAGCATAAATAAATACAATACAACTCTCCCAAAAAATATAAACGATGCGCTATCTGCCTCATCCTTATGGCAAAATTCTAACTGCAGGACCCTTCTCCTACAACCAGCCACGTCCGACGTATTTGCATCCGTAAAACTCGCAACGTAACTGCATGCCATAAGGTTGACCGTTCATGTCTCACTTGCGGCGTAAAAAAGAACACAAACTCCTCCAAAACTTCGAAAAAGTACTTACAGTTTGAGCTGTGCAGCTCGGCCAATTTGGCTAACTTGGTACAGATGGGGCATGTGCAAACAAAACGTGGTTAAAACACGTTATAAGCTTGCCAGCGTAAAGGCGCTCTTAATTCACTTCCAATAATTTGACGTAAACTTAGTTTAATACAAAATGCGCCGCCGGATATGTAAAGAAGTAGCTGTTAAATAAGTACAGGCTAGGGACGCCCGATTTCAACGAAAAGATTTCACGACCAGTTGTATTTCATAACACCCTAGCTCAAATATACTTTCACGATTGGATGGTTTCCGTGTTACGCACCTCCGGTTGGCCAGCCGAGTAGGAAAATGTCTTCTCACAGAGACACACCGCCAATAAACAAAATAAGATTTGGGTTTGGCTGTGTTGGGGACACGGCCGTTTGTTTTGCGTGAATACGTCTACATTGACGCGCTCGGACGCCTTGGTGTTTATATAACGTACCCGGCAACGCTTCACTCAATCATATGGGGTTTTATGGGCATAACTGGATTGCTTTTGAGATGCTCTTTCCAACTGTATAATATTTATGTATTTCGACTTGGTTTTTTGAAGAGTAAAACCGAAATTGTGTTAAGTTTTCTTAATTATTTTTTTTATAGTAAACGCATACAATTTCACCATAACCACACCACACAGATAGTTTTATACACGTAATCGATTTATCTTGACGAGAACTGTCGATTGAAACTTAAACATGAGCGTCGTAGCTTCTCCTAGTCAAAAGTTATACTACGAGGAAGTAATGAGATGCAGCGAAACGAACTCAAAATGCCCCCCCCCCCCCTTTTCCCACTTCACGCGATGTTTTGCAGTCCTCACTCAACGTAGCATATTCTTTGATCCATTGGCAATCGAGTGGTGTAATTGAATTTTGAATGTAGAGGATAGATTCGGAGCTGCAATGCCAAACTCTATCCTCCGATTTTGCTATCATCGGATTTTCTGGATGGCCTCCCACTATGGTTGCAAATTTAAATACGTATTCACGTCAAAACTGCTGGTACTCCCGTATAGTATTGAAATCTGGAATGTACGGAGATCTTTTGGCGAAATTAGGGTGTTCCTAAAGCTAATCAGTAGAGTCTCTAAAATTTCGCTGTTTGATGTGGCAACAGGTTGGACTTTACAGTTCTCTATACACTCGAGGCTCTACTATATCGTCTGATTATTGGTTGCTGCGATAAAGTGAGGCCTTCGGGCAGCACTGTTCGAAACTCACTCATACTACTCCTCCCTGCTGAATACCGGCTTGCAGATATACGGAATGTGTACAAACAACTGCTGGCCAATCACAGTAGCAAGAGAAAACAACAAGTTTTTGAAGTCTACCTCTCCACAGAAGGAATTCGCGAACTACTCGGGGACCTACCAATCAGACACAAGGCTGTTTTCCAGAGCTTCGTGCAGCCACTCAGCGAATGGGTACATCCACTTCAACGGAACCTCCGCGGCATCTTGTCTCAGCGGACTTGTCTACTCTGCCTGCGATCTCACCTACTGTTTTACTTAATGTTTGGTGTGGCTGTGAATTCTATGTTACTGACCCAGGACTAACGAATCGTTTGGAATTATGTTTATTGGAAACCTTATACTTAAAATCATCTTAAATAAATGTAATTTGTACTTGACACTGTCAAGGGTTTAAAAATAATGCTCTATCAGTGCAAAACTAGATTTGTAGTTATACGTTACCACTAAAGTACCGAAGATTACACGTACGAAGATTATAATTTATTTGTCAGAATTAAATTAAATTATGTTTTTCACTATCAGATAGCCTATGAGTTTTTATTATACTTTATTATTATTATTAAACGTAAATTTTGAACACACCCAAAGATGCAGTTGTTTTATACCATAATGATTCTATCTGACATATTCAAATACGTGTTTAAATGCACTTTCATTATACAGAGTTATTTTCTCAAGTAGTGCCTGGCCGATCCCCACCAAATATTTATGTATTTCACCTTTGTGAAAATGCGATCGCGGATCAGATAGTAGTTTGCTGGCGGTGTGGCGGGTGAGCTCTTCCCTTTACAGACGGCACGTAAAATATTGCACGGCCGGGCGTGGAACCTGTTGGCGCTCGGCCTTGTGGTAGCTCGGCGCCAGGTCAGCGACCGGCTGCTCAGCACGCAGCCTCATAGCCCTGTTACGACTGTGCGACGTCACGTCGGGATTACATCATCGCGAAACTAGACTGCTCACAAAAAGTTTAGCACGTGTCAGAATTCATGATGTTATATTGAATAAAAGTAGTTTACATTTCATTCTCTACTCCTAATAGCTAGAGCCACGAGTATTTCGCGAATTCATTCGGAGGCGTGGTAGACTCCAAACACTTGTTCTTTTCTCCTACTGTTGTGATTGGACGACAGTTGTTTAGCCACGCCCCGTTTAACCGTGAGCCAGTAATAAGCAGGAAGCAATAGTGTGAGTGAGTGTGAGTGTTTAACAGTCCTGTACAGAGACCTCGCTCGATCACAGCAACCAGTACGCAGGCGATAATGTCACGAGTGTACAGAGAGGGTTGTCCACCCTATCTAGCTGCCAACTCAATCATCGAAATACTCAGGGCTCTGCTAATAGCAGATAAAGTGGTGGAGGGACACAATATTCGTTGACATAATCCCATTATGAAAAAATAAAAGGCATAATTAGAAACACAATATAAACAAAGGAATCTCATCAGTTTCAGTCACAAGAAAGGTCTTCTCAGATGCATTGACAAACGTCAATAACGTGTGGACATCCACGATTCCTGAGGCATGCTTGTATCCGACCAGGTATGCCAAAAACAAGATTATTAAGCATTATCTGAGGCAAGGCTGCACGCCAGCCCAGTGCTTTGCACGTAGAGGCGATAAGAGAGTTGATACGTATGTCTCGGTCGCCCCTAACGGTTGAGGTGCAGCAGATTGCGTGGTCCGCACAAATGTACAGGGTCTGACTTTACACAAGAGTTTGGCAGGTGATTTGGCGCGAGATTAGCATCTTACCCGAAGATTTCACGTGTTTCACGTATTTCAAAAGCTGCTTTACGCGAGAGTGAGAGACTCGCAGTTCGGGACGTTTTATAGTTCCGAACCACTGCTTCACGGTCGGAGTAGCGTGAATTCTTCCCGAACCCGCCACTTAGCAACCAACACTGGCGGCGGGCAAGTGTGATTATGTTCCGATTTTATAGGTGCCATCTCGGAGAACTCGTTTGATTTAGAGGTACATGCCCCATTGGACCTCACCGCTACTGAGAATCTTGCTCGTGTTACAGTGGCTATAGAATTTTTTTAACGTTCGTTAGCTGCCGCCTAATTATTAGGGAGCGGAAACATTTCGCGGCTCTACGTGCTGGAAACAGTATACTGAAAATCTGTATGTTTGCGTAATGGTTTCAAATTAATTTTTGCCATAGAGAAATCTGAATCACTATTACACCCGCAAAAAGGTAGGTACATAAACACTTGCAACATGTTGCAGAGTGCATTGGCTCCTTAAGGTGTGCTGTGGCCTGTCCTGAGGGGATCAGGTCACACATTAATCTGGGGGATTAAGGTACTAGATAGACATAGAACTGCAATATACGAAACACACTACTTTTATTCAACTTACAACAGCTGTTACATATTCTTACAAGGATCGCATACGGGCGTTACTTTATGAACAGGAAATGCCAATATCAAACTCAATAACGGCAGGAATAGTATTAGGTACCTTAAGGTGCTCTTTGACTCTGATGGAGTCCAAGTTAAAGCCAGGAATATCCGTAATTATCCACGACGTATTGTGCCCTTCTGGAGGTATATTTACCCTTATAGTCGCGTCGTCAGCTACGTGAAGACCCCCTCGACGGTGCCTGCAGACGGATGTCGATCCGGGACTACTGGCCTGGTGGTCTTCTCTCGTAGTCATCCCTCGGGCGGCTGGATCAAAAATGGCCTCGAGCCACTATCGTCCCAGACTCATATAGGGGTGACCCCGGCCTCATTACTCTTCCCCATGTCACATATCACTTGCCAGCCCTGGCTATTGGTGATAACACCAGCCCCCCCCCCCCTTCCCTTCTCACCAAGACTCATGCGCCCTCGCATGAGCGAACGGTGGCCGGCCGATGGAGGGGAAGGTAATAAGTGAGGCCGGGCCGCTGAAGAGGTATGGCGGCTCCGCAGCGAAGGGTTAACCCAGGTGCCATCGGTTCAGTGTTACAATATTCCACCGCAAGGTGTCTCTCTTGAACGCAGCTGTCTTCAGGGTTTTGTCTATTCACGCGCTTATTTTTTGATCTCCTTAGGGTGCTGCCAGTCGCAAGATTAGGGATATCGTTTACATTTTTGGCTAAAAAGACGTCAATTTGTCTGAGATTTTGCTATTTTAAGAGCACGTTTTTGAAAGTGAACTTACTATATATATATATATATATATATATATATATATATATATATATATATATGTGTGTATTGTGTGTGTGTGTGTGTGTGTGTGTGTGGTGTGTGTGTGTGTGTGCGCGCGCGCGCGTGTGTGTGTAAAAGACTTTGTAAAATTAGTTTAACTTATATAACTGTATATTAAATTCACTATTGGGAATCTTTAGGCATGACTATACTACATTAACTTAGTGGACATTACATTGCACATTGAGGTATATTGATTACCCGTACTAGTTCATATAGTTTGAGAGTTCCTACAGCTAGTCATTTCGTAATGGAAAACATACATGCACTAATATTATTTCAAGTATAATTCAAAGTAATTTACATAGTAATCACAGGTACTGAGCTGGCACGATGGTATGTGGCCGCTATGGTTTCATGTAATCGGGGAAGTATGATGGAGATGCGCTCGGCTCCGCGAACTAAGTAAATTAACCCCATAAAAATTATATTCTGTACTGTAAAATCACCGGCGCCGACCACTAAGGTAGAGGAAAAGAGGGAAATTAGGTGCACCATTTATCAATTACTACTCCACCCTAGCGCCAGGTGATATGAATCTAATGATTCTAAAATTTTACTTTGTGAAACTGTCTGCAGAATTACTGTGATAAAAATATAGTTGAACATTTTAAACTCCAACAATTAAATATAAATGTCAGTCTTATTTCGTGACATTTACAAAGTACAAGTGCATCACATGATAAAATGATCTGATCTATTAACAAAGT
The DNA here is from genome assembly GCA_029891345.1 of Dryococelus australis. Classification (NCBI taxonomy): domain Eukaryota; kingdom Metazoa; phylum Arthropoda; class Insecta; order Phasmatodea; family Phasmatidae; genus Dryococelus; species Dryococelus australis. The sequence continues at coordinate 94,667,780 of CM057002.1, read as the reverse complement.
ATGTGCTGATTTTGGCATCATATAATTGAATTTGAAAACTTAATTTGCATATTTACAAGGGTCCTGATAATTCTTAAAGACATGTAAAGTTTATCTGTATGGCGTACTCGCCGCACGGGAAATCTGTCAGTGCTGCTCTCTAGAGCGTAACTTCCAAACAAAATTCATCAGCCTTCTCTAGTGGTAAGATTGCTGACTGTTGTTTCCCACAAATGAACAGTTACCTAGTCAGCAGAAAGGACGCACTGTCTTTACGGGCAAGCAAGCTTGTAGCACACCAACAGTTCATAGCACATGAAAATCACAAGCCTGGTGTGCTGGCGTGTGGACATTGCTATTGATAACTTACTTACTTCACTTGTGATTTAATTGCTTTTTTTCTACTCTCAGAATATTCATTTATGTTGCTAAATTGTAAGCAATTATCATGTACTGACTGTATAGCACATCATCCTAAACAGCCTTCTCCAGCAAAATAGAGATTTTAATATAATAAGCGTAAGGCAGCTATAAGAGCTACAATAGTAGACAGATTGAAGTAATTAGAATTCTCCTGAGTCATAATTGAGAAGATTGAATTATGAAATACATTATTTTGACTTGACACGTATTCTACAGTTGGCAGGTTAGCATGTAATATTTTCCATTCCTCATTAAGTGTACCATTAACGCAATAAAAAGAAATTCCCTCATTTAAAGATAGTTGCATTGCCTCAAAATGACTGCTTGTAAGCCAGTGAATGGGTAAAATAGTATGAGCAACGGCAATAGTAGGGCTTTTTATGTCACACACGTGTGACAATATAGTTCCACTATAGTAATTTTATTTACTGTAACTTTGCATTCACATGGTACCTTTAATTCAATAGAGCCAATATTAGAATTGGGAATTGTCTTGCTAAGAGCCCTATTAACGCATCTTAATGCCAATGTACTAGACTGGATGTGGCTGAATATGGATAACCTGTGGTTGATTGCTAGAAATGAATGTAAATTTGCTCAAGGCATACAGTTTTTCAAGACTCTGTAATTTAATTGCTTCACTAAGACATCTTACTTCACTAGTTTCCATTTCGTGGTTGGATATCAAATACATACCCTTAAGTTGATTCTTTTTGTCAGCTACTGCCCTTGTTGTATGAGTAAACATATCCACAGCAGTGATTTCAGTTGGCAAGTCAATGGTGCATTATTTGTTTTTAAAGAACTATGGTATTTTTGTGGCTTGGAAAAATTTCCAAGTGAACTTAGTACTTTGAAGAGGTACTTGTACTTTAATCATTATTTGAGTTGGAGAAAATGAACATTCTGTTATAGGAACAGAGTAATATGTAATTATGTTATTAATTGAAATGCTAAGTTTCAGATCTAATTGGCTAATTTTGGTTTCCAACCTTACGAGTTCCCTAGTTAACATTGACCTTGATACAGCATGTGGGGGTAAAAGATTGTTCTAACATACCTGTAAATATGTATTCAGCCTGATTTCATTAATAATAGTATTGATTAACTCAAGAACTATTCCCATCATCATTTGACTTTGGACCTTTGATGTTTTAATTTCATTTTGCTGTGTGTTAAAATTACTTGCCATGGATTGAAATTTACGTGAAATGGAATTAATTTTGACTTCAACTTGATTTTTAATTTCAGCCATGCTGTGGGTGGTGAGTTTTAAATTGATAATTGAAGTTCTTACATTACTTTGTATGTCATTTAGTTGCACATCTAACATTTCCTAATTAGAAAGCAAACAATTTTAAGTGACGTGTAGTTAAGATATTGTAACCCCATGTTGTAACATATCCAAGAAAGGTAAGGGATCTTTTATTTTTCTTGAGAATTGATAATTCTGAAAGTAATTGTTTAACAATGTTTACAGACGTGACATTAAAAATTTCTCTAAGCTTGTCTGCGTTCCTGCTGACAGTTGAATTTCTGACCGCACAGGCGCTGTGGAACCATTCTTCTATGTTTGTCGGCATCCTTGGTTCTTGCAGTGGCAGCGTGAATAGAAGTGGAACAAGTTTCTTCATATTGCAGCTGCGGCGTCAACTGGGTGAAGTAGACACCGTGGTGTGTCTTGTACAGTTGTTCCACCGCTGCAATCGCTGCGAATCCCAGGACAAGTAGCATAGTGTAGTATTAAAAGGGGTCCATCCTGGGACCGGATTAAGCATAGTTCAAGATTCCCTGTAACATAAGGACAAGTGTCAATGTCTGACATTTGCAAGTTTGATATTCTGTGTGCTCAAGATTTCTATTTTTACTTTGGCCCCTCCTGCGAACTTCCACTGATATGGTGGATGACCCTAAAATATTGTGTATTCTGTAGGGCCACTGATATGAAAAGGAGAGAGCCTTTTAACTTGCGTGGTTTTTTATCCAAATGAATTGACCAATTTTTAAATCATTAGGGCGATATTTTATATCAAAAAATTTCTTTTGTTTTTGTTGAGATGCAATAAGGTTTATGCACGCTTGCTCACGTGTCTGCTGTAGACATTGGCACCAATCATCTGCTCGCGGGGAGTATGAGTGGCTAATGACATGGGATGACTGTACAGCTTCAACTCCGTGGAGAAGGAAGAAAGGGGTGAATTTTGTGCTTCGATTAAAAGTTGTGTTATAATTAAATAAAATTTAAGATACGTAATCGTCCCAGTGTGCGAGGTATTCGCTGGCCCAGGAAGTAAAGTATTGAGAAAGAATTTTATTGATTTGTTTTGTTAAACTGTTGCATGTGGGATTATATGCATTGGTCTGGAGCTTTTTGATCTGTAGTTTACGGAATAGTTCTGCCATCATTTCGTTGTTAAAGTATGTTCCCCTGTCTGTAAGGATAGTTTTTGGGCATCCAAACTGCAAAATAACGTCTTTGACGAAACTGGCACAAGTTAGTAATCTATTGTTTTGACAGGGTGGGCTACAGCATAGTGGGTGGAAAATTCCGTCATTACAAGTACGTATGTGTTGCCGGATACTGACGTTTGTAATGTTCCTTTCGCATCTAGGCCCCAAGAATGGTGAAGAGGGGGAGGGGGCGATATAGGGGTCATTTGTCCAGTTGGTTTCTGGTTTGGCGTTTTAATGCATTGGCAAAGGAGCTATTCCTTATATAATATTTTATGTCCTTATTCATGATGTCCCAATAATATGTAGTTTTAATCTTTTCAATAGTTTTGAACTGTCCGAAATGCCCCCCCTCTTAAGATAGCGTCGTGATGGGCTGTAATGATTTCGGGGACATAGTATTTTGGCATGAGAGTTAATTTCCTTTCCACATTAGGCGTGTGCTGCTTCATATAAATTTCCCCATTCCCAGAAATGGCGTATCTCCTAGTTAGTCGTCGGTATTTAGGAGTTGTTTATCTGATTCAGTTAATGCTAATTTTAACTGCTGGATATGGGGGTCATTGGCATACTCAGCGAGAAATGGTGATGGTACCTTGTAAATTACAGGTGCTAAGAAAAGATGGAACTCGTCGACTTTTATATATTATTTTTCATGAATATAAACAGGGAGGTAGTTTACTTCCTGGTTGTTGTCGTAGATGATTAAAATGCGACATTGTAATCCGAGGTCGAGTCATGTGGTGTTGATGGTGTTGTCATGGTTTTGCATTTTATGATTTCTATGTTTACCTGATATGCTGTGGTAATGGTTTTTGCAATGGCCTGAAGGGGGAGACATTCTTAGTTAATACTGATTTTTGCCATGCGGGATTTGTCTGTGATGTGGAGATCGTTTTCGATTATAGGTTTAATCTCAGGCCAATTATTTGTTATATATTTTGCGGTTATGTTATTTATTTCATCTTCTTTGGCAGGATTTTGAAGAAATTATTCTGATAATGTTTTGTAGAAAGATTGGCACTCGAGGTGTGTATGTTTGACATTGTTATGTCGTCGATGTATGCTACTGCTGTGTTCCAGCGCAACGACCCTAACATAATATCGACAAAATTTTGGATGTAGTTGGGGCTCGTGGCGAGGTTCATTTGCATAAGCGCGTACTCATATAACCCTACCCCGTATACATTAAACGCGAGTTTTTCTCTATCCTGTTGTCTTACAGGTTGAGGTGATGTAGGTATTTGGAGTTTTGCAAAGTGTTAATTATATCCTCAGTTCTTGGGATTGGGTACTGTACCTTCTTAAGATGTTGGTTTAACAGTCAAAAGTCTGTGAGGAATCAAATACCGCCTTGGCGTGTAGGTATTACTAAACTGGGCGCAGCACAAAGGGATTCCGAAGGAGTTATAATGTGTGAGTCGAGCATTTGTTGTATTTGTGGTAATAATTGTTCCCTCAGTTTGGAGTTAATGCGATAGGGGCGTGTGTGGATTGGCTTGTCCATATTTAATTCCAGTTTAATTTCATACTCTTTGGTTTCCATAAGTTCATTTATGGAACTAGCGAAACTGTCTCTGTATTGTTCGAGTAAGTGTCGTAATTCTCTTTGTTGGTGTGTTGTTAATTTAGAATTTATGTTGCCAAGTGCTTCTTGTGATTTTCTGTAGTAATAATTTTTGAATGTGATATTCTATACAGTGGCACATATCATATTCACTAGTGTTAGTGTTAATGGGAATTTCAGATATTTTATTGCTATCTGAAGCATGATTAAATATTATATCCATGCTTAGGACTGGAAGTATATTATATTTTATTAAAATCAACTCCAAGGATAATGTCTAACTTTAGATTCTCAATTAATAGAAATTCTTGAAAAAGTTATGTCCATGGATGTTAATATTTAGTTTGGTTTTAAATTGAGGTATTTCTATCTCTTCAGTTGTGCCTATTAGTGAAAATATTTCTCTAACTGGATTTCTTTTATCTTTACTTATTAGTGTTCACGCCATAGAGTAGAAAGAGCATCTTGTGTCCAACAATGCATTGTATGTTTTCCCGCCTAGCCGCACAAGGAGGCGTGGTATTGACGTTTTCGCGTATCCAGCGCTACACTCGTTCTTGGCTACCGGCGTGTGTTGTATGTATAGATTTTGTAAATAGGGCCGGTAGCTCAGGTTGCGCTGAGGCTTGTCATCATCACCGACCGGTTCCTTGTTTATGTTTACAGAAGCGTCTGTTCCCGCATGTGGTAACTTGATCTTTGTTTCGCCAATCGCAAAGCATTTTTTGAACTTATGGAAATGCGGTATTATGTCTGTTTGAAATTCCGTGTTGCCATTAGGGAATAGTGGGCAAGTCTCGGCTCTATGTCCTGTGTATAAACACAGCGCACATGTGGAGGCTATTTGCAAACGGGGTCCAATGAAGGCAGCTCGTGGTGCTCTGACATCACTGCCGTGCTGACTCGGATATTCCTTCGGGCTGGCCTCGATGCATAACGCCACTTCCGGGTGGGATGTGTTGTTTTCGTGAATGCTTGGCCTTGTGGTGGGTGTCAGTATTACGGCTGATTTGCCCTGACCCACATTTTGCTGTGCACAATGTGACCTGGTTACTGTATTTACTTGTTTCGGAATGATTTCTTTAGCCTGACTTGCAGTTTGTGTGGCATCGGAGAGTTTTCCCTTCGGGAATTGAACCTAGCGATTTCAGCGTAGGACTATGTCGGTATACGTTTGCTGAACAGTGCCTCGCAGGCATTAATTATTCACAGAACCTTGCCTTCCGGTTTCTTACTTTTGCTACCTTTAATTTGAGACATATTTTCTCGCGTATATACCTGATTAAACTTTCTCTCTTGTAACAGTCATGTCTTTCTTTCTTCATCATGATAGTTTACTTTACGTATGTCGTACTGCGGGAGTTTCTTGCTCCCGCGAGTTGCCTTTAAGGGGTCTGCCTGCCTGTTGTGCTGGTGATGTGTGTGCACCCTGTTCGGTATTTTATCAAGGGGGTGGTGCTTATGCCCCCTGTATAGTAGTTTTTTTGTTGGTTTTGATTTTAGTAATGTCTAGTTTGCCTTTGGGTGGGGGGGGGGTGGGTTGCTATGTTGTTTTATGTTATTATTACGTATTTGGGGGGGGGGGGGTGTATTTTTTAGAAATTTGTTTTCGGTGTCGGTATGCGTTTGGAAGCGTGTGGTTTATAGTATTTCCTTTGTTGTGGGACATATTCCCCCACGACAACAAAAGGCTGGCGATTGTGATAGTATGTGTTGTTCTGGTATTGGTTCGGTGTGGATGGGTTTTTGTAGTAGTTGTATTTCTGGCTATTTAGGGCTAAATTAGCAATTTCTTCTTTGAGCTTAACCACTTTTGCTCTTAGTGTATCCCTGTCAGCATTAATTTGGTGTCCTATAATTGCTCTATTATATCGAACAACCCGAGTTCTACTCTTTGAATGTTTGCCATGAGGTGAATTGTATCATTTTTCAGACCTACCATTTTGTCAGCAATGGAGGGTAGGAAAGAGTGCCATACTATCCCAATGAAATCAGTGTCACTGACGTTGGGATTATACTTACGTCTGTAGAACAGAAGGTTCTCGATATGTTTTTGTGCACTTTCATTTAATTTATGTTTTGTAGTGTACAACATTTGTTTCAGGTGTTCCTCTGAAGCAAGGGTGGAGAATATGTTTTTAACTTTATTGACTACATAGTTCCATGTGGTTTTCCCTGGGTGTGTTCGTAGGTAATTTTCCCAAGAATGTTTTGCCGACCTTTTATAGGTAGTATTTAAATCGTCGGCATTCCCAGTTGTTGTGTTCCGCAGCGTGATTATATTATTCCACGAACTCTGGCCATTTTTCATTTTCATCCCGTGAAAATTTGAGTACTGTCATTGGTTGTTGTACAGTTATGTTAAGGGGTGCTGGGTTTGCCATGTTAGAATTTTGTTGTGTATTTTCAAGTGGTGGGACTAAGGGTAATTTTTTGTAAATATGTTGTGTAGTTGTGGTGTCAATTTGAATGGGTTTAAGATAGTGTGAAGTGTACTGTTCGACATTTTCGTATGTAGGGGGTGGTGTCGTTGGCATACGGCCACTGTTGGAAATTTTTGTAGTTAAGATATGTATGATTCGTGTGCAGTTAGTGTTGAATTGATCAGTGAGTTCCGGGTTTTCTTGTAAAAGTTTTTCTGCTGAGTCGATTAGGTGTTGAAATTTGTCGGCTGTGTTCGTATTTCTGGCTAGAATTTTCTTTAGCGTTTCTGGCAGGTCTATTGTGGTATGTTTAATGATATTTCTGGCCGTGTTCAGAAACGATGTTGTCGGTTTATCCATCATATATTATGTGTAATGTTTGACACTGTAACATGTGATCTTAATAAGTAGCATACACATACAAGCATTTTAGAAAATGTTATTTCCACTCTGCGCAATCCCTAGATGGGTGCAAAACGATCCGAAAAGTGGCAGTGGAAGCGAAAGCACATGCACACACTCACTACACCACAAAGGGGGACTTGTACGGCCGAGGTATTTGCAACGCGGCAGTTTCTTCTCGCACGCTTTGATGTGGCCGCAATTTGCTGAGTAGCGCAACACCTCGTGGCTTTGAATATATGCTACCGATGTCACGACTGTTTACTACGATTGTCGTTAGGGTATCGAACCGAATGGCTTTAGCTACACTCTGGCAGGGGGTGAAGCCCTGTTGGGTGGCAGGGAACGTGAGGCATCTTCCTTTATATAATTTGACGTGCTTATGGTTTTACTGTAATTTTTACGTTGAAATGGGAGGTAGAAAGCTCCGGTGCCTCCACCAATTGCTGTGGCATGTCCTGATGGTATCAGGTCACACATTAATCTCGGGGGTTGAGGTAGCTAGATAGAAAGAACACTGCGATATACGAAACACACTACTTTTACTCAACTTACAACAGCTGTTACATATTTTTACAAGGATCGCATACGGGCGTTACTTTATGAACAGGAAATGCCAATATCAAACTCAATAACGGCAGGAATAGTATTAGGTACCTTAAGGTGCTCTTTGACTCTGATGGAGTCCAAGTTAAAGCCACGAATATCCGTAATTATCAGCGACGTATTGTGCCCTACTGGAGGTATATTTACCCTTATAGTCGCGTCGTCAGCTACGTGAAGACCCCCTCGACGGTGCCTGCAGACGGATGTCGATCCGGGACTACTGGCCTGGTGGTCTTCTCTCGTAGTCATCCCTCGGGCGGCTGGATCAAAGATGGTTACGAGCCGCCATCGTCCCAGACTTATACAGGAGCGACCCCGGCCTCTTTCCCTTCCCCGGGGAAATGCTTTTATAACAACCGGGCTGGCTCTTCGAGGTCGCTCCATTCTGCGCTCTAACATGTCGCTTGCCAGCCCTGGCTACTGGTGATCACACTAGGTGGCATACCCAGTGAACAAATGGCATCAGTCCGAGTTTGCAAAGAACATTTAAGTTATTATACAGCCCATCGAGCAGTGGTTTTTTTCCTTTAGTTTCTACCTTTTTGTGAATGTTAAATGCTTAGCGCCATAATTTTATTACTGTTCCAATGTGTCTGGCAATTAGGAAATTTCTCACACTTTCAGTATGCAATGAAATAGGAAAATCTGCAGATGAACACATTGAATGTTGATAAATAGCTCGAACTTATACGTTGTTCGCTGTTAATTGACCACTTACCGAACCGCTGATTTTTTCTAAGTTCTTCCTACCCTATGTGTAACGTTCCGCGAGATGTGATAATCCGTATTGCGATCGGCTTGTGGACTACTAGTGCAGCAAACAAGTCGTTAGAGAAACGAATATGGAACTTTTATAGGAACTATCACACGTCAAATAAAGCGGCGAAATTTACAAATTATAATACGCCAAGTTCGCTGCCAACCTAACTATGGATATGCGAATCAATGTTTACATTCAATTGCGGTACATTCATTTACTGCGGAGATTTTATTCAAAGGTTTATTTAAAAAGTGTTGTTAATCCGTTCACATCCAGCGTACACAATAGTGTGCATATTATTACACAGGAAGATTATATTTGTTTGCTGGTACTGTTTACTGTGGGTCTCGGGGAACAAAAATTGTCCTTGTGAGTTACTGAATCATAAACCGTGCTATTCCTCTATATCGTGAATGTTCATATCAGTATCTTCGAACACAAAGCCTACAGTTCACTGGTGTTAACAATGAAAATTTAGTTTTTTCTTTCCCACACTTGAAACCATATATTAAAGCCGATTCGGAAGTGGTGCCTTGTTTCTACAAACTTCTTATTTCATGTAAGGTAATCGAATAATTACTGGAACAATTTGCTTAAACAGATGGTACTGAAAGAAATATTTCCGAAGTAAAATGATGGTACACTAAAATTTCTGCGTTGCCCTGCAATAGAAAATAAGATATATATATATATATATATATATATATATATATATATATATATATATATATATATATAAACTGTTAGTGTGACATTATTAATTGATTATAAATAGTGTCAAAAAATTTACAAGTTTAAAAAATTTTCACGATTATAAACAACTGTACAGAAAATGAATACCTCCGTTATATCAGAAAATAAATTAAGGGACAGGATGGAATCCTCTTTAATTAAGGCAAAGGAAAATGTATTCCAAATAAGAGTACATTTTAAACATGGAAATTGGCTATTGGTATTCCAAGTGCCTCGAGGAGCAAGTACAATTCGTAATAGAGTATAATAAACGCGCGTCCTTCCGTGAGTGGTTTTGAATGGGCATGAAATGCCACAGAGAGAGAGAGAGAGAGAGAGAGAGAGAGAGAGAGAGAGAGAGAGAGCACCTGTGCCGACTGCAAGGTAAAGCAGATACGGAACAGGTTACACAGGTTTGCAGGAGTTTGACGTGAGCTACATGCAGGATCGTGAGTGGGTCATTTTTGAACTGGCGTATCACGGCCGGAAGCGACTTGTGTCCAAGCTCAACACTTTTAATACCAAACCACTAACAACTCGGTCTGTATATGTATAGAAAAGAACCTTGGAAATTAATTTTCGTGGGAGGAGGGAGCTCTAAATAATTGAAGAAATATATAATATTGTGAATAATACTAATCAGATTGGCTTTCTTAAGGCGGCCAAACGGTGTGAAGAGCTTCAGCAGAAAACGTTTTATTAAAAAACCGTTCAAAGTGTCTGAGTGAGATCCGCTTACTAATAGCATTTAAGGAACGTTTTGCGTCTGTACATGTTTGTTAAGTTCCTCCATTTCCCTCGAAAGCATGTTTTTGTGATGGAAATTGCTGAAACTGGTGTTTTCATGGTCATTTTTAAGTTTGAACATTCCACTGCCAAACATAAAAAAAGCGAATAGGGACGTGGATCAAACGTTAATTTTTATTTTTACGCCATAAAATGGTAGGGTCTCCGCTGAAAGTTTCATAGAGGCGCGTTATCGACGGCAAGATTGTATGCCAGTTCAGTGCATTGTGCGTAGAGACGATGAGAGAGTAGATGCGCATGTCTCAGTCGCCCCTAGCACTCCTGCACGTTTAGGCCTCAGACGTGCACAATTCCTTCAACCAGGCGGCCACCTTAAGTTTTATTGCAATAGTATTTAGTTCGCTACCACACAGTGCGTATGGCCTGGCGGTTCCTCTAATTTGGGCGTACCCATTCAGTGATTGGCTGTGCGAGGTTCTAGGAAAGGAACCTTGCGTGTGATTGGCTACTGCGTGCTGCGAAAAATTTCCCGTTGACTGGGCTGCCTGATGGCGAGTAGGTTACGATGTTCTTATTGGCAGTATCGTGGCGTGTTGTCGACTTCAGTGGCGTGTGAGGCTGGAGTTCACGGTATTTATAAGCGGCTCTTTCCCTCTGTATTCTAATGAGCTGTGCGTTCGCATACGAGTCGAGATACATGGTTCCTCTTCCGCCCTCCACACACTAGCATCGCACATACTTAACGTCTTATTGCGCCCGTGGTGGCTGGAGCGGTTAGACTGCTCGACTCTCACCAAGGCGAACAAGATTCGATCCCCGGCCGGTCCACTCCGGATTTCCGCAAGTGGGAGTTGATCGGCGGGTTTTCTTGGGGATCTCCCGTTTCCCACGCTCCTTCATTCCGGTGCTGTTCCACACTCACCTCGCTACACCCGCATCGGCTCTCAAAACCTCGCTGTTACGAGCTGTCCAAATCTCTCCACTCTCCACAAACTACACGCCACCAGACATACGCTGCTCATTCCAAGTACTTACATCCCCCCCCCCTCTTTATGCTGTAATCGGTATTGCGAAGAGAGAGTAAAGAGACATCGAGGTGTTGAGAGCTGATTGAATTTTTTTTTTTTTTCGCATCACAACTTATAAAAAGTTGTTCGTACGCAGTTGTAATGGATTTCATACCGGAAAATTTTAAAACGATTGAACGCCAGTGTAGTCTATGTTGTTTGCCTTTTAATCAAATAAAAGTGCTTGCTTCATCTCCCATGATTACGCGTTGGATTTACACTTGATTATGTTGGAATAATGGCCGCAGTAATTTTGAACAGCACTGTACGGCAGCTATAAACGATGTAGGTATTCCGTCGATGAGCAGTCCTGAAGAATACTATTTCACATGGCATGGAGTTTCCTTTGAGTAGGAGTACTCATTCTCTGATTGGCGGCACGAAGGTCTTCTGCCTGATTGGCTACTGCGCGCGTAGAAACGTCCGCTATTAAAGGCTGTGCACGATAAAGCGAGCAGTATTGAAATCAACCTTAGGAAAAAAATCTCTGTCCCTACCTGCATGTGTTTTAACGGACGCACCGAGTGACATGCGACCAGCAAAGTTGGTAATGATGGATGGAAAGTAGTTCCACATTTTGAAGTCGAATAAAAAGTATTAGGTAACCGTCTGTGATGTCTTAAATAATTTATTTCGCTTTATGTTTTTTTAATGCACAGAAGTGTAAAAATGGACAGTTTTGTATTACTTTTATAATAATTCCACAGTTTCGCTTTACCGGCACATGAATAAAGTGATGAGGCCCATGGCAATTTTAATTTTATATAAGGTGGAAGAATACACAACAAGCATAAAAGTAGATCTTTAGCAGGGCTTTCAAAAATGCTCATTTTCCCGTGAACTGCGTATAGCTGCGCTGCTGGCAGGCAAGTAGTTACCAGGTGTTCGCCGTGTTACTGGCCGGTGACCCCACTTTGCTGGCGTGTGCCTCTGGAGCTCGTGGAATTAGAGGCTATTTCAGCTCTGTAACCACATACATTCTGTGTCGCAACGATCGCTTGTCGCGCAGCAAATTTACTTTTTTCTACGATTCAACTTACTGCACTCGTGTTTTTAATAAGTTTTCTTTCCATACTGACTGTGAAGCATCAATGAAGATACTATCTCATTTCATTGGGGGAATAGAATTCTCATATTCTAAAGCGGCACGTTTGTGATTAGCCTGCAAATAAAATTGCCGTGTCTGAAACTTGATCATGTAGTAACAGAAAAATTAACTAGCTAGCGTGTTATCGCAAATGTGATTTCTCAATACGTTTTCGCGATTTCCCAGTGTCTTTAAATATCAGATATAGTCCATTCACGTTTACTTCCAATTTATTTGAAGCCCTGCTAAAGTTCTACTTTCAGACTCATGCAAACAAAGCTTAACCGATGTAGAAAATTGCACTAAACGAACATCTTACCGCATTCATGCGCATTAACTCAAATAATATTTTGCATAAGAACTATTTCTTACTAGGCATTAACAACACACCTATTTTCACTCCTTTAGCTCTCATACTAATTGCAAATTAAATATTATTATTTATAAATAAAATTAATGTAAATGTTCAATTTAACTGAAGATTAGGAACATATATGTTAATATAAACCGTTTGGGACACATACATGGGATGATTTTTCACAGGTTCGGTCCAAAACGGTGTGAAGAAACCGCGGAAAGACTATATTGATAAATATCAATGTGAGAACTTAGAAGGAAGAACTAAACGACGTTATCGGCAACAGAACTTTCCCGAAGTTCTGTGCTGATTTCCGCGGAAAGAGAAAATATGGGGTGTTGAGGGAGTGGCTTTGTGAGGACGCCACTTGACAGTGAGCAGGTGGTGCGAGTGTTCGAGGTAACGGTCGAACAGATCCCGGATACTCACCTTACAACTGTTACTGGGCACCTGTCTCGCTTTCGCTAGGCAGGTGTGGCCTCCCTTTCCGTTACAAACACAACGACCGCTTGTGCTTGCTTGCACGATGGCGTGATGTCTTAAGGCCCTTACACAATTGTAAACTTTAACATTTGACTTTACCATTTGACTCTACATTTTGCTTTCCGGCATGTTGTTTCTTATGGAACTTGACACAATGGAATTGTCACAGGTAAAGTCAAGGACTTTACGATCTCGAATGGCTTGGAATTTAAAGTCAAAGTCAAGCAGCCATTTTGTCGAGAATCTAACAGAGGTTATGTAGAAAGTATGTTATTTTATTGTAAGGTGATTTTAATCTCGGTATATTAAACAGAGCTAGTGTTAAATTAAATATATGGCAAACGAATATAACGTGAAGAGGAAACATATTAATTCATATTTTCGAATAAAGTAAACAAGTGAGTTTTTGTTTTGAAATAAACTTTTAACACATTTTAAGCCTATTTTTAATTGTGTAAGAAGCTTTACGCCTGTATGCCACGATGACATGATGACATTTTCCGTACAAGCTCGGGCGGAAGTACGGCAAGACCTGCTACCCAAGCCTACATGCAGGCAGTTATGGAGTGTTCTTTTGAAGAAAAAAAAATGGGTTAAGCTTGTGTTGGGGAGACAGCCGTCTACGTTGACGCTCGGACGCCTTGATGTATTTTTACCTTCCCGGCAGCGCTTCACTCTATCATATGGGGGTTTATGGGTTCCACTAAATTGCTTTTGAGATGCTCTTTCTAACCGTATACGATATATTTATTTCGACTTGGATTTTTTGACGAGTGTAGGCCGACATTGAGTTCAGTTTTCTTAATTTTTACATTAAACAATTTCACCATAACCATGCCACACAAATGTTTTTATACACGCAATAGATTGATTTTGAGGTAAGCTGTCGATTAAAACTTAAACGAGCGACGTAGATTCTCCTAATCAAAAGTTATACTACGCGGAATTTATGAGAAGCGGCGAAACGACCCGCCACACGCGATGCTTCGCAGTCCTCACTCAACATAACATATTCTTTGATCCTTAGGCAATCGAGTGGCGTAATTGAATTTTGATTGTAGACGATAGATTCGGAGTTGCAATGCCAAGTTGTATCCCCCGATTTTGTTATCATCGGATTTTCTGGATTGCATCCCACTATGTTTGCAAATTTAAATATTTATTCACGTAAAAAAAAAAAAAAAAACAATTTTGTGATAACCACCAAAAAATTATTTTTTAGTTATTCCAGTATTCAGTGGAAACTAAAGAATCACCTTTTTGGTAACCAATAAATTCAGTGTGATTGTAGGCATTAAGGTATTGGTTAGTCATAGCGAAAATGTTGCGATCATAGCAGCAATACTGGTTGGCGATGTTCACAATATTTTTTTTGGCTGGTTGTGGGCTTTTGTAGGCAGGTATGGTCAAACAACAACTAAACACTTAGTCCAAAGTCTTTATGAGTGGGATTCTAACATTGGATCTTTCAGCTGCGAGCTCAGTATGTTATACCATTACGCTACCTTGCTCGACCTTGTATGCAGGAGAAATCTAATAAGTGCCACTTACGAATAGGCTTGCACACTTGACCTGAAGTTAATTTTCTGGAATTTTTAACGTGTAACATTTACTTGGAATACAGAAATAATATATTCCGTTCATAGTTTAGCAGTCGCTGACAGAAGACATCGCAGCCAGGTGAGGTGTAGGTGATAACACACGGATTGTTCCAACGTTGATGTGTTTAATTGTACCAGATTAATGCTGGTGTAGTATATTTCACGGTTACGTCCAACTTTGATAAAGCCCTAATAAAGTTCTACTTCCAGGATATCCTTCCGCCTCATGAGGTCGAAGCCAAACCGAGCGTAGAAAATTACACCAAAGGTACAACACACCGCATTCGTGTGCACTCATTGTAATAGTAGTTTGCTTAAGAACTATTTCTCATTAGTTGTTACCAACACACCTGTTTTCTCACTGTTTTAATTATATCAATTATATGTTTTACTATATTATAATTTATTGATAAATTATAAATAAAAGTTCAGTTTGACTAAAAGTAAGGTACATACTGTATATGTTAACATAAGTATAAAACGCTTGTGATACGTGACATATTTAGGAAACTATCAATCACGCCATACATGGGGGGATTTGGGATTTCTCAAAGGTTTGATTGAAAACGTGTGAAGAAAGGACGAATAGACGATATCAGTGGTAAGTATTGCAGCCTGGGTCCGCGGTTCGACCCCCCCCCCCCCCCCTCCCACTCCCGCAAGCTGTCCACTGTGCGCACGTCAATCACCCCCTCATCTCACCTCGTGAAGTCTTTGGACTAGAATGAAAAGCGGGTCCGTCTCTCTTCCGTGTTTTTGAAAGAGATCGGAGGCGACCACAACGTACCGACTTCCTTTTCAGTTCAGATGGTGAGTCTCTGATTGGTTGCGTGAGGCTCTGGGGACGAGCTTCGCATCTGATTGGCTGCTGCGTGCTGCGATAGCTTCCCTATTGGCTGGTCTGCGAGATGTTGAACTGCTTTCCGGCACTTTGCTGCTCAGTGACACCATTTTGTTGACGTGTGTGGCTGGAGTAAGCGTTTTAAGCAGCTGGTTCATCTTTGTTTTCTTAAGGGACTCGTCTAGCTGGCGCTTGGTGTCACGTGCATTAGAAACACTACTTCATGGCAACCCAAAATGGGTTAAAAACTGCTTTTTCAAAGAGCTGTGCCAAACAATATACGCGTCAGATACGTACAGTACGAAAGTACTTAAGAGGATAAAAAAAATCATACTTTATTATATTTTTTGAACAATTTGGTGTCAAATACAAAATTGTTCTCTTTAGCTGCAGCCGTTATAACAAATAATAAATAAATTGTGTAAATAAAAATCTTACAATGTACGCTACTGCCCCGGGCTACCCACGTGGCATATATGTTTAGTCTATTCACGGTAAAGTGAGCACTTTAGAATAAAATCAATAAATATATATTTTTTCCTTAGACGATTACTTCCAAGTGCGGTGGAATATTCATATTATGTTTATTACTTACGTGACGATATTTATTTTAAAAAAAAGGTATTTAAAAGATAATGACTGAAAGAAAAAAGTAACTTGGGCCTCAAAAGTGCTCACTTTACCGTAAACAGCCTATAATCACGAAATAACCAGCCATGTATATAAAAAATGTTGAATATATAGAAATTGTTTGCATATTTGAAATTTCTTGTACAAAGAGACTGTCCCTGACCTTCCAGGGACAAAGCGTGGTATACTCTAAGCTGTTGCTCGTCTTTATGGACCATGTGGATGGGTAGCACCAGTGGTCACATCCAGTAAGATGTTGTTACAGACCTTGTGGCTCAAGGCTATCTTGCTGAGAGGATGCATGTGCGTTGTGTAATGGGTGGAAGACGTCTGGTTGTCATGTAGTGTATACGTATGTGCATTATGCAATGGGTTGGTGATTGCATGAGTATATTATATTATTATTATTAGTAATAATAATAAAATAATTTGTAGTAGTCTTTGTCGGTTGATGTTTGGATGTGTTGAGAGGGCATTTGCAAGTGTGTAGTTATTTGCTGTAAACTGGATTGGTGGTAAAGTATAAATTGTTGATGTATTTAAGTAAATCAGACTGTTAGCAATCGATGGAGGTTGGGAACATTTAGAGATGTTAGTTTGTGTGTGTGGATGGGGAATATAAAATAATACTAAGGGACCTGTCTAAGGATCGAACCCAAGTCTGAAACTAACATTACATTAACTACCCCACCGGCTATCCAAGTGACAAATATATTTTTTTAAATTCGGAAATAAAATAATATTACATGATCTGTTCGATAATCGAACCCGAGTTCAAAATTACCATTATATTAACAACCCACTGCAGCTATCCAACTTACAAATATTTTTTTTAAAATCGGAAATAACATAATATTAAAGGACCTATTTGAGCATCGAACCCGAGTCCGAAATTAACATTATATTAACTACCCCCATAAGTTATCCAAGTGACCAATATTTTTTTATCGGAAATAAAATTATATTAAAGGACCTATTTGAGCATCAAACCCAATTTGACACTAACGTTTAAGTATTCCTATCAGGAATCCAATTAATAAATAATAACTTTTAGAATTAAAAATACAACAATATTAAATACTTCACCCAGAAATCGAACCCACATGTACCAAACGTGCATATGTCAAACTAACATTATCTTAATTACCCACAGCAAGAAAACATGTCACAAATATATTTTTTTTTTATTCATATATAAAATATTATTTCATGTTCTGTTCGAGAATCGAACACGAGCCCATAATTATCATCACATTAACTATCCCACCTGATATCCAATTTAAAAAAAAATAGCACTTTAGTTCGGAAATAAAATAATATTACATGACCTGACCGAGCATCGAACCAGGTGCACCAGAAGTGAATATGTTAAAACTAAATAATTGCTTTCGTTAGACATCGTATCCGTTAATGTATAAATAACTAATTACAATAATTGGTTACGCAATAACATACGTTCATTATGTCAACAGTCGAATACATCATATTTTTCCCATACCCCTCTGTACCTTTACAGCAGTGACGGTGATAGGTCAGTCGAGTGTGGGTCGTCGTGATGGTAAAACATCAGTAAGAGAGCTGCTCTTGCAAGTTATTACATCATTTTCTTAATATTAAATATTACATGAGCCGTCCGGTAATCGAACCGGGTATTCAAATTTCAAACACTTCCAAAATTAACTTACTTGCATCGCCCGGGAATCGAACCGGAAGTTCGAAATTCAAAATTTTTCAAAATTAAAATAGATACCTTGCCTGGGAATCGAACCGGAAGTGCCTTGCGGTGGATGTCTAACTTACGCCATGGTAAAATGGAAAGTAAATCAAATTTTCCAAAAGTAGGTCAAATTTTTCAAAGTAGGTTCAATTTTCAAAATTGTGTCAAATTTATCAAAAGTAGTTAAAACAATGATTCGTTTCTCGCGGTTAAATTCCACTTTTGGCAATTGTTTAGTTCACTTCGAATGCTATATTTGTTTGTTTCACCTTTATTATGCAATATTTCGACTCAGAGTTCATTATCGTTTCGGACAGCGATGGGTGAAGACCTACTTCGCTCCCCACAAATGACAGAACCTAACCCCACTTTTCCCCTATCAAACAGTCTCTTGTGTCATTCTTGATCCAAGCTCATCACCTATATACCCAATAACAATATACCCCTCTGCTCAGTCGGCTCCTGGACATCAGAGAATGAACATTGCTACCCATAATCGAACCTAACCTCACCTTATATTCAGGAGAAGGGGTAACACCTGCCAATCACAGCACACCTCAGGTAGGGGAGTGGTGAAGGGGAGGGGGTACAGCCAATCACAACACATCTCTGTTAGGGGAGGGGTACAGCCTATCACAGCACACCTAAGGTATAGGAGGGGGAAGGGTGGGTGTAGGGGTGGGGTAGCGTAATTAGTATCCTCCTGTTTGAGACCCTCCCCAGGTTATTCTTATGGGCACTTAGGCCACTCTTGCACTTTTTTATCCAGAACCGCCACGCTCCCACTAGTGTTGATACTTTTTTCTTTCAGGCTTCTTTTATCCTGTAACCATCTTTTAAATTAATTTTGTCATGTTTAAGTAATAAATACAATGTGTACATTTCACTGCTCTCGGAAGTTAACCCATAAGGCGAGAATAAAATATATTGATTGATTAACATTGCAAATGAGGGGACTTTAATAGTGCTCACTTTACTGTGAACAGCATATATCAAGCTGTACAAACTGGTACTAGAAATTCTTTCCCATTGTAGTGGTTCCCGAAACTTTGCTAACGATGGCGCCAAACCGTATCGTTATTTCAGCAACAGACAGTTCACACGAATACTTATAAAGCAGTGGCTGGCAGTGGCGTGTGGTGAAGTGCTGCAAGGTAAGCTGGTGCTTGCTCAGTGTTGTACACACTCGGCACGCGCAGGTGGCACCAGACACAGCTTACCTTGCAACAGTTCAACACACACCGCTGTAATAAAGAGGTAATCACATCCAATAAGACATGTAAAATTCATCAATATTTGCCACGACATCTCTAGACGTACATAATATATTTCGGGGCAATGAACAATCCTGAAGAAACAAACGCGCGATAATCTGATAAAAGAATAAAACATTTTCAGTCTTCTTTCAAATCATCAGCTATGTTACCAGATGTTTACAGAAGTCATTAACTTTCAGATCTGTCGCAAATTTAGCCGTCAGACCATCTTCTGAAATCACTGTAGAGAGAATAGCTACGGGGTAGACGTACATGTGAGCTGCGAAGTAGGCTCTCTTCATGTCCCAGTACATATTGGACTCGAGGGGTGGCCTTGTCTAGAGATGTGCATGATACCATAATGAAGCCTGTCCACCATGTTGTGACACTCCCAACACTGGAAACTTAACTTGTCAAAATTAAAATGATACTTCTGTATCAGAGCTTGTTGATATTTAGCCTGATAATTTAGCTTCGTTAGATGTTATTTGTTTAAAAACTTCCACATTTTACATACATTAAATACACATATCTGCCTCAAAATATTCAATATTTTGGGTGTCACAATATTACGATGGGGCCGCAGTAGCTGAGCGGTTACCCTTGCTCGCCTCCCACCAACGCGAACCGGTTTCAATCTCCGGCCAGGTCACTCCGGATTTTTGCATGTGGGAATCGTGCTGGACGATGTCGCTGGTCGGTGGATTTTCTCGGAGATCTCCCGTTTCCAGAGCCCTTTCATTCCGGCGCTGCTCCATACTCACCTCAATCATCCTCATGGGCTCTACCTTGATGTTAAGAGCCGCTCAAATCTCTTCACTCACTCGCCTTTCAATAACACAATTCCCCACATTCCCTCGATTTTTCTTGGCGAAGGGAAAAAAATATGATAAAACGCATTTTCTTATATTGTCTTGTTTGCGAACGAACGGCAGTGCCACAACGCAAATGGCAGGAAGAAGCTGCAAAACTGTTACAAACAACTAGAAAACGAAACTTATGGTGCAACAAATGTGAAGCGGACGTCGCTCGTGCCCTCAGCTGAAGGGAACACATCTGCGCTTCTGCCCTATATTCGGATAGCACCGATGTGACGTCACGGCCCTGATGGTGTTTTCTAGGACAGGGAACCACGTATAGGCTATTCACGGTAAAGTGAACACTTTTGCGGCCCTAGTTACATTTTCCTTTCAGCCATTTTTTGTCCTTGAACCACCTTTTAAATAAATATTACCATGTAAGTAATAAACACAGTGTGCATTTTCCACCGCACTCGAAGCCTGCGCTACAGAGCCCGTCGACACCGAGTGGTATTCAGCTCCCAAAGGAACTTGAAGGAACCCAGGAGCTGCGAACGTAACTGAATTATCGGGAGAGTGATGTCTCGAGCTCCTTGTATTGCGCAAATTCTTTCGGTGATACTTCATTAAACTTCAACAACGTATGTTAGTGGGTTCCGTTCAAGATTGGCCCATAGTTGTATGGACATGCCCTCAACAACTCTTCGGCTAAATAGTAATAAAGATGAAGTCATTACTTTCCTAAGTTACTGGATACAATTATTACAATGATGTGACTGTCGTACATTGTTTAATAAATTTCATATAGCAGTGTTTTGTTGTAGGCCTACACTCTACTACATTTGTTTCACTCAACGGGAAATTCTGAGTTTGAAGGGGCCACGGTTGTTGAGCGGTTTGCCTGCTCGCCTCCTACAAATGCGAACCGGGTTCAATCCCCGGCAGGATCACAGGATTTTCGCAAATAGGAATCGTACCGGATGCCGATGGTTGGCGGATTTTATCGGGGATCTCCCGTTTTCCCCCTCCCTTTCATTCCGGCACCGCTTCATACTCGCATCAATCACTCTCATAGGCTCTCAAGACATCGTTGTTAAGAGCCGCCCAAATCTCTTCACTTACTCTGAGCTTGAAATGTCTATTCATCTTACTCCCAAATTGCGGGACATTTATATACGAGCGAACCAGAAATATTATGAAATGAGTCTGTGCTCAGAAAGTTCTTTTACCCTTGTTTGTATGTGGCCACAGAAATGTGCAGAAATGATTAAACCAAATATTTTGTTTTCAGGGAAATTTTATTGTGCGAAGGGTCTCATCAACTCAAAAATATATCACTAGGGGTAAGACCGTGACTGTGTTTTCAGTATTGTCACGTGCCTAGAATGGTTACGATGTTACAAAGTTTTGTTATCATTCAAAAAATAAAAATAAAACTATTGTGTAGAGATATGTAGATAATAAAGAAATTATGTGAAATTAGCTCAACACTGAAGCGACTGCGGCCCCATTTGATATGTCTGTATCCACAGAGATACTGTAGCTCCACTTGATAGAGTTATATCCACTGAGCCACTAAGGCCCCACTTGATATAGTTCTATCCACTAATTCACTACGGCCCCACTTGATAGAGTTCTATCCACTAATGTACTACGGCCCCACTTGATAGAGTTCTATCCACTAAACCACTGCGGCCCTACTTGATAGAGTTCTATCCACTGAGCTACTGCGGCCCCACTTGAAATCGCTCTATCCACTGAGCCACTAAGGCCCTACTTGAAATCGCTCTAACCAATTGTATATTGCCGTCCCATTTGACACATATATATCCACTGCGCCACTGCGGCCGCACTTGATATAGTTCTATTCACTAAGCCACTGCGGCCCCACTTGGAATCGCTCTATATCCACTGGGCCACTAAGGCCCCACTTAATTAACTCAACATTGAAGCGAGATATTCCATTACCTTAGTATCTCTATGCAATAATCTCTATAAATTAATACAAAACTTTTCATAATGGAAAAGTAATTAAAAAATGAGTTTTTAGGGTAAAAGGTAATGATTGCATGAAATTCGAACGGGACTTGTATTTAACTCTGAGGATTCGCTCTACAAAATTTGAAGAACTTCTGTTGAGTTTCAAGGGACTTAGAGGTATTAAAGACGTACAGACAGACAGAGATAGTCTACTTATATTGTAGGATGTTAGATGACATTAATTTTGTTGCAATTCAGATTCGCTGTGGCCTTCAAAGTACTTTGTTTTATATGCATAAAACTATAAACAAACAGGTAATTTCTGCTTTCGAACAAACTTTATATTGTTGCGGGGTTTAAGTGACTATCGCGTCAATAAAAATTTATGTTTTTTTTTTTTTTTTTTTTTAAATTTAACCATGTTAACTGATAGCCTTTCTTCTTCAACTCCGAATATAATTGGTAGATATATAAAGAATTTATGGCTTCGCATTATTGCTGGGCAACTGGGTGAACTTAAAATATGTTGTATGTTTCTTCTGCTGAAGGTTGTTCAAGGTAAATGGAGCTCTTTTGAAAGCCCTGCTTACAATCTACTTATATGCTTATTGTGTATTCTCCCACCATACGTAGAATTAACACTGCAATGGGCTTGATCACTTAATCCACACGTCGGTAACGTGAAACTGTGGAATTATTAGAAAAGTTAACATTAACAAATTCGATAGTTCTTGCACAGGATCTCAACTCGCGCGCAGTGTTTTCATCGCACTACGTGTACCAATGGGACTGTCAGATGTAACCCTATTATTTTATTGGTGGAAAGTATGTAAGAAGGTTCCGTGCAGAGCCCTTCAGTAGCTTTGTACGTATCGGACGCGTACATTTTGAGATACAACGTTTTGAAGAGGCCTCTTTGGTTCATTTCGAAGTACTCAAAAATGGCGTTTCTAATGTGCGTGGCGTCTTGAAAGCACTCATCAGCTCTTCTCTTGAGTGTGTGTTATTTTCAAAGATCAGCGCATTGGACGCACGTTTAACAATTCCGCAGGAAAAACCCGAATTTCTAACACTGCAACGCAGTTCAGGAACCATGTAGTCGGGAGCCTTGAGAAGGCGTGGGTCATAAATTAACGCCGCATAATATAACTGAGATCTGCAAGTTTCTTAAAGACAAGATTGGAAAGCTAAGAAAGAGCCAGCTTAGATAATGGTTTATGCCAACTCTGTGAGCAAACATTCTGCTAAATTGGTGCATTTATTTTGAATAATTTCTTGCACCGCAGTAGCATGTCGAAATTTATGGTGTAAGAAATATATCGACAGAATACATTACACTGCTGAAATATTTTCTTTTAAAGTTAGTATGAACCGTTATTTGTGGTTGCCCTTTTTCGTTTTCTGTATTGGCTTCCATAAACTTGTAGAAAACAAATAACGTTTGTAAAGGCAATTCACGATAAACTTGGTACTTTGGAAAGCCTTCACTGTAAGAATTAAATGAAAATATACAAATACAAGTTTTTAGTAATTGTACATATATTTGTGTAATTTATAAAGTAATATAGAGCACGTGTAACTTTACACAAATTTTCTTAATAATCCAGAGAGTACTACAGGTCTTTGATGAAAATACACGACTGTATGGCTTAATAAACGAAATTTTGCTTTTGATTAACACAATTTGAAGTATGTGTAAAAACACGCCCATTCGTTGTATTAAAACCTTAAGTTGTGTATTTTTACTGCTACATGGTTGTTGTATGACCATTCAGTCTCAGTGTAGTTGCACTTCTTCCATTGTTCAATTT
Source organism: Dryococelus australis (assembly GCA_029891345.1). Taxonomy (NCBI): domain Eukaryota; kingdom Metazoa; phylum Arthropoda; class Insecta; order Phasmatodea; family Phasmatidae; genus Dryococelus; species Dryococelus australis. The sequence continues at coordinate 94,644,059 of CM057002.1, read as the reverse complement.
TACAATGACCGTGTGTGTGTGTTAACTTGTATTACATTTTGGAGTATCTGTGAACGTATATTTACTCATACGAATTTTCGGTAATTTTGCATTTTTGTGTGTTATTTGCTAAAACAAGTACAGTATTTGTAATGATACACTAATGTTCCCAGTAATTCAAATATAACTACAAGTATTTGCTTAAAACATGCCATCTAGCGGCAGGGAGTAGAACTACTACGAACTTCTTTTGTGTGTTCAAAAGGAAATCTTAACTACCGCCAATGAAAAATGCTGGTTTGTGTATACAACAATGTAATCTATATCTGAAGTCAATTGTCATCCACATTCTGGAGAAAACTTTTATATAACTCTGTTAAAATACCAGATTATAAAACGGAAAAAATAACGTGAAAATTGTAAAATCGCATACAAAGTATGTGAATTAACATGATGCAGTTGTAAAAGAACATATGCTGACGGTAAAATTGTTTAGTAAAACAGTTAAAAACGTACAGAAATTGTGGAATTACAATTAAAGTAAATCTGCTATTTTACTTTTTTGTAAGTGAAAATTTAAAAAACACAGTAGTGAGATTACAATTGCGATATCTGTGTAATTTTACTTTCCGTGGAGAAGAAAAATACACGAATGTTGCAGTTTATTTTCTGCTACATAGTAATAGTTATTCTAAACCATTCTGTATAAAAATAGTTGTACAAGATATATGCTATTTTGCTAATTTGTAGGATACTTGGAAGTAGAGTATAGAGTAAAAAAAACATTGACATATGTAGGTGTAAAATTACCCCAACATTATTGGAGACACTACTGACATGTAGTGTAAAATTGTACACTGAACTGTTTTTCTTCCTACAAACTTCAGAAGCACGTACAGTCGACTAAGGTTAGTACACTGTTTTTTCCGAAATAATATTACGAAATTGCATGGCGGTTCCTTTGATGTGGTCGTACCCATTCTCTGATTGCCTGCACGAGTCTATGGAAATAGACCTTATGCCTGTTTGGCTACTGCACGCAGAGAAAGGGCTCCTTTGGGCCAGGCTGCTTACTGGCGAATAGGTCACCAGGCGCTCATTAGCGATCATAATTCCAACACGTAGCTGCCGTATGTGGCTAGAGTTTGCGAAGCAAGAGGCTGTCCTGCCTCTGCATTTGTGAGCGTTCTGTGCTCGCGTCAAATCCAGGTAGCAGCAGTAAAGTTGTCTGGTAGGACCAGCGCTCTCTCTTCAGCTGCTGGTACTGAGATCCGCTGGGTAGGACCCCCACTGTACCATCGCCTTCAAGAATAAGTAGAGGGGCTGACACGGCAAACAACAAACTTCCCAATGTCGACCACGCCCACCCATTACTATGCTCGGAGCAGCGGTATAACTGACTGCGTCTTCAAAGTTATCCCTCTCGTCCCAAATACTCGTCCTCGACACTTTTAACTCTTCGAAGAGAGTATACACTCCCGTAGTCTCGCATCGCATATACCTTCATTGTTTCGACGGTTGTTTTCACGTTCTTATCGATAGGGACACCCAAATTTCGCGAGAAAGAATTTCGCACATGCTAGATTTCAATACGCTACACGCTACAATCAGTTTTATTTTACTTAATGGTGGCGTGTCTATGTCAGAATATATTTCCTACTCGGCTGACCAATCAGAATTAGGTTACTCCCGATACTCTACGTCTGTGATTGGCGCACAGACATCTCAGACGCGTAACACGTAATTCATCCAACCACAAGAGTGGATCTGAGCTAAAATGTAATAAAGTACAACTGTTCGCGAAATCTTTTCGCGAAAATCAGGTGTCTCTACTTATAGGTAGGAAAAGGAAAATTTCCCGTTTTGTACTACCTAGATTCCACGGTCCTACAAATTTTCGAGCCTGGACTTTGTGTTCATAGGCTGGTACTCCAGTGTGTAGCTAGCTAGCATTACCTCGGACCAGGTGGCATAGGATTCGGTGCCTGTTCCCTGTATGTCTGCTATTGGCCCAGAGTTCACCTGGTCGCCTCTAACAAACGGCGATCCAATTGCAAACGCAATATGAATGTACATGTGTTTCAAGTATAGCTTGTCCTAAAATGAATTCGCAAAATTTTCGAGTCACTACTTATACGCTGTTACGGTAAGATTAGCGCTTTTGAAAGCCCTCCTAATGATCTACTTGCATACATATTGCGTATTCTTCCACCATACGTAGTACAATTAACTCTACCATGGTCCTGATAACTTTATTCGTGCTTCGATCAAGGGTTACTGTAAATTACTAAAAAAAAAAAAGTAAAAATTTTACAAATATTTTATTCTTACACGTACATGCATTAAAACACAAAAAGTAAAATATAATGTTTCAGTATCCCCAAATGTTTACTTAACTATTGTACTTTAACGTCCACGCATGGAAATACTTTTTCTCCGATGTTGCCAACTTTACTGGACGCCTTGCAGTCAATGTGCCTGTTAAAATATATACGGGTTGGGAAAGTGACATTTTCCAAAGGTAGATTTCAAAAGTTCTTACTTCACCGTGAGCGGCCTTTACAAGAACATTCAATAAACAGAATAATCATTCTCGGGAATAAAAGAAACACTTTCATACCAACCTCTAAAGATCTATTTGTGTGCGTATTGTATATCCTTCCACTGTATGTAGAATGAACATTGTCATGGGCCTTATCACTTATTCATACAGTGGTCAAGTGAAACTGCGAAATTATTAGAAAAGTAAATATTTTGCAAATCTGATAATTCTTTCAGTTTTATATGCAGTGAGAAAACAGAAAGCAAAATAAAACATTTCAATATTGACAAATGTTTATCTAACACATTTAACTGAACATTAAGACACGGAACTATACTTTCTCTAGCGTCATTACCAATTTTACTGGGTGCTTTCCAGTCATTGCGCGCCTTAAAGTACATGTAGGCAAGTACAGTGACTGTTTTCAAATGTTGATTTCAAAAGTATTCATTTAACCGCGATCAGCCTATAGCTAAGTACACACACAGAGGCGGAATGGCGTAGTGGTTACTTTGATTGGCTGCGTGATGCTCTGGGAACGATCCATGCGTATGATTGGTTACTGCGAGCTGCGAAAGCTTCTCTATTGGCAGGGCTGCTGGATGGCAAGTAAGTTACCAGGAGCTGATTGCAGACAGGCTGTCTGACATGCTGCTGGGCCGTGACGCCATTTTGTTGGCGTGTGCAGTCGGAGTTAGTGGTTTTCCCGCTGGTGCATGTTTACGGCCAGTTATTTTTCGTGAAACAACCAGAACACACAGAAGACTTCAATACTATATATATATATATATATATATACTATACATATATATAGTATATATACTATACACACACACATATATATATGACTACCTCAGCTGTTGTCATACCTCCATTGGCTGCTGGTGTAGTTTCCACAATAGACCGTGCCACTTAGGGTAGCGTAACTCCGACACCGACCCTTCGTGATTCGTGCACAGACAGTTAACACAGACCAGAACATGTTTCAGCCACTCATAAAAGCTGGATGACCCTACATCGACAGTAACGTGTATCGAAATTTTTTCGTGAAAAATCACTGCCCTTATGCGAGCAAAGATACGTCACGTGCCCATGGCTACAGCAAGATAATGCGCGAGCAGCTGTTTCCACTGTCCGTCCCTTTCGTTTCCGAAGGTCGGTCGCTGGGTCGCCCTACTTGATCTCCTCGTACACGGTAGAGGAGGATCACCCCAAGGCGGATCCCTCCAAGGAAACATGCTTGACAGACACCAAGTGAGCTATCTGTTTGTCAGATACCTTAAATATGACAGATATGGCATTGCGCTCTCGCCGAATACGAGGTAGCGGAAACGCTGTTCTGTAATAATATTAGGTATAGGGAAATTTCGCAAGTTCAATGATCTACTGGCTAGACTCCATAGTCCTATGCACACTTGAGCCTCATATGTTTGCTCATTGACTGCTGCCCCATAGAGCAGCCAGTGTTACTTGACACCTAGCAGTAGGGCACTCGCTACTTGTTTCCCTGAAAGTCTGCTATTGGTTCAGAGTCGTCCAGGGCGTGTCTAATAAACTACGATCCAATTGCAAAATCAACTCCAGTGTATACGTGTTTGACGTCTATCTTGTTCTGAAATGAACTCGCGAAATGTTCATATCCCTAAATAATATAACTGTAAAATGCATGACTGGAATGTTTGGACACCCCAAAAACAGGGTTGTGCATCAATTATTTTTATAGGCGGGCGTGTAGCTGCCGACCTGGGCTGCTACCAGCCCGGGTGTACATTAACAACAGGTCGTTGGATTCGTTCGGGGTTGCCGGGAACAACCAAGTGAAGGATCGTCATGCGTATAGTATCTGATGGCGCCCGGCTACGCCTGCGGCCCAAGCAGCTAGCAGCGGGGATAACATGCTAAGTGCCGACAAGACGCTATCGCGGCGTCGTGTCGCCTCGACCTGCTCCCGCCTCTAGACATACAGCCCACGTCCGCCGCCCGCCGTCATTTAGCACCGCGCATTCTTCACTGCTCGCATTAATATTTAATAACCGGCTTTGAACTAAACGCGCTGCTACATCATCGACATCATTGTGCTCGCTGCCATATTTTCAGGCCCTGCTTACTTTTTGACGCGAATACGTCTTTAAATTTGCAATCATAGTAGGATGCAATCCAGAAAATCCGATGATAACAAAATCGGGGGATAGAGTTTGGCATTGTAACTCCGAATCTATCGTCTACATTCAAAATTAAATTACACCACTCGATTGCCTAAGGATTAAAGAATATGTTAAATTTAGTGAGGACTACAAAGCATTTAGCTCGGTGGAGGGAGGGGGGGAGAGAGAGAGATCGTCCCAATTTGGAGTTCGTTTCGCAGATTCTCATAACTTCCGCGTAGTATAACTTTTGGCTAGGAGAAACTGCGACGCTCGTGTGAGTTTCAATCGGCAGCTTACGTCAAGATCAATCTGTTGCGTTTATAAAAACATTTCTGTGGCATGGTTATGGTGTAATTGTATGTGTTTAGTGTAAGAAATTAAGAAACCGTAACACAATGTCGGCCTATACTTGTAAAAGAGCCAAGTAGAAATACAGAAGTCTTATACGATTGGAAAGATCATGTTAAAATCAATACAGTGATACATACAAAACCTCCTATGATCGAGTGAAGCGGTGCTGGGAACGTAAAATAGACATCAAGGCATCCGAGCTCGTCAACGTAGACGTATTCACACAAAACAAATGCCATGTCCTCAACACAGCAACACCCCATTGTTTTCTTTTCGGCTGTATTTAATTCTTTAACCACATTTTAAAATAAATACTGCTATGCAAGTAACAGACACTGTGTGTATGTTCCACAGCACTCGGAAGTTAACGTATAAAGCAAAAATAAAATAAATCTTATTATCGACTGTTATTCCGAATGAGAGGGCTTTTAAAAGTGCTCTCCGCGAATAGCCTATAGTCAAGTGCACTACAGAAATACACTTGTACCGTTACTGCACACGCCAGAAAAAATAGCATAACCATCCAGCAGAATGTTTGAACGTCGGGAGCTGATCAGCACCTGGTAACACACTCGCCAGTCGGCATATTAGCCAATAGTCAGGTGCACTACAGAAATACACTTGTACCGTTACTGCACACGCCAGAAAAAATAGCATAACCATCCAGCAGAATGTTTGAACTTCGGGAGCTGATCAGCACCTGGTAACACACTCGCCAGTCGGCATATTAGCCAATAGTCAGGTGCACTACAGAAATACACTTGTACCGTTACTGCACACGCCAGAAAAAATAGCATAACCATCCAGCAGAATGTTTGAACGTCGGGAGCTGATCAGCACCTGGTAACACACTCGCCAGTCGGCATATTAGCCAATAGGGAAACTGTCGTAGAATGTCAGATACAAGGCCTGTTCCCAAGAACCTCGCACAGCTAGAGGACGGATACGCCCGCTTTCAAGTTCGTTAGTGAGTGAGTTTGGGCGAAGCGATTTGGGCGGCTCTTAACAGCGAGGTCTTGAGAGCCGATGAGGATGACTGAGGTGAGTATGGAATGAACGGCGGGGGGAAACGGGTTGTCCCCGAGAAAACCCGCCAGCCAGCGGCATGGTCCGGCACGATTCCCGCATGTAAAAATCCGGGAGTGACCCGGCAGGGGATTGAGCCCGGTTCGCCTTGGTGGGAAGCGAGCAAGTTAACCGCTCAGCCACCGCGGCCCTCCGTCCGTTAGTATTCTTAATATAAAATAGGCCCACTCTTTTGAACGTAGCGATTAAACGGCTTAACAGTAAAAAATAGAACATAGTACATTCAAATTTTTACATAAATGTGGTATACCTGAAGGTTTATCATGGGACGAATTTCAAATTAGCTTATGATCTAACTTGGAGACAACACAAAAACACATTAGCAGTTAAAGTTTTAAAAAATGAAAAGAAAAAATTAGAAACACAACGCCGTTTATTCAACGTTGTTATCTTCAGTGGTTCCCGATATACAAGCGGAAACCTGAGTAGCGCGTGACGTCACTGCCGCCACGAGCACAGTAGATACCTCGGCACTTCTAGGTATTGCGTTGCAGGCCGGTAACTGTGCGGTTGTCGCCTTATTAACATGGATTCAACAAACATTCGTCCTTACCAGTTTGAACCAGAGAAAACATGTGCTGATCTCGAGTTGGACAGTGATGACAGTAATACGCTAACACTTCGGGGCGAACGGGAACGTTACTTTGGTGTGCGTGTGTGTGTCGTGAGCATATGTCAATGAACACTGATGAAGAAAGTGTCTGCTGCTGTGAGTTAGAAAATGTAGAAACCGTGAAATATGATTTATTCGTGTGTTTAACTAAAAATCCTCTTCCCCCCCTCCCCCCACCCAAGTTGATTTTGGACCTGGATGGACTGACAATGGTAAGGCACAGTTTGAGTTTAAAAACAAAGAGTAAGCATTATAAGCGTTTGTTAACTGCTGTCAATCCAGCTAATAAAACTCGCCATTACACCAGTTATAAACAGTTTACGTCGTGGGTAAATTCATGGACTCCAATCGGCTGCAGGAATAGAGATTTTTTACCATCTTGTGCCGTTAATGTCATAAAGAAAACATTTCCGGAGGCCGATGGTAACTACGTAGGTTTCGAACTGTATTTAGAAAACTGAACAACAGCATTGTATTTTTGCTATACATGACGTTTAAAATCTGTTGGTAGAGATGTAATTAAAATAATAGATCATTTTTCGGACGAACAGTTATTCATACCGCTGTTATAATTACACCTTGAATGGCCGCTATTTACAAATTTAAAGTTTTGTTATATCTGTAAGGTAGTCATAGCGTGAGGACAGTTACTAATAGTAAATTAAAATTTTATTATTTTAAAACAAATATGGAAATGCCTTTGTATAGCAATGTATAGGCATGCATATAACATAAACACACACTGAATGTTATAAGTAAAAATTTTTGCCTACCTTTTTAATGTGGCAGATTAAATCGGGAGAAGCGCTTCGTTTTTGAAACATCAATGGAAGGGCAGGGCGTTGGAGCAATGTCCTTGGGCAGCGACTGATCAAGAACTTCCGGTTCTGCAGATATTCTTCTACTTCCTGATTCCAGGCGGTTCCTGATAATCCTCATTTTTTTCTTTCTTCCACCCATAATTTGAAACTTGATATTTATTTTTAATCACCCAACTACGCAATGACTTTGAGAACTGAGTTTTCACACCAACTTTGTCTTTATTTATGTTCCAGTTATGGTCCAGTACAGCAATAATTGACCTAAGTTCTAAACCACTGTATGAAAAATGCTCTCTTTTTGGAGCGTATTTCAGACGAAGATTGTGGTAACTCTCTAGGCTTCCCGTATGTATGTCCATAATGTTTTATGTGTTCTACGACTTTTAAAAAACTTACGTCTAAAATGATTTTTAGGGATTTATATGCACTTGAATGTCCATTCAACAACAATTTATTTATTTTTCTCGTCTTCTGATAGTTCGTTATTTTCGCAGGACTTGTATTCCCCATTTTCTAGCCACTTATGTTCATTTTTTATGTGATGTAGTATATATATATAAACTAAAACAGAGCTGTCACCATTATATATTTATGCTGACCGCCATAAATTATTATTTATGCTGGCTTTCCAGGCCTGAATTTCTGGGTGATTTTTATCTAGTGCTTTGATTTTTTTCATAAGGCTCTTAGTAACATGCCACACATCAAATTCGTGTTCAACATTGGGAAACCGCTATTTTAATGAGTATATTATTTATTTGTGTCTGTCTGAAAGGAATAGCTTTACATCACATTTTTCTTTATTTACAAACTTTTCCATTATGTTTTCGCAGGCAGCACTTTCTAATCCACCCTTTACCATTCCTTTTTGAACAAGTTCGAAATCAACAACAAGGCCTGTATCCAAATCTATAAGTGAATACACCAGACATTCGGCTGAAAAACCGGGAGAGTCGTATTAACAATCTCCAGCTAACCACACGGGTTTATTTCTATTACTCAGTAAAAATATAAATTTTTTTGTTTTTCTACTTTCCAAATTTTTTTGACTACTGGCCTAGTTACTGTACTAATAATCCTGTCTAATACTATACGTGAAAACATATATAATTTAATTGCTTTGTAGAAAGGCAGGAATGGCTCAAAAATAGAATGCCAGACAACAATGCTGACGCTAATAGTGCATTTCCTTGTGGTTGTTTTCCATTCATTGGCTGCGAATACCAAGCCAATTTATTACCACACTCGCAAATAGATTTTACACACAACATATTCCCTTTAAAATAACGTGATATGTTTATGACTTTGGCTTTACGCATGTAAGAAATCTGAAAAAGAGCTAGTAAACATGTCCATGAAACAAATAGATACTCACTTTCTGTTTCTCTAACTTCACTTTCTTCATTGCCCTCTACATGTTCACTATATGTATCGCTAATGTAACTAACTGTATCCGATATGTTATCTGGTTCATAAAAACTGTCATTCAAATCACCGCTTTCACAGGCTGATTCACATGCTAGAATAGTCTCTAGCAACTTCACATCCTAGTTCGCACTGTGTTTCGATGTAATGTAACTAACTGTATCCGATATGTTATCTGGTTCATAAAAACTGTCATTCAAATCACCGCTTTCACAGGCTGATTCACATGCTAGAATAGTCTCTAGCAACTTCACATCCTAGTTCGCACTGTGTTTCGATGTAATGTAACTAACTGTATCCGATATGTTATCTGGTTCATAAAAACTGTCATTCAAATCACCGCTTTCACAGGCTGATTCACATGCTAGAATAGTCTCTAGCAACTTCACATCCTAGTTCGCACTGTGTTTCGATGCAATGTAATTGTGTATTTGTAACAACAGTTTCATTTCCACTACGTGCATTAAAGTTCTCATCCATTATTATCGATTAATGCACCCACGACCCCTTTACGTTTCTTGATAGCGTATCTTTTAGCTCTATCCTTATAATCTAAAGTATTCGTCCGCGCTATTGAACTACTTTCTCTAAGAGACTGTAACTGTAGGAATGGTTAAAGGTTTAAGTTTAAGTCCTTGCAGTTTTTATTCGGGCAGCAACTTCATTTTCAACTTTTGAGTTTCGTCATAGTCTGGAAGTTTGAAACACAATGTAACACTCTTACCCGGAGAAAAATTCTTCCGCGTACAAAATGCAATCCTTTTGGCGAACCTTTTCGGTGATTTGCTGCGGTTTGGCAGTCTGTGGAAATGTATCCCTTGCTGCTTACAGATTTCACTCTTATTGGTCGTAGTACTACAGCCTTAGGCATTACACGCAGGCATTTTCCAGCCTCCGCGAATCGCGAAACATCCGGCAGACTGAAATAACACGCGTCAGGCGCGGCAGACTGGCAACACGCTGATTGCGATGGCGCTGTGACGTCACACCTCCTCGCGTAGTGGCTGTACAAAGCGGCCCGCAGAAAATGGAAATATACCTTTAAATTCGTCCAAATGTCTTCTTTGTTATTAATCAAACATGATTTTTGTGTTGTGGTCTCCTTTAAACTTACACCGATGCCTTACCTGGGATTCGAATCCATGGCCTTCCGAACCCCAGACCGACGGCGCACCAACCGACTGCTTTACGGGAGGTCGGCGTTCGCGATAAAGTGAGCACTTTTGAAATCAACCTTCGAAAAATGCCACTGCCTGTATCTGCGTATATTTTAACGGGAACACTGATTTGTATTCGTCCAGTAAGTTTGGTAACGATGGAGGGAATGTATTCCCGTGTCTTAACTTTGAATTAAAACTGTTATGTAAACATTTTTGAACACTGAAACGATTTTTTTTTTGCTTTCTGTGTTTTTTTTAAGTATATTCATTTAAAAATCAGCAAATTGGTAAAATAGTAATTTTTCTAATAATACCACAGCTTCACCTGACCGGCGCTTGAATGAATTGATGAGGCCCATGGCAATGTTAATTTTACATATGGTGTAAGAATACATTATGTGCATACCAGTAGATCTTAAGCAGGGCTTTCAACACTTCTCAGTTTACCACGAGCAGACTTTATCAATGTGGCAGTATTTGTCTTGTGGATAACAATTTATCGATGACTTTGAGTCGCTTACAAAATTTCGGTACCTGTCTATTCAATTTTTATCTTTAATTCGGCAAGCAAGTAGCGCAAAATGAAACATGGTCCCTGAAGAAATATTGCGAGGCTGAACACAAACTCAAGGCCGTAAAATAAGTGTCTGCGTATGATGGTTGATGAACTGATCAGCGCCTTCCATTAATACCGCTAGCTTCGTAGAGGCCCGTGATGATTGTCACAGCCTGGAACACAGTTGGCGGTTAAACAATAGTCAATGCACCTATTAAGTTCTGTGAAGACAGTGAAATGTTGTTAACAGTGCAGAGTACACAGAATTACACGACTCTTGGAAGATGTTTTCCATCTATCCTGCCTAAAGTGGGGATTTCGTTATACAATTTTGCCTAGTGTCGGAATTGTTAAAAAGTCAGTGTATCTATAGTTCTGTTATCTGCAAGAGTTAACTTACGACACCTTTACTTTTAGGCCCTATGATATTTTTGTGTAGTGGACCACAGCTTGGCTCATTTTGGATAGCTCTAAGCCAATAAATAACAACTGAGCGATGACGTTACTCTCAACAATATTTCACGATGCAGTGTGAGTGCCGGATAGATTTCAACATCCTATGAATTAATATGAAGCATTTAATTTCTCGCTGGCTTCTCGTTTGTGTTGGAAGCGATTTTTCTATTCGAGGGGAAGAATGCTAAATATTTCGTGATTCGTATGCGAAGAGGTGAGGTGTAATATAAAGCCAGCCCTCTTATGAAAATACACATAAAATGAAGCTGAAATATTTTCACAGATAATCTAGTCGCAATTTTTTTTTTTTTCGCGAATATCAACGATCTTAGATATAGAACGCCGTCCAAATCAAGAATTTTTTCCTTGTACTTGGCAGCAGTTAGCAAATTACTTACAGTTGCTAAAATATTAAAATTAATGTTAATTTTAATTTGCTGTAAAGTGATTCGTGAAATTATTATGCACTTTTGAACAACTTGTTTGTAGTAATTTTCAACATGGAATATTTTTTCAATTTCAGATTTTGGTTTTACTGGATATTTAATTGTCCAACTTACAATTCGATTATGTTTTCTTGGCAGTCATGAATCAAAACCAGATGCTTTTCTTTTTTTGCGATAATGAGCTTGACTTTATAGTCCTGTATCCGGTTACTCAAGCTGTAAATGTTTAACACTGACACAGAAAAGATTTTCCAGCCGCACGGTATTGATAATATAATACAACTGTTTAAATTATAACTTCTTACAAGCTCTAGTCCCAGTAAAGACATTTTTTATGTCACATGTAATTATAAATGGATTATGGGTTTTATTTGACTCTGAACACTATTGCGAAAATACGGAAATACTAACGTGGTAGTCATTAATACGCGTTGGGTTTTAGATTGTATGTTCAAAACCGAAGTGAAACGTGTCTTGTTCGTGCCTGAACTTTTAAATACCACCAATATCAACAGAAGTGAGCCTTAAATAACGAATTACTAGAATTAAGAATCGATCCATAAATCTCTTTTCCCATGCCATCTTCCAAACGTAGTCTTCCAATTTAACGCACCCCTATAAAACTAACCTGGCATATTAAGTGAGTAAGTGTGCTTCTTTTAGTTTAACCTAAACATATTAAACTTTTTTTAAATCCTCCACAGGCCCATTTCTAGTACTAACTAAGGGTTTGTCGGCTCACGACCGCCCCTCTGAAAATCTCGAAAAACTCTTGTGATCCTGTGAGTGAAGCGTTTTGAAAAGTTATAATCAACGAACCTGAATGATAAATGACGAGTGCAAGTCGAAGAAAGCGAGCGTATATTCGCCAGGAACCGTTCTCTGGTCATCAGTAGCTGTTCCTCGCAGCTTTCGGGGATCGCCTTCGGAAACCCCATGCAGCCAGCCGAATGAATAATGCATGCGACAGGCTCGCAGTGTGATTCCGATTATATTCCGCGTCCAGAGCGCGAATATATATCCACGACTCCCGGACGAGGACAGTAACAGGGATTTGAAACTGCCAACGAATTATTTTTTGTCAAATCAAGCCGGAGAAAATCTTGTTCCGTGGCTGCCTCGGGTGCCAGCTAGTCGTTAAAAAGTTTGTTCCTTTTTTTTTTTTTTTTTTTTTTTCTTCCACGAGTCCACGAAAACGGAGTCCGTCCCCAACATTTTTCCAAGGTTTACTGTTAAAATGATGTTACACCACCTACATACTGACACATTTTCTTTTTATGCTGGTTGTGGCCGGACTTTGAATTTATAAGTTGGACGCTCACGTCAGTGGTAACTAGACGCAATATGTAAATTCTGTCGTTATTTTTGACATATGTAAAATGAGATCAAACAACGTGATTTTCCTATGTGATCAACATTGACTTACTGTACAAGGAAACTGTACTTTAAAGTTCGTAGAATCCTTTAGAATTAACGTGTTCGGTACGCCGCCGTATTGGTTTAAACGTGATTTCTTTGTGTAATCTATTCGCTGTTTCTTCACACTTTTTGAATCTAACCTTTAAAAAATTACCCGATGTATGACGTGTTAACTTATTTCCTAAATATGCCATCCATCACAAGCGTTTTATACTCGTGTTAACGTGAAAGTAGTACTTTTTTTTTGGTTCAAATGTAATTTTACTTATAATCTACATATTAATGATAATATTTGATTTATAATTAATGCGAATAAAATACGGAGAAAACATAGTATGTTGGTAATGCCTGATAATAAATAGTTCTTATGCAAACTGCTATTACACTGAGTGCGCACGAATGCGGTGCACAGTCCATTTGGTATAATTTTCTAGACTTGGGTAAGCGTTTTATACATGAGGCGGAGGAATATCCTGGAAGTAGAACTTTAGCGGGGCTTCAGAAACTTGGAAATAACTGTGAATGTATTATAGGCATGTTATCCATGCTGTCGTTGTGTATTGAAGCTATGACGAAAAAACAAGATTACTTTCACTGTAACTGCTGCTGTGAAGCACGAGACGTAAACAGTTTTAAAATTATCACTGTTTTTATCGCTTGACTATAAGGGATAGAAATTGATAAAATATATTGTGAAAGAGTTTTTAATGCTTTTCGGAAAACATTTTTCGGTATCCATGCACAAATAAGACCAAATCAGACATGTCGTTCTGTGAAATGATGTTTCTAGTAAGTCCAATTCATTGTTTGGAGATTAGTGAAATACACTGGGAATCAGCAGAATGTAATTCACTGCAAGAAAGTATAAATTATTTAAACACAACATCTGTTTTAGTCACTAAAAACTTAATATAATTTCGGCGATTCCAGTAGAACAAATTGTACTGGACTGCACTCGTACTACAGAAATTTTCCGCGATTTTCATTCTCTGATTTGTAGAGTGTGAACGGTACACAAGGTTGCGATTTTCAAGTTGAGTTAACAATTTAATATCAATAACAATCTTGTGGTATAATTTTCAGAAAGCGTTTGGTTAGGTTTATGAATCCAGTGTCAGGTACCAGGGTTCGGCAACATGAGTGAGAAATTTTCTATGGTCTTCAGCGTCAGTGATACGCGGGAATAAATTATTTAACTAAGAGACACATGGCCGACGTTGAACATAGCCTTTCAATTTCGATGTACCGCACATGATGGAACTTAACTCTACCGACATAATTCGGCAGGTGATTCCTCATCAAAAAAATAGGTTGAAAATATACACGACATATACTCAAGTCTATTCTGAAGGGGTGTAACGACCCTAGAAAGTGCAGTTGAAGCAGAAGTGTTTTGCTAGTAACACAACCAGAATGAACTATAAAAGTCTGAGTTTTTGGATACTGCATTATTAAACGACGAAGTACGAAGCACAAAGATATGGGCTCCAGCATCAACAACCATACATGAAAAGTGATGGATTGGCAGCACATTTGTACAGACAAAAATGTAACTCACTTAATTTGTTGTTTCCTGTGGATTTTTAACCTAACGTAACACGGTGAACAAATATAACGTCTTGCGTTTTCAAGCTAAATGCCACCGTTTTCGAGAAATTAATTCATGGCAATGAAAGTCATGTGGGATGTAGATGGAGCAATGGCGAAATTACATGGTGGTGAAACGGGTGTGCCCCGATAAAAAAAAACCGCTGGTCAATGGTAACGTCTGCCATGTTTCCCAGGTATGAATATCCGTGTCAACCCCGCCGGGAATATCGCCATGACTGGAGGCGAGCAGTCTAGCAACTACACCAGCGATAGTTTGCTGGACCAGATATGGGTAACACTCAGGTTAAAAATTAAATACATTCAGGTTAAAAAACACAAGACGTAATATTTGTTCACCATATACGGTAGGTAAAAAATCCTCAGGAAACAACTAAGTGAGTTACATTTTTATGAGCACAAATGTGCTGCCAACCCATCACTTTTCATGTATGGTTGTTGATGCTGGAGCCCATATTTTTGTGCTTTGTACTTCGTCGTTTAATAATGCAGTATCTAAAAACTCAGACTTTTATCGTTAATTCTGGTTGTGATATTAGCAAAACACTTCTGCTTCAACTACACTTTCAAGGTCGGTTTTCACTCCTTCGCAAAAGACTTCGGCTATATGTCGTGTGTTTATTTGAGACCTATTTTTTGATGAGGAATCACCTGCCGAAGTTTGTCGTTAGAGTTCAGTTCCAACCTGTATAATGTTGACGTCTATATAGTTGTATCTGCTATATTCACAATAACGAGGAATTTTACTAAAATATGCAGTTTTAGTTGTTATATTTATATAAGTTCGATACATTTAATACCTTTATAAATCAACTCATGCATAGTCTAAGTAAGCATGTTCCAACCTGTATAAAAGTTTTAGTTGGTATATACACATACGTACATATGTATACGTGCCTATGTATACGTGCCCTAAAATGGAGTTGTGTGTCTGAATTCTACACCGGCCAAAAGTGGCACCTCCCCTGCAAAAAAAAAATGGCCGGAAACCTCTAAAACATCGTCAAGTAACTCTGAGTCCCCATTGGGCCCGAAACCCCTATAATGAGGTCTTGAATCTCTCATTACCCTCCTATTAATGTCAACGCAGGGTAGTTCTGCTGAGGAATATTGTACACGGGGGGAGTTCCTTGTTCGTGTATGGCCGGTTATTTTATTAAAGCAAAAAAAAAAAAAAAAAAAGATTGTGACTATTTGTGAGAAGGGAATAATCGTAGCTTCTACAGTTGGTTAATCAGCGTTGTTAGCTGTTTGTATTCTCGTTACATGGTTATCAATTTGTGCAACGTTAAGCATCACTTCCATTTAAATAGCGTTAAATAACATTTTAAGGTCATAAACTGTTTCAGTAAAATTTAAATAACAATTTTCTTAGTTAAGGCTCCCGCATACCTAGCGCTTCTTTCCCGCGTTGGAGGCCGAGAAGCGTGGAAGCGATAAGGGTGACATTCGCAAGCGCATAAAGTGTGCCATCTCCGCTAAGCGCAAGGCTCTCAACTGGCGCGCAGTGTTCTCGTCGCACTGCGTGTACCTATTTGAGGCTTTCAGGGTGACCCTCTATTTTATTGGTGAAAAGTCTTTAGGAATGTTCAATGCAGGGCCCTTAAGTAGTTTTATATGCAGTTAACGCCAGTTTGCGTGTCGTGAAGTGTTGCAAGCTAAGCTAGTGCTTGCTCACAACTGTACATTCTCGGTGCACGCGTCAAGAAACAATAACAACTGCAGAGCCTAGGGAAACTAACTAACTCACAACGAGCAGGCAGAAGACCCATTATACACGTCCTGTAGCGTCACCTGCCATATTACGTTACAAAGTTGGAAATGTAAACTAACAAGCAACATGGTACAACACAGAGCTAACGCCAGCTCACATTGTTGCAACTGTTCCCCACATGACACTGACTGACGCGTATATTTTCAGGTACAGAATTTGACAAAGCAGTTGTAGCCATTTCGGTGTGCTCTGAAGTGGTGTTTGTAATATGCGTTACGTCTTCAAAGCTGTCAGCAGAAATACGTGTTCGTTTTGTGGATCACCACTTTGAACGCATATTCAATACTTTCGTAGAATGACGAGTATTTCAAACACTGCAGCGCATCACAAGAGCCAGTATGGCGGGAGCTGTAACCAGTAGGGAACAGTTCATGCTGCCCTGAACATGGCGACTGCAACGTGTACCGAGATGTGTGTATCCTCTCCGGCTGTCACACGGCTGTAACACAAGAGCCAGTGTGGCGGGAGCTGTAACCAGTAGGCAACAGTTCATGCTGCCCTGAACATGGCAACTGCAATGTGTACCGAGATGTGTGTATCCTCTCCGGCTGCCACACGGCTGTAACACAAGAGCCAGTATGGCGGGAGATGTAACCAGTAGGCAACAGTTCATGCTGCCCTGAACATGGCGACTGCAACGTGTACCGAGATGTGTGTATCCTCTCCGGATGCCACACGGCTGTAACACAAGAGCCAGTATGGCGGGAGCTGTAACCAGTAGGCAACAGTTCTTGCTGCCCTGAACATGGCGACTGCAACGTGTACCGAGATGTGTGTATCCTCTCCGGCTGCCACACGGCTGTAACACAAGAGCCAGTATGGCGGGAGCTGTAACCAGTAGGGAACAGTTCATGCTGCCCTGAACATGGCGACTGCAACGTGTACCGAGATGTGTGTATCCTCTCCGGCTGTCACACGGCTGTAACACAAGAGCCAGTGTGGCGGGAGCTGTAACCAGTAGGCAACAGTTCATGCTGCCCTGAACATGGCAACTGCAATGTGTACCGAGATGTGTGTATCCTCTCCGGCTGCCACACTTCTGTAACACAAGAGCCAAGAATAACGTACTGCTGAGAGACACTGCAGAGTATTTTATTTTATGATTGGATAATGCATTTTCGACACGGTTTGGAACTTTGCACACCATTTATAAAGGTTTAGTCTTAAAGAGTGTCCGAATTCTCATTAATCCAGAGCAATGGGAAGGGTGCTTCGTACACGCACGACAACCAATAAACGAAAGAAATTTTCTGTCACGTGCACAGTACGTTTGAAATATAAGAGACAGTCAACTATTCCGGCGATATACTACTGTCAACGATGGTTTACCGTGGGAGAATTTGACTGGTCAATAGATTTCAAATGTACTACACACGTGTTCAAAACTTGTATATCCTCATTGTTTGTCGTGTGTTTACGCAGTTACTTTCCAATTCCATTTGGCCAATGAGGATTCTTATAAAGCAGAACTTTTGTGATTGGACTGCAAAGAACTTTACCGAGTCATAAACTGGGTCATCTAATCTTAAAGGAGTGAGTGAAGAGATTTTGGCGGCTCTCAACATCGAAGCCTTGAGAGCTGAAATCATAAAAGGACAAAGTAGCGAAAATGTTATCGAAGATATGTTGGTTCAGATATGTTTTGCGATTTTCTAGTTTCTTTAAGCTTAGTCCTTTAACTGCATATAAGAAAGTCAGTGTAAAGGCTGTTCACGATAAAGTGAACGCTTTTGAAATGAACATTAGAAAAAAGTCACTGCCACCATCTGCATATAAATTGTAACGGGCGCACTGAGTGACATGCGCCTAGTAAGTTAGTAACGGTGGATGAGAAGTAGTTCCATACATTAACGTCGAATAAAAAGTGTCATATAACCATTTGTGATAACTTAAATTATTTCATTCGCCCTCTGTTTTTTGAATTCATCAAAGTGAAAAAATAAGCAGATTTGTAAAATATTTACTTTTCTAAAAATTTCACAGTTTCTTTTGACAGACGTATGAATAAAGTGATGAGGCCCATGACA
Source organism: Dryococelus australis (assembly GCA_029891345.1). Classification (NCBI taxonomy): domain Eukaryota; kingdom Metazoa; phylum Arthropoda; class Insecta; order Phasmatodea; family Phasmatidae; genus Dryococelus; species Dryococelus australis. The sequence continues at coordinate 94,625,649 of CM057002.1, read as the reverse complement.
GTGTTAATCTTGTATAAGGCGGAAGTATACACAACGTGCATAAAATGAGATCTTAAGCAGAGTTTTGAAAAGTGCTAATTTTACCGTGAACATTCTATAGTCACGGAAGTATAGAGAGATGAAACAGACAGTTATTATGCGAACTTCAGCCGCACACGTCAGCATGATGATGTCACGGGCAAGCAGAGTGTTGGAATGCCGTTCGCCAATCAGCGAATGGGGCCCGCGGTGTCTAAGCGGTTAGACTGCTCGCCTCCCACCATGGCGAACTGGGTTCGATCCCCGGCCGAATCACAGGCTTTTAGCATGTGGGAATAGTGCCGGACGATTCCGTTGGTCAGCGAGTTTTCTCTGGGATATCCCGTTTCCCCCGCCCCTTCATCCCGGCGCTCCAACGTACTCACCTCTCTCCACATTCATCGGCTCTCAAGACGTCGCTGTTAAAAATCCGCCCAGATCTCTTCACTCACAACTAGCAAAGGCCGACCTACTTGTGACACGGCAGTCCAGCCAATGCGCAAAATAAATCAGACATAAGGTTCATTCACATAGCCTTGCGCAACCAATCAGAGAATGGATACGCTCACTTTAAAGGAAACAACATGCCATTTAATCTTTCTGAACTTACTTACGGTGTTATAATTCCAAGTTGACAGTATCCCAATGAAATGTTCTTTCCTTCGTGAAATAATGTACAATCCAGCCCATTCATTTAAGTAAACCATGCTGTTCTGTTCGAGTCTATTTGACCGAAGTGATTTTTATAAACTTATAATTTAGTATTTTAAAACCGATTTGGTTCCCTTTAAGTGACTTTGCTAACGTCATCAAACTTCACATTTCCACAGTACTACGTTTTACATTTAAGTGTTTTTAATATCTAAATTAAAAATTATATCGCATGCGTGTTCGGGTCACTATGACCCCACTGTGTAAAAATAGCACAATTTCCATTTGAAACTTTATTTGATTGCATAACATGTGTGACTATGCTCCAGAGAGATTGTAAACAAAGTTTTGCTACGATCGCATCTATGACGACCATAAAGTTTTTTCTGGTTACTTCCTATATGTTTACCATTGTCTCCTTCGAAACTTTTAGTGAGGCTGGTGTGGCATGTGAACTAACAACGCTGGTAACTGTACTATTGAGTACATCGAGTAGTTCACGAACGCTCAGTTATTTTGAAATTTGCCGCAGCACCAATAATGTATCAAACATTTGAAGCTACGGCAAACAAACCTACAACTTGTACGTACAAAGAGAAATGAAATGTGAAAGTATTGCTGAAAGTGAAAAATTATCTGCTTACCAATTTTATTCTTTATGTTGATATGCTGACATATTCATAGCAAGTACAGTGGGCAAAGGAAAGAAAGGTGGCAGCAGTGGAAAAGGGAAATTATTTAGCAATAGGGAAAATTTTGCAGCATGAGTGAGAAACGATTGGGATAGTCTTTGTTACAGATTTCAGTGTGTATGCTGTGTATATTAGTATGGATGTTAGTGAATAAATAATTATGTGGTCTCGAAAAGTTTTGAGTGAGAAAGAAATACAGCAAATTCTTGCAGCGGTATCTGGCAGTGAAGATATTTCGGAACTAAATAACCTCACTAGTAGTGAAAGTGAAACAGAACATACTTCTTCAGACGAAGGTTGTGCGCAGCCCGTTTCAGATATAGAAATACAGCAAATTGTTGCAGCGGTATATGGCAGTGAAGATATTTCGTAACTAAATAACCTCACTAGTAGTGAAAGTGAAACAGAACATACTTCTTCAGACGAAGTTTGTGAGCAGCCCGTTTCAGATATAGAAATACAGCAAATTGTTGCAGCGGTATCTGGCAGTGAAGATATTTCGTAACTAAATAACCTCACTAGTAGTGAAAGTGAAACAGAACATACTTCTTCAGATGAAGGTTGTGCGCAGCCCGTTTCAGATATAGAAAGCATTCCCTCCAAGGATAAGAAACTAATCTGGTAAACTGCACAGTTCCTGGGAAAGGTAGGGTTTCATCTGCCTCACCAGTCCAACAAGGCATGCTACATCAAGAGTAGCAGATATGAAGTCGGCATTTAAGGTCGTGTTCACCACTCCTGTTGAAAGCATTGTTATAAAAAATATCAACATTGAATGCGAGAGAGTTTTTGGCAGTAAGTCTGTGTATATAGAAACTGTGACTTTTCAAGCATACATTGGTTTATTACTTTCAGCAGGAGTATATAATTCCTATGGAGAATCTACCAAAAGTCCCTGGAATGTGGGAACTGGTTGTCACATATCCAGAGCAACAATGTCTCTTGAACAGTTCTGTATAATATCATGTGTTTCGCGTTTCGATGAGAAAGCTATCCGCCAAGAGAGAGTGAAAGATGACAAACTTGTTGCAATCAGATTTATTTGGGAGAAATGGGATGAAAATCTCTCAAAACTGTACTATCCTCATGATAACGTTACAGTTGACGATCAACTTGTTGGGTTTAGGGGTCGATGTCCATTCAATCAGTATATACCCAGCAAGCCATCAAAGTATGGCGTAAAAATATGGGCATTATGTGATAGTAATACGTCTTATGTTCTGAAAATACAAATGTACACAGGTAAACACCTGGTGAGAAACCAGGAAAAAATCAAGGAATGAGAGTAGTTGCTGGCTTTACATATGGGATGAAAGGCCACAATATTACTTATAACAACTTTTTTACCTCGTATCAGCTAGGGCAGTTATTACTGAAAAGGAACATGACATTGTTAGGAACTGTGAGAAAAAACAAACCTGAATTACCACCACAAGTAGTCAGTAAAGACGGGTTTCATCTAAATCCTATTTTACTGAAGATACCACTGTAGTCACTCATGTTCCTAAAAAAAAAGTGTTATTCTCATGAGCACATTGCGCATAGACAGCAAGATAAGCGATCGATCTGATAAGAGGCCACAAATTATTCTTTATTATAATGCAACAAAGGGAGCAGTAGATTCTCTCGATCAACAGGTGGCTACATATGTATGCAAGAGGAAAACAAATCGGTGGCCAATGATAATTTTCTACAATATAATTGATGTTTCATCATATAATGCATACATTTTGCGGAGAGAAATACATCCAAATTGGAATAAACTGATAAATCGAAGACTTTTCCTGGAATAGCTGGGGAAATCTCTGATGACGCCCTATATAACATCTAGAAAGGCACACTTTGGCAAAGAAAGTGTGCCTTCCACAAGTGAACGCGCAGTGAACGGCGCCATGCAAATTTTGCCCATAGTCAAATGACAACAAAACAAACATTACAGGTTCAAATTGTAAAAACTATGCTTGTAAGCCACATGTACATTATTACTGTCCCAACTGCAGAGAATGAAATACTGAGTGCCAAAGTTCTAATGCACGTGAAAAATTGTTTGACAAAAAACTGTTTGCACAGTGTTTTCCCAAGACAGATAACACAATGGACTTCTGAGGTATTTCTGTTTAAAAATTTTGTTTATTGTTTGCTGATGTGTTTTTACTGTTGTATGGAGGTAATCAACAAATAATGTAATTTAAACACGCATTTTTTGTTTTAAGACTTTAATATAATTTTTGGGTCACATTGACCGGAACAGTACGTATATTTGGAAACGTGAACAGAACAGCAGAAAATTAATTGTGTTGCAATGTTTTTAGTAACAACCATAGAATAGCTAGTAAAAATGGCAGTAGAAAACATAATTTTGTGCTCTTGAGAGCAAAATACAATTTTTGGGTCATATTGACCCGAACAGTACAAGTGTATAGTAAACCTGAACAGAACAGCAGTGTTAAGTAATTTACACTCTGAGTGTCACTGGCGTAATATTATAATGCAGAAAAACTTGTGAAAACTGCTGGCTAAATATGTAATATTTTTTCGCCTGTGTCTTCGAATAATCGGGATGTCGTTAAGTTATCGCTAGAGCCACGAATATTTCGCGAATTCATCCGTTGGCAAGATAGACTTCAATCACTTATTATTGTCTCCTGCCTTTATAATTGGACGGCAGTTCTTTAAACACGCCCGGTTTAGCTTTGAGCCAGTAGGATGTAGTAGTGTGAGTGAACGTTGAACAATGCTGTACAAAGGTCTCATTTGATCGCAGCAACCAATGAGCAAATGAGTGTGTATTGAGTGTATAGAGGACTGTGAAGTCAAGCCTGCTGCCACATCAATCCGCGAAATACTCGGGGCTCTAGTTATCGTAAACTCCATAGAACTAATTTAAGTCGGTTATATCCTATACATCTAGGATATTTTGAAATCTTTGTAATGAAACTTAGCGAAGTCCCCCTTAAATTCAGGTGACGCAATAATAATTTGATAGCAATAAAACTGTTACACTTTAAAAATCTCCTACAGTTACGGAAGCTTTTTTTACCCGTAAAAGTTAGAGGAGGGTCAATTAGCGGAAGAAACTGTACAATGAGACAGACGAGCGCTTGTATCAGTGCAGTCCTACTACACGGCCTTACTGGTCTCCTCTCGCTGGAGAGAAAGGCCAATTGAGTCGTCTTGTCGCCGGGGATTGGGGGTGGGGGGGGCGGAGGGAAGTACCCCGTGGAGCGAGCGGCCATTGCCATGAGCGTGAGACGTGCTACGGCGCGTGAGACGACGTGGCCAGCAGGGTGTGGGTCGCACTGCTGCCAACTTCCAACATCTTAACACACACCACTCTTGCCAGCTGTAGTCTGACCAATTTCCCTGCCCACGATCTACCTTAGGGATCGGCTTCACACCTTCAACAGAAATTCTGTGTTTTGACGTCATAATTTCGGATTCATAGTATGTACGACTACATATAGAACATTCACATTTTACGAGTTGTTTTATATTTATAAGCGTAATTTTTACTGTGTGTTATCTACTAGTTGTAAGAAGTCAAGAATTTATTAATAAAATATTAATCTGTTCTTCACTTTTTACAAGTAGATAACACGCAATTAAAATTGAGCAAAAGAAATACCAAACAACTTGTAAAAATACCAATTTTCTATAATCGTACATTGTCAGTACTACGAATCTGAAATCATGACGCGAAAACGAAGAATTTCTGCAAAAGGCGTGAAGCCAATGTTAAGCCCTGTACTGGACTATCACACTCCAGACACTCCAGACATGATGGAATTTCGACCGCGAAACACTTCGTCAAAATTGCAATTGCACCTAATCACTATAAACAGTTAATGGTAAAGTGAGCACTTTGAAAGCCCTGCGTAAGAACTACTTGTATCCTACACGTTGTGCATTCTTCCGCCTTGTGTAAAGTTAACATCGCCATGGGCCTCATCACTTTACTCATGCGTCGGTCAAATGAAACTGTGAAATTATCAAGAAAGTAATTACTTTACAAATCTGCGCACTTTTACACTTCTATGCATTAAAAATACAGAAACCGGGAGAAATAATTACAAGTTATCACATAACACTTTTTATTCGACTTTAAGGTATGGAACTACTTTCCATTCATCGTTACCAAATTTACTGGGCGAATGTCACTCAGTATGCCCATTATAATACGTGCATGCAGGGGCAGTGACTTGTTTCTAAGGTTAATTTTTGAAGTACTCACTTTATCGTGAACAGCCTTTATCACTATTTACATATTATCCATTCACGGTTGCTTACGACGTTTCTGAATCCTTGCTGAAGCTCTATTTTCAGGCTATTCCACCGCCTCATGCAAACTGTGCATAAACAAGAATGGAAAATTACACCAAATTCGTGCGCACTAAGTTTAATAATATTTTACATGAGAACTATTATTTCTTACTAGGCATTACCAACAAGCCTATTTCCTCTATGTTTTCATTAGTATAAATTATAAATAAAACATTACAATTTATGACTAAAATATTAGGAATAGCTCAACTTAAACTTAAATAAGATACGTTTATGTTAACAAAAGTTTAAATCTGTTGTAATACATGATGCTATGTTATCATTATCGCAGTCGTATGTACTGCGGCCGCCAACCGTGATCGTTATTTAATAATATGAAATGATAAATAACGTTGTTATTTCTTAGTAGAGGCAGCATTTGTAGCGTACTACGCATACACAAGTGTAGACGCTGCGACGGGTTCTACTCCTGGACGCCGGCTCTGGCGAGTGAGGACATTTCCCGCCCACTCCGAAGAGAAAGGTTTGAGGGGATAAGGAGACGAAAATATTTCCGTACTATTAATTGAACTGTAGATGCGACTTTTACGCAGTGTGCTACTGGATACGTAGCCAGACATTTCTCAAGGGGGGTGTTACATAGTCTGAGGGAAAGGGTGGGAGTTCAACACCCCATGTTGTCGACGCTGACAAGAGTTAATTAGGACAAATACTTGGAGAAAATTGGGGCCGCTGTGGCTGAGCGGTTAGACTGCTCCCCCCCCCCCCACCAAGACGAACCAGGTTTAATTTCCGGCTACGTCACTCCCGGATTTTCACAAGTGGGAATCGTGCTGGACGATGCCGCTGGTCGCCGGGATTTCTCGGGGATCTCCCGTATGCCCGGCGCTTCTCCATCACGCCCCATTTCACCTTCATTGTCTCTCCAGAGACCACGTCGTCAAGAACAGCCAGACTCTCTCAACTCAAGTAGGGGAAAATCACTTCACAGTATAATTACGTGTATCAGAGTTCATGGAAATTGCATATTTTTATTCCAATTACATTCGTATTAATAAATTTAATATTAACTGACGACAATCTTAAGAGTAAAGGGAGGTAGGTTACAACCTCCATATCCCCCCCCCCTTTTTTCACCGTCTGTTTTCGAACCTGCCTGTTACCAACATCTGAGATGCTTTACAACTGACATGGTTTGATTTGTCTACAGATATTCCTTCCTCATTACTCCACAGCGTAGGTCGTCGCATGTGATAAGTGGGGAGGCGCATTCGACGGCCATCGTTGTTTAAGTCTATACCAAAAGTGCTGGGTCAGCAAGTATTCCAGAACTAGCTCTACGTGATACGTGAATATACATTTTGGGAAACAGTGAATAATCCTTCCTAACTAGAATAATGGAAACGAAAAAGTAAAACACTGTCCTCTTCTTAACATTACAGCCAGGAAAAGTTTTTCTCCGTGTCAGACAATTTTGTGTCCCGTGTAACGTTGCCCCAAAAGTCTTCAATGCTATAAAGGTTACATATCATTAAAATGCTGCAATCGGGCAGAGATGATATCCAAAACACGTTTCTAATGTTGTCGTGCTCATGCAACATCTTGTTAATAATCGTATTCCAATGCTAAATTGATGTATTTTCAACAACACTTCTTTCGGTTTCTGAGTAAACTCTATCACTACTCGACTAACGTGATATTGGCAGCTTGTTGGCAAATTGATGAAGCAAGTAATATTAGAAATATTTTCTTGTGTGCCGTGTTGCTTACTTTTTTAAAATAACGTAATATTTGTAAAATTAAAAATACTGTTTTTTTACCAATCTAATTGCTAATGATGAAGGCATTTCTCCCATTCTCCAAGCGACACAACTAAGAATACGTACACTTTAATCACCTTTTGCGTCAATGACAAATCTTGTTGCCATCAATTCAGCGGCGTAAGAAACTACACCTCCACAGACCCCAAAAATGCGTTTGTACAGAAAGGGGAGTGGGGGGAATAGCAAAGGCTAGAAATTCCTCAAATTTAGGCTTTACCGATGTTGTGTTCTCATTTCTGATTCCCATTATCTCCTCACATTTACTGACAGTAGAATTATTCGATGGTCTTATATAATATACACATCCGGAATAAAATATGACACGATGACAGAAAAGGTTAGAATGACAGTGTGTTGTAAAACATTTCGAATATTTGCGATTTCTTAAAGAAAATTCGTAACTTCCTTTTAACCCATTTAGACCCAGTGTACACAATTGTGTACATTACGAATGTGCAGGTAATTTTTGCTCTACTGCACACTACGAAGCTGAACGACTAATGATCTTACCTGTGGATAAATGATTCGCAAACCGTCTTAATGATCTAAGTCATTAATTGATTCATATAACTGTAGCCAAACATACAGACTATAACTCATTGGCTGTGATAATGAAACAAGTGTTTTGTCGACTTAAGTACAGCACGCATCATAAAATTCTTTGTTTGCAACACCTGAAGCCGTAAATTAAATTGGGTTTGAAATGGTTAACTATATACTTGTAGTCATTCGTGTGCAATATTATTAGTTTTATTTATGCATTACTTTTATATTTTACTCATTCAGTTTCTTTATTTCAGTTGCGTTTAGATATGAAGGCTATTTTAGAAAATTAAAATTAAATTTTTTGACATAAGAATAAAATACTATGCAAATTAACTAGGTTTAATGATCTTATTATGCAAAAATACATCAGCGTTTAGTGGAAGGGGGCCCAAAATATGTTTACTGCAGAAGTGCGCAACCAAAAATGTTTCGCCAGTGCATACAAGCAATATTTAATTGCACGTCACAACAAGACAAGCATTGTTTGTGAGGCATTGCAGACGATCTCTTATACAGGACCACTCGCTGTATGTTTCGAGTGGCTCGTCTATCTCATGGCAAAACAATGGACGCATCGTTTTAGAAACATGACATGTTTGCGTGATGTTTGGAAGGGCTCAGCTAGCATCAGAATAGATAAAAAAAATTGCGTGGCATTTCAATAGTTGTAGCACTGAACAGTGGAAGCCAGAGTTCTTCATTTGCTGTAGCTCCTTATGTTTAGAAGGTTTTAAAATAATTGTAGAATTTTGGTGAAATAAATTGGGTTTGGCTGTGTTGGGGACACGGCCGTTTGTTTTGCGTGAATACGTCTACATTGACGCTCGAACGCCTTGATGTTTTGTTTTTACGTTCCCGGCACCGCTTCACTCGATCATATGGATTTTATGGGTATCACTTGATTTCTTTTGAAATGCTCTTTCCAACCGTATACGATTTCTGTATTTCGACGTGGCTTTTTGACGAATATAGGCCGAAATTGTGTTAAATTTTCTTAATTTTTTACATTAAACTTATACAATTTCACCACAACCACGCCATACAAATGTTTTATACACGTAATCAATTGATATTGACGAGAGATGTCGATCAAAACTTAAATGAGCGTCGTAGCTTTTCCTAGTCAAAAGCTATACAACGCGGTAGTTATGAGACGCGGCGAAACGAACTCAAAATTGCGGTGTCTCTCCCCCTCCCCCCCCGGCCCCTTATGATTATTCGCAGTCCTTACTCAACGTAACATATTCTTTGATCCATCGGCAATCGAGCAGTGTAATATAATTTTGAATGTAGACAATAGATTCGGATCTGCAATGCCAAACTCTATCCCCCGATTTTGTTGTCATCGGATTTTCTAGATTGCCTCCCACTATGGTTGCAAATTTAAAGACGTATTCACGTCAAAAATATGCTTGGTGTCTGGAACTCTACGCATTATGACCAGTATTCCAGTTGCGCTGTTTGCGTGTCACTGGGCTATTGTGGCGCCGTCTATAATGACGCTGGTTGTCTGTGCGTTCATGTGTGCGCTCGGTTACCCTTCTCTTTCGGACCCTCCTCCTCGCACATGTGCGTAGCGAGCTATGTCTGGGCAGGATCGAACTACTGAGTCATGATGTGCTGCCTACGTCTATATGGATCACACTTATAGCTAGAGCCCTTAGTATTTCGCGAATTCATTCGGTGGCTAGGTAGACATCCAACACTGCATTTTCTCCTGCCATTGTGACTGGACCGCAGTTGCTTATACACGCCCCCTTTAACTCGTGAGCCAGTAGTAGGCAGGTAGCAGTAGTATGGATTAGTGCTGAACAGTGCTGTACAAAGACCTCGCATGACTATAACAACCAATAAACAAACGGTAGTGCCTCGGGTGTATAAAGGACTGTGCAGGATAGCTTGCTGCCGCATAATTTCGCGAAATACTCCGGGCTCTAGTTATAGTTTAAAATATTCTGCGTAAATTCCTGCGAAACTAGCATAGAGCCCCGCATTAAACTTTGCTACAAATCTCCCAATAATATAATGTTAGTGTCACTCCTTCAAGTTCCATGGATAAACGCAGCCCGTTCAGGTCCCGGCGCGTAGCGGCGAAGACACGCTTGTTGTGCGTGGCAGTGTCACCCCTCTCGGCCTCAAACGCGGAAAACAGCTCGAAATAGATGGGCTCCTTAAATGTGTTGTGTAGGTGTCTTTCTGGGCGAAGCCATTGTTTCCTGCTTTGAAGAGAGTCTACTATAATAAACATTGTCGTGTGCTAGTGAGTTTTTTTCGCAGTTTTTGTGCACATTTGTAATCAACCTTAAACAAATGTCTACCTGTAAAGTGTAAGCATTTTGATGCAAACACTTACTGGGATATGTGTAGTAATGTGGGGGAGAGTTAGACAAAACATATATATACCTTCACGTCTCATTAAGGCGCCATAGCTGTTACGTGCAAGGCTCTGAACTGGCGTGTGTTTACGTGCTGTGTTTAACTAAAGGACCTAAAAGGCGGCAGTCCCTATAATTTTATCGCTGCTGAAAAGTGTGTATCAAGGTTCTTTAAAGAATTCTTGAGTTATTTTGTATTTTATCCGTATATCTTTAGATACGCTGTTCTGAAAAAGCCATTTTAAGTGTGTTGAAGTGCACCAATTCTTTTCCATGGGTAACATCTTGAAAGCATTCACCAGGGATCGTGTGTGTGTATCACACATAATATCAGCACATTGGGCATAATTCAAAAATCTCCGTTTTTAAGTTGTATCTTTTAATAATCTGCGACGCAGTTAGAGTGCGTGAGTGAATAGATTTGAGAGGCTCTTATCATCGAGGTTTTGAGAGCCTATGAGGGTGAAGTGAGATGGGTATGGAGCATTGCTGAAATGGAAGGGCAAGGAAAACGGGAGAACCCCGAGAAAACTTTCCGAGGCGATTAGTCTAACCACTGCGCCCCCATGACGCAGTTAAACGAGCCAAGTAAAATGACGCTTTATGAGTTAAATATTTGAATCTATGGCTGCCGATACTACTTTCGCACTATAATGTAGTTTTATGTAAGACTTACAGGGTTGGTAGGGTGGAAGAAAATGAAACTTTTAATTGATAATCCTATAACCGGATAATTGATAATCCTATAACCGGATACGTAGACATTTAGGGTCATAGTGCTTGAAACGCATCGTTCAGCGCGTGCAGATAGGCAACCACTGGCACGGGAGAGCCGTGTTGGTCGCTGCTCTTGTAGGAACTACACCAGCACTTGCCATCACTCCAAAAAAAATTATTATACTAAGATTGAAACAAAGTTTGTTATTAGGTTCGTGTTTCGACGCAGACTGTATTGGCGTTATGCAGGTCTGGAATCCCTGTTGCTTGCATCGTACGGGAAAATTACATGTGGCTGGTAAAGAATATTCACAATAAAGAAAGCACTTATGAAATCAACCTTACAGAAAAGTCACTGCCCCTGCGTGCATATATTTTAACGGGCGCACCGTATGACATGCGCCCAGTAAAGTTAGTAAAGATGGATGGAAAGTAGTTCCATATCTTAACGTCGAAAAAAATAAATATTAGGTAACCATCTGTGATCACTTAAATTATTTCTTCCGCTTCCTGGTTTTTTTAAGTGCATCGAAGTGTAAAAATAAGCAGATTTGTAAAATACTTACTTTTATAATAATTTTACAGTTTCACTTCACTGACGCATGAATATATTTATGAAGCCCATGGCAAAGTTAATTGTACATAAGTCGGAGGAATACACAATGTACATAATAAATATATTGCATATACCAAGCAAAATTTTAGAATTTTTAGGGAAATGAATGCGTTAATGATAAGAAAATGTATGCTCTCGTGATTAAAAAATGAGAAAACGTAACGTCAGTAACGATACATTTAAACATTACACTTGCTGCCAATTTAACTGGACGCCTGCGTGGCAGGATGTACTGTAGCATGTAGTTACTGCTATAGTCTGTTCACAGTTTCTTCAATCATTACACTTGCTGCCAATTTAACTGGACGCCTGCGTGGCAGGGTGTACTGTAGCATGTAGTTACGGCTATAGTCCGATCACAGTTTCTTCAAACTTTACACTTGCTGCCAATTTAACTGGACGCCTGCGTGGCAGGGTGTACTGTAGCATGTAGTTACGGCTATAGTCTGTTCACAGTTTCTTCAAACATTACACTTGCTGCCAATTTAACTGGACGCCTGCTTGGCAGGGTGTACTGTAGCATGTAGTTACGGCTATAGTCTGTTCACAGTTTCTTCAAACATTACACTTGCTGCCAATTTAACTGGACGCCTGCGTGGCAGGGTGTACTGTAGCATGTAGTTACGGCTATAGTCCGATCACAGTTTCTTCAAACATTACACTTGCTGCCAATTTAACTGGACGCCTGTGTGGCAGGGTGTACTGTAGCATGTAGTTACGGCTATAGTCCGATCACATTTTCTTCAAACTTTACACTTGCTGCCAATTTAACTGGACGCCTGCGTGGCAGGGTGTACTGTAGCATGTAGTTACGGCTATAGTCCGATCACAGTTTCTTCAAACATTACACTTGCTGCCAATTTAACTGGACGCCTGCGTGGCAGGGTGTACTGTAGCATGTAGTTACTGCTATAGTCTGTTCACAGTTTCTTCAAACATTACACTTGCTGCCAATTTAACTGGACGCCTGCGTGGCAGGGTGTACTGTAGCATGTAGTTACGGCTATAGTCCGATCACAGTTTCTTCAAACTTTACACTTGCTGCCAATTTAACTGGACGCCTGCGTGGCAGGGTGTACTGTAGCATGTAGTTACTGCTATAGTCTGTTCACAGTTTCTTCAAACATTACACTTGCTGCCAATTTAACTGGACGCCTGCGTGGCAGGGTGTACTGTAGCATGTAGTTACGGCTATAGTTTGTTCACAGTTTCTTCAAACTTTTTGAATCGAACCTTTGAACAATCATCCTACGTATGACATGATTTGTCATTTTCTGAATTCCATGTATCACAACCGTTTCATACACGTGTTAATGTAAAAGTATCTAATTTTTTGTTAAAGTGAAGTTTTGCCTATATTTTATTAACTACAATATTTACTTTAGAATAAATATAAATAAAAACAGTGAGAAAGCATGTTGGTAGTAGCGCCTAGTAACAAATAGGTCTCGTGAAAAATCTCATTACACCTGAGCGCACACGAATTCAGTGCGTTGTTCCTCTGGTGCAATTTTGTAGTCTTGGATAAGCTTTGTTTGCATGAGGCGGAGCAATAACAATAACCTGAAAGTAGAACTTCAGGAAAGTTGGAAGTAACCACGAATGGGTTGCAGAAGAAGTTCGCCATTACAGCCGAGCCACCTACCGTCAGACAACGTTTGCGGCGAGAAAGAGGGTTGTTGTGTCATGTTTCGAGTGCTGCCCTCCCGCATCACTGTCACGAATATTCAGGAGTTTTATTTACTGTCGCGCCGCCTGCAATACCTGCATTCCTGCACATGTGTTCTTCGTAAATTGCAAGTTTGATTCTATCTCCTCTAGGATTTCGGTTTTTGGAATTGGATATTACAATTATAGCGGAATTTTCTGTAAAATTTCATGGTTTATATTATTTCAGTACATGTATTAAAATTATCTCAGTAGTGACTGTAAGTAAGGTTTTAAAATAATGTTTCTTATATATGCCGTCCAAATAAGTTTAAAAATAAACTAAATTTTTATTTTATTTTAGGAACTGGAAATTCAGTTAGGATTATTTAAATAAAGCAACATATTTCTGTCACTATCTTAAAAATGCTCTCTATTTAAATTATGAAAATCGAAAGCAAAGAAATCATAAGCGAATATTTAACATTTCTTTCGCAAATTTTTTAAACTATTTTGAAACCGGTCTGGTAAGAAATACTTGAAGAATGTTAAAGAAATTACTTGTCCATATATTTTTTATTAGACTACTGTTCATACATGGATTTGATTATCAAATGTTTGGCAATATTTCTGAGCCACTTTACCCTCCTTACGAGCTCTGCTTAGCAACAGGTCTGTGTAAGAAAAAAAATACAAACTCAGTTGAAGTGTTAAGGATGAAACCGGCCGGCAAATGTCATGCGGCCTCTCTTTTATGCGCAAGGCAGTGAATTAGCGGACAATTGTTTCTTAAAGAGGAAGAGTTCAGTTTCTGGGCGGTGTTTTACAGCCGGGATCTTCAGCAGTGAGGAGAGTGAGGCGGTGTTGGAATGGAGCAGTGACAGAACTCGTGGGGTGGCGCGGGGGGAGCGGATGTACACCGAGGTATCCACCGGCCAATGGCAACGTCCGACATGTTACTCACGTGTTAAAATCCGGGTTTGACCTCACCGAAAATCTAACCAGGTTGGGCGAGTGGTGTGGCCATTACACAGCCGCCGCCATCGCAAAATTTCCTCGCTCTGTGCATCGAGAAAACGGTTTTATTGAATCAAACAAATTTTTTTTGGCGTAACCAAATGTATAATTTATACAGGAGAAATGAAATATGTTGTTGTTGGACCAAATTATTTGGTTTTCTTTTTTATATTCCCCAAACAGAGATTTGGTTGGTGCAACTAAAGATTGGTTTGGCTCTTTATCTATTAAACATTTTCAGTCAATATAAAAAAAATTGGACGAGATTCGAACTTATGTGGTTTGCAGCGACCTAACACTACTTCTTAGCAACCATATGTAACTAATTATGGGATATGACTTTTTAAATACATACAATTCGAATAATGAACAGTGACTGCAAATAAACATTTAAATTTTTACAGCTTTACTTTTTAGTTCCGTGGTTATACCATAATTAAGAATCAATAAATGTACTTACAAACACTGTTACCATCCTGTCATTGAAAATGCAAACAAGCTCTCGAGCTGTATTATCGAACGAAGGTCAAAAATATATATGCAGTTGATTGAACTAAATACCTTGTTGGCAGCCTAATATCTTTTGGTCAAACATAGGGCTTATGTTAATTCAAGCGCATATTTTGTTACATGAACACGATTTACTTATTTTTCCTTTTCAAGTTTTGTTTACCCAACAAAATATTTTATTGGTGCAACTAAATATGTTTTTGGACCTCTATACAAACAAGCATTTCGTTGGCCGAAACAAATCTTTCTGCCAGTGTGTGTAAGTTATAAGTAGAAACCCGTGCATTTAGCGAATTATTTGGAGGTCAGGTCAAACATCAACTTGTATGCACGTTGTGTGTTCATCCGGCTTATGTAAACTCATCACTTTATTCATGCGTCGGTCAAGTGAAATTCTGAAATTATTTGAAAAGTAAATATTTTTCAAATCTGTTCATTTTTATTGGACGATGCGTTAAAAAAAACAACAGAAACTGAAAGAAATAATTTAAGTTACCACACATGGTTACCTAACACTTTTTATTCGACGTCAAGATATGGAACTACTTTCCATCCTGTGTTATCAAGCTTACTAGACGCATGTCACTCAGAACGCCCGTTAAAATATATAACGGTAGGGAGAGTGAATTTTTTCTGAGGTTCTTTTCAAAAATGCTCACTTTATCGTAAACAGCCTTTACCGTGGTTTGTTATACACGCCCCATGCGACAAGTAGCCTACCAAATACGGTACTGTCTGATCTCGGGTAAAACTAGAGCAACAGCCACTGAACAACTAACTGATGCATGAATTCATAAATAATTGTGTTGTCTAGCCTGTTACTGATCGAACCCGACAAATTGCCGGGTCTTTACTTATGACACTTCGAGCGACGACCCAAGTCGTCCATCCTAGTTTTGAGCGCATCTTGTTCGTGTAGTTTCAGAAACAGCAGTCTTAAATAATCCTTGGATTTTGCAGAACAGTGATATACTAATGCTGTCGTTTACCGGGAGCTCTGAAGCGTGGGAGAGATAAGGGCTACACTAGAACGTGTATCATATCGCCGCTAAGCGCAAGGCTCTGAATTGACGGGCAGTGTTCTCGTCACACTGCGTGTACCTATGGGACTTTCAGTGGCGAGCCTATTACTTTACTGGTGGGAAATCTGTAGGAAGGTTCAGTGGAGGGCCCTTGAGTAGTTTTATATGCGTATATTTTGAGATATAATTCTTTGAAAAGGTCATTTTTAGCCATTTTGGAGTACTGTGAAATGGTGTTTGTAAAGTAGGTGCCGTCTTGAAAGCACTCAGCAGCCGTCATCTGAAGTGCACGATCTCTTCGTAGAGCAGAGTACATTGGACGCACACTCTGCAACCTCAGTTCAAGCGCCGGGTAGCGGGAGTCTTGAGGGCAATATGTAGAAGCCTCGAAATTACGTTTGTCTGTGAGGATGCAATGTGACTAGTCCTCCCAGAACTGCGATGTGCATTCCCGGGTAGTCGACATTCTCTCAAGTTAGATCTGTAACAGTAGTCTTATTGCACACTATGGGAGTCAATGGATTTCACTACGAACTACACATTTTGCATGTCTCCTTCCAATTAAAAACCTCCACTGGAAGACACTAGCAATGCAGTCCTAACAATTTTGAGTATTTTTTCTCTTTGAAAATATTTAATAGGATAAATGTAAAAAGTGGCGACTGTGGAATAATTTTTACCTTTACTGGGAAAAAAAGTCGAGTTCCCAGAACATCTATTTACTGAGATACGCGCAAACATTGATTTTACAGAAAATGTATAACTAAGGAGTCCCCTTAAAATTACCATTATTTACTGGTCTGAAGTACGTTTTTTAATAGATTTCTGCACTAGGAAAACATATAGTACCTAGTTTCGCCAAAAGACGACAGACGTACTTGGAACATCCAGGAACGCAGTTGATGCGACAGGCAGGCCAGGTGCGGCAGACACATGCTCGCCTTGTTGGAAAACGCACCACCCCATGGAGCGGAGAGTGCTGTAAGGGCGAATGTCCCCCACTAACCGGATTGTTCCCGCCTGCCATGTGCCTCAGGCGTCTCTTGTCAGTCAGGAAGGGAGTGGAGGCGAGGCCAGAAGAATAATACGAATCCCGCAGACCGCAGGCACTCGTGTATCATTCGATAAGTGACGGCCGATGACGGGAGGGTGGAAATCTTGTTTTCGCCTCTCCGCCTTTCGACGACGTGCCCCCCTCCCCCTCCCTCAGATCATCCCTCGCGGGTCGATGAGTTGTCACTGCTGGGGTGGCTTATACGCGCCTCATCCCCTTGTCCAACCCACCGACACTGTCATGCCATATATTTTACTAGCGGTGAGCTCGCAAAGTGGTCTTAAACCGTTAAAAGGGAGGAGGTGGTGAGGTCGCCAGCGGCAGGCTGACTGGAATGCCAGATGCCTCTGGCTGGATGGCTCCGGTGGTATTGCCGTCTGGTCACGTGGCGGGTAATTGATTCCGTCCCTCCTACTCCCCTCTAGCCGCCTGTCGCAATTACCCCGGTACGTGTTATGGCGTGGGAGGAAGATGAAGGCGGAGCGGGGGCACGCTCCGTAAATCGAGAAGAGCTCTTAGCACAGCGCTCGTAGCTGCGATTCGGCGGCACTCAGCACGCACTAAGACAGCTCTTGTTCACTACGAGAGCTCACTTCTGTACACACTCACTCTGCTATGCTACTCGGAGAGAGTATACTGTCATCAACGGTGAAAAGATCACCGTTAAGGCAGATTCCCACCGCCATCTTAGATTTATAACATTTTTGCCATACTCTGGAAATACAATTTTGTTTCGTGATTTTTCGAGTGACAGAGCACAGAGCATTGCCTAGTGTATTGTCTGCGGTCAGTAGTTCTTGATTACTGTTGATATCGTCGCCTTTGTAATCGTTCGCAAAAAATTAATAAATGTAGCGAAGCTGTGGCAGTTCGATAAAGTTTGGGCAGCTGTTATGTAGGGTATGTCGTGCTAAAAACAAAATCTATCCTTAACGGAAAAATTCTTTACACATGCAAAACAAATGTACCCCTGTGGCGAAATTTTTTAGTTGCTAAACTAAAATCATTGATCTTCCCAACCGGAGTAGTATTAACCTTACCTGAGCGGAATAAGCGATAGTAGAGGTATAGACTGTTCAAAGTAAAATGAGCACTTTTGAAAGCATGCACGCTGTGTATTTCCACCTTATGTAAAATTAACATGCGTCGGTCAAATGAAACTGAGAAATTATTAAGAAAGTAAATACTTTACAAATCTGCTCAGTTTTACAATTTTGAGTTATCACAAATGGTTACCTAACACTTTTTATTCGATGTGAAGATACTTTCCATCCATCGTTACCAACTTTACAGGACGAATGTCACTCATTGCGCCCATTAAAATATATGCATGCATGGGCAGTGACATTTTTGTAAGGTTCATTTCTCTAAGTGCTCACTTTATAGTGAACAGCCTTTAACCCAGTGGCCCACTTGGAGTGGCAGCCGGGTCCTATTTGCTTCCCCCCCCCCCCCAAGCTATATGCTGATTCCTTTCAATCTCTCCGCCCCCCCCCCCCTCATGGCCTCAGGAAAACACTTCGTGGTAAGGTGATCGCGAGAGCAGAGACTGACCGGCCGCTGGAGAGAGGTGAATGGCAAACAAGTATCCTCGACTGCGCGGCGTCCTGGCTAATTACTAGTTAACTGCTGCCTTGATTCCCTCCTCCCTCTCGCGCTAATTACCCTACAGCATCTGCGCCGACCCGCAAAGGGATATCCAGGCGAGATAAACTCGCGTGCCTGCTAGTCCACCCGGCTTTTATTCCTCCCAATGAGCTAGCGATAAGTGGCTTTGAGGCGCCGCCTTCACTGTGGAAGTCGTAACTTCTCAGGTTACAATCACAGAACCTAATTTTTACCATCGGGTAGAGCCCCGAGTATTTCGCGGATTGCGTTGGCAGCAAGCTAGGCTGGACAGCCCTCTATACACTCGAGACATTATCATTTGCTTATTGGTTGCTGTGATCAACTGAGGCCTCTGTACAGGACTGTTAAATACTCTCTCACGTTACTGCTTCCTGCTTCTCACTGGCTACAGTTAAACGGGACGTATCCAAACAACTGTCGTCCAATCACAACAGTAGGAGAAAAGTATAAGTTTTTGAAGTCTACGTCGTCTCCAAATGAATTCGCGAAATACTCGTGGCTCTACCTATGGGTTGTGACACCTGTTTTTCGAGAAAAGATTTGTGCAGAGGATAGACATCAACATTCTACGTGCACACAATCAGGTGTCCTTTGGCTATTGGCCGGGTGTTTTGCGTGAGGATACATTCTCTATTTGACTCCACCTATCAGAGTTAATATTACTCTGGCCGTGAACTAATGTGAGTGACTGGCAGACACCTTAGACGCGTGTGAGTTAAAAATTATCCAACCACGAAATTGTTTCTAAACTAGCGCATTTTCCAGTACAACTAGTGAAATCTTTTCGCGGAAATCAGAAATAGTGTGAGCAAGCAGTTCCCACGATACAAAGTTAAGAGTGTCCTAAGTGCCATTTCACAAAAATGCAATTACCACCTTCACCCCTCCCCCACCCCCAGCGAGTCTATGTATCCCCTACCCCGTAAATTCCCCAGCCCCTGAGGTGTTTTGTGTTTGCTTATGCCCTTCTCCCTCCCCGTTTATGCAGAGGGTCTTACCTCTGCTTTGTTATATGTGTTCTTGGGTGGTTCTTGGAGCAAGAAAGGCACAAGGGACATTAGGGGAGAGTCGATTTGACAGTTCAGAGTCCAGAACACGACTGAGCTCTGATGGATGATGAGGGGGAGGGGGAGCTGCATAGATGTTGACTCTTCGAACTCCAGAGCACTACTGAGCTCTAATGGACGGTAAGGGAGAGGGGAGTGAGAGGGGAGGGAATGCACTTGTGTAGGTTTTGAATTGCGCATTTAATAAATAATTCGATGAATTAATATATAAATGTAACAATTTAATTGTGCACTTGCGTATGCAGTAAATGAATTATCGCAATTACTAAGTACAAAAGCTAATTGCACGTCCGCACTCTACCGCTCATCATTGGAGACTGAGCTAAATTCGTGTATTTATTTAGATGATTTATTTAAATAATTTCCAGTGTATGTCTGGAAGTGCTAGGAGGTGTAAATAGAATATTAAATAAATAGTGCAATAACTAGTTACGTGCACTTGGCATAACAGATTTGAATAATAACCGTTAAAATGTTCGTTACAATTGAAGTATTGTGCAATAAGTAATGAGTAATGAGCATTTGCGCATTGAACAAGTGCAAGTACCGAGAGAATTAAGTGCTAGAGCTAGGAAGTGTAGATAGATTAATTAATTCATTAGGTTAATCAAATACTGCAATTACTAATTATGCGCACTTGCATGTGCATCAGTGAATATTTATTACAAATGTTATCAGCTTGGGAGCTGTAAGCACACTGAGCTCTGCAGAGGAGGAGGGAATGCAGTTGTAGAGGAGGCGAGTGTCCCTTCTGAACGCACTTTCCCCCTCCCCTCCAGGTACTTCGAGAGATGCATTCGCTGCCAGCCACCTCCCACAGGAAGCTATTGTGATGCACTACCCCCCCCCCCCTCGAGCCTTGCCGGCTAGTTGCATTAGCTGCAAGGCACCGCCCGCAGAGAAGACCTCTCGTGCTTGCTCCCTACCCCACCCTATCCCCAATTTGTGCACTCTGTCGGGTCCCACAAAGATTTCCGTAACAGCCTCCCCATCCCAACCATGACCTACTTTCCAACTGCAATAAAATATTACACGCACTTGCATATACCTGAACACGGTTTGCCGCCATCCCACATGGCGCTTGCCCCACCCTCTCGCTGCGATCTACTTCCATTGTCTCGTCAGACCTGACGGGTCCTGTCCGTGTGCATTCACCCCCCTACGCCCTCCAACTGCCTAACTACTCATTACAGTTAGCTAAATTATATATCGCATTGAATAAATAATTAGTTTATGTAATTTACATATAAATGTAATAAATTAATCACAGTTTTGTATGCACCAATAGAGTACGTGTCACGAATTACTAAGTACAGAGAGCCTATATGCACATCTGCAGCCTGTCGTTCCTCAGTACATAGTGAACTCCACTCATCACTATGAATAATTATAACCCCAACAGCCATATTGGAACATGTTTAATTGATAAAAAAACTGGGATTTACTTTAAATAATTTTCAATTCATGTCTAACAGTAATCGAGATTACTCGTGCACCCACGCGCGACAGATGTTCAAAGTATGAAATGACTCTTGTTAAATTATCGCTTCGGGTTATTAAGTATTAAAATTAATATATTATTCAATTATATAATTGTAATAGCTCAAATACCTGAACAGGTCCTAACATCACTCATTATCTACATTCCATTAGAATATTTTCTATATAGCATTCACTTTCCTTCAAAACATCCAAGACAACAAAACATTTATATAAGCATTCCTATGAAATAATCCAGCGAATTACTCAGTTAAATCCATTTCATCACCATCACATCATCATCAACATATCATCTTATCAGCATCAATATATCATCAGAATATAATATATCACCATCACATATTATCAAATCATCATTAACATAATCAAAATATCAACATAACATATTGTCATAACATCAAAATATCATCATGTTATAATCATGTCATCAACATATATCATCAACATACTATCAACAAATCATCATATCATCTATCATCAACATATTATATCATCATATCAGTATCAATATATCATCAGCATATCATATTATCATCATATCATCATATTAACATTATTATCATATCAACATATTATAAACAAATAATCATATCATCAACATCAACATATCATATATTATCATCAACATATTATCATATCAACATATCATCAATATATCAGCAGCACATCATCATAACATCAATATATCATATTATTAACACAACACAATCATAACATCAACATATCAACATATTATCATATCATCATATTATCACAATATCCTCAACATAGTATAATGTAATAATATCAACATATTATCATAAAATCATATCAACAGATCATCATATCATCAACAAACAATATCATCTACATATCATCTACATATAAACATATATCACCATCATATCATAAACATATCAATATTTTATAATCATATCACATAACATATCATCATACCATCATATCATCAACATATCATGCCATCATATCAACATATCATTACGTATCACCATATCGTCTTATTATCATCACCATTTCATCAACATATTTCATTACAACAAACAGACTTATACTTCATTCATGTCACATGTTAAAGTCCTCAGTGCTTCTTTGTTCATTATTGAGGTTCACAGGAGACATTCTTCGCGCAGGGCTGGTATGTGAAGGGTGTTTGGTTAATGATTGTTCATGTATGAATAAGGAAGAATTGTAGGATCCATACCTTAGGTTTACAAACACTTTTTTTAAATTTGAGTTTAAATGTTAACTTTAAAGAATTTTTATTATATGCGATTATCAGTGAAGTAGACATTTTTACTATTGTGTGTGTGTGTGTGTGTGTGTGTATATATATATATATATATATATATATATATATATATATATATATATATATATATATATGAAAAAGTTTATTAGTTGTGTCGCATAAAAAAGTATGTTTTATAATTCATTATTTAAAAATAGATTTGAGTGTTAAAATATTTTTTAAAATGTTATCTTAAGTGTTTTGCAAAATTCTAACACTTTTTATTCAACGCTAACATATGAGCTTTCAACATGCATCAAGGGGGATAGTATAAGACAATTAAAATACACAGTTAATTTTTTCAGACAAAGTCCATCACATTACACATTTCAGTTTTGTTACAAACCTGTGTGACATAACACAATTATTTGGTTTCACACACTTTAACAAATATACACACTTTTGTCAATTAAATCAAGTCGACTAACTGTATAACACACCAAAAATCACACATTGAAAGTACATTTCACTTAAAAATACAGGTTGTATCACAATGAACTATTTAACAATTTACTTACACAAAAAAATCTGCATGACATATATTTCTACAACTTGATTTTTCCACAAAAATACATGAAAAATTAACATCATCAGCACCCACAAACTGGAAATACCGAGATAAAGCCGGACTATATGAACAAATAACAAAATGCTACAAGCATGTGGAACATGTTGGTTGATGGTAGTTGTATTACTAGTTACATCATTAGGCAAGCAAGTGAACATGGGTTTCAGGCAACTTTCAACATCTCAATAGGCGACGAAACCCAATCTCTGATGTTTGCTGTAATCTTTCAATTTCAAGTATTTGTCGTTCCCAGTGGGGAAAGTACTGCGAACAGCCTTTTGTTGCTGGCAAAGAATAGTGTGACTAGCGAGTTTCTCCTCACTAACAAACAATTGGAGACAATGCTCGCAAACAAATTTCTATTACTCAGCTGACTACCAACCAGTTTTGACAAATTTCGAATACAGACAAAATGCAAATGAGGGGCGTTTCCACACCCACGAATCACCAACATATTTACGTGTTTGTCATAGCATTCAGGAGACATACACATAGGTGCTACAACTCCACCCTTTTCGCAAGTTTCGTCATTTATAATGCCATCTTTGTCCACCACACAGTACACATTGATAGAAATAGAATTGTTCTCCTCAGACTTGCGAACATCCTGTATGACTACTGGTGTCGACAGACCTTCAGTATTCAAAAACTCATGAGGATTTGGATATGAAGCAATTCTGCAAACATTTTGTGTGGCTGGAAACACAGATGCTACAACGGCATATTGGAAACACATTCCCTCCGGGCGGTCTAAATCGACACAAACTTTCCTATCAGCAATCAAATTGGGCATTTTAGTGTGCGCAGCACCGATAGTGAACAGCCGATATTGACTCACATGGACGTCAATGTACGTCAATATTTGGAGAACCACGCGCACTAAACTCCTCAAGTCTGTTTGTGAGATAAGGAACATCATCATAGATTAAACCCACATTAGATGAATGGAGGACAGGACAGGGAGTGCTTTACTTTGAAAATAAAAAGTTTCTGTAAAACCTTCCTCCACCATGAGGGATTTCAAACACTTGCCTGCTACATAAATGGATAGTCTAATAGGCCGCAGTGAAGCCATTATCAAGCTTAATAAAGGGACCTTACACCTCTGAAAAAACTGAGAAAAATCAGTGTCAAACTCTAAATGATCATTATGTATCCAGGCATCATTTAGTCTTCCTTGCCGAAATATCTCTAATGGACTCGAAAGTCGGTTGTGAAATGGTTGGAGCACTTTCCGAATTACAAGAATCTTCCGATTCTGATAGAAATAAGTCGTCATTCAAAATATCACCCTTCTCATGTTTGGGGAAGCGGACACGTTTTGACTTTTTTTGTTTTATAATCTCTCTAAGCGAATCCATGCTCGAATTGCTTAAGTAGCGATCATCCTCCAATAGACTAACTCGTTTCCGCTTATGCGAAGCGACACTGTCTCGATAGCTTGTTTGTCTTTCCATCTGCGATACCGATTCGGAATCGCTTACGTAAAGACATTCAAGCAAGATGACAATACTGGTTCGTTTACACTCACCCATTTTCACCTAACTAAAAACATTCTTTAGTTTCTCCGATGTAAAAATTGCAACACCACAATAAATTAAACAGAATTGACCCCCTCGTTCTGAAAAAAAAAATACCCTTAATAACTTACACACACATATTATAAATAGAAACATTATTTTATTACTAACATCGTAGACAAAAGGGCAAAATGTTTTTTTTTATTATAGATTTTATGTTTGTCGGGGAAAGACAGGAGCAAGAGCCGTGACCAAAAAAAAAAAAAAAGCTAACGAGTTCAAAATACTTTAAATGTGGACCGAGAGACCAGCAGGCCAGGAGAAACAAAACACAATAGGGAATATATGGGGCAAGGTCTCGGCTGCCAGACGGGCCACGTGAACGGTGAACAGTGTAAGACGCGAGCATGGAACAAGCAAGGCCGGTCCGTGCGCGTGTGATGTTCATTGCGTGAAGCGAGCAAGGGAATGGGAAATGTATTACTTAGTGCCGCTAGCGCTCAGGTGCACCACCATACTGTCGCTCTCTCCGTCCCACGCCCACCTGGTAATACCCATGCGCTCGACATTCTCCCTTCCCCCCCGGCACATAGCGTTGACCCTTCAAGCATCTCTGTGTTGTGCCGAAGGATGAGAAAAGTAGAAACTTGGGACTTCCCCTCCAGCCCCACCCGACATAGAACACCTTCTCCCCTGCTGACGCGCAAAGCCTGTGGGCACACATGCGCGCCAGCAGAACGGAGACTGGGCACTTCCCCTCCAGCCCCGTCCCAATATTTCTTGTCAAGCAGCTCGGCTCCAGTATAGTTTGACCGCGCTTTGCAACCTTTCTCGCCCTCGTCTTTCACAAGATTTTACTTTTTGCTCCAGGTGCGTGGCTTTTGTTTAGAATATAACAGTGAAATTTAAACTCATGCTATTACATTTCAGTTTAAGCTCAGTTTAACATTTTTTTTTGTGAGAGAAAAACTTTAAATTAAAAAATGCATAATCAAAAACATTTATGAAATTTTGTACAGTGAAATCTTTTACACTGTCAAAAAATACGTTCAATGTTACACTGTCAAAAAACTCAAATGTGTACACCGTCAAAAACTTTTAAGTATTGATAGACCACCAAAAAATTTATTAATTTACACCAACAAAACATTTATATAAATTTTTTCGAAAATAAGTTTAATAACGAAAGTTTTAGCAAGGGAAATTACTCTGTTACACCCAAAGCATTTAAAAGACTTGTATAAAATTCAAACATTTTACACTACAAGACTAAACATGCAATTCTTTTACAACTATACAAACCTACATACACGTTCCAGTCATTTTACTTAAATTCAAACTTGCAATACTTTTTACAACTATACATTCATGCATATTAAAAGTAGAATTAAAAAAAAAAAACTTGATATATATATATATCAAGTTTCTATCTTCCTTTTCAAAGTCCATGAGTAAATGTGATATATATATATAGTGTATATATATATAGTGTATATATAGTGTGTATATATATAGTGTATATGTATAGTATATATATATATATATATATATATATATATATATATATATATATATATATATATATATATATATATCACATTTACTCATGGACTTTGAAAAGGAAGTGTCTTAAAATTAACTTAATTACCTAAACCACCCTGTCATGTACACATCAAAACATTTCATTCGTTAGAAATTCTCAAGGCTCATATATCCATCAGCATACATCCTTCTCCAGTCAACTCGTACTGAAGAAGCTTGGGAGCTGAGATTATGCAATTCCTCCTCATGCTTTGAGTGAGCGGTGTAGTTATCCCTTGTTTTAGTCATTTCAAAGTTCACACCTCATACACACATTTCCTATAACTATGTAAAACTAACTAAAATTCATATGACTTTTCCCCTGCACTCACACTCGCAGTCATACACTCTCACTTACCTGAGCAAAATTTCTAAGAGTAATCGGCAATACATTCTAGATAATTTTCACATACTTTTGCAAATATTTAAACACTTAAAAGAGGTTTTAGGTATGTGTTATTGACAACCTTATTTCATATAGTGCAAGATGCTATTACTGGTGATTCACCTATCCTCTCAACTCTGCTAAATAAACTGAAATATATATAATAAATTTAATCTGGAATTAAATTTTATTATCTTATCCTGAACTATATAAATATTAGCAGAAAGTGAAACAACTATTTCTAAAATGCTAAAAGATCTGAATAAAACTGAGGAGTATGGATTCCGAATCAATACATAAAAAAAAGAGTATTGTATTTACTAAAGGAAGGAAACGGGCAAATATTAAGATAGAACAAGTTAATTTCAGCCAAGTTAGAGCATTCAAATATCTATGAAGTACGATAACTGAGGACTTGAGATGTCATCAGGAGGTGAAAACTTGTATCATGGCAGTGAAGGAAGTGTTCAATAGGAAGATGAGATTGATATGCAGAAAACTAGATAAAGCACTGAGGAAAATACTTGGCACGTGTTAAGTATGGAGTATATAACTCTATGGGGCAGAGACGTGGACACTGAGACGTAAGAACGAAAAAAGGCTACAAGCTTTTGAGATGTGAATGTGGAGGAGAATGGAGAGGATAAGCAGGGTGGAAAGAGTGAGTTATGAAGATGCGCTGGAAAGAGTTGATGAGAGGAGAAAATTGCTGAAAGTCATAAGAGGAAGGAAGAAGAACTGGATGGGACACTCGTTGAGATGGGAGTGCATGTAACAGATGCTATGGAAATAATAGTTTGTGGGAAAATATTGAAACGCAGGAGAAGATACAAGTTGATAAATTACATCAAGGGAAGCGGAAATTATATGGACCTGAAGAGGTTGGCAAAAGATAGAGCATTGAGAGATACCACGTAACACCTGCCTCTGGCAGAACACAAATGATGATGATGATGATGACCCTGCACTCACACTCGCAGTCATGCACTCTCACACTCACATACACACCTAATTATAACCAAAATCCATCCTCAAACATCATTAAACACACTTAAAATCTTAAAATATGATTAACCTAATAAATATTCTTAAGTGTGAAACCATTTCATTCAATTTGATAAAAAGTTTATCGATTCCAAAGACTTGTTTTACAATTTTAAAGACCAATCATTCAATTTGATTAAAAGTTCTACAGTTTCAAAGACGTGTTTTACAATTTTAAAACCAATAGTTCAATTTGATAAAAGGTTTATCGATTCCGAAGATTTGTTTTACAATTTTAAAGACCAATCGTTCAATTTGATAAAAATTTCTTTCGTCTTAACGATTTTGTTAAAAGTTGAACGAAATTCATACAATTTACTCAAAGTGTAAAGAAAATGCGAAAATTTTTAAACAAAATACAGAAAACCCACAATTTTTATATTCAAATTGATTAACTTAAACTCTTATAGCGAAGATGGTGGTTGTAGGAGACCCGAACCCAGGTCAGTGGAACTGAACGCTACCCTGCTCTGTCAGGTGAGCGTCGGGGTATGCGAGCTGTTGGGCACTCGCAATCCCCTCGAGAGCTAGTCTAGCAGCCTAGCAAACAGTCGAGCGATCGCAGTTGTAAACAAGTTCTGTGGGTAACATCTCCGGCATGCATCGAGGGTTGCTTTCACCATAGTGGCAGAAGCAATGGGCAGGCGAGCGGGTTCCCTTGACTGTCACGGAAGAGCTCCGCATAGCCAAGCAAGAGGCGAGCGGGCGACCGATGCCCTTGACATAGGCATCCTGGCACCATGGACCGTTTCATTGGCTGTCCGAGCACAAGATGGTGAGAGATGTTACCTCTATGAAGTCACAGGAGCAAATTAGATCCAGTGGGTTGATGTGCTATTTATAGCCCATCACTCTCCCTTGTCTCAAAAATTAAAATAAATGCTATTCACCTAAAATTGATGTCAAATAGACCTTTAATACATTTTAACACGTTTCATATCAATTTAATGTATTTAAAAGTATTTTATGCAATTTTTTATTTTACCATTTATATTAGAATTTAACATGTATTTGTCCGGTAGGTTTGAGTTGTGTTATTATTTAATGATTTTGTATACGAAAAATTAATATTACAATACGAAATTTTTGTAAAACGAGGTGAAATCAATTTAATGCTTAGTATATGCTCTTTTACGTATTTGAATTCCGGTTTTTTACTATCATTTATTTCTAATTTTATATATATATAATTCATTAATCTTTTTAGTTAATATGGTTAACGAATTACAAATGAGCTAATATCATACAATAGCTAGCCGGGAATCAAAGCGAGAATCTATATATCTACCCAATACTGAAAGTGAGAAAGTAGACGATTACAATCGTAAATGATCTAAGCGAGACTCGAACCCAACTTATATAAACCATGTATCAGCCGGGAATCGAACCTGCAAAGTATATATTATAATTTACCATGCCTTATCTTGGATTCGAACCCAGAGCCTCCAACTAATGCCTAATCTGATAACTCTATGGAGGCAGGTGACATTTAACAAGTCATTTTATAAATTTATAATTTTTTCAGCAGATTTTTTTTGTCAGATTGAAATATATCTTTAGTTGAATAGTATTTTTGGCGAATGAATAGTCTTATTTATTTTTCTATACAAGACAGCTCGGTCTTGTTAATGCAACAGACTTTTAATAGGAAATTTAAGAATCTCTCTCTGTTGGAGACAAATTAATCACTTTCCCCTCTCTGGGGAGAGAATATTTTTCTTACTAAAACAAGTCCACTTTTTATAAGGATAGTTTAAATAAATTTTAATAAACAATTTCATTTTTAAACATTTATTTATTTACAAAATATATACAAACACAAGCTGTTCCAAAAAAAAAAATCATTTTACCACTGAAGCAGCATATGTTCAAAAACATATTTAAGCAAGTAGAAAAATTTTGCTCCAAAACATATACAAATTACTCACTTGTTTCAATAATTTCAACACTATCAAGTATAGGATGACACAAAACATTTTAACACTACCAAATAGAATTTGCTCCAAACATTTCCATGCTAAACAAACACCATTGAATTCACAATATATTTACAGCATTTAAAAAAAACTAGCAAATACAGGATGGCACACAAATTATTTCAATAATACAGGTAGATCCAAAACTTAATGTATAACAATTACACCTTGCTCTGAAACAAATACAGGATAATACAAAACATTGATTCAAAATATATAAAACATTTAGTTTTTTATGAACTGTTAGCAACTTCCATGAACAAAGTTTTCATGCATTTTCTTAAAATTGGTTCTTTAGCCCCTTATTGATCTCTGCTTTCAAGGAGTGAGCATTTGTATGCCCTGGTTTTAATCTCTCTCCTTGCACACAAACATTTTTTTACAAATAGAGTCATGTAAAACAATGCTTTCAACCAAATCAGGATTTGATTCAACATGAGAGTACACATCTAGATGTAAGATGTTACTCTTTTTGTCTCCTGGAGCAAAGTAAATTACTTTAAAATGAAAAATATATTGTCACAGGTTTCTGTAAATTCTCGCAAAATTTCATTCCACCATAGGGTGTAAGTTATATTGGACTTTCCTTGTTTGACACTGTCATAATGATTTGCAGGATGAAAATATGTCATGTTGCCACTATGACATCCAACAATCGACTAAGAAGATTTTGCAAGTTGAAGCATGTTTTAGGGCAAAATTTTATGTTTTTAATTTTATTGCTCGATGTACACAACATTTTGATGAATCACACCCAGTATGAGACAAGTAACCAAACTTGTTTTTGCTATAATGATATAAAGTATGAAGATTATTATCACATTTTTCGAAATACTGGTAAGGTAAAACAGTGTCTGTATTATAAACAAGATGTTCCAAACATTCTTCTTCCTCGCATGTATGAAGTTACGATGCATGCACCCTTAAGTTTATGCTCATGATCTACTCTGTGTGGTCTGTACTGGTTTACAAGACATTCAGAACTGTTACAGTTAGTTAAAGTAGCATCATAAGTATTTGGTTTACGACATTCTGTAAAAGCTTGAGATAAATATGTACATTTGAAATGAATGCCTGACTCACACATTTCCTTAACAATATAATGTGAATATAATAAGCTATAAGTTACAGAATGCAAAACTTTAGTCAAAAACATATACTTGTATTTCATTGGGCACAATAGGAACAATGATTCCCTGATCAGGTCTGGTGAGCTGGTAGTCGATTACTATTTATCCCTGTTACTATTCTACTCCCTTGCTAAGACTGACAATCATCAAATCTCCTAATGTTGATGGTATCACCACTGTCGGAGTGAAGATATCTCACAGTACAATCATTGCATGCCATTCCTTCACCAAAGGGAATGCCGAGACTGTTGACAAAAGTGTAGCACCAATGTTCTATATCGTTGCACACATGAAGTTGTAGAAGACCGTCATATGGTTTAAAGAACACTCTTCTGTATCGAATTTGCAGGACCTCGTATACGCATGTAGGGTTGAAGATCCTAGCCATGGCTGACGATTTTATACTAGGCACACTCCTTTATATAGTTTGCCAGATGTTCTTGCTTTGAAAAACATTGCATTCCCACATGCCACAGGGAGAAGTTAATTCTTGTTCATCGATGTATATATAATGCTGCTTGTTGTTGCATTGTTCTGTCCGAACTGTAGTAAGAAAACTGCCACTACACTCCTTCTGCATTATGTATTTGATTTTTTTGTAGGATGTGGGTTTGGTGATGTATCCAATGTGAGCTTCAATTCTAGTTTACCTTTGTTACAAGGAAGCTTGCTATCAGGATGTAAATTATATAAAGTACAATAATTTCGCTCATAACATATGTCGAAAACCTTAATAGTTTCTTTTGAACTTATTAACGAGAAACACCTATGTTAATCTCTGTGGCACATCTGTATCTGTAGTGGACTATCTTCATCTTTAATTCGAAACCACACTCGCCTGAATCCTGGAGTAACACTAGCATACTGAAGTAATGAGTCGAACCTCGCCATCATAACTGAATCTCTTGTATCTTTCTCTTTATAAAGACAGATGTCCTTTCAGTTAAAATTTGTTCTTCAACGATAACTTTGTTAGAACAAATTTACAGACACAAACAATGCTGTTACAAACCTCACAGTCCCACATTCCACATGGCTCCCTTAAAAGTGTGCTACTGCCTTATATTTGCATGATGTATTCCTTAAGGCTGTTGTGGTGTCGTCAAATTCTCTAATCAGTTTATATTTTATTTGATGAAAACCTGGTTATTTGGTTATTTCTGTGCTGTGATTTTCAAAACATAGGTCCTAAAAAGTACAGGGCAGTTCGCTGTCAGGTCGCATATTAAAAACAGGACAGTCTTTTCCTTCATCACAGTACTTGTTCAGTATACAGGCTTTCTCTGAAACTTTTTGTGAAATTCCAATGTTAATTTCCATTACACATCTGTGTTTGAAAGTGTATGTTGCCAAGAGTCTGGAACCATACTTTTTTGTGTCCTCGAAAAATAGTGTAGTACGTCTTCTCTGGGTCGAATTTCTCAATTTTTTTTGGAAATCTTATGCTGCCTGCAACAAAGAATTTATTCGAAAATTACACATATGTAGGATGTTGGTACAAATATTCTCTAAAGCTTCACTTATACATAGCGAGCAGAATGTTTTTACATAGCGAGCAGAATGTTTTTTCATAGCGAGCAGAATGTTTTTTCCTCACAGTGAATTTATATTGTAGCATGTGACTATTGAATTAATACTCGACCAGTCGTGGTATCTTCTGATATCTATTACTTCTGCATTTGTTAAAGTTTTAAAATTTCCTTCTGCATTTTATGAAGCATGTTTTCGAGTAACGCATCATTTATATATTGAAAAAGTTTTTCGTAAACTATGTCACCAAAGTCCTATTTCAGTTTATGTACCTCATAAGTCTCTTCCCGAAACATAATTTTAAGTTCAGGTTTTAAATTGTACAAAGGTCTGGGCGATTTAAAGCATAATACTTTAGAGTCATTAGCACCACTTGTATAATAAATAGCAAGCTCTTTAATTTCAAAGGAGTTGTCTTGATAGTTCGAAACCTTTATCGTAGCACATAATTTTTACATTATTTCGTATACTCTATTTATAAAAAAGTCTGTCATATATCAAATTTTATAACATGGAAAATTGAAATATATGCATTTTATGTTATATGGAATACATTTCTCTGTTGGAATGTTTTTTGTTAGACATTAAAAGAGAGGGAACGCATTGGTTGAGCGCTTAGCACGCTCGCCTCCCTGGGCAGGTCACACCATTAAAACAAAATATTGGCAACTTGTGGATGTCGTATTAGATGTTGTCATTGCTACAGGGGTTTTATCAGTGATCTCTTTCATTTCCCCATGTCTCACGTGCCTGTCCCTGTTCGGCCGGGCGCTGCTCCACCTCCGAACGTTTTCCCCTCATCGGCTCTCAAGACTTCATTGTTAAAGGAGATGGGCAAATTTCTCCCAATATTTTTCTCTCCTACATAAATAAATATATGTAGAATTGTTAGTAAAACATTTCTTAACAATTGAATAAAATATGTCTTGTTTGAATAGTTGTAAAAAAATAGTTTTGTTTTAACGAGTAAATAAAATAAGTCTTGTATTTCTGTATAGTTTTTTAATTTATAAGTTACCTGGATTATAATGAAAAGTTGGTGTTTGAATTAAAAAATTCTGGGACTTATATTGGGAACTTTATTCCATAGACTTGCAAAAAATGTTTTTTAAATTTCGCTGCTCATATAGTCAACCTGCTGAATAAGGTCGAAACAACAGCGAGTCAGCGAAACAACAGTCTCAGGGCACACATTCAGAGGGCTATAGGCTGGCAAGCCAAAGCAGATAAGCCAACACTTGAAAAACCCGTTGTGAATACTGCAGCAGGGGAGGTGTGCAATGTTGTGAAACAGATACTGCTGGGGCACCAACTCATGAAAAATACTAAAAAGCTTTCTGAGGGCTGAAGCTGGGGTGCATAAAACATGTTATTGCCAACATCAGGATGGATAGATATCAGAGCTCTTCAGAAAAGCAGAATTTCAAGACGTCACCTTCAGGGCTAGGGGTGGGAGGGATTCTTAACCCTTAGGCCCTCGCTGACATGGGTTTGCCGTGGGGAGGGGGGTAGGGGTGGCTGACATCCTGGACTGTTTTTTGTATCTGAGGGGTGGAGAGTAGGGGATTCCCGTAGGCAGCCCCCAATATGAACACAACTAGGCAATTGTCGCCATCTTGAGGCAGTTGCGAAAAATGACAATTGCAAGCAGACGTGTGAATGACCTCCGTGGCCTCGCAGACACAGATTTGGTTAGGAGTGGGTGTAGGGGGTGGCTGTCATCCTAGACTCGGGCCGATTATGATGGGTGAAGGTGGCAGGGGTGGCTACAAGCAGGCAGCCCTCCTCCTGATCTGAACACAACTAAGCAGTTGACACCATCTTGCTACATTGCCGGAAAAATTGACAATCCAGAACAGCCCAGGGTAGCAGTATGGCGAGGGTTGGTAGTGGGAGGGGGTGTGGATGCAGGGACATCGGGAGCCATCTGCACCCCTGTATCCAGTCGCCACCATCTTCAGATGGTCGTCAAAACTTGGACTAGACATATGTGTATGAGGTCCTGCATATACGCCATAGCTCTAGACATTTGGCGGCCGATGAGGTTAAGATCGCAAGTTAGCATAACTATGGATTGGCGACCATTGCACCTACCTTCACCTCTAGTGATAGCTGTGATTTTCGTTAAGCGATATTATTTGCTCCAGCGTTCAGATCTCGTTCACAGTTATAGTGAACTATAGTGTGAAATATTTTTTTAATTTATCGGGAAACTTTTTTTCGTGTGTTAAGTCAATATTGCGATAAGATTTTCAAATCACGTTTTTGAGCCCGGTCTACAAAAATTCCTAACTGTTCAAATAAAACAGTTGGTGTTAGCAAGTGCACTATATTTACCACACTTTACGGAAATTTGTAGTACATCCATTATTTTAAAAATAATTTTCTCTTGGAGAATGTTTGTGCATTTTTCATTATATATATATATATATATATATATATATATATAATATATATATATATATATATATATATATATAAAGTGATGTGGGATTAAGCTCTATGCTTTGTTGCAAGTTGATTATTTTGAAACAAATAATTTAGGGTAAGATTTTCCATCATTGATTACTTTATTGTATATCATTATATAGTTTACTTATCAGAATAGATGTACAGTATTGTGTCCGGTTTAAATCGTATTCAAAGTTTTTTTGCCATAAGATATCATTCACAAGGCTGAATCGTGTAAGGTATGTGTAATTTGTATGTGTAAACTTGTTAATGTGTTATTTATTCATACTGACTAGCTGGATTTCATTTAAAGACAGTAAAATGTAGTTGTTAGTTATACTTGTCTTTCATGTTGTTTATCCATGCGTAGAATGCATTTGTAATGTATTATTTTAAAGACCCTGCCATATGTAAATTCTTACTGGCTAGCTGGATTTCGTTTAGTGAGTTTGCACTAGTCGACATCAGATGTTATTCAAGTAGTTAAAATTCCCTCTTGTGTAAATTATATTTCTAAGCTCGAGACTTACATTACAATTAAGACTCATGTAATTACACTTATTATTCACATAGTCGTTTGAAAATTGCGATTGGATACACGTAATTTATTCATACATAGAATTTGTTTAAAAACTCCGAATTTCTCTCGTGTGTTAATTTATTCGCAAAAATCGCCTATCTACCACCAATATCCCTACAAACATATCAAAATGAGAAAAAATAAGAAAAATGTCACTCAGCACATGCTTGCACTCAACTCAACACCGATGTAACACATTGGAACCCACCACTCTGGTCAGTCGACTGCCAGAGCTCCAAGGGTGCCACCTCCTTCTCCCGCCAAGAGAGAAAGAAACAAGCTCGAAAAATATCTGATTAAACATTAACCCCTTTTTAATTACCCTTTCAATTTTTGATTAACCCTTTTTGAATTACCCTTTCAATTTTTGATTAACTCTTTCAATCAATTTAACTCTTTATATCAATAAAGGCGGCATCCCCTTTGATATAGGACCAGTACTCCCGTACTACTCTCAGTCAGAATCATTTAAGTTCGATTAAGGAATCTTGCTAACACATGAGATAACGTCTCATTAATGAAAATGGCAGCATAATTTTAGTAACGCATCGTTCACCTCCCAGCAGGTGCCGAAAACTTCTCAACAAGTCTGTCAAGTCCTTCAGATTGCATTAATTTTTATGTATCTTCTAGCTCGATTGCCATGAGTGCCAAACCACTGAGCCTGTCCTCTCCCATCGTACAACGAAGGTATGTCTTCAGATGCCGCAGAGTAGAAAATGACCGCTCTGGGCTCGCTGTAGTGATCGGCCATGATAATACCATTTCAAATATCTGTAAGGCATCAGGAGCATCTGTAGGAAGGCAATGTTGAAGGAACAAACATGCAAGCTCTACTAGGGTGAAACAGGGATTGGTGAAATTATGCTGTGCATATCTTCTGTAAAATAAAGTTGTGGAAATAAACTTGAATTTATTTTATAAAATTCATGCATCTCTATGTAACTGCTTCATTTAAAGGTTCTTTCCATTTTAGAAGTTCCGAGATGTGTTTCATTTTGGTGTAGTCATTATTTGAAAATCAATTTTTCAGATTAACTAGTATTTGTGTTTATCAGAGTCGTAATGCGCAAATTTTCGTTTTATAGGTAAAAATATTTGTAAATATTTTCCCTCCTGTCCTCCCCTCCCTAGGTTACCCCTATGGCAAGTGGTTACCTAACACTTTTTATTAGATGTTCAGATATGGAATTACTTTCAATCCATCGTTACCATCTTTACTGTTCTCGTGTCACCCAGTTCTCCCGTTAAAATATATACATGCAGGGGCAGTCACTTTTTTTGTAAGGTTTATTTCTAAGCTCAATTTATCATTAACTGCCTTTAGAGAGTTGTCAAAAGTAGGTTTGCTCTAAAATTGTTTGTGTTTTCCAATGTCTCTAACTTCAATTCGGAAATTAGAAACTGAAAAATTTTGTGTATTCATTTTAGTATATGCTATGCGTCAAACACTTGTGTTGAGTTGAGAGATTTGAGTTGTTCGTATCAACGAGTTCTTAAGAGCCTATGAGGGCGAAAAGAGGTGAGAATGGAGCAGTGCTGAAATGCAAGGGTGGGGAAAGGGGAAATCCCCGAGAAAACCCGTCGACCAGACAAACACTTGTGATATCTGTAATGCTTGCAATTGAATTATAATTCACAAGACACGCCTTGGTGAACTCTGAACCAGTAGCAGATTTGCAAAGAATAAGACATCGAATCCTGCGTTAGCTAGTCTGAGGTAAAACCGGCTACACAGTTGGGTAGCAGCCAATGAACAGATAGATCAGGATTTCATAAATACATAGGAAAGTGGAGTCTATCCTACAGATCTTTTTAAATGCGAAATTTCCTCTACATGACGGTAAGCATCACATTTCTATCCCCCCCCCCCCCAGCTGCGCAGAATGTCAGTGACCCTTGACATGTTGTACGTAGACGTGGCCACCAATAACCACAGTCCGCTGGTGGATCCTATCAGTTTGCGTCCTTCTGTGTGCCACATGCAGTTTGTGCACCAAGCCGCTGTTTCAGTGTTGTCAACTCGCAATCACGAAACAAAGCTAAATATTTACAGAGGGAGTTAAAAAAATATGATAACCAATAAAACAAAGTCTATAAATACAGCAAATAAAATTATTTAACTTACAGTAAAAATCATATAATGTCAGTCCACCTAAAAACATAATGATCTGAATCAAACAGTTTCACGTTAAGGTCATATTTACAATGTTTGCAATATGCTTTCAGATTTGTTTATAGTTAAGAGAGGAATCACAACAAAGTACAATACTACATATAAATATAAGAAACTGGATATCGTTAAAGTAATAATTTACAGCTAAAAATATAGTCAACAGCTAAAATGAGTACATATTTAGTAGTAACAATTTTCCTAAAAAATAAATAGATTTAGCAATAAAATAGCAAACTTGGCAACGCCTGCGCGGTTCGAAGACCCGTTTTCATGCAAGAGTAAACAAGTGAATGCTTACCGAGCCTTGTGAGGGAAGGGGGCGTGTGTTTGAACTTACAGCTGGTTGGCTGTGGCATTAGAGTCAGCAGCTAATTCATTTACATTGATTCAGAACAACGAGTCTTCTTGGAAGTTTCTAATTAGGGTATATTTGTAAACATTTACATTTTTGTGTAAGCTACAGTTGGGGAGAATAGGGATGGAAGATGTAGAACCGAACATGACCTAACAGTTTCTAAGTTTCAGAACGCTCCAGGGAAATGACAACAGTAAATCTTAAAACAGTAGATCAATATTAATAATTTGTCAATTATACTCCATTAGTGCTAATGCTTAGCACAGTTCGCTCCTGATTTGAGGATTTGCAGCTCCGCACGAGTTTTACTCTGTGAGATTTCTAAAAACCCCATAGTTAATGTTACAGACTAACCTAGCTAATTTAAATTTAGTGGTTGAACTGTTTCAGTCTTCATTTTCTGCTTTCTCAAATGTGTACAAATTAGAGACAGAACGTAAACTTTATTAAACAATTTCATAAATGTTCTCCTGTTTGTCTTCCGCCTAAACTATCATAATTACGCACGTTTAACTATACGAAAACGTATGTATTCTGGTCCTGTTTACTACAACATTGTTTGTGTGCTATGCTTTGCAGGTTTCTGGTCTAAAACTATTTTTTGCTATTACTAGCAATGCCACGTGATAATTCTACTTTATATATACAAGAAATAAAACTATTTCAATATGTATATGCTATTTATCACTGCATAACAACATATAGTTAGTATGTCATAAATGGAACACAAGCTTGCTGAGCATGTTTCCTCGGTAATAAGGAACAGTTGTCTTGCCACAAAAGGAGGTATGTACTCTTTCGCAAACATCACACACACACACACACACATTCTCTACATACTTTAAGATGCCTGTGGGTATTTAACAGACATTTGCTTTTGCACCATATATGAAATTCCGTCAGTCATTTTGCGTTAAATGACCCACAATTTCCCAAATGATAATGCCCAACTATCAGAAATGTACAATTCTACCACGTGAGGGCTTTATGCACAAACATGATCTTATAATCGTACTCTTTGGCATACGTTAGCCACACCATATTTACATACTCTAAAATGCCTGTGGGTGTTTCACTGATGTTTGCTTGTGGGCCACATATGAAATTCAGTCTGTGATTTTGTGTAAGTAGCCTGTAATTAGCCACATGATCATGCCCAACTATCAGAATTGAACCTGTCTACCACATGAGAGTTTTGTATGGAAAAATGAAATCATCCTTAAAACTAAATATTTACAATGTCCATACAAAAATTTAATTTATAGAAGCATTTTGTAAATTGCACTATGTTTTAACAAATTAAACTAATATCTACAAAAAATCATTTATCACCTATTTTAAAACAAACATATCACACGAGAATCAAATTTTATGAAGAATCATCTTGCAAACTTAATTGCCAACCATTTTTAACAACAATAATACATTTTAACAAAAACAAGACATTTGATCAATGACGCTTTAAGATACATATTACCAAACGTTTCATCAAAGTTATGTACATCTTAACTTTATTTCTGTTTACTACTACTAATATTACAATCCAAAATCTTTTTGCACAGATTACATTATTAATTATATACAATAAAATTATAAACAAAATATTTACAAATATAATACAGCAATCTAAAACATTTTTACCTAAAACTATGTGTATATACATAATATTTACATACTTTTGAAGAGGTCATAAACACGGTAAATGAGGAGCGTTCTTTCTTTGTGTCATTTTCGATAGTATTATTTCCGAACACTCACATATGCTGAATGAATGGGTGCAACACACACTCAAATGCATGCAGTTTCCAGATAATTTTTATGTCACACTGCGACCTTTTTCTTCTTATTTTGTAAAATGTATTGAAGACAGTTGTATTCTTGTTACAGTTAGGCAAACAGATAGCAGCAGCATTGATGGTGTTGCAAGATATGTTGCAATAAGTTGTAGATATTTGTAGACTTTGTAGACAATCGTAGATGTGAAGTTGGCTGTGGCACAAAAGGTGCGTGTGGTGGCGGCAGATAGACGTCATCAGTGGTGTGGTGTTGGCAGTTGTGTTGTTGTGGGTGGGTGGGTTGTATTTATTGTGGTGTTATAACTATTATAAGGAGGAAAAAAAAACATAGGTATTCTGTAGTGTCCCCAATGCAAGGTTGATATTCCATCTGCCTCATTGTACCGCTTATCATCCATACCTGACAACACTACCTTTGCTACGTGTTTGGTGTAGACTTCATGATCATGTGAACAGAACTGATATTGGGTCCCCAAAACCCTTGTTCAATTTTAAAGGCAATCTCGATAATCCTCGTACCTGAGTGATTGTAACACGTTAAGTTTTACATCCTTCACCTTACCTATACATTGTTCATTCGCAACAATGTATTCGTAAAGCTTAGGATCTAAACCCACAAAGTGTGTGATGATGCGACCAGCACATTCATCTTTCATCACCCTGGTACTGCCTATGCTCTCGTGAGAGAACTCTTGCGGGTTATCGAGTGCATAGTTAGATGTATTTAACTGCGCCTTTAAATCTGGGGCAATTCCTTCATAAATGTCCTCACAAGCAATAGAATATACCAAGGAATCTGTGTCATGATAGTGGAGGTGCAAGGCTGACAGAAGAAATTTTGTATGCATGTACTGATAATGGATTCGTAGAGGGTTAATTTTGATAGATCAAGAATGGCAACACCAATGTACAAAGTTTTGTTGAATGCAACAAAACTCTTTGACCTCTTGATAAGGGCCAGGTTTTCATCGATAATCTGTCTTGCCTGGAATGTAGGATGCACTATCAGCTCTGCAGCATTGTAGATCGTGTCATATCTCGAAACGACTCTGATGTCTCTTTCCCTGCGAACACTCTGCAAGGTTTTTTCATAAACTGAATTATTGATTAATTTGAAAAACTATTTTTTGTATGCGTTCACAGCCTGGGCACATTTCTCAATGTTAAACTCGATGTATGGAGCCATCCAAGCCTTCTGCTCAAAGTGCTAAACGCAATGAAAAGAGTTAAGTTTGGCTCCATACATCAAGTACTGCCTCAGTGTTTCCCAGGTTATAACATATTTCTTTCACAGTGCAAGTGGTAAAAGAAGTTTCATGCAAGCCGTTCGGGGGTACGTGAGTTTTCTGGGGCTAGAGGCAGATCAGATACTGCATCATGACACTTGTCTGGAAAAGAACGATCAACTTTCGCTAAAAAACAAGTGGCACCATCATTCACCGTGTTTGAAAAATAACATTTTATTTCACGTCAGTCTCAACCCACTAAAAATTGCCAATCGTATGATTGGAACACATCGTATGACTCTACAGTCAATTGCTGTCGAAATAGCATATATATTTCGGTGCCACACTGGGGTCGTAGTCCTCATCTATGTAAATAATGTTGGCTTCCACGCTTCATTTTGAAACCTGGATAATGCCACCCCTAAACCTGCGTTCTTCAAAAATATACGTGTCTGGGCCAGCTCTAGCCACGCACGTGTCACTGACAATAAAGCATCCCAAGAAAAGATGGAGCTGTGACATACATGGTGGGATCAAGACCATAATGAGCCAAACATATGGTCCTGAAATTCTCAAAAACATCTACCAGCCAACAAGTGTCCATGCGTAAATAGTGAATGGCATACTACAGCAAGTTCATGCAGTTGAACGCATCCCATGAGACTTGGGCATGAGCATAATCCTCATCGCTAATACCTTTACCTCTCATAACATTATGTAATGCATTCCTTGGTGGGAGTTACTTGCACATCAGTCTCTCTGGAGATTTAACAAAGTCATAAGGAAAAACTTCCTTCCATTTTGCCAATTCAAACTGGGTGTTGTCTGGAAACATCGAGCGAGTGATACACAATTGCACAGGTAGTAAATTACCTGCCAAAGTTTTCAGAGAGGTGCTCATGAATTGGAATGAATCAATATATCATTACCTGAAATATTGTGCCTTTCCATTGAAATCAATCCCATTGGGAATTTGTTTTGTAATTAATTTTTATTTTTCAAGGGTCATTCCAATCACTTGAATTTTATCCATGTTTTTGATTACCACGGTTCCGTTGGGTTGTGGTATGTGGCATTCATCCAGAGGCTTTATAAGAAAGTGAGCATTATAGTTTTGCAGGTTATGAAATTAGCAAAAAGTATGTCTTTTGGGCAGTCTGAAATTTAAGTTGTATTTATTATGTGCGCGACCTCTAATTTGGCCGTCAGATGGTTATGATCGACCACAATATAATCTGTACCGTGCTTTTCCTTCAAATGTGACAACTTTTCTGAACTGCCAACCTATTTTCATCAGCAGGGGTTATTCTCTTAATCAGAACAATCATGCTGTAGATTCCTGCAACCCACTTTGTAAGTTCAACTAATTTATCAACTAATTGGTACATACAATCAGCACCCACAAACTCAAAATAATTAAATAAACTTGTACTGTATAAGCAGATCAACAAAATCAACAAAATGCTACAAATGTATGGAACATGTTGGTTGATGGTAGTTGTATTATTCGTTTCATCATTAGCTAAACAGGTGTACATGGGTTTCAGGCAACTTTCTACATCGCAATAGGCGACGAAACCCAAACACTGCTGTTTTCTGTAATCTTTCAATTTCAAGTACTTGTTCCTAGTGGGGAAACTATTGCGAACAGCCTTTTTTTACTGGCCAAGAATAGTATAACTTGCGAGTTTCTCCTCAGTTCTGAAATACAGAAGACAATGCACGTCAAACAAATTTCCTGTTAATGTTCTTACTCAGCTGACTACCAACCAGCGGTGACAAATTTTTAATAGATACAAAATGCAAATGAGCAGCATTTCCTCTCATGTGAATCGCCAAAATATTCTCATGTTTGTCATGACGTACAGGATAAATATGCATGGATAATACAACACCACCCTTTTCGCAAGTTTTATCAAGTGTATTGCAATCTTTGTCCACCACACAGTAGACATTGATAGAAATGGAACTGTTCTCCTCAAACTTACAGATATCACGTATGACGACTTGTGTCGACAGACATTTAGTATTCAAAACCTCACGAGGATTTGGATATGAAGTAGTTCTGTGGGCATTTTGTGTGACGGGACTCAAAGATACAATGATGGCATAGTATAAACACATTCCCTCCGGGCAGTGTACATCGGCACAAGCGAGACAATTGGAAATAAACTTTGGTAGTTTAGTGTATGCAGCACCGACGTTGAACGGACGATATTGGCTCACATGTACATCCATGTATGTGAATATTTGCAGACTACAGCCAGATTCACGCACACTAAACTCCAAAGTCTGTTTGTGTAATAAGGAACGATATCATCATAACAGATTAAACCCACATCTGATGGATGTAGGACTGGGAGTGCTTGGTTTTGAAAATAAAAAGTTACTTTAGCTGCTTCCTCCGCCATGAGGGATTTCAATTACTTACCCACTATGGTAACCGAAACTCTAATAGGCCGGGATGATGCCATTATTAAGTTGAATACTGGAACCTTATACCTCTCGAAAAAATGAGAAAAGTCCACGTCACTGTTAACCCTAACACTGTTCACTATCCGTGCATCATTTAGTCTTCCCACGAATTCTGTAGTCATAAGCTCTTATGTCTGGTTTGGCAAAGGCTCCACTGATGCTGGTGAGTCGGAAAACGAATTATTTCCTGCTCCCTTGGCGAAATATCTCTAATCGACTCGAAAGTCGGTTGTGAAACAGACTGAGCACTCTCCGAATCACAAGAATTTTCAAAGTCTGATAGGAATAAGTCATCATTAAAAGATCAACTTTGTCATGATTGGGGGAAGTGGAAACATTTTGATCTTTTGTTGTTGATGCTCATTCTGTAAGTGAATATGTGCTCGAATCGCTTAAGCAGAGATCATCCTCCAATAGATTTACTCATATCTGTCTAGGCGAAGGGACACTATCTCGACAGCTTGCTGTAGACTTTTTTCCATCTGCAATTCAGAATCTGAATCGCTTATGCAAAGATCTTCAAGCAAACTGTCAATACTTTGCCGCTTACGCTCGCCCATTATAACTAAGTAATAGCCTCTTTAGTTTCCTCGTTATAACAGTTACAACGCCACAATAAATTAAACTTAAATGCCTCGTTGTTCTGAAAACAGAGAAAAATAAGACTACTTTATTCCCTTACCATGGCACTGTTGAAATTAATATTGTCATAGTAACATGTGTCACTGTATGCATTAATATAAATAAAATTTGATGAGGAAAGTTCTGTTTATTTGGGAAAGGCAGTCCCCTACAGTGACATGTTTTTACAAAAGGTACGGGGGATGAGACTGTCTAAAACCTCTTGGACAAAGCCAGGTAATGGATGTTCGAGAATTGAGTGCATTGGGGAGCGAGCAAAACTTAGGGCTCAAGAGCTGAGGGTGATGCATTCAGAGCAGTGTAAAATGTGAATGAAAGGTTGGACCACGCAGGTGGGGTGGAAGTTTGGTCCACACTCA
Organism: Dryococelus australis; assembly: GCA_029891345.1. Lineage (NCBI taxonomy): Eukaryota > Metazoa > Arthropoda > Insecta > Phasmatodea > Phasmatidae > Dryococelus > Dryococelus australis. Next base: position 94,581,402 of record CM057002.1, on the reverse strand, counting down.
GAGTTCTGTATGTGGTAGGCGAGAGATTGAAAAGAATGTTTCAGTAAATTACCGCTGTCTGTAGTTTGCACCAGCATCCAGGCACACTTTCTTTTCCCCACCCTGGCCAACAACCTCCCTTTCCACCCTGCAAGTGCTCTTCACACAGATCCTAGGAGTACACATGCACTACAGCAGGAGGGAGAGTCATTACTTCCCCTCTGCCCAGGCCTCTCCGTTGACTCCAGTTAACACCCATGCAAGTTCCCGGCCTGCAGCTCGTGTCCACTTTACGCAATGAGTTTCCTGACCTGACTCATCTAGTATGTTTTTTTACAATGTTTATATTTTAATGCAAGCAGACATGGTTTACATTATTGAAATTAAAACTTATGCTATTACATTGATAAACATTACATCCAAAATTCACCGTTATATTTTTTATATTGTGAGCTACTCAACACCATCAAAAATTGTTTACACAGTTTAAAGAAATGTATGAATTTACATTGTCAAAAATATTTTTTATAAATTAAATAATGAATTTCGTCTAAATATTTTAACAAGAGAGTAACACCCTAACTAAACAAACACGTAAAAATATACATATTCCTAGCAACATTTACTCAAATTTTATTCAAAAAACTGCTCAATTCTCTACCTACTCTCAGTTTTTCAACTGCTTTGAAAATTAAATGAGAACTCTTAAAATTAACTTAGATACCCAATCTATCCTATTATATACACATCAAAAACATTTCATTTGTTAAAACTACTCCAGGCTCATTTATCCATCACTCAAACATTGATTACCAAACAACTCACTCAGAACAAGCTTGGAAGCTGAGGTTATGCACCTCCTCCCCCCCATGCTAGGGCCTTAATTGAGATATTGTCTCGCCTAATGTCCATAGTTCAATACTATGGTGTCATCCAGTATCTCCCTCAAAACTATTAAATTCGTCTCAAATATACATCAACAACCCACCTATAATTTATTGAAAATACTTTTCTCGTGCAGTCATACTCGCAGTTATACACAATTTTTTTAAATATATTTTTCTCAGGGCACTTGGTATTTTATTCCAGATGGTTTTATCATATATTTGCAAGTATCAAACAGTGCAGAGGGGGCCTGAATTGAGATATTGTCTCGCCTTATGTCCATAGTGCAATACTATGGCAGTCATCCAGTATCCCCTTCAAAACTCTATTAAATTCCTCTCAAATATACATCAACAACACACCTAGAATTTATTGAAAACACTTTTCCCCTCCACTCATACTCAGTCACACACACACATACACCATCGAATTATCATGAATTAACACTAACAATAATAAACTATTTTTAACATTAAAGTGGTGTGGCAACACATCACCACAAGCACCCATTCGACTTATCATTAATTACAACTAGTAATAAACTATTTTCAACAAATTCTAAAAAAAACTGTTATCATTCCAAATTAATTTTAAGAAAATTTCAATCAAGTTGGAATGGTTTTAATAAAATCTCATTCGGTTTGTTAACATGTTTAACGATTTTAACATTTTATTCACTTGGTTTAAAGTTTTAATAATTTGTTAAGAAAGTTTAATGAAATTTATAAAAATGTCATTCAATTTGGAATGATTTGCAATGATTTTAATAAAATTTCATTCAAGTTGTAAACAATTTACTAAAAGTTAAATGAAATCATACTAAAGTTAAACAATTTGAAGGAAAACGTTAAAAGCGAAATATTTTACAAAAAGTTTTTAACAAAATTCTAAAAAATTTTGAAAATTATTCACTTACTTAAACTCTAGTAGCAAAGCTGGTAGGCATGGAACGAGACCTAAACTCAAGGTCAGGCTGGTTTAGCGGTAGCTTGCTCCACAAGGTGAGTGCCAGGGTCGAATTCCCCAGCAAGGCTGAAGGTTGGAAGCGATGTGCGAGGGGTTCCTTCATCCTACCCCGTCCCATCAGGTCCTGGCAGAGCTGCGCTAACTGTGAGCAGGCCGCCCATGTCCTTGAACAAATCAAGGCCAGACAGCAGTTCCTAGCAGTGCGGACTGGCTCACAGGTGTCCGCACACTAGATAGGTCTGGACCCCATGAAGTCAGAATAGCAAATTATGTGGAGCGCATAGAAGCTAATATTTATAGCCCACCTCTCTTCCTCTTCGCAAAAATGTATATTTCGTAATTCACTTTCAAAATATATAGAACACACATATTATGTAATTCAGACATCTTTAACCCACTTTTAATCAAATTTAATGCAATTAAAAGGATTTACAGATTTTTTCTGAATTTTTGCATGTATATGTTGAAATTTAATGTGTCACACATGTATTTACTCAGTTTGAAGCCATTAGATTTGAATTATGTTCTTATTTAACCATTTTGTACATGAACAATCGTGATTCCTCTATGGACTTTATGCATTACGAGGTGTTTATAACCTGAATTTAATACTATGATTCAAGTATGTTTTACACCCTCTCATGCACAAATGATTACCATGCTATTGTATACATTTCAATTACATGATTTGTTCATTATTCTTTTTATGTTTATAAACTAACTATTATCTAAAAATGACATAGCCGGGATTCGAAACCTGAAACTATCTTATATCAACCATGCCTTAACTAGGATTCTAACCCAGAACCTCCTTGCATAATCTGATTACTCTATGGAGGCTGATATATAACAACTTATTTTATGTACTTATAGTGTTACATCAAATATTACTCAGGTTTTTTCAGCAGACATCTTTTGCTAGGAGACAAGTTCTAATATCTTTACTTGAATAGTAATTTTTGGTGAACTAATAGATTGTTTGTTATTGGATTTTATTTTATTTTTCCCCTGGCTTTTTCATACCAACACTACTTTGATAGAAAGCAACAACTTTTACAAATCTCTCTGTTCAGATAAAAATATATTTTTTAAATTTCTTTCGAAATAAAGTTAAATAAACATACAAAAGGAATTCATTTTACAAAATATATACAAACACATCTTGTTTCAAAAAATCATTTTAACACTGAAGCAGCATAGGATGTTTAAAAACATACACAAGTAACTACAGGATGATACAAAACTCACACACACACAGGTAAATATAGGACATCCCAAAACATTATCACACATAGAATCAAACAAGTACAGGTTACTCAAAATTTATATACAACATTTTAAAACAATTGCAAATACAGTATGCCACACAAATTACACACATATGTATATACACAGAATTAAACAAGTACAGGCTGATCCAGAATATAGGTTCAACATATTTTTTAGAAACTAATAGTTTTATAAACTATTAACTACTTTGGTAAACAAAGTTTTCATGCATATTTTTAATATTGGATCCAGATCCCCTTCTTGAACTCTGCTTTCAAGAAGGGAGCATTTCATATGCCCTGGCTTTAACCTGTATGTTTGTACACAAATTTCTTTCCAACTAGGAGCATGTAAAACAATGCTTTCATCCAAGTCTGGGTATGATCCAACATAATGTGATTGTACATCTTATTACTAGATGGAAGTGGTGTGGTTGCAGTCATATAAAAGACTGGACATTTCTTGTTTTATCACTGCATTGAATTAGTTTGTTGCTGTTTTAATCTCCTAGAGGAAAATAAGTTACTTTGAAAGGAAAAATACTGTCACAAGTCTGTAAATTCGCACAAAAGCCCATTACACCATAATATGTAAGTTGCATTAGACTTTCCTTGACAGTGACGCAATAATTTGCAGGATGAAAATATGTCATGTTACTATGAGATCCAACACTCGACTGAGAAGAATAAGCAAGGAACAATGTATGTAATTTGTTAAATTCATTCTCTCTAAATTTGTAAGTTGGGATATGTTTGAGGGCTAAATTTTATTTTTGCTAATTTTATGGTTCGATGCTCATCACATTTTGATGAATCTCGCCCTATATGAACTGTGTAATCAAACTTGTTTTTGCTATAATGATATAAAGTATGTAGATTACCACATTCTTCTAAATACTGATAGGGTAAAACATTGTCTGTATTATAAACAAGAGGCTTCAAACATTTCTCTTTCTTACACATTACAATGTGTTTGCCCTTAAGCTTATGCTTTCGATCTTCTATATGAGATCCGTATTGGATGACAAAACATTTAGAACTATTGTAGTTAGTTAAAGTGGAATCATAACTCGTTGATTTACTACGTGGTATCAGAGCTTGAGAGAAATACATACATTTGAAATAAATATCTGACTCATGTTTCCTTAACAGCATAATGTGAATATGCTATGCTATAAGTTACAGAATACAAACCTTTATTTAAAAATACATACTTGCAAATATGTGAGAACATTATTCTGAATTAGCCATTTCACACGCATATGAATTACACATTAACAGGAAAACTAATCCTCCTTGTTCGAAAATATAGTTGTAGATTTCTCCATCACAGGTTTCCTTCTAGCGAACGGTGATTCCCTGATGAGCTCTGATGAGTTGGTAGGTGATTACTCCATGTCTGTGCTCCTTTTCTATCTTCTTGCTAAGACTGGCTATCATAAAATCTTCTAATGTTGTTGGTAAGTCACTGTCTGGGCGAATGTATCTCACAGCACAATCGTTGCATGCTTCACCAAAGTGAATGATGAGACTGCTGTCGAAAGTGTAGCACCAATGTTCTATGTTGTCGCAGACATGAATGTGTAAAATACCATCTTACAGTTTAAATGACACTATTTTGTACCCAATTTGCAGGACTTCATATATATCTGTAGAGTCGAAGATTCTAGCCATGACTGACAATTTAATACTGAGTGCTCTCCTTTATGTAGCTGTTGTGTCATCGCTTTTTCTCTTTCATTTGTATTTGTTCTTGTTGAGCCAAACTTTGCAATTCCACATGCCTCAGGGAGTAGTTAACTCTTGATAACTGATATACATAAAATTCTGCTTTTTATTACATTATTCTGTCCAAACTGTAGTAAGAGAGCAGCAACTACACTCCTTCTGCATTATGTATTTGATTTTCTTGTTGGGCATATGTTTTGTGATGCATCTACTTTGAGCTTCAAATTCTAGTTGACCATTTTTACAAGGTAGCATATAATGGACAAGAATTTCGCTCATAACATACGTCGAGAACTTTTGAAGTATAATCAGGACTGATTAATGAGAAATGGCAATGTTTATCTTCATTACACATCTGAATCTGTAGTGGACTATCTTCCTCAAGTCTAAACCACACTCACCTGTATCCTGGAGTAACAATGGCATAAGTAAGTGATGAGTCGGACCTCTCCATTGTAACTGAAGCTCTGGTCTGTGGTTATCTCTCTTTATATATTTAAATTTGGAAAAATATTAGTTCTTCGACGTTAACTTGGCTAAATAAAATTTACAGACACGAACATTGCTGTTCATAACATCACAATCTCACATTCTACTAGGTGATCTTAGAAGCCCGCTACTGCCTTGCTTTTGTGTTATGTGTTCCTTATTATCACTTGTTTCAGTCCATAAGGTGGGGATGTCGTAATACTCTCTACTCAAGTTATATTTTATTTGATCAAAACCTGTTTCTTTGGTTATATCTACATGTCTATTTTTAAAACATAAGTCCCAAGAAGAACAGGGCAGTTCACTGTCAGGCCGCATATTAGAAACTGAACAGTCTTCTTCATAACACAACACACTTTCTGTATACATGTTTCCTCCAAAACTTTGTGAAATTCCAATGTTCATCTCCATTGCACATCTGTGTTTGGAAGTATATGTTGTCTAGAGACTGGAACCATACTGTATTGTATCCTCGAAAAATACTAGTGTACGTCTTCTCTGGGTTGAATTTTTCCATTTTTTTTTTCGTAATGTTACACAGTTAACAAACCATTTTTCGAAAATTAATATCTTTATAGATAGGTAGGATGCTGGTACAAATATTCTCTTAAAGCTTTGCTTTTGCATTGAGAACAGAACATTTTTTTCTCACAGTAATTTGTATTATAGTGTTTGACTGTTGAATTAATACTAGAACAGTCGTGATATCTTCTAATATTATTCACTTCAACATTAGTTAAACTTTTTAAAATTTCCTGCTGTGTTTTTCCAAGCACCTCTTCGAGGAGTGCATTGTTCACATATTGAAAACGCTTTTCGTAAGCTATGGCACCAGAATCCCATTTCAGGTTATGTATATCATAAGTCTGTTCCCAAAACATCATTTTAACTTGAGTTTTTAAAGTATACCAAGGTCTGGGAGGTTTAAAGCATAATACTTAAGAGTCATTAGCATTGGTTACATAAAATATAGCAAGCTCATTAATTACAAAGAAGCTGTGTTGATAGTTTTCGAAACCATTTTTACGTTATTTCTTTTTTACACTATCAATTTATACACTATGTACAAGAAGTCTCTCAACTCATTTTATTTATAAGTTCTCAGTGCTCGCCATGTAATCCACTTCATCGACTCCAGAATCGTCCACTACTACATATGGAATAATTCTAGCTTCAAGGAGCTGTTCCAGTCTTGTGACATACAATCCCTCTGCATATGTTGCAAGTTTCCATCATTAGCAAAGGCAGGCATGTCGTAAGGACACTCTTCACATGGTAAATATAATATGATATCCTCATCAACTTGTAACTGTTCATCAAGGAACAGATACACTAGTTTTATTTTGTGTCCGGCAAAAGAAATCATAAATTATTTTGGCAGCACTCGCAATTTGGGAACAGTCTAACGCTTTCCATATGCTAATATCACATTGAATACTTCAACACATTTAGAATCACAATTGTCACAGCAGTGACCTTGATGCATTGTACCTATTGAGGGCTGATGCAGGGATGAAATCTCCTGTAGAGACTCCATTGTATATCTAGATGATGTAGTGGAGTCCAACTTTGATGTAGACATTGTAGTGGATGTCTAACATTGATGTAGATGCTGTAGTGGATGTCTAATATTAATGTAGACATTGTAGTGGACGTCCAATGTTGATGTAGACTTTGTAGTAGACGTCTAATGTTGATGTAGACATTGTAATGGATGTCCAAAGTTGATGTAGATGCTATGGATACCTGGGTTGTTCTCGATGTAGACGTCTGTCGTTGTAGACATTGTAGACTTCTGGCATTGTAGTAGATGCATGGCGTTTTTGTTGTAGATGTGATTGATGCTTGTCATCATTCTTGATTTATACGCCTGTTGTAGACGTCTGACATTGTAGTAAATGCCTAAGTCTCACTACTGCTAATGCGATGCACATGCATGCATACTCACATGAAGTGACCTTAGCAGATGACGACTCAACACTGAGAAAAAAATTAATTAATCCCTCCTTATACAGTAAATGTATTCGAAATGGCTGCCATTTTCCATTAAATTTGATTAATTTTGGCCTTTTCGGAAAATCAGTAGAAATATATTGTAATTTAACAAATTTCAGCTTCGATAGCAGTCATTTCAAGCTGGAAATGTGTTACTTCAGTAATATCACATCGAAAAAATAGCATTTGTAAATAAAATAAGTTCGTATATATACACATTTTATAGTAAAAATTCTTGGCTGGGAAAAACTACGAAGAAAACTATATGTGAAATACGCACAAATATTTTAAAACAGAGTGAAAGTAAAAAAAAACATTTACTATGTGTATTGCTCAAATCGAATGAGGCATCTTTTAAAATGGTGTTCTAAGTTTAACTTGTGTGAGTGGAATGTTGCGTGATTTTCATTACTAAAAAAAAAATTATCAATTCAAAATATGTCTTATAGTTACTTATAACTTGCTGGAAAATGACACAAAGTTTATTGGATTAAAATATATAGGTTTTGTTGGAATGCCAAATCTGGGGTTTGTCTTGTGGGGATTACAATATCGGGGAATATTTAGCTTAAGGGATTTTTAATTTCATCGGCGGGACTTGTGAAATTTTATTTAGCTGGGAATACATCAGGCTCTGGCTTTGGGGAAACAGTTTTTTTCATCAGTTCAGTGTTCGAGCGAAAGTAACAGTTTGTGGGGAAGAGGGCGGAGGAGAAATAGCCAAGGTCAGTTCAAAATCAGCTGGGCCGAGGGTTGGAGGCTTCCCGACGTGATACATAAAAGACGCGCTTTGGCATTGAGGGAAACCTCTGCTCCTGGCCAAGGCAGCTATCATCTCGGAGAACATGCACTGGTGGGTGGTTGGTGAAGGGAGGAGATGGGTGGTTGGTGAAGGGAGGAGATGCACGGCCTTGTAAAAGGCAGTCCTTCAGAAATGCACTCTGGGCTGGTAAAGGCGGAGGGGATTTATGGCGTTAAACAGATTTTTTCGTCCTTGGATCGATAGCGGTCAGGAGGGGGGGGGGGGGTCTAACCGTCGACAGGGCAGTCCTCAGAAAACGCGCTCTGTGTAGCTGTAGGGGGAGGGGGTCGTGGCTGCGTGGCCTTGGAAAAGTACTCTCTTTTCGCACAAAGACGCGGTTCTCGGCAAAGGTTCTCTGCAAGCAGCACCGACGTGAACAGTTGTCACGGGTTGGCTGGCGCTCCCAAAAATGGAAACAATAGACAGTCTTGTCGTCGCCCAGGCAGGCCTGCCCACCAAAACTTCAGAGTTAATAACTCTGCTAAAGGAATGCTATTGGTGTAGAGGCGAAAAATTCAACGAATCTGACGTCCTTCGGGGTGCTATCCGTACATACAGGAGGCGTACTTTCGACTACAGTAAGCCCTTCAATGGGTACACTGTGGTCCGGTACTAGTCCTCCAATTCCGGATGGCACTCTACCAACAGCTTTGATAACGCCACACAGAATGTGACATGCCCCTTCCTCGGGTGGGGCCTGGCCTGGCGGGGGGGTGGGGGGAGGATCTGAGAGAGAAAAGGTCTGGGAGTGAAGAGACTCGTTGCCTTGAATGTAGCAAATTTTGAAAAGGGAGAAAAGGAACTCTTCCCCATTGAGCCTCCAGCCACCTGGCCAGTCAAAGATACCGGCTAAGACAACCCGATAAAGACCTGATGCCATTTGAGCAAAGCTCAGGCACTTTTTCACGAATTGACTACGGTGATTGTACCTGTATGTAGTATGCAGTTGGATAACAAGCAAAGCGAATGAGCGCAGCGTTGGATATGAATGAGTGTGTGTGTGCATGAGTGCCGTATCGAGCAGCAGTTTTGAGTGTAGACACAAGCTCTTTGCGCCCGGGGGCGAGGTGGCGGGGAATGTTTCTGGTTACCAGACATCTCCCAAAACTAAGTCCTGCACAACCCGGGCGCACTGAGCAGTTACGGGAATAACGTCATGCTTAAATTCAATCGAGGACGGATATGCGCAGTCGCGGAATATAGTTAGTCTGTTTGAGTGAGTAGATTAGTGTAATTTTCAGTTTCCAATTTTCGGACAGCATGGCGGTCTCAAAATTGCAAAGTTCCCGGTGGTACCTGAGATCAAAAGAGCCGATTTTAGCTTTTGTGTGTGGGGGCTAAAGTAGTCTGGACAGAAAGTAGAGCTCCGGGTATGACCTTTTAATAGGTATCGGCCACCTGGAGAGGAGGTTTGGAGAGGCCAGCGCCGGTTCCACCGGGAACTTTGTCACGGGTTGGGGCCATCTTAGTTATTCGCAAACTCTTGTCTTGGATAGACATATACACCACCTCTCCCGACTTCACCGGGCAGATCGACGGTTGGCGGGGCTTAGTGCCACGAACAAGGGGTTCGGCGGTCAGTGGCCTATCGGAGAGTGTAGGCATATCATACGCCTGAGTGCTAGCCGCGATTTTTGTTTTAATATAAAAGAAATTGTTACAACTTTTTTTAATGTATCGGCGAGAAATCATTTTCGTGTGTTAAACCTATAGTTATAGTGTTTTTATCGTGTAAACCCTGTTTCTGAGTTCGGTAGACGAAACTTCTTAGCATTTTCAACTATTGTTTCGGTAACTAGTGCCGTGAATTTCACAGACTTAACGGAAAAATTTGTAGTACGTGCGTTATTTTAAATAATTAAAAATAATATCTAGTACGTCTTTATAAAGTGTTGCGGGACTAAGCCATCTGAGTCTCGTTACGCTTCAATGGAATAAAATTTGTGTTAAGAGTGAATTATGCTTCTCACAATAGTGAAACTTTCGTTTAAAATCAGGGTAAGTTTTTTTTCTAAACTATCGTTTCGTTGTCTGCTGTAAGACATAGTGTATTCAGAGTTTTTGTCGTAAATTTCAACTCAGCAGCGCTCCACGTATATAGTCAGGCTCTCGACGTAAGCTCGACTCATTTATTCACCAGCCTCCCAGGTGGACGGTTGTGTTTTGGGGGACTTCCAAGTGCGATTTTAGTTGTTAAAAAAACAGGATAGCTGGGTTTCGTAATTATTTTAGTGATTGTCATGCACTTGTGTTCGTTAGCCGTTTAATTTACTTGGAAACATTCGTTTTGTATTTTCATTTATTTACAAGTTTTTCACCTCAATCTGTAGTCAATTATAGACCGACGCAGGTTATGTTTGCTCTCAATACGCCTTATAAGTTGACATAAGTGCTACATCCAAGTCAGTGCTGCAGCGACCTCCCGAGTGAATGGACGTATATTAAACATTTTCTTTTTTACACGTGTTAACAAATTAATTTCTTTTTTAATAATCGTCGTTTAACGTATGGATTCCGTTTCATAATTCTCCTCACCAGTCTCACAAGCGGACAGACATGTTTTAAAATCATGTCAGGTACGTGCGAGAAGCGTCAAGTAGTGTAATTTTTTAAATGCCATGTTATTGTGTTCGTTAGCTGTTTAAGGGACATTTTTGCTTCTTTAATTAATTCATTTCATGCTGGACACTCACGTAGTTGTGATCGTTAGCACTTGTCAACACCAGGTTATTCATGTAGTTAAAATTCTCTCTTGTGTTCTTTATATTGATAGGGAGAACTCGTTTGAAATATATTTCGGTTATATTTGTTTAAAGACTCAGAAATTTCTCTCGTGTGTTATGCCAGCACCGTTATTCATTCGAAATAATAATATCTTTCAGAGTCTCCTATCTCCCAACGCTGTCTACAAGCAATATCACTACCAACCCAAAAAATTAACACTTATGACACACTTGCACAAAGCTCACCACACACACACATGCATATATATATATATATATATATATATATATATATACACACATACACACACACACACACCCACACCCTGTTCCCAACACGCCACACCTCATCGAGTGCCAGTCGCCGTCCTGACAACATTTACCAGATCTGCTCCCCACCCCAACTAAAAAAAAAAAGGACGTACTAAATTTTTCCCTTAGCACACCTTTGTACTAAACTATACACTTATCAATTCACACAAAAATCGATCGGATTAAGAATTAATCCCATCGTCTTAAATTTTTTGATCTGATTAAAATCAATTTGATATCAAAGGGTTAATACAATTAATCAAAAGTGGGGTGAAACCCCCCGACGACTGTGTCTGCGGGGCCTGCACGTGAGAACTGTCGCTCCGCGGTGCTATAGTCCGTTCACGGTTACTTCCTACTTTTCTGTAGACCTGCTGCTTATGTTCTACATTCAGACATTTCTCCGCCTCATGCAAGCAAACCTTCACCTGGTCTAGAAAATCACACCAACGGGACAACGCACCGCATTCGTGGACATACTATTTAATAATATTTGCGTGAGAATTATTTCTAACCAAGTATTATGAACGCACCAATTTTATCCCCGTATTTATTCATATTAATTACGTATGAAATATAATTTATATATTAAATATAAGTAAAAATTCAACTAAACCAAAAATAATATAATTTTATGTTAGTAGAAGTAGCCTATAAGAGGCCTGTGATACATGCCATATTTAGGAAATAAACAAACACGTCATGGATGGGGATATTTTTCAAAGGTTTGATTTGAAAAGTTGAAGAAACCGTTAATTGACTATACGCTTGTAGTGCTCCCCGGGTTGCAAGGCGACAGGAGTCCTCAAGTCGTAACATCCGCTGGCCGACACTCAGTGGCGTATCCAGAAAATTTCTCGCCTTAGGGGCGGGGGCTTATGATGACTGAAGAAAAGTGAATTGGCAACAAAATATCGACTTTCATTTCTGTTCTCAAAAAATATTTACATTGGATTATCATATATATTTTTAAAATTATGATAGATGAGACTGCTTACAATGTGACCCATATGACAACGTGGATTCACTTTTCCACTTATAATAAATTACATGAAATGAAATTATTCATGCTTTAACCGGGATTTGAACTCATGCTTCCCACGTGGAAGCGAACATAATGCGTCAGCTGCGCAGAGATGTCGGCCTTACACTGTCGCATGAATTTACAAATTTCGGTGATTGTGAGGAAATAGCCTGTCGTGTTACAGACAAGGATCAGTTGTTACGAAATTTGAAATGTCACCCTATCCTTTTCTTACAACTACTGGTCGGAACTTGGATTGCGAATCGCGACCATTTCGAAATCTCTGGTGGGCTAATTCGTATTCATGACCCTGTGTCTCCACACTTCGAAGAGCAATTTTATTTTTACGGTTCCTCCAATTCTTTGTGGTAATGAGAAACCCTCTTCCAGGAGAGAGAGAGAGAGAGAGAGAGAGAGAGAGAGAGAGAGAGAGAGAGGGAGAGAGTGTGTGTGTGTGTTCGTGTGTTCGTGCCAACTGTCAGTCGGAAGTACGCGGTCAAGATTTTATTGCCCGGTTTCATTCTTTGACCTCGGTTGCCTTCTTTACAAGCAAAGTGATAAAATGCTATAACTCAGCACACAGTTGAAACGATTTGTATGCCTTATACTCTTTGTGCACAACTAGGTTTTCATGAAAAGTCTCTACTTCAACGTTGGAATGTTTGGACTTCCTTTCTCCCCGCCAATTTATCTTCCCTTTTCTCCCTATTCGTCGTATCTTTGTGAGTGCGGTTTGATAAGCACAAGTATAATTTTGTGTCTTAATGTGCAACTTTCTATGTATTTAAACGTGCATTATGTGCTTGCGAATTACGAAAGTGGTATTTGTATTCCATGTTCGTGTTTTTTTTTTCTTTTGGTTTTTACAAGCACAGAGTATTTTATTTAAGGCATTCGACTGCCGTGCAGTTCTTTTCTAATACTTATGCAACCGTTTTCAACGATTATAAAACTTTTATAGGTTTTAGTTTGCGCGTTTGTGTAAAGTGTGAGTTGTAATATTGGCAATCATGTCTGAAGCAGAGATAAACCTGTTTATGATGTGGATACTTGAACATTGGACTCTCACAAGAGACACTGCCATTTCACGTTACAACTCAGGAGCTAGATGTCACAAAAATACGTGATTGTTTGGCCTGTGCGATGGGGGCCGCAGTGATTGAATGGCTAGTGCATAGGTGTCCACCACTCGCATGTGGGGAACACGAAGGCGGTGTGGTGGGGTTTCTCAGAGTACTCTCTTCCTCATCTACCTTAGGAGATCACATACCGTGTCACACTTGAGGTTCCATGTGTATCGCCATTACAGGCGCGCAGTAACGTCCTCCAACGTTGATTTGATTTCTTGCCTATAGTAGGTACTATCAAGGCATATATGTGTAAGAATTGAGGCTAGAACACTATTTATAAAATAAGCACTTTGCAACTTTTCCACGCCTTTGTTCTGGCCTAATTCAATGGCTCTATAATAATACACTGCATTTACCAGGAACGTTTTATTTAAGTATATTAAAGAGCGGATCCGTCGGAAAACCAAACGTCAACATACTTTTTCAAAGTTTATCAAACTTATAAAATCTTTTTATAATTACGCTATTTTTACCTTATTTATGATGTGTTGAAATATTTATGTTTAAGGCTTAAATTGTTATTATTTTTTCTTCTAAATTATTAAATGTTGTTGTTGCATCTTAATGTTTTGTAAGTTATTTTAAAGTGTAAAACTGTGATATTTTGAGGTGATAATGTTGTTTTAATGTTATTTTATCAATTAATTATTCTTCATTGCTGACCATGTGATTCTGACAGTTCAGTTGGCGATGAATGCGTTAATTTTGGAGACATTCGCAGAATACGAAAATCAATCTACCTCATCTTTAGTCTATGGTTTTATCCGCCCTAATGTGACTGATCAGCTGATCATCGAACACACTAATAAACGTTATGCAAAATGCGCGTTATTTATTGATTGGAATGTAAGTAAACTATATATATATATATATATATATATATATATATATATATATATATACACGTTTGTATTGCTTTTCGCACTGAACTAGGCTATAGTTTGTACGACACTACTTTGAGACAATCGGATACGGCCATCGACAGTATAGCCGAACCACAAGTAAAGAAAGGGAATAGGCCCTCACTGTCGCAGAAGTCATTACGATTCCAATATAGACATGACGATGAGCTCTGGCGTACTGTAAGATAATTACGCGAATTTTGCTGAACGTAGAGTCTAACAGGAGACTGAGTTCTGATAAAGGGGCATCCACTGAAGAAATGACGTTTGACTTAGTGTGGATACGAGTGTGAAGTCTAGCATGTCACCAGAGAACAACACGAAATGGAAGCATATCTGACTCCCGACAACACATGTGGCAATTTAATTCCAAAGAGCAGTGCCAAGATGGGTAAATTAAATCCAGTAACCGGCTGAAGTGGCATATGACATAAAGAAGGTAAAAAAGTATTTTGAAGTAAAAACAGGGAAGAAGCTAAGAGGTAAACAGTAGAAACGTTAAATGAGTAAATAAAAAAAATGTGAGAAATACTTGGACTTTATGTATAATACCAAAAACTCTAGACAGGCCGAAACTGGCCGTCTCGAGCTACAGTGGCGCACACACGCACGCACACACACACACACACACATATATATATATATATATATATATATATATATATACACACACACATACATATAGAGTTGGTAACATTTTTGCCTCCAACATGAGATATCAGGGTCCAATTTTGGATGTCTACCCTTTTTCAAGTAGTTGTTGAATAGGTCACGTATCAACATCCCTCGTAGTCGTCTTACTTAGTCGTCCATCGGTTTCTACCTTATTACTGTTATGATTAGTTTATTTTGTTAAAATGGTACCTGAATTTGCAGAATTGCGCACTGTTTCAACTCACGTCTTGCTTGTGGCATTAGATCGTAGCTGCTTCGCGGCACGTAAGTGGAAGCATAAACTACTACGTGTGTTGTGTAACAGGAGAGGGTCGTTAAACCAATTTTATGGTCGGAGATTTAAGAGGCGATTTATTTTCGTAGAATATGAGGACACGGTTGTTAGGAGATACATGGAGATATCCAGCAGCAATCAGTAAATTATGAGTCCATAGGTCCCTCCCTTCCACCTATCTCGCATGAAAAAATTTGAAATTCTGTTCAGGTTGCTCCGTTGTTCGTGTACAGCCTGTTCATCTTGTTTTCTTAGAAAATACAAATGAGGCGAAAATTATAGGACACATTCTCCCTAAACCCAAAATCTCAATGTCTTTGTTATTGGTAATAAAGTATAATTATTTTTCTTTGTTGCTTTTTATGGAAACGGAGTTGGGAGACCCTTTTCCCCTTCATTTTAAATATGCACTGAAATAGTTGCTTTCAACAAACAGGAATTTTTGCTTTTACAGTAACGTATCGTCAACGTTGATGTTTATTACTGAATGGTTGGAATGTTAGAAACAACAAAGGGAAATACTTTTGTCAACTACATATACGATATAAAATCTATTTAACTGTATTTTTACAGTAGAATATACTTCCAGCCAAGTTATTTGCTCTAAGGCTCGGTATCGCACACTAAATCGAATTATTTAATGTCCTGCTGGGTAAAAATAAGTAAAAACCTTGCTATAGAAGTTTAGCTATTTGCCTTACTCTGCAGTAGACATGAAATCTGAATTATTAACGTAACATTTTGTTACAAATACCTAGCATAGCATAAACTCTAAAATATATTTACGTTCCAGCTTTTTACAAAAACCAAACACGACATGGTAAAATTAAGTACAAAAATTTTTAAAATCTTTGCGTAAATTTTCTGTTTTCGCAAATTAAAAAAAATTACTTTCAAACAGAAATTATGACAAGAAAATGGAGAATTTCTGCATTAGAGGTGAGGCGGGTCCTTTTAAGTTCATTATTCGCATGTAGTGGGGACTGTTCGGACAATATTCGCATGTAGTGGGGACTGTTCGGACAATATTCGCATGTAGTGGGGACTGTTCGGACAATATTCGCATGTAGTGGGGACTGTTCGGACAATATTCGCATGTAGTGGGGACTGTTCGGACAATATTCGCATGTAGTGGGGACTATTCGGACAATATTCGCATGTAGTGGGGACTGTTCGGACAATATTCGTATGTAGTGGGGACTGTTCGGACAATATTCGCATGTAGTGGGGACTGTTCGGACAATATTCGCATGTAGTGGGGACTGTTCGGACAATATTCGCATGTAGTGGGGACTGTTCGGACAATATTCGCATGTAGTGGGGACTGTTCGGACAATATTCGCATGTAGTGGGGACTGTTCGGACAATATTCTTTTGACCCAAACAACTGTTTCTCTCAGTGCGATCTTAATACAAGTCCTTGGCGTGGCAGCCCACAGCAGGCTAGCGGCACAGCAGACCAGCGTCACATAATAGGTATAAGTATACCGAGGTCAAATGGCGTGGCAATTCGTTTTCCACGGTTACTTCGCACTTTTCTGAAGCCCTGATAAAGTTCTACGACCAGGATATCCCTCCGCCTAGTGCAAACTAAGCCGAACTATTATACCAAAGGACAACGCACCACATTTTTACGCAGTCAGTTGTAATAATATTTTTCATGCGAACTATTTATTACTGGGCGCTACCAACACAAATGTCTTATCTCCGTTTTTAATGGTATTTATGGTACATTAATTATAATCTATAAATAAATTATAAGTAAGTCTTCAATTCATCGAAAAATAAGATGGTATATTTACGAAATAACTAAACACGCCATACATGGGGCTATGGTTCAAAGGTTTGATTCAAAACGTCTGAAGAAGCCGCGAGTAGACTGGATGGGCGTTCCCATTCGCTGTCTGGCATTCGCGAGGTTTTGTATCTGATCATTGCGCTCTCCTCACCTTCAGCAGATTTAATTTCTGGGATTATCTATGAAAGAATGTTCCGGTCATTGCCTTTCCTCTCTCAGCGGAACTCGAGGTGCGGGGAACCTTATAAAGTGGACTATTGATATTATTTAAGCCGCGACGGGCCTCCGAGCAGGCTGGAGGATTGCGCAAGGCGACATTCAGCGCCGGGTGTGCGAAGACAAGCGAAGCGATGAGCCAGCAGAGCTACGAGTGGCGGCGACAGTTACTAGCGGGAGTGGAGTACGCGGACTGCGAGCATCGATACAGTGAAGGGTGAGACTGACGGGTGGTACTACTGAACTGGATGCCCGAGTGTAAGACATTTGGAATTATGGCAATAGGCTGATCGAATATGTGTAAATTATGAGAGTGAATTAAGTGACTATAAACAATATAAAGATATTGATAATGACCTTTAATTGCAAATAAGATATGCATTAAATATTGTGCTCACTTAGAATAGCAAGAGATATATTGGAGATATAGAGTATAAAGTAAGTATGTAATAGATGTGTGAATAGATTATTAATCAAATCTAGCTCGATCCCTCACAAACTTGGACTCTATAAATGTCCACTAAAATTCCCAAGTTTACGGAAGGCCGGTATTGAAAAACTAGATAAAGGCTTTAGCCAACTCTATGAGCAACTATCCTCCCATACTGGTGCATTTATTTTGCATAATACCTTGCGGCTCAACAACCGTACAGTATAATTGCTTGCAGCGTCACAAATATCTCGACAAAAGTACATCACTTTGGTAAAATGTTTGTTCCACAAAGTTAGAAAAAACAGTTGTGTAAGATTCTGTAATGGTTTCGATGCATTTGTAGAATATATTCCATGAATTTGTAATTTAGCGTTTATAGCTGTCATTTATGTCCCACGTACTCTTTAATTAATAGGGGTTTTTTTGCGAACGACATTCCAACATCTAGTTGGCTACTGACGCAGTTTAACAACGGTGACTGTAAGGTCACGTCGTAATTAATTTTAAGCTATGCTTAGAGACCTGAAAAATTCTCGAGCTCAATAACCTGTAGGCTAGACTTCACAGTCTTATATACTCTCATACAGATATTAACTGTTTATTGGTTGATAGTTGTGGTAGTAAAAGGTGTTAGTTGGGCGCAAAAACTATTGCATGTTTGTTATTGGCTCATTTATCTCCAGAAGGTGTCAAACAACACGTATACCAATTACAAAAGTAACACAAACTTACAAGTGTGTGAATTCCAACTTGTCTATAAATAAACCCATGAAATTCTCGGGTCTCTGGCTATGCTTAGCAAAATTAATTTTACAAAAAGAAAAACTAATTCAGTGACACAAATAAGAAATTTCAAAACATTTAGATATTTTGAGCAATATTGTTGAAAGTTGCGAAAACATACCATAGCGTGATTTCAAATTTTTCGTGATGTAACTCGTGGCATCCTGTTTCAGTGTGCATTATCATCTCATTTCGGTAAGTGTGCTAATTTATATTATTTGTACGTATCAAAAACACATAAATTATCATTTTTACGCACCATTATAAAAAAATTGCGGCCTAAATTTGCGTATGTGTATATATATTGTGTGTGTGAACAGCACGCTGTGGTTACTACGACACCTGACACCAGCAGCCGAGCGCTTTGTCTTATCCTGGATGAGGAAGGGTGAGTGAAGAGATTTGGGTGGCTCTTAACATCGAGCTCTTGAGAGCCGATGACGATGGAGTGAGGTGAGTATGGACCAGCACCGGAATGAAAGGGCGGGGGAAACGGGAAATCCCCAAGGAAATCCGCCGACCAGCGGGATCGTCATATGTGGAAGGGTTAAGTAAGAGAATAGGGAAGGGAGATAACAGGCGTGACCTTGCGTAGTTTACACATTTCCCGGGTGCACACTTGACTTGGTCGAGTAGTTATCGCATGCCGATCTTTACCTATTTAATCTATGTCTCGATCGATTTAGGCCGAGGCACAAAATATCGATACGTATAAAAAATCGGACGGAAAAAAATCAATTTATAACAAATCGATATCCGATAATTTTCAGCTATGGCCTTGGGAACAAGCTTACTCATCCAAAAATACTATCAATCAAAAACTCATAAAAAATATGAATGACCATGTGAGATTTCATAAATATCAAACAATCCAATCCAAAATTCATGAGAATTCGTAACGTTAAACGACACACAAATGTGCTGCTGAATATGAAAACGGTTATACAAATAAATATATCGATTCCGAAAAAATCGCCAAATTAATATCAATCCACAAATCTATTACTGAAGCCGATTTAATCGATAAAAAACAATTGTTTTAAATCGCGGGATTCGCGCGCGGTAGGTTTGTTATGCACGTGTGTGTGTGTTGTATGCGGGCAGGTGGGACAGTTGCTGGAGACATTTCGAGGAATGGCCGCGGGCTGCTGGCGGCGCCACTAACGACTGTCTTCCTGGTAGCCGCATTTGGGCGCCCTGCTGGGCCGTGGGAAACTACAGGCCGCCCGCCGAACCCTTCACTTCCTCCCAGTCCCCCTACCCCAAGCCCTCCTATAAACGTAAAGAACTTTAGAGTGCATTCACAATGAAAGAACATTGACACGGAGCTTAGGACATAACAGTAGAACTCCCACAAGACCAGAAACCTTGTGCGAAACTGATTCACTATTGAATACCTACGTACCGGTAGAATTCTTAGTTTAGGGAACTTTGCTACGAATTTGACGTCAGTTGGTAGTGCTGGCCAATAATGTTATAATATATTGATCGTTTTTACACACGTAAAATTAGTTTCGGTAAGAGATTGTGGAATTTCATTGAAAATGGACAATGATATAAAAAAAATGGCCCTTTTCACTTTTCTTTAAAATTGTTTATCTTCTGGTCGTAGATATGTAGATAACAATTAAACATGTCCGACACTGTCACGTGTACTTTACTCTGAATTTACAACTTGTGTAAACGTGGAAACGACTAATGCACAGAAAATATGTCCGGACTACGAACTCCGAACTCTTAAGCAGAACAACTTAAAAAATGTTCCATCATATTGGCTCAAATCGAAGTATACGCAGTGAAGTTGTTACTTCTCACTGCTTAAGTTGCACAGTTTAAAATCACATAAACTAGAACAATAATTTACCAAGTCTTAGGTTTAAGCCAATGACAAGAGAGCATACATTTAAACGAACACGTAATTATACATATTTATTTAAAATGCCGAATATTCAAGATTTATATCTGTTGGTGTGCTTATAAAATTAGTTGTCAACTGCTTTTTTGAAATCCTGTAGCATTTTATATTGATGAATACAATTGTTTCGAATTATTTCCTGCCGAGAGCGTTTTTACTGTGCTTGTGCTAGTTTTTCTCTCATTTCCTATTTGCTATGGTATCTAGGCAGGTACGGGAAGGAGGGAAGGTAATTATTGTACTGTTACATGCTGCAGCTGGCGCCGACTCAGCTGCCCCGCACCGTAATCGGAGACCCACGTAACCCTCCCCTCTTCCTGAAACGATGCGGTCGTGGCTGGATGTCCCCTTCTGGGAATCCAGTGAATACCGATAACGGCGAGACTCCGCGACGTATCACGCGAGTTGGGGAAGAGTCTAGGTGGCGGCCTAAGACACTATATATACTGTCGCAACCCAGCGGCCGACAGTCTTTGATGGAGGCCGCCTGGCCGAGTGTGCGCAAGCGAAGCGAAGTGTGGACGACGACTGGAGATTGCGGGACGACGGCGGGCGAGGTGTTCGTCGCTTGAATGGAAGAGAGGGTGTGAAACCGACGAGTGAAGCCTACTGTGCGTGACGGCACTTGGATGACTCTAGAACATTGCGACTGGCGGGACGTGGACTGAACTGAGGTGGGACTTAATGGAAGTGTAATACGGATTTTATTGTAAATATTCGAACTGTCAATTTGGACACATATTTTACATAATATTTGAATAGATCGATACACTGTCTATTGGGACTGATCTTAATTATTTAATTTCATTGATTTCTTTGTGGTAATTATAAGTTTTATTAATTGGTGTCAATTGTGAACAGTTAGCGATATCAATTTATTATGAGATTTTGAGATCAGTAGTTATTGTAAATAAAATAAGAAATTATTTTATTTGATTAAGACCTCCATCCCTTAACGAACTTGGCATAGCCCACTTAATTCCTAAAGAGAGAAATTGTAACACTGCGATCGTAGTTACACCATGGGAGACAAACATTGAACATACTCAAATCTCTTCATTCACACACTCCCTCCCTCTTATAAAATTAACATTAAACTCAAAGTGGGTAGCCTGCATTTGTTATCTGGCAACAGTCCGCTACAGCTTACCCTTCACAGCTGAGTGTCCTGACAACATAGTAGGTTTTGAGGATAGCATAGCCAGATGCGTGTTTGCGCGTGCGTATGTGTGTGTGTTAATGGTATTCTTTACTCATTTTATGTAAGAAATGGAAATGCACTGGAATGCGTATATTGAACGCGTAGTGCAGTTGGACAGAAACCATCACACCTGTATCCCGAATACGAGTCAGATATGCTATCTCAGAACCAACGGTTCAGTATTTCTGATTCGTTTTCGCATGCAGAATGTTCTGTATTTTCACCGCAAGGAATTTTTAGTTCGGCATGGTGAACGTATTTCACTTACGAGATGCTTGGAACAGGAAGACAGCGTGGGCTGCATGTAAATGTTAATAATACCGAAAGGACGTGAAGAGACACGGCATAATGAGAAACCAGTTTATATGCAGCGTGACGTTACAGAGTAGAATGATCTAATAGCATTCAGTGCATTTGCGATGCTACCGTAAGTTGTTTTTAACCTAAGTCAATTTTCGTTTGGTCAGAGAAGCGTGATTCTGTCGTGAACATGTAATTTCGTCGTGAGAAGTTCGAAGCAAAGTCCGCAACAGTTTCGTGATTAAATATCGAAAATATTTTGTTTGCACGCTTTTCTTTAGGGACTATAAGCACCGTTATCGAGTGCAATGTCCGTTATGAATGTTCAATTGCATATATATATATATATATCTAACGACTTGAAAATTTTAAAATAATTAAAATAGGTTTTTATTTCCAACATATTTAAACTAAAAAGAAGTAAACCACTTCAAAAACTAGTTTTTATGTAGTTACTAGTGTAAACTTGTTAAACGTAACTTTTTTCTGCATAAATTTTTTGATCAGAGCGATGGCGAGGGCTGACGTAGGTTGGCATAGCATAGGTACTAGCATCTCATGGGCGTTGTCCGTGGCTCCATTTCAGGCCACAGAATACTCAAGTGTTCAGTGTAAAATATACTTGAGTGTACACTGTAAAAAAAGTGTAAAAATACATGTACCACCTTTTGGTAATTTTACATTTTCAGTTTGTAATTTGTAAAACCAAGCACAGTATGTGTAAATTTACTGCAATGTACAACTTTTTTTCTTTTTTTTTTTGTAACATAGTACAAAGAAAAAAACACAGATGTGTAGGTATATTAACAATACGGGGTGTAAAAATTACGAACATATTAAAACCCAAATTATGAATTTTTACACCTACGCCAATGTTGTATTGAAACATCCACATCAGTGTAAAAATACTTATTGTTCTATATCATTCAAAAGGTATTACAATCTTACTCTAAAAAAAACCACAAATATACTGATATATTGACATTTAAAAGGGTTTTAAAATACACTAATGCAAGGCACTAAAACCCTAAGCTTGTGTCTTTTTACAACCACGCCAATGTTGTATTACAACACGCGCAGCAGCGCAAAAACACACATTTTTGTATTCCGCCAATTTACATCACTGGGACGCTACTCCCTCAGCGCGGGGGTAGATCGGCTCCTTGTGAGGAACCTTGGCCACCTAGTTGGTTATCAATTAGTTTGCGGAGGCGAGGGGAAGCTAACCCCCTCCCCACCCATCAAACTTACTTCAAGCTGCAAAGCAACATTATTGTACAGGATTCCCAGGGTAGCGCCTGGGAGCTGTTTCCATTTTTGTATTCCGCCATTTACTAGGTAGTATAATATTACTGAAAAAACACAAATTTTCTGGTATATTGACATTAACAAGGCTGTAAAATTACAAGTTCGAAAGTATATGAGCGTTTATTTACACATATAAATATATGGCAACTTTAGATTTTTATGTGTAATTTCCTAAAACGAGTACAATATTTGTAATTTTACACTACTTTTACTGTGAATTTAAATATAACAAGTATTTGCATAAACATGCGATCTAGCGGTTGGGAGTAGAACTACTTCGAGCTCCTTTTGTGTGTTGAAAAGGAAATCTATTACTCCCACTGATGGAATATACTGGCTTTCGTATATAACTACCTATTCTGTACCTGAAGTCAATCGTTTTGCGCCGGGACGTGGAGGGCGTCCTGGCCTCTGGGCTATGTGTTCTTTGCGGTCTGGCGAGGGATACAACTGCTGCAACCGTATGGGTGGTATAAGGGCCCGAGCACAACCCCCGCCCTGAGCTTCGGCAATGATGAGAGAGAAGTCAATCGTTAACAAGATTTTGGAGATAACTTTTTATCACTCTGTTAAACGTCCAATTTTTGTAATTGCAGTTAGTTAATCCTCAATTTTACTTTTTTTTTTACTGAGAAAATACAGTAAGTGGCAGGAAATCTATAATTTACACGGAGTGCATGTTATGTAACATGATAATACGTAAAAATTACACCTACAGTGTACATGTAATTCGATATAATGAACATTATACAGTAACAGACTGGTGTAGTAAAATTACTATAACAACGATTGTATTAATTTACAATGTGTGGTAGAAAATTAGTAGCAAGTATAATAAAATAACATGTACAGAGTACATATAATTTTATGTGATGATTAGTAAAACAAACTGACAAGTATGATAACATTACACTAACAAAGTTTGTGTAAATTTACATTATGTGGTAAAAAAAAAAAAAAAAAAAAAAAAAAAAAAAAAAAAAAGTTAATTTACACGTAGACAGTACTTGTGTTTGAATATGATGATTCGTAAAAATAATTACAAGTATAGTAAAATTACACTGACATTGTATTCGTAAATATACCTGGTACACACAGTAAAAGTACACGTACACATTTACGTGTAAAAATACACGAACATGTGTGGAGATTGTGCTGCCACGTACATTCGTGTAAAATTACACGATAGTTTTTACAGTGTCGGGAGGTATATACTTGAGTGTAGAAAGGTATATATTTGAGTGTAGAGAGGTATATACTTGAGTGTAGAGAGGTGAAACAAACAGCTGCTTATTACGCGAACTCCTTGCCGCGTCACTGACCAGCAACGTGCTATCAGTCAGCGCCTGGCAGCCTTCTCTCAAGCCTGCAGGTTAGTCAACAGGCAATCTTTTACAGCACGCTGTAGTAAGCTAAGGGTTATTCTCCTCAGTTTGGGAATTTCAATGCTTTTAGTTTGGCAACTGAAAGTTTTCGCAGCCAGATAGGTAGCACTGGCGTCGCGTGTCTACCGGATTTTCCGTTCCGTATGGAAGTAAAAATGATAATTGCATCTTTCATAACACTAATATAACTCTGTGAAATCTTCCCGTTTGTACTCTGTTATGACATACGTAAAGAATAAACTTTATTCACGGTGAAAATATAACGAAGTACCTAGGTCTGCATGTTTAATATTCTGTCGTAAAACTGTATTTTGCCAAAAGGTTCACGTCCACAATAATCCAATAACTTTATTAAAATAGAAGAACTGAAACGAAAAATGAAGAGAAAATGCTAAAAATAATATTTTTAATCGTTTCTGGGCAATTTCCTCAAGGGAAGGAGAAAATTACAAAGATGTGTTTAATGTAGCTATATTTATTTCACGCTTAAATTCTTAAAGTTTTCCCATTTAAATAAACTTGATTATGGACGCTCAATGCCAAGCACAGTCGCGTTTACTGTTTGTTCTTATAAATATAATTGGATAAAGTGAATAATAATTACAAAATAAAGTCAGTACTTAACATTTTGGCTTTCATAAGTATATGTCACAATTCATGCTAAACAAAAACTTTTACACACAAATGATTAGAATTTCTTCTCTTACTCAAGCTAAAAATGACCTCTGTGGAACACCAGTTCGCATTGCGGCGGACATTACCCGAATCCCCAACCCTCGCATAAGACATCTCGTTTTGTTTGTATAATAAACGTCATAGTAGCCTGTAGTGAGATACGAGAGCCGCGCGCCGCCAACCAGGAATGGGGAGAACGTCCACGTCACAGACACATCTGCTCCACTTCACCTCTGGATATTGAGCTATTCTGGTCGCAGCAGGCTCCGGCTGTCTCCACGCGTCAAACCTGCACGCACGTTTCCCATCTACAGGTAACAGTTGAAGTGTGTATCCATCTTTTCCGTTGTTTTACCTATAAGCTGTTCGTGGCAATATCAAAGACACCCATTCTCAAACGCTTCCAGGTCGCGTCCATCGCTAAGGGGTATGCTACAATTGTCATGTCCCCGGTCCTCGCATGTCCTCTGACCCTGGTCCTCGCATGTCCTCTGTCCCCGGACCTCGCATGTCCTATGTCCCCGATCCGCGCATGTCCTCTGTACTCGTATGTCATCTGTCCGCAGTCCTCGCATGTTCTCTGTCCCCGGTCCTCGCATGTCCTCTGTCCCCGGTTCTCTCATGTCCTCTGTCCCTGGTCCTCGCATGTCCTCTGTCCCTGGTCCTCGCATTTTCTATGTCCTCGCATGCTCTATATCCTCGCATGCTCTTTGTCCCTGGTCCTCGCATGTCCTCTGTCCCCAGTCCTCGCATGCCCTCTGTACTGGCATGTCCTGGCTTGTATCCTGTCCTCGGTTGTCCCCGGTCCACGAGTCTTTCATGGAAGAATAAGAAAAATAATTTACCAGCAAAATGCTGTGCGCGTAATCTGTAATAGTAAACAAAAACATATGTAAATATTATACTTCGAAGTGAATGTGGAGAGCGCCAGTGCCGAGCGGGATTAATATTGTAAATAGTAAATACGTGCCTTGCAGTTACGGCCTGAATTATCCAACAAAATACAGGAATTACAGAAATACAAAATCGAGGGAAAATTTATTCCAATGACGGAATTTAATTTTGAATGAAAACACAGTGCAAATATAAAGAAAATATGTTTAAATAACAGATAAACCAAATAGATTAAGTACTAGGTATACTAATTAACATTGCCTTCAATACAAAAACACAAATTTATACCAGACAAATACTCGTGAATCGGAACAAACAAGTATAAATCAAAACGGCGAATATATATGATCGAATGAAATGAATTCAATAAAAATCGAAAGTAATTTGAAGAAAAATTTGATCGCGTTAAAGAGCCTTTAGAGTGAGACTCGCATGACAACTTGGAAGGCCTTTTAAAGTGGACAGTGGAGTGGTGAGTTTTGAATGGCGCTTAATTATCGTCGAGGGCTTGCGAGCCGATAGGGGTGGGGAGGGGCGAGTATGGGGGAGCGGCATCGTCCGGCACGATTCCCACGTGCGAGGGTCCGGAAGCGGCCCCGCAGGGAATCGAGCCCGGTTCGTCTACGTGGGAGGCGAGTAGGCTAACCACTACACCACCGCGGCCCCTTAAAGATCACGTTCTCGGTAGTGAGGTTGTCGGCGGTTTCTTTGGACGGAGGAGGCTGTTTGCCGTCGTGTTTGTTAGCCCATCATCGTATCGAGCCCGCTATCGTCTTTATGTCTCCCTCCGCTCTCCAGATATATTCTGCAAGAGTGCCTTCCATGCCACAAGAACGTCTTCACGAGTGTACTCCGCCTTTATGCCGCCGCAGTTCGCTAGCTAGGCGGCTTTATCCCACGTCCTTACCTCTCTCGTCCTCTTTTTAAAGGGCTTTTCTTCTAGGGTGCGGGCCATATCGGTTTCATCCCCTCGCTAAATAGAGGTCGTCGTGAAACTCGAAGCTGCGTGTTGTGCCGTTGCGATATTCCGGCGGGGCTAAAAAATTTTTATCTCAGACTTAAAATACTCGTGCCTTGCTCCCCGCCGAGCGGCAGCTCTTAAACGTGGGATCAAGTTTTATACGTCACGTCCGGATGGTGTAAAATAACAAGAATGCCGCCCCGAAAACGGAGTCGTCTTCACTTGTTGTCAAAGTTAGTGGTTGTATAAAAAAATCGGATTGGTAAAAATGTCTTGTTTAACCGTGGGGGATTGGCAGAGCAGTGTTGCCAACTTGGTTGTTCCCCCCCCTAAATCTTGGGGGAGTTCTTACATCGCCGGGAAAATTTGGGGGCCATTATAAATTTTGAGGATTTTAAGGAGAGAAATAGGTTTTTTTTATACAAGTTTCACTAAATCATAAGTTTAGAACAACGCCTATGTTGAACAAGCTTTTCTTAGGTGTCATAAAAACCAAAATAAGAAACAAATAATCATCAAAACTCATAAATAGTTTTTTGATATACATGTACTGCCTAATAAAATAAAATATCTGTTGCCATCAGTTTCAGCCCTTCAGAAAATGTCGATTTCAGTGTACATTATTTGTAAATTAACACTTTCTGTGTACATTTTTGACACGTGTGTTAAATTAAATAGTCAAATTGCTTTTCAAAAAGTAACGTAATATATTTAGAGGATTTTCATGAAATTTAGAGACATTTTAGTTATGATCTAGAAAAATTCCTTGATGCTTGGTTGGAAACACTGAAGCAACATGCAGAATATTAGCAGTGAAACTAGCAGCATCACCGCAATTCAGAGTGTGAAAGGATATTTGCACATTAGATTTAAGCGACATTAAAAAATGGCTAAGTTTGAAATACTATGCTCATACTTTTCTTTCATCTTGCGAATTGTTAACACTATAGCAATTTTTTTCTGAGAAAATAAAATGTTACATAGACTTCCGTGGTAGAATCTGAGCAGATAGGCCGTAAGTTCATGCAAGTGAGCATGTATGTGAGTGTTTACGTGTGTGTGTGTATGTATATATATATATATATATATATATATATATATATATATATATATATACACACACACACACGTAAACACACACACACACGTAAACACACACACACACACGTAAACACTCACATACATGCTCACTTGCATATATATATATATATATATATATATATATATATATATATATATATATATATATATATATATATATATACACACACACACACATACACACACAAATTTAACTGCTACGACCGTGGAAAATTTTGATGCCGACATACCTTAACATCGTTTTAACTGGGCAATCTTTCGAAATTTAAAGAAATGCTTGTGATCTTATTGTTAGTTATGTTGTTTTTCTTATGATTTCTGTGTTCGCCTATAAGGTTTCAATATTACGTCTTTCATGGTAATTTTGTACGTCGCATTGTTTCACAGAAACCCTGGGAAATGCTTTCCATCCACTGTTTGCAATGGACAGAATATCTCGCTTACCACGGTATATACTTGGGCTTAATTTCTGCTTTGACTAACAGTTACCCCGTAAACTCGTAGGAGACATGGCGTGTACTCTGGCAAGAGAGATTTCGAAAGGAAAATGCGATGTTCGTACTCCGTTAATATCTAGTGGAGGCAGATTAAGCCTGGGGGGGGGGGGGGATAACGTTTTGGGATGTATCTGTATTATTCTCAACTTGGGAATTTACGTACAGTATATTGATTAGAGGTTCAACATTTGGTGGGTAGAGTGAACACGGAAAACCACTGAATTTCTTCATTCACACGTGGCGTTTTGAATTATCTGTAATTCGCACATCAAACAAAAAATATTTTACACAACTTTCTCAGAAAATACTGCGATGTAAAAAAAAAAAAATAATAATGATTCGTCGTTTTCTTGTAAGATGTATGTTTTAATGCTGAATTTTTGAGAAACAATCATAAATTTGCAACATTTCTTAACGTGCCAGTATTTCCTAAGACGAAGAATATACTCTTTGTTCGAAACGGTTATCTTCAAAATTAATACATTGAAATGGAATTTCTTTGACATTCACTGATTCCCTGTTACTACAGGCTAGTTAGACAGCGATCGCCCATAACAACGAGTTCTTGATAGCTGATGAGTGTTAAGCGAGGGAGGATGGAGCAGTGCCGGAATGCAAAAGGGGGGAAGCAGAAAATCCTAGAGAAAACCCGCCGACCAGCGGCATGCATCGTCCGGCACGATTCCATAACGTGCGAAAAATCCGTGAGTGACCCCCTGTAGGAAAAAGAAAAAGGGGGGGGGGGGGGGGGTTGAACTTCCTTCCGCTACCCATTCTGACCCAGTGTTCACATTTGTGTACATGCAACACATGAAGGTTTTCATTGATCGGTCCTCTCCTTGTGATTTGTAAGCCATACTGCTTCTTCATGTTATGAATGGTTCATTTTACTGTAGACGAACACAGATCTAC
The DNA here is from genome assembly GCA_029891345.1 of Dryococelus australis. Taxonomy (NCBI): domain Eukaryota; kingdom Metazoa; phylum Arthropoda; class Insecta; order Phasmatodea; family Phasmatidae; genus Dryococelus; species Dryococelus australis. Next base: position 94,551,871 of record CM057002.1, on the reverse strand, counting down.
AGGTGACTGTGAGAAAGTGCCGTGTCAACAAAAGTAAAGCGCGCATCACAACATTTCTTATTTGCGACACACGAATCCATATTTTAAATCTGGTCCGAAAGGGCCTAGGGAAATGCTGTTACTTTAAGCCCTGCTAAAATACGATTTCTAGGAAACGTATGCGCCTCATGCAAACAATGCTTAACCGATCTCGAAAATTACACCAAAACACTCATGCACGGCATTCGTGCGCGTTCAGTGCAATAATATTTCGCATAAGCAGTGATTCTTACTTGGCATTACCAACACACCTAGTTTCTCCTTGTTTTAATTCATATATGTTATAAATGAAATGTTGTAAATTGTTGGTAAATTATAAGTAAAATTTCAATTTAACAAGGAAAATGTCTGTTTATGTTGACGAAAGTATAAAACGCTTGTGGTACACGACGTATTTAGGAAACAACCAAGAACTCACACTTGTAGACGAGAGAAATAATGCATATCTTGTTTGCCGCTACACTGAACTGGCGTGCTGCTTGTCTACCTATGAGTAGAGGTCGTGAAATTACGCGAAAAGATTTCAAGACAAGTTATATTTCAAAACACTGTAGGATCGTTAACCTATCTTGATTTGCTGAATTACTTTTGAACACGGGTTAACTGTCTGCACACGAATCACCTAGGCGCCGTGCCCATTTTGCCCGGTCAAATATGAAAACACCTTCTCAAGCAGACATCAGCCATTGACGTGCTTATAGTCTTGAAGTCTATCACGTAATCATATTTTATCGCGAAAAATCGCTAGCTCTACATATGGGTAAGCTTTAACGCAGGTCTCCTCGAGTACATTTGTATGGATCTGACCAAAACATTTTGCGATAAAGCGCTTTGAAAAAGCCGTTTATAGCTATGTCATGGTAGTGATCAAATTGTTCTTTAAATAAACCCATCGTAACGCAGCCAGACGAGTGCCTTAAGAATTTTCAAATATGTGTATTATCAGCTAAAAAAGTTTGGAGGTATACACTATCGCTATATATTAAACGGGTTAGCTGTACATTACCTGTTCAAGAAACCGATATAGGCTACTCACCTCAGACAACAGATGGACACAAATGTGCCTCCAAGCGCCTTCCGAACACCTTGAATAAATGTTATTTGTCAGCTCAGGTAGTTCGCTACATGGATCCCAGCAACGCACAAAAGATAAATTCTGCTGCTAAGTGTTTGCTTGGAAGGGCGTCTCGCTTAAGATCGCGATCGATAAAGCCATCACGAATCGACAAAGTAAATACCATGGACTGCTGGTGATCTACGTCTCATATACGTAGCAGAATTTAACACATTGGATTCACCTTAACCATTTCATTCCCGAATTAATTGACGGTTTGAGGTGTTGCATAAAAGGAAAATTTCGGTGCGTCCTGTACCTAAGCTGGCAAAGTATTTGTTTTGTTATCACAACCAGTAATCTGTAGGCTTTGTACTAGGTGATGAGTAATATGAACCAGTCATAGAAGTCAGAACAGAAGCGGGGTTTACGAGACAGTTACCAGAGGAAGATCACTAGGTTCCGGGCTCCGCAGCGTACAGTGCCGGCCAAATATGATCTCCATGTGCAACATTTCGACAATTGTCTAACCCTTTCAAATCCATTTTAATTTACGGTTTGAGGTGTTGCAAATAAAAAATGTCGACAAAACACTTGTTTCGCTGTCACGGCCAATGAGCTATAGTCTGTACGTTCAGCTACAGTTATATGAATCAATTAATGACTTAGATCAGTAAGACGTTTTGCGAATCATTTATCCACAGGTAAGATCATTGGTCGTTCAGCTTCGTAGTGCGCAGTACAGAGCAAAAATTACCTACACGTGCGTAATGTACACAATTGTGTACACTGAGTCTGAATGGGCTAAGCCGGGAATGAAAGAATTCAAACGGTAGATTTATAGTTTTTTTTTTAAATATATTTTTTTTTGCCGGAAAACGTGAGATGTATCGGTACGTAAAGGCGCCACGCCACCGTCGTATACCACGTGATTAGAAATATCTTGAGAATAGACAATTTCGCGAATTAAAAGACCTATAATTGAGCCAGAGACATTCATTCGTTCATTGGCTGTTGCCCGCAGTGAGTATACATTTTCTTTCTTGACCGGCTTGTAGGCGATTATGCAGGTATTTGTTCTCGTGCAGGTGCGTTGCTGGTTCGGTCTCACCGGACGCGTCTAATAAACCGATATCCAATTGCATAGATGACTGGAATATACGAGAGTGATAGTTTTCGTAAGAGAGTGATTTAGTCCATTCATAGAGCTAATTATGTATGATGCTCGGTACTAATACATAAACGGTGACTAATGGAACCAGTGTGAAGGGAGACTGGAGCGGAGCTAACAGGGGCCGGTAAGCGACAGTGACAATGTAGCTGGACTATCGCAGCGGCCAGCCGGAAGTACAATCGAGGGGCGCCGCAATCTACCCAGTGAAGCTGCGCCCTTATCTGCCGCCCATAATGCCGTCCAATCACTCGGCCGGAAGGAAGGAGGAGAAGGGGCAGGCTGGGTGTCCTCTCACCTCGCCCTAATATCCAAGGCTCTGCGGGGATGTGGGGGGCAGTCATAAACCTCGATAAGGAGGGGGCACCAGTGTTTATCGCCTGGAGGGGAGTAAACACACCCCAGGGCGTGCCCGTCGCCACGACTTACGACCGTTCTTATATTACGCTGGCACCGGTCAACTCTAATGGCGACCTCTCCGCCGGGGCAATTAGGCGCGTTTCCCGCCGCAACAACTCACGTTTCCGCCCTTCGCGCACTTCCGGCCGCGTTACCCCGCTTCAATCCCGGTCTCGACCACCGTCCCGGTGTGATTCTTCGCCGAGAAGCAACTTCGATCACAGAGTAGACAATTATACAGAGGCGAAACAGTGCGGCGGTTCCAATGATGTGCTTGGCAGCGCGAGGCTCTGGGAACGGGCCTCGTGTCTGATTGGCTGCTACGTGCTGCGGGAGGTTACCTGCTAGCAGTTTACCAGCCGCTGATTGGCAAACTGTGTTATTACACGTTTCTGTTGAGTGACGGCAAATTTGCTGGCGTGTGCGACTGGAGTTCTTTCTGTATTCTCAAGTGCTCTTTTCCAAAGTCTTCTACAACATTCATATTATCGTGGCACTTGTTTGTAGTTTTGCTTTCATTACTGGCTGTCCTCTCCTACATGGTGCCAGAATTGCGTTCTTTTTGGCAAACGAAACCATTAAACCTGCTCTCTGTGTGCTCTGCTACTAGAAGAACCCACGCTCCAGATTATGCGTGTCAATTACCTTCAATACAACAAGAGATGTCTTTCACACCCATTAGCAAAACCATTTTTCAACGTTCCAACATAGGCTAGCTAATGCGTTTTTCAGACCGCTATTTCTTCAAATATTCGTGTCAGATACATACAAAAGTACGTGAGAGATATGCATTCAACCTTGCTATACTATAAGTGTAAACTGAGCACGTTTGGGAGCCCTGCTTAAGATCTACTCGTGTGTAGGTGGCATAATCTTTCACCATATGTAAACTTAATATTGCCGTCGGCCTGATCTATTTATTCATGCATCGGTCAAGTGAAACTGTGATATTATTACAATATCAAATATTTTACAAGTTCGCTATTTATTAAACTTAATATGAATTGAAAATAATATAAAGGAAATAAATAGTTTCAGTATTTGCATTGATTGCCTAAAACTTTTAATTAAATGTCAGGCTATGGAACTAGTTTCCCTCCGACGTGACCAACTTCACTATGCCCATACGATTTGGCGTGACCTTTAAAATAGATGCAATTTTTGGCAGTGGCATTTTCAAAAGTTTGATTTCAAATGTACTCAATTCACCGTGAACAGCATTTACAGGTTTTCTAGCAATAAAATGATAGCGTCACATTTAGTGTCCCATATACCCACAGCACGACGAGAACTCTGCACGTCAGTCAAAATCCTTGCGCTTAGCGGCGATGGCGCACTTGATGCGCATGGTAGTGTCGACCTTATCGCTTCCGCTCTTGTCGAAGGCGATAAAGAGCTCCAAGTTGACTGTTCCCCGTTAACTGCTCTTGTATTCTTCAATAGCAAATATACTATGAATTGCGGGGTCCTACGTAGGATTTACTGGACTTTTTAAACATACCTCATGTGTCAGGTATAATTGAATGTTTAGTTTTTCCGTACGTTGTCACTGTTGTAGCAACAAATGTACAAACACCATTGTTTACAAACAAATAAAAACTTCTGATGTGGTGGTATTCTTGATATGTGATTTGTGCTGTTTTGTGCTCAGGCACGTGTAAGCAGCTTGTTTGCCATGACAGGGCAGTAGCGTCCCAAGATGGCGCGAATGGAGGATGAGCACGACTGCTTGTCCTAAACATTGTTGGTCCTCCGGGCCGGATTATTTACGGGAGATACATTTTTGTTTACGGAAATGTGCGCTAGAAGTGTAATATATGCCTTTTAACGGTTCGGTGACGGCGAACGGGAAAGTTTAGGCTGTTATTGTCGGGATTTGTTTACGGCACGTCTCGCCGAAACTCAATGTCAATAAACACGCTGCAATAACGATCTCCGCCAGCCAGACGAATTTTAAACGACGTTTCTCGCTCACATACGAGCACGTGATTATTCTGCCGTCTTATACAGAGATTTTCGTGCATCAGTGCAACTTATTTTTCGGATAGACAGTTATTAACATCTTTAAATAAAATGGCGGCTGCAGCATCGCCTGAGCTACAATGTGTAATTTTCAATTATTTGCTAGCCCAGGCGGACGAGGCCAGAGAACTGTACGCAGCATCTAGCGAAGATGAATCGAAGGTGAAAGACTTCGAGTTGGTCTGCGAAGAGGTTATGTTGAAGAGAGATGAACTACTGGCGAATATTTTTGCTATCTGCGCCCAGCCTCAAGATGATCCGAGTGTGTTAAATGGGTGCAAGGGACAGTTTGCAACATACGATACAGTTTTCCGTGAACTAAAAAAGGCGTATAGTAAACTGTAGTGACTACACAACCCGCAGTGATTGTTCACAAAGGTTAGGAATCCCGACAGCAGTGCTACCACCTCTACTATTGCCGGTATTCAGTGGCAATAGAGCTGAGTGGATAGGCTTCGCAGAGTTACTTATATTCAACTGTTGTTCAAGCTCTGCACCTTACCCAAGTCCAGAAAATGCATTACTTGTTGGGTTGTTTACAAGGTGAGGCCAGAGAGTTGGTACACAATATACCGGTCACCGAACGCAATTACTCGGTAATTTGGAAAACATTAGAGAAGAGGTTCAAAAGTTTAAAACTCGCAGCAACACTACATGTCCAGAAGATCTTGCATGTACAAAATGTCGACCCTAAGAAAGAAGGTGGGTTAACCAAGTTTGCTACATTAGTGGAAGAAAATTTGAGTGCGTTGGAGGCTCAGAAATTTCCAGTGGTTCAGTGAGATTTCCTGCTGCTAAATATATTGCTCGAGAAGTTGGATGCACCACTCAGGCAGGCATTTGAACTCTCCCACTAAGAGGATGTGCCATCGTATTCCAAGCTACTCAAGTTTTTGGACGGAAGGCTAGAGCTGTGGAGTATGTTCAGCTTCCTGCTGACGATCAACCTCCTGCTCGTTACACCTGTAAGAGTCCTCCCTCTCAGAGGAAATTTTCCTCCTGGAACAAATTTCGGTCGATCAGCCATGAAAACAATAGCCAGTCAGCAAATTCCAATACACCCCTTGTTTCAGTTCGGGACAATACAGGTAAGCAGATGTTGTGCCCAATTTGTGGTACAGCTCGTGTCCTGCACAGATACCAGACATTTCTTTCAAAACCGACAGATGAGAGAAGGGAGTGCACGTTTACCCACAAATTATGCTTCAACTGCCTGCGAGCAGGACATGCAGCGGTAAATTGCTATTCAAAGTTTCGCTGTCAGCAGTGCCAACACACACTTCACACCTTGATTCACGTGTCACGAGATACAAATTTTGACGATACAGACCAAGATACTACAGATCCTGCTGGTCAAGAGGAAGGTAATAGTAGCATTGTCGCAATGTGCTCGTCGTGTTTTTCAGAAAGGATGGTCCTCCGATTACTGTTTTGCTTAAGACTGCTCGCATCAATGTTAAAGACAGTAGTGGCCAATACAAGGTTGTGCATGCATTATTGGATAGTGTATCCCAGTAATTATTCATAACCGAAGGGTGTGTGAAATGCTTGGGACTTAAACAACATCAGGCAGGGGTGAACATTTCTGGCATAGGGCATACTAGGACAGATTCGAGAGGGACTGTAGTATGTGAGAGTACCTCACTTCACATGCCAGAGTTGTATTTTACTACTCGAGCGTTGATTCTCAATAACATTTCTAGTAACTTGCCTTCAGCGGAAATTGTTACAAAAATCTTGCACATCTGAAAAATATTCCCTTAGCCGATCCCGAATTCGCCTAACCTGGTTGCATTGACATGTTGCTGGCAGTAGATGTAGTAGCTGATGTGATGACTGGCCACAAGATCGAAGGAAAACCACATGCATTTCATACAGCATTTGGTTGGGTAGTTGCTGGTAATGCTCCATGTGCAAGTCAAGATGAGTCCGTTTCCTTATTTGTAAAAGTGGATGCATCTCTTGATGTGGCCTTTCAGAAGCTTTGGGAGGTAGACGAGGTTTCATCAGTGAAGTTTCTGTCAAGCGAGGTCCAACAGTGTGAGAATCACATCATAAGTACCTACAAATGTGGTGAAGATGGTAGATTTGTCCTGAGACTTCCATTTAGATCATCCACGTGTAATTTGGGTAACTCATCTTCAACAGCAGTGTGTAAACTTGGTGAACTAGAATGTCGACTTGCAAAGATGCCAGAGCTGAAGCAGCACTACCAAGACTTCATGGAGTAGTAGGAAAACTTGGGTCACATGACACATACTGGACAGTTAACACCCACACGTGATGGCTATCAAGCATCCCTTACAAGTGAGTTTGCTCAGCCAGCATACTTTATTCCTCACCAAGCAGTAGTCAAGGAGGAAAGAGTAAGGGTAGTTTTCGACGCATCCTGCAAAACCACAAATGGACAATCACTGAATGATCTACTTTCTGTGCTGAAATTACAGAATGAAATTTTGATATAGTTTTGAGCTTCCGGACATTTCTATATGCTGTGACTGTGGATGTATGCAAGATGTTCAGACAAATAGTTGTTGATCCTATTTATAGGAAGTACCAGTGTATCTTTTGGAAGAATACAGTGTACGGCACAGTTAGCATGTACTAGTTGAACGCAGTCACGTATTGGCTGGCCTCTTCGTCTTTTCAAGCTCCCCGCACCCTGCAGCAACTTGCAACAGATGATAGCAATAAGTTTCCACTATATAGTTACAGGAGCTGCCGATGCTCAGCTGCTAATGTCTCAGCTCATCGGACTCTTGGCAGTAGGAAGGTTCAAACTGCACAAGTGATGCTTCAACCATGATGAGCTCTTGGATGAGTATTGACATGAATCTGAGAACTCATCGCGTATGTTTGGTTGTCCTGATTCAGTAAAATTGTTAGGCCTACGATGAGACCCAGTACAAGACCACTTTTTGTACAAAGAGACTGTCCCTGACCTACCAGTGACAAAGCGTGGTATACTCTCAGATGTTGCTCTTCTTTATGACCCATGCATACAGGTAGCATAAATGGTCACATCCAGTAAGATGTTGTTACAGGTTGGGATGCCTAGGTTGGCATGAGCCAGTTGGAGAAGAGATATCGAGAGTGTGGACACATTTTAAGGATGCTTTGCCGTCCTTGTCTGAAGTTAATGTGAGCAGATTCATACCAGTCCAAGAACATAACGTGCAGTTTCATGGTTTTTGCGATGCCAGCGAGAAGGCATACACTGCACTCATTTATGCTCATTGTGTTACAGTTGGTGGGGCCATTGAAGTGCACCTGCTTGTCGCCAAGTCCAGGGTGGCGCCACTCAAGACTTTGTCTGTTCCAAGGTTAGAGCTGTGTGCAGCAGTTTGGTTATGTAAACTTTGGCAATGTGGTGTAAGACTCTTTGATTCAAAAGTTGTTAACTTGACATTGCATGCCTACACAGACTCCACAGTAGTCCTAGCCTGTTTACGATTGTCACCACTTACTTTAAAAACCTTCGTCTCTAACCGAGTTGCAGAGATTCAGTCCATTATACCACCTAGTTCCTGGATGCATGTTCTATTGGAACATAACCCTGCTGATGTTGCTTCATGTGGCTGTCTTACAGACCACTTGGTGAATACAATATGGTTTTCAGGATCATGTTGGCTGTTGCAACCTCATGAGAACTGGCCTGTGCAGCATTCTTGCGAGAGAGTATCTCCTCCCGAAGTTAAATCAGTGATGTCCAGTGTTTAAGGGGCGAACGCCAATCAGATGCAGAACTCCGATGACCCTTTCGGCTTTTTACAGAAATTATCTTCCTTTTCTAGACTTCAGAGAGTTATGGTGTGGATCTTACAGACTAGACCAATTTTCCAATTACTGCCTCACTCTATTGGCAAGTTGCAGACAACTGAGGAGTTGGGAACTGCCCGTGATTACTGTGTCAAGATTGGGCAGGCAAATTTAAAAGATTAGAACCTTGGAAAAGGGAGAACCATGCTCTAAACCCATTAAAAGCCATGTGCCATTCTGGGACTCGAAGGGTGTTGTCAGGATGGGCGGCAGGCTGCATAATGGACTTTGATTGAAGAAAGTAAGCATCCCATCCTACTTCCAAAGCAAAGCCGACTGTCCGAATTGATTATAATGCATTGTCACATGACCAACCTGCACAGAGGTCCATCAACCATACTGTACCTGACACGTCGAGAATATTCGATCATTTCTGCTCGCACTTTTATTCGTAAGCTCCTTCACAACTGTGTCGCATGTTTTAAAGAGAGTGCAGCTTCATCAGCCCCACTGATGGGCATGCTCCCTGCCTCGCGATTCACCCAGGGTAGAGCATTTTGCAATGTTTGAATTGACTTTGGGGGCCCATTCCTTGCGACCCCAGTTAAAACGAGAAGGAAGACCACCCAGAAGGTTTATCTGTGCTTGTTTATCTGCATGGTGACTAAAGCTGTGCTCCTGGAGCTCGTGACCAACCTCTCTGCAGCAGCATTCCTTGCTGCATTGAAGCGCTTTGTATATCCTCATACAATGGAACCAACCTGGTGGGTGCTAGAAACTATCTGAAAGAAGTGTACAAAAACCTCTTCTGTGGAGAAAGCCAGCATCAAATTATCAGTGAGGCCGGTCAGAGAGCGATAAAGTGGTGGTTCAGTCCCCCTGCCAGTCCCCACTTTGGTAGCCTCTGGGAGGCGGCGATTAAAAGTGTAAAACAACACCTGAAACGTGTGGTGGAAACACAGTTGCTTTCCTTCGAAGAGCTCGGAATTCTGTTTCACAAATATCTGCAGTGCTGAACTCTCGAACGCTATGTGCCGGTGGATCTTCGAGAGTGTGATGTTCTGACCCTGGGGCATTTCCCAGTGGGAGCTAATCGCTCAGTTCCAGAAGAGGGTGTGGAAGTGGTGGAGTAACGAGTATCTACACACACTCCAGTAGGGAAACAAGTGGACGTCACCGCAACCCAACATTCAACTTGCCTCCACTGGAGTAGAAGACAGCGCGTGTGACTGAAGTTCACCCTGGGCAGGATGGGATTGTGTGTGTCGTCTCATTAAGGCTCGGACTCATACCCTGCATATATATGGAAGATAGATACAAGTTAACTTCCTTATAGTTTGAAATTGGATCATTGAAACATATTTAATTTTTCTTCTGTTAGACTACTATGCCAGAATTGATATAAGCGTAACAGTTTTCAAAACAAAAAATTATTTAATTAATAAAATTTATTCGAATTTTGAAATTTTCTAAATCCCTTAAATTCGATTGAAACCATTAAACTATCAAATAAAATGATAAAACAATTACCTATATATATATACATAAGAATTACGGTTTTCTTACAAACATAAAAGTAGATTTTATAGTTTAGTTCCGAGCTTTGTCTGTAGAGAGCACAGTCTAGAACTGTTTCCCCCAACACCTGCAGAACCACTTTCTCCTCTTCGGTGGAGCTCTGGCATCTGCAAACCTCCCTGCTGTGTTACCATAAGGCACTAGCATTCTTCTGTATAATAATACAAGGAAGGAAAGAATGAACCCTCCTTCCCAACCTGCCATGTCGTTCGGCTTTTACAAACAAAATCGGTGGATTGTCACAGGTCGAGTCGCGTATGCCTCTTTCATTTGCTATTCTCCGCTTTACTTGTTTATTTGCTGGTTGCTTATTTATGTCACAGGCATTGTGCCTTTCTGTTAAATACTTATATTATGATTAATCCTACCATTATTCAACACAATACTTTGTGTACTGTACACATCGATGTAAGGAATTCAGTTCGACTCAAATATCGTATTTTATGTCGGTATATAATCAACTGTAATAAATAGGTCCGCAAGATTAATTATAGAAGTACAGGAGAATACACAATCTCTCTCTCTCTCTCTCTCTCTCTCTCTCTCTCTCTCTCTCTCTCTCTCTCTCTCTCGCTATCTCTCCTTTGATCAACTGGTCAACTAATCAACGCCCAGCCTTAAGTATTGTTCCTAGAAACGTGAAATTGGGAGGAAACGTTCATACATTCATTAAGTAATGTAGGCAAGCACTACGGAAGGATTTTTCTACATTCAACCCCTAAAATGGCGAAAAGAGTTAAAAAAAATTTTCGAGTACTCATCAATTGCTGATTAATCCGATGAGGCACTTAGCTTCAAGAATTAATTTGAAAATTTTTCGAAATTCAGCCCCAAAGGAGGTGAGAAACCATAAAATGTGTTTTCCAGTACTCCTGAATAGCTAATCAAAACGACGAGATATTGTCGTGTTGTTTACTTCAAAAGTTAACATATGAAATTACATAAAAACATATATTAGAATAAGTTTTTATTTAACCCTAAGGGAGAAAATGGGGGTAAATGTGTTTTCGAGGATTCATCAACTGTGCATCAACGCGATAAGATATCGTTGTGATGTTTGCTTCAAAAAGCTACTTATACAAATGCTGAAAAAATTATTTTGATATATATATATATATGTTTTAAATTAAACCCCTAAGTGGGTGAAATGGGGTAAAATATGTTTATGATGACTCCTCAATATACATTCTGCTGAAATCGTTGGAAGGTATGTAATTCAATATACATGGTAAATACAGACGAAGCAGTTTATTACCCAGTGGAATTTTTGAACACTGTGTCTCCCATACCATAATCTAATACAGCGTGTGGGCGCACCTGTTATGTTGCTGAGAAATTTGAAGCGACCGAAACTCTGTAATGACACTTTAAAGTCAAAGCAAAGTTTAAAGCAGCAATGTAGTTGAAGCCACTATTTTAACTAGACCGGCTCAGGGAGAAACAGCGTTTGTGTCGCGTATTACATTGATTCCAAGTGACATCATTTTTCAATTCAAGAGACTGTAGTTTCCCCTTAAAGTCTTTTTCGCAATGACGAGAAATAAGTCGTAGGGGCAAACTTATCAAATTAGCAGGAGTTGACTTACGGCAAGACTGTTTTTCGCGCCGTCGGTTTTATATGGCATACTCACCTGAAGCTCACCACTTAGCCTTGTTATTTTGGTGCCACCTTCTAAAATGGCAAAGAACATTATTTACAAAGAAGTATTGCAAAAAATCATACATGTTGAAATGGAACATGACAAATACGAAAGCCAAACTTAATAGCCACAATTCGCTTATTTTTGGACTTTCATTTCATTCTACTTTCTATTTTAATATAAGCATTCTATTTTAAAAACATACCTACTGTTAAAAAAATATAGTTACAAGAACACAAATTACACGCGCACAATGTCGAGGGAAAAAGCTATTTTAATAATAATAGCATGTCTTGTAGGATAGTTGCTTGAGTAGCTATTTTAATAATAATAGCATGTCTTGTAGGATAGTTGCTTGAGTAGCTATTTTAATAATAATAGCATGTCTTGTAGGATAGTTGCTTGAGTAGCTATTTTAATAATAATAGCATGTCTTGTAGGATAGTTGCTTGAGTAGCTTTGTTGAGGACATTTCTATACTTACTATCTATATTTAACAACAATTTAAATGTAATTTAACCGTGGAAAAATAGTTTTGAGGCAAACTGCAAGTGTGTATTTGTGAGTTTCTTGAATTTATCCATTACCTAATTGTCTTGGGGTACATGTTAACAATAAATAGACGTTACTTGGTTTTGTCTTTTATACATAACTAGCGAACCGATCCGGCCTCGCCCAGGTACAATTTAGATTTTACAGCGATACACTAATAAATAAATTAGGAAAAGACTATTACAATATTAAATGATAGTAAATGAGTAAACTGCTATCATATATAAAGTACATACATACATGTCATGCTCCATTTAAATCCACTAAATGATATTTCGACACTGCTTGATTACAATGGATTATACGTGTATAACCCTGACGCATCGGCATAAATATACAGCGCGTCTCACGTTTTGTGAATTGAGTTTTGGTTTCCAAAGTATTCTCGCATTCAGCACAGTTTATCGACACGATATAAAATATTGGGACATAAAATATACATGTTTTACCACATAACAACGTGATATTCATATTCCTCCTCTTTGTCACATTTCATGGTATATACCGCAAATTATGTGAAGACAAAATTAAATTCCTATTAAATGTTATTTGTAATGACCATGAACACAATTTGCAGGTATTATTTTATACACAATTCGCAGGTATTAATTTCCCGCTTTTAGGCAGCGTAATCTATGAGAACGCGCTGACAGTAAACTATTTTTCCGACTTGATTCACTAATACCGTTAATGCTCAGCTGCTATAAGTGCTATGGCAATATTTAATACACACAAACCTCCCTCAATAAATGTAGATCATAACAGTAAAAACCGTATCCAAATCAGTTCAATAGTTCTCGAGATTAGTGCAGCCATACAGACAGACGCACGCCAGGGTCTTCCTTTTATACTATTAATTGATACGTGAGAATTTTTTTTACGGGTAGTTAATAGTTTAGCTCCTCCATTGATTTTTCAAATTTAAAATACAGAAACTTTTTGCACAAAAATTTTGTACGACTCTGGATTGAAATTTGGTCTTAATATTAAAATAAAGTCCATTCTTGTTGTTCAAGGCATACTGTTAGTGGGGGTAAATCCTTTGTTTATTATTTCGGATAAGTCACGTAGTAATTTTTCTATGAAACTCGTATAGTTTCTGATTTAAAGAATTTATTCATTGATGTTATTGAGACTCGAAGATGTAAATATATTTTGAAGGCAGGCGCATTGCAGAAATTGAAAATTTTCAGTACTATGTTTCAAATAGATGAAGTGAATTATTCGTGAGTATACAAAAGGTCAGATTGCAACTTGAAAAAAACATGATTTTTAGTACGTAGTTCAGCGTTCTTAGCCTCGCCCAAGAGATATTTGACCATCTTACGGAAGCTCATTCCCCTCCTTTCATTCCTAGCCACCTGCTCATAGTTCCATCCATCCGGCGGCCAGCCTGTCAGAAAGTAAACAAAAGAAGTCGTAGGAACCGCTAGGCTTGGCCACAACGTACAAATGCTTTATGGAAAATGCCTGCAAACACAAGAAATGATTTACAGACAAATAAATGAAAGAACAGCAGTACATGAACTGGAAAGGAAAGAAAATATCGTTGTACAATGTTGTGGCCTGTTCACTGGCAAAAATACGGTTTGTTTGAGAAGCTCATCTGATGAACTTCCTGGCAACGATGGGGTAGTTAAAGTAAAGTGTCCTTGGTCAGCTGCTGAAATGACACCCGAAGAAGGTATCCCTGCAGGAAAAATAAAAGTTTTGAAACAAACAAAAGACGGAAATATCATTAACAAAATATACAGTTGGTTCTACCAGATTCAGTGGTTGCTACACATTACAGGTAGGAAATACTGTCTTCTTGTACTATGAATCAAGAAAGGCATTTTAACGTGGAGAGTCAAGAAAGATGATGAGTTCTGGTCAAAAATCATGGAAGATCAACTGAAGATCTGGTAGCAACTGTTTGCTACCAGAGAAGGTTGATCCTAGACATACAAGGTCGATGGCAATAAGGGATCCAGAATACATAATTTCAACTCAAGAGAGAGAATTAAGTAAGAGGAAATTCCAAAGGAAACGAAGTTAATGCACTTTTCAAAGTGGGCGTACAAATTATTTTTACAAAAAAGTGCAGTAGCACAAAATAACTCAATGATAAGATCCATAACTTAAATTCAGAAAGTGCGCGATATTTTTCAGTAATTATTTTAGCTTATCAAACATTAGTTGGGTTAATTTGTAGGTATGCATTATGAAAGTATGTGTATCATCAATGTATAATTACTAGAAGAATACGAAACAATTCAAATAATGAGGTTATAATATTAGACTTTAATGGACTCTTGAAAATACTAGAATTAAATTTCATGTGTATAAATTGTTCTCCTAACTCTTTTGGATATTATGTGTACTGTTTTTTAATATTTTTCCAACTATTTATCTTTTTTTTGGCACAATAATCATGTCACTAACCAAGCATTTTTTTTTAGCTGAGTGCTTATATTGCTATTTTACGTCATATAAATGAAGATTGCATTTTTTAATTAAGGAAAAGGAAACCTTTGTACAGTAATAAGTAATTTTTAGGATGAGTATGGCATTTGTTTACAAATAGAAACCATTGAAAATACTGAGTAATATTTTCACCATTTGGCATTTGATTGCTGCTTTGTTATGTTTTAAATTCTACTAAGTAATTTCTGTAAACAACTTACTAGTTGTAAGAAAATGAGTAAAATCATTCCACTTGTACTACTGAGCATATTAAGTCAATGTTTATATTTTGCAATGACATTGTACTATATAATTTTGCTAAGTGCCTAAGAACATCCATCAAATCACAAAATATAAATGTCATTGAAGATTTTTATTGTTAGGTGTTTTCTTTTCTATTTGGGATTTGAAGTGGGCGAGTGTTGTGCATGTATATTTCCATTTTTTACGTCAATGCATTGCAAACGGAAATTAATTGTCACAATAAACCATATTTAAATATTTAAGGTGGTTGAACATTTCCTTTTCTTTCTAGTTGTTAACTTAGATTTTTAATTAATTGTTATACTGTAAATTTGCTGAACTATTATTTTTTTTGCTTATTAAATGTACACTTCGTTTTTTAATTATTGATTTACTATGTATTGATTTGAAAAAGAAAGGTGCAATGTTTATTTCATCCATGTTTACTACGCATGCAATGTAATTCTGTATGGTCAAGCTATTTCTTTTTCTGTACGCGAGATGTCTGTTTTGAAATTTATACGTGATTTTGTATGTTTCCATATTGCGTTTAATTTTTCAAGTTCCTGTTACATTACCTTATGTCGGCATTGAGGAATTTTATTACGCAGTGATATTTCTAAGCACCAAATAGGTTTATAAGTTTCAAAAGTAGCTGGTGCGTATTCTGATAGAGGCATTTGAATGAAGTACGATGAGTACCTAACTTAATTATTCCTCAAAATTATTTTGGTGTAAGAAAGCAAAGAATAATAATTATAATTATTACATTTTCAGTACCCCAATTTACAAAATTTGGAATGTGTTATTAAAAATATCGGCCTTCAGAACCATAAGCGTTATAATACTACCCAGCAAACTGGATGGTTAGGTCACATTGGACATTGTTTGGAAAGGCCAGCTACCAATCACGCCGCTTTCCTTGTTCGTTTGCAAGGAGGACGCCCCCCTGTGGTGACAGCAATTACCCGGTCAGCGCTGCACCACTGCCCTTGAGTGGGAATGGAGGGGGCTAAAAAGGAATGTAGGGAAGGCTCTTCTATATTATTTCCTTCGCCTTATCTTTCGTCGTGGAAATCGACGACGCCTGAGTCTGAGCCTTAAGAACACCTCAAGGAAACATCCCCAGACCAGTCACAAAACTCTGCTCTTTTCCTGAGAATAATGGTGTATCGTGTGATATTTCACACTCATACTTGTGTTAGGTGTTTTTTATACATTTATTACGTTGTGTCCATTAAGGCAAATGGGAAAAATGTCATTTTTTGGTGGGCGGAATTTTTACAAACAAAAAAAAATTCTGATGTGGTGGTATTCTTGATATGTAACTTGTGGTGTTTTTGCGCTCAGGCACGTGTTAGCTGTTTGTTTGCCATGAGAGGGCAGTAGGGTCGCAAGATGACACGACTGGAGGATGAGCACGACTGCTTTTCCTAAACAACCATCCCTAAATGTACTGAAATGGCACTAAAGATCAGTAATGGCTAAAGACCTGAAAAATTCGTGAGTTCAATGACCTGCAGGCTAGACTCTAGAGTCTTATATACAAATACGTCGTTATCAACTGCACATTGGTTGTCTGCTGCCACAGTGGATGGCGACAATTGGACACCGTTCTCCAAGAGGTGTCAAACAAAGTATGGGTCAATGGCCAATGTTATACGTACGTGTTTTGAATTATAGCTTGTCCCAAAATGAATCCGTTAATTCTTCATGCTTCTAGTAATGGCAGATTGTTATTTAATTTATTCTGTAACAACGTCTCTTTCGGAAACCTTGACATTTCTTCGCGTGCAGCTTGTATAACACATGAAAGGAGGACCCTAATATATTGCCTGTGAAGAATTTGGAAAATAATT
Organism: Dryococelus australis; assembly: GCA_029891345.1. Taxonomy (NCBI): domain Eukaryota; kingdom Metazoa; phylum Arthropoda; class Insecta; order Phasmatodea; family Phasmatidae; genus Dryococelus; species Dryococelus australis. The sequence continues at coordinate 94,535,110 of CM057002.1, read as the reverse complement.
CATTCGTGACACACGTTTAGTTTTCGCGTGCATTCAGCCTCCAAGTTTTTATATACGAAAGTATGAAAGTGCAATTTTAACTTGAGACTAATGAATGTATTACAAAAATTGTTTTCAAATTGACTTTCCTTGTACTGTACATGTTTATGGTCCTAGAAAAAAACTTGTATCCGAATGAGTTGTTTTGACCTTCAGTACAGTGTTGTGTAATCGGCAAAATAGTAGTTGCAAGTCTGATGGCATTGCATTCATTATACGCAAACGAATAAAGCGCACGCATTATAAAGTACCTCGTCTTTGTGTTTATTCTTAAAAAAGTTTAAAATTATTGTATTAAGTTAATTCAGCCCAATGATTCCAGCTCTTTCCTCCACTTTCATTTATTTGTCAATTTTTTTACATAATTTTGTTTACATAAACATACAACATTCCCATGGAGTGATTGAATGAATAGATTTGGGCTGCTTACAACATCGAGGTCTTGAGAGCCGATAAGGGTGGAGCGAGGTGAGTATGGAACAGCGCTGGAACGTAAGGGCGGGGGAAACGGGACTCGCCAGCCATCGGCATCGTCCAGCATGATTCCCACATGCGAAAAACCGGGTACGACCCTGCCGGGAATCGAACCCGGTTTTCCCAGGTGGGAGGTGACATTCGTTTGGATTCATAAAAGATGTTTGCAATGAAAATCTCAAGCTCTTTGACCCAGTGAAACAACTTGACGATGCCCGGTTGTACAATTGAGGTTGAGCAGTGAACTAGGGTCAAACACCGGCTTGATCCTGGTACAGTACATATGAATGTTGCACCATTGTGTTCGGAGCGCCGAACTAAGATCAATTCGAACCTCGCCTTGAACCGTGCGTTTTGGCGGTTCAGGAGGATGATCTCGGATAACGTAAATACGAGTGCTTTATTTTAAAATTCCAACGTTATATTGAAAAGCAAGTTTGTTTTTAAAATTGCATAAACATTCAAATATGCTCTATTTAAGCTCTGTTTGCCACATAAAAATACATTTTAAATGTTTATAAAGTGAACAGAGAAGAATATAAGTCTTTGTTGAGTATAGGCTATGTGAAGATGAAATAAACATTAACGATTATTTGTTTTTATTTGAAAATGGCATAAAATCTTCACATAAATAAACGAAATAAATTTACAGATTTTGAAGTGAACAGTGAAGTTTGACATGCTGTGCTAAATTTAGGCATTGAGCAAGTTTTTTAGATTAACAAACACTGCCATTTATTTTAGTTTATTCATTTCGAACCGCCGTAACACTGTTAAATATATTTATTTACTAAAAATACAGGTAGTAATAACTATTTAAAATAAACTGAGACATCTTACAAAGACTTAAGATCAACTGCATGTATTTAATAAAAAATGTATTAATGTAATGTAAAGAAATAACGAAATTCATGCTTATTCCTCCGAGCAAACACAACGGAAAAATTGGAAAAGTCATCCAGAATATCAAAAACTGTTCTAATTTTTCACAGCAGCTAAATCTAACGTTAACTATTTGCTCACGAAAGAGCACTTGAATATTATTCAGTAAAATTCGTTCAACTATTATTTTACTTAAAACAGACAAAAGATCGCACCGTCTAGTTATATGTACATTACCATCTTCAATAGTATTGGTATTAAAAATAACGAGAAACTTGTGTGCAAATTGTTTCCGATAAAAAAAAAGAACTGAAACGGAAATTTTGCAGAGCATTCAACTAAAATATATAGCAAAGAATCCTAAGAGATAATGCCCACAAACACTTGTTAATTGTATCCCAACTTCATAATAAACAGTTGCATCATGACTTCACGAAATAAGAGCCAATCACAAACACTGTTTCATCTCAATCCTAGTTCCGAACCGAGTGCTTTTTCATTTTAAAAATTGAATGATTTGTCATAGAATTTAATCCATATGGGGACGACAGCCATTTTGTGCATTTTCGAAATAAACATGTAAAAAAACCTCTCTAGAAACTGCATCGTTGAACGTAACCGCTGACTGGAGGACAAAGTTTGACGCCGGCAGCGAATTAGGAAAGTAGTTCCATGTCCTAACGCTTTATTCAAAAAGTAGTGTTAAAATTAGACGTAAGTCAAGGAAATTGCTTTTATTTCTACTTATACGAGAGTTATAAATGGCGTGACTTTGACCTACTAATGTTTTTAAAATTTTCTTATTGCCACTCGCATGGGTATAATTCGTCAGTAGTGACCCGGAAATCTCGCGATTCAATTCGAGGACAAATTCGTCTTCAAACAAGTGTATTTTCAAGTTGTTTTACTATTGGTGGTTGTCCATCGATTTTGCAAATTATTTTGGTGACAAGTTAGACTAGAAGAGAGGACACTCGAGTGTTCCTTTAGAATTGAATTGACTGTTCAGCCAGGAAAAACACGGAGAAACGGAACCGATTCACGCGCCGCCAAGTCGAGTAACTCCTCTCACAAAGGGAACAGCCAATGATTAAACAGTTGTGGTCCGAGCATATAAAGAACTAATACCATCCTGTTTGTTCACAAAATAATTTGCAAATATCACTTACCTATAACAATTGGATCACTCGTAGAAAAGAGATTGGGAGGGGGGAACTCCATGGGAACATACTGAGTCCCATACATACCTCTTCAAGGGTTAAAACTAATCATTCGCTGGCGAAACAGCAAATGATCAAGTCGTTTAAGACTGCCAACTCAAGTTTAGTCCAGAGTTTATTGAAATCCGTAAATTAGGTCCACGGCAAAGTTTGCTTTTTACAACAGGACTACCAACTCATAATTACGTCGCTATAGCAGAGTTCACAAAATAAAAATCGTAACGTAAATATGAGTTAGTAGTTCATTAGCTCATGTTCTGCTGTTTAATCCAAGAAATAATTGGGCATAGGGATCATTTCGTAATTTTCTTAAAAAAAAAAAATGTAAACATGCTAGAAAAACCGAACATCCAATACTGCGGGGGAATGTTTCCATCAAGATCTGAAACACGACTGTTCCAGACACCGACAAGCAAGCGCTCTGACACCTGCGCCATAGAGTAGATAATACACAGAGACAAAATGGCGTAGCAGGACGTACCCAGTCTCTGATTGGCTACACGATTCTATGGGCAGACCTCGTGTTTGGTTGGTTACTGCGTGCTGTGGGAGGTTCCCTATTGGCTGGTCTCCCGGCTGGCGAGTAGGTTACCAGGCGCCATGTTGCTGGCCAGCGACGCCATTTTGCGGAAGAGTACGACAGGTTTTCTCACCTTTGTATTCTTACGTTGTCTGTGCCTACACCGTCAAGGGGCCGAGGTACGACGCATGCGTGGGGGGGGGGGGGGGGGTAAAACCAGCGACTTCATTGCATATCGCAGGTGGGACTCCCATCATGGCTGCTGTTCCAGGGTCCGAGGGAATGTTTTTTTGTGGGTATGTGTTGGAGGAGGGTTATTCAGTACGCTGGGGGGTGATAGGGGAGGGTTAGTCGAAGCGACATCTCGCCAATTCCCTCACATAAATCCATCGTGATGGGGCGGAGGGCGCAGCCTCGCCCGCATGTGTCGCCTGGACAGGGGTGGCCAAAACCCTGGGTTGGCGCCTTTGACAGAAACCCGCGCCCACCGCTTCTTCCTTCCTTCTAGTTGTCGTTAAGGCTCTAACGTCTCTGCAGATCTGCCACTCTCAACACCGAGATAACTAAACCAGAAAAACAAATCATGTTTATGATACTTTATGAGTCAAACCTTTGGAAATTTGCCCCATATGTGTATTTTGGCTTGTTTTCTAACTATAACATGAATCACAAGCGTTGTATATTTCTCTTGGCATCAAAGTATCTCATTTTTGGCTCAATTTAATTTTACTTATATTTTATTATTAAGTTACAATTTTTCGTTAGTATGAACAAAAACAGAGCGAAAATAGGTGTGCTGGTAATGCTTAGTATAGGCTATTCACGGTAAAGTGAGCATTTTTGGAAGGCCGTATCCTTTGGAATAATATTCAATAAATATATTTTAGTCTTAGACGTTAACTTCCGAGTGCGGTATAATATACATACTGTGTGTATTACTTACATGACAATATTTATGTAAAAAGTTGGCTAACAGATAAAGAATTAATGAAAGAAAAAAGTTACTAGGGCCTCAAAAATGCTCACTTTATCGCGAACAGCTGATAAATAGTTCTCATGCAAAATTTTATTAAATTAAGTGCGTAAAAATGCGGTGTGTTGTTTCCTTGGTGTAATTTTGTTAACTCAGTTAAGCTTTGTTTACATGAAGTGGAAGAATATCCTAAAAGTTGAACTTTAGCAGCGCTTCAGATTTGTTGAAAGTAGCCGTGAATGATTAATATCTGTCTTTTTGCCAGACGGGTTGTCTGTATCAAGGTTTAAATACAGCAGTGGATGTCGTCGTTTCTGTAAACTATAAATCAAAATCAGTGGTATAAATCGGTGTAATTATTTACTTATGTTAATTAACTCTTACCTCCTAGCGATTCAGTGGAATGCTCTGAGGTTTTAGAGTCGCACCAGTGTAATTCACTAGTAATCATTATAGATCACAGTTCGGTCAGTGAAGCTGGCAACTAAAATAATCAGTACAATATTACTGATTATACTAAGGCCAGGTAGAGACGCCGGGATGTGCTGTTTAGTCTGGACAAACCGATTGTCACGAACAGCCGAAACGTTCACAAAGCGAGTTCCGCGGGGCACTGGAAGATCATCTTCCTGCATCTATCGGTAACACGAGGAGGCTAATAGATTTATACTGCCCTTCCCTATTCGCAAAATTTGTTTCAATTACACTGAGAAAATGGTTTTTTGAATAGAAAGTTTGTTTGGCTCAACCAAATTTTGTTGCTGGAAAAAAATTATTTTGTTGTCCATTCCCACAAACTTTTAAAATTTGTTTATTGCAACTAAATATTTGTTTGGATCCACGTCCAATAAACCGTTTTTTTGAATATAAATAAATAAAATATTAAAAGCGTGTCCGAGTTGTGCCCGATTATTACGCCTTAGCAATATTTTTCTTTCCTTTTTAACTCTATTGACTGATATATTTGACAAAGTTTGTTGACATATTCCGAGAAAGAGTGGCTCGTACATACGTACACAAATATACACCCATGTCTTGCCCGGGATTCGTACCCTGGAGCCTCGCATCACAAGCCGGTACTCAACTAATTGCGCCACGGAGATAGGCAGCGATCTATGCTAACGTGACTACTGGTGCTATGTAGATGTTTTCAGGTAAATAATTTCTAAAATAGCTCACGTTCTTATGATTAAAGGTTTTCAAGTTTTACAGCGTCATGATTTTTTTGTTTCCTGTTTAAATTGTTTCACTTGGATTTATTATATAGCCTGTTCACGGTAAAATTAACACTTTTGAAAGCCCTCCTTAAGATGTACTTGTATGCACGTTGTATATTCTTCCGTCTTATGTATAATTAACATTGCTAGGCCCTCATCAATTTAATAATGCGTCAGTAAAGTGAAACTGTGATATTATTATAAAAGTAAATATTTTACAAATCTGGCCATTTTTACACTTCTATGCGTTAAAAAAAAATATAAAGCAAATTAAATAATTTCAATTATCACAAATGGTTACCCAAAACTTTTTACTCCTCGTTAAGATAAGGAACTACTTTTCATCCATCGTTACCAACTTCACTGGGTGCATGTCCCTCAGTACGTACGTTAAAATACATGCAAGCAAGTGACGTTTTTCTAAGGTTGTTTTCAAAAGTGCTCACTTTATCGTGAACAGCCTTTAAGTACCAGTAGTGGAACAAGCTAGTTTTGTTGCAGCTAAAAAATTCTGTTATACTATACATCAGATTTTTTTAGGTAACCGAATGCTTATTCAATTCAAACAAAATATTTATTTGACTCTGCCATTATATTTATGATGGTTACGTTAACAAAACCAATTATTTGGACGTTCTTGTAAAACAGTTGTGTGTTCTAAATTCACACGGATGATTTTCGAACACCCAAACAATTATTGTTCGACTTAATTTATTACTTTCAAACGATTTATTTTGTTCAAAGGGACGAACTCTGATATTTCGAGCAACAGTAGATTATTTGAGTGAACAAAATATTGTTCATTGTATAAAAGTGTTTTTCAAGCAAATTTATCTTGTAAATTCAACTTAAGCTTTTTCTCAGTGTACCGAGCAACTTGGGCGAGGAGTCATTAAAGGTTTTATTCTCACTTTACACCACCTCTATGCAATCGTCGCAAATATTGGGCTTTCAACAGATGACACTCTAATGTTAATGACGAAACTAGATAAAGTAAAGTAATTCCTATTCTGTAATGGTATTTTGAATCTAATCTTCCAAATATTTGCACTAATTATAAATTTTGTTAGTTTTAAATGGGAATTAAAAGCATTATTCAAGCATGTTATATTCCAGAAATTTTATTCCCGTGACCAAACACTCAGAAGTGATGTAAATATTTTTCAACGACTGATGCGCTACTGACCCTCTACACTATATTTAGCTAGAGGCGGAGAGTGGTTGTACGTATGATGTTATTTAGGTAAATAAAAAATTATTCACCCGAAATTTACTAGCAACACTTTAGCCATTTACATAATTATACAGCACAGACACAAATGTTGAACTACTAAGTCACATTTTAAAAATTAAATCCAGGTCGTAAGCAACGTTTTGCGATTTTGTAACTACCAAATTGATAATAGAATATGCCGCCAATATAATCGGTGTATTTTAGAATTAATTATTTCCAAATACTACAAAAATAAAATAATTGATCGAAAATACAAATTTACTATGTAGCGGGTGACAGGTGAATCCACATTTCTCATAGGCGGTTTGTGAATGTTTACAAAAAAATTAGGGGGATGGGAAGAAGCTCCATAGAACTGCAGCCACCTTACACAGATTTGAAAATACTCCTGGGTATTGGTAACTGTGTTGGCAACGGCCCAATAAAATGGTGCAACATGTCGTTATCTAATCAGTGGCTAGGAACTACCTTACAAGGTGCTGCGCAGACTGACACGTCTTCCACTTCTATTTTACACCAGTCGCACCTTGGATATTGCCCTACTTTTCTTGCATTTTGGGCTCAGATGGTAGGGGGAGAAGCATTTTCAAACTTAAGTAGAGATAACTTTCCATAGTAATACTTTACACATTTCTATTCACGTGGTAACTTTACAAGCTTGTTGAAAACAAAAGTGTCACAAGTGGAAACAAAAGTGTCGCAAGTCCCACGATTTTGTATATTAATTTGATGTTTTATAGCTACAAAACATTACAGGATATTTTGGTGACATTAATCTGGGTAAAAATGCTTGTTTTTTTTTAAATTAATGTAATAAATTTTGTACTTGTGGAAGGGTAGCCTACATGGCAACAGTGATCTCTCCAGTAACTACGCCACTGATGTGAGTCTATTCCGCGCAAGCTTACCTATTTACTGTGTGGTCGTGTGGCGCTGTGGATACAGGTCGTGCGTCTTATTTGTACCGTCGTGTTGCACAATTCTCCCTAATGTTTCGGCCAGAGTGTGTTCCTGGCCATCTACGAGCTGATGACACTCCATCACATTGTGATGGTGTTTGGTCTCTTCCTGGGTTGCGCTGATTTCGCTCAAAATACAATCGATAGTTTATGATTTGCTTATTTGATTATACCGTCTCCGCAGTGCAGTGTATGTAGTCATATTATCAGTTAATTTCCAAAACGTTACGTAATTGATTAACTACTGAATACATATGACAGAAACTGCAGTGATATTTTCGTCTCTCTAAACCCACATGCCGAGATCATGACAAATGTTCCAACACACTTGCTATAATTTATACCTAGTCCATAAACGACTTAGATATAGCTATTATTTTCTTTCGCAAATCGCTATAATTTACTAGTGTAAACTGAAAGGCTGTGACTTCTCTGAAAAAAGTCAGTAGGCCTATGCTTAATGTATTTCAGTATACTATATAAGACATCCTGTAAAACCGGGAAAATGAAAAATTATATAAATGGGTTAAGTTTGATTACGAAGGTGTTGAAGGTGCTCCATTGAAGTCATTGAATTGCGACTTACTTATTGTTATGATGGTTGAACATCATTAATTTGACGGCGATAGCCGGTAATTTCCAGTCGGTGGCCGCTCAGGAACTAAATATTTAGTATCATTTCAGTGATTGAAATAACTCTTCATGCCTAGTGATTTTGTTTGCCTTCTGGCGTTCGTCTTTGCGAGGAGACGATACCTCATTATTTGGATTAGTGGAAGTTCAGCTAATTTAGTTCTGAATTTTCGTGGTTAGTTTGGGAATAAGCTTTGTTGTGCGAAAATGTATCACGCAATCATAAATGCCATTCAAAGTCATGTCTTTTTACATCAGTTGTCACGGACAATAGTTTTACTTATGCAACTGAAGACTTTAAATTTGGTTGACATAATAGGACAAATAAAATTACATTGAAATTATAGTACAGAAATTAAAATTTAAAAAGATTATACTTATGATATTAACATTTGATCTACTTATTCCTAAACAGTCAGCACTGCCAGGTCTTAAGACGTAGTTAAGTATGTTACTTTTAGTTAATGGTGGTGTATCATTTTTATTTACCGACGTTATATCATGAAGCATACAACCATGCAACTAGCTTACGGTTTTAGGCTGAATAAAGGAGTAACAACAGCTGCGTCAAAAAATAAAAACATTTAAACTAAAAGCTTTGCTTTAGTTGCACAATGCATGTAAGTTGTAGATATTTGTACGGAATTACTTGTGTGATTTTCAAGACCGAGCATTGCGTTATCTTCGCTTGGCTAGCTATGTAGCCCCTGACAGTTATGCCGCACAGCACGCCGTAATGGTGAGTGCACTGCCTACGCAGCAGGGGCCGGTGCCACCCCTGCACCTGACCCACCACCATTTAACACATCCAGCACGTAATATTGCGGGCGGGGAGCCCGAATGGTTGGCCAGTGTAAATATTTTACCAAGGGACCGAGGGTGGTGCAGGGCCAATAACCGGCTCCGTTTTATTACGACAAAGCTTTTTATAACTCTTTTTCCCTCCGACGGCGGCAAGCCTCGCAAATTTCGTTATTGAAAATTGTTAGCGCACGTAATCGCTTCTGCGGAGATTTCGCTGCCATAAATGAGCGAACAGTGCTAGTTTATCACCGCAAGAATTTATTTTTATTATCCTGCAACACCGCCTTTTTCATAAACGTGGGATATCAAGATAAACAAGGAGGATGTCAGAAGTAAACCATTTGCAGTGAATAATTGTAGACGTAAAACATTTCAAAACAAGGAGGCATTTAAAAGTAAGAGAACTTTTGTACTTTATAAACTTGGTTATTTTATTAACTCTACCACGCCATGAAATAAAATGGCTATTTGAGGTCGGCTTTAGATTTAGTAACAGGTATTTTTCAAGCTAATACGGAATTATTATGGTGTATATTTGCTACCGGAAAATTTTGTTTTAGACCTACAAAATATCACTTGATTTGGATAACATAATCCCCCCCCCCCCCCAATTTTCTAGTTAAAACTTTTTATTCTAACACGTTGTTGTTTTAGTATTATTTTCACACACACCTACAAACGAAGAAATTTATGACTATGTACTTAAAAATCTAAAAAATTAAATAAAAATTGATATAACTTTAAAATATGTGTAGCAAGAATACTTATTTGGATTTGAAATAATAGATTCTGGTTATCTGTACGGTAAAATAAATTAGTACGGTATCTGTATAAGCATCATTCATGAACTACAGAGTATATCTGGTAGGGTGGTGTCATTGACGTTTCATTATGTCTCTGTGTGAAGATTTTTAACGCTGACTAAAAACGCAGCAACTTGCGATCTGAATTTACGCAAATCTTGTTTGCGGGCTGTTGACATAAATTAAAAATTCTATTAGTAGCGTTGTGCAATAAGTATAGGATGGCAAAAAGTAAAGTGTTTTGTAGTGCAGGCTATTGCGTTGAGGAAAACTACGACCTTCCGTGGCAAAACATCCCACTGTCAAAGTTGTTAAGATATAGATATCGTATGGTTATTCCTAACATGTATACTATTCATGTTTAAAAAAGAACATGTAGTGTAAACTCTCAAATATAAATAATGGGAAAAATATTTTAGCTCATAGTGACTTCTGGAATCTACGTAACACCGTGGCTAGAGACAATGGGTTATCGGGAAAGTTTTATAAGCCACACCCTAGCTATTTTATCCTATTATGATTGCATGATCACCAAGTTCTTTGCAGACCAATCACAAACGTTCTGCGTTAGAGTGTTGGAATCCTCATTGGCCCAATTAGATGGGATAGTGGCTTCGTGCGTCCACGACAGCCAATTCACGAAAGAAAACTGGCTTGTGTACTGGATGTTGAATCCTAGTAAACAGTCAACTTCCCCGAGATAAACCGTTTTCTCTCAGCAATCACTGGAGTTGTTGTCAAGTTCCTGGGTGATGGCGCTCCTTAATACTTGTATTATAGTGATAAGGCCATAGTTATTGTAAGTAATTAGCACCGAAGCCGTTACAACCTGTGTAAGAAGTGAGTGAGGGCGAGTGTTATGTGTGGTGTGTAGAGGAGGTGAGTGTAGCGTGTGGTGTTGTGCAGGTGCACGTGTATTTCTCGGCGCTGCCAGAGGAGAAGGTGCCATACGTGAACAGTGCAGGAGAGCGCTACCGAGTGAGACAATTGCTGCACCAGCTGCCACCACACGACAACGAAGTGCGCTACTGCCATGGTCTCAGCGACGAGGAGCGCAAAGAGCTGCGACTCTTCTCTGCGCAGAGGAAGCGCGAGGCACTTGGCCGCGGTGCAGTCAAGCAGCTCGCCTCGCCCATGCCCTGCCACTCGGTATGTACTGTACACAACCCTTCCTAACTTACTAACTCTCTAGCGCCGTATCAGCATATACTTAAGGCTCCCGTCTACCTTTACCTTTCCTCCGCTTCTGAGGCCGAGAAGTAAGGACGCACTACCACACGCATCAAGTACACCATCACCGCTAAGCGCAAGGTTCTCAACTGGCGGTCTATGTTATCGTCATGCTGCGTGTACCTATGGGGTTGCCAGTGGCGACCCTATTATTTTATTGGTGGGAAGTCTGTAGTAAGATTCATTGTAGGGCCCTTCTTGAGTATTCGTGTATGTATTTGACACGTATATTTTGATACAGTGTTTTGAAAGTGCCATTTTTAGTCATGTTGGAGTGCTACAAAATGTTATTTCGAATGTGCATAATGTCTTGAAAGTAAGAAACAGTCATATTCTGAATTGTGTGTTCTTTTGGTAAATCAGCACATTGAGTGTATGTTTTGTTTAATTGTTTCGCAAAAAATGTATTTCAAACACTTTGCAACGCAATTCAAGTGCGAGATAGACGGACTCCTTAAGTAAGAATATCTACTTCCTTGTCACAAATCAACTAAGCATATAGACGACACTGCCACGTTTTGTTTCGAACTCTTGTTTTGAGTTACGAATTCTAAACATGTCGTCAAACCACAGCAATACGGTGGAAAACTAATAATTCAGGTATTGGCTACTCTGTAAACAGAACGTTAACGAAAGAACACGAACTTTAACGATTCAAGGGAAACCAACTCCACCATGGTTTACGTTGTCTAGGTGACTTTGCGTTTATTATGTCTTTTCCCCTAGTGTTTATCGAGTTTATTTAGCGAGAAACTTGCATTATTAATTCTATGGGTTAAAATAACAATTCATATTTTTTACAATTAGACGTTGAAGACTGGCAGTTCCTCAATTTTTCAAACCCCTTTTGTATTTTTAACGTTCTTCTCACAGACTTATTTGCAAATTAACGATCTCGGTAAGCACAACAGTATGCTGTACACAAAGCACAAGGAGCATGGAATTGTGCAAAGATCGCACGAAGTCACAAAATTGTCTTTGTATGATTTCCTACATATAACAAGTGAAATTATTTTTCTATACACATGACAGTTATACATTGAACCAAGGTTATTTTGGTTGCTCTCCATTTTATCTGTTGTGTTGGCACCACAACTGTTATCTGAGAAAATAGTGACTCGACAGGGTCTGTAGAGTGTCGCCCCACTGGCATATGTAGGTCTCCCAAATACGGTAGAAGAAAAATACCGAATATGAGACTAGTGTATTCTGAAGAGGCGATGCGATGAACCCGTTCAGACTGTTTGGACAGGTCATCGCCTCTTCGTGATAGACTCATCCCACATTGTCACGGAGAACCATAAACTAGGAGAAAACTGAAAAGAAAAAATTCTGCATCATGACACGGGAGTATTGAGGTATGGTCAGTGTACAAAACTAAGAACTAACTAAATGTATCTCGAACCCGGCTGTACTCATAAGTAATGTTTCGGAGTTCTATAAAACCCTTTAAGTATCTAGTAATTTGAATCATTTGAAGCATATAATTTGGAGACACATATGACGTTGAAACAGTTTACTTACTCATTTTTCAATGAAGCGTTATTTATAACCTTCACAAAAATGTCTCAATTCAAAATGAACAAATATGGCGCCCACGGCAAGTACGCAAACACACGCACAACAAACGAGCAACTTCGTGCACTTTCCAATGGTAGAGTGTGTAGTGTACTGGGAATTCGGAACGCGATCACTGTAAAAAAAACTTTCTAACTGTAATAGAAGTTTTTACAGTCAATGCACATTTAATTCCAACTTTTCTGAAGCCCTCATAAAGTTCTTTTTTCTGGATAATTCTCCGCCTCACGCCAATGAGTCTACAAATTACACCAAAGGGACAACGCACTGCATTCGTGCGCACTCAGTCTAATAGCTGTTTGCTTGAGAACTATTTACTACCTGGTATTACCAACGGAGTGTTGGTAATACCAGGTAGTAAATAGAAAATATTTTCTCCCTGCTTGTTTAGTATTAAATTAACTATTATAGATTATAGACAATTATTTAAAAAAATCAGTTTAACAAAAAATAAGGTACACGCATGTTGACATAAAACTCTTGCGATACGTGGCATATATTTAGGAAACATCCAAACATGTCATATATGGGGTAATTTTTCAAAGGTTTGATTCGAAAAGTGTGAAGAAACCTGCGAACGGACTATAAGGTATACATTATATGGTAATAATATCACATATTAGGATGTAAACATAGTATGTTGAGCATTGTTGCTATACAAAGTTGGAAAAATCCCTACGCATTTGTCTTTTCCCTGAACAAAGGTAGGAACGCTACCGTCGATGTATGGGGAAAACATTCACCATTTACGCCTTTTTAAGAAAAGTATACACTGCTGTAATAAATACACCAATCAGAGTGTAGTATAAAGACAGTGATGCTGCAAGAGTGTACTTTCCAAGGGTACAGTAGGTGTATAGTCCGTTCACAGTTACTTCCAACTTTTATAAAGCCCTGTTAAAGTTTTACTTCCGGGATATTCCTCCACATATTGCAAACAAAGCTTTACCGAGTTTCGAAAATTACACCAAAGGGACAATGCAGTGTTCGTGCGCACTCTGCGTAATAATATTTTACATAAGAACTACTTCTTAATTCGCAATACCAAAACACCTATTATTTCTTTGTTTTTTATTTGTATTATTCATTAATGACATATAATGTATATAAAAAACATAAGGAAAAGTTAAATTTAACGAAAAATAAGGTACTTTTATATTACCACGTGTACAAAATGCCTGTGATACATGACATATTTAGGAAACAAACACACACGTCACACATTGAGTGATTTTTCACAGTTTTGTTTCACAAAGTGCGAATAAATCGTGAATAGACCATATCAGGAATTCTGGTGGTGTTAGTATATAGACTAGCTGCGGTTGAACTCATAGACTAAAGATGAGGTAGACCGATCTCGCTGGCTGCGCACAACCAATCTCTGTGTGCCAATACTGAACTGCTTTTCTGCCAATACGGTTTAGTAAACTGTTTAGTAAACAAGTGCTTTGAGATGTTTTTATACTTCCTATAGCAAATTTGTGATGCAGTTTTATTAAATTCAAATTAATGAAAGTATTTAATTTTTATAATGTTTGTCATTTAAAAATTAAAAAATAAAATATAAGCAAACATGTTCATCACTGTTGTCCATCTGACTTTTACAGTTGTGTTCCTTTAGGGAAGATTACTTCTACCACAGGTTCGGAAGATCAATATTAAAAGTTTGGCAAAGGGAAAATGTTCGCGACTAGGTAAGCGCTAGTGCTGGCAAGGTACAAGATTTTCTCTGTTTTCTACGCTAAAAAACGGATAGTTGCCAAATCATATATCAATTATAAAATAACTTCGGGACTGAGTACAGTCTTTCTCTGTTATAATTCTCGTAGCTTAAAATTTTAATTAAAAGCAAATAAAAGCTAGCTTTTGGAAGACTGCACACCTAGTAGCGGAAATAATTACTATCCGAACTCTCCCATTGTAAATTACGTTTTGTTTCTAACCCGATCTCCCGTGGCGCAGTCGGTTGGTGCTCCGCCGGTCTGCAGTGCGGGAGGTTCTGGGTTCGATTCCCAGGTAAGGCATGGGTGTTAGTTTCAGTTAGGTCATATGGTTAGTTTGTAAGCCGCCCCCTGATACGCCTTCAGGCATAACACTGGGGGAGCCCTTTTCAATTCAAATTCAAATTCTTCCTCGTACTGTGTACTTCCTGTGCAGGAAGCTGGAAGGAATAAATACTGGGAAGCTGGAGGAAACTGGTTACACTGCCACCAATAAAGGGCAGGTTTAGACGTTATCATTGTGAACACTACGCATTAAAATATTATCCGTTGAAATTGTTGCTTGAGCGAATACGTGCATCTCAGTAAATACCTAAATGTTCTGGGAATGCGATTTTTTTTCTTGCCAGGAAAAGTAAAAGTTGAGTTGAGTGATTTGGGCGGCTTAGCAACGATTTCTTGGGAGACTATGAGGGTGAAATGAGGTGAGGACGGAGCAGCGTCCGAATGCAAGGGTGGGGGGAAACGGGAGAACACGAGAAAATCCGGCAACCAGCAGCATCGTCCAACTTGATTCCCGCATTCGAAAATCCGGGAGTGACCTGGCCGGGGATTGAACCCGGTTCTTCTTCGTGGGAGGCGAGCATTCTAACTGCTCAGTCACTGCTGCTCCAGAAAAGGCAAAACCAATCTTCTGAGTTCGTAGGGCCTATAGTTGTGCTTTTATCAGATCATGTGTGGTCAAGAAGGAAAAATATTGAATAATGGTAAAAAAAAAAAAAAAAAATCGCAATTTTAGAGCTTGCTGGCACAGCTTCCTTTAGGGATGCGAGAAAATTCAACCAATCGTCTGTAGTTAAATGTGTGCATTTTCATCGCGTGTAACGATGTCCCGCTATTGCAGATCTAATTAGCACAATACACTCAACGACGGAAATGCCGCTACCTAATTCAACGTCTTTCGAGTTAGTGTCACCCGTATCGCTAGCTCGCTTCTGGGCCTTGCAAGTGCAAACCAGCTTCAGGTACATAAGGGCCGTAAGGCCGTGCTACAATCACAGCAAGGAATGGCCGTAGATACTGGAACACGAACATTGCGTGCTCTAGTATATTCGCAGTTTCTTCACACTTTTTCAATTTAACCTTTAAAAAATCACGCCATGTATGACGTTGGTTATTTCCAAAATATGCCATGTATCACAAACGTTTTATACTTCTGTTAACGTATAAGTACCTTATTTGTGGTGAAATTGAAATTTTACTTGAGAAAATAAGTGCGTTGGTAATGCCTAGTAAGAAATAGTTCTTATGCAAAATATTATTACACTGAGTGCGCACGAATGCAGGGCCCTGTCACTTTTCTAGATTCTGTTAAGATCTGTTTGCACGAGGTGGAGGAATATCCTGGAAATAGAACTTCAGGAGGGCTTCAGAAAAGTTTGAAGAAACCGTGAATGGACTATAAAATTCAACGTACAGCATGAAATGGCCGCCCGCTTGCCGTAAGCCCGTAAGAAGGCTGGAAAATGTTTTATTTTCTTACGGTGTGTTCTATGCCGGCCAGTTATATGAAGGCATTTTGCAATGATGAGTGTCAGTGCAAAGTGAAGTCATCGTATAGGAATACGTGTAGAAGTGGACTCGCCTTAGTACATTTCCGATTTCTGTTTCTTTATTCTTAACATTTGTGTCAGTGCCGCTTGTGTTAGCGAGAAATCAGAGATGTTCTGCAATGACAAATACTATTTAACATGCAATTTTTGTTTAGAAACATTGATGGTGTTATTTGAAGAAAGTGACAGTAATTACAAAAAATAATGAAAACTGTCGCTTTTGAGAGTGTGAAAGAAAAACTGCATTTTAGCAAAAAAATCCCATGAAAATGAAATTCCTTCAAAAATAAATAAGCAAATATCAGGTTAGTTAACACACTGTTCTTAAATACGCACGGAATTTGTAAAGCCTGTATTTATTTCGTACTCATTTGTGATTGGCCGCGTAGCTATTTTCTCAATGTGTTTGTAGATACCATTTTGCGTGCGTGCCATGGAAACGGTACGGCTATTATGTACGGGTACGCTACGGTAGTTTTACACAGCCTTTACACTGGTTGATATGTAAACTATGAAATAAAGACGTAGGCCTAATACTAACAGTAGTAGGCCACTTTTGATTAATTTGATTATCGATTTGATATAACAACTGATTCATCGGATTAAGTATTAATCCGATCTTAATTCGATCAATTTTTTTTGTTAATCCGCTAATCTTGATCCGATAAAATATGATCAAAGAAGTTTGATGGAAAAACTCTTCTTTGATGGGATATATTTTTTTTTGGGATTTAGTGTGTATTGATAAAGTTTATAGTTTGGTGCAATAGTGTGCTAAGGGATTTTTTTTTTTTTTTTTTTTTTTTTTTTAGGTAGGGAGCGGCATGGTAGATTCTCACCCTCGGACGTCTTGGGTTGTACTAAGGTGTGATGTGTTGGGGAATGGGTATATATGTGTAGAGGGTGCTAATTTTTTTTTGGTGGGAGCGTGATGGTAGATCCTCGCACTTGGACGTTTGTCGTTGTACTAAGGTGTGATGTGTTGGGGAATATTATTATCTGTTAATGTTCTTGAGTTCCTTCCCGTCTGGCAGGCAATAGAGGTTATGACGTATTCAATGAAATTATTAGTAAATACGCAATGAATTAAACTAAAAGAGAGGTGAATACGATTTACGTCTACAACGTGATTTTACTAACCCGTCGTGTATGTTAGTAATTCCAAACAAGAGAGATTGGTGGACAAACATCAGATATTAAGAACGACTGTTTAAAAATCCAACTAAACCGATGACATTACACACGGAAGAAGTCGCAAAACACGACAAAACTATAACGAATGGACTCGAAAAAGTATATTACCGAAATACATTTCAAACAGCAGAATAAACGTACACAACTACGTGACTATCCTGGTGTACTAAATAAATAAAGTAACGATTTATATCTACAACGAATTCAAAACACGTAGCAATATATATTAAATCGCACTAGACAAAATAGTGTACGTCTTCCTAATAGCCTCTGAGTTCTCCACTGTGTAGAATATATACACAAACATACATACAATGTTTTCAAAACACGTCCGCTCAGCTGGGAGGTTGTTGAAGGAGTGACTCGAGTGTATCACTTACGGCAAATTATATGCTGCGTGTCGTGAACAACCAGAACCTGCGTCTGCTTTGACCAACGTCGAAATGTCGACTGAGGTTATGACGGAACTACTCGACATTAAAATAACTAAACATTACATCACAAAACGATAAAAATTATTTATTCCTGGTTACATATTCACCGGTTTATATATTTCCAATCGAAGGTAATCACACGCACATCACCCTCAACATAAAATTTTTGAAATTAAATTTAAAAAAAACGGAAGCAAATAGTGAATCGCAGGGGAAAAAACCCACCGTTTTCCAAGAATAAAAACATTTTTAACACAAGCTCCGTATCATTTCTCATTCCTCAAAATCATTTCTCATTCCTCAAAAGAACCTCACTTATTCTTCAAATAACACTCCTTTTCCACATTTAAACAGTTCATCAACCAATATTTCACTTAACTTAACCCGTTTGAGAAAGACAATACTTAAAATTGAGACATATTCCAATCACGCAATCTGTACTTTAAATAAATACTTTTTTTCAGAAAAGTCGTAGGGTTAACTAAATTTACTATCATACTTTTTAAAAATATGCTGTCTTCATACTTCTCATGTGTTTGCAGATAATACTTCATTCGATGTATCCTCGTTCTTTAAGTTCTCTTATGATAAAAATCATCTCTTTTGTTCTAGAACATTCCCCATGTTTTTTTAACTTCGAGAAATATCTAAGTCTGTCTACAAGCTCGTTGGAGTCTTCGGAAAATATGTAGTCATTATTCACAGCATTTGTTGAAGGAAAGTCTTTGGCAAATGAATGTATTCAGCCTTCTTCGCATCACTTGTATAAGACAACTCGTTGGTGCAATCATCACTGCTGTCTTCACATGATGTTTCATCATAAATATCGAGTATACTTAGCTTAGAAAGAGGAGGTGTATTGTTACCGATACCACAGCTAGTTGCCGTATATTATGTCGAAGATCGTTACATTCACATGTTAGGGTAGATTTCATATGATCTGATTCTATTTCATTACGGTACTTGTATTCAAGTTAATTCCCTCTCCTTCGGTGTTACTATGCAGTGGAGATGTTACATATCGTTTCTCGGTAGGAACATTAATTTTACTGATCTTGGCATGTCTATTCAAATTTTCTATCACAGTTTTTGCAGTTAACAATGTCCCAAGATGCATTCTTAAAACGTTCACTTTTATCATGCCTGTGAGCGTTGTAGGCGAACGTGTATATTTTCCGCAGTATTTGCAGTGTAGTTGATTTGATGATTCTTCTGCCTCCATTGACATTAAGGTAGATTGTGACGTTACTCTTCGGGGTTATAATAACAACTAACTTGTTTCTGTATAAATGTAGTGTTTTATACAGTATCGGGTTTAATTAATTACGATAAAATGTCTTCCGCTCTAATATTTGTATGTTAATGCACCATGTGATAAACCTATGCACATTAAGTGGAATACGTTAGCTAGTATCTGGAATTGAATAATCGGTATGTCTTTACTTGATATTCGATTTAAAATGAATTAAGAGTAATTTAATTTTGGCAATGTGAAAGGGAGAGCTGGTTTTGGAAGTAGTTAATAGCGAATGTTTAAAGACTTCGTTTACTGAAACGCTTTCCTCTAAATTTGCTTAAAATTGGGACTTTTTCCAAATATTGTTGAATTTGACATATTCCAACTTTGATAGAAGTCATTTCAGGCTGGATTCGTGGTATTTCATTAATATACTGCCGAAACGTAGTATTTTTTTAAATAAAATAACCTTATATTTGTTCAAATTTACACATTTCCTATACGATGGTTTAACCAACAATCTTGCTTTGAAACGTTGTTCTCATTAAAGAATTCTACACGAAAAATAAGTTTTTTCTCTACTACACATACATATTTAACAGTTTGATTATGTACGTTTTCCGTAGTTAAAACCTTTTGCTTGTGTATCGTTAACATTTATTTCTTATTTAATCGATTGATATCTGCTTTGAAAACAGTGTTATTTCAATTTTTAAATTATATTTGAATTGCATAAATTTTATTTTGTGAAAATATCTCTTTTACGAAATTATTCACAGTTTTCTGGATTTCTGTGGAATTTTTAAAATTTATTTGAAGGTTAGTGGAAAACAAGATATACTTTAAACTTGAATTTTCTTCTTAGTTATATGATTAAACTGAAAATTTCTAAAAACCGCTTATATTTTCATTGAATTTAGTGGATTAAAATGTATTTGAATGTAATTCTTACTGTTGACGAAATAATTTTTTTTTTCAGCGATACTTAGGAAATTTTTTCTTCGATACCAGTACAAGATTTAAAACAAACTAGTGTCTGGGTTGGAGACTATGGCAAACCGTTATTCTGGACAGGTTAATCCTACGGTAGAAACTGCGATTATATTGTCAAGTGCGTTTCTGAGGTCAGTCTACGAGAGTTCATAGGATTTCAACTACTATCGTGTTACAAAGTGCGTTTAATATCCGAAGGTGTTCTCCCGAGATGTAACGGAATTTGTGTTAAGAATTGTCTGGTTCGATGTAGTGTGTTTACGTCTATATTTTTTTTTTAAACGGAACTTAGTGTTTTCATTGTTTTTCTTCTACGTAGATTTATGACTTTTTAAAAATATCCTTCATTTGGATGAAGTGTTGCGGCATTAAGTCCTTCTCGTTTAACTTAAACGGAAGTTCTGTTAAAAATATCCTTCATTTGGATGAAGTGTTGCGGCATTAAGTCCTTCTCGCTTAACTTAAACGGAAGTTGTGTTAAAAAAATTATCATTTATTTTTAAATCTTGGAAACTGCGGTAAGTTTTTCTGCGCATTTACGTTGTTTAAAATTTCATGTGAAACGTTTTGTGCGTTAAGTGAAACTATTTTTGGGAGTTCATATTTCGTTTGGCATAACTTAGATTAGCAGGGAAATTTTTTTTTGGCTTCGTTGTAGGTATAATTCAGAATGCGACTTTCTTTTCTTTTTAAAAATATTTATTTGTCTATGTTAACTTGAAGTGCTAAATCGTTCCGTATTAAATCATGATTATGTGATATTCCCATTTTTAAGTTACCTCACAGTTATACCGAGATATTTTCCACACCATACGAGTCTCGCTAAACTTAAAACCAAGTTTTATTGTTTGTCAAAAAGTGAATTATTTCTAATGATAGGGAAATTTATTCGCAGCTTTAAAGTGAAAATTTTGCATTAAGAATTTAAAACGATTCATTGGGACAAGATTTTTTAAAAATTCGAATTTCAAACATTTAACGTTAACTTCGTTGTAGGTATAATTCACAATGTGTATGAATAGTATGAAAATCGATTCCTTCATTTGGAAGTTTGCGTGCGTTTATTATTTTTTTAAATAATCCGTGCGATTTTTCATTCGGTTAGGATTCGTAAATGTGGATTTCCGAAGCTAGTCTACGTGTGTTCGCTAGGAAAATTTTTAAACTTTCACTGCGATATGTTTTCGACGTAGCCTGTGTTAAAAAAATATATATTCTTGGAATAAGTGTTTTCCCTGCGATTCACTACTTGCTCCCATTTTAAAAATTTCATTTCAAACATTTTATGTTGAGGGAGATGTGCTTCTTATTACCTTCCATTGGAAATATATAAAATGGTGAATTCGTAAGCAGGAGATTTTTAGTAATTTGTGACGTAATTTTTACTTGTTTTGATATCGAGGAGTTCTGCCATAACATTAGTCTACACTCAGACGATGCTTCTGCTTGTTCCCAACACACAGCTTGTAAGTCGCCGCAAATCCTATACTGGAGTCATTACTTCACCAACCTCCCAACTGAGTGGACATGTTTTAAAAATATTTCATGTATGTTTGTGTATATTCTTCACAGTGGAGAACTCAGAGGCTATTAGGGAGACATACACTATTTTGTCTAGTACTGTTTAATTTATGTATTGCCACGTGTTTTGAATTCGTTGTAAATATAATTCGTTTCTTGATAGTCACGTAGTTGTGTTAGTGTATTCTGCTGTTTGAAATAAGTATAGTTCGATAATATACTTTTTCTTGTCCATTCGTTATAGTTTTGTCGTGTACAGACAAAATTCACTGTTGATAGAACTGCGTATGACTTAGCCAGCAGCTTTGAACCAACCCTAACTGCAACACTGGGGTAATTTTTGGCATCGGGTCAGACGCCACAAATGTCAATGCAGTCAAGTCGTGCCGGTAGTTAAGTGGCCCTTAATACCACAGAGAGATGCAGTCATCAGACAAGGTTTCACGTGAGTTGATCATTCTACATGTTCCGAGTTTGTTTCCCGTCTAGTATTCTTCAGAAAGGATCTATTAATCTGTGGTCAAATAAAAAATTAGTGTAAATTTATGAGGTATCTTATGGGATCTTGTCGCCAAATAACAACGCAAATTGTGCACTAGAAACAGTGCAAAATCTTATTTATTTCTTCGAATTTATAATCTCGCTAAGTTTGTGAAAGTGATGTATTTCATGCATGACTTGACTGTGTGCAAATTAGAGTAACAAAGTGTCATCGTTTACAGTCAAATGCTGAACCAGCTCCACATTCAGACGACAACCAATAACGAAAGAGAAACTTTACACATAAACAAAAAAGTAATCAGGTTTTCCTCTAGCAAATAATTTTCTCTTGCTATTGGTTCTGTGCGTTGCAAAACATTAAAAATATAAACTGTGATCGAACTGAAAACTTATCACGATCCTACAGGTGTGTGAAGTTTTTAACTTGCCACGAAACGAATTCAGTTTTTCCCCCCAGGTCCTTTCACATAAGTAGTTATTCCGGATAGTATTGTGAGAGACTGCAGTAACTTATTTTCTGAATGAAAATTGGTTAATGTGCTCTAGGAGAGCATGAACCTACTGAGATACGTAGCTTGGCGGAGGAGAGGCACATCAGTGACAGAGGGAGGCAGTTGAAAACACACCCCTTCCTCCCAGAACCTCGCAGCAAACCGCGCGCTATTTGAAGGGAGAGCAGCCAATTAGAAAATAAGAGCTCGCGCGCCCTCCCACCCTCCTGCAGTTCCTTAACGAGAGTTTTAAAAAGTTTGTTCCCCCTCCTGCCCCTTTCTGAGCCAGCCCCTCGAGAGATGCCGACACAAGACGTCTTTAAACGAATCGTCGAGCCCTGGAGAGCCATGGCAAGTTCTTCAGGCCGTAACTTCCCCCTCCCTTTCCGCCCCGGAGACTTCGGCTGATGGCATGAATATTTCTTTTTTTTTTTTAAAGAAAGAAAATGATGATAAGCGTCACCGATTATCCCCTCCCTTCCTTCCTGACCTCTGCCGAGGGGAAAACTTTATTATCCCCCTTCCCACCCCTTCCTGGCCCTGCAGTCAAAAACTACCCCCGCCAGTTTGTGTGCTCGTCTGGGGAAGACGTGTAAAGCTGCTTGCCGGGGTTCGCCGGTACCGCGTGGTCAGGATTCCACCGCACTCGATTGCGAGGAAGCATAATTTCCCAGGTGGCAGCGAAGAGTTGCCAACCGTGAAATTATATCTTCACCATGAAAAGTTCAGTTGGACCAAAAACAAAGAAATTTTTATATATACACAATGAAAATGCTGTCATGCATGACATATTTCGGAAACAATCAAGCGCTTCACACATGAGGTTATTTGTCAAATGTTTGCTTTAAAAAAGTGTGAATATACCAGGAATATACTATACCTTCCTACCTACCTACTTTTGGAAATATCACAATATATTTATTATATATGATGATTTGTAGTCTTATAACACGTTGCTTGATTTGCTTGAGTTCACCTTAAAATTTGACAATATGTAAAAAGTGCTGCACAGATTCAAATTGTTTTTTCGAATATTTTACTTAACATTGGCATTCCCTAACTACGTTGAGCCACTAGCGAAAATCTATAATATCCAATCTTCCGGAATTACTGCGTGACCTGCGACGGCAAATCAATTCGTAAAAGGAATAAGGCATCTAACAAAACCGACCGTCAATGAACAAATGAACGATTGGCTATTCACAGGCATGCAGTACTAGAGCATGGCCAAACTGCCATTGCTTCAAGTGAGAGATTAAATAAATACCTTTATACGACGAATACAGCTAATTACCATAGCAGAAAAAAACAGACATATACATGGTGCGTTGGATCCTGACATGCTATCAGTTATTTTTCCGAGATAAATCACGGGCGTTTTATTTTTACTAATTGCAAAGTGGTTAAAAATTATTGCTCAGTCTAACTGTTAGATTAATCGTGTCATGATTGCAGATAAACGTTGTTGATAAAAGCTGTCTTGTTTTAACAGCCATCTGTGTCTACTCGGTCATGGGAAAAGTGTTTTATAACAGACTATACCTACATAGGGGCAGTAATATTAAGGTAAAATATTTAATGGAAAGATTAATTTGAAAACTCTGTATCGTCGTGTATTTTATGCCATGATCGGTTCAATATTTTTATTGCCACATGTTAACGATTTGCACGCCAATGACGGACGTTGAGTGAGTGAGTGAATAGATTTGGATGGCTCTTAACAACTAGGTCTTGAGAGCCGATGAGGGTGAAGCGACGTATGAAGCAAGCAGCGCCGGAATGTAAGGCCGGGGGAAGCAGGAGATCTCCGAGAAAACCCGCCGACAAGCGGCATCGTCCGGCGCGATTCCCACATGAGGAAATCTGGGTGCGACCTTGCCTGGAATCGAACCCGGTTCGCCTACGTTGGAGGCGGGTAGTCTGACCACTAAACCACTGCGGCCTCACTTGAGTGTCAGAAGTACTGAATTCTGAGTGACGTGGTTAAAAACGAAAATATAGTCTATTCGCGGCATACCCATCATTTTTAAATCAAATATTTGAAAATTCACTCCATGTATGATGTGTTTAGTTGTTTCCTAAGTATGTAATGAGTCATAAGCGTTCTACACCTATGTTAACGTAAAGCTATCCTGGAGTTCGCGTTACAAGCGACTGTTTTACTCACTTCTAAAGACTGTTCACGATAATGAGAACTTTAGAAATCAACCTTAGAAAAAAGGCATTGCTCTGGCACTGAGTGACATGCATCCAGTTAAGTTGGTAACGAAGGATGGGAAAGTAGTTCTGTATCTTAACGTCCAAAAAATGTTTTAGACCACTATTTCTGTTCACTTAAATTATTTATTTCGCTTTCTCTTTTTTTTTTTTTTCATGCATCGAAGTGTAAAAATGAGCAGATTTGTAAATTATTTACTTTCATAGTAATTTCACAAATTTACTTGACCGACGCATGAATAAAGTGATGACGCCCATGACAATGATAATCTTACATAAGTCGGAAGAATACCTAACGTGCATACAAGTAGATCTTCAGCAGAGCTTTCAAAGGTGCTCATTAGTAGTAGGGGTGGGTGGGTTCCATTTCACCTCGGATTAATTGGGATTAATTGATTGAAAGGGTTAACCCTTAATCCGATATTAATCCGATCAAAAATTGAAAGTGTTAAATTTAATGAAAAGGTTAAATTTCTTGAAAAGGTTAATCAAAAGGGCTAATTTTTAATCGGATCAATTTTTCGTTTGTGTATGGTGCAAGAGTGGCATAAGTGACAAATTCATTATTTTCTTACTTTTTTTTGTTGTGGGTAGCAGGAGCTCTGTACGATGTCGACAGTGTGATGTCCTAGATGCGACTGGCCAGAGTGGTGGGTTTCAATGTTTTATATAGGCGTTGAGTTGAGTGCAAGATTGTGTTAAGGGTATATTTTCTTATATTTTCTCATTTTGATGTGTTTTGTAGGGATATTGGTGGTAGGTAGGCAATTTTTACGAATATATTTTACACACGAGAGAAATTCAGAGCGTTTAAACGATTTCTGCATTTGAATAAATAACACGAGAGAGAGAGAATTATAACAACCTGGTCTCATAAAGAAACAATTGCAATTACTTGACTCTCCAGTATGGAATTAAATGTAACATGATTTTACTACCCCGAGCTGTATGCAAGCAATATATTTTGAACATACGAGAGAAATTCAGAGTCTTTAAACAAATTCTACGTATGAATAAATTACACGCATCGAATTGCAAATTTCAAACAATCACAACTACGTGAATAGCAATATAATTTTCACAAGATAGAAGTATAACGAACGAATACAATTACGTTAGTATGGAATTAACGATCTACAACAAAATGTCACTATAAATCAAACAAACAAACAAGATATATATTACGCCTCTCGCACATACCTTACACGTCTATCTGCCTGTGAGACTGGCGAGTAGGAACTTTAGAAATGTAATCCACACGTAAAAAGAAATTAATTGATTAAAATGTGTAATAAAATTGCACCTCTCCCAAAACACGCCTGTCCGGCTGCGAGGTTGCTGAAGGAATAAGGTTAGTATATGATTCACGGAGACTTGTAAGCACGATTAGATACATGGAGTGCGGCCAATGTCTGTCCACCTCGGAGGTCACTCGATGTATGAGTGGATCGTATGAGGTCCACGTGTAGCGCGGATGGTGTCTTAGAAGCAACTGAGTTGAAATTTACGACTGATAGACCCTATTTCCCTACCAAACTACTATTAACGACTTGATTCGTCCTAAAAGTACGTGAATGTATAAAAGTGAATTATTTAAAAATAACGCACCTACTACAAATGTTTTCCATAAAGTCTGTGAAATTCACGGCACTTATTAACACAAACGCGAGTTGAAAATGGTACGAAGTTTCGTCGACCGAGCTCAGAAACGTACTTGAGACGATTATAAAAATAACGAACGCACTATACCGTGCTATCATCCAAAAATGTATATTTACTGATAAATTAAAAAACTTACAATATTTCACACTATGGTTTACGAATACTGCGAACGAGATCTGAATGGTGCATGATCCATGAGCATATAATATCGCTTAAACGAAAATCGCGTCTACCACACTCCGAAGCCCGGTGTATACGAAAGAGCTATTGAGGTATACATCTGCCTAGTCCAAGCTTCTATGAGCAACTGAAGATAGTGGAAGCCCTCGAGAAACCTCCGTGTCACTCTGCCCATGACAAACCACCCCTGCCTTTACATCGGCCAAGAACGCGTTTGCGGAGAAATGCTCAGTCCATGTACCCGTGCCCTTGTCAATGACTATGACTTACCTCCTCCCCGTAAATGCAGAGTTCGTTTTCGCCCTCTTCAAAACTCCGGAACACACACACCCTGGTGTCGATCCAACACTGCAAGAACCCGTTTAGCGGCGAACACCCCCTCCGCCCACACCGCCCAAAAACTGGCCCTTCCAACAGGGCGCTTATACCCACCCTCCTCAAGGTCATAAAGCATTTCTTTTTGGTTGACGGAGGGTGCTATCGATTCAAGGCCATGCACTACCCCCTCCCCTTACAGCACTCAAGTGGCGCTTTTTTTCGGATATCTCGGGAACTGGTCGATCCACAGAGGTCCGGCCCTTCACCCCCAAAGCGCTGCTTCTGCTATTAACGGAGGATTGCTTCAAGGTCAAAGTGGTGGTTTCCCTGGGGAGGCAGCAGCGGATTTTGAACTGACCTGGGCTATTTCCCCTCCTCTCTACAAACTGTTACTTTGACTTGGAGACTGAAGCCTCCTCCTATTTTTCGAGGTGCAAGAGGTTGGTGTGTTCCCAACTAAATAAAATTTTGCTGCGAAACTCCCGCCGATCAAAATTTATATCCCTGAAATAAAGTTTCATTAATCCCATTCAGATAATCCCCAGATTTAACATTCCAAGAAAAACTTTATATTTTAATCTAATAAACTTTATTCCGTTTTCCAGCATATTTTACTCCCGTTTCCAGCAAGCATTATTCTGGTTTTTTTCCAAGACTTTTATCTAATAAATGATTAACTGTCAAACCAACACAGCTATTAGACTTTTTTCGTAAGTAATGACAAACTATTACGATTTAAGCAAATACTCAAGTTAAACTTTATTTTTCAAATATTGAAAACTTACTTGAAACACACTTGTTCGAAAAGTTGTTATACTCTCAATATGTTTTTTATATATTTATTCGTCTAAGAAACAAAAATACGTATTTGTTGTGTAGTTTTTCTCAGCCCAGAATTTTTAGACTCTGCTATCGTATAGGAAAATATAATATAATCTCGCTAAAGTTTATTAGTCTATGTTAAGTAATAATTAGTTCCAAATTTACTGTAAGCAAATAATTTATGTGTTCAAAAGCAGTGCTTGCATATTTTTCAACAGCGCGACGTGTTTTTACAAAATATACGGGGGAAGAGGCTTTCTAAAACCTCATGTACAATACCAGGTAACGGATAGCCGAGAATTGAGTGCGTTTGTGTTAAGTAACATAGTATTGATTTCATCGTTTTTCTTCCTAAGAGTTGTTAAAAATTTACTAGTTTGCAGAAAACGTTCTAACACTTGAGAGTGCAAATGCGAGAATTATTTCAAACAGTCCCCGACACAAAGGTTTGAATCTGTTGACCAGCTCCAGGTATGCTGAGTTAGGGAAGGGGCTGTTGGGGAATAAGTCGCAGATTGGGACAGGACAGATTTTTGGGAGAGTCCACAATTCATGGGTAAAGCATAGTTTTGCAAACAAATAAAAGTTTTGGAAGAGTTCGACTTTGTGTCTTGAGAGGTATCTGGCAGTTGGAGAGTCCCTGAAGTTGTTGTCGGACAAAAGACAAGTTCTGGGCTGACGGTGAAAGAAGGCGGTCGGGGTGCTTGGTCTTGTAGAGGTTTTATGCTCCTTGCATGGATTCCCTCCCCTGTAGGCGTAAGTGGCTTAGTAGCACTTAGAATTTGGGTAGGTTGGGAAAAACTTTCAAGAAAAGAAAGTACGGAATTATTTTTCCGCCTGATATGTAATAAATCTGACTGCTCACTGAAAGCAACTGTTAGCTGAAAAGGATACCGAGAATTGCACTGTTTAGCCTACAAGTTATTGAACTCAAAATTTTCTATTTTCAAATTACGGTTCAATAAGGCGGGGCTAGTTGGAAGCAGAAATTTGCTGTACTCACATTACTGTAGAGATGGTAACAAAAAAAATGCAGAATATATACCCCTATTTATAACGGTTGATTTTTTTTACACATGCTGCTGGAGTTGAGGATTTAAAGGTTTTGTCCGGCTTGTAACATCGATGTCTTGAACGTCGGTGAAGATTAAATCCGCCGGCTGACGGGCAGCGTCCGCCTTGTTTCCTACACGCGAAAATCCTGTGACCCCTGAGGGAATCGAGCCCTGCTTTCCTTGTTGCCGTACGATTAGTCTGGCCACTACCCTGACGCGTGCGTTTGGTTTTGGGGTTGGCTGCGATAATCTCTAGTATAGGTTGTTCATGGTAAAGTGATCACTCTTTCTTGCGTACCAATTAACGGTCACACTGACTAGCGTTGGGCGCCCAGTAAGTTGGAAACGACGGAAGGAATGTAGTTCCATGTTTCAGAATCAAATTGAAAGTGTTAGGTAAACATTCGTAAATAGTGAAATGATTTATTTTACTTTCTGTTTTTTTTTTATGCATGTAAGTGCAAGAATCAGAAAATGTGTAAAATATTTACTAATTTCACGCTTTCACTTGACTGTCGCATGAATAAAGTGATCAGAAGCGTGGCAATGTTAATTTTACGTATGGTGGAAGAAAACACAATTTTCATACAAGTATATATTTAGCAGTGCTTTCAAAGGTGTTTTAGAATAGCTACACATTGCGTGGAGATCGTACCGTAACAGTTGCAAGCTTTGCGGGTGTTTGTTCACTATTGTAAAGCTTCTGCATGCGGCAGGAATCATCGTAAAACATGAATATCTTGCGCCCACTAGCAAAGCAGTCAAGCAGGGGGACACATTTTACACACATCGTGTGATGTCAGCTGGAGAAGTACGTTTCATTAACTGAGTAAAACTAGAAACAACGGGGCACAGTAGAAAACAATATCTGTATTCCTTGCAACTGCCTGCCTATAGTCTATTCGTGGTTTCCTCACACTTTTTGAATCAAACATTTAAAAAATCACACCATGTGTGACGTGTTTCGTTGTTTCCTAAACATGGCATGCATCACAAGCGTTTTAAACTCGCGTGAACATTAAAGTACCTTCTGTTTCGTTGGATTAAAATTTTATTTATATTTTATTTATACATTATATAATTTCGTTTATAATTAAAATGTATTAAAACAGTGAGAAAACGCCTAGTAAGGAATAGTTCTTGAGCAAAATACTATTGCAATGAGTGCGCACGACTGCAGTGCGTTGTTCCTTTGGTGTAATTCCCTAGCTTGGTTAAACATTGTTTGCATGCGGTGGAGGAACATCCCGGAAGTAGAACTTGACCAGGGCTTCAGGAAAGTCTGAAGTAACCGTGGAACTGCCGCCTGTGCTAGAACACATGTCGCATTCCACGTACGCAGAATGGGGCGATCTGGCCGGCGTCATCGCCGACGTTGTTTTGATGGAGCGCGCTTGCTATCTGTAATTAACATCTGGGCCGGGCTAGGTGATCAGGCTGCGGGGGACACAGCGCAGCGTGAGATGCCTGGCCGGCGATATTACCCCCCCCCCCCCCACGTCTGCAGGCCGCACGTCCATCGTCTTCAGCTACATCCACCGGACACTGCCCTGGCCAGAGGACGGCGGGGTAGCACCCCCAAGGATTAGCCTGCGATGTCACCTCCCTCTTAAGATCGATCGAGGTGGCGCAGTGGTAACACACTGTACTCTCATTCGGGAGGACATGCGTTCGATTCCCGGCCAGGACTTCCTGATTGGTTTCCAGAAATAACTCCAGGCGAATGCCGGGTACTGGGATGGGTCCCTAACAAAGGCCGTGGCTGATACCTTCTCAATCTTCCTTCCTTGTGCAGCTTGCACCGTCAGTAATGACCTAACTCTCGACGTGACGTTACCTACCTACCTCCCTCTTTGGTTCGTGTTGTAAATACTACAAGGGTTGAACAAACTGTTACATAAAGGCTGTTCATGATAAAGTGAGCACTTTTTAAATAAACCTTAGAAAATGTTACCGCTTCTACCTGGATATATTTTAACAGGTGCACTGAGTGAAATGCAACCAGTAAAGTTGGTAAAGGTGGAGAGAAGCAGTTCAATATTTTAACGTTGAATTAAAAGGGTTAGGTAAATATGTGTGACAAATTAAATTATTTCTCGGTCTCAAATTTTTTTAATGCATCTTATTGTGGAAACTAGAAGAATTGTAAAATATTTACATGTCTATAAATTTCACAGTTTCACTTGACAGACACATTAATAAAGTGATGAAACCCATGGCAGTGTTAATTCTAGGTAATGTGGAAGAATACACAACGTGAATACAAGTAGTTCTTAAGCAAGGCTTTCAAAAGTGCTCAGTTTATAGTGAACAGCTTATACACAAGTTACTTTAGGAACATACTTCACAACAAGTTTTATTTCATTATCTGAGGGAGATTGATATAAGTACCACATAAATGTAAATATTTTTACTCCAATGATTATAGTTTTCAAAATATAGCACCGATAAGTCGAAAATTTTCAAATTGTAATTTGGACACCCTTTAAGTTAAACTCATCAAGCCAAAAGGATCGATAGGCCTTGCTTTCGTAGTTACCACACATACTGAGTGTCGGGATACAGCCAGATTTTGCCCTTTTGCTCTACGCGAGGTTTCTGTCCTCGCTGAGCTGGCCCTAGGGCACCTGGGTTATCATTTGACAGATGTACCGCCCCAGTCGAACTCCCCGCCTGGCAGTGTCCTTGGATCGGATCACGCGGGGGTATATGCAACCCGAACACACGCCACAACGCCACGAGGACGAAAGGCGGCCTCGAGTTCCCTTGAGCGCTTGGTACCAGAAAAACTGCGACGAGGGGCATGAGAGGCCTATCACGCGCTCGTTGGGGCCGAGGTGGCTAAGCGGTTAGCCTTTCGCCTCCCACCAAGGCAAACGGGGTTCAATCCTCGGCCGGGTCACTTCCGGAATTTCGCATGTAAGAATCGTTGCCGGACGATGTTGTTGGTCGGCGGGTTTTCTCGGGGATGTCTCATTTCCCCCGCCGTTTCATTCCGACGCCGCTCCATACTCATTTCAATCAACCACATCGGCTCTCAAGACCTCGTTGTTTGAAGCCGCCCGAATCTCTCACCTCAATTTCACATGTGCCGGATGTCTTTCAGCCACTTTTAAATATCCTTGTCGATACAAGATTCTTTCTTTAATGAAGAAAATACAGCACCCCTCGTTTCGTTTGGTTAAACTAGCTAAAATTATCTATAAAGTTATACATTGTGTGACTCCACACATGACTGTTTTAAAACGTAGCTATGATAAAACTTAAGTAATGTAACAATTGTTAAAAAAATTATGCACCACATTTTTATGTTAACAGTGAAGATATTTTAACAACTTTTCAAAGTTACTGCACGATTATCCGTGGCTCATTTTGTAAATGAATGTTAGTTCTTGTCTTGCAATGCACTTTTTATCAAGGACTATACAATAACACAATACAATCCGAATACAAAAAAAATAGTTTCACTGAAATAAGTAATTTTTTCGTTAATAGTTAATTTACTCATCGTAAAAAAAACTTTATGGTGATATCTTTATTAAGCTTACATTACAAACGAGGTAACTGAGATACTAGTTCCGACGCTATTTGCTGATAAGAGTTTTACACTGTAACAATATTTACAGTGTAGTGCATAGTTAAATGTTTATTAATTGCTCATTTTTCTGGTAGAGTATACCTACAAAACACTTTTGATTTACCACGACAATCAGTTGTTATCAAGGATAATAGGTTCGTATTATGTATAGCTCAAATCAGACATTGTAGTCCAATGTAAAAATAGAACATTAATGTCCCTTGTAACATGTTAGCAATATGTAATTTGCGAGAAAAGGTAAGGGACGAGACTGCGTTACAATGCCTCAGCTCCCGTTGCCGGCAGTGTACCAAGCGTGCATTGTACACTCGTGCAATGCTAATCGCAGCCGATGCCGTCCCGCCTGTCATTACTTCTAATTGATAATCCACGCGGCTCGTGTTCATCAGCAGCCTCCCTGGCGGCAAGGCAGGGACGAGGACAGTTTTCTTTATTACTTCTAAATGAAAGGCAGCCGGAGTAATTAAGGCCGCTCTCCAGTCGCTACTCCTGTGAGATGAGATTCGAGGGGTGGTTTTTTTTCCTGCTGCGCGACTCGATGGCGGAAGCTAGAGGGGCTGGAATTAACAGTCGGGACTCTCCTCGCGGCAACGATGCAAATACTCGGGGTGCCCCACTCCACCCCCTCTCACCCGCTGCATTATTGTGCCGCCAGCGGCGAAGATTCAGCGCGCAGTCTTGTGTGACGCTCGTGAAACTCGGCCGAGCTGAAAATGTCAGCACAGATTGCTCCCTTCAAGCGCATCTCCCCCTCCATCGGGCACCTGAAAGGAATTATAAGGAGGGTGGAGATGGTGCAGTACTCTAGCTGTCTTTGTCTCCACATGCTGCCGAGTACTCCTGGAGCAGAATCGCTGCTGCCCACTCGGGGATCATCAAAGGGGATCCTGCCTGCTCTTAGTTGTAAATGTTCGGGCGTCTTCTTCCTGGTCGCTTTGTCGGTCCACCTTCCACCAGCATCTTTCAGCCATCATTTCTACGTAGGGCAATTGCACGACGATGAAGATTTGATGGTAAAACAAATGTTTAAATTTAAATGTTGTATTTAAACGTAGCTTATTAGAATGATCAGTATTTGCTTTTCGTGTTACCTTAATCACTCATTCGATAATAGGAAGTACCTAAACTTTCTTTCGTCACTTAAAAAATGCCTCAGAGAATCTTCTCCTCTTGCTGCAAAATTACCAACTGAAATTAGTAAAGAAGCATTTGCAGATAATTATTTTTTAATCCACTAGTGCTCCGGTAACATCTCATTCCAAGAAAGATATTTGTATTCCAGCAAAAATTAGTTTTGATGTGCCATTCTTGCATGCACTGTTGATAAAAATATAAGTAATCCATTTGAAAGTGGATTCTGATCATAAATATGTTTTCGGTGGATATGATGTTCCTTTTTTTTAATTACGAAATTCATTTGTTGCACACTCGAGTGGCGAACAGGCCGCGTTCAAAGTGGTTTACGTAACAGAGAGGCGAGCGTCAATAACTGTACATTACAAATAGAATTGGCGCTGACAAGTCTCTACATTAATTGCTTGGATGCAGAAGTAAGAAATGATAGACATTTATATGAGTAATTAAGTCACACGTGAATAACGTATCGTGAATATCTGTGCGGTCTGAAATATTAATATAATGACACAAGGCATACTAATTGAGAGTAAGGGAGAAAAATAAAATATAATGGTCCGACCGCTTTCTTCTCTTTTTGACCTGTGCACAGAAGAGAGACAACAGAAACCAAACAGGTTAATGGATACACTCAAAAATATCCAGGTAAAAACACTCCTTGATAAAGCCAGGAACACGTATTGTGAAATATACTGCATAGATAATTCATGACCGGGGCAAATTTTGGACAAAACACAGCCTAAATATTGCAGGTGAGCTGATTACCAACAGGAAAAAAGGAGTAAAAAGACTCTTGAGCTACAACCAAGAAGTAATGTGTACTTGTATGGCCAGGACTTACTAACAATTTCTCGGTTTAAATAATTATTTGTGTGTGTGTCCTGACTCGTAAAGGGAACAATCCCCTCAGTCCGCGCAGTGAGCGGCGACTATATCCGACGGTGTCCTGTCCTGAACAGTAGAGTTGAGAATAACATCCCGGCCAAACTACGCATGTTCCTAAGAGCAGAGGGTCTCACAGCGATGTGTGCATTACTTTGGTTTATATAGCTGGCCGTGCGCTCCACTAATGGAACGTACCTCAGTTCGCTGTTGACGGGAACCATGCCAGGTTTGAGCCACGACGGAAATAATTAAATGCGCCTTCGGTAGCTTGTTAAAATGCCTGTATACTTGTCGCGCAACATGTGTGGCAGTGTTTCCGTATTGCAATTTTTTTTCTAACAAAATATTTTACGTGTACGCAATCTCCTTCCAAATGAAAAATTACTCTTAAGGCTAGGGTGGAATACAACTTTCATCATATCACTCAAATTGCACGCATCGTTTTGAAGCTCTTCAACATGGCTAAAAACCTTTCAGACGTAGCTTGAAAATATTCCTGGCGAATACATCCGAAAACTAGTATAGAGCTCTATACTGACATTGCTACAAACCTTCTACAAATAAAATTACAAGGTGAACGCTTAGTCCCGTAGTAAATTTTGTACTAAGAATAGCTTACAAGCCAGTAAAGATCACGTGTCAGTGTCGTCGTTATTGCCTCCTTGCTTTTGCGCCTCGAAAGCGGAAAATTTGTTCCTGTAAACGGGCACCTTAATTTCTGTGATTGGTAGATCAACACACTAATCATCAGAAACGGAGGCTGATATCTGATAGATGAGCCAGTTAAATCAAGCTACTTACGGGATCCATTGCAACATAATTTGAAACAGTAATATTTCCTTCCTATATACTTTTATAAACCATAGTTTCCAGTTTTCATTTGTAGGAAGGCAGACGTGCAGCACACGGCTGTGCTGACAAGGGTTTTCCCAAGTGTTTAAATTTGCCATTACTTTTACTTAAAAATTGTCCCATCCAGTTCCTTGTCCATTAGAATAAAATCCCGAATTGTGTTCTGATATATAAAACTACGTAATGGAAGTAGAAAACATCTCCCAACCATGTACCATGCGAAACAGATAACAAAAAATATTAAAACAATATTATTACCTAGAGCCGATATAAAATAATAAAATATTAGAAATCTCTATACGAGTAACCTAGTCGTGATATTTAACTAATTAAACCTTGGTTTTATTTTGTAGCTAGCATATACTGAGAGTAAAGTCAAATTATGTTCTGATATGTCAGTTATACTTTTGCCACTAGTTTTCAAAAACAGCATTAATATCGTTTTTAAAGCATTTAAATGGTATTGTTATTATTATTGGGGCCGCAGTGGTCACTCAGCTAGATTACCCACCTTCCATCAAGGCGGATCTGTTTTTATTTCCGGTTTTTCACACGTAGTAAACGTACCGGATGCTGCCGTTGGCCGGCGGGTTTTGCTCGAGGTCTTCCCATGTCCTCTACCCTTGCATTCCATCGCTGCTACACCCTCGTCTTACTTCATCACCACGGATGCCAGAACCCTGTTCGTTGCGAACCCTTCAGGTCTCTCAACATTATTATCATTAGAAACACCGAAATTTCGAGAATAAGCTAAACTTTTAAACGTACCCATTTTAATGTCTTTTGCAATATGTTAAAAGTTATTATTAGAGCAGCCTTTTCTTCGTGAACAGATTTGAAGAATTATTTGTTCTTCAAAACACTTTATCTCAGATCTACTTTCGGGATAGAATTATTTGAATTGTTTCGTGTCTTAGCTGCCTGCCTGCTAATCCCGGACGATCAGTATCGGAAAAAACTTAATTCTAATTGGCCTATTCATTTTACAGATTATCTTCTCACAATAACACACATACAGTAACGAAAGGAATTTCGCTAGTGTGCACGTAGGATATCTGAGTGTACATAAATATATTCGCGGAAAGCAGATAGCCCTACTTACTAGGTGCCCCTTTGACGGATATTAACAAGTTTGTAAGAAAACAATCACCGAATCCCGCGCTATGTTCGTTTGGACCAGCAATGAACAATTCGCATCGTTGTATACGTAGAGTGGGAAATCACGAATGGTAAAATTCTGTCCAATTCATGCATGGTAGCTTTCCTACATTTGCTCAGGAAAGAATCAAATGCATAGGGATGTCCCAACCTTGTAGTAGCGACACTTAATATTCCTATAATTGCGCCCTGACTTACGGTATAGTTTCCATATTATGTATGGATTTAAAAATCTTTCGTTACGGTTTAGAAAACTTGCTAGAAATATTTGTTACAGTATACATAAACTGTTGCGTAGTCTAGCTTATTGTCAAATGAATCCACGAAATCCCCGTTTATCTAATTATCATCATCCCTGTCCCAGTCAAACACGGACACCCATACAGCAGTCAAACACGGACACCCATACAGCAGCCAGAAAGTAAAGAATATGCAAACACGTAGCTAAGTTGTTATACGCTGCCCACGCTAAAGTGAGCATTTTCGAAATCAACCTCTGAAAAACAAAATTTCTGCCTGTTAACTATATGTACATTGCCGTACACACTGACATGCAGGTTCCCAGTATAGTTGGCAGCGGATGAAGTGAAAACGTTCTTTGTATTGCGAGTAGAATGTTCGGTTTGATCGCAAGTCGATTTGGTGTTGTTTTGTTTAATACTGCACGTTAGAGTGTGAATCGGCATGTTGGCAACACGTTAAGGATCCTGACAGTTTCAGTTTCCATCTGACTGGCACGTAAATAAAGTACTTAGGCCTATGGCAATGTGAGTTTCACATATGGCAGAAGGATACAAAAGTATATCCTACACTGAGAGGGGAGGAAGGTTTCCTTCAGCCAAAAAAGTAGACTACTTGCTTGTATGTAATATTTGGATGCGTAAACAAAACTTGAAAAACAACATTTTTAATATTAATAATGTTCATCTAACCAAATACATGCTTGAATAAACAAAACCTTTAGGTTAGGCCAAATTAAATTAGACTGTCAACAAAGAATTTAGTTGAATCAATTGTATATATTTAATTGGCCACTCAATTGATTACCTTCGCTCGAAAATTCAGCTCGAAAGTTTTAAAATTCTTGTGACTATTAGGATAGTTACAATGCTAGTTAGAACATTTATTGATGATTAATATTGGTATAAACATCCTAATAAAACAAGTTCAGCACGAAACTAAAAAGTAAATCTTTAAAACTTGAAACATTTATTTGCGTAATTTTCCCAGAGTTTGAAATGTATGTACTTAAAAACATTCCAGTATTATCGACTGCCATGTCAGTTGAGGAGCACTATGTTCGGATCTCGGTGGGTCTTCATATTTTATTTACATTAACCGAAACTACTTAATGTACGCATAGCCAAACATATCCTTAGTTGCGCCAATCGAATCTATGTTTGGGGCAACCAAAATAAGAATAACAAAATATGTGTTTGCAACAACAAAATATTTCACTGTCCCTATTTATTGGCTGAAATAAGCCCCATCTCTCAGTGTAAGCAGGGTTTTCAAAAGTATCAATTAACCCCATTTGTTGACGAATTTGAGTTATACTCTATTCTCAGTTTCTTGGTAAAGGAATTTGGGGGGGTTTGATTCTCTCCCAACCACTAAGCATTACTCGTCGCGCTTCCGACTTACGATTCAGGATATATAAATAAATTTATATATATATATATATATATATATATATATATATATATATATATATATAATATATACACACACATAACGCACGATGCACGAAAAATGACTTAAACCGAGAAATTGTTACTAAGTAATGCCCAGACGAGTACACAGTACTTCTTGTTTGTAAGTCAAGAGTCTCTTTTGCCATCGACTCATGCTGGTATCAGCTCACCTGCAATATTTAGGCTGTGTTTTGTCCAACATTTGCCTTTGTCATGCATTATCTATGCAGTACATTTCACAATACGTATTTCCAGGGTTTATTAAGGAGGGTTTTTACCTGGATCGTGTTTTAGTGTCTCCATTTCACAAGCAAAAATAGTCTGCTTGGTTTCTGCTGTTTCTTCCCTGGCCTCTTATGCGCAAAAAAAAAAAACGGAAACAGTTATACTATTCTTCCCCCTTACTCTCAACTAGTATGTTTTTTGTGTCTTTATATTAATATTTCAGGCCGCACAGATATTCTTCATACTTTATTCACGAGTGGCTTAATTACTCATATAAATTTATATAATTTCTTACTTCTGCATCTAAGCATTTAATGCAGAGACTTGTCAGCGCCAATTCAATTTGTAATGCACAGTTAGTGACGCTCGCCTCTCTGTTACGTAAACCACTTTGAACGCGGCCTGTTCGCCACTCGAGTGTGCAACAAATGAACTTCGTAATAAAAAAAAGAACATCATATCCAGCGAAGACATTTTGATGAGCAGAATCCACTTTCAAATGCATTACTTGGATTTTATCAACAGTGCATGCAAGAATGGCACATCAAAACTAAATTTTGTTGGAATACAAATCGAACTTTTACTTAAATTTAATTGATGTATTATAATATTTCATTTATAATATAAATGAGTAAAAACAGTTACTTTGTATACAAACACTTTGCACTTCATTTGTATTATTATGTATGGTGTGAGGTGAGGAGGGTTGAGAATGTTGTCAGTAAATCAGGCTCCGCAGTCAGGTCGCAGTGAGAAGTGGCTGGCAGTCAGCTACTCAGGAGGGCGCACAGCAGGCCTTATTTGCATGCAAATGGAGAGACAATTACCAGGCGGGCCGGGCTGCCCGCCTGGTAATTGTCTCTCGCCGCTAGGTTAGTTGCACCTCGTCCAGAGCTCTGTGAGGGAGGGCTAGAGCTGCGGGTGGTAACTTATTGGCTGCTACTGAGAGAATTGGCGTAGTGGTTAGCCTGCGGGACTCGCATTCGGGGGAATCTGGGTTTCAAATCCTGGTCCGGCTTTCCTGATTTACATTTCCCATGGTTCTCTGAAATCACTCTAAGGAACACTGGGGTTTTGGTTCTTTGCTAAAGGCTGCTCACAATAAAGTGAGCACTTTTGAAAGCCCTGCTTAAGATCTACTTGTATGCACGTTGTGTATTCTTCTGCCTTATATGTAAAATTAACATTATCATGGGCCTCATCACTTTATTCATGCGTCGGTCAAGTGAAACTGTGAAATTATTTTTAAAGTTAACATTATAACAACTCTGCTCATTTTTACAGTTCGATGAATTAAAACAAAAAAAGCAAAAAGCTAAATAAATAATTTAAGCTATCCCAAATGGTTACCTAACACTTTTTATTCGACGTTAAGATACGGAACTACTTTCCTTCCATCGTTATCAACTTTACTGGGTGAATGTTACTCAGTGCGCCCGTAAACATATTTACAGTTAGGGGCAGTGACTT
Organism: Dryococelus australis; assembly: GCA_029891345.1. NCBI lineage: Eukaryota > Metazoa > Arthropoda > Insecta > Phasmatodea > Phasmatidae > Dryococelus > Dryococelus australis. The sequence continues at coordinate 94,495,350 of CM057002.1, read as the reverse complement.
TTTTCTGAGGTTGTTTTCAAAAATGCTCACTGTATCATGAACAACCTCTACAAGCCATGGCGTATTCCTTCCCCATTTCTCTCTCTCTCTCTCTGAGCAACTTGCCCGTCTCTGATACCATGAGAAGCTTAGCTGATTGGGTGGCGTCCTACGAGAACATCGTAGGACATAGTTGTCGCATGTCCTACGATGTTCTCATTTATAAAGCTTTCCTATTTATAGTGAAGATTTGTTTTGTCCCAACAGTTTCTCCATAATAAGCACAATGTTCAAACGTTAACTGAAATAATGATTGTCACTTTCCCTCGAATAATGTAAACTGTCTCATATTAAAAATTAAATTTCTTGTCTCTAAACCATTTTGTATAACTTCAATTTGCAATTTATTTAATATCTTAAACATATGTTTTAGTTCTTATTTACTGTATTTGGTTCATTGACAACACAAAGGTGGTCATTAAAATAATGGGAACTCCTACGTTCAAGAACACTATCTTTGTAAGGTTCTAGCACTTATCGTTTTCGTGCATTGCGAGTGTCGTTTGATATTGCAGTGAACGACTGGCAAGACACCATAAGTAATCCTCAGTGATCAGGATTGCCGAACATTGAAAAGGATTGTCACAATGAACCATATGTACTGGCTACTTCCTGCTAGAGTGCCTTGAAAGCCAGTAGGCCCTAAATAGAGACAAGCAAAATTCGCAGATTCAGTTTGTGTCAAACTATAGTCCATTCTCGATTGGAAGCGACTTATGAACCTTTCTTTGAAAATACACCCTAGCCATTAGCTGCATGCATAGCTAGTAAACAAAGTTGCAGGTTCTGGTGCGCGTGCTGTACCTACACCAGAAGATGCAACTTCTTTTACTAGCTATGCATACAGCTAATGGCTAGGGCGTTTTTTCAAAGGTTCATAACTCGTTTCCAATCGGGAATGGACTATAGGATTCAAAACACCCTATTTTTCAGTAACTTTTGCAGTTAGTTCACGCGTATTTCCACACCTCCGGGAGAACCCAGTATTGAAATAATGGGAACACCTGAACGAACATGAGTTGTGCAGCTCGCGTCGGACTGTGATTACGTTCTGTTCGAGGTTCTGATTGAGTTCCGACGTAACCTGTGCCGCATTTGCTGTACGGTTCTTTGTGGCAGTCCTCTTCAATGTTCAGCGAACCCGATCACTGAGGATTGGTTTTCGTCCACTATTACTCTTCGCTGATGATGTCGTGCCACGAGTTGCGTATGTCGTCATCACCTTGGAAAAACGTTACTCTCGATATATATGACATATACGCCTAGCCGATTGCACTCACGAAAGTTGTAGAGGTGGGATGGTTTCAGGCTACTTTTGATTAATCGGATTAACCCTTTGATATCAAAAGGGTTAATCATTAATCAGATTGTAATCCGATCAAAAGGGCGCATCCTTAATCCTAATCGGATTAAATAGGGTGTGTTTGATAAAAGAAATTTGATCAAATTTCTTTGATGAATTTTTTTTGTGTATGGGTACACTTTATATGCTGATGTTGATGTTGACGGTGTGGTGTCCTAAGTTTTAAGAAATTAAGTTATTTGTCTTGGCTATCTCTTTACGATGTAAATAATTTGATGATAGTTCGAATGTATTGTCCTAAAAGATGGGTTATACGATCACAAAATGGCTGCCATTTGCCTTTAAATTTTGTTTAAATGTATTGAAATATCGTGGAAATTTATATATTCTACCTCCAAAATAAGTCATATCAACCTTCATTCGTGCTATTTATCTAATATTACGTTCAAATTGGTTTTCTAGGGAAATCAATTTGTAAATAAGTTTGAGTATATACAAATTTTATGTTAGATACTGTATCTAAAATATAGATTGGGAAGCTTTTGAATTGAAACTTTGGGTATAAGTAAATTTTAGTCTCGTAGACAAGTCTACACGTCAAATACGTATTTTTTCTCTACTATATACGTTTATTTAAAAACAGATTGAAAGTTTGAATATGCATGCATGTGTCGTGTCTTCAATCGGAATAGTTAAAACTTAGGTAAATGGAATGATACATGTTTGAAAAACGGTGATCTTTCAATGTTTTAAAATCAAAATTCTTGTACGAAAATATACTTAGTTTCCTGAAAATACTTGAATAAGTTTGCTGGAAACGGGATGAAGTTTATTGGATTGAAATTCATTTCTTATATGAAGATATCAAATTTGTTGGAATTTATATGGGGATTAAGATTTCGGGTATTTCGGGATTTGAGGGATATAATGCATGATCGACGGGGACTTGCGATTTTTTTTATTTTGCTGCAAATAAGACAGGTTAACACATTCACAAGAGTCCAAACTTCGCTGCACGAGGGGAGGGAGTCAGTTCGGCAGGCAGACAGTCTTTGTCTCGGGAAAAGACATGCGCTCTGGTAATGGTGTAGGTGGGGTGGGGGTGCAAGAACCTTGGGAGCCATCTGCACCCCTGTATCCAGTCGCCGCTATCTTGAATCAGTTGCGAAAAATTAGAATCGCAGCCAGCTCGGGTAAATCATCCCCAGAACCTCGGAATTTTGGCGAGGGGGTAGGGGGCATAGGGGTGCTTGGACAGGGTCATGTACCTCTGGACTCGGTCGGTTCTGAGAGGTGCAGGGTAGGGTGGGAGGGGGTGGCTGGCATTCTTAACTTGGGGCAGGTCTGGGTGGTGAGGGGTGCCTACGAGCGAGCGGGACCCGATGTGCACACAAATAGGCAGATGACGACATCTTGATACAGTTGAAACAACTGACATTCGCAGGCAGTCTAGGTGACGTCGCATAGGAGGGATGGTAGTAGGTGGCTGGCATCGTGGAGTCGTGAGGGAGAAGGGGAGGGGGTGGCAGGGAGGCATGTTTCCTCCGATCGGAACACAAATAATCAGATAATGCCATCTTGCTGAAAAACATTTGATGATCGAGGCCAGCCCAGGGCAGCGCACACTGGTGATGGTAAGGGGTGCAGGGAGCGAAATGACCTCAGCTGTCCTACTCGGCGCCATCTTCACTCGCTCATGTATGCTTGGAAGAGACGGACGTGCTACCTTCATAAACACCGCACCTCTACACACTTGGCGGCCGACGAGGCCATCCTGTGGGATTACTGCAGCTACAGACCATCTCTAGTAATAGTCGCGATTTACGTAGTATTTTATCGGGAAAATATAAATTTTCGTGTGTTTAGACCGGATTGATATACTGCGTTTGCGATAAGATCTTCAATTTCTGTTTTCAGTAGACAAAAATACAATTTGCGTTAACGGCTCGCATTTTTTGTTACGAAGTGACGTGCATTTCACAGATTTAACAGAAATTTGTAGTTCGTCTCTATAAAGTGTTGCACCATTACGCTTTGCCGGCTTAAGTACTTCTTCTCGTCATCCGAGTGTCCCCACGCTTCGACGAAAATAATTTGTGTTAAAAGTGAATTATTCTGAAAATAGTGAAACTTTAGTTTAAAAAAAAATCATTGTTTCGTTGTCTGTTATAGGACGAATACAGAGTTTTTCTCTTCAACTTCAACTCGATTGTCTATTAGCTTCGCTACACGTATATAATCAGGCTCTCCACATACACAGCTTATAAGACGACGTAATTGCTTCGCTGGACTCCACATCAAACGGATGTGTTTTAAAAAATACTCAAGGTATGTGCGAGAGGCATTAAGTAGTGAACATGGAAAAATATTATGCTATTGTGACTGGTTTAAATCGTATTCACAGACTGAATCGTATTAATGTGTTATTTATTCACACTACGAGTTCGATTTCGTTTACTGAGTTTGCAGTTGTCGACATCACATATTATTCTCATAGTTAAAAATTCTTTCTCGTGTAAATTATATTTCTAAGCTTGAGACTCACATTACGTTTAAGACTCATGTAATTCCAGTTATTATTATTCACGTAGTCGTTTGAAAATTTCCGATTCGATGCATGTAATTTATTCATACATAGAACATTCTGAAATTCTCTAATGCTTAGTTGCATTCCGAAAACAGATCCTTTAACATGTAAATCGCATCTTTCAAAGTCGCCTATCTATGAGCTATATCCAACCGAAAAACATAACATTTACATTTAGGCGACTCTTAGAAATCGTTCAAACGCTCTGAAATTCTCTTATGTATTAAATATATTCGTAAAAATTGCCTATATACCACCAACATCGAACCAAACACCTCAAGATTAGTAAAATTAAAAAATTACCCTTAGACCACTCTTGCACTAAACTAAACACCTATACAAGATATTGCAACCCACCACTTTGATCAGTCACCTCCAGGACACCACACCGTCAACATCGAACAGAGCTCCTGATACCCCCTCCCCCACCCAAAAATAAAGAAAGAAAATAAAGTATGCCATTCATAAAAAATCATCAAAGAAATTAGATAAAATTTCTTTGATCGAAAACACCCGATTTAATCGGATTAGGATTAAGGATTAACCCTTTTTGATCAGGTTAAAATTGTATTAATGATTAACCCTTTTGATATCAATTTGATTTCAAAGGATTAATCCGATTAATCAAAAGTGGCCTGAAACCATCACGCCCTTACTACTCACGAATACGTACTACACAGCTTAGCGTATTGCAGACTAAAACTGGGTTTACAGTTAAAAAAATTATGCGTTAAGAATACGGAAACACGTCTTCTGTATTTGCAGTTTCTAACACAATGTTTTAATACTTAATTTCAGCAAATGGAAATAGGTGACAAGCCTGTCATGTTTAATTTTGTTCGTAACCTAACTTCGTATATCACAACCTTATTTATGCAGATCATACTTCAAAACCGATATTTTCTATCAGAGAAGCTAATTTTTGTGAATAAATATTATCATAAACATGCCACACACACACACACACACACACACACACACACACATACACTCGCGTGCGCGCGCCTTTTTATAATTTTTTATTTTTACAATCCTGTAAATAACAGTTTCTCGCCAACACCGACTGATCTTTTCTGATTGGTCGCATCCTTACAAGTTTCACATAAGATATAAAATATAACTATTTCTTTTAACGCTTAAGGAGATCCCAACAACGCAGCACCGCCCATGTTCCATTGGAAACCAATACATAAGGAAACACACCTTCAGTTCTTCTGCGCGCTAATTAATGCATCATTTAATGCGTATTTTTTATATATTTCTGCACACTAATTAACGCATCATTTAACGCTTATTTTTTATATTGTAAACCCAGCTTAACGCCCTTCAAGGCAATAACAAACGACGGTAGCAGCGCACTAATGGTTGGTGTTACCACCTGACAAGAATGTTGAGTTCCAGAACTTAAGTGTTTCCATTACTTGATAACCATATGTATATAAGCTACCGTGAAGCAGTCGGACACTGAAGATTTATTTCCGCTGGCACCACATGTCCGTGTTCATACTTCATACAAACACATTGAACTTCATTTGTAAATTTTTATTGAACCAATGCTCATCCCAGCTTTAAATCCTGGGCGTGCCACTGATTGTGAGAATACTCGTGCACGAGTGAAGCGGAAGTATACTAAGAGGTACTTGTGTCGTTTTAGCGCGGGAGACCGGTGTAGATGCAGACGAATGACTTGGAGGAATACCCAGTAGTGTAAATGAAGGAGAAGGACGTCCAAGTTCGGTGACAGGCTTGGCAGCTCGTCTCTCCGTCGATGCTGGGTCGTGTGTGCTGGGGGAAGGCTGAGGCTGGTGATACGCAGCAACACTGAGTGACGTGTAGGCTACTTCGGCGAAGTTAAGTGCGTCACGCCAGCGCACTGGGCCTCGCCGAGATGCCACAGTGCCCAGACAGTGGAACTTCCTAGGAAGCCAGACCTTCTTTGGTCTCGCTGCTTCATTCTCACTGGCAACTCTACTTGAGAAACCGAATTCGTGGCCCAAGGACTCCGAACTTGAGATCCCGCCTCCCGTAATACAACTTTTGCCTCTGAAGAAAAGTTGTGTTCGGTAGAAGTCACCATCGATATAATTGAACACTCTTGAAAATACTGATAATTTCGTATTCTAACCACCTACTTATTCCTCCGTCGTGTGTAAATATTAGCATTGCCATGGACTACTGTAGGCTGTTTGCTGTTGGAAGCCCTGTATAGGTCGAATTTCTCGGACGGTTTTGTACCCTTCCGCCCCAAGTGTAGATTTAACCTTGCTGTGGGCCAGCTCACTTTATTCGAGAGTAATTTTGAAATGGTCACAAACATAAATGTGTTACCAAAACCCCAAATATTACTCCTACATGCACAAAACCAACAAAAAACTTACATAAGTTCTGAATTCCCAAAATTGAACATCATATCGTTAATATATTGTTGAGATGTCGAAATATACTGCTCTTAGTTTGCTGCCAACATTACCACGAGTGTTTCAGTCAGTGTATATTATAATATTACGTAGCGTATATATCATTTATATAAATCATCAGTACCGTTTTAATGATATATGATTAGTATTTATGTTCTTGTAGATGCGTTTATGGCAAAAAAAGTCTACAACCAGAAACGTAGGCAGACTCCTAAAAATATAGCCGTGCTTCTGGGAACAAGCATGTAATATACAGATACGTGACTAGCGACTGAGTTCAAGAAGGTTTTTTTGTGATTGCTGTTGAGTTGTCAGATTGAAAAAAAAAAGATATACACAGAAAATTTGAGAGACTGTATCAAGAATGAAATATTTATTACTAACGGCGATGTAACACACAGTACAGTAGGCCGAACGAGTTGCTTACATCGACATCACACACGTGCCTGGTTATATTAGCACTGTAGTTCGCGATATTCTCACATACAGCAACTAAACACCAGTATTCTTAAAATCATGTCATGCAAATTAGATTAATTAATTGTTTGATTAAGTAAAGCATGTTTTGATATAAATTTTTTAGTTTCATTGAATTTTTTTGATATCAAAGAATGTTTAATAATTTATTCATGTAATAAGCATCATATTGGCAGAGCAGGTAAGGTGTGAACTCTGTGAGGTTCTAAGGCGAGTGACCAGAGAAGCTGGTTGTAATTGTTTATATAGGAGTTGATGTTGATGTAGGAGTAGTGTAATGGACATTAAAAATAATTTTTGGTTTGTGACTGATATGCAGAGCTGGCTACATGGCCAGGTCGAATGTCTGGAGGCATACTAAGTATTTAACTAGTTTAGACACAGGAGAAATGTTTTAGTAAATTTTTTAAATTAAAAGAGACATTGAAATAGGTTACCGAAGAAAGTACTTTAGTCATACCTCGAATAGCATAAAAGTAAGGAACTATTTCGGCGAAACAAATTCCTTAAACCGATTTTAATCATGTGTTAAAACAATTTTCCTTAGTAAAGTAACTGATCTCCACTTTAATCACGTAATATTGAATCTATAGACAAGTATTCATACGATTACCGAATGGAAAACAAAATTTATATTTCAAATGCTAACTTTTCACTAAATGAAATGCCCAGTTAACACAATATAATTACATCTCCCCACACATACTCACACATATGTGACCCTCGTCGGCTCTCTAAATATGCAACAGAAACCAGATGAACTGATTGATTAATTAGACCATATGCAGTTTTTTTCTCCTAACACAAATATCGAAGAAATATCGCTTTGCTGTCAACACCAAGTTTAAATAAACATATATATTTTTAACGATGATGGCAACTTATATATGACACATATTACATAAAATGTTATAATAAAACTTAATATTATATACAGCTCTATATACGTTTCAAGGTGTATAATGTTCCCCAATAATTGCATAAACAGCTCTGTTTTAACGATAGCTTAGCAAAACAAATATCCCAAACAGTGTAAACACAAGATTTATTTGCTCGTTCGGTGAAGGTGTGCTCTGTTCATGAAGGCTTAACTGATGCCTAGCTCTCAGAAACCAAAAAAAATTCTCTGCCGGCCTCATCTCCTCTTCTGTGCGCATGGCACGGTCAAAGAAAATTGCCTCAAATTATGACGATGGCAGAGAACACCCATTTCGCTGTTCCACCCCAAACTGCTCTCACGCCACACAGTGGAGAAGACAATATTTTATTCTGCCCCAAGCGGTGCTGAGACAACACTGGCAAGAAGGGAAAGAGTTTCGGAGACTGCATTTCGACAACCCATGCCCTTCCCCAACGTGGATGCCTGTGCTAAACGGCTTCCTGAGAGCTATGGTTTCCCCCCACCCTCACCCAACAGCAAAGACTCCTCGCCCCATCAAGTCACGCTGTGCGCCCGACAATACGTTTGCTGTCGCCCACTCAAAAAAGGCAATATAGCCCAGCACTTTCCTTTCGCCGGCCGCCACTCCTACCCTTATAAAGAACCCGCCCCCATTACTCACACCGAGGCAGGTGAGTTACCTGCCCTGTGGGAAACTAGCTGTCACAACCCGTAAAAGTCACCTGCCGGCCTAAGCCTGGCTCAGCGAGGAAAATTTCATATTCGCAGCAAAACTTCAAAAGTCCAGGAAAAGTTTACCGAAACAAATCGATTTGAGAATATTCGAAGTAATTATGCAAATATTATGTTGTTCAATGAACAAAACTAAATATGTGAATAATCAGTTTCCAGTCTTTAAACATTTTTTTTGCTATCCAAACAGTTAGCTAGCTAACAGTTTTAAATGTGTGTGCACATATATTCTCTAAATACATTTTCTTTACGAAACTTAACCACTCCTTGTAACTAACAAGTTTATTTTATAAAAGGCAACCAACTTACATTTTTATCATAAATGTAGCCTATATATTTGAGCTAATATTACCGCATTTCCATCAGAAACTAAACCTATAGGAATTTGTATCGGAGTTGTAAGATCCAATATTTCAACAAAAAACCCCAATAGAATATTTGGTTATAACTTATATATATATTTTCTATGAATCACAAATTGCATCTGTAAAAGGGATATTTTACAAATACGTTCAACCAATATTAGCAGAAATGTGTATATTCTGTACAAATGTCTATGTTTTGAACAAATACAGCTATGTAAGCCTGAAATGAGTTTTAAAAATGGCAAAAAACAGGGATGTTACAACAATTTTTCGAAAAGGTCCAACTTCAAACGAATTTAAAGCAAAACCACTGCCATTTTGAATTCGTATAGTATATAAGTCGCAATAAATTAATTTTTCTTTCAGTCTTAAGCCAGCAGTTTCGAAGTCAGGTCGTGTCGGCAGTATAATACCGTGTGGGTGTATTAATCAACATATTTCACCGAGACATACTACAGGTCTCACCGAGAGGTTTACATCAATAGACTTCTCCCATATGTTCATCAGTCTACAAGCTTCAACAGCAAGTAATATGCACCCAAGATGCTTTTAAGTCTAGACGTCAAGACTCTCTTGTTGCTATCTAAAGAATTTCTTTTTACGTTTGCAGGACATGAAATTCAACACATGTATCCGTTCCTCTCTGAGGACTTATGAGGCGATGAAGATGTAATCTCGTATTTGCCTTGTGATGAACATTGTCCATATGGTACACCAGCTTTCTTTAATTACCCAAATACTATACATTTGAGGAGGGAGTGTGTAACGTGAAGATGGCAAAATGTTATGTAACTCGCTAACATCCTGTTTTACCAAGAGACAATTTCGGTATTGATGAAGTAGATTCAGAAGCAATAACTGAACTTTTTAAAATCTGTCTGTTTTATTAAATTGTAAAAAAAAACCATGATGCGTTTTGCGAAAGGTTTCGAAAACTATCAAGACATTTCTTTTATAATTAAAGAACTCACAATTTCTTTTGCAACTGACGAAAATTACACAAAAGTGCTGTCTTTCAAAGCTCCGAGACCTTGGTTTACTTTAAATTAGGTATTGACAATGTGTTTCCGACATCAAACTTATGAAGTACATGGTTTGAAATGGGACTCTACTGATATAGCTTATGATGACCGTTTTCACTACGTGAACGAGGCGCTGTTCGAGGACTACCCTGTGTACGTGCTGGGAAATACGTAGAAAGAAATTTTAAGAAGTCTGACTAATACAGAAATTGTAAACATTTGAATTATCATGACTGTTCAAGCATAAATTCGCTAATAAAATGCTATAGTACTAATCATTATGATAAAAAATGTTCTGTTCACAATGCAAAAGCGAAACTAAAAGAGAATATTTGTACCAGCATCCTACTTCTGTGTAAATATAATAATTTTGCAAATTGAACTTTACAGGTTCAGACCTGCATCAAAACTTTGAAATGGAGTCATTTAATCCAGAGCAGACGTACTACAGTTTTACTCCAGGTTACAGGAGAGTGTCGTTCACGCCTCTAAAGAACATATGCTCCCAATTCCAGATGTGTAACAGAGATGAACATTGGAACTTTGCATAATCTTTCGAAGGAAATAAATACGCAGGACGAGTATTGTGTTATGTGTAAGATGACTGTCTGGTGTTTAATATGCGACCTGATAGCGAACAGTCTTGTTCGTCTTGGGATCTATGTTTTAAAAACAAATGACAATATTATATATAATCTCAGTAGAGAGTTTTATGACAGCCCATCATGTGGGTGAAATATGTAATAACAAACAACACAGAACTCAAATCCAAGGAAGTAGCATCATTAAAATATCGCCTTGTGGTATGTGGGACTGCGAGGTGCGGCAGAGTATCGTTTGTGTCTGCAAGTTTGATTTAACTAAGATGACATCAGGAAAAATATAAAAATAATGTTTAAGCCCACTCAGAGTGACACTCCCAAACAAAAAAAAGTTTGAACAAAATTTATTCTTTGAAAAAAAAAATAATTCTGTGGTGACTATATATATATATGACTATATATATATAGTCATATATATATTAAATGGACAAACATACAGCAAAACACATCAGTTACGATGGAGACGTTCGACTCATCACTTCAATACGCTAGTGCTACTCCATGTTAGAGGCGAGTATGGTTTCATCATGAAGAAAATGGTCCACTAGAAATTCAAATGTGCAACAGAGAAGAACATTGGCGTTTCTCGTTAATTAGTATGACAGAAACTTTTAAAGTGTTCGACTTTTGTGATGGGCGAAAATGTTGTCCTTTGTATAATATACGGCCTGACACTACATTGTCTTGTAATGAGAGTCAACTAGTATTTGAAGCCTTTTATAAATTTATAACGAAATGTATATCCCACAAGAAAATTGAATACTTCATGCAGAAGGGATGTTGCTGTTATGTACCTATAGTGTGGACAAAGCACTGTTACAACAAGGAACATGCTATGCAGATAGATAATCAGTAATTAAAGTTGCCCTGTGGCATGTGGCAATGAAATGTTTTTCAAAGCAAGAACACCTAAATCACAGACTATATAAAGGAGAGTGTTTAATATTAAAGTGTCAGTCATTGCTAGCATCTTCAAACCTACAGTCGCATACAAAGCCCTGCAAGTAGGCTACAGAAGAGTATTCTTTAAGCAGTACAACAGTATTCTACAAGTAGTGTGCGACTATATCGAATATTGGTGCTACATTTACGATTCCAGTCTCGGCATTCACTTTGGTAAAGGAACAGCATACAACGATTGTGCTTTGAGGTATCTCCGCCTTGACAGTGAACTTCCATATACATTTGAAGAGCTGATGTCACCCAGCCTTACTGAAGAATTGGAGGAAGAACGCACCAATGGGGTAATCGCCTACCAACTCACCAGACCTCACCAGGGAACTACAATTCATTGGAAGGAAATGTGTGATGGGGACACCCACAACTTTATTTTCCAGCAAGGGGCTTGTTATTCCTTCATTGTGTAATATCTATGCTGTGAAGTTGCAAATTCAGAATAATGTTTTCTTCTACTTGTACGTATGCATATATTAAAATTGGTTTGTATTCTGTAACTTATAGAGAGGAATATTCACATATAATAGTTAAGGAAATGTGAGAGTCAGAGATTCATTTCAAATGTTCATATTGGATTGGTTTTTCAACATGTAATGACCCAGGTAGTTTTGATTCCAGTTTAACGGCAACAGTTCTGACTGTCTTGTAAATCAGTGCAGACCATACAGGATAGAGAAAAATAATAACTTTAAAGCATTGTAACAAGCTTTGTGAGGAAGAACAGAATTTGAGACATCTTGTTTATAATACCATTTCAGTATAATGAATAATGTGATAATAATATTCATATGTTTCTACACAATAACAAAATGTTTGAATACTTATTATGTACTGGGTGTGTTTCTTCAACGTGTTGTGTACATCAAACAATAAAATTAGAAAAAATAAAATTTTGTCCTCAAACACTTTTTAACTTGCAAATTTAGAGAGAATTCATGTTATCAATATACATCAAATGTTCCTGGATAATTGTTCTCAGTTGGGTGTTGGATACCAAACACATCATATGATACCATAAAAATACCAATAAAATACCAATTCAATAACATCATATATGATAAAACTAAAAAAAAACACATCAATTCATTAAAAATCTTTTCATTTTGCTTAAAATCAATTTAGGAAATCATATTTCCTTTAGTAAAAAATATGTTTTATTATCAAATAAGTCTATTTCCGCTCACATTACCAAATCTATATATTTGTACATGATAAAATTCAGAAAATGCATTGAAATATTTTAATTTCCCATAAAAATAATTTTATTTCGTGTTAAAATTTTATTTACTTTAGTAATTTACGTTTTATTATAGAATCTGACCAATTGCCTTTTCCATGTAGGTTCCCCGGGGGAGGGAGGGGAAGTGGGTATGGGGTTATGTATTCACGCGCCGGAGCGGCGGCCTCCGTTCTTGTTCCAACCACCATGGGGTGCGGACCGCTCCTGCTCTGAAAATTGCCGTTTACTGCATTCCTGCTGGCCTGCTGGGCCATCGTTTCAGCCTGGGCAGACCGTCATCTGCGGCGCTCCACTGCATTCCTGCCGGCCTGCCAGAAGGGGGCTACCCGCTAACCACTTCAGCTAGGAGGTGGCCCGCTACCAGTGGGAAGCGCTCTGGCTCTCTAGCCTGTGCAGGCGTTCACCCACGATGCTCACCTGCTTGATCTGAGGCTTCAGCGAACAGTAGCTTCGCTACTGCACTTAGTTTAGTAAATAGTGATAATATTTAGGGCTTTTTAATAATTTTTGTATCGCATTAATATTTTTTAGTAAAATTTAACATCTTTAGATTATTTACCGGGATTTACTAATTATTGTGTTTCGTTATTAAACAAACTTTCATGAATTTTTGTAAACTTTTTACAAATAGTCAAAAAACTTAATGAAATTTCGTAAACTTTTTACAAATAGGTAAAACTTTTTATGTTTTATATGAAATTTCGTAAACTTTTAACAAATCATTCCAAATATTAACAAACTTTTATGAAATTTAGAAAACTTTTAAAAAATTGCCAAAAATTTTAAGAAATTTCATTAAAAATTTAATAAAATTAATTAAATATCGTAAAATGTTTATAATTTTGTTAGTCTTACATAGTTTGGACTATTTTTACATGATTTCAAGCATTTTACATAATTTAATATTGTGCGCATTTTACATAGTTTTAAAAATTTTTCTGCTCGGATTGTGTTGTTTGGTGATGGACAATTCTGTGATAGGTGTTTAGAGCTTGAGTACTTATAACGAATGAAATGAGTTGATGTGTGATGGGGTGGCTTGGGTATATAATTTAATCTTAAGTAGTTTTAATATATTTTAAAAATATATGTATTACTGCAAGTGTGAGTGAGTGGAACGGTTATAAAAATTTAATTCCAGATTTAATTTTTATATACATTTGAGTTTATTTAGCAGAGTTGAGATGTTTATCAGTAGTAGCATCTTGCACTATATGGAATAGGGCCGTGTCAATAACACACAGTCTGCCCCTCTTTTCACTTTTAAAATATTCGCAAAGTATGTGAAAAACATATAGAATCTATCACCAAGTACTCTGAGAACTTTTGGTTAGGTAGATGTGTGTGTGTGCGAGTGCAGGGAAAGGTGATAAAACTTTGGTTAGATTTAAGAGATTTAAGGGTGGGCTATTGAATGTTTGGGTGTGAAATATGGAACATAGGAAAAGATTTCGGAACTAAGCTAGTCTGACCCAAGTGTGTCTGGATGGTGCAAGTGCAATCAGAACATAGACCCATGTCTATGTTCTGATTTTTTATTTTGAGTGAAGGATGCCTGTGTAATGGATGAATGAGCCTTGAGTCATTCTAACGAATGAAATGTTTTGATGTGTGATGGGGTGGGAAGTTTTAAGTATGTTATTTAGCAGTAAAAGTGTTGACTGTTAAAATTATTTTTAAAGGATTTAAGTACTTGTTTGAATATTTTTAAATTTTTAAATTCCCCTCACTGAAAACATTTTTTTAAAATTAATATTTGAAGTTTTGTCTGAAACAAATCATTATGCCTATTCAAAATAGAAGTATTGAATGTGTTGTAAACACAGCTTATTTGTTTTCATACATACTGATATGTCTAATTAAAATTATATATTTTTTTAGAAAACATATTATATAACAGGCATTTTAAAGTAAGTGTTTGATGTTAGTAACATTAATAAACATTTATTTACAGACACAACTTCGTTTCGAGAGATTATAATAATGTTTTTCGTATTTTTTTCATCACTATGCAGCCTTTTAAATTTTATTGTGCTGAAATTTCTTTATTGGGAAACAAAAAACTTTATTGTGATGCAATGAGTGAGGGAAAACATCAAAGTTTTGCTAGTTTGTTTGATGATATTTTTGTTAGCGACACAGAGTCTGAATCTGAGTTGCAAACAAAACGAACACCTTGTACAAACTGTCAGGATGTTGTCGTTTCGCCTATACAATGTCGTTTCGATCTCTTGTTTAACGATCTATACTTGAGTGATTCGAGCACTGATTCACACATGGAAAGATGGTCAACTGCATCAGATCGGAACACAATCGTTTCCCCCAAACACGGGAAAGTAGATCCCCTGCCAGACAATTTTTTCTATCTGACACGGAAAATTCGAGTGATTCGGATAGTGCTTCGTCCGTCTCACAGCCGACTTTCGAGTCAATTAGAGAGACTTCGTCTAGGGAAACAGAAAATGATTCTTTTTTCCGATTACTCTAACTCAGTGGAAGCTTCATTGCATAACCTGACATATGAACTTTTGGCAATGGCGTTTGCATGTAGACTTACTGACGTGCGGATATTTAATGATTAAGTAGGGTCTGATGCTGGTTTTGAAAGATTTTTCACAAGATCTGGGTCCCTTTGTTAGAGTTAACAAAGGCATCACACTGGCCAATAACGCTTAGTATAAGCATAGTGGTTAAATTCTTTAAATAATTTTTGGCTTAGGAAGGCACTATGAAGATGTTTAACTTTCAGAGTAAATCACTTCCCATCCTCCATTCAAGTGATGTAGGTGAAATCTATGATGAGACAATTATGCCATATATCACAAACATGCTTGAGGAATTTAGTGCTCATGGTAGTGGCTGGAATCTGCTTCCCTTTCTTCATATGGATGTTCACATATCGCAGCGTAGAGCATTCACTGTCAGTTTTGCTTACACTATGCTTCCCAAGTTCATTGCCAATAAGAGAGCCTGTAGTAATGTGCAGTGTCCTGAGGGACTGTGCTTCCATTACACCATTATATCAAATTTGATTCCTTCCTCACTTCATACCAAGAGAATGTCTTCATATCCAGATCCTTGCAAGGTTTAGGTTACTGAAGATCTGCCGGTTCCTGTAGTTTTACAGGATATTCGAAAGTTTGAGAAGAACAAAGGTATTTCTATCAATGTCTACACTGCAGTAGACAAAGATAGTAATATTATTAACGAAACTTTCGATAAGCAAGGGGTTATCATACCGATATGTATTTCTGCTGTACATTTTGTACATCATCTAAATGTATTGGCCATTCGTGCTTGTAGTAATAACACCCATTTGCAGTTGGATTCCCTTAAGGATTTATCAAAGCTGCTTCACATTCAGTTGACTAAGAACTGTAGAAAAATTTTTCTATGCGATTGTTGTCTCCTATATATTAGTAGTGAAGAGAAAATCGCAAAACATAATGATCTCTGTCAGCTAGATAAGGCTGTTGGCAGTACTTTCCCTACTGGGGAAAGCAAGCACTTGCAAAGATTGGGTTTCGTCGCCTATTGCGACACTGAGTCATATTTGAAACCCTTGTCGACTTGCGTTCCCAATGATAATATGAGTAATTCAAATACTATTAACCAACATGTTCCATATGCTTGTAGCATTTTATTGGTTTGTTCACACAATCCAGAATTTGTGGGTGGTTATTGTATGAACCAGTTAGTCGATAAATTGGTTGAACTGACAAAGTGTGTTGTAGGAATATACGGAATGGGTGTTCCGATGACGCCAAAAACCCCTGCTGATGAAGCTAGGTTAGCGGTTCAGAAATGTTGTCATATTTGTAAGAAGGAACTCAGTACAGATACTATTGTGGTCGACCATGACCATCTGATCAGGGAAATCAGAGGGGCCACACATAATAAATGCTATTTGAACTCCAGACTGCCCACGAAACAACTTATTGCTGTCTTTCATAACGTGCAAAACTATAATGCTCACTTTCTCATAAAGCCATTGGCTGAACATCATGTAACAAAATCCGATGGACATGTGGTAATCGAAAACCCGGATAGAATCGAGGTGATTGAAACACTAGAGAAACACAAGTCCATCACCAAACATATTCCCAATAGGATTGGTTACAATGGAAAGGCGCAATATTACAAGTTACGATTTATTGATTCTTTTCTGTTCACGAGCACCTTGCTGGAAACTTTGGCAGGTAATTTGAAAACTGCACTATTGAGTATAACCTGTTCGATGTTTCCAGACAACACCCTATTTAAATTGGCAAAAAGGAAGGAAGTGTTTCCTTATGACATTGTTAAGTCTGAAGACAATCTGGTGTGCATGTCACTCCCATCAAAGGATGCATTTCATAATGTAATGAAAGGCAAAGGCTTTAGCGATGAGGATTACGCTCACGCCCAAGTCGCATGGGATGCATTCCTCTGTGTAAACCTGCTGCGGTATGCCATTCAGTATTTATGTGTGGACAATTGTTTGCTGGCAGATGTGTTAGGAAATTTCAGGATGGTATGTTTGTCTCATTACGGTCTTGATCCCACCATGTGTGTCACATCTCTGTCTCTTGCATGAGGTGCTTTATTGTCGATGACAGATGTGCTGTTAGAGCTGTTGACCGACCCTGATATGTACCTTTTTGTTAAACATAGGTTAGGGGCAGCATTACCAAGGTTTCCAGATGGCATGCAGAGGCCAATAACATTTACATGGGTGAAGAATACTACCCCAGTGTGGCATCGAAATACATCTCGTATTTCGACATAAATTGTCTGCACAGCCACACTATGAGGCACAAGCTTCCTATTGGCAATTTCGAGTGGGTTGTGGCTGAAGTGTTTTTATGGTGGGATTTTGTAAACACAGTGAATGGTGGGGACACATGCTTTTTTGTGGGAGTGGATTTATCGTTTCCAGGCAAATGCCACAATGTGCTATCAGATCTGCCTTTGGCTCGAGTAAATTTTGTACCTCCTCATGGCTTGCATGATAAACTCGTTTTGATACTCACACTGCGGAAGAATTATGTTATTCTCGGGGAAACACTGAGGTAGTACTTGATATATGCAGCCAGACTAGACTCTGTTCATTGCATTTTGCGCTTTGAGCAGAAGGCTTGGATGGCTCCGTACATCGAGTTTAATATTGACAAATGTGACCAGTCTGCGAACGACTTCGAGAAATCGTTTTTAAATTAATGAATAATGCCATATATGGAAAAACTTCGCAGAATGTCCGCCAGAAAAGTACATAAGAGTCACCACCAGGTATGACATTATATATGGAGCAGCAGAACTTATTGGGCATCCTACATTCCAGGCACGACAGATCATCGATGAGAATCTTTTCCTTATCGAAATGTCAAAGAGCTCTGTTACATTTAACAAGCCTTTGTACACTGGCGTTGCCATTCTTGATCTTTCCAAATTAACCCTTTACAAATTTCATTATAAGTACATGTGTGATAAATTTCCTCCGCCAGCCTTGCACCTTTTATAATGCAATACCGACAGCCTCATCTACGAAATATCCTGTAGAGATTTTTATGATGTAATTTCCTTAGATTTAAAGATGCTGTTTGATTCATCAACTATTCGCTCAATGACCCTCAAGGATTCTCGCCTGAGAACAAACGCCATACCGGAGAGATGAAGGATGAAAGTGCCGTCCCCATCATCACACACTTTGTAAGTTTATGTCCCAAGTTTTATGTACACATTGTTTCGAATGAGCAGTGTATGTAAGGCGAAGGATGTAAAACCTAACGCGCTGCAATATCTCCAATACGAGGATTATCGAGATTGCCTCCATAATTGCAGCAGGGTTCTGGGGACCCAATACCAGTTCCGTTCGCGTGGTCATGAGGTTTACACCGAACGTGTGACCAAAGTAGTGTTGTCAGGTCTAGATGATAAGTGCTTCATTGAGCCGGATGGAGTATCGACTTTACCTTGGGGGCACTACAGGATTCCCAAGTCAATTTTTTTCTTTCCCCAATGCAGTAATTTGAGCACCATTTTAAATATAGGGCTGCCATCGCCAGCCCCCGACACGACACCCTTCTCTGCACCACACCCTGATCCGCACTGCAATCTGCATCACAGCTGTCTTTAAACCTATCCCATCAATGCCATATACCTCTTCAAAGCTGCTGCTCTGCAAGCAGGAACCTAATGCAATAACATCTTTTGTCCTTTGTGTCACCCAGGAATTACTCTTTTGAAGCATGGGATTTCATCATTTTAATTCTCGAAGCTATATTTGTGGGTGTGTGTGGAGTAATTGTAAGTGTTGGTGTGTCTGACAAATTTAAACCTGGATGAGACTTGTCGGACATTAACCAATAATGCTGCAATGGACAACAACCAGAACTGCTGTTATATATAATGTATATTTTTAGTTTTAATACAATGGCAGTGAGTTACAAGGACAATACTCCGAATCGCCTTTTTGCTGTATATTTTTTAGTTTTAATGTTTGTAAATATCTTTGTAATGTGAAATGTTAATTTGTATGCATGAATGTTTGTGTGTGAATGTTTGTGTAAGGTTTTTTAAAAAGTGTTTTCATATGTAAATATAGTATTAAGGAATGTTTTGTAGATGAGTGTGAAAATGTTGAAATATTTGTAAATATTAAGGAATGTTTTTGTAGATGTTTGTGAAGTTGTAAATATTTTATCATAGTTTGTGAATAGTTGTAAATATAGTTTTTAAGTATATTTTTGAATAAAATTAAATTATAATGGTAAAAGGGATTAGTGTGTCTTGTTATTTAGTAGTTTGATTTCATTTTCTCACATTTTAAATATATTTTTAACTTTGAGTAATTTTTGGGTGAGTTGCAATGTGTTTTACACTTACAAATATGGAAATG
This sequence comes from Dryococelus australis, assembly GCA_029891345.1. Lineage (NCBI taxonomy): Eukaryota > Metazoa > Arthropoda > Insecta > Phasmatodea > Phasmatidae > Dryococelus > Dryococelus australis. The sequence continues at coordinate 94,475,831 of CM057002.1, read as the reverse complement.
GAAGTATGAAAATGAATGAATGGTCTCTGAAAAGTAATGGAATGAGAATCTTGAGAACATCTTATGAATGAACTCTGAAAGAATTTGAATAGTGAGACAAGCTACACTATTTCTAATGGTTGGAACAACTTTGTCTTACAACAAACAAAAAATTATAATTTTAACAAGTTTTCAAGGAAATACAAACTTATGATTTTTACTTTACCATATAAATAAATAATTACTATGGCTGTGAATCAACACATTGATGTTTGCTGTGAAGATATATTATTCTTCAAATATATGATTAACTAAATTTTTTTCAATAAAACTTTAAGAAACATTATAAATTTGCAAGACCCCTCCTCCTCCTCATCCGCCCTCCACATTCGCCTTTACATTCGCCTCCACACTTGACACTTAACACCACACTAGCTCAACAATGTGCTCCACAATAAACTCAACAGAGTGTACCACTAGCACCATATGGCACTGCAGGCTCCTCACATTGTACCTCACACAGAACCTCACATAGCACCACATGTAGCACCTCACTCAACAGCTCACATAGCACCTCACTCTATCATATATAAGTTACCATCATCGTTAAAAATGCATATGTTTATTTAAACTTGGTGTTGACAGCAAAGCGATTTTTCTTCGATATTTGTGTTAGGAGAGAAAAAAAACTGCATATGGTTTAATTAATCAATCAGTTCATCTGGTTTCCATTGCGTATTTAGAGAGCCGACGAGGGTCACATATGTGTGAGTATGTGTGGGAAGATGTAATTATATTGTGTTAACTGGGCATTTCATTTAGTGAAAAGTTAGCATTTGAAATATAAATTTTTTTTCCATTTGGTAATCATATGAATACTTGTCTGATGATTCAATATTACGTGATTAAAGTGGAGATCAGTTATTTTACTAAGGAAAATTGTTTTAACACATGATTAAAATCGGTTTAAGGAATTTGTTTCGCCGAAATAGTTCCTTACTTTTTTTCTATTCGAGGTGTGCTATATATATATATATAGAGCACACCTCGTATATATATATATATATGCTATGATTCGGTAACCTATTTCAATGTCTCTTTTAATAAAAAAAATATTTACTTCGCCGAAAATAGAACATTTCTCCTGTGTCTAAACTAGTTAAATACTTAGTATGCCTCCAGACATTCGACCTGGCCATGTAGCCAATCCACATATTAGTCACAAATAAAAAATAATAAAAAAATGTCCCTTATACCACTCTTACACCAACATTACTCATATATAAACAATTACAACCCGCTCTTCTGGTCAGTCGCCCTAGGACCTCACAGAGTTCACACCTAACCTGCTCTGCCAATGACATTTATGACATGAATTAATAAACATTCTTTGATATCAAAAAAATGCTATAAAACTAAAAAAATGGATATCAAAACATGTTTTAATTAATAGATTACTAGAAATAATCTTTTTAATTAATAGGAGAATTAATATAATTCATTATGTGATTTATCTAATTATTTATTCAATTAATCTAATTAATTAGTCAAGTAATAAACAATTAGTTAATCTAATTTGCATATCATGATTTGGCATGTATTCCACTCTTGCACCAAATGCGACTTAGATCACTCTTGCACTAGGTGAGCCAAAACATTCATGCTCCTACTACTTTGGACCTGAAAGAATGTGCCACAGAGTGCGCATTCCGACTAAAAAATAAACAGTTTTCGTATTCTTCCGTGGAACTCTGTTTTTCCTAGTAGCTTTGCCGGAACATCATGGTTTTTATTCGATGTTAGAGCACTCTAAGTAAAAATACGTAATTGAAGGGACCCGCATGTGGAGATATTTCCTGCGTTTGAGACCGAGAAGCCAGCGGCATGTGGTGATCTGTCACAAGCTGTTTTTTGCTCTGTGCTAAAATAATAGTTTGCTAGTTTTCACATACACCACTTAAACGTACAGTAGTGCAGTTGACGTCACAGCACGTGTGTAATGGATGCCCCGCTGCTCTCTCGTGAGTGGCCGGAGTACAATTAGTTTCTCCTGGCTTCACTCTGGTTACTAGTTCCTACTGTGTGCGCCGAGTGTGTGTAGCACTGAGCAAGCACCAGCTTACCTTGGAACACTTCACCATACGCCACTGCTACTCTGACATGCACATCAAGTGCACCTTCGCCTCTAATCAGAAGGTGCGCAGTGTTCTCTTGCTGCGTGTACCGCTAGTGAAACTAACATTTTATTGGTAGAAAATTTGTAGTTAGGTTCAATTCAATGCCCTTAAGTATTCGTGCGTGTATTTGACGTGGATATTTTAATATACTGCGCTTTGAAGAAAGGTTTTTTTTTTCTTATTTGGAATGCTCTGGAAAGGTGTAGTCTGAAGTGAAGCGTGTGTTCTTTTCGTGGATCAGCACATGGAGCGCATGTTTAACAGTGTCGTGGGAAAATGTGTATTTCAAACACTCTGCACTGCATTGCTGTTCAAGAGCCAGGGAGGCCCAGAGCAAACAACTACACAGAGGCGAAATATCGTGGCGGTTCCTTTGACGTGCGGGTACCCATTCTCTGATTGGCTGAGCCAAGCTTATGGAATGGGTCTCGTGAGTCTGGTTACTACATGCGTGCTGCGAAGTATTGTTACAATTTCTCTCTCGAAATTTAATGTCCTAAACCAAGTTCATTGAGGAATGTAGGTCGCGCATTGGCCAGATAGCCTCCACCAAAGATTGCCCGCAGTAACGCTGTGGCTTGTATTTATAGGTCGTACGCCGTCGTCTAGAAGTTTCGCTAATTCCCCAGTTGCGCCATGTATCCTAATGCTCAGAATATTCCTGTGCCTCCTGTCGGCTTCTTCAGCTGGGAGGGGGAGGGCGGGGAGGAGAGACTGTGACTCAAGCCTCACCACTGTCAATTATTCACGGACTTTCCAGAAGTGGGGCAACCAGGCAGCGAGCTCGTCGTTCCAGGAAGAGGAGAGGGTCAGCGTGGGTCACCCTCCACAGTGCAGGACATCCTTCCTGCGCCAGCTGGAGCGCATAACAGTATTCTCTATTGTCTGTGCTGTGGACTTACAAGTAAGTTACCAGACGCTGATTGGCGAACGCAGTTCCGACATCTTGTTGGCCTGTGACGTCACTTTGTTGGCAAGTGCTGCTCGATTTCATGGTAACCGGGTTTGATGTGGAAATCGTGCCGGACGATTCCTCTGGTCGGCCGGTTTTCCAGGGGATATCCCGTGTTTCCCCGACCCTTTCATTCCGATGCTGTTCCAGACTCTCCTCGCTTCAGCATTATCGGTAGGGACATCCGAATTTAGCGCAAGGTTTCATGACTAGTTATATTTCATAGCAATTCTGCTCAGATCCCCTTTATTGTTTGTATAATCTTGATATTACGTATCTTAGGTGTCTGAACCATAGACTAAATATGAGGTAGGCCGATCTTGCTGGCTGTGCACAACCAATCTCCGTGTCCCAACATTGAACTGCTCTTCTGCCAATAGAGCTTGCAAAAATGGCGTTGACTGGATTTGAGGTTAGAACACTGTTTAGTAAATAAGTACATTGAGATATTTTGAAATGCATGTATACTTCCCCTAGCTATATCTAATGCATTTTGACTAAATTAGAATTGGTAAAAGTATTCTATTCATACAAAAGTGCTTACCATTTAAAAATTAAGATATAAACAAACACGCCCATCAGTGTTGACCATGTGACTTTGACAGTTGTGTTCCTTTGAGGACGGTCAATGTTGGGTACATGTGCAGAATACGAATAATCGGTCTACCTCATTTCTAGTCTATGGTCTGAACGCGTATCATAGGTCGGCAGTATCGGAGTAACCTAATTCTAACTGACGAGACAAGTAAGATAATGTCTTCTCACAAAGATACACTGCCAACAAGCAAAATAAAACACCTTGTTTGCCCGTTGTGTTAGTGTCGCCCATATCGCTCCCTCGCATCTTGACCTTGGACGCGCATGCCTTAAAATGATGTTCATTGAACAGTTTTCTAGAGTTATGAGGTTGAAATGCAGCAAAAATAAATCTGTAAATACAAACGCGAAAGATTTGAATCTAGTTGGGAGATTTGAGCGGCTCTTAACAATGAGGTCTTGAGACCCGACGAAGGTGGAATGAGGGGAAAATGGAGCAGCGCCGATATGCAAGGACTGGGGAAACTGGAGATTCCTGTGACTCATCCTGCCAAGATTAGTCACGGCACGTGCTGCTTGATTACAGCTGTGAGTACAGGTTCACTGTCTCATGCAGAGAGTGAAACCAGCAGATTTATCTCTAAGTCCGATATGAAAAATATGATTTTTTAATAGTACCAAGTCTCGAACTGAGGGTCCCACAACATGCATAACCAATGAATGTTGCTTGAAAGTAGTAGGGGCCTGCCAGTTTCATTCTACTTTTGATTGATCGAAAGGGATAGATTTATATGAAAAGGTTAGTTAAAATGATTGAAAGAAACAATCAAATTGAAAGGGTTAAATATATTGAAAGGGTTAAATTTATTGAAAGGGTTGAACGTATTGAGATGGTTTATTTTTAATCCGATCATTTTTGTGTGTAAGAGTGTACTAAGGGGCAATTTTATTAATTTATTTTTTTGTGTGTGTTGGGGAGGAGCTCTGGTACATCCTCACTCTTGGAGCTCTGGCACTCGAGAAGGTGTGGCATGTTGTGGACAGGGTGTATATTATATATATGCTGAGTTTTGTGCAAGAGTGGCCTAAGTGTAAACTTTTTTCTTGGTAGGGATATTGCTTGTGGACAGTGGTGGGAGATAGGAGAATTTGAAATATGCGATTTACGTGCTTTATGTTAGTAATGACAAACAATTAAATAGATGATGACTGTTTCCGAATGCAATTATACATTCCACACGATGAACATACTAATATATAAATTACACTAGTTGAATTAAAAAACACATAACGTGAATCACAGTTAATAGGCAGTGATTATAATATACATCCATTCGCTCGGTAGGTCGCTGGAGCACTGACTTGGATATAGCATTTTCATCAAGTTATAACCTATGTAGGCCTACGTTTGAGTATAGACTGAGGTGAAAAACTCGAAAATTTTGTTGAAAATACCAAAAAAAAAGTTTCCAAATATATTAAACAGCTAAAGAATGCAAGTACGTGAAAATGACTAAACAAATTAAAAAACACTTAATGAAATCGCACCAGGAGCTCCCCCAAAACATATCAGTCCGCCTTGTAGGCTGGAGTGACTGGATTGTATGATGTGCAACGTCTTATGAGTGTCCATATGACTGAGATAAAATTTATGACTGACAGAACCTATTTCCCTACAAAGCTACTATTAACGACTTGATTACACTATGTCCTACAACATGCAATGAAACAATAGTTTTTTTTAATTACGACGAATTTTAATGAAAGTTTCACTATTGTGTGTTTGTGAAATAGTTGAATTTTATTTTAAAAAATTCAATTTTCTTTTCTGAGTTTGTATAAATTATGATTAAGTTTTTCACCACCAGACATCACCTTGTTGAATATTCACCTGCAGTAGTAGTTGTAATCTCGTTGCTGTGAGAAAATAAATTATTTTAAAGTTATTTGGATTCTGCCACTGCTTGCAGTAGTGTTGAATGTTAGCTGGACACATCGTGTGTGTTTCTACCTGCTTCCTGAAAAGGTATTTGTGTAAATTGACTCGGTTTCGTTAAATCACCCAGAGTTCTTCGAGTTGACCTGCGGGTCAACTAAAGTTTTCTGAAAATAGTAGTCTGTTCCTTTTACTTTCAAATTCATTCAGACATGTACTTGGTTTTTTATTCTAGATGGTTTTAACATTTACAAGGATTTAACAGTATAGAGATGGTCTGAATTGAGATATTGTCTCGCCTTTTGTCCATGGTGCACTACTATGGTAGTTATCTAGTATCTCACTCAAAACTCTATTAAATTCATCTCAAATATAAATCAAACCCCACCTAGAATTTATTAAAAAACACTTTTCCCCTGCACTCATACTCACAGTCATCAACACACACACAAATTAACATTAATTGACACTAATAAACAAATTACACAGCTGGGCAGGACAATGTCGCCTCAAGCACAAATTCGAATTATCATTAATTAACAGTAATAAAGTACTTATAAACAACTAATTTTAAGAAATTCTTTAAAAAAATGTTTTATCACATTCAGTTTAAATTTTAGGAAGATTCCAGTCTTTATTAAGAGTTGTAACAATTTGTTAAAAAGTTTAATGAAATCTATAAACATTAAACAATTTTAAGGAAAAGAGTTAACAATGACTAAAATATTTATAAAAAAATGGTCAAAATGAAACCATTTTAAATATATTTTACAAAAAAGTTGAACAAAACACCACAAATGAAAAAAAAGCCCGAAATTTTTAAAATCATTCAAGTACTTTAACTCTAGTAGCAAAGCTGGCATGCTTCGAAGGAGGTATGAACCCGAGGTCAGGCTGGTTGAGCACTAGCCTGCTCTGCTAGGTGAGTGCTGGGTTCCCTACCCCAGCAAACAACCCAATTCCCCAGGGGGCGGTAAAGTGGAAGCAAGGCTGAAGGTCGGAAGCGATGTGCAAGGGGTTCCTACATCCTACCCCATCGCATCACATCTCGCCAGAGCTAGAGGCTGGTGGATGGGTGGACAGTGTACTTAAATAAATCAACACCAGACAGGCAGCTCATAGCGGTGTGGATCGTCTCACAGGATGTCCACACGCAGTAGAGGAGGAGGTCTTGACCCCATGAAATCAGAGAAGCAAATGATGTGGAGAATATGAGAACCTGTGTATTTATTCGGTTTTAAGCAATTAGATTTGAATGACATTCTTATTTAACTATTCCATACATGAACAATTGTAATGCCAATATGGCCTTATTGCATTTTGAGGTGTTTGTAACCTGAATTTAATACTTCGATTCAACAATGTTTACACCCTCTCATGTACAATGATTATCAAATGATTCATTCATTATTATGTTTATGTTTATAAAATAACTATTATCATTCATTACCTAGCTGGGATTCGAACTGAGAAACATAATTACTTACATTAACCTTGCCTTACCCGATATTGCATATTATATACTTAGTCATGGAAAAGTGGTTAGAGTGCTTGATTCCAGTACTTTTCCCTAGGCATCTTATAAGTATCTCTCTGTTATGACATCTTAATTTCTTTTCTCGCATACTCTCTCTCAATGTCTGTTTTTAAATATTTATTTTTAAATATATTATTCTTAGGAAAACAAGCATACTTTTAAAAAGGAATAGATAAAATAAACATACAAAAGGAATTCATTTTACAAGGTAAATTTATCGACAAAATATACACAAACACAAGCTGTTTCAAAATTTATGTACAACATTTTTAAAAGACAATCACATATATATCTGTGAAAGTACATAGTATTCCAAAACACACACAAGTAAACATAGCATCAAACAACTACAGGTTGTTCAAAAAATTTATATACAACATTTTTAAACAACAAATACAGGCTGTTACAAAATTATTAAGCAATTTTTTTTAAATATATACAAACAAGCTATGTCACAATCAAGTACAGGTTGATTCAAAACACATAAACAAGTATATGATGTCACAAAACATTGAACAAATTTGTGTACATGACTAGCAAGTACAAGTTGATTAAAAAATATATAACATTTTTTTCATTAAAAAAAATATTTTTATAAACTGTTAGCAGCTTCGGTGATCAAAGTTTTCATGAATTTTCTTAATATTGTATCCAGATCCCCTTCCTGAACTCTGCTTTCAAGGAAGGAGCATTTCTTATGCTCTGGCTTTAAACTGCCTGTTTGTACACAAATGTCTTTACAACTAGGAGCATGTAAAACAATGTTTTCAACCAAATGAGGGAATGCTTCAACATAATGTGAGTACATCTTCAATATTACATTGTAGAGGTGTGGTTGCAGTCAAATAAAACACAGTACATTTCTTCTTATCACTGCATCGAATTAGTTTGTGGCTCTTTTCATCTCTTAGAGGAAAACAAATTACTTTAAATTGAAAAATACTGCCCAAGTCTCCGTAAATTCGCACAAAATTCCGTTACACCATAGGGTGTAAGTTATATTAGACTTTCCTTGTTTGATACTGATGCAATGATTTACAGGATGAAAATACAGCATGTTACTACTATGACATTCAATACTCGACTGAGAATAATTAGCAAGGCACAATGTATGTATTTTGATAAAAATTCATTCTCTCTAAATTTGCAAGTTAAAATTTGTTTGAGGGGTAAATTTTATTTTTGCTAATTTTATTTTTGCTAATTTTTTTGCTCGAAGCATATAACATTTTGATGAATCACACCCAGTATGAGCCGTGTAACTAAACTGGTTTTTGTTAAAATTATATAAAGTATGAAGATTATTATCGCATTCTTATAAATGCTGATAGTGTAAAACATTGTCTGTATCATAAACAAGATGTTTCAAACATTTTTCTTCCTCTCAATATGATACAATGTGTTCGCCTATAAGCTTATGCTTTCGATCTACTATATGAGGTCTGTATTGGTTTACATGACATTTAGAACTGCTGTGGAGGTTGACTTGGCCATTCAGGGACTGGGTCTCTACCCAAGTTCTGTTACAGTCCTGGCGGACCCTGCCATCCAGCACCTGCCATTCTACCATCCATGACTGCTTGTATGTTTGATGAATGCAGCACAGGTGATACAGTTACTTGGACTCTGTTATTTACTCCAGTCCTGTATCCAGGTGGAGCAGATCCAATTCATGACTCCTAAGTGCTGCAGGAGATGCCAGTGCTATGGACATGTTGCTGCCCATTGCCATCGTTGGCCAGTTTGTGGCCACTGCTCTTGGGAGCATTACACTGATGGTTGCCCCCTTGACTCTGTGTTCATGTTCACATTGTGGTGGGGACCACAAGGCTGGGGAAAAGGACTGCCCCAGATGTCAGCAGTAGCTGGTGCATAATCGTCGCCGGCCTGCTTCCACGGTGCCTGTAGTTCTGTCCACTGTTGCAGCCTTAGTGCAGCAAGCAGTTGTAGAGTTCCTGCCACTTCGTTCACCGTCCTGTCATGGCTCTGCCCCACTTGTGCGCCCATCTTCTTCAGCTATAATTCCCACTGTTCCCCCTTCCCACAATGTGCCTGTGTCCCAGACTTCTTTCATTCCTCCTGATTTCACTGCCCTTTTCTCTTCCATTCTTCATCAACTCCAGACGGTCTCTCTACTCTCCAGGCACTCCTTCTCCTTCTCACTCAGTCTGCTTCCCAGCATCTCCCTTAGGTTTAAGTTCTTCCCTTTAGGGGGTTTTGGTTAGTTTCCCCCTATTTTCCTACCCATCTGTTTGTACAATTTTTTCCATTGTTCTTCCTCACCATTCCTTTTCCACAGAAGAGTTGATATGCTGGCATGTGCAATTTGTATACCCCTCCCTGTTTATGTTTACATATGTCATTCATTTACTAAATTTTTTAAACAAACAAACTGTTGTCCAACGTGTAGCACCAATGTTCTATCTTGTTACAGACATGAATGTGTAAACTACCATTATATGGTTTAAGGAACACTCTTCTCTATCCTTTTTGTAGGACCTCATATACGTCTGTAGGGTCGAAGATTCTAGCCATGTTTGAAGGTATAATACTGTACGGTCTCCTCTACATTGCTTTTGTGGCACCACTGTTTCTCATTTTTAACTGTTCTTGCTGAGCCAAACTTTACAGGGAGTAGTTAATTCTTGGTCACCGATGTACATAAAATTACATTGTTCTGTCCAAACTGTAGTAAGAAAGCAGCAACTGCATTTATTCTGCATTATGAAGTTGATTTTCTTGTAGGACATACGTTTTGTGATGTATCCACTTTGAGCTTCAAATTATAGTTAACTCTCATTACAAGGTAGTTTATTGTCAGGATGTAAATTATATAAAGGACAATGATTTCGTCCATAACATATGCCGAAAACTTTTTAAGTATAATGACTGATTAGTGAGGAACGCCAATGTTCATCTCCATTTTATGGCTGTATCTATAGTGGACTATCTTCATCTTCAGTTCGAAACCACACTTGCTTGTACCCTGGTGTAACACTGGCATAAGGAAGTGATGAGTCGAATCTCTCCATCGTAACTGAAGCACCGGTCTACAGTTCTCTCTTTTTATATAGTTAAATTTGGAAAAATATTAGTTCTTCAATGTTAACTTGGTTAAATCAAACTTACAGACACGAACATTGCTGTTCCAAAAATCATAGTCCCACATTCCACAAGGTGCCTTGCATTTGCGTGATGTATTCCGTATTATTGCATTTTTCAGTCCATAAGGTGGGGCTGTCATAAAACCCTCTACTCAATTTATATCTTTAAAAATGAAAACTGGTTCTTTGGTTATTTCTACATGTCTATTTTTAAAACACAAGTTCCAAGAAGAATATGGCAGTTCACTGTCAGGCCACATATTAAAAACTGGACAGTCTTCTTCATAACAGAACACTTGTTCTGTGTACATGTTTCCTCTGAAACTTTTTCGAAATCTTACGCAGGTAACAAACAATTTTTTTGAAAATTAATATTTTTACACGTAGGTAGGATGCTGGTACAAATATTTCTTAAAGCTTTGTTTTTACATTGTGAACAGAACATTTTTTCTCACAGTGTATTATAGCATATGACTATTGAATTAATACTAGAACAGTCTAATATTTATCACTTCAACATTAGTTAAACTTTTTAAAATTTACTTTTGCATATTTCCAGGCACATATACCTTCGAGGAGCACATCACTCACATATTGGAAACGATCTTTGTAAGGTATGACGCCAGAATCACGTTTTAGGTCATATTTCTTGTAAGTATGTTACCGAAACATAATTTTAACTTGAAGTTTTAAAGTAAGCCAAAGTCTGGGAGGTTTAAAGCATAATACTTTAGTGTCCTTACTATCAGTCATATAAGAAATAGTAAGCTCCTTAATTACAAAGGAATTGTCTTGTTTTTTGTAACCTTGCACATAGCACATCATTTTTAGTTATTTATTTTCTTTTTTTTAACTCTAAATATATACACAAAAAAGTCACTAATAAAAACTATCTTATAAAAATTTTAGTTATAAGATCACAGTGCTCGCCTCGGGATCTACTTCATTGACTCCAGAATCATCCATTACTACATCTGAAATAATTCTAGCTTCAAGTAGCTGTCCCAGTCTTCGCGACATACAATCGCTCTGCATATGTTGCAAGTTTCCATCATTAGCAAAGGCAGGCATGTCGTAAGGACACCATTCACGTGGTGAATAGGATATGATATCCTCATCAGCTTGTATCTCTTCATCAAGGAACGGATACACTAGTTTTATTTTGTGTCCCGCAAAATAAATTATAAATTATTTTGACAGCACTTGCAATTGGGAACAATCTAAAGTCAACAATGTTTTCGCTTCCCCGTATGCTAAAATGGCATTGAATACTTCAACACATTCAGAATCACAATTGTCACAGCAGTGACCTTGATGCATTGTACCTGTTATGGTTTGATGCAGAGATGAAATCCCCTGTAGATACTCTGTTGTAGATCTAGATGATGTTGTGGACGAGTGGAGTTGTAGTAGACGTAGTGGATGTCTAGCATTGATGTAGATGTAGTGGACACCTAGCATCGTACTCAATGTAGACATCTGTCGTTGTAGACGACTGGCATTGTGTATACACCGAAGTCTCACTACTGTTAATACAATTCACATGCACACAATGTGACATTAGCAGATGATGACTCAACACTGAAAAAAAAATTATAGTCAATGTATTCAAAATGGCTGCCATTTTCAGTTAAATTAGCATAAATTTGGAATTTTAGGAAAATAAGTTGAAATATCGTGAAATTTTACAGATTTCAGCTTCGATAACAGTGATTTCAAGATGAATATGTGGTATTTCAGTAATATCATGTCGAAATTTATTTCCTTTGGAAAACAATTTGTAAATCAGTTCAAATATATGCACACTTTTTATGCTATATAGCAGAGTCGAAATTCTGGGCTAGGAAAAAATATACGTGAAATACGCACAAATATTTAAAAAACAGATGCAATATGTATGTTTCCTCTGCTAGACGAATAAATATTCTTGGAAAAAACAAATTGAAATTAAGAAACATTTACTTGTGTATTGCTTAAATCGAATGAGGTGTGAATGGTATTCTAAGTTTAACTTGTGCAAGTGGAAGGATGTGTGGTTTTCATTACTTACAAAAAATTTTAATGAGTCAAATAATGTCTTACAGTTAATCAAAGTTTCGTGGAAATACTTAAATAAGTTTGCTGAAAAACGGGATAAAGTTTACAAAATTAAAATGTAAAGTGTTTTGGTTGGAATGTTAAATCTTTGGGATTATCTTGTGGGATTACAATATCGTGAAATATTTAACTTCAGGGATATAAATTTAGATCAACAGGACTTGTGAATATTTATTTCGCTGGGAATATGCCAGGCTCATGTGTCTGGAATAATAGGAGGAAACTTCAGTGGTCGAGCGAAAGTAGCAGTTTGTAGGGAAGAGGGGAGATAGCCCAGGTCAGTTAAAAATCCACTGCTGCACCGAGGGATGGAGTCTTCCCGACGTTTTGCACAAAAGACTAATGTAATTTATATATTAGGATGTGTGTTGTAAACACAATTTTTAACCATTTGTCATGCAAATTGTATTCACATCTCTTTCCAAGGAGCTATATCCTTAGTCGCCTGTCAGATGCACTACGTGTATCTAACAGCTTATAAGTTGGCTCACGTCATACACTGCAGTCATTGCTTCAGCCATCTTCTGACCAAATGGATGTGTTTTAAAAACATTCAAGGTTTGTGCGAGAGGCATTAAGAGGTGTAATTTTTTACAAAAGACCTTGTTATTTCTATTAGGACGACTGTCGTTTAATTTATAGCGAAATTTTTGATTCGTTAATTAATTTTATACTGGATACTTACGTAATTGTGATAGTTTAGCATTTGTCGACACCATGTTATTCTTACATAGAAATATATTTCGTTTAAAGACTCTATAAAATTTTTTCTCTCATGTGTAACATTTAATTGCATTCGGAAACAGTCGTCGCCTATTTAATCATTTGTCATTACTAACATACAGGACGTAAATTGCATCTTTCAAAGTCACCTATCTCCCACCATCGTCTACGAGCAATATCACTACCAACAAAATAATCTACTCTTAGGCCACTCTTTCACAAAACTCAACACACACACATATATATATATAGACGTCATCGAGAGCCAGAGTTCCAAGGGTGAGGACGTACCAGATCTCTTCCCTAACACACACCACCAAAAAAGAAAGAAAGAAAGAAAATCGTTCCTTAGCACACTCTTGCACCAATTTTTTTTGGATGGGATTAAAAATTCACCCTTTAAATGAATTTAACCCTTTCAATACATTTAACACTTTCAATTTGATTAGCTCTTTCAATCAATTCAAGTAACCCTTTGCGATCGTTTTAATTAACCCGTTAACATCAATTTAACCCTTTCAATCAATCAAAAGTGAAATAAAACTGGCACGCCCCTACTACTCTTAAATGTATATATCAGGTGCGCATAAGCAATTAAGCAGACAGAAAATCACGTACAAGTGTAGCTAAAAATAATCCAGGTCGGTATTACTTCGGAACCTATATCATCCTATATCATATTTTTTCTTAGCACAAAATGTGTCTAATAGCCTACATTATTTGTTTTGTACACCATCCATTTATACCGAACTTATTCTAGCGATTTTTAATAAGCTGTCTCCTAGGTGGTTCCTCCATGGAAAACAGTATTATAGGAATAGAAAGAAACTTGTGCTCGATGGCACAGGGTAACAATGATGTCCACCATGACGCCACAACGTGATCGCCCAAGATAGTCGAAGGTGCTCGGCGCGGCCACGGACCGCGAGCCCTGGTTGTGACGTCATGGCCAACGAATCCTGAATCTTTATCCTGTATCCTGTGCAACCAGACCCACATTTATTTACTACTATAATAATAAACAGTGGCGTGTGGTGAAGAGTTGCAAGGTAGGCTGGCGCTTGCTCAGTGCTGTACACACTCGGCGCACACAGGAGGAACCAGTAACCATAGTGGGACCAGGATAAACTGATAGTATTGCGGCCACTCACGAGAGAACGGTGTGGTACCCATTACACATGTGCTGTGGCGTCAACCGCACTACGATACATTTAAGTGGCCAATGTGTAAACTAGCAAACGATTTGGTATATTACAGAGCAAAATACAGCTTACACTTGTAACAGTTCACTACACGCCTCTGATAATTAATTCTCATGTGTTCCACATGGTAAACAAATAAAGGTGCTCCATTGCTATTATATCTATGCAAATCATCTGGGCGATATACTATGCATTGGAAAAGAATAAATTTAAATCATGACAGTAGAATTCAATGTGTGGCTCAAAAACTGGCAACTCCCCAATTATTTCCTTGCACCGTAATCGGGCGGATCCCGTGTGCATTAATAGTTGCGCAGGCACTTCAGTTGTTTTTTATACCAAAATTGTTTCAGACACATTAGAAACGAACTGTTACTAGGGACCTTATGAGTTTGCACTGTAGACTGATGATGACTGCCTGTCACGGTGATGACCAGTATTTGGTCCGAAGGCTGGTCTGGAAGCCCAAATCGTACCAGGCACTATGATTCTACACTGGTTCGCCAATAATTTCCGCAGTACGAAGAGGACTGAATACCCAGTCCTGGATCTGGGCAGGAAATATTCCATTCTTGGAAACTATCGGAGCCGGCGGGAAATTTAATGAGTGACTTTTGTCCACCAAGCGTCTCGATCGCTGGAAACAAAAATTGCCGAACTTTCACTTCGCTGACAGGCTAGCTTTTTTTTGCTTATGTAATGTTACGTTTTTAACCTGGCATTTCCTAAAGCGACCTAGGGCAATGGTACATATTAAAATGCCTTTGAGGATGAATTTCTTGTAGTCCACTCGATGAAGGAGTGGGGATCCTCAACGAAGGAGCAGCCAGTGTACAAATGACTCGTTCTCGAGTATGTAGAAGGCTGCGAAGGCTTCTTGTAGAATCTACCACGAAATCATAGGATAGGGAGTGTAACCACTATAGAGTTTGCCTACACAGGAACTGTTGGTGTGGTCACAGTCACATACATCAGCTGTAGCGGAAAAATACAAGAAACCGGAAACTACTTCAATAACTTGAAAATAGCGGGGTAGAGGGGCCGCAGTGGTGTAGGAGTCATATTACTCGCCTTCCACTAAGGCGAACCGGGTTCGATTCCCGCGGCGGTGTCGGTGGGATTCTCACATGTGGGAAACGCGGCGGACGTTCCCGTTCACCAGCGGGTTTTCACGAGGTACTCCTGTTTCTCCCGCCCTTGCGTTCTGCTGCTGCTCCACCTTCACCTCATTTCACCCTTGCCAGTGCTCAATACCTCGCTGTTAAGCGCCGACCAAAACCGCTTGACTCTCGTTCATTCGAAATAGCGTCAGATGGACGTAAAGCAGCAGTGCAGGGAACACAAATTTCGTCATCACAGTTCCCGTTCTGTTAGTAGGATGCAGTGGGTGGTGAAAATCTGAGTGCTGTTTAGTCATGTTAGTTGTCCTGCTCGACGGCTTTCAGAAGACTGCAGGTTGTTTGCGTTGTAACTACAGGTAGGATGAAAAAAGGCACAAATTGACAAATGCATTGCGTTTGACGTATCTAGTGTATTTAACTATATCGTTAATAGTTTATTTTGTGAGTGAGTGAAGATATTTGGGCGGCTCTTAACATCGAGGTCTTCAGAGCCGATGAAGGTGATCGAGGTGAGGATGGTGCAGCGCCGGAATGAAGGGGCGGGGAAAACGGGAGATCCCCGAAAAAAACCGCCGACCAACGGCATCGTCCAGCATGATTCCCACATGCAATCGTGTATTTTGTGTTGTATTTACAATTAAAGTGAATTTAACTTACAATAAAGTTAATGCAATTCTAAAATAAAATTGAAATTTAAATATTAGTATACTACAAGTGATTTATCGTTTTTAAGCATAATTTTGAGTGCGACTTAAATTATGTTACTAAAACAACCATGCACTAAATTCTGAACATTAAGAAGTAATGAAGTAATACCAATTTCGTACACAAGAAAAAGGTTTTACCCGGCTGACATATTAATCGTATTTGCCGCCCTGTGTGCCAGTTGCGTCTGCGGGCGAGGTTGTTTACTGCTTAAGGACGCGTCCTCCGCACCCCAGCTCTCCGGCGGCCGCTAGGCGGCAGCATTGTCGCAGCTGGGCGCCACACGCACCAGTGGTGTGGCGCGGGGCGACGCCGAGCAGCCCAATAAATCTGCCGGGAACAAGTGCCGTTGAAAGGGCGCCGATCGATAGCGCCCGAAACAAATGAGCGTCGTCGCGTGAATTATAGGCGTCGTTAACTGAGGTCGACGGGCCGCGGGCGTCGAGTGGGTCGGCTGGGGGGGGGGGGGACGCCACTTTATAAGAGCGAGTCGTTGTAGCGCTGCTCCTAATGGAGACACTCTTCTGGCGCGCGCGACACTGTTGGTTTCCTGTTGAGAACACTTCGGTCCATCACTCCGCCCTTGGACCACCCTCCTGGAGAAGGGAAATCTCCATCATCTCGAGACGCGCTGCTCTCCGAAAGAAAAATATCCTCTGCGATGATTCTGCCAACAGAACATATATTTAGACGGTCTTATGCGCTACCAAAGTGTGTTAACGACACACAAAGTGTCGCAGCAGACTGCTGAAAGCTTAACCATGTCACGGGCCGAGGACGAGTGTTTTTCTGGCATGTTTACCCATTTATTAAAGTATACTTTAACGAAGGACAAAATGTCGAAGATTTTCCATTTTCACCGCCACTTGGGAGTAAGGAGACATACACACTTTAAACTGTAAATATTAAACATGAATATGCTTTTTAAGTATTATCTAATCTTACGATAATTAGTATGGCGAATGATACTTTCATATGGTCTAAGAATGAGTGAAACGATATTTTGTTTTCAAATGAACCCTGTCGGATATATAATTCTGCTGTAGGAAAAATAACTGAACAACTCTATGTCCTGTCTCAAGTAACGTTCGTGTGTAAACTAACAGACCAAACAAGCTATGCTGGTAAACCTGGTTCAGCTTGCCAAAATTTGTGACAATATGAGCACCACGTTCTTTTGTGTTCTCAATATCATGTCTGTGTAAGTTCGGAGTCATTATTAGAGGATGCCTCCCTTAGTGTTCAGCTGACGGAAGTTCTTGCCCCTCGGTCTTGTATAATTGATAACCCCTCCCCTCCTGCACCACATCAGTTTTCTTGGAACTCTATGCCCGTTTTCAACATTATTGTGTTCCACGTCTTTCCATAATGCTTGATTGTCTCGTTTCATCAAAAAGATCGTTTGCGCTTACTCTTCGAGGTTTCTTGTCCCAGAGAATCTTGTATGTTGCCTCATTGAAAATGCATAATTTTATTTGTAGACGTAATTTTGCTCTGCCCTTGACGTTTTTTAACATATTTACTTATATTTTACTGGCATTTTCTAAAACTATAAGAAAAATTATAACACCTGCTGTTTCTCCTTCGTCGCAGCTGTTTCTTATATTGCAGCGATAACGGCGAGAGGTAATATATGGCAGATAGTAGTTTGTTACATCAAATACATGGTCTGCTTCCGAGATGAATAAAAGTTATTTTCACCTTTCAGACTAATTCTATAGTGAATGGAGTAATAAAACTAAATCTGCAGCATCAAATTATAAAAAAAAAACCATTGAAGACTTTATTGTACAGAATAATTCAATTTATTATATAAATATAATGCAAACGTGCATCATTTCGGAAAGGTAGTTACAATAAACAGTTGGGGTGTTCTTCCAGCCGAAGGTTGGTAAATCAGTGTACAGTTTTTTTCCCCCCGAAATGTCGTACATGAAAAAAAAAACTGGAGTATATAAGCATTTCTCAAAATATTGACGATACCGTTTAAGTAAATTTTCACTACCTTGTGCAGTAAAAATCCTCTCTTTGGTGGAACACGAGATTTGTTACCAAAAAGAACAAGTTGTTTAAATATGAACCACTGCAAAGTAGGCTTGCCACAAACAACATTTTTGTTTGATCTATATAGTAATTACTATTGCTGCGGCTGGCATCTGTAAGGGTTGCCAAGCTGCCTGCTGAGGCAAGGCGCAGAGCGACCTCGGCCAGCCGAGCCGTTGTTTGTAGAAAAACAAATTCTGGGGTTTGAACGCGAGGCCAAGGAGGAAGTATATAAGCATGGAGCAATGGCAGCTCTGAGCGCCATCTTGCCAACGACGCCGGAGGCTTTGCCATTGACCTGCCGAACGAGAGGACCATCTTCTGTGGTCCTACTTCAGCCCCCACGAGCCTGCCGTGGAGAGAGCTTCCTCGACGTCGTCACCTTAATGGTAAATATACTCCCTGGTAAGATGACTCTGGCACGATAGTATTCGGGATACGCGAAGGCATATTAAGCTCCCTCAGAGCAGAGCTATAGCTTCTTTACACTTATTACTTGCATTGTTTGAGAAAAGGCATCAGCGTCTCCTAGTTCGTAACCAGAACTAATTAACATAATCTCAGCTCCTCTATTGCTGATTGACTTAATGTGGATTGATAGACGCTTTCGTATAACGCCCTTGTATTGTCTTGGGTATAATAAAAGTAGTATTTTGTATTTGAGTGCTTTTCCATCTAGCTACCCTTAACCCTCTAAATTAATGCATGACCTGCTCCCCTCTGGACAGGCTAGAGCACTATGATTGCATTGCTTTGTCATTACAATAGCTCAGCAGACGTTTTTGGGGTAGTGTGCTCTGAAAAAAAACCATGATTGGTAAATAAGAGAGCAGCAACTCTTACAAAATTATATTCACTGAAATAAAAAAACTTTCTAGGACGACTTCAAGATGCGAATCCGTACCCTCGTGTTACTAAGCCTACCACCCTTTATCATAAGGACCACTATGCCTTATTGTATTCAGATTACTTTCGATAGGTAGGTTATGTCACGTAGTAACATGGACCAGAATAGAATGTGCCCTCTTGGAAAGAATCGAGGTTAGTGTTTTGGATAATCACTGCACTTGAGAATGGTACTAAAAGTCTGCAGTACCACTGTACCAGTGTTCAGTTGCAGTTTTGTAACTGCAGAATTTATTGGTTTATGACTGTTTGCTTCGGGACAGTAGTTACTTGCTGAAAACTACAATGTACAGCAAAATGCCTTTACTGTCGTTTAAACCATTATCTTTGGTACGAAGTAACTTTTCTTCACTGTGAACAAAAATACCTCAAAGAATGTTTATTTATTGGCTTTAAATTTTTATAAAAATAGTCGATCTAATTTGAATGGGAAGGCAAACACACCTACACACACCCAAACACATTTACACACCCAAACACATTTACACACCCAAACACAACCTACACACATAAACACGTATACATGCACCCAAACACATCTACACACACCCCAAACAAATCCACGCACACCTAAACACAATCTACACGTACCCCAAACAAATCCACACATACACCCAAACACACACACCTACACACCCAAGCTCATATACACTCATCCAAACACATGTACACACACCTCAAACACATACACCCCAAAGCACCCCCAAGCACATATACAGGCCTCGAAACACATATACATGCTTCCAAACACATATACATACACCCCAAACACATATACATGAACCCCAAATACATATACACACCCAAACACAACCTATTCACATAGACCAACCCAAAGAGTTCCAAATATTCCAGTTTGTCGACTGTATCCAAAATTACACCACCACCACCATCACCACCACCACCACCTTGACCGTACATAGCTCCATCACTCCATAGCTCCATAACTTCATCATTCTATAGCTCCATCACTCCAAAATGTCTCTGCCACAACCACCACCCCTACTTCCTCCTCCTCCCCCAGAGACTAACTTATGCATATGATGTCTCAGTGCTTGCACGTAATTGGCCAGTTGAAATCATGTGACAACTCGGTGATTGGCTGTTTGGTGAATGGCTGGTTGGTTTAACGTTACTATGATGTCATAGGGCTTGTTTACGGATGTATAAGCAGTAGGGAGGTCAGCTGGGAGGCTTCGTTCGACAGCAGCTCCCGTGAAAGGTGGATCGACTTGGCTAGCTTGTGCCCATTGGCATCAACGTCTTATTCTGCATCTGCAATGTCTTCGGGTACTCCAGAGATAATGGTAGCTACGGCAGTGCCATAGAATTCTTCAGGAGTGACACCAGCAGTGCCATCGACTTCTTCATGCATGATGCTGACAGCACCGACATGTTTTTCGGGTGGACTGCCTACAGTAGTTCAGCCATTGGCATCGCAACCCAAGACAACAGTGTCAAGACTTCGATGTGTGAACTGCGATGAAGCCTTTGTGACTAGCAGCAATGTTAGACGACATGAAAATCATCAATGTAATATGTACCCGCTCCTCATGGCATATGAGTTTGAGAAATGTCTTCGCCTGTTTGCTCATACTGGCAAACTAGACCAACATTCGGAAATATGGAAAGGACTTGTTCCTCCACCAGCAAAACAAAAAAAAAAAAAACATATTGTCACTGCCACAAACCTGTGATGAACTTACAAGTACTGCTTTGTCAATGATGATGTAAACATGTCATCGCTACCTTGTGCAGTAAGTGAGGATGTGCATGTAGATGGTACGGACAATTTGCTGTCGATATCGGATCGATCGTGTCGTTACTGTGGTAAGACGTTAATTAAATCTGGCATGCCTTTTGGCTGTCACAAATCTGTCATGTGTTAAGGAGTAAAAGATGTTCCAGGCAATGTGCGACTTGAAATACTCGTGTTCGGGAACCTGTTGATGTGCTAGGCAAACCTAATGCCAATGGATTTCTTCTGAAGAAATCTGCATTCAGGGGCATGTGGAAAGGTTACATTGCTCCGAATCTGACGGTTTCATCGAATGATCTTTGTTCATTCCTGACAAGTATTTAAAAAAATTTAATAAACCAACTTACAAAAGAGACTGAAAAACATGGGCCTCTAGAATATAATATATTGCTAGAATGCAATAATACAAAACCGGAACCGATGGACGAAGGTATCAACAAGAGGGCATTCAAGACTTCTAATGTGCCTGTCTATAATGTACACGACACCGAAAAGAGTGTAGAAGATAATATAAAAAAAGGTATGTCGCAGGAAGAAAAAATGATGAAGGGTTCGGGCTGGACACTCGATTCGGTAAATCATCTGGAGCTAAGAACGAGTGCATACCAACCTCTTCCGAAATAATGTGATTACCTCCTCTTACCTTTGAAGAAATCATTGCAAAGAAATGTTTGTATGTAAAATTTAGTAAATATAAATATATTTTTCAAATATATTGTATTATATTTTCTTAAAATAAAAAACTCTTCTACTTTATATTTAAAAATATTCCAAATAAAAAACCTTGCATTTAAGAATAAAACAAATAAGCAATTAAATATGTTAGTTTACATGCCTTTCAGGAATGGTCAATGTCACCATGTCGACAGGCAGATTAGCAGATAGCATAATCGATACTACATATGTGTTGGGAATAGAATCCAATGTGGAGGGAGTCGAACTAAAGAGAGTAATTGATGGAGCGAATGCGACTAATTAGCACAACCTATGCTTTAAACATATACACAAATATAGCTGTCACCGGGTCATACAGAGGTGATGTAAACATATGAAATCTAATATGACTGTCGCACGAAGTGAGAAGTAAACTATAAAACAAATTACAATAAAAACATGGAGGACTGCGTTTAGCAAGATGGCAGCCTACAGTAACATATATAAACAAATGACGTAGGGAAAAAAATATGGTAGTCGAACCAAAGTGTGGGAGAGAGAGAGAGAGATAGTAACATAAACAAATATGACAGTCGAGCGAATGTGAGAGTTAATCTCCAGTAGCATGTAAACATATAACAAACAAAAAATCAAGATGGCGGAATAAGTATATGAGGGGAGTGGAGGCGAGGGAGTCAGTCGTCTGCTGGGGATGGAATGAATGTAACTAATGGTGGTGCTGGGAGGACCTTCGGAAATGTAGGTTTTTAAAATTTATAATTTTTAAATTAATTTTTTGATAATTATTAATAATCGTTTTTGGGGACTTTTTGGAATTTGTTAGTTTTTATTTTATTTTTTCAATTTTCAAGGTCATTTAAGGTAATGAGTCCAGGTTGAAGTAGTCTTCGTCTAACTTGGCGACAGTAGTCTGTAATGTATTATGCTTAATAATAGATTCCTTGGGATTTTTGTGAATTTTTTGATTTATTTGGATTTTTTGGGTCAAAGGTCATAGGCCCTCTCCTGACCCCTGGGTCACTGATCCCTGTCTCCTGTCTGACCCTGGGTCACTGATCCCTGGCACCTGGGTCGCTGATCCCTGACCCTGGGTCGCTGATCCCTCTCGCCTGCTCCGGGAAAAATGGAAATTTTTTAAGGAAAAAAGGGTAATTTTAAAAAGGAAAGTTTGAAGGTATTTTGGTCTATTAAGAGGGAAGAAAGGGAAATTTGGAAGGAAAAAAGATCTCGGACGATGAAGTAACAAGATGGCGGCTGGGCGAATCCAAATCCGATGCCAGATGCTGATGAGCGTGAAGGAACCAAATCATACTACTTGTTTCAGTGTAACTGTGTTCAATTCACACTTATTTCTTCGTCTTCCTTTTGTTTCATACTGACTCATAGCCGAGCATGTTGAAAAATTGTCAAAAAACAATCCGTAAAAATTTGAGGATTCTGGATGTTATCGACTGAACTCTTGAGATTTTCTGGGTCTGTATTTCTAGTTAACTCCACATCATATCTGCAAACCAGAACAAGAATGCATATATTAATTTTGTTAACAATATATACGAGAATCGTGCGAAACAGAACCGACTTGTGAGTTTATTCCTAAAATAAGTAGATTTTCATACAATAATAATAAAAAAGGATAGGATTGGAATAATGTACTCATATATTTGTGTAGTTTGACTCACTTATAGCCATTAACGCAGAAGAATTCTTTAAGTTCGTAAATAGACGTAGGTAACAATATTTTCTCGGCATATAAACACTATTGGTACTGTATGGAATATGGTGCTAAGGGAGGCGGTGGGGAGTGAAGAGTAAGAAAAACATTAATATGTGCTCCCAATATTCACAATATTCATCTACCTGTGTTTCATTTCCATTATTTTCGTTTCCCACCTTATATCTACAAAATATATTGTATACTTACACTGTCAAACACAGCTTCCATGGTAATGAACCATGCATGTTCGTTCTTTTTCAAGAAATACCTTTTGTCACTAAGAGTAAATGATAAATACCATTGGTTATATACCAATGGTGTTTTATCATTTACTCTTAGTGACACATATGGTGTATGGTGTCGTTTAATCGTCTCGTATGAAACCTAAATAATATTAGACTCTGTTCTACAGTTTATCTTAGAGAGTTGTTTCTGAAGATATTTGAAGAATTTAAAATTTTCTATAAGAATCTTTCATTATTGTTGTATTTTTATCCATAATATTATTTTCAGTGTGTAATTTTTGATGCTTATGAAAGCTACTGATTCATCTCTTGAAGCAGAAGTAAGAAAAAAAATTGAAATAGTACTGTAATGTATAATGAGAAAATATAACTCGTCTTCCAGCTTTTTTTTAAATTTTCTTTTTTCAGAATCAGTGGAAATGTATTTTTTTCTGCGCCTGCTCATGCAGTTCCACAACTGACATAAAACGAAAGAGAAAATGCGCAGATACTACCTGCTCGACTGTTTCCTTTCATGGAACGCCCCAGTAGTGTTGGATTGGAGGAGCAGTGAACCTTCATTCGCAACTCGCTGGGCTAGGGCACTCGGGCAGGCAGCCCCTCGTTAAAGAGGCGATGATGTCTGTGTCCGGAGTGGCGGGGCTTGATTGTTCGTTCATTTCCGCGTCCTTTCGGCAGTGTCCTTGAGCGATCGTGTGTCTAGCCCGGCCCACTCCCCCCACCCCTCGACCGCCGCGAGAACGCGAGGCATGCGGAGGGGAATGGGAGGTGCCAGCGCTCTTAAGCCAGTTTCATGGCCTCGTAAAGAAAGCCGATGGAGAGAGGAGGCTGCAGATTTATGACCGGGGCCCCTCGGTAGGGTTTCCTGGCCTAAGTACGGCGTAAACGGCCGTCCCCTTTTCCTCCTGCACAAATACTCATATGCCCGACCTTATATGTCCCTCCTGGCGAGGCCCATCAAGCTTTCCGTCAGATTGCTCCAGCTTTTTCCCTTCTATAGTCTTCATGGCTCGAACCACAACTATGAAGCTGATATGTCCCTCGTGGAATTACCTTAGGGCAATGCAACGTACTCTTTCCGTGTGTTTGATACACACCATTACTGTTGAAAAAAGAACCTTGGAATAGAACAATACAGTACTAACAGTAAAGCATACAGCGATAATGCATTTGTTCATAGCTCGTAGCTCGTTGGCATTTTACATTTGGAGTTCTAACAATGGATAATGAATTGTGTTTGGTGGTAAGTTGTATGCTGGTGTTCCCATGTCCTTGCCTGAAATTTTGATCACCACAGTCTTAATTTAGTTTCTGGTGCCATCTGTAGTTTCAGTATCCTGCATGTGTTGTTAGTCTCTTAACTTGAGCAGTGAGAAAAATTTTCCAATTTGAATCATTTCTCATAGCAAAATGTTTTTCTCTCTAGACCCAACAACTTTAATATTCTTTACCTCTGCATGGATATCTATTCTTATTGCATCTTTAACATAACTAAATAAGTTATTATATTTTTGGGACGTTGTACAGATTAAAATGAAACTTTCGTGAACTCGTCTGAAACTGGAAAAAAAACTGAATATTTTTCTGCTATGTTAGACTTACTCACTGATGACTTAAAAGGCTTCGTGTTTAAAAAAATCGTGATTGGTTTCATAGTGTTAGAAATACACTGAAATTACAAAAGTCATGGGATAGCACTATGACTCGTGGCGCCACCGCTGCAGAACGACATTGCACAGCCTAAACCGGTCTCAGTTGTGAACAGGTGGTCGTGTCATTCGGATTGGCTGTTGTATACATGCTCATTGCAAGGCGACGTGAGTTATCAGAGTTCGAATGGGACATGATTGTGGAGGCCAGAAGGATGGGATATTCAATTTCAGAAGTTGTGGAGACCTTCAATATTCCTCGCTCCGCAGTGTCACATGTGTTCAGGGAATATGTGGTAACATGTGGCCTGGTCCGATGAGTCACGATACAGGTTGTTTCGGACTGATGGCAGGGTTTGGACTTGGCACAAACCCAATGAGGCCATGAATCTCAGTTGTCGACAAGGCGCCGTGCAGGCTGGTGGTGGTTCCGTATTGATGTGGGGTGTATTCACATGGCATGGGTTGGGTCGACTTGTCCATGCACCCATAAAACTCAATGGTAACCGCTACAAAACTCTGGTGACCATTTGCAGCTGTTCATGGACTCAGTTTTCCATACAACGATGGGGTGTGCCAACAGGACAATGCACTGTCTCATTGGGCTGTGGATGTTCAGGACTGGTTCAAAGAGCATTCTGGAGAGTTCCAGTAAACGGACTAGCCAGCACGTTCCCCCGACATGACCCCAATCGAGCACTTATGGGGCGTGGTGGAGAGAGCCATTCGCACCTGCACCTAGAAATACCAGAGAACTTTGGGTAGCTTTTCAGACAGAATGGCTTAAAATCTCTCCAGAGGCCTTCTGTCCACTTGTGGAGTCCATGCTATGTCGTGTTACGGCACTTCTTCGGTCTACAGGGGGCCCTACACGTTTTTAGATGGGTATCCCATGACTTTTGTCATGTCAGTGTATACTCATAAAAAATGTAGAGAAACGTTCCCCACATTTAGAAGAATATAACACTTAATGTGAACACAAATCGAGAAACACTTCTTTTCCTTGCTACAGCTCCCTTTTCTAACTTTAATTGTATGGCGCGCAGACTGAATCAGCCTTTGTGGAATTACATCAAAGCTACCACGTGACAGTACAGCAGCTCCTTATCAGAAGCATAGAATGTAATGTGTGTGATCTGTATGGAATGTAAACAAATGTGATATAATATGTAGTTCCAGTGTTCTCATCTTTCCATTAGACTGGCTTCATTCCTTGATATAAGTAGCATCGAACATGTAGCTACGAATATCGCGTTTTCATTACTCTGGCTTAGATATAATACAGTATGTACAGATGTTCAAATGTGGGATTGGTAGATACACATTTCATGTGTGTATTAGCAAACAGTAACCACAGTGCTGCTCAGCTTTTGTATCGAGGGAAATTTTCAGAATGATGATGCCCAGAGAGTAAAACTTTTGAAGCAATGATTAGTAATTTTAGAGAACATGGAACTTTCCAGCCTGCCTTTAGCGACAGGGTAAGTCTAGAAGGATGCTAACTTCTGGTTTGAAGAGGCTATCCTTCGTGTTACTAAACAGAACTGTAGGGACAGCTTGAGGCTATTATCTACAAGGTGTAATGTTGGCCACACGAAGGTCTTGATAGTTTGCATCATTTTGAACATTTCTTGTGAAACACTTGCACATTTACCTTCATGTCAATATAATGTATGTTCTTACTCTAGATGTTAGTGAAAGGTTACGGCAAAGTAATTACATTTTAAATGCTCTCACGGCGGGCAAGCCATGCTGTTGAATAATGTAGAAGTTATCTCTCAAATCATTGAACCACTCCGGTCTGTGGACTTGCTGGGCAGGAGAACAGCTAGTAAGCAAGCAAACACCTAATCTTTAAACTAAAAGAATTAAAATCCTAGGTATACATAGCTCAGGTGACGAGACTCCATTTCGCGGGTTTGCCGCAGGCATAAATTAAGTTGAACTGCTGGCTTATAATGGGTAGTGCTTATCTATTACAACGAAGTGCGAAAATCCAGATGTATTTAAAAATCTAAACCTCTCAAATCTAAAAACACACAACTCTATTAACTTCATCAGTAAGTATTTTTTAATCCAACTACTTTTGCTTGTTTTCTCCACCATAGGCAATAATAACAACATTTTAAGTACAGCTTCCTAGTATGAGAAAACATAATAATACTGGACACAGATACAGCTTTTTCAAACAAACATACATTATAGTGTGAAATAAATAAGTAATAAACAAAAAATATATATTAATAGAATATGCACATAACTGATGTGAAAAACAGAGTGTTACATTAGGAATATTCAAGTTTTGGTCTGCATTATTGCAACATCCTGTATTCTAATACTGGTGGTGTACTACTGCTTTACTAAGGCTCCTTACTCTTGCAAATGGAGCTGAGGACATAATTAGCAGTATGGCTTCTGGGTATGCCGTCATCGCATTTTAGCTTTTTTGAAATCTCTGCTTAGCTTCTTCTTCCTGTCTTTTGCAGCCCTTCCACCACAAGTAGAAATGGACACGAATGGAATAGTATCATATTACTTCTTAATTTACTGTGGATACATCAAAAAGAAAAATTAGGGACCACCAAGTTAAATGAGAGAGGGAAGTGATTTGGGTGGCTCTTAACATCAAGATCTTGAGAGCCAATGAGGGCGAAGTGAGATGAGTATGGAACAGAGCCGGAATTGAAGAAATTAAAGAGCGGGGAAAACAGGAAATCTCCGAGAAGGCCCGCTGACCAGCAGCATCGACCGGCACGATTCCCACTTGCGAAAATCCGGAGTGAATCGGCTGGGGATTGAACCCAGTTCGCCGTGATAAGAGACGAGCAGTCTAACCGCTCAGCCACCGTGCCCCCCCCCCCCACCAAGTTAAATATTACACATTTTAACACGACGTTAACACACGGAATGAGCTTTTCTAGTTCGCTGTCAACCAATGGATATAGAAATGATGCAAGATAGTCTGGTAATGTGTCTGGTTTGTTTCCTAGTTTACATAACAATAATTAAAATGTAGTTCGCCAGCAGACGTCACATCACTTGTGTAATAGGTGTCGTTCAGTTTCTCAGTTGTAGTCCTTTCCTCAGGCTCCAAGGTTCCTGCTGCGAGCACAGTGTGTACTTTATCAAGCATGAGCATACCTTGCAGCAGTTAACCAGCTATCACTGTTGTAGATAATGATAGCCAGGGTTTGCATGAAAGTATATACAGTTACAGGAATTGAGATGGGGCATGTTCGCATATGTTGCAGTGTGAAGAGCGGCTGTCGAGTGGTGATGTGGCGGTATTCGCATCGCGGGCGGGGCCGAACATTTGCTGGCACCCCTCCTGTTTCACCTGCACCGTCTGCAAGGAGCTGCTAGTCGATCTCATCTACTTCTTCCGCGACGGCAAGCTGTACTGCGGCCGACACCACGCCGAAACGCTCAAGCCGCGCTGTTCTGCCTGCGACGAGGTGAGGCCGAACTCTCCCTCATTTTCTCCACTTCAACCCTTCTTCAAGCTCCTTCAACCAACATTCCTGCTCCAGCTACACCTTCCGCTCCTTCAACCCACCTTCCTCTCCTTCAACATATCTTCCCCTCAGGGCCACGGTGGCATAGCGGTTAGCACGCTCGCCTCCCACCATGGTGAACAGGGTTCAATCGCCAGCCGGGCCATCGGATTTTCCCTGTGGGAGTCGTGCTGGATGATGCCTCTTGCCGGCGGGTTTTCTCGGAGTACTCCCGTTTCCCCGCCCTTGCATTCCAGCGCCACTCCATCCTAGAGTCTCATTTCATGTCATGTTCAAGGACAAAGGGCACCTACGGGTCCCAGCTGGAAAGCCCTCGCCCTGGGTCCACCCCCTCCCCCCCCCCCCCCCAAAAATTCGCCTTCCTCTCCAACCCACCTTCTGTAACCTCCATCCTTTCTTTACATTCCTCCAACCAACCTTCTCTCTCCTCCAACTCTCATTCTCTCTCCACCAAACTTCCTTCTCTCCAGTTAATTCTTTCTTCCCATTGCTTAACCCCCCCCCCCTCCCTTGTAATCAATCCTTCCTATTCTATCAATCCGCCGTCCCCCCTCCAGCCATCATCCTTATCACTCCCCTGAGACTTCATGGAACTTGGTCTAAAAGTCGATATGTTATTCATAATATTTCAAACACGATTTGGTTTGTAAATATTTGTGAAATGTCATTCCTTGAATACGATTTTGCCGTACAAATTTCAGCGGTATGCCCAGTTCAAATGGGCAAAAATACATGTATGCGTTAATTGAAATAAATGCAAAGATTTTACTGTGATATGACATAGATGTCTTGAGACGGCTCACATCTGTTTTCAACGCATTTTGTCTTATTTCTGTAGGAGTATTAGTTTTTATTATTTGTATGGCATATAAACTGTGAATTCTTCATTTTGAGATATGATTATTTAAAAATTATGTAACAGGACAGTTTTTAATTGTTTTGGATACTTACGTGTGTAAAAGTTAAGCAGTGTTTGTCACAAATATGAATTTTTTGTTAACCAATTATTTATTGTATGTTAATAAATTTCAATCAATCTAGTGTGTGGAAAAATTGTGGTTGTGCATACTAGCAATGTTAAATTAAAATTTGTGGCACAGAAACTTGTGAAAGTTGCTTGCAATATTGGACACAAATATATGGCAAAATGCCAGAAACCATTCGAAACCAAAAGGGAATGAATCATCAGGAAAATGAAATTATTTTGCTCCATGTTGCTCAGGTTTTGTGTACTGCAATCGTTTATCATTATAAATAAACTCACGAGAAAACTTCGCCTTGGGAAGCGTGTGGGACATTGACTTTGGGCGGTGGGTTTTGTAGGGGTACTCTCAATTGCATTCCGTCGCTCCACGATCTCCCTTTATTCCAGACGTATCACTGTCCAATACCTCAACTGATGAGTGTTACCCAATTAATTACTTATCGCTTGGGAATCGTTATTCCAGAGCATTGCTCTTTCTGACGCAGATAACTGCTAAACAAACTAGGAATGGTTTTATCTTCAAAACAAGCACGGAATTGTCGTTGATATCATGATGGCAACCGTTCCCAAGTTTAAGTACTGGATTAAGGAGAAGGGTTCGGATTATTTCGCGAAGTCATTTGCGCGCAAGTTGGACTTCAAATACTACCTATAGATTTCATTTACTTCTGTAATTGGATCACGCTTATTTGACGACTTATGATGTGCGATGCTGAACAAACAATAAACCTGCGAGGGAACAAATACCGTGTCCCCTGCGACCGTGTCTGGGGTAAAACTGGTGGCTCACTGTAGCAGCATACAAGTCGCCATTAAACTCACGATATTTTCATCCCACGTGTAAAGTGTGTTACCAGGCTAAAAGGCCAGGGCCTGTTCAGGATTGGCTTAAAGCCACTAGATAACAGAACACTTTATTGTTTTATTTTGTGTCAAATGTCGTGTAGGCTTTACATGTGCTGTCATTTCAAATACACCTCGCATAATATGGTGAATCCACTGAAATCATTCTGGTGAATTACATCGTACGATGTTGTAAGTCGATGACTCTACTCTCAAATACAGTCCGAGCTGAGTTAAAAATATTTCCTTGTTATGCAAGGGGTGACATGCATGAACTTTTTTTCCGCTTGTGTGTTGTAAGAAAGTACAGGAGCCCACAAAAATATTAAAACTGAAAAAAAAAAAAAAAACTAAGTTACATAATAATTATAAGTGTTCGTAAATTCAGGTACGTACAGCGAGTAGCCAAAAGTTATACGCTACCCATTAGCGCCCAGTGAAATTGCGCAGTGATAAGCTATGTAAGCGAATGCACGAACTCTTGCACATCGTATAGGTGTAAGCTGTTATAATGAGTCAACTGAGAGAGTTGTGTGCCCTTGAGTTCGAGCATTAAGTTAGAGAGATTTGCCATTAGTTAAATGTGTCTTGGTC
This sequence comes from Dryococelus australis, assembly GCA_029891345.1. Classification (NCBI taxonomy): domain Eukaryota; kingdom Metazoa; phylum Arthropoda; class Insecta; order Phasmatodea; family Phasmatidae; genus Dryococelus; species Dryococelus australis. The sequence goes on along the minus strand of CM057002.1, from coordinate 94,444,833 downwards.
CACTGTTAACGATGCCATCGTAGTCATTGTAGCACTGGCCCGAAAAATAAGATCAAGAAACTAAACAGAACTGTTGGGACTCTGAAACGTGTTGTGCAAACAAGTCATCGACATAACCATGCCGACAATTGCAAGGGACTTGAGTAGCAGCTTGGGTACAGAAGCCAGTGAAAGGACTCTCCACCGGGAAGTGATAGGACTTGGTTTACATAGCCGTGCCACTGCCAGGAATTTACTGATCGCAGATAACAATGTTTGACGTTATTTGGATGGTGAAAAATTGTTACAGGGTCTTCTGAAGTTACGATTCATAACAATATATTATCTGATACTCGGATGAACGTGATTGTATCACGTATTTGCCTAAGTATGTTTTGTTGAAAATGAAGTTGGGTTGCGTGCGAGTAATATTTTCGGGCATTTCTCTTGGTTTGGGCATGGGCCATCAGTTTTAATTGATGGATAAGCGAGCTCTGGCATGTACCAAGATATTTGGAACAGTGCATGTAAGTGCTTCCCACCCCCTGCCAACAGTTTGGGATATACCCTTTTTCTCCATCGGAAAGATGATTCTCCTGTCCATTACTCAAGGACAGCTGCATCTTGGTTTAAAGACGATCAGCCAAGACTGCTTAAATGGCACGCTCAAAGTTCCAACTCAACCCATAAGAACAATTTTTTGGAAGAGCGGGAGCGTCGTTTGTCTCGAACAAGAGACAAGCGTAAACTATTCAGCATACTACATGAATAATAAAAACCAATGCCGCCAGCTATGTGCCATAACTAAGAGCCTACCACGAAGAATTAACTCTTGAATAACAGCAGAGGGAGGCCTAACATCGTGTTATTTATGCTACTCGCCATCGCAAAATTTGTCCAATGCCCGGAATTTTTACCCTCCAAGCTACGTGGTTAGGTGGGTAAGAATAAATATCCGTGACGAATTTTCCATAATTATTTTGGTCACTGAGCACTTGAAAATACTAATTAGGCATTGTGGCAGTTGCACTTTGCTCAATAGCCGGAACAATACGCTTTTAGCTTTGTGGCTACTCAAATTACCCACACTGTGTTGTGAGTATTCCGGTTTCACTCACACCACTATATATTCTGGTTTTACCCACTACATGTTCTGAGTATTTCGCGTTTATCTAAGTTTAGACTAGGTTAGGTCGAGTAAGGTTGAATTAGGCTGCGTTTGCTTGAATTAACCTGGTTTCACTAAACACATAATTTAATAATCTGTTTCATTACATACTTTCACAACAGAACTACAGCCAGCGCAACGCATTGTGGGTGAAATTGGAGTATTGACAACACTTTGTGGGTTATTTGTAATGTCTGCAAAAATAAACGTAATATTGTTTTGACAATTCAGCGAAGTGAGATTGTTAAGATGCTTTCCGGGTATTTCCAGATGCTCAGTGTCTGTAATAATTGCACAAAACGCGTTGTGGACATTTAAACCGACCCTCGTCGCGTTGTGGGTAAACGTTGCAAGCTGTGGGAATTCAGATATCGTGACTACACGGGTGGCGCCTTGATACCAACAGTAATGAATATCCGGTGAGTTTTGGCCAAACCGTGCATTTTAACTTTCTCGCCGGTGTAAGTAATGATCGACTTGCGAAAATAAAAAGCGGTGTAAAGAGAGCAGTTCCATGTAAATCCTTGCGTATGCGTAGGGACGTGCTTACTGGAACATTGCCAACTTGCCACCTGACTGGCCAAGAGCCAGCCAATAATGAGTGCTAGTGTATAGTAAGAGGCGTGTTCGGCGTAGTGAGGGCGGTAAACCGGTTAACATAACTGGTTGTTATGTTTCCTACTACGATGTTCTTATGATTTCTCTTGTAATATGTTCGTAAGTCTAGGAAGGGGTGCTAGTGATTAAATAAAATACCGAAGATAGTATAAATTATTTTTAATATGCGTATATTAAAATAAGGTAACTACACTGAGGGAAATGCGTGTTTAAGCCAATAGAACACTTGTTTATACATGTACGGGCAATGAAATATCTTGTTGAAAAAAATTATTTTGCTCTTATTTGGATGCCACAAACAAAGATTTGATTGGTGCAACTAAAGATTTGTTTGACTTTGCGTATTAACCTGTTTCGGTTGATATTGTTATGCTCTCGTTCGCTGCTTTGTTGCGCCTGAACAAGTGGAAGTGCAGGACAAAGCAGTTGTATGATAGCGGTGGTGGCAAGTCAATGTAATGTTTTGAATGACAGGCGAGCGATAAACCAGGAACCGCGTATCTATTACAAAAAGCGAGCCGACACGATACTACTCCTTGCGGCGTGCAATGATGACCCTGGTTGTATCGAGTTCCTGTATTTATCTGAAAAATTTTCTAGTAGTATTCTGCTCTAGTTTCTCTAAGCGTGACACGGGATGTGTCGAAGTTTCGAGATCAAAGTCAGCAGAGTATAAATAGTGCGACGGGCCTCCGGGCCGGTGATTGAAGAGTGGACGATTGGCTGGAGATTTACCGAGCGGCGAGAGAAGTGACCAGCGGGAGGAAAACCTGCGACTGCGAGTATCGCCACAGCGAAGGTGCGACTGACAGGCTGGACTAGAGGACTAGATGTGTTAGTGAAAGATATCATAGATAATGGCAACAGACAGAAAGTGTGTTAATGATGAGTATGAGTTAACTGAATTTAACCAAACGGCGACATTAAAAAGTACGTTAGTTATATTTAAAATTTACATTAAATAATGCACTCACTGAGAAATAATAAGGGCAGTAGTGGAGATAGATCGATTAACGCTGTAAATAGTAGCTATGTGGATAAGTTAATATCAAATTGACCCCTCTCATGCATATTGTAACAATATAAAAATAAGTTCGAAGGCCTCCCATGATTCGAACGCGCTTCGCTAGCGCCTTAGCAGCCTCAACTAAGTGACTACATACTCGTAGAGTTGGAATATTCTTTAATATGTACAATTTAAATACTGGGCAACGTGCGTGAGTCTTGAAGCCTTACTTTTCAGTTTAATGTTTAACTTGTTTTATTGAAATGTTTGTACCATTTTTAATCAATAAATTCACCAACAAACACATAAATTATAAACAAACTCTCGAGTTGTATTTACGAACGAAGGTAATAAAATTAATGGCCGAACAAATATATACAGTTGATTCAACTAAATATTTAGGCCAATTTCATCTTTCCCAACATACAGAGTTTGTTTATTCAAGCATGTATTTTCTTAGATGAACAAAATTAATTTTGTTTTTCGAGTTTTATTTACTCAATCAATACTTTGTTCGGGAAACTTAATAAATAGCTATTTAGTTGGCTGTTTCCCTCACTGCATTGTCACTCACTAGCTACCTTGGAGCCCGCTCCAGTCTTCGTGTCTCACCACGTGTGTGGCAATCAATCTACGACTGACTTCCACAGTGCATTCTGGTCACAGAGTATACTTGGGAACACAGCCGCACACTGGCCAGCAACACGCTACTATATACTACCTTCAGGGAATCTACTCGCTTTACAACAGCCCAAACAAAATTGGGTTAGGCTGTGTCGGGGACATGGCCGTTTGTTTTGCGTAAATACGTCTACGTTTACTTACTCAGGCGTCTTGATGTTTATTTTACGTTCCCGGCACCACTTCACTCGATCATATGGGGTTTTATGGGTATAGGCTGTTCACAGTAAAATGAGCACTTTTGAAAGCCCTGCTTAACATCTATTATATGGACTTCGTGTATTCCTCCGCCTTATATAAAATTAACATTGTCATGGGCCTTACCACTTTATTCATGCGTCAGTCAGGTGTAACTGTGGAATTATTAGAAAAGGAAATATTTTACAAATTTCGTCATTTTTACACTTCGGTGCATTAAAAATAACCAGAAAACGTAATGAATAATTTAATTTATCAAAAATATTTCCTAACACTTTTTAATCGGCGTTAAGTTATGGGACTATCTGTCATTACCAACTTCAATGGGCGCATGTCACTCAATGCGCCCGTTAAAATATATGCCGGCAGGGGCAGTACCTTTTTTGTAAGGTTGATTTCAATAGTGCTTACTTTATCGTGAACCGTCTTTATCATTGGAGATGCATTTGATATGCTCTTTCCAACCGTATACGATTTCTGTATTTCGACTTGGCTTTTTGCGAGTATAGTGTTAAGTTTTGTAAATTTTTTACATTAAGCGCATACGATTTCACCATTACCACGCCACACAAATGTTTTTATACATGCAATCGATTTATCTTGACGAGAGTTGTCGATTGAAACTTAAACAAGCATCGTAGCATTTCCTACGCGGAAGTTATGAGACCCAGCGAAACGAACTCAAAATTGCCCCCCCCCCTTTTTTTTTTCTCCGCCCGCCGTGCGCAATGCTTTGCAGTCCTCACTCAACGTAACATATTCTTTGGTCCTTTGGCAATCGAGTGTTGTAATTGAATTTTGAATGTAGACTAATAGATTCGGAGCCGCAATGCCAAACTGTGTCCCCCGATTCAACGTAACATATTCTTTGGTCCTTTGGCAATCGAGTGTTGTAATTGAATTTTGAATGTAGACTAATAGATTCGGAGCCGCAATGCCAAACTGTATCCCCCGATTTTGTTATCATTGGATTTTCTGGATTACCTTCCTCTATAGTTGCAAATTTAAGGACGTATTCACATCAAAAAGGAAACACTTGGCAGTATGCAGTAGCCAGTAAGACGCAAGACCCGTCCACGCAGCCTCGCACAGCCAATTAGATAATAGGTACGCCTCTCATCAAAGGAACCGGCCAACCATTTCGCCTCTGCTTACTTATCTACTCTTTGCTCAAGGCGTGGTCTGTTTATAGATTGTTGAAACATTCAAGGACTCTCATGGTGTCTGCTGGGCCCGCATTTCTTGGTGCTCTATGCATTTTATTGTTTATGTTTGTAAATTAGTTTCGGGCGTGATATTATGGTTCTTTAGTCGTATGAACGCCAGCAGATGTGTACCGACCTCAGGGGGTTGAAGGCAGGCTTTTACCACATAATAGACATTTACACAGAGACGGAATGGGGTGGTGATTCCTATGGTGCGGACGAGCCCATTCTCTGGAAGTCTGCGGGAGCGGACCTTGCGTTTGATAGGCAACTGCGTGCTGGAGAAGGTTGCCTATTGGCTGGGCTGCCCGCTGGCGAGTACGTTGCCAGGCGCTGATTGGTGAGTGTCGTTCCCACATGTTCCTGTCACCATATTTTTGACTTGTGTGTCTGCAGTTCGCGATATAAAGGTTGCTTTACGATTCAGTACCGAAGAATTAAGACTTGTGCTTATGACCCGATAAGTACAAAGGTAAATAAGTTTAGCAGTTTACGACTGCCAATCAGAATCGTAAGCGATAAAAACAGCCTATATAGCCTGGAAAAATGGACGTGGGTGAAGATTATTTACAAATAGGCTATTTAATTATTTTTGGTTACTGCTTGTGCATTTTGAAAAACTCGCCATAGTTTGGCAAATAATTCACAAAAAAGTCAAATAAAAGCGAAATTAGTAACCTCTTCTAACAATAAAACCTGATAACCAATTTAAAAAAACACGATCGTACTGTCACCCGATTTAATAACTCATTGGATACGATTTCACGACACGAAATAACCTAAACCGTAGATGTATGTACAGTTTTCCGTCAATAGCAACTCTCCCTGTGCTCTGATTGGCTACTTAGTCTTGAATTGTACTCAAGATATAAAATATAACCATATCATAAGTCAAGCTAAAAACGCACACGACTCGTACACGATCCGCACTCTGTACCTGTAAACCAATACCCTTGAAAACAATGAGCCATATTTTAAGCGCACTGCTTAAATGGTCGGCATGAAGCTCCTACTGGAACGGAACAGAAAAGTTAGGATGAGCCGATGCTTCGTTTACTTACTAGATACGAACGCAAACTATTCAGCATACTACAACTAGGAGCATACTCCGAAGAGTTAACTTTCGAAAACTGAGGAAAAGACTTTTGAAATCAGCGTTAGAAAAAAGTCACTGCCTCTGCTTGCATATATTTCAACGGCGCCCTGAGTGATATGCACCCAGTAAAGTTGGTAACGATCGAGGGAAAGTAGTTCCATATCTTAACTTCGAATAAAAGTGTTAGGTAACCATTTGTGATAAATTATATTACTTTTTTCGCTTTAAGTTTTTTTAATGTATCAAAGTTGAAAAGTGAGCAAATTTGAAAATATTTACTTTCTAATAATTTTACATTTTCACTTGACCGACGCATGAATAAACTGACGAGGTCCTAGGAATGTTAATTTTACATAAGACGGAAAAATACACAAAATACATACAAGTAGATTGAAAGAAAGGGCTTTTAAAAGTGCTCATTATACCGTGAATAGTGTATAGTTATGCTACTCGCAATCGCCGAATTTGTTCACTGGCCGAAATTTTTACCCACAACGTGACGTGGGTAAGGATTCGTTTCCGCGACGCATTTTGCTTGATTGTTTCGGCCATTGAGCATTTGAAAATACAAGTCGTTAAGTAAATCGTAAACCCACCTTTAAGCGGTTGCTCTTCGACCACTGTGGTTTTACGTCGGTAGCTCGCGCGGCAAGTGAGGTCGGCGAGGCGATGCGATCCGAGCGGTCGGCCTGGCTGGGCTGGACGTGACTGTGCGCTGCTGTTACCTGTCAGTATCCCCTTAACCAACAGATTTACTCTCCTCGTGCTCATTTACTTCCTTACCCGGCTCACAACAACGCTTTATTGTTCCTGCCGCTCTTTTTTTTTTTTAACTACCTTATTCTAAGTGTTATGTTAAGTTAAGGCCCGAAGGTAGGGCGGGGTTTTGCTACTTCTCAGGACTAACACCTTGCGCCTACAAGGAAGGAAAATCATGCAAGGAGACATGCATCGCGGCAAAGAGGGATTGGGCAGTCATGGCCTGCACTTTGGGGCCATGACTACCTCCCTAAGTGCACTTAGAGCTGGTCTTAACTATGAAGAGCAAGGGAAAAACCGTCAAGAGGGACGTAAAAACCCTTGCGACATAGAAGTAAAAATTTCAAAATTATTTCATGCATTAAAATTAAATTAAATTAAATATAATACTATAGGAGACATAGTGTTTGGGAACATGTACTTGGTTAGTAGAGTAGAAAAGACTAGAAGAGAGGGAGCGGGGTCGTTATTGTTCTATAACTTGGTACTGGCAATAACCAGAGAGGTGTTTGGGCGCCTCTCTGGTGAGGGCAGTGGCGCTATTGGGCCTCCCCCCCCCCCCCGAACTCTTCTGTGAACCTGAAAATGAAAGAACAAGTGAGCTGCCAGTAAGTATCAGCAGGACTGGTTTTTACTGGTTTTTACTTGAACGTTAACATACGTTAATGACCTGTGGGTGAAAAGACATATTAAGCTAGTCTAATTGACCTATAATAATAACCTAAATATAGTCTATAGTAGCATATGTCGTCGGGGACATATGTATCTAGAATAATGCTGTGCTATCTCACAGCGACCAGTCTCTGCAGCCATGGGCTGTGACAAAGCATATCTACGGCCGTATGCTGTAAGTGCATGGAGCTTCGCATCGTAAGGTAATGCTACGCTACCTCGCAGCGAGCATATCTCCGTAGCCATAGGCTGTAACAAGGCCTATTTCCACTCATATTGCAGCAACTTTAAAATACAATGTCAAAATACCCGCTCTCCGTCCGTTTGACGGCCTGAAATATGAGATAAATAGACCCCTCGCACACTCCACTAAATGGATTTTTTCAATTATGTGCTAACCATGGCTGAACCATATATCTTTGTTTTTTTTTATATTTTAAACTTTTCAGTATTTTGAAATAATATAATATGAATAAAGTTTATGCCCTCTAAAGACTATCCCAGCTAATAATTGGGAACGAGAGAATGGAATAATTTTGTTACTTTGAACGTTGCCACTTTGAATACTAACAAACCATTTTTATTGTTTAATGGTTGTACACGATACAGTTATAACATCCACTTTTAATCAGGTTTGGAAGTGGACATAAAAGGGAACAATGAAACGGCATGTACACACAAGTGTGTACGACGGTGTACCCGAATGGCGTATGTCAGTATTAATAGAGGTATCTGTACTTTGTGTTAGTTCTCTCTGTTGATCGCGTGTGGTGAGTCTGTTCTCGATTTCACTGGTGTCAAGTAAAACTCGTTTAATGAGGTTTGTAACCGCTGATTGTTTCTTGTGACTGCGTGTTTCCATGTATCGTGTACTAGTGTCGCGTGGTGTATGTGGTGTCGCGCACTTTGTGTTAACTTATATTTCATTTAACTTACAAGGAAAAGAAATGTTGTGGAAACACTCCTAATTCACACCAAAACAAGTGGTGTGTTTCCTGCTATCAAAGGGAACAGATCTCCCGACATGCAATTTACACATGCATTAATAATTCACACTAAAAAGCATAAGCAGTAAAAGTGGATGGCGGGAGGGCAAAACGTTGCTGCGCTGTGGCTGTGGCAAGGTCTGCTGCGCGATTACGCTGCGTCACGCACGTGGCGCAGTAACCTACCTCAATTGACGTGTGACACACGCTGGCCTTGGCCGCGGGGAAGGTAACAGCTGCTTGCGCACGCGTCCACCTATGTTGTGGTATACACGTTTCTAAGCGATTGGGTTTTCTGAGGAGTTGGTATACAAGACTGAATGGAATAATTACAGATGTAACAGGGGGATATGTTGCTCCTATGCGCGTCGTGGTTAGCGCGAGGCGCTGCCACGTGTTTTTCGCTGAGAACGTCTATTTGAGCTAATCGAATTACACGCGTGGTGGATTTTTTTGCTTGGCAACGAAAGGGAAGGAAAGATCGTGCCTCCACCAGTTTAATGGCTCCCTTTCTAATACCTATGCTTCCTGCTAATAATCCTTCCACCTCGTTCTCACTATAACGTCAGTTAGATTGGTGCCGACGGGGAGGGGCGGGGGTAGCTAACTGCTAATACTAAACAATAAAATAAAGGGGTTTATATAAAACACTATAGTACAATATCTCGATTACGATGGAACAATATTATATAATAATACAATTGACAATATAAACCTAACTACAGTTAAGTCACTCCACTTGGATTTCGTTAGAATACTAAATACAATACTCTTACTTTACTCTGAATCTCTTCTCATACACAAGGATACAAGATGCCCTAAATACCTAACCTTACCACGTATATTTAAGTCTATTTGACAGGACCTCGAGATCGGGAATGTCACCCTACTGCCTGGCCGGAATTATGCTCACCAATACTAACAGCTGTGTAGGATGTAGATATCCGGAGCTCCTCCGGACACTGTGGGCTTGTGCTTCGTGCCGCTCCGGCAGACATCGACATGGTTCAAACTCTGGCGTTCGCCTGTGGTGATGGGGGTGCGAGCTCTGCTCTTAAATAACCTGGCTTCAGTGAGTCAACCAGGCTTGTTGTTTAAACAGGGGGCCCGCAATGGAATATATATCCTGTATTACCTTAACTTGTCATGTGCGGGCCCCTAGCACCCGTCATACAACCCACGCAGCATTAACTCATTTCGTTATGATTTACCATAATTGGATCTATAGAACGTGGAATTAAAGAAAACAGTTTGTAAGAAAATGCTATGCGTTCATTCGAGAGTATTACGTTAACAATTATATTTCTATGATTTTTTCCCCTTCGAAATTTTTTAAAGGAAATTGGTTTAATTCCTGTATAATCACTTTGTAAGCTACAAACTTAAGACATAAACTTAATTTACATAGAAAAGTGTATGTAAATTATTGCTATAAGAGGTGAAAATTTTCGCACTTAGTTTGTTAGAAGTTTTCCAACGAAGCACTGAAAATTTATCTTAATACAACCGTAATTTTGAACATACATATGTTTACACAGTTTACATAAAAAATGTGTGTTCGTTACCTAACAGATATGCTTCTGTGAAGGAACGTTTTATAACGGCTTTGAAATCATTGCGATGTAACAATGTCGTAGGCACGAAATGTAATAACGGTTTGTAAATGTCAATCAAGTTAAAATAACAGTAATGCTACCAAAACAGATTAACGACGAAATCATGCTGTAAACCTATAATGTTTACCAAATTATTTTCTCGATAGCATTAACTTACAGAAGTGAAGCAAGTTTTATTGTAATAATAACAAAGGGGATTATATATTTTTTGAAAAAAATTATTTAATTTATACATCATGATCGTGTGTAAGATATTCAAATGTTGGTGTACACACAATCGTTTGTGCCTAATAATAATAATACTGTTCGTAAGCTCTGCATAGTGTCAACCCCTGGGTTATACGGTACTAGTATATCGGTCGCGATATAATATTTTTGAAATGCGACAACTATAATTTGGTACAAAAAGTAAAGCTATGTGTTTCATACAGCAATATTTTCTATTCTACAATATCCTACTGTACAAGTAGACGATCTCTGTCTGTCTGTACGTCTTTAATACCTCTAAATCCCTTGAATCTCAACAGAAGTTCTTCAAATTTTGCAGAGCGAATCCTCAAGGTAAAAATACAGGTCACGTTCGAATTTCAGCAAGATCAGATTACGCAATCATTGCCTTTTACCCTAAAATCTCATTTTTAATTACTATGAAAAGTTTTGTATTAATGCATAGAGAATATTGCATAAAGATATGAAGGGAATGGAATAGTTTGCTTAAATGTTGAGTTAATTTCAAGTGGGGCCTCAGTGGCTTAGTGGATAGAACTATATCAAGTGGGGCCGCAGTGGCCCAGTGGATAGATATATATCAAATGGGGCCGCAGTGGCCAAATGGATAGAGTGATTTTAAGTGGGGCCGCAGTTACTGTTGAGTACATTTCACATAATTTTATTATTACCTACATAATATCTATGCTATATATATAAGTTTTTGTATGATAAAAAAAATGGTAACATCGTTATTATTCTAGGCACGTGACAATACTGAAAACACAGTCACGGGCTTACTCCTAGTTTACCATATTGCAGTGTTGTAAAATTCTGATAGTATAAATGTTAAGAATTTCGATATTTGTTTGCGGCAAACACACTTTGCAGATGTTTCCAGTTAATAACCAAAATGTTATTTGCGGGAACCGATCACGTGCTCTAGCAAAAGAAAAAAAAAGTGTTTCAGAGTGTCCTTACGGAATCGCCACTGGGGTGGCCCAGTGTGCCTTATTCTTAGCATCTTCTCACCTGTGACACACAAGCCGTCTTGAGTGATGGAGTACTGAACTTCTCCATAAGGTAGGAGATAACCCCGGGCGGACACATCGGCCATCTATCGTTTACGTTAAGGACCCCGCCTACCTGGAGATTTCTGCAGACCGAAAAGCGCGGGAGCAATGAGAAATACATTACTAAGCGCATCAAGTGTCCCGTCGCCGTTGAGAGAGTCGTTGCACTGGGTGTACCCATGGAACTTTCAGCGGTGACCTTATTATTTTATTGGTAGAAATTCTGCAGGAAAGTTCAATGCACGGCCATTTGTATAGTTTCATATGTGTGTTGTACGTATATTTTGAGACACAGCGCTTTGAAAAAGCAGTTTTTTTCAGCCATTTTGGAGTAGTCCGAAATGGTGTTTCTAATGTACGTGACGTCCTGAAAGCACTCAACAGATCTCGTCTGGTGTGTTATTCGCACAGCAGCACATTGGACGCACGTTGAGGTAAAACGTGTATTTAAAAAAATCTGTGACGCAGTTCAAGTGCCAGCTAGGCGGCAACCTTAAGTTTTACCGATGCATATATATGTGAGTGCTTGGCCGATTGGCTAATTAAATTCTATTTTTTAATGTCCTGTTTATATAATACGCATAGTGGAATACCGATACAAAGTACGCAAATGGACTTGAAATGTCGCATTAATTTGTGACTTCAAGTGTTACAATCACGCAATTATTTTGGTAAGAGCTGTACTCGTGTTGAGCGTTTTTCTTACGACCATTGACCAACATTCTGCGTGCTCGATGGTATTGGCATTAACCATTTATGTCAAAGAAGCGTAGAAAATTCCACAAATTAGATCAGCCACAAGATAAGGAAGAGACAAAGTATAGGGCACTGATGCCTTGCTGTGTATACAGTACCGGTCGTAAATATAATTTATGTGCTATGTGTCCACGGGTTGACACTGAAATGTATTTTATACTGAACAAGTATTTAATCATATTACATATTGCCGGGGACTTGAAAGATCTGCTTTAAAGTTATTTTACTTCATATACACTGCGCTATTAACGATGTACTTAGTTTCAATTACACTCTTACTTTACCCAGCGTAAAATAATGATCAAGGGAGCGGCTGAAGCCCTCTTAACTCCTCCTTGGAGCCGCCACTGGTTGAAATCCTATTATCTATCTTGCCCGCCGCTGTACAACCCAGCAGCCTGAGGACAAACGACAGTGATTGTTATAGTATGTAGATCAGTGTGAAGTGTAAAATGAGCGCGAATGGGCTATAATAGCAGTGTGTGTGTGTGTGGGTGTGTCGCAGATCATCCTGGCGGACGAGTGCACTGAGGCGGAGGGCCGCGCCTGGCACATGAAGCACTTTGCGTGCTTCGAGTGCGATCGGCAGCTGGGCGGCCAGCGATACATCATGCGCGACGGACACCCCTACTGCCTGCACTGCTTCGACGCCATGTTCGCCGAGTACTGCGACTCGTGCGGCGAGCCTATCGGCGTCGACCAGGGTGAGTAGTGTCCTCGCTGTGTCCACATACAGCATGCTCGTCCACGTCTACCGAGCGAGCTGTTGCAGTTCTCAAGGACCCGAGTGTGAATCCCGGTCTGGCCGTCCTCGTGTTTTCCCGTCGTTTAGCTATCACCGTTATTTCCATATATTTGGGCGGCTCTTAACACCGAGGTCTGGAGATCCGATGAGGGTGATTGAGGTGAGTATGGAGCAGCGCCGGAATGAATGGGCTTCGGAAACGGGAGATCCCCAAGATAACCCGCCAACCAGCGGCATGATTCCCACATGCGAAAATCCGAGAGGGACCCCACCGGGAATCGAACCCGGTTCACCTAGGTGAGAGGCGAGTAGTCTAACGACTACACCATCGCAACCACAACCATCTAAAGAGAATTGGGAATGTCGTTGGAGAAGGGGGTGGGGGGTGTAGGATGGCTGGGACAACTGGTTTCCGCATGAAATAATGGAGTATCACAAACTTGAGCTCATACCCTCAGTAAGGGGATCCTGTACGATTATCGCAAGTGAAGCGTTGGCAAAAACTCCCAAACACTTTCCTAAACCAAGGCTTAATACCAAACAAAGTTTTCTGTTAGTGTGGTGGACAATATGGTTGTCTTCAATATACAAGTTATTTCCTCAATCGTGAAACCATTACCGCCGTCAGGTACTGGACAAATTACTAAATGCACCAGCAGCTGTGTAAAAAGAAACAGTTTTTCAATATAAAGGGTCTCCCGTTCTTGGCAAACAACGCCAAAATCGACGTGGCAAAATTTACGAAAAAGAAGCTGAGTGACCTGCAGTACGACTGAATCTCGTACCCTAAAAATTCCCTGGACTTAAACCACCAGACTACCACATATCCATGCATCTAAGTTACTTCCTGAAGAAAATGATGTTCAAAAAGTTGGATAGTACAGAAAGCGCCTTCTGGGATTTCCTTGTGTCACGGAAGCCATGTTTATTTAGCAGGGGAGGGTTTTAAATCGTTTACCGAAATCTCTCAATAAATCTGTGAGGAATCGAAACGGTTATTAATTGCCAAACAACCTGATATTTCGTATGTAAATATAATTTCAGACAGTGGTAGGCATTGTTTTGAACATGTTAATCAACTGCTTTTGAGGAAAAGGGATGACGTCTTATTTACCATTCAAGGTTTATGTTTGAAAGCATGAACAAGTGCTTGTATAAAGTTCGTATTACTTGGTAATCCAAGTTATAACAAAGTAATTTAGCAGCCTGGCATTATATGAAGGACTACACCTGGAAGAAATGAAAGACTACTAATGTAACACGTCGTTAGGGAAGACCAACAGCTGTTCTTTCTGCACATGGGTTCTTGGCCATTGACTACAAGGTATGGTAATGCAACGTTGTGGTTTGTTCCAGTCTCAATTATCTATCAAATCCGAACTCGTAAAGTGTTGCTCAAGTAAAGTGGGACATAACGTGTAGATCACTGTAAAAAAAAAAGGACTAGGTAGGGCTTAATGTCTCAGCGAGGCCATTACAGACGAAGCTGGTAGCCCAGAGAAGCAAGTACGTCTGTATTGAGGAAACCGTAGAAAACCGAAATGGTGACAGGATGTTCTGAGGGGGAAGCGAGCCTAGGTCTTCTAGAATGCGAGTTGGAAGATTTACCACTCCGCACCTCGCTTGTTCATAGTACATACCTTTCCGCTCGTGCGAGGGAGACGGCGGTGCTTCTCAGCCTCCTGAATGTGTCTATTTTAAGTAGAGCGGGGGCAGCGAGTGAAGGACAGACGCGTGTGTAGATGTGTATAGAGAGACGAGGGCGGTGTGTTGCAGGCCAGATGAGCCACGAGGGCCAACATTGGCACGCGACGGAGCAGTGCTTCTGCTGCGGTACTTGCCGCGCCTCACTGCTAGGACGACCCTTCCTACCGCGCAGAGGAGCCATATACTGCTCCATAGCGTGCAGCAAGGGCGAGCCGCCTACGCCATCCGACAGCTCCGGCCCGTCGCGCCGCCCCCGACCATACCTGGCGCCTCGTCCCCGTCCGCCTTCCGACGCCAGCTCTGCCGGCACGCCGCCCCCCTCGCCGCCACCGGGTCGGCCACACTCCTCCAGCTCGGCGCCGTCCAGCCCGCAGCAGCCCCAGCTGCACTGCGGCAAGTACTCGAGGAACCACAGGTACGTCCTAACCTCCTCACTCAGGTTTTATCCTGGTTCTCCATGCCATACTTCTATCAGTGCTCCCATAACTGTTTTGCAAATATTTCATGTATTCAGGTGCAAATTTTAAGGAGAATAAAAAGTGGGGTACCAGAGTAGAGGATGTGGAGTGCATGATTTGAGAACGAAACTGCAAATAATAAATTAATTTCCTAGTGAATATTATTTTAAAATACCGTAATCTGCTTTTCACGAGTCTATTTTTCTTATCAGCTTACATTTTTATACGCCATACAAAAAATATATAATATTTGTTTTCCGTCATTGCCAGGTTGACTTGTGGATTAGAAGTTTTGGCAACTGGCAAGAAAAAACATGCGTAACATCACATGCAAGTAATTTTCTTCTCCTATTCAGTACTTGTTTTGCAGTTTCTAAATTTGTTCTTGCTGTTATTCATATTGTTAATATCAACACCACAAGCAAAACTGAGTATTATTATTCATGTTCGTATCATGAACATCACTATGATAATCTCCATTAACATCGGTAGATACATCAGAGATAAGTTATTTCAAGAGTATAAAAACTGTTAAGTACTTTTAGAATATAGGAGTTGTAATCAATTGTAATAACGAACCAAATATTATCACAAATACCACAATATGCAGTATGTTTATTGATATTCATTTTAGCATGTTTCACAGTTGCAATGTTTTGGAAAAAAATTCTATCATGACACACAACGACAATGTTCAGCCCTACCTGCACACTGCTCCAACTTCTCACTGACTGATAGGCAAGCACCAATTTTAAGCAGGCTGCTCTACTTGAACCCCTCTCTGGCCAGCCTCCAGCATGTTCGAGGTGAATGAGATTGAAGTGCAGCATTTGAAGCAAGTGCAACTTGAATTTTACTAGTCTATAAAGATTGCCTAACAGAACTTTAATTTTCATAATCCTCTAACATTAAATTTGTACATTATAATTGTCATTCAGATGTAGACAAACAAGCAAATCGCCCCAATGATAAAATATGTTTTCAAATAATAATGTCAGGGGAAAAATTGTTACAAATTTATAGTAGTTGTACATGAGATGAAATGGAACATTTTTATTGGGGTTCCCATGTCTGGAAATGTCTCATACCGAAAAATGGTGATAATAGCAAGCAGGAATAATAAGCAACCCAGCGGCAACCAAACAGCGTGACAGCACATGTCTGGCATGTCATATGTAGGTTGAATGTATTTGTGTACTTACCAGTTTGATGCTCAGTTGCTGCAGGTGTCCACTGCGTTAGACATGCTGCATTCACAATCACCACAGTGCGCACACCATGCCAGGCTACAGGTTTGTACAGTTCACAAACATGCATTTAGTTTATGGCGCAACTGACGTAAATGGCAGAGAAACGATATTGTACCACCAGCGATTTACTAACAGCGAGCAACCTGTGCACGTAATGTTTGTACGCATCGACTGCCACTTAAGGAAACATGTAGGTTTTCTGTGCCTCACGAGGCCAGATACTGGAACGGGAAGGATGATAAGGACACAGAGCTTTGAAGAAGATGTGTTAGAATGAGTTCAGAAAACATCATATACAAGCACAACAGGCACATGCCATGCACACCAACCAGGGAAGTACTTCACAAACAACTGCTTTGGCAGTACTATGTACGATGTACTGAAACTACAGGGCTTACAGGCAGCAAACTTTCCTACACGTGTGGAGTTCGGCTTATGGATATTGCAGTAGTGCAATCAAGATCCACATCCTGTTTACTGATGAGTGCTGCTTGACCAGGGATGGCTTGTTCAATACTCCTAACAATCACATGGACCGAGGAATATAGTCACACAATGACATACCCAACCAGGCAGCAACAGAAATTTTCAGTAAGGATCTGGGCTTGGATCATGAACGCCAGTTTAATAGGGCCACAAATCTTGTTACTACACCTCAGAGCTGTAATATACCTGCATTTATTGTGGGAGTTTTTATCAGGCCCGTTGGAGGATGCAAGTCTGAATATTCGAGAGGCCACGTGGTTCCAGTGTGATGGTGCACCAGCTCACTATGGCCGCTGTATATCTGACCACATAACCACTGCTTTTAGACATCAATGGATTGGGCGGAGAGGCCCCATCGTCTGGCCAGCCAGCTCCCACGACTTTACGCCTTTGGATTTCTGCCTTTGGAGCCATGTAAAACTCTTGTGTATGTCACTCCTGTGAATACCAGTGGATAACTTGATGCCAGAATTTTGTGCAGCATTTAGGAATATCAAGAAGACACCAGCAATCTTCAATGCCACACACAACATGATGTGGTGAGTGAGTGAAGAGATTTGGGTAGCTCGGAACAGTGAGGTCTTGAGAGCCGATGAGGGTGACTGAGGTGAGTATGGAGCAGCGCTGGAATGAAGTGGCAGAGTAAATGGGAGATGTATGAGAAAACCCGCCGACCAGCGGCATCTTACGGCACGATTCCCACGTGCGAAAATCAGTAGTGAACCGCATGGGATTGAACCTGGTTCGCCTTGGTAGGAGGTGAGCCATCTAACCGCTCAGCCACTGTGGCACCAACGTGATGTGGTGCTGCAGAGGAGGCAATTTTGAGCAGCTGATGTAATCTCTGTGTATTTAATAAATGCTACACATGCACCTCTCTTAAGAGCACTACCTACTGGCTGGCAGCTGCAAAATTAAAATAGGAAATCTCAAGTCACTGAAATTTCGCCTCAGTGCTTTAAATTTAAAGACATTCATTTCAAACAAAATTTATTCTACACAAATTCTTAAGGAGAAGTTCCTTACGGTGGAGATGTTTCCATAGTACGTATAACCTGTTTGCCAGGAATTTTGAAGACTTATGTTTTACAAAAAGTTCTTACTGCCTATATTAAAAATATACTCTCGTACGGGTATTCTGCTAAAAAAAAAACCCATCATTAAGAATACATTTTGTTTGAAATGTCTATCTTTGAAATGAACTCACTGAGGCGAAATTTCCTTAACATGTGGTTTACTATTACAATTTCGCAGCTGGTAGGCAGTGCCACTTTCTTCTCTGACAGGTTGCCTAGAATCCTCACTCGCTAATACCACAGTTTTTGGGTATAATGGGGCATTTATGGACATGGAATTATAATAAAATATATTCAATTTTGTCTTGTGTACATCCCCCCTATCAGTTTGTAACACTTGTTCCATAACATTCTGTACATAGAATATTTGGTAACTATTTATTTAATACTAAAAAGTTGCACAACATTTATTTTTCATTATCTAATTAAAAGTTCAATTATTTGGGGACTCAGAGAAATAGAACTAGGAACACCACAGTGCAATAAGTTTAATTCATAATGTGATTTCAAGGAAGTTGGCTGCCTGAAGTTTTCTCATAATCTAAAAACCTAAATTACGGCGACAAACTTGAGCAGCAGGTTAATAACTAAAAAAGAAGGTGAAAATATGGTCTAAAGTGAAACCTAAGGTCGGTACACGTCTCTGAAGTTGGACCTGCACCTGCAGCATTATAGATTATTACAAATATTGGAGACAATATTCAAAATGGATCACGGAGTATCTGGATAATGTGTAACGAAACTACAATCTGTGAACACAACACCTGTTGCTCTGCCGCTATAGTCATTAAATTATTTCATGAAAATGACCACATCTTACTGTGACTTATCTCCATGATGCTGTAGCAAACTTAGTATTTAATAGATCCTCTTGTCACAATTAACATTACACATTATACACACACACACTGTGTTCAGCTTTAAATAACTTTTTCAGTATTTGCAATAAACTAGTGCTTCAGGTCCCACTTCAGAGATGTGTACCGCCTTTAGGATTCACTTTAGACCGTAGGTCGTATATGTTTTCACCTTTTTTTTGTGGCTAACCTGCTGCCGAAGTTTGCTGGTCTAATATAGATACATCCTGTATTATATGACATAGTAAAGACAGTAGTATTGCAATTTGCAAAGTAAAGTTTATAGATTAAAATGGTTAAAAATGGGCACGTAAACTTGAGATTGTCAAAATTAATTTCATTTGGGCAATAGTGGGATGCACTTAGTTAAAATTGCCGAAACCAATCTTAACAATCCATAATTATAAACCCTATTATGCTTTCGTTCTACAAAGCTAGCACAAAATGGAGTGGCCACATTGATGGTTTCCAGAAAACAATTTCATGAGTGAAATGTTTTGCAATGTTTGCATAAATTTATTCATTTACACATTAAGACACTCACAGTTATACTCTTTCAGCAGTTCTTGCAACTGTGTGTGTACGGCAATGATGTCCTGTGTCAGCAGCTTGCAGCAGCCGATGAGGAGCCCTACGCCCGTGCGGTCACCTAAGATGGGGCGACGGGCCCTGCAGAGAGCCCCGCCCTCCAAGAGTCTGACGCCCACTCCGCCACCCTTACCCACTTCAACGCCGCCACCAGAGGTGGAGGAGGTGCCTCCCCGAGGCCACTCCCCCTGCAGCAAGGGCCTGGACCGCGTACTGCTGGAGAGGAACCTAGAGCGACTGCTGTCTGAGCATGGAGGCAGTGCATCCATGGAGGCCGTGCAGGCAGCCAGCCCCGAGCTGGAGAGGCTACTACAAGCACGTGACCGTAGCCGTGAACCCCTGCACCTTGCCGACCTCAACCTGAGCCTAGACTCCTGGCAGCCACCTGCACCTCCCCTAGATAACACTCCCCCACGTGGCCATGCCTCCTCCATGCCTGAGCTGGCTGCCACCCAGTTGTCTGCGCAACAGCCTCCACCCTCTCCCGCACGTAAAGGCAAATGCAAGGGCCAGCTGAGCGTGCGCTTCGAAGGCGAAGAGGCGACACCATCCTGCAGCCAGCAGAGGACGTTCCCACGAAGCCGCAGTTACTCTGGCCGCTCACGGCATGGTCGAGACCAGGACGACTGTCGGAGGAATGGACGTGGTGGAACGCGCAAGACCACATCTGAGAGTCACGTCCCGAGCAGCAGTGCCCACGACTATGACTACGACAGCCACTGCTCCACGTGCTCGTCTAGCTCGAGCAGTGATGACTATGCCTATGAGCTGCCCCCACGCCGGGCGTATGGTGGGGTTAGGATCTCGTATGTTCCCAACGACGCGCTCGCGTGTGCCCGGAGGCAGGCTGCAACACCTCGCTCACCCAGCAAGAAGGACGATAAAGACAAGAACTGCATAATTTCCTGATCTTTACTGTGGTTTCAGAGAGCACTCGAGACCCTCTACTAGCGATGAACGCTCCCCTTGGTAGCTTGCTGGGAAAGGTTGATGATGAACTCTGAAGAATGGCTGCTCCCACCTCTAAAATATTTGCAGTAGGAAATTTTTCATAAAATAATAGCGTTGGTTTGGATGTTTTAAAAGCCTACCATGCTAGTGTACTGATTTCCTGACTATAAAAATGTACCAATATTTTTCTATCGTCCCGACTGATCAAATCGACAATATCTTGCTGTATTTGAATGCAAATGTATTTCACAACATAGATGCTTGTTACAGTTCATATTTTGTAAACTGTTGAATCATTGTAGTTGTAAATAGATTCAAAATGGCTTCCCTACATTACAATACAAATTACAAGCTTATAAATATTTGTTTGAAACTGCAAGATAGTTTTTGAAGTGTTTGCTTGCAGATGCAGTTAATGTATGTAGAGCCTTTATGCTATCGTTTTGTGGCTATGTACACAACTCTGCGCTTGTTGTCTATATAAAATTGCATGCATAATAGCATTTACAAAATCCAAGCAAATTATTTTCCATTTTAGCAGTCAATTAATGTTTGATAAAGTTTTTAAATGGCAGCACTTGCCATGTATTACTGTTGCTATTTGTGTACTCATTTAAAATTAATGTAATTTGCAATCAGTCTGTTAAGCAATAAGTGACTATTTTTTCACAGGGATCTCAAATTCTGCTAAAATTATATTATTAAATATGACTACTGTGTAGGCCTACAATTAAAAGGATTACAAACAAATGATTCAGTATTAGTATGAAGAATATTTACTTAAATTGCTAGTGCTTTAATTCACAAATTGTACTTTAAGAAGTTGAATTTATGATAAATCTGATTAATCAGCTCCAGAATAAAAAAATGTTTGGACAATGAAATTTTGTATATAAAATTACTGGTACTTACAGTTTTTGTACAATCATCTGTATGCATACAGATTAAACCAATTCCATTAATAGCTATTGCTAAGTTTCACTTACAAAACTATTCTAGCGTATACCCCAAGCATATAATCACATCTAACCAAAGATAAACATATCCAATACTGTGAAGACAGAAATTTGTGACAAATCTTCACTTCGTTTTAACTGCATAGAGTACATGCAACCGACTTTACTTTTAATAGATTAACAATGATAACGAACTAGCAATTCTTTAAAACATTACATTAATTTCCTTCTTAATATCTTTTTCACATTCATGTACCTACCTGACTTTAAAAGACAGAAAATTTTGCTTGTCTATAAGTGTGTACATTTATAAACATGAGCACAAAATATTTTTCATTTATCAAGTACTTAACAGTTTAACTATGCACATGTCCAGTTGTATCAAAAATTTACAATGCATTCTTCGTAAAAATTTCTAACGTCTTCTGACAATCGCTTTTGGAGTATATCTTAGGCTACACCAAAAAATTTTTTGAATAAGTTGAACAATTTTAGTTTTCCAAATTTGAAAATCTCTTCGGGTTCTAAAAAATTAATCTCATATTATGCTTCTTTTCATGAGCTGCAATAAGCAACTGCTGTCTAAGCAAAATTTCCATTAAAAAACTTAACTGGATACTTGACAACAGTAACAATGACAATGCTAATAATAGAAATGAAAATTGTACTCAATACTATGCACTGCAGTCTAAGACAGTGATGCTGTACTGTTACTTTACTGGGAGGAGCTGTCGAGAATACAAGAACTTAACAACATAATTTTAGCAAGAACAATAATCAACAAACAATAGCAACCACTACCTCAACATACAATTTCCTACATTGATGATGATAGCAGGGGCATCGAAATCTCTCTCAGTTAGGTTAGAGAATTTGATCTCCCTGGTGCTGGATAGCATAACCTCCTATAAGATAGTTTTCAAAACAATTACTATGCGTGATTCCTCCATTTTACCCAAAAAAAAACTTACACCGGTGACCTCCAACTGTATTAAATAAAGTATGAAAATCTAAAATTATATCATTGAAGTCTTTGGAGGCTCTTAGTGAGATCGTGGGAGGAGTAAAGTCCCCTTTTTCGGATAACAGCAATGAGGATGAACAATAACATAGAATGTTAAACACAGGTTGTGAAATTATAAACATAAGGATACAGTAAATATACTGAGTACCTACAAATGCACACATGAAAACTACTGGGGAAGTCATAATCAAGTTTTATCATAAATTTAACTCCAATCTCATAATTAATGCGATAAATTCATTATATGCTATGCATATAATGCATTTATCATCTAAATAAATGTTGTGATAAATGGGCGCTTGCAAACTAGGTAAATCAAAACACAAGTTAAGTTTTATTTTTGAACGGTTCAGCAACACAGAAAAAAAATGTGGAACCATCAAGTCAAGTAGATTTTGAACAAAATGTTGCAGGCTGTTTATCTCATGTTAAGTGGATTGGCTCAGACTAAAAATAGCTTAAATCTGAGAAAAAAAAAAAAAAAAAAAAAAAAAAAAGATTTTTCAGTGGCATGAGAGAGAATACTGTAACAAATATTTTTAGAACAGAAGCATTGCTCCATATTTCATAGTTGTTAAAAATGATTTGGACACTGTTATTCAATGGTAGCACAATAGAAAGTATCCATAACAAGATATAAGCTTTCTCAGACAAATACTGTTTTTTCCTTACACATTGTACTTACAAATACCAACAAAAATTATATTACATTGTTTTCAAGCTGTATGATAAAATAACAAACACACACTGGATTTGAAGAAATTTGACTGTATAAAGTATTGTACAGGTGAGAGTTGCAATAATCGCTCAAATGCACGTTCTTGATTTATGGTGCATGTAATGGTTTTCATCCTGTGTACAGATCCCTACAGAACATGCAAATACTTGTGTTATCTTTACATGTGCCCACGTGCCAGCCAGCAGCCTAGTCTTGCCAATATGACCTGTTTGTCACAAGTCGCTATGGTACAATTTAACTTTTAAGTACATGTTACCTGCTGAAAGCAAAATGTTCTTGACCGAACTCCCAAGCCTACTTTCTGTGAATACTACTGTAGAAACAACATACAAAGGACCAGATGTTATGCAAATCATTGTATTTGTTTGCAGGAAGAAAGTAGGCTAGAGAGTAAATTTTACTGTGTGTTCAGAAAATGGAAAATTGGTGTGCTACGACCGGTGTTTTGTTGATGTTTGTATAGAACTTGTTTTTCAGGTGTTCAGTTGTAACATACTGTAATTGCCTAACAACATACCAAGTTCTTCCATGATTATGTTTGTCTTGCAACATCACAACTAGTGATTTTCGTCTCGGAACAAGAGAGAGGATAGTTTGATGCCATAAAGTCCCCTTTTCCATAAAGTTCTCCCATCCAAAGATATTTTTAGAACTTTTGTACAGTTATGTAAAATAATTATGAACATTTGAAAATTCATAACACTGTAATATGCTTGTATAAAATATTGTATTGTAACATTGTGTTGGATATTGGGATTTATAATAAAAAATAATTTTATCTGTAGTTTTGTTGTTGTTTATCATACAGTTATTTTAAAAACTCTGGAAATTTTCCTATTTCCCAGAACTTTCGAATAATATTTCTTTGACTTTCTGCAAGGAACCACACTATATACAGCATATTCAACTACAAGATTCCCATAAGAAATTGACCATTAAAATTAGTGTATTATAAAACTTTAAAATTACAACATGAATTACATAATGTGTATGAAAAACTCACCAAGAATGGTTAATACACGTACTCCATTAATTTCTGACATATTGTCATTTTCTGCACAGTTATGTAAAATTGTTAGCTGGTTCCACCATAGTCGATTTAGATTATGACATATTTTGTGCACAGTTCTATAAAATGTTGCTACTTTGGGCAATGAGTGACTCTCTATGTAGGTTTTAAACAAACAGTGATTTATTTATTGAAAAATCCACCATCAACAAAGGCATTGCTACGTGAAAGGATTTGTTTACCAACCACCCAGAACTATTTATAGTTGCCTTTGCCACTCACAACCTGAAAAAAATCTCATCTAATCCAACATCTGCAACAGATTCAAATTTGTCAAGGTCTACCATTATATAATGAAGAGAATGAGATAAATATGGTATTACAGTACAGGACTAGTTTTTCTTGACTAGAACCATTTTTTAAACAGAAATTCTTAACTAAAGGACAGTGCTTGCAAAATTATGGACTGTGGGAACTCTGAACTAAGCAGATTTCCATGTCGCTACCCCCAAAGCATTTACTGGGAAGAACATAATGGAACAGTATGTAACTGAGCAGTAACATAATTGAGCAGCAAGGGTGTGTAACTGTTGTAGAATATGTAGACCAACTCTGGTGGGCTTCCTATGGTTCACTTGTTCAACCAATAGTTAGGTATGTACATATAACATATTTGCTTTCCTAATGTTTATAGTTGAGGATTTTGTACCAAGCATTATTTCAATATAGAGTTAAAAACTAGATAGTGTCGCATTTTAATATATACTGAGCATTTGTTTGTGCGTAATCATGAACTTTGCTTAAAAATTCTGTTCCTACCCAATTCTCTTCATACATCATAGCTCACAACCATGTCAACCACACATAAAAAATTTGATGTACAGCAATAATTATGGCAACTTGTCCTGATAAAAAGTAATCAAAACTGTATAAAACAAAACAAAAAGTATTTAAGTTAGTGAGAAAAAAGCTACAGTAGAATCCTGATGCAAACTACACGAAGGAACTTTTTATTTTATATTCAGTACAGAAAAGTACACACAAGTATTTAATAATACTACAACCACCAGGGATTTAAAATATGTACTGGAGCTGTATAATTAGAAGTACTTTACAGTGAAGTACATAATGAGATTTTACTGAATATTCGAAGGCACACGAGACGTCTTGAAAACCGCTGAAGTGTGGTAGATTCGGGGCACAAGCCATCTTGTGCCCTTGCGTTTCAAGCGTTATTTGGTAACAGTGAGATAGATGGCAGGTGCATCTCGTTTGCGATATGTTTTCTGAGCTTGAGAATTTGTAAATATTTTGAAAATATCAGTGTATGATATCACATTATTCAGTTTTTAATGTTCATACACAGCATTTTTGTAGCTGTGGTAAGGCCTGTCTACAATTGGCCGCCGTACCTGTAGACGTGTCCGAATCTTGGCATTAAGTAACGCCACATTCACACAGTCCGAATATGGTCTACAAATGCATTGTCTGAAAGTGAGCTTTCAGAATATGACAATAGGTAACATTCACAGTAAATTCGGCACATTATTTGTTGTTAATTAATAATTTTTATATTGCTGAAATGTTGTTTGTATAATGTTTGTGAGATGTGTGATTTAAATATTTATTTATCTTTATGATATAGGCCCATCCATTGTTTATATTTGCAATGTGAACATTTCACGAATGAGCACAAAAGTATATGTTATCTTATTTTTCTATCATCTTAGGTCACAACTTGTGACAAAAGTTCACTTTTCTTAATGCTCTCACTTGGAACACAGATTGACTTGGAACACGGGAGGTTGGAACAGCATTATGACGTCAAGAGGATTATGTGCACCACTCAGCATATTTTTGTCCTAAGACACAGGTTGTGATAACACAATTGTTGACAGGCCTTTCCTGAACTTATGTGCAGTATTGCCTATTTATTCGAAAAACAAAGTGAACAAAATCAATTTTTTTTTTTTTTTTTTTTTTTTTAGGAAAGTAGTTGAGTATCACGACGGGTATTCAAATAAAAATCTTGGCCCTCCGTGGCCACAACTTATAACGCGAACCTATCTCAATCAAAAGAGAAATTATACATGCAATTTGAGTTTTAAAAATCCATAAAACTATTTGGTTTGGAGGATACGATGATAAAACCGCATTGTAGTCTATTGATTACGGTTCCGATGAAACGTGGGTGACTACGTGTGTTGTTGGCCTAAAACATTTGGATGATAAGAAAGAAAAAACATTTAGGGAACAAAATGACGTATGACCCCTCGATCACCAAGAAGATTCCAGCCTCAAGATCCGACAAGCTGAAAGACAGTTAGCTGATGCACCAGAGGTTGCTGTGTAAACCTCAGTTCTAGCCCCAGTTTCCAAGGACCAAAAGACCAAGGGGAGAGGCCACGCAGTCTCCAGACTCCTCTGGAAAAGGCTACAGTGACAACCGACGCCATACACAACAGGACCGATGGGGTAGGCGACACAGTCTCCAAACTAGCCCTGACGGCAATGAAGAGCTTCAAGCAGCACGATGGCCACTCCTCGACGCCCAACCTTCCTCATTGAGTGCAGCTGCCTTGCACCTGCTAGGCCAGCTTGGTAGTGGCCCATTATCGAGAGACACCCTGGAGGCTACCTGTCCACTTCACCTGGCCGAACCCGCAGTATACACCGCTATGTAAGCAGGGATGTCCACTGAAAACGAAGAGAACATCGAAAACAGTAAGTGATAGTGCCACACATAAACAAACTTAAAAATTGACAGTCGTTAAAGTGATATCCTTTGTTGGCGCTGCCAATAACATGTATTACCTGCGCACATTTGTTGATGAACAGTGCAGTTATGCAATTACAGACATTATTCTGGGCACTTATATAGCGCAATGCTAGCATCAAGCAAATCTTTCTCAAGGCAATCCGCCTTTTTGCAGCCGTATCAGCTAGGGGCAGTTTATACGGCTGCAAAAAGGCCCTTCCTAATTATGTAAGTAGCCATTGAATAATGGCTCTTTAATTGCCATAATATAAAACTTGTTAATATTAAGTGGTCACACTTCGGACATGTTAGTAACAGTGCCACATATTGTGTAGTAAATGATAAGATGTCATGTGTGTAAAAATATGGGAAGATGCTGTGTGATGCTTGTTGTAAAGAATATGGACAGAAACTTAACAAATTCTGAGTACCGTATGTTGACATATTTTTGAGAGACTTAAAGCTTTCAACATACTTTTCTTTATTTAGTCACGGCAAGAAAACTGTAAATAATTTTCTTTGCACTGTGTATAATCAAGCTCTCTCTCTCTCTCTCTCTCTCTCTCTCTCTCTCTCTCTCTCTCTCTCACACACACACACACTCTCTCTCTCTCTCTCTCGCTCTCTCTCACTCTCTCTCTCGCCCTCTATATATAAATATAATATATATTATATATACATATTTTTTAAGGCAAACTTAAATGTCAATTTTAATAACATCGCATTTTCCACAATTTGTTCTTGTATTGTGTAGAAGTACTTCAAGAAACCTCAAGCCAAACCGATTATACAATTAATCAATGTTTTTTGCTAATCATATGTTGAATTTTGTAGAGCTACATCAAGAAACAGAACCTAAGAGACATTCTAAACTGCAAAACAAAAGGTTGTGAGAAAGTATGTATATTGTACAAATTTTCAGTGATTATGTTGTTTTGAAAGTGTCTTATTCATAATCTCTTTTCTATACTTCGTAAGTGGTGAACGTATGTCTTTCTCGATACTTAACTTCACTGCCACAACATTCATTTTGCCAAGTTTAGCAGTCGGCTGAGTCTTGAAGTGCTCAGTTTGACTAAACCCTCAGCATTTTATCAGACAAGTTGTTTACCTGCTGTGCGACACTTAGGTGACTCGGGTAGAAGTCGCTCTTTTACTTCTGCACAGGTGGCCACAGCAGGATAGATAGCTGACAGCCTAATGAGTGGGGTGGGGGCAATTTTCATTACGTATTTAATATTAATTGCAATTTTTAAAAACAATCACTTTTTCATTCCCCAAGGGTCGAATATTATTCCGCGTGCCGTCCACCACGTCTTCAAATTTTCACTTTGAAAATATTTTTACTGTCAGCACCAAAGCTGTAGCCCTATGTTGTAGGCGGTACGCTTTAATAAAATAGGCTCGCGTCACAACTGTCTCGGGTTCCCTTCCGCGACACCTTACTAAAGTCCTACATAAAGAACTCACGAAAAAAGACGACATGAACTTCACCGCAGCCTAGGCACAGCTATGCACCGAGGAAGACAGAAGGTATGTCAGTTCGCAGGCATCAGAGAGAGACAGTGACATCTAGCCAGTCCAGCGCTCGAAAAAAAGAAATAAAAGAGTGTTACATCACCTGCGGCCACTCGGCACCAAGCTCCAAGCCCAGCTAATTTCTACATGTGCTCGAGGTCACGAGCCCCTAGCAGAGAGAAACTCAAAGAGCAGAGGAAATTACAGAAGTAAATCGGGAGAGAAACAATTGCTCTTGAGTGGACAGTACTACATTCTCGTGAAGGAATTCCTCCTCGTCCTACCCTGACAAAAGAGGAGCCTTCATTTAGCCGAGAGGAAAAGAAATTGTTGCTGAGGGGACAGTACGACATTCCGTGAAAAGGATTTTTTTCCGACCTCTCCTCCAGGATGAAACTCCGTCGTAGCGGAGGGGAGCGAATTGATGCTTGAAGTCTTTCCAACAATGATAATACGACTTCGCCTCATCGGTGAGCAGCCTTAGCCTTGCTGCCTGATTCAACAGAATTGCTATTGTTGACCCCACAACGAGACGCAAGATTTTACTATTTGCTACTGCAAGAATGGATGTTCCAGTCTGCAGATTGTATTATTCACCGGCCACCGAGACTATGCATCCAAGGCACCGAGTTCCACAGCACGCCGCGAGATAGATCTACAAGTACGATTCGCCGCATCTCGATTCTCCAAGCCGGCCTGTGACATCACACCTTGAGGAAGTTATTCTAGAGCTACCCCTCCCAAGCACCCTAACTGACTGAAGGGGGAGGACCAGCCAGAGGATAAATAGCGGTACGCTTGCCCGCTTATGCCCAGTCTTCTTTCCTTCACCGCATTCGGGCCGAAGGAACTGATCAATCTTCATCTCTCCATCACAGCCCTTGCCAGAGATCTACTCTCCTTGCTTCGCTGCTAAACCTACCCTCCTCACCACATTTGTGCTTCTCCTTGACTCCACCGTGCCCACCGCCGGAGTCAATCTCTCCAGCCTATCTTTAACACATTCATGCCAAATATACACCAGCCCATGTCGTCTAAAAACTATACACCTTACCCTTCTGGGCAACACATACATAGGGAGTAGTGCCAATTTAAGTAATTTTCACTGCACTCGTCTACTCCGCCATTGTTAGCCTAGGACCAGATCGCCTCTACCTGGCACAGCATAGGTTAAGCTTCCCTAAGAGCTTGCCAACATTAGGAGGTAGTGCGACAGCACTTGGTTTACTACCCGTTAAATAGAATAAACAGCAGTTTTACCAACTTGAGGGTATCCTTTCTCATACTAATAGTACCTCTCCCAATGGACCTCACACCGCTCAAGGTATTGCAGGTGACCGGGGAAATTACTCATCAGAGCCATGCATATCAGTTGAGTACACGCACGCACATTGGATGGCCACCTATTTTGTCCTCGACGGAGTCCAGAATGGTAAGCACCGACACTATGTACTATGTCTCTTGAAGCCAGCTTGCCTGCTCAGTTGCATACTCTCTCCACCGCATTTTGATCCCGGAGTTAGTGTTCACTGAGGTGGGGAGACTGTTCCTTCCTGCAGAGACTGTCAACGGCGAGTCCTGACTCTCAGGGCTCATCCTGTATACTCGCAGAATACTGAGATATGTCTGCTTGAGTCAGCAGATGGTTGCACACCAATTAGGACCACATGTCACTTGCAGTCACTCCACGGACATGAGGTGTGTAACTTAGTCCAGATTCCCAATTTCCCTTGGAGTGGTATCCGAGACGAGAGAAACTCAAACAGGTGGTAACTGTCTATGAGCACTTGTAGGACCTTACCCCGCTCCTCATCGCAACGATCGTGCAGCTTTCCCCCAAGGATCAAGCCTAGGTGTTGTGCCGACTCCAGATTCCAGTTATAACAGAGATACCTAAGGACACCATCCATCTAAGCGAAGAAACGCACCCGTTGCTTGCAGAATTATTAAGCAGACAGGTCCAGGCCTTGGTACTCACCAACTCCTACTACAGGGGAGTAGAACAAGTGGAACCTAACCAGCCGACCGTCACAACCTTTGAGCCATTGACTGTAAACCAGTCAAGTTCACACTCACATCAGCCAGAGTTGTCCCATGTCAAGCCACCGCTAGAGGTTATGTGTCACCCAGGTGTACGAATGAGAGCCAACACATTAAAGCAAAAGATCTTCCTCACATCACCCGATTTGGTGCCCTGCCGCAAAGCTATCAGGCCAGTCCTCTACACCAGTGCCACGTAGAGATTAAGAGATAATTCCGTAATTCCCACCTGACCTAGCACCCGACAAAACCAACCCTCCTTAACGTACTGAAGACCCTGACAGCCTGAGGGGTCATACGTCATTTTGTTCCTTAAATGTTTTTTTTCTTATCATCCAAATGTTTTAGGCCAACAACACACGTAGTCACCCACGTTTCATCGGAACCGTAATTAATAGACTACAATGCGGTTTTATCATCGTATCCTCCAAACCAAATAGTTTTATGGATTTTTAAAACTCAAATTGCATGTATAATTTCTCTTTTGATTGAGATAGGTTCGCGTTATAATAAGTTGTGGCCACGGAGGGCCAAGATTTTTATTTGAATACCCGTCGTGATACTCAACTACTTTCCTAAAAAAAAAAAAAAAAAAAAAAAAAAATTGATTTTGTTCACTTTGTTTTTCGAATAAATAGGCAATACTGCACATAAGTTCAGGAAAGGCCTGTCAACAATTGTGTTATCACAACCTGTGTCTTAGGACAAAAATATGCTGAGTGGTGCACATAATCCTCTTGACGTCATAATGCTGTTCCAACCTCCCGTGTTCCAAGTCAATCTGTGTTCCAAGTGAGAGCATTAAGAAAAGTGAACTTTTGTCACAAGTTGTGACCTAAGATGATAGAAAAATAAGATAACATATACTTTTGTGCTCATTCGTGAAATGTTCACATTGCAAATATAAACAATGGATGGGCCTATATCATAAAGATAAATAAATATTTAAATCACACATCTCACAAACATTATACAAACAACATTTCAGCAATATAAAAATTATTAATTAACAACAAATAATGTGCCGAATTTACTGTGAATGTTACCTATTGTCATATTCTGAAAGCTCACTTTCAGACAATGCATTTGTAGACCATATTCGGACTGTGTGAATGTGGCGTTACTTAATGCCAAGATTCGGACACGTCTACAGGTACGGCGGCCAATTCCCGGATCACATGGCTAACCTGCTTGCCGATATATCACTCATCGCAGAGGCCACCAGCTTCCAGTTCCTGGTGCTATCCCGCACCGAGGGCGACTCCCAGGCCCCCCCTCAATGGACGTGAAGGAGGACCACCGATAGGCTCTGTCGAGACGGAGGACATAACCCGACCTCTGACTCAGTCATCTCCAGTCAGAGGAGAAGGTGAAGAGATCCACTGCTCCACATGACTGATGTGGTCGAGACATCACCCGATGCCATGGCCATTCTCGTGGCCACTTTTACCAAATGAGGGGAGGTCATCACCGAGGTTCCCGCCTCACCTAATTCACTGGTCGTTTTCATGACCACAGCTCAGTCTGTTTACAGGTCACCAGCATCGTCCGCTACACCTGCCAATCTTACATTCCACCCCGATTCTACATCCCCAGATGGTCGACGGACAATATCAGAAGAGGAGCCACAGCATACCTGTCGTTGAGCCCTATGCCGAGTCCCTGACCTCAGCTCCGGCAACTGCATTCGAGGGGGTGGTGACACCAGCAGCACCACCTGCTCGGTTGCCACCCGAAACCGGGACAAACAATGCCCTACAGTTAGACAAATTTGCCAAATATTACACTACAGACTGTTTTATGAAACAGATAAGTATAATCACTCAGTGACATATCTACAAATTTGTACGATTTTCACTGCAGAAGTGACAGGCGAGCTTTCCTATGTAACCAGTAATCTGCATTGTTTATATAACACAGCAATGCAATTGTGTTTCAATATTGTGTGAATTAAAACATTGCTTGCCAAATCGTACAACCTTTTCCTCTGGGATTAGGTTTAATATAGTAATCTTATCCACATTACTCGACATTCTGCTGCTAGAGTGAACAAAGTTATGTCGGTGGAATCATTATTTACCGCTAATTATTTTTGGTAGGAATCAACTGTTCACGAATCGCATACAAAGCCGCGATTGATTATCCTAAGCGCACTTCAGAGCTATCTAGCGTATAATGCATGACACTTACGGTTTGGCATATAATTGTCGCGTTTATGAAACTTATTTTAAGGCTGACAATTTACACTTTTTTTTGCTAGTCAAATAAGGGAAAATTGTATTATTTATGAAACATGACATTGTCATGACATATTGACAAATTTGTCATATTTGACATAATTGTCGTATATGTCACACCTGCCACGTTTTATGAAATAGGACCCTGATTGCAGTTTTGGCTAATAATATCTTTATAATGCCAGCCAGTAGTCGAGAACAGTGTACTATCGTGCAAAAGTTTTATGAGATTGTAGGCTATCCTGGTGTCATTGGTACAACTGTACACATGCGTTATCGTAACACATCTTTAACTGATTTGCAGCTATGTGAACGATGTTCTGACTATTGAAATCAGCAGCAATAGTTTGCCACACAAATTCTTTGTCTTTCAAAGACACAGCATCAGCCTTTCTGTTCTCAATTATGCTCATAATTTCTTGTACTGAATCTATTAACAATTAATTCTTTCTCATGTTCTGTCGTGTTCGGTACACGCGAATTGCTCTTTATCAGAAAGAGAAAGTTACAACTGTCAATGCCAAGAACTATGTTAAATGTTAATTCTAACCCTGCCAAGCCATCAATTATACAAAGCCGAGAAACTATCATGTTTATATTTTTACTCAAATCCAGGTAAATAACTACAACCATAGAACACAGATTCTTATATAAGGCAAAGTTTCAGCACTTTCTCTGACCCGTGTTACTACTAGCACTAGATGAAAGCGCAATGGAACTATAAGCGCACACGCGGGAAGTTTGAATTCATGCTACTAAGACACAGGTTGGGATAATACTTGTAACTAAAAAAAATATTTACACATATTTAATTTATTTTCAATCAGAGGAATGAATCGTTTATATTATTTCAAAATACATGTTGTAATATATACCATGGGGAATCAACTAAGTGGGACATAATGTACTTAGTGGAAGATATATTGTTTTGGTTTGGTGAGTTTCGTATTTTATGGTTAATTTTGATTTAATAAGGATGCATAATTAGAAACAGTACTGTGTTCTTCGGTGTGTTTATGTGACTGGAACAGTAAGACACAGATTTCCAGTTTAAGAGTAATGTTTTATTTTTCGAATAGGCGAAGTGTGTGCCAGATGAGAAACTTGTTGGCTTAGACAATCTAGAAATGTTGGATAACTTTTTTTGTATGCGATAACCACTTTTCCAATGATTGCAGAAGTCTTGGAACGAAGAGACATATGCTTTCTTTGCCAACACTACACCTGAAAAGTAAGTGCATTTTAAATTTCATGTACACTTTGGTGTTATGTCCAAGATATCTTTCATAAAAGGCATATTTCGTTTTATACATACACACACATGTATATTTTATACTACAGCTCAATTTTAGGTTCGGATTCGTGTATTAATTTGTACCCTACCCTTCTATGTAGCATGAGTGATCTTTTAAATAAAACACTCGGATCCTTCTGTTCCACCTGAGATATTCTTATAAGCCTAATTCAACTATATTTGTTTGAAAAACGTAAAATTTTTATAGATACTTGTGTTTTAATAAATGTAAATTTTTATAGATATTTGTTTTTAAATAAATGTAATAACCGCATTGGTCAGAGCTGCGATAGTGCCAATTTCATATTTAAAAGGGATGTAATTTGGAATCAATGGAATACGCGACACAAACGCTGTTTCTCCCTGAGCCTGTCAAGTTACAATAGTGGTCTCAACTACATTGCTGCGTATAGCTTTGACTTTAAAGTGTCATTACAGAGTTTCGGTGGCTTCAAATTTCTCAGCAACATAACAAGTGTGCCCACACGCTGTATTAGATTATGGTATGGGAGACACAGTGTTCAAAAATTCCACTGGGTAATGAACTGCTTCGTTTTACTGCTGTATTTACCATGTATATTGAATTGCACACCTTCCAACGATTTCAGCAACATGTATATTGAGGAGTCATCATAAACACATTTTACCCCATTTCACCCACTTAGGGGTTGAATTTAAAACACACACCTATATATATAAATAATTTTTTCCAGCATTTGTATAAGTAGCTTTTTGAAGCAAACATCACAACGATATCTTATCGCGTTGATGCACTGTTGATGAATCCTTGAAAACACATTTGACCCCCTTTTTCCCCCTTAGGGTTAAATAAAAACTTATTCTAATATATGTTTTTATGTAATTTCATAGGTTAACTTTTGAAGTAAACCGCACGACAAAATCTCGTCGTTTTGATTAGCTATTCAGGAGTACTGGAAAACACATTTTGTGGTTTTTCACCTCCTTTGGGGCTGAATTTCGAAAAATCTTCAAATTAATTTTTGACATTTTTGTATGCTATATTTTGAAGCTAGGTACCTCCTCGGATTACTCGAGTACTCGAAAACACATGTTACCTCTTTTCGACATTTTAGGGGCTGAATGTTAAAAAATCCTTCCTTAGTGCTTGCCTACATTACATAATGATTGTATGAATGTTGAGATTGTGTAGTCTCCTGTACTTCTATAGTTAATCGTGCGGACCTACGTGTTGCAGTTGATTATATACCATCATAAAGTACGATATTTGAGTTGAACTGCATTTCTTTCATTGATGTGTACATTACACAAAGTATTGCGTTAAATAATGGTAGGATTAATCTTAATGTCACAACGGCTGTGGCATAAATAAGCAACCAGCAAATAAACAAGCAAAGCAGATAATAGCAAATGAGTGGCACACGCGACTCGACCTGTGACAATCCACTGATTTTGTTGGTAAAAGCTGAACGACATGGCAGACTGGGAAGGAGGGTTCATTCTTTCCTTCCTACAGAAGAATGCTATTGCCTAATGGGTCACGCAGCAGGGAGGTCCGCGGGTGCCAGAGCTCCTCCGAAGGGGAGATAGTAGTTCTGCAGGTGGTTGGGGAAACAATTCTAGACTGTAAAATTTGCTTTTATGTTTGTAAAAAAAATTGTAATTATAAAATGCACAGATTTATATATATTAGTAATTGTTTTATAATGTATTTTATAGTATAATTGTTTCAATTCAATTTAAGAATTTCGAAAAATTTTTGTTTTGAAAAATGTTACATTAATATAATATAATATTGCATAGTATTCTAACAGGAAAAATAAATTAAATGAGTTTCAATGATCCAATTTCAAGCTATTCGGTAGTTAACTTGTATCTTTTTTCCATATATATGCAGGGTATGAGTCTGAGCCTAAAGTAAAAAACCAGGATTTCAAACACTCTGCAACCTGCAACACAGTTGAAGGACCAGCCAGTCAGGCAGAACACTTGAGCCACTCACAATTCCAGACATGCAGAGTGACTGGAAGCTCGACCTTCAGCACAGGCTCGGTACACACTGTAAGTATTAGGAACTTCACAGCAGTTGATTAACAGCAAAAGGAGCTATGAAAAGCAGGACTTCAGCCTGCCAACCAGCACCAGAAGAAGCAGAGGCAACCCCTGTCACATGGAAATCTTGCTATCTCAAGATTGTAGATATCAAAGTTTGCATACCTAACCTATAATCACATAGAATAACCAAAAAATCCACATTTATGTACAGTTTTATTTCATTAAAAAAAAAAAATCACATTCATAAAATCTGCAAGAAAGAAGTTGGTGTAATGATCTGTTTCACTAAGAAGTTGGTGTAATGATCAATAATATGTTTGTCAGTGATTACAAAACCAGAGTGATATTTTTTTTATAAATACCAACAAACTATTTGGTGACCACTACAAAATAATAGTATTTTCACAAGATAATTGGCACAGAGCATTTCTTCAAAAAAATATTTCATAGTGTCGGAATGCTATGAGGAAATACTCCATATTCTGGCTACGTGAGCGAAAATGACTGATATTGTCCTCGTGAGCTTGTAATTCACATTCTCAATTATATTTCGATTAATTTCTTTTATATTTTACTACACACAATTCATTAATACATATTTCTTTTTCATTTGGAAAAATTGTATATCAACAATACATATTTACCAACTGCACTATGTGGAACATCTTGAATTTATCACTCCTATGAATATGCGAATATGAATATGTAATCAGACAGCACTTTAAAAAAAATTACACATAGAATCACCTTCTTTACCCATTTTTATGCACCACTGTTTATCAAACGAAGGCCAATAGAGCCTATTGAAAGCATCGTAAGGTCATTTCATCATACCTTGACTAGATATGACCGTAATTCATTAATTAACTTATATAATTTATATTAGACACATCCGTTCCAAGTATATAGAGAAAGCTTCTTTGTAAAAATTGTGAATACATTGTCGACTATGGTACGGCCAAGAAAGACTGAACTTAAATAAGAACACACTTCATCAGTTGTCTTGTTCCAAAATTGAATAGCATCATTCATTTGTTGAATCACTGATTTTTTCAGCGTTTGAACAAGTTCTTCTACCAGTCTATTCACAGGGAAATAAGGCGACAGACAAAAAATAACTTTTCTCAACTTTTCACAACCACTTTTATTTTAGTTTGGCCTAATTGAGTTTGTATAACAGTTTTAATTTCTGGGAACATTAATGAGTAAATATAAACAACCCCTTGAAGCTGTAGATTTTACCATTTAGGGTATTATGCTTAGGATGCAAAGTAATATTTACTCTTTTATGACATAGTACTTTCCATAGTTAAAACTATACATCTAAGAAGGGATTTAAGAATTAAATTTGTTAAATTTAAAATGCTGCTGAGAAACACTCACAGCACGTACCACCTGAGCATTATCTGAGTCTTCAGTTATGACATCCTGCTTTTGTGATTTTGACTACGTGCAGCCGCTAGTAATTGCACCTGTTAGACATAGAAGTAGTCCCTACCTCACCTGGAGTTATAGGTGGCAGCAAGTGTTGCAGCTCTCCCATGCTGGATTTGTTCACTTGTCTTAATTTATGTTAGAGTACTTTGTAATTCATATCTGATCATTTTTTTAAACACAAAAAATTTTGCTCCTCTCGAGTTTGGCGACTGGAGCAAATGCTCTAACTACTCCGCGATTATTATGCCATTGTCAAGAGCTATCATTCAAGTGTTCTGTAAGAAATAAATAACGAACCCTCCTCCCAAGAAAACACAATCGAAATAAAACATTTCTAACAGCCACTTCTATTCTAAGTACAGAAAATTTAAGGCAGAAACTGGGTATCAGATATATGCTTACGCTATCCTGGGTATCATTCTCTGCGATATACAATGTAATTCTGGATTAAACTAGACTTGTTTATCTAAGAGGAATATGTAAAAACAGCTATTTTAAAATTATTATTGAACCTGGAACAGCTTGCTAAGAGTACCTACAAGATACACCCCTTGTCGCTGGGGCACCTGTGGACACGTCAGCTGGTTTTGTGCACCTGATGTCAGACGTCACACCCGCTCCCCCTAAAATGTGAATGAATCACTGGTCAAGAGACAGAAATCTCATTCCAGAGCCGCATAATGCCACAGCGGACTGAGAGATGGCGCTAGAATACAGCTCCGCCTAGAGGCGGAGCTCATCACTGTCCTCACCACTGCATCCCAGACAAGGGCGGGCGGGCAGGCAGGTCATATCCCCATGCACAACCAAGAAATGCCAGTTGTTCTCCAGCTCCAGCAGCTAGCTCCACCATCTCGTGTGCTGGGGTTCTCAGCTGAGCACAGTCTTCCAGAATTACCAGAAGCTCTACCAGACCTTTACCTGAAACCCCCGAAGACTTCTTTGACCCCTAGTACTTCCCAAACCTTTCTGGTTAATCGCAACCACACTGCCCTTCTGGTAGTGGCTCCGACGCCCCGTCTGCACAGCCGGCATTGACATAGTTACGGACAGTTCTTGTAATAGCTTCCTAGTCATATCTGCCATGTTCAGGTTAGACCCAGGTCCCCTTCACCTGGTTTCACATATATTACTTCCGGTCAGCTCTTAGTTCGGATGTAGTAAGCACCATTGTGTTTATTCCTAATGGAATAAATACATGTTTCTCTCAAACCTCTGTGTACTCATTTCTAAGGGTGACTATTTGATTCCTCAGTAGACATCAGCCAACCAGAGTGAAGCAGGACACCACATATTCTACCCAAACCATTTCCGAATCTAGTGTAGGACTGTGGGCTACCTTAATCGGGCGTACGTACGTTATAAACACACATAGTTGAAGGCCATCTGTAATGTGCACTTGGTGTACGGTAAGGTAGTTCCACAATAACTAGCAACACAATCCACAAGGTGGCTAGTCAGTTAACCTAGCCTGCACCCCATCCACCATGCTGAAATATCGCCGGAGGGAGTGCTAGTCTGGTCCTGGAGGTCTGCCCACCTTTGGACCCACATCCACTGTCGTGGTTGGACGCTCAGATTAAACCCCACCTCCAACCCTTGTGCTGCTGTGTCGCCCTTTGGAGTATCGGGAAAGGCTCTGGGTTGGCTCGGCCACAACATTGGTTCTACACCTAGCTAGGGACCATCGTAGCCTGCTTCCCTCGACGAGGCCGGCACTTGTATCCGCCTTATGCCTTACACCCAGATGAATGGCACTAATTGGAAATAAAGGAAGGCAGCCGCCGCCTCTAGAACCAACTGGAGCTGCACCCCAGCCCCAACTACACTCTGCAGCACACCCCACGGGACGAGCTCAAGCCACCCGCCAGCTGGAGAGGCCTCACCTCCCATATCTCTCCCACTCCTTATTTGCAGCCCCACTAAAGACCGAATGACGAACAAAACCCATTCATGGCAGCATTACGCCAAGGCCAGCATGTACCACTAGAGTTAGCCAACCCTTGGTTCCGAGGCCACTGGAGCAGCAGCTTACCCTGGGTTCACCACAGCACCACCAGCCGCAGCATCGCCTAAGCACTAGGCCAGGGTTCCAGCTACAGAAGCCACCAGCAGTCGCAGCCACTGGGTCAGCAGCCACCCTGGGCAACCTCCAACCAAGGTAAATCTGGCAGTGTGTGCCACCATACCTGCCAGTAAAGAGGTCAGCCTGAGTTAACCCCCTGTTCCTGACCAACACGGTCAAAATTTAGCACAACCATGACATTGCCATCAGCCACCCGACGTCACGCATCGAGTGTTTTCGTAGTGTCCAATGTGGGGCCACGACACTTTTACTAGCTAGGATAGCGAAGCAGATTCAGGCCAGCACGACTCCGAGTATCAGTGATACTAGCTGGGAGTCAAGCCGAATTAACCTAGACTTCGAGGAGTCTGAAATAACCCCGTCGTGCCCAGTTACCATGGCCAAAATCTTAGACGCACAGGCTAGCATGGCCAAAGAGAGAGAACCAATGGCCGAGGCCATTCCCGAAAAGTGCTCTATAGCCACCTGCCCTGGCACAGGAGCAAACCAAATTATATGCGCACACTGCCAGCAAAGCTTCCATTATGTATATTTAGGCTGGGCAGATGAACCAAGGTATGTAGACAGACTGTAATCCCCATGTACAGACTGCCGCACCCGTCAGACTGTACATTACAGCTGGCTTACTTGTTCAGTGTAAGGAGAAAACACAGTATGCTGCATAGTATGCACCCAGACGTACCACCATCTGTGTATAGACTGGCCAGATGAACACATTACAAGACCGAGCCTCGTATATAGGTGCGAAGTATGCCGACATGCAGTGGAATATCATCCTGAAAATCCTGGTCCTCGCCAGAACCCAATAACTATCTGGGGTAGCAGCGAACCTCAACTGCCAGAGTTTGCCGGGAGACCCCATGAAGTCCCAGTCACATTCACGATCGAGTGCGAAACGGAACTTCTCGACCACGAGGTTCCTAACAAGCTATGGGTTACACAAATCCAGAAACAGTCGAAGAGGAAAGCCTTAGAATGGCGGAGTAGATACGGGGAGTTCACAACTCAGTGGGGGCAACTTTGTTTCCACTTTGCTACTCAGTTCTTGGGCGAGGACGTACTGGCTCATTTGTTAACAGAGTTCCATAGCAGGACATAGAATGCCGTGAAAG
Organism: Dryococelus australis; assembly: GCA_029891345.1. NCBI lineage: Eukaryota > Metazoa > Arthropoda > Insecta > Phasmatodea > Phasmatidae > Dryococelus > Dryococelus australis. The sequence goes on along the minus strand of CM057002.1, from coordinate 94,404,451 downwards.
AAATGTCAATTCGACGTAATTACAAGGCACAGGCCCAAACTCTCCCTAAGTCCTGGTTCTACCCAGAATGGCACTTCCACCAGGACTACCTGGTCAAGCAGGAAAGCCAGAGGCGGTCGGGGGAAGGGGACACAACAGGGCACCTGACTCTTTACTATGCCCAGCACAAGGTAAGGGACCCAAACATACGGGAAATGCCGCTGCCGGGATGTGAAGTGGGCTGCCACCACCGAGAACCAAGGGCCTGTCCTCCCCCAGAAACTGAACGAGGAGAGTGAACCACCCAATGCTCCCCACATTGAAGTGGAAATAAATGGGCAAAGAATACTAGGCTTGCTAGATTCAGCTGCCACAGGCAACTTTGTGCGAAGTGACATGCTCACACTGGAACAAAGGGCATCACTCAGCCCCTCAACTCACCTGGTGCGCATGGCACAGAACGACCAGACTCTCAAGGTGGATGGCCGCACCACCCTTGTCAGGAGCATTTACCAACATAGGAACCCCGCCGAGTTTGTGGTTTCACCAGATATCACCGAGGCAGTGATCCTTGGGCAACCCTGGCTACGCCAGCAGCAGTGGACAACAAAAGGTATATATTGGGGACAAGCACCAAGTATCCATAAACTGGGAGTACAACCCTGATGCAGAAGTCACTGGACGACCATGCAGGTGCTTTCGGTCAGGGAGGATCGCTACATAAGATGTGCAGTTTCCAACATGAGATCTTATCCATCACTGATACGCCGATGTACAACCACCCATACCGAGTGTTCGCCTGGAGGCGACACCTTATAATGACCCAGGGTCAGGAAATGAAGAAGCAGGGGTTCGTGAAACCATCACATTCGCCATATAACTCACACACAGTTTTAGTTCTGAAGAAGCTACGCTTCTGCATAAACTACAAGGATCTAAATGACGCATTGTACCCCATCGCAGCACCGGCTATCTACCTGATATAGATTATGTGATATAGATGTGGCCAAAATCTTGAGTACCCTTGACATGCAGTCAGGGTACTCGCAGATCGTGGTACACCCTGACAGCCGAAAATACACTGCATTTACCAATCTGGAAGGCGAGATCCTACAGTTTAGAGTTGTAACATTTGGACTGATAAAGCCCCCACAACCATCCAGATGCTCATGTCCGCCAAATAATTACCGGATATGTGGGACAATTTTGTTTTCCCCATCTGGTCGACATAATTGTTTATTCCAAGTCATGGGAGGAGCACTGCTGCCACCTCCAATGAGTCCTGGGGCAACTCGAGTTACATGGCATCACTTGCAAACTCTATAAGAGTCACTTCGGTACGACAACTATTGACTATCTGGGGCATGTAGTCACACCAGAAGGGAACTTCTCACAAGCCGCATCAATAAGAGCCACCGAGGCGATGAGCCTGCGAACAAGAAACAGTGGCATCGCTTCCTAGGATTATATAACTGGTTACGGAATTTTGTGCCAGACATCACCAAATAGATCCCCCCCACCCCCCGCAACCCACTGCTCGAGGAGACACATTGGCGATGAGGATAAGAACACCACAATTTCTTCCTCGCCCTGAAGCACAGCTTCAAGAATATATCACAGTTCCACCGACCACAAGGGGAGAATACACTAGTACTCAGACAGACACCTGCCAGTACAGCCTGGGGGCCGTCCTATATCAGGAGAATCAAACCGGCCAGCCGCAAGTCATCGCTTACACAAGCATGCAACTGAGATATCTTATAAACGAGTAGGAGTACCTCGCCGTAGTTTGGAGGGTAATAAAGTACCTCTACTACTTGGAGGGGCAGGCACTTCATACTCAGGATGAATAGAAAACCCTCCAATGGCTGCATGAGTCAAAGAAGGCCAAGGCCAAACTCGAGCAGTGGAAGATGTTCCCCACGGAATCCGATTTCGACGCGCATTACTGCCCAGGAAAAAACAACGAATTGCCAGATGCCCTATTATGCCATCCGGACCTCAACAGCGGAGCAAAAGAAGGCATGCTAGCATTTCTCGAATCCTAGTCCGCTGCGACAGACATGCAGCATCCAACATGAGATAAGGCCCACCATCGAAACACCCATTTATAATCCCCCTTACAAAATGTCAACCCACAAACAACGAGAGATATTAGAACAAGTAGTTGAGTTGAAGCAAAAAGGGACAGTGGAACACTCCAACTCTCCCTATAATTCCCAGATAGTACCCGCCCCGAAGAAAGATGGGGACAACGGTTCTGTGTAAATTATAAAAGCCTGAACGAGAAAACACACCCCATTGCCCCTTCCACCATGGATCTACAGAATGCTCTCCGGGGAAATTGGGGAGGCGGCAATCTTTAGTACATTGGACCTCCAGTCCGGCTATTGGCAGATCGCTGTACATCTCGACAACCCTAAATACATTGATTTCACTACCCCCGAGGGAGAAACTCTTCAATTCCGCATTATGCCTTTCGAGCTTAAGAATTCCTAGGCCACATTCCAGAAGTTAATGTCGGCCGAAGTATTCACGAGTTACCTAAGAAAACTTTGTTTAGCATACCTCGACGATATTATAATTTACTCCAAGACCTGGGAGGAGCATTGCACCCACCTGACATGAGTCCCAGAGAGGATCGCCATTCATGGGCCCACCTGTAAACTGAGCAAGAGTCACTTCGGGAAAAGTCCATTGAATACTTGGGACACATAATTTCCATGGAGGGAAACCTTCTCCAACCTAAATAGATTCAAACAAATTAGGAGCCCTCTTCCCCACTCTCCACCAAACACCAAGCGACAGTTATGCTGTTTCCTAGGCTTATGCAACTGGCTCCGAGGATTCGTGCAAGGAATTTCTACTTTAATGGCCCAACTACACCGACTCCTGGTGACGAGGTGAGACAGAGAATTGTTACCACTGTAACGAACATGGTGGGCAGTCAGGAAGTATTCATAGTAAGGCTCTACAGTGGCTGCACGAATCTCGCCATCAAAAGGCAAAGCTGAAACGATGGGAAATGTTCCTCACCAAATTTGATTTCACCATCCAACACTGCCCAGGCAAGGCGAATAACCTCCGGGATGCTCTCTCTAGCTCCCTAAGCTTAGATAAAGGTACACAGCCAGAGGAAGAATGGGAAAAACCAGTACTCCCCCTTTACCACAAAACCATTTTGGACAAAGAACCTACGGCTCCAACAACTGTGACTCACAAAGGAGTGGATATAATTGCAGCAGCAACAAGACCCACTGGTAAAACACTCCGAGATTTTTCCCAATGGTATTACCTAGGCGATAACCTCTAATGGACACATGTAGGGCATCCCCGAGTACCTTGGAAGATCTGGGTACCACATACACTATGAACTGAACTTTGCCACCATTACCATACCCAACCCCATGCAAGAAACTCAAGGAACCGGGAGACACTACGGAGTATTAGGGAGAGTTACTTATAGGAAGGTATTGACAGGCGATATTAGGCAGTATGTCACCCATTGTGAGATCTGGTGTAGAATAAAGGCTACCCCCCAACCAGCAATTACACTACTCCCCATCGACCAGCTCGAGCCTGGACCCATCTGGCTGCTTATTGGTAGTGACCGATCTATTTCCCCACTGGGTGGAAGGTTTTCCCCTCTCTAGCCAAGGAACCAAACAGATCATAGGAAAGATTAATACAGAGGTATTCCCCGCTGGGGACACCTCCAAGTGACACCAGCAGATAATGATATCCCTTTTACCATCCGACCTTGGCAGGAAGCAAGCAGAAAATGGAGGGTAGACAGTTGGACATCCCCACCGAAAAGCGGAACCAAGAGTTAAAAAAATGTCTTCGCATCAGCATAGGGGATAATCATAACCAGTGGGATAAGGAAGTTCCCCCTGTTCTCTTCACCCTAAAGGAGAAGGGAAAAAGAGGCGACTATAGCCTCACCTAGTCAACTCCTCTTCGGGCATACACTAAGACGATCAGGGGACTTGCAGTGGGAAGCCACTCCCAAATATCTATCAACTGCTGAGGGAATCTCCGAGGGCTACGGATACTCAGGAGAGATGGGCTCGGAAATACCCCCCCCCCCCCACGATCGAGCTCGTAATTAATTTTCACCATTATTAAATTGATTACTACTCATCAGTGCACATCACCCAGATGCACATGTCGATGGAGTTTGATTGATCCTACAAAATTAAAATACATGAAACTTTTACTGTCTACCCATGGCAAAGACACATACTCCATGCCTGAAACTTTTACTGTTCACCAGCCGAGCCACCAAGACTATGCATCGAGATCATCCAAGTACAACAGCAAACTGCTGGATGGCAGTACTAGTACAATCATTGCATGCAGCCCTTGATCCAATGCCAGCTGGTGATGTCACACACTCAGAGGATCAAGAACCGCCGCTATCCCCTCCACACCTCGACCAAGGGTGAGCCAGGAAGAGTATAAATACTGAGGCCTGGCCCTTGGAATGCAGGTCTGCTCGGTTCCTTCCCCAAAACCCTGGTGGCAAATGAGCAAACAGCTCCTCTACTGGTCTTCGTCGCACTCCTGGTGCGGAAGACCCTCCTCTACCTTCATCTTCACTGCATTCCTGGTGCCAAAGATTCCTACTGTTATACCAGTCCTTGTCTAACGCAATGAAACACTTAGACACTTCCGGCCATTCTCGGGCAACATCGTAGTGTAGTAAGTTTAAGTTATTTTTATAGCACTTTGTCCACTTACCCTGTTAGCCTAAGAACAGGTCGACTTCACCTGTGAATGTGTAGAAAGCTTTCATTAAGCTCCTGTTGATAGGAGTTAGTGCAACACCAACTTGCTTATTTCCTTCAACGAAATAAACAAGCTTTTAATCCACTTATGGCTATCTTTCCTGTAGCCATAGTCCCCTTCCCTGTAGACGTCAGCCCCGCCCGTGTGACAGCAGGTGACCGGGAAATTTATTCTGAACCACCAAAACACTTCAGTAGAGTACACATATACATTCTAGATGGCCACCCTTTCTGTGCACCACAGTGTGCGAAACGGTAGAGTCTAGACACTAATTACTCTTCCTCTTTGGGTTAGCTTGTCAGCTTAGTGTTTGCTCTCTCCACTGCACTTCTAGTGTCGAAGGGAGTATTTACCCTAGTTGAGGAAACTGGCCCTCAAGAGGAACTCACTTACATATTCGACCATTAGTCAGTGAGACCTGACTCAGTATCCACCGTGGTTCTGATCCCGGGTACCGAGATAGGGATACCACATTGGGTTTGTGGAGACAGTATGTGGTTGTACACCCGAGTAGGATCACAGTGTCACTTGCTTCACTTCCACGAGGTCTGATCATAGATACTCTTCCCTCATGCTCTTTCCTTTCATAGTGGTACCAGTAAGAGGGTAAAAAGGTCTGAGACTATATCCAAGTATCAGCAGGAACCTAGCCACATCCCCACCAGTCTCGAGCACTTCAGTCCCCAGGAACAGGCCTAAGCTGTCCGCCGCTTAAAGAGGCCTGTATCACCAGCCTACGAACCAGCTCTCTTCATGCCACCTACCAGAGTCGATGGCACCACACAACCAGTATTCTTGACCTACTTGAGCAGACAAGACTGATCACTTGGTCTAAGTAACCTGTAGTTTTGGGGGACCCCAATCAGTCAACCAACTCCAGCATCAACCAGTACCTATGAGTACACACCGATCAGCACAGGAGAATTACGGGCCAAACTGGTCGCACCTTGGTCAGAATTACAGCAACCTCTGGAGGTCATGCATCGCCCAGGCAACCTGGTGAGAGTGGTCCCACCAAAACTTAAAGCTATACTTGTAGTACCAGATTTCGTGCATTGCTGCAAAGCAACTAGGCCTGTACTGTACACTGACTGCGCACCAGTACTGCATCAGGACTAAAGTCCAAGCGTAACCTCGGGAGCGACTGACACTTGGCATTGTGACATTCCTCAGTTACCCACAGGATATCATGCATCAACATTCATAATACAGTAGAGCTCTGTTATAAAGTGCTCAAGGGAACCAAGAAGTGTTGACCTTGATGTGTGATGCTCTCAGGAACAGTCTGACGTTACATCACAGCAAGAGCAAGCTTTTAGTGTGCAGGTACGTCACACACAGGATAAATACTGGCTGGTTCGAGTTCACTTACCAGCAGAGGCCCGACCACCGTACAGGTGGGTCGAGTCGTTTGGCAGCTAGGTATGAAATCGAGTTCCAGCTTGGCTATGTGCTAGGTGATGTGACTAGAAGCCACCTGTTTACCTGTGCTGGTTCTCAAACGGCTCGAGTGTGGAGTTGGTAGATAATGCTGGTGGTGGTTATTAGAAGCACTGGCGGAGCGAGTTCATCCCCAGATGTTGCTGTGGTTGGAACTACTGAAGGACGTCTGGACGGGGCTGGTGCTGCGGTTCCCTTGGAACCAGGAGAAGGCTATGCCCAGCGGAACCCTTTCCCTATGGCGAAATGCAGTGACCACGGGATGTGGTGTCCCTGGTGTCTTCTTGGGGTCGAAAAGAGAGAAGGGGTTTGAGCAGGGGGGTGAAGCCCAACTTGCTGTCTGGCAGCTTGAGCTCGACCACAGAGGTTATCATTACAAAATGCTGTATTGGATGGGGTGCAACCCCAGTTAGCTTCGTAAGTGGCCATGGCCTTTCTCTCCTGTAGATCCTTACCACTCCTTTTGGTGTCTGGCATGGGGGGGGGGGGGGTGTTACGACCTGCCTCACGAGAGGGGAGCAGGCGACTATTGGTCCCTAACTAGGAGTGTTCTGTCACAGTGAGGCCGGGCCGACACAGAGCCGTACTTACCCCACCCAGAAACACAAGCGGTGCGGTGGTTGGAGAGCGAGTTTTCTCGGAGTCGTCCGACAACAACTGCAGGTGTAAGCTCTAAGGTGGTCAGACCCACCAGAACTGGTCAAATGCTCCCTTCGGCAACTCAAATAACTCAAATGGTGCAGGGACGGAGTGCAAACTGGCCTGGCTCTCTAGCCTCCTTTGTATGACTAGTAGTTGGGGCTCTGCCATTCGGTACACCAGGGTGCACCGAATGGGTGGCCATCGAGCATGTATGTGGTTCTGACGTACGAGTTTCTGAGGGGGAGCCCACAATCCTACACTAAATGGTAAAATCTGGGGGTTTAAAACCCAGTCTTCCTACTCCACTCTGCCGGGTGTCGCATTTAAATCGGATCTCACAGTGACCTAAGGAAATGAAAGTCAAAGTAGGTGAGAACATGTGTTTTATTTCAGGGAGGAATTAACATGGCTGTACACACTACCTCCTAACTACCTTGAGCTGACTGGGAGTATAAGCTATGCAGATTTCAGGTGAAGGGGACCTAGCTCTAAACTAGGAGGTAGCCTATTCAGCTAGGTAGCTATTAACTTTCCCTATTTACTCTGTGTTGTGTCCTGAAGGGACTTAGGGTGTCCACTTACTGAAAGGCTGTAGGGTGGCCGCTACCAGGGGTAACCGGGAAAGGGGGTTGACATAGCTTACTGATCACGGGCAATGATCAGTATAACACTGACGCATCTCAGGGGCGAATATTCCATGGAACCAAGGGCATTTGGTTCCCTACTCTGATAGACCAAACAAATATTGTGAGTCTTGTAGTAAATAATGGTACCATTAAATGACTATTGCGATTGTACTTCTATTAATTTTCGCTCTATGGCATCGCTGTTTGGTTTTGACTTTGCCATTCCCTGCCACTACCTCCCCCTCCCCCATCTACATGCAGTCCATTCAGGCAGATGGTGCCTCTTCTCCTCTTCTGTCGTATGAGGCCCTCAACAAACTTTGGGCCGCCGCCCCTTCTGCCTTCGGGTATTTCTGCATGCACTCGGGGAAGCGAAGCTAGGGAACCAAGCAAGTCGTGCGATTCCCTTGAGAGTACGGGAATAAATGTTTGTGCGAGATTTCACGTGAAATTAAGAGTCGGTGTTATAAAGTTAGTTTAGTGAAGTGATTACTTTTAACCAGTGTTTAGCCCTGCTTCAAGTATTTTGGTGACAGAGAGGACAAAGGTAAATTATTGCAAAGTGTAGACAGGCGAGCTGTACATTATTGGCTGGCCAAGGAAACCAACAGAGACTACTGCGGGCGTTGTGGACAGACGCGATGGAGGGGACCTCAGGAGAGGCGCGGGAAGAAGCTCGGTGGGGAAAGGAGAAATGCTAGCAGACAAAGACAGAGAATGGCACATGTGTAACTGCGCGGTAGAAGAATTACTTACTTTTTCTTTTGGTGGTAAGACTTTCAAACACAAACACGAGATTATTACATGGTAGGCCGATTCCAGACATGTGTATTGCGACAAACGCGAAATAAAGTGGTGTGCAGTGCAAAAGACATTTTAAATCAAATGGCTCCCACAAATGGCTTACAGGATGTAAACAAAAGTTAAAATTATTTTGTTGGCGATGTTTAATGTTCACATCCGAGAAAGGGGTGTGGAATAAAAGTGATTTTAGTGGCATGAATAATTTTCATAAAGCTGCTCACAGACACAAACCCTCTCAAACGAATTTGTCAGCTGTATGTAAACTTAAGATGTTTGAGTTCAGACGGGTTGATTTGGACTTAAACGAGCAGCTTCATGCTGATTTTCAAATACTCAACGAAACTGTAGACAGAAACCAGGAAGATTTAAAACGTCTTATAGAAGTGACAGTTTTTCGTGGGCGACAAGAACTGGCGTTCCAAGGCCACAATGAAAGAGAGGGGTCTTCCAACGGGGGTAATTATGTGGAATTAGTGAATATGTTGATTAGCTACGATTCAGTGCTGTCCTCTCATTTGGAAAACTCCAAAGTTTTTACAGGTTTGTCCAGTAATATACAAAATTACATTATAGAAAGTGATAGAAAGTTGATCGTGATAGAAATTGAAGTGCAAATTAGGTTGACTTCTTTCGTGGCATTAATCATAGATGAAACGACAGATATTGCGAATATGTCACAACTTTCTTCTGTGCTGCGGTATGTGGCAAGTGAAGGAAACATTCATTAAAGAAAGATTTTTCGGTTTTACTGACGTAAATACCGACTGATCGGCAGAGTCATTGGCAGATCATGTTTTCAAATTAGTAGTCGCCTGAGGCGACAAACTGGTGTCCCAGACATATGATGGAGCTGCTGTTATGTCCCGTTATATAAATGGACTACAGAAGAGAGTAAGAGAAAAGTAGAGCAGTGCTATATTCATACACTGCTGCACACATAGACTCAATCTTGTACTTTCGTAATCACTCAACAATATTAGAGATTGCAAGATATTCTTTAAAACATTAAGTGGGTTTGCCTCATTTTCCCCCCGCTCTATGAAGCGCACTCATGCGTTAGACAAATTCCTGAAGTCTGCCCAACAAGGTGGAATTACAGTTCCCATTTGGTCCACATTGTTTTCGAAAATAAAAAAGCTCTAATTGATCTTTTTGACAGCATAACAGAAAATCCTGACGAATGGGACAATGGAACATACATTACAGCACGCGGTTTCCTAGCTGCATTGAAACAGTTCAATTTTTATTTCCTGTTACATGTTTTTTTCCGATATATTTTCAATTACGGATTCATTATTTCAGGTCATTCAAACAAAGACTTTCGACATTAGCTATTGCATACAAAAATTAAAGGAGGCAGAATATTATTGCAAATAATAGAGACTCGTTTCATATAATTTGGTCTGTATTTCAGGAAAAACCTCCCACTAAAAAACAAAGAAAATCAGAGGAAATTAATCCAGAATGTAGCTACAGAAAGTTGTATTTTGAAATAATTGACAACATTTTAATACAGCCTCGTACTAGATTCAGTTCACTCGAAAACTTAAAGTTTCTCGCTTTCATGGACCCAAACAAGAACAAAGAAAATGCTAAAACTTTCCAGAGGAGGCTTTTGCATCATTAAAATCTTCTTATGGCAATTACTTTGATATACCTCGTCTTAGGAGCAAACTAGTTTGCAAAATTTAATTTGTCACAGTTTAGGTCAAAATCAGTATTCGAGATAATGGAATTGCTGAAACAATCAGATTTGAATGTAGATGGCTTTCCTGAGTTATACTAATTGTGCTCTTTAATAGCTACGATCCCGGCAACAAGTGCATCTGTTGAGTGTTCTTTTTATTTACTGAAAATAATCAAGACTTACATTAGAAACTCCCAGAAACAAGACAGACTATCAAATGTTGGACTACTTTCAATCGAAAAAAAAATCCTACTTACTTTGAAACAAAATAAGTCCTTTGTAAGTTACATTTTTGTACGTAAGACAAGGCGATTAGAATTGATTTACAAGTAATCATGTCAACAAACTGAAGAAGGCTGGCGAGTCATTATTTATTTACTTTGATTGAAAATTTTCTATTGTTAAGATTTTTACAGTGTTTGTAGTATGACTTATTCTCATATTGTATATTCCAAATCAAATAACCAAGGAGACATAAAAATTCTGTATAATTACTTAGTGTTGATATTTGATTTTTTTTCTGGGTTAAATTTTAAATTATATGTATTATGAACGGATACGAAACTTTTCTGATAAATCGATAACATTGTGGCATCCATGTAAGGGGTTGTATATGCTTATGCTTCAGTCGACTATATCCATTGCAAATAATATATGACTGGAGTGTATGTAAACCGACATAAAATGTTTGATGCACGAAACCTGTCAATCGTTTTTGGCAGTGCCACCATTTTTAATTATGCGGCTATCATGTTCGGTAATTTTATAGCTCTTTGGTTAGTGCTATTATAATGCAAAGATTGCCGAAATAAATTTTTAATTAAGAAATTAAAATTGTTTTTGCATGTGATACAAATAATGTTAATGCCAAGATAAAATAGAATATCTGCTAAAAAAGACAATGAATTAACAAGTTGAGATTTTGGATGATGTTAACTCATAGATTTTTTCTTTTACCAACTTGGTTCCCCCTCCTTTGGAATCCACCCTTCACCACTGATGCATTTGTATTACTCCCAGCAACAAGAGAGTAACCTGCAGGCATTCTGATAGATATTACAAAGGTTCGGACCCCGTCTGGTACGCTATGGAAATTACACACAGATGCATCACAGTAAGCATCACTGTAAAAAAAAATACAAATAAACAATCCACTCTAATTTTTTCCGGTACTCGCACTCAAACTTAATAAAAACAGTATTTAAACACTTCTTTTGAAACCATTTGCATAGGACACAGCTGCCGATATAACCGAAGTATTATTCATAGAGCAATTAACAACAGTCGTAGCTACTAGCTAAGAAATTAAAATGTCTTGAATATTGTGAATGACAAAGTGCAGTGAACAGGGTTTCCTTAATTTTGCGTCGCTGTTTTAGTTTACTTGTGGGGAATATATATTAGAATTACATTCATACATACTGTACACACAGTCGTAATTTTCATGAATAAAACATTCAATGAAAAACTTGCGAATGTTGCTGGCAACTTCGCATCACGAATAGATATATAAATAATATGGCTCCGCTGTTTCTTGTGGTTCCTGGTCGATACCAATATGGCTGCCGCCGTAAACATTGCAACTGCTTGCTGAACATCTAATAAAACTTCTACAGAACATATTTCATACACATATGTACTGTATTTTCACACTTTTAATTTTTTGTTGTATTTTGTGCTCTAAATACTATGCTGTGTAGTCTGAAAAATCTACTGTTATTATTTACTTTTTGTTAATACTTTGACACATGACGTCTTTTCAACAATGATTTTGAGCAACTTCACTTCATAAGTGAGCAAGCCTTGCTGCTCAATTGCTATTGGAGTTTGCATTGTTACCACGCATCACGAGATGCCAGACTGTACTGTCTACTACGACTCATGGATGGGAGCTACAGCCTGAAGATTGTACTGTTCACTGGCTTAGCCACCAAGGCTATGCATCTAAGGCACTTCATTACCACAGCATGACACCAGATGGCTCTACCAGTACGTTCTGACACATATCGATCTCCAAGCCGGCCGGTGATGTCAAACCTTGAGGAAGCTATGATACAGCTACCCCTTCTCTATTGACCATCTCTATCCCGCTGACTGGAGGGGTACACCAGCCAGAATATAAATAGCCTTAAATGCCAGTCTGCTCTGGGCCTTCACCGCACACTGTGCCGAAGGTCCCAAGAATACAAGCTTCTCTCTTGAAGAGTCTTCATTTTCTCCACCAACAACTTTGTCGAAGATCTTGACCAGTCTGCTCGTTAGCACCAGCCTACTCTGTTCCTTCACTGCATTCGTGCCAAAGGAACCCCCTGCTTCTTGATCTCCATGGCAACTCGTTGCCGGAGATATCCTTCTATCAGCCTGTCTTCAATGCACACTGTGCCAAAGAGCCTTACCATCATCAACGTCGTCTACACACTAGACACTGTGGCTCCTTCTGGACAAACACTGGTGGGAGTAGTACCCGTGCTCGCCTAACCTGCCATTGTTAGCTTAGGACCAGGTCACCATCAACTGGCTCAGCATAGGTTAAGCTCCTGTGAGCTTTTGCTGACATTAGGTGGTGATGCGACATCACCCTGTTTACTTCCGTCAGAGGAATAAACATATATTTTAACCAACTCAAGGGTATCTTTCCCATAGTAGTAATTCCTCTCCCAGTAGACTTCACGCCCGTCCAAGGGATTGCATGTGACCGGGGAAGTCACTAAGAAATGTAATACACCACAAGAGTACCCACACGCATATTGGATGGTCACCCTTCCTGTACACCACAGTGTACAGAACGGTAGAGCCCCGACACTAGGTACTCATTTCCTTCTGATCAGCTTGCCTGCTCAGTGACTACTCTCTCCACTGTGCCCCAGCACTTGAGATAATGTTCCCTGAGTTAGGGGAGACTGTTACTCCTGAGACACTCACCCACTGTCCACTGGGGAGACCTGAATCTCAATGTTCACCACATTTCGACGCCGATTGCTGGGATAGGGATACAACTTTCGGTGGGCAGCCACTGCACGTGGCTGTACACCTGTACAGGGCAACACACCACCTGCTCTCTTTTCACGAACATGAAAGTATTATTCTGTCCTAATACCTTACTCCCATCGGAGTGGTATCCAAGAGAAGGTTAGACAGGTGCTCGCTACCTCTGGGCATCAGCAGGAACTTAACTCCTTCCTGGCCGCACTTGCGAATCTCTCACTGAGGGATCAAGCCCAGGCATCGCGCCACCTGCATACTGTCTACACCAGAAATTCCCAAGGACTTCTTTAAAGATCCCATTCATCTGAGTGAGGAAACACACCCCATGTTTTTAGTTTACTTAAGTGGACAGGATAAGTCTTTGGGAATTGCCAATCCATGTTTTTGGGGATTTGAGCTGGTGGAACCAGCCCCTGCGGCCCCCACAACCTATGAGCGCCTGCACACTGACCTCACCTGTTCAAGCTCTAGTTATACAGAATTAACACGGGTTAGCAGCCTCTACATGCTTATTGTCACACAGGTATACTGGTCAGAACAAATTCACTAAAATGCAGTTATTCTCACATAACCTGATTTTGTGCCGCAATGCTACAAGGCCAGTACTTTACACTGGACGTGCTCCAGTATCTCTTAAGACTGACTAATTCAAAAAACCCCACCTCCTGGTGCGCCTGACCTAGCACCCAGAAAAACACACTTTGACGTGGTGATGTTCTCCATTACTCCTAGGGCATCACACGTCAAGAGCCTGGTTTTTCTGGTGTCCAACATGGAGCAAGCACCTTCATTAAGTGGTTAATTAAGCAGAACCAGGTTAGCTAAACCCTATCAACTGCAGCATGGACTTCGGGAGTCCATTAAACACGCCAATGTGCATAAACCAGCAAGCAAGAATGTCCGAAACCGACATGAACGAGCAGGAGCCAAATGGCACTGTTGCAACCATAACAGAACACGGCCGCTGTTAAAAAATTCGCATTCGTATGATGAAGAAGTTCTTTGTATTTCTCCAAATCTGTGTCGGAATGTCCATTTGGAACAAACAAACAAACAAACCTTGACTTACATCAGTTATATAATCACCTATTTTAATTCTATTATCATACAAAAATGTAATTACCGAATCTCCCAGAAACAATGTATTTCCATTTTGATATACACCAAATGTTGTATCGCGTATAGGTGAAGTACATTATAAAGCTAAAAAAAAATGTATTAAATGAGAAAGGGGTTGCTTTCTTTTTCTTGAAATGTTCTTCTTCCAATTTAATTTCCAAAGGTGTTTCATTAGATGAATTCAACACAGAATGTAATACATCCATTCTACTTGTAACATGTTTAAACATGTCTTCGTTTAAAACATCCCATTCCATAAGGGCTCGTTTGGCTTGTAAATATTTCTCCTTCACAGCAGATATAACGTTATGTAATTCTGAAGCAGAGGCAGACAATTTTGATTATATTACATAAAATTTAAGATACTTATACATGAATTAAGTTGTTGCTTTTCGAACGGCTGCAGTAGGTTGACTAACTGGTGCACTAGATCGATTAGTTTGTGCTTTTTCAATCTTATCGACTTTACTTAAAACAAACATGCAATTTAGCTATAGTTTTAACTCTTAAATCATTAATAAAATAAGTTATTTGTGTTTCCAAATCATTATTTTGTTTTCTCATATCTGTTTGCCTAACTAAACCATATTTTTTATTAATCAATTCATCACTTATATATCTAGTTATTTCTTCCATTCGTGTTTCAAGTTGTTTGGTAATACTAGCGCTTACCACTTCATTAATTACAACTCTTAAATTGTCTTGCATTTCTGCAAGCTGTGTTGTAAAAATTATGTTTGTCATATCATTAAAGTCTTTACTAAATCCATTTAAACGTTCTATTCTAAATTCATTACTCTGCAAATCATTACTAATATTAGTTAAAATGTTTGCAATTACACTTGTGTTTTTATAAACATTATCCCATCAACTAACTTTATTAATTTCTCTTGAAGATCGCTCGATTGCGATTTAAACATGTATAGCGTGATGGTGTTTAAGTCTTCCACGTATTATTTATTTAGCATATTAGTATATTTTACAGCCATACCCACACTGTGTAATATATGTCCATTCAAATCACAATTCCCATAGTGATTTTTTGTCAAACAACTATTGTAATGATTGCGTTTATACCTTTATGTCCAAACTTTGAAATACTCATTATTCTTGCTTGGAAAGCAAAAAAACTGTCAAATCCAGACCTATATCTACCTTTATATAGGGGAAGCATTGGTATAATTACCAGAAAACCATACTTGATTTTCCAACAGTAAAAACATATATCTTTAAACTTTGAAAATGTCATATCGCCTAAAACATGATCATTGTAAATATGTCGCAGATTCATATTGTCCATTTTAGACACAATTATCATATTTGCATTATCACGCAAATTATGCTTTGTAATACGTGTGTAACTTTGTGATAGGTAAAAACAATCAACGTTTGAATGTCGACCAAAACAAAAATATTGCTGTATTTTACCATGCGGTTCGCACCAAACATCGCCAAATAAACACGGAATTGGGTAATGCTTCATTCGGAGGCACAATATCTTCTTTATTTTTAAAAGGGAAATATTACATTCCTTTAATTACTGACAAAATAGTCGCTAATCGTTGATATTTCTCTTCTTGTATTGTTTTAGAAAACACAAACATTTTCAAATTTAAGTCCATTTGCATGTTCCAACAGCGACATAATAATACAAGTTTTTCCACATGAAGAAGGACCGATTATTATACAATGTATATTTGATAGTAAAATAATGCCATGTTTCTGTTCAATTATGTTTTCTTTCGTATTTACAATTACAGGAAGATGTACGTTTTGTTGTATAACCTTCATTTTACAGTATTACATAACATAATGTACTAATGTAAAATATAAATGAAAATAATGCAGCGTTCAGAATGTATCAAAAAAGGATGCAGAGTAATGAATACATTGATTAATAAATTACCTTTTTAATTGGATTTACCAAAATACAATTATTGTGGACCTAGTACTAAACTTGCAAAACGTCTGGCGTGGAACGATCAAGGAATAAACTTTCTGGATAGCGCTTGTAAAGAACACAATATAGTTTATGATCGAACAAACAATTTGAAAGAAAGACATATAGCGGATACAGTTCTAGCCGACAAAGCTGCAAATATAAGGAAGAATCTGTCTACATTGACTGGTGAAAAGCTAGGTGCCTGGGTTTAAAACGTAAAACTAAACAAAAAACAAAGAAAGGAGGGATCATTCCATTCCTATTTCCAGCATTAACAGCTCTTGGATCAATCCTAGGGGGAGTTTCGGCTATCAGTAGAGCAGTTAAATAAAATAGTAAAGGAACGTATTTGAAACAGTTTAAAGTTGGACAAGCGCGAAAAAACTACAAACATGTAAAAAAAATACAGAAAGGCGAAGGGCGTAAAATATAACATCCTACAGAAGCTCCGATACAAGGATTATGGAGATTGCCTCGAAAATTGCACCAGGGTTTTGGGGACCGAATATAACTTTCGTTCGCGTGGTCACTAAATTTTTATCGAACATGTGACCAAAGTAGTGATGTCAGGTTTGGACGATAAGCGCTACATTCAAGCAGATGGAGTATCGACCTTACCCTGGGGGAACTACAAAATTCCTAAGTAATTATTTTATTTTTTATCCTAAAATTATTTTCAGCACCACAATAAATACAGCCCTGCCACGTCCACCACAACTGCCAGCACTACACCACCAATGATGCCCATCTGCCAGCACCACATGTAACAGCACAAACTTCACAGCTGTCTGCAACATCTACAGCTGTTTGCAGCACCTGCTGCATAAACATCGAATCAACGTCACTCTTTTCACTCGAGAGAATACTCCTGCCTGTTTGCCTATCTACAGCTCCTGTTAACAGTTGTTTATTAACAGATCCATCGAATCTGTCTTCGATCCAATACCCACTGTCACTATTCAAGGAAGAAATTATCTACGTTATCCTCCTATACTTCTCTTCGCAGTGTGACATAACGACGTTTGAAATCTACGAATATAAAGTGCTACGTGTGTGTTATAGGCTCTCGTTTGTGTGTGTGCATGTGTGTGTATGTGTGTAGGTGTCTGGCAAATCTATACTTAGACGTGACAAATGAACAGCGCGTCTTCATGAACGCTCCAATAATGCGTTGTTGAAATGTACATAGTTAGGAAAGAGACGACCAACAAACACTTAAGATTGTTCTTAATTTTAAATTATTAGTCTGTTTTTGTATACATTTTTGTTCTTTTTTTGTAAATATCTTTATCAGATTGCCCTTGTATATATTATGTAAAGAAGAATGTTGTTATATTAAGTCTTTGTTTTTTTAGTAAATTATGAACTTGTTTTTAAAAAAAGATTGTTAGGTAAATGTTTTTGTATGTCTGTTCTTGCTTTTGCTGTACATTTGTTTTTCTAAATTATTATTAAATTGTTTTAATGATGTGAACAAATATGTGAATGTTTGTAAATAAGTGTTGTACAATATAGTTACAAGAATTTGTTGTAATCTTGTATGAAGATTGTAAATATATAGTTTTAAAGATGATTAAAAAATATAATTAGTTTAAATAAAAATTTTTTGTGTTAAAAAGGAGTAATGTGTCTTTTAATTTAATAGTTTTAAATTCCTCATGTCACTATTTAATATTTTGTGTATGAATGGAGAGGTCATTTTTATTGGATAATGTGTTTACACTATTTGTATGAATATGAATGATGAAGTACTTGGAATGATAAATTCTTTTATACTATGTTTAAAACTGTATTGTTTAAGAAGTCCTTTAAAAAAAAATTAATTTGCATTTGAGAACAATCATTAAATTTGAATTTGAAAACCAACAATTATGTAAGAGCTTTGAAAATTGATGGACTGGGGAAATACATGTGCTCGAAAAAATCATGTGAATGATTATGAAAAGGAATGAGGGAGTTGTAGAAAGCCAGTTGACACAGCTGAAGTTTGGGAGACTTTGGGTGATACAGCCCGCACTTTTGTTGCTAGTCAGGCTCGCGGACGCCTTGTCCAGGAATCCTAGCCCGAATCTAACGGTAACTGACGATGCACAGTGGGAAGAGGCACTACCGCCGTGCCCTGCAATACCAACTGCAGAAACACAAACGCTCGTACAAAACATTGCTGCTTCACCACCTGGCAATATTTGTTTCGTTGAATGTATGTGACGTTTTAAGAGAGGTACACACTGCACAATAAAATTCCCCAGATGTCGCGCAACACCGACAACACTGTGCCACACGCTACACAGAATACTGGAGGGTAGTGGACAGGGAAATACAAACCAAACCACCTGGTAATTGTGCGCAATGGCGGACGTATGTACCGAGAGAGAAACGGGAACTTGTGTTAAAATACGCACACGACAGTTTGGAACATGGGCATTCGGGATCCGAGCAGACACGAAGGAACGTACAGAAATGTTTTCACTGGCCAGGGATTCAGGGAGATGTCAGGAAATATGTACAGAACTGTGTCACGTGTAACATCCGTAAGCCGCGGAGAGCAGATGGCGACGCTCCACAACAACCAAGGCTGCCAACCGAGCCATTCAAAACCGTAGCTATCAACATCATGGGCCTGTACCCGCGTATGGAAACTGGGAAAAGATTTCTTGTTGTTGCCAAGGATTTGCTTACCCGTTGGACCGAAGCATTTCCAGTCAGCAATGTTCGTGCGCACACCGTGGCACAAATAATGCAGAACGAGTTTTTCCAGAGGTGGGGACATCCCAAATATTTGTTGACGGACAATGGAACACAGTTTGTAGGGCGAAGATGGAGGGAGTAATGTACCAGGTGGGGAACAGAACACCGTACTACCCCAGCCTACCATCCAAGGGTTAACCCAACCAAGAGACGAAACCAGGACGTAAAAATCCAATTACGTGTCCGGTTAGGCGAGGATCATACTAGGTGGGCCGAATTGATCCCGGAGATAATGTTTTGCCTACGGAATAGAATGAATGCAGCAACTAGCAAAACACCCGCCGAGATGGTACAAGGTCGCGAACTCCATGCCCCCGGAGCACCCCGTGAAAACCAGTCCAGATCACCTGAACAAATCGCCGAACACCAGGCGCAGGTACATGAAGAAGCCAGGACGAACCAGCTCAGCTATTGTAATGTGTGGGTACCGGATAGCAAGAAGTCGCCACCCGAACTTGTACCCGGGATGTACGTGTATGTACAAGAAAACTTGTTATTGGCCAGGGCTAAGAAATATTGTGCTGTACTGACACCTAGATGGGCAGGGCCAGTGAGAGTAGTGGAAAAGATGGGAAATTCCACATATTTAGTGAAGTTGGGACCCAGACGTGTCACGAAACGACACCGTGACGACCTGCGTACAGCCCGACCGCCTGTAGGGAAGAGAGGCAAGGAGACGACGTTACGCCCAGTACCACAGCGAGCTCGAAGAATTTCACCAGGGAGTTCACAGGAGAACAACACGTACACTGAGGAGAACAACACTAACACGGGAACACACAGCCAAAACACTGCATTGCTATTTGAGGGTTTTGCACCGACTGAACACTCAGCAACTAGTAGTGAGGATGTGGAAACAGGTAGTATCACAACACGAATCAGAGTGAGTTTAAGGTGTTTCCAAGTGTACACTAAGAAAGTGGTAACACCAGTGCACACTTAAATTTCAATACAACCAGTGTCAGTGAGTTGAGTTTTAAGGGGTTTCCCCAGGGCACAGCTGAAATTGGTTGTAACCAAAGTGTAAACTTAAACCTTCATACCACATATGAAGGCGAGACGCCTTTTAGGGGCTTCCCAGTTCCCGCAGGGGAGAACCTAGTAGGGCAAGATAGTTTGAAAGGGTTTGGGGAAACTAGTAGGGCAGTGAGTGTGACACCAAGTGTCAACAAAGCACAACACAGCACTCGCAAGAGGCAAGCCGAGTCACCACCACGTACCCACATTGTTGTTCCTACTTACACCCCCACCCCCTGCAAACACCAAAGAAACTGACAACCTCCAAGGCTATGTTTTCTTTATCCTCAATCGGCAACCAGCCGGGCAGAGGCCGCCAGAGCAATGTTGTGTTGTTCGCACCATCTTGGCCTTCGAGGGAGGGGTCGTTTGACGCCAGCTAACAGCCAGTGGCGCTAGAGCCCATGACGGCGCTCACGTGTCTCGTGTTCCGCACGTGCACAAAGAGACAGATAATTTGAACTTTCCTATAAATGTTAATTTCAGGGTAAATTGTGTTATATTGTCTTTACAGTGTTCAATATGCCTTAAAATGTTTTAAAGTGCTTGTACTAATTTTAATTGTTTCATTATGAATATTCAAAGGGTCTGCGGCGCCGAGATTAAGAATACTTAATATTCTGGCATGAACACCATCACAAAGAGACATTAAAATAATATTGAAATTCGTAACAAAATTATAGAAATGTAAAACAATATCTAATCTAATTTGTGCCATTTTATTTTCAATATAAAATATTTCATTCGGCGTGCATATTGCATTCCGCTTATGTGAACCCCGTAGGCGGCCATGATAGGTCCGTGCGATGCTTGTATCTGGACAGTCTGCTGAGGAGAGATGGCGAAGTAAGACACTGTCACGTGTGCACTACAACTTTTGTTCACTGATTTAGGTTTCCATAGTCAATGTAGTTTATCAGTTAATCTTTGCTTGCGTACGTTTTTGCCAGACATTTTCCCCAGCATTATGCTTCCGCTTTACTAATTCTTAAGCCCTTGAGGCATTTTTTACTTAATCGAGGAGGAGAAAGATGTCGGCGAGGTCACGTGACCCGCACATTTATATCAGACACCATCTGCCTATGTGTATGGTATTTCAGTGTAACTTCTGTATAATTGCTACACGCAATTTGAAGAGCTTTTTTTTATGTATGTATTTAAGGGCAATTTTCGTGTTTGAATATTTTACGGCAACATCACGTATAACCACGTGGCCGACTGAAGCCAATTCTTTGTGTACGCCATAATTGCGTTTTAAGAGCTTATTTATATATCATATGTGCAATCATTTATTTCAGGGTTCTATGTATTTTCCATTCAGGGGTTAATGTATTTTTCATATAAATTGATGCTTTTTGTACTTGACCACGCGGTCACAGTAATGTTTGATTTCACCGCCATCAGGCATGTTACAAGCCTTTAAACACTCTAATTGTAAAGAGAATTACTTGCTCAACACGAATAATATTTTATCTTAATTTAGTGTGCGGTTTCCATGCAGAAATATTGCAATTTCATCTGCACCACGTGGTCCGCTACGAACTTCATCCAGCAGCATCCGCACCACCTAAGCTTGTTTTCACACGTGTGTCGAATATTTATTTCGTGTATCATTCAAGGGTTTATGTAATTGCGTAATTAGTGTAAGGTGAAATTATTCCCGTCTTAGCCGGCTTGGTGTATAGGCCGTCACCACACTACCCACGTGCTGGAGGGCGAGCCCCGATGAGTTTGCGTTAGTGATGCCGAGTAATCACGCGTGCTAATGTGTATTAAGTGTTTTCATTTGTAATTCACTGTGTCCTGTCTTCAGGGAAAAACCGTCAGTCCACCCTAGTGGCTGTCGGCCCTCTTCCCTTGTGAAGGCAGTGCTTTCACGCACCTCGATGAGATCATCCATTTAGGCGTGCGCTAGGTTAATTACAAGCTGGGAAGTACCCAAGCGGAATTGGGCTAGTCATGACCGAGATAACCATTTCATTGGCACGTTGATGTGTATGAACATAAAAACAAGTCTACAGTGAACTCAATTTTTTATTCAGTAGTGACAGTGTCCTAGCCACATATTTTCTATTAATTGTTTATTTCAGTGATTTTATTAAAAGTTTAGTATTGCCAACGTGTTTGTACGTACGCACGGGTGAGCCGGACACACAGAACCCACAGCATCCCTGAGAACCCTGAGTCTCAATAGCGCTGGCACCCAAATTACCAGTAAGTATTTGTGTCAGCGTTCGTCTCGTGTCTCACCCGACTGCGTCAGCTCAAATAATATAACTATGATTTTGGTTGAACAATGACTACCAGACTTCCATCTTGGACCCAGTAGATCTTTTATACACTTTCTTCTTGGACAACTTACCACACTATTCCTAGCCATACAGTTTGTTTATTTCAAGTTATGTTAAATGTTATAGCTGTTGTCATACTGTTTCACTCTGTCCCAGTGACAAAGAATTCTTAATTTGATATTACCTCAGTCATCTGAGGCTGAAGCTATTATTTATGAAGGGGGCTGTCAGATGGCCTCCAAACTCAGCAGTGGCGAAGCGTCAATGGAAGCTTTGGAAGCGGTGCTTCCCTTATATAATGCAGAACTAAATATAATAATTTATTTTAATATCATCTGGAAAATGTAACATTAGCTACTAAAACCACCATGGTATAGTGTTATTTTTTTGGCATGAAGTCTGCGACAGCCTTCGAAAGTGCGGAATCGTGTTGTACGAAATTAAATAAATAGCGAGTAGCACGCCCAGGCCCGCCCGCGCCCATACAAAGCCACTGGATCGACTGGAAGCTGCTACCCTAGCAGCATCCAGCAGTAACTGCGTATGTGCGTGTGTATCCTACAGCTCCAATGGGCTGGGCTGGTGCCTCACTCTAGGAAGTAGAAAAGGAACTAGAACTCCCCCCCCACACACCCCGGAGACGGTGGAAGTGGCTTTGCCTGCAGCGCCCAGTAGTGCAAAAGTTAGTTATAAACCGCAGGCGGCGAGCATCTACAGAAGTGACCATTTGTTTTTCGTTTAACTTTATTGAATTAATATTTTATGGTTTTATACCCTGCTTATTTGTTCGTTTCGTTAAGTTAAACAGTATTGTTTCACTACACTATAAACTTTTTTTGTGTTAATGTGTGAGCAATGCTTTTGTAGTGTGCCGAGTGCCGGGTTATATCGCAGGCGGGACGCTGCTGTGGAAATGCTTCCATGCAAGGAAAATGGAGAGTAGCGATGTTTCACGTCTTGGATTTTCAGGTAACTCTGCGTCTTCGATCTCTGCGGACTCGTGTGTTATTAATTGTAACTCTTAGTTTTGACCAAAAAAAATTAAATAATTCTCCCAGGCAGGCCTATTCCTCCTCTAGCTCTAGAAACTAAAACAAAGTCATTCACACTGCATTTCCATTCACGCACTTACGAAGACATTTCTTGGTTGTGTAGCTGCAAGAAAATGATGAAACTTTTTTGTTGGCCTTGCTTACTTTTTTCAAAAGAAAAATTGGCGTGGAATGCTTCAGGTTTTTGTGATTTAAATAATCTACAGAAAGCAGAAAACAAGTTGTGTCACAGCCACATTGTGTGTTTAAAAGAGCTGAAACAGTTTGGTAAAACACACATTGAATTTGCAGTTAGCAGTCAGTATCAGTGAAGTATCGAGATGCATAACGAGAAAGTACGAAAAAACAGATGGATTGTGAGCCATCTAATTAGGGCGACTTGCTTTATGGCAAAACAAGAACTAGCTTCTCGTGGTCATGATGAGTCTACTTCATCGCTTAACAAAGGTAATTATATTGAGTTCCTTAATGAATTAGCCGAGTATGACAATGAACTTAAAATTTACCTTGAAAAACAACAGTCTTCACAGGTTTATCCAGTGACATCCAGACCGATATTCTGTTTTCCTTGTCCGCCTTATTGCTTCATGAAATAAAGAAAGAAATATCGGAATCAAGTTTCGGGGTACTGATTTTGTACGAGACAACCAACATAGCAGTTAAAATCACAGTTACCGTCTGTACTGCGTGATGTTACAAGAGATGGGAATGTTGAGGAAAGATTTTTAAAATTCATTGATGTTAGCGATGATAGGACAGCTAACGTTCTTTACCAACATGCTACACAAATCTTAGAATACTTTACATGTGTTGATAAGTTAGTAGCACAGATTTACGACGGAGCTGCAGTGATGGCTGGAGAGCATGGTGGACTGCAGACAAAAATTAGAGCAGTCTGTGATCAAGCTAGTTTGTGCACTGTTATGGCCACAAGTTAAATCTGGTTCTTTCGCAGTCTGTAAGTCACATCAAACAGTGCTAAATTTTCTTCATCTCACTAACAGCATTTGGCAGTTTTTTTGGAAAATCGACACAGAGGATGCAGGCTTTAGACGCAGAGGTGCAAAAAAGATTTCCCACACTTGCTCCAACTCGTTGGAAATACAGTAGTAAGCTTGTGGAAAATGTGTGCGAACACAAGGAAAATATTGGAGAATTCCTAAGAGCTATGGTAGAAAATGCTGACAAGTGGGATTCCGAAACACTGTGTTCTGCCCGTGGTCTTTTATCACATTTAAAAATCTTTGACTTTAATTTCTTTCTTGTCATTTTTTCATACATTTTCCCTCATTCAGATTCTATTTTCCAAATTCTCCAAGTGAAAATCAGTGACATCAATTTCTGTTTGAAGAAGATTGAAAAATTCAAAAGCTTTCTTAACAATTTGAGAAACGATTTTGAACGAGTGTGGGAAAAAGTTTGTTCCAGTTGTAAATGCGTTTCTCCTACAGCAAAACGCGTTCGAGTGGATTCTTCAACAGACGAAGATAGGAAGGTGTTTACAAAAGACTGTTTGATCAATTTGTTGATGCCATTATTGAACATGTAATGCAGAGGTTCGCTGAAGTGCCTAAGCTAAAATTTCTAAGCTTGTTGGATAGCAAACTTTTTTTTCAGCATGCACAGAATTTCCCGGAAGAAGCTTTTGCATCTCTAAAGGAAAGCTACGGAAATTTTTTTTATCTGCCGAGCTTAAGATGCGAGCTGCACATTTTATTCACAGACAGTGACATGCACAAAAGTACTGTTTCAGATCTTCACATCTATTTAACAGCAACGGAACTAAGTGACGTATTTCCAGAAATACAGAAACTTTCCAAGCTCATCATGACAATAGCAGCTACGAGTGCCTCAGTCGAGAGATTATTCTCAGCTTTAAAGCGGATAGAGAACTACTTGTGTAACAGCCAGCGCCAGGAAAGATTGTCTGCCTTGCACTGCTCAGCATTGAAAAAAAAATTGTTGCAGAAATTGCGTCATAGGCCATCATTCAATGATGATGTGATCAACATCTTTGTGGCTAGAAACAGAAGAATTGAGCTGACACATAAAATTTAAGGTAATAATTGACACGTTTTTTATTAGTTCCTTGTTTCATTGTAAAGTGCTTTACTATGTGTTGTGTGTTAATGTAGTGTGTACCGGTGTCGTATACAGGACCACATTTTTAGTAGCTTGTACGGACTGGCTATTCACAGTTAGTGCTCTAAATGACACTACAGATGGATACAGTTATAAACAGGTGAACATGACTTTTTGTCTTCCACTTGTCAGCTGAAATGCATACACAAGTAATTCAAAATCTGGTCTGTTCTATATGCAGTTATTAATAAAAGTATCCAGTAACTGTATCTGTAAATAATGAGAGGCAAGAAAATAGAGCCTAATAAGTAAAACATATAAACGAGACAGGAACACAAGTACTGATTGGTTTTTGGTAGAAGTAGAGATGTTTGTTTTCTTGTCTCGATATGTTGTAATTAATTGCCTAGCGACATATTTTCACACCCCTAGTTGTTTACTATCAATGTTATTACGCAGCAGTTTTGTGTCAGTCCTCTGTGTATCTTATACTCTTGCTTCTCCCGGCACATAGCAACAACTTATCTTGCAAGTTTCTGCGACTGCAACAATTTACCGATGTCATTAATGCTACATTTCTTTCTAACACCTAAGCATGCAACTTGCAATATGGGATGGGAAC
Source organism: Dryococelus australis (assembly GCA_029891345.1). Lineage (NCBI taxonomy): Eukaryota > Metazoa > Arthropoda > Insecta > Phasmatodea > Phasmatidae > Dryococelus > Dryococelus australis. The sequence continues at coordinate 94,378,624 of CM057002.1, read as the reverse complement.
GAATTCAGTAACCTAAAGAAGACCATGTGCGACTTGTGCATAGACAAATGTGACTTCAAAAAGTTATGTATCACGCCGAAAAACTTCCACCAAAAAACCAATGAATACTAGTGTTCTTTTCCTGCCTCGTTTATATATTGCAATTAGTAACTTCAATTGACTATGGTAAATTTAACATTACTTTTTTAAATTGAATAAGTTGATCAATGACAATAATAATATAGAACATAACTGACATGGTGTCGGATATAGGATTGATAATGATATTGTCATTAGATGTAGTGGCGTAGCTACATGTAGGTTACTTGGGGTCATTTCGTAACAAATTCTGTAATGACTTGGGTGCAAAAAAAATCTAAAAAAAAGTGAGGTCTATTCCTGTAAAACGTAGGTAGCGATTCTTCAATATCAATATTATGTTGCTTTAAAAAAATTATTTTCAAAGTTTCTGTAAAACCACCGATAGCATGGCCTTAATGCTAGTATTGCAATCATTTGTAATGGCAAGATATAGTTGTAGCTGAAAGTAACATTTCTTCGAATTACAGTATAATTGATTGTTTTTTATTGAACTGTATGAAACAGACTTTTTTAAATAACAGTGTAGTACGTGTTTAATCATGGATTGTTTACTGCCTGTACGGCATCTCTGAAAATTGTGTCATTTTGTAAAATTGTTATCGTATAAAATTTTACATAGGTCTACGTGTTTGTTACATACCTAATTTTATTTACAGGTTACTTTGTGCAAGCATTTGCAGTTATGTTTAATAATATTGTAAAATGATATATTTATGGACAGCAATAACAGCAAAAATGTTACATCAGTGTATCGTAATTATTTTGACCATTTGTGAATCACAGCTATCAGTAAAATTAAAAATTTGGTAATTTAAGTGTTTAAATGATATAGTTCAAGTAAAATAAAGTATTGATTTGATATCATCATCATCATCTTGCCACTTTTAGGACATAATTCTACATGTACTGTTCTTCAGCTGAAATTTTTTTATAAGTGCTGTTCAACCTATGAAGAAACACCCCCCTCCCAAAAAAAAAATTCTGCCTACACCACTGCTGGCGACCATTACGATGCACTTTTAAGAGAGATCCCTTGGGCTAACGAATCTGTTAGGGAGCATTCAGAACCAGCCTTTTTCAAATTCTTCACTCAAACATTTTTCAACTTAAAAAAAAAATATATATATATTATTACTAGCAGTATATTAAATGTTTAGATACTAGACCTGCTTAAATAGCACCATTTTGCACCTTGAAATACAAATTTTCCCGGGGGAGGCCCTCCTGCTTCAATTACGGGGACCGGTGTTCCTTTAAAAATACCCAATTTTGAAAGAGACTCCCCCCCCCCCCCCCAAAACACAAATTCTGGTTACTCCGCTGAGATGTACCATCTTCGACATACAAAAATTGTGTAGCTTCCCTTAGTACAAATGTTATGCTTCGCCACTGAATCTCAGCTCAGTAATTTGCTGTTAGTTTTGATTAAGACGTAGGGAACTGTTGAACTAAGACATGCTCTCTTAAATGTATATATTATTAAACAGGTATTCTGTGAAATGTTAATGATTTAATATTTTACAACACTGTTCAGATTATTGCAGCAAATCATTCAGCTATCCAGAGATATATTAATTTGGAACGTTGTACTTATATTCCCGATGCTGCCCAGATACATTTCAGATTGTCACTGTACAACTTTGAGGGCAGACAGTCTGGCATACCCCTGTATGTTGTACGGGATGCCAGGTGACCCGTTAATTAAGCGACACATGCTGAGATGCGGATAATGTGGGTGGAGGAAAAAGAGTGCTGGCGGAGGAAGACAGTGGGGTATGGCCTGTTGGACATTAGTCGCGCGGGTGGATGAAACGAGGACTCTTTCCTGGACCATCGAAGCGAGCACAATGTGTTCTCGAGGAGCGCGCTTCTCGGAAGCGCCCAACATATTTTAGACTGAGTGATCTTCAGGAATTATGGTTCGGATGGAAAAAAGTGTGACTCGGTAGATTTGCAATATTTTGTGGTGCGTCGTAAGTTACGTGTTGCTGAGAATCTCCTTCCTCCGGCACAGTTGTTCTTCAAGGTGGTACACAAAAATCCAGGTTATAAGTTCAGAATAAGTGTGGACCATTATGTGGAGATGACGAACTTTCTAATTGATTTATGAACTGCTCATTGGAAACTTTGCTTAACCTGGTAGAATGAGGAGAGAGAGAGAAGATATTTTATTTGACATAATTTGTATTACAAATTATAAGTAATTTAATGAAGATAGACTATTATTAAATTTAATTTTACATTGAATTTGCCTTTAAATAAATCCGCTCACGCCAGAATTAGTAATATTCTTATTATTCATTTTTTTCTTAGTATAATCCTGAGAGCTTTATTGAATAGTAACAGATTAAGTCTCATGAAAATGAAATGAGGGAGTAATAAACATCATGGACAGGAATATATAGGAATGATTCCACGGGCTCCTTGCCCACAATGTGGGAGGAGAGTCCACGCTTTTTATCATCTCTACAAAATAATCAACACTTATTGAAAATACTGTGAACACTGTTCTCCAAAGTTAAATCTGAAAGATCACTGCAGGAAGTATAACTGGACTTTCCTAGTTAACTAGTTCTAGGATCTCACTCATATAAAGTGCTTGTACCAAGTATGGTGTGAATGACAGTAGCATGTAATATTATATATTTTTAAGGGAATTTGTTTTGATGATGCAAGTGCATGGCAACCTAGTCAAATGTGTTGAATATGGCAACAGTTACCCTATCAAATGAAGGAGAAGTAAGTCAGATTAATTAAACAGTCCTCTCTTTCTCTCTTGCATGTTCAATATAAGTTATGCGTCTTAGTGTATATATGTTCTACAGCCTATTATTTAGGGAATTGAGGGTATGAACTAGGCGGGTTTCCAAATGGGAAAACTACGCGACAATTTAGTGTATTACGTAGATTGGTGGGCATTTAGTTATATGAGCTTCCAAATGGGAGGTTTGAGTTTGAAATTCATAGTTTCTAGGTAAATTTACAATTGTACAAGTCTAGACTCATTAATAACATCCTTTATGTTCCGGGTTAACATCCTCCACAATATTCCACATCCCCCGAAGAAGGCCTTAAGACGTCAGTTGCCTTTGGTGACTGCAGAAACAAACAATCGCAACTACATCTATGCAACAGGTTCCGTAATCACCTGTAATTCAATTACGAAGTTGGGGTGGTGGCAGCATTTACCTCCACTTAACCAGACTGGATTGTACACTCACCATTGACAGTCACACGACTCTCATTGTTGAACTTCACAAGATCAAAGCACCAGCAGAATTCGTCGTATCACCTTATATCCAGGAAGAACTTATACTAGGACACCCCTGACTTCAGCAGCAACAATGCATCATGGACCATGGGCAACGGAAAGTATACCTTAGTGACAATCGCAGCGTAACCGTCAACTAGAAACACAGTCCCAATGCCATCAAACCTCCGACTCTCAAAGAAGAGGAGATAAACCATGGACTCTCTGAAGCTCAATTCCAACAGTTGAAGAGAGTTATCAATGAGCATGGTGGTGCTTTTGGATATGGAGGAACGCTTTGTCAGATGAGAACCATCCACACGAAATACAGCTGAGTACGAACACACCAGTCTACAACAGACCCTTCACGGTATCTGCCAGGTGGCATCGCCTCATAACGGAACTAGAAGACATGAAATGACAAGTAATCGATGGGCTGCCAGAATCACCGTACAACTCAAATGTGGAACTGGTTCCCAAAAAGGATCTACAGCTTAGGTTCTGCATGAATGATGTCCCTCTTACTATTCCTCCACCAGCCCTTGACCTGGTGCATACCTTGCGTGACTTGGGGGTGGCAAAAGTTTTTAGCACCCTGGACATGCAGTCCGGGTATTGGCAAATTGCAGTACACCTCTACAGCCAGAAATGTACCACATTCACTTCACCAGAAGGAGAAACCCTCTTGCTACATGCGATTTCGCTTCCCAAACCTCAATGATGTGATCATCTACTCAATATCCTGGGAGGAACACCTCAATCACCTGCATAGGGCACTTGACACATGGAACTCCATGGCATGATGGCGAAACTCTCGAAGAGCCACTTCGGGAAGTCTTTGATAGAATACCTGGGCCACATAATTTCAACTAAAGGCAATTGTCCTCGAGCCAAATCAATACGGGCTATTCAAGAAGCAACTTGGCCACTTCCTTGGACAGAGTAATTGGCTCAAGAGACTTCGAGCCCAACATCGCCAGACTCATGGCACCACTACACCCATTGTTAGAGAAGAAAGCCCAGTGGCGATGGGGTCCTAAGCCCAGTGGCGATGGGGTCCTAAACATTGCGCCGCCTCTCAAGACTTCACGCAATTACATTGGCCACAAGAAGAAGGACCCCTGATCCTACAGATGCTTGTCAGAATGGGCTGGATACCATCTTGTACCAAGAGGATCCAGATGGCAAACCTCTAGTTATAGCCAACACCACCAAACAGAATTACCACATCAATGAAAAAGAATGCCTTGTGGTCATATGGGCTATAGGTTGTTCACTGTAATGTGAGCACTTTTGGAGGCCTTGTTACTTTTTCCTTTCAGCCGTTTTTTATCCTTTAAATATCTTTCTAAATAAATATTGCCATGTAATGTATATTCCACCGCACTCGGTAGTTAACATCTAAGGTTAAACAAAAGCATACTTATTACCTATTATTCCAAATGAGAGGGCTTTCAAAAGTGCTCACTTTGTAGTGAATGGCCTTTATCAGGAAATACCGCTGTTACCTGGAGGGTACACACTTTATTCTCAGGAACGACAGCAAAGCTCTCAAGTGGCTTCGGGAATCTAGAAACAACAAGGCCAAGCTTGGAAGGTGGGGACCTGTATCTCTCATAGTTTGACTAGGAAGTGCAGCACTTCCCCGGCAAGGACAACGACCTTCCCGATGCACTGTCACGTCAACCAGACCGGAAGACGAGGCCAAACCAGACGAAGATTGGAACAGCATCACGCTGCCGGACTGCAGCCCAGGACAGCAAATTAGGCTTCTACAGCTCCAGATTAGCCGAAGTCAGATTGAACACTACCAGCAACAAGACCCTGATGTCAAAGACCTCCTATGGAAGCATCCTCATATATTTTTACTACGAGATGACATAGTCTGGTAACGCAACAATCAACCCGGAGCCATGTGGAGGATCTATATACCAAAGGATCTGCACGCCAATTACCCAGGCCATTGGGAAACACTAGCCGACATAAACCCATGTTACATATGGGACATCATGAACAGGGATGTCCGCCAATACATCCATGGCTGCACAACATGCTGCAGAAACAATGCCTATCCTGTGAGACAACCAATGGCCACACCTCACAGACTGCATGCCCCATGGATGCATATAACCAGTGACTTAATGGAATCCTATCCCAACAGTACCAAGGGGGACAGGTACCTATTAATCGTGATGGATATATTCTCCAAGTGGGTGGAAGCCTTTCCCCTACTAGGCTAAGTAATGTCCCACATTATCGGAAAATTCAGTTCTGAAACCTTTTCGCATTGGGCTTCTCACAGAGTATTATAACTGACAACGGGACACAGTTCACAAGCAAGAAGTGGCTGCTGGCCTGTCAAGAATGGGAAGCTGAGCCTGGACAACTCCCCCTTACCACCCACAAGCCAATCCCACTGAGCAGAGGAATCAGGGTCTCAAGAAACGCCTCTTACTCAGTGTGAGGGATGATCACAAGCACTGGGATCACCCCATTCCCAGGATTATCTTTACTCTGAGGCAAAGCACGAATGAGGTGATTAACTCCAGCCCCAGCAACTCCTTCTGGGCCAAACCCTACAGTACCCAGGGGATAGACAATGGGAGAGTGAACCGACCAAAATGCCTCAACCTGAAGACATTCGTTTAGCTGCCCTGGCCCGGATGTATAAAGCAAGGGACACTCAAGAGGTGTACATGGCGAAGAATTACCCACAACCACGTACTGGCATACGGGCGTTTGAAATGGGTGAAGCCATCTTATATGCAGCCATCCCTTGAGCAGAGACAACAATCAGTTCACTGCGGATTTAGCCTGAAAGTGGGAGGGCTCCTATAAGGTTGTGTACTGGACCCAGGATTGACACGGATGTATACGCAAAGCCACAAGGGGCTAATTGAGGCCCTACCCCAAAGAATCCCCTGAGTCCGAAGTACAACACTGCCACCTCGATTATCTCCGAAACGCCGGACGTGGAAGAACATGCTATCTACTTCACTCCAGAGAAAGAACGACCACCATGACCTAAGGATCGAGCTAACAAACAGCAAACCAGCCAGGGAACCACTTATTCCATGCCTATGCGGGTGGAATTCTCTAAACCACAAGCCAAAGAATCTGTTCGGACGCTACCTTCAACTCTTACAGAATTCAAATGGAAGTTCGCCAAACAACCCGGAAAATAGACTCAGAGAACGAGTGAATTGTCTTGGTGAAGTCCTTTGGATAGAAATATAAGCGTCAAACGGCCTCATCCTAGCCCCATTATCAAGAGGATTCAAGAAGCAAGTGCCATCCAGATGAACACACTCCTGAAGACATCACCTTGAACATTAACTTTGAAGTGTGTCGGTCCTATCATTTTGGGTGCTGTGGAGTTGAACCACGATAATTAAGGTCATATTTCCCTTTACCTCACTGGCGGCTTGGCAAGATCTTTGATGAGAAGCAAGCAAGAACAAGGTCTTATGGTGTACTTCCAGACAGTACTGTTATTCCTAGTGCCCACTGTCCAGCCTTTTCAGACTGCAGCTGACTGGGAGAGACACAGAAGTGACTGAATCCTGGGTGTGGCACCCACACGAAGTTGGGTCAGTGGCAGAGGTGTTCAGTTTTCCTTCCGGCGTTTACAGATTGGGAAGGAGAAATAGAAGAACATTTGGTCTGCCCCACTTCGGTGTGGATTAGAGTTCCTAGTGTATGGCGCAGCCGATGAACTACCCAGTGGCAGACCTCAATTTGCCGTTCTAAAAATAGTTGTGGTACTTACCTAAGTGGCATCAATGCACTTTACTTGCTCTATCTCCCGCTGAATAATAAAGTCAGAATAACTTAATTCTTATAGAATCCAGGGTTTCAACTATGACAAAATAAATAATACTCAATTGAATTTTAAATACGTTCTATAATGATGTACTTAGGGAAACACCGGGTGAGTCCAACCTAGCTCCTATAGTAAAATATTTATATAATAATAAAATAAATACGCAGATCGATCCTGCATTACGTACTCCAGACGAAGGCGTCCTGCGTAAAAACTAAGTGTCTTAATAAAATTAAGATAACAACAGTGGCGTGTAGTGATTTTTTTACAAGGGTATGCGATTTATACTAACAAACACAACTTCCAATTTTACTTACCCTCCGCATGTATTTACCATATTATAATACCTAACATTAGTTATGAAACGGAAATGAAATTAATATAACAATAATTAAACTGAATATTATTTAGTGACCACATTACAAATTATAAGAAACCCCCGTTTTCCCGAACACTTTAATCTACTTTCCAAAGAAAATTGGACGCAAACAGAATTACTGCTTACCCTGCTGAAGGAACGCCCTCGAGCATGTGGCGTGTTGTTGTTTGGGATTTCGATTCGTTGCTAGTCGCTCCCGTTTGTGGAAATAACTAGATAACAGCACAATGCGTGTAGGGGAGATACGAAAACTCTGTTTCTCGAATTGGAAACGGGAAACTCGGAATTAAATGTGTTTAAAGTTACGGGGAAAACTATAAAGAGTCAAACATTTCCAATATGTATAAGGTAAGCATTGCCTAACTTGAGCCTTTGGAATAAACGCCAATGAGCAATCAGCTTTTAATATTATATCCTAACTTAACGGGGAGTATTCTGAAGGAACCTAAACTGAATTTGACATTGTTGCGACCTGACACCAAATGGTACACTGGAGGAATACCAGAGGGCGGGTGGGAGTTGTGGATGACGTCTTCCGTAGCTTTTGGAAGGCAGAGTTGCACGACGGCGGCAGAGTCTGTGGTGTCACAGACGGTGGTTTCTCTTCTTGTGAAGTCTTCTTAAGTGCACACACGAAGCATGGTCTAGTAGTCAGCTTTGTTCTTCAAATTGGTCTACATCCTTTCCAGACTGGAGAGACAGCGTGCTGGAATGGCTAGCTTCTCTCCACATAGGTTGTTTATTCATGCTTGGTGGCAGTGCCACCCTCTTCTTATCTCCTGTGTTGGAGGTGTTGACATATCTTATCTCCTTGTTGCAAGGTTCTGGAGGCTGTGATGCACCCGTGGAATGAGTGCTACCCTCTTGCAGCAGTAAAATCCCGTGCTGGGGTTAGGGCGACTGTGTGGCAGCTTTGGAGTAGTCAGCACAATTTATCCAACCACATGATTGTAGTCCCTCATGACATGAAGTTTACGGACCCTGTAGGCACATTATTTATTGTACTATTGCGAGTATGACTTGCCAAATGACTGGTGGTGCTCGATGATGGGGCAAAATCGCAAGTAGAGCGTGCATACCCAATGCGCGGAAATGCAAGATACGTTAATTTCAATGCCACCAGCTCCAGCGAGAGTACTCAGCAAGAAGACTGCAGTCCCAGAAGTTGTCGCAGCTGCCACCAAGACTCCGCCTCCCGCGAGCGAGGCATCTACCAGAACTGCCAGCCAACACGGGTCCTTTTTCAAGACTCCCTTTCAGCTGGTACCCTCGGCCACGATCTACGAAGACTCCGCGGCCATCCTGCCGGCCGAATCGTCACTCAATGGACAGGCTGCCAGCTTCGAGGTGCCGGTGCCACCCAGCACCGACTCCCAGGCCCTACTCCATGGACATGAAGGAGGACTACTGATAGGCGCTGTCAAGATGAAGGTCACTAACACGACATCTGACTCAAGTGTCTACAGGCAGAGAGATCCCTTCACTGCTCCACACAACTGATGTGGTTACAATGTCTCCTGACGCTACGGCCGTTCTCACGGTCCCACTTTCCGGACGAGGGAAGGTCATCTCCGAGGCTCCAGCATCACCTGATGTCACTGCCGTTTTCATGGTCACTCCTCCCAGACAAGGGAGAACCAACAACGGGTCTACACCCGGAGGAGCAGCACAAAATCGTCAGACGACAATTCTGTCCCAGACGGTCGATGCCCGTGGACATGGGAAGAAGAGGATCCACAACTAACCTGCCATAGAGCAGGAGGTCACTGGCTGAACCTCAGATCTGGCAAATGCAGCTGAGGAGATGGTAGCACCAACAGAACCCCCACTTCCATCAACAATGCAGACAGCCACTTGGGTGCTAGTGACTGAGGAGGTAGGCGACATAGTCTCCAAGACTACCCCCTGATGACAACGGAGTCACCTGACAATGTAACCGAGATTCAGGCCCCAATCATTGGACGAAGAAGGGGGCCACAAATCAGAGCTGTAGTTGAGTCGGAGGTCACTACTCGAACCTCAGCTCCAGCTCAAGTGACTGAGGGGGTAGACGACGCAGCCTACAGACTACCCCTGACAGCAACGCAGGCCACTGATGAGAACAATGATGCAGTCACGGCTCGTCCCTTAGCACCTAGAGGTCAGCCCTTGACCACTGCTGGGGATGGCTACTCTGTGACGGCCGATCTTCCACGTCGAGTGCAGACGCCCCACGCCTGCCATGCCGGCTTGGTACCAGGGAGATACCAAAAGGCTCCATGGAGACCACCTGTACCCTTCACCTGGCCGAATACACAGTATGCACCACCACGTAAGCAAGGGCGACCACCAAAGACAAAGAGAATGCTGTAAACAGTGACTGAAAATGCCATGCCTAAATACACCTAAAGACTGATAGTAGTCATTATGTTATCCCATTTTCTGGCCAATTAATACATACCACCGACGTACGTGATTAGCGAACATGTTATACATATTTCAACTCTTGACCCCTCTTAGCCATACCAGGGTATTTGGATTCTTAGAAGTTAGTCAATTTTGCAGCTTCCAGGGGCGCAATTCCACTTGGAATGAGGCCCTCGGAGTCCAATGTCCCCTTTCACTGCTCAGGAACATTCTCATTGGTGGCCATCTGTCACCTGGCATATAGTTCTCCTGTGTTTGGGAGAAACATAGACTATCATTACGTATAACTGGGCATATAGCCCAGGCACTCCCCACTGCCAGCATGAGTCCTTACTTAATCTGATCTCTTGGCGCTGGAGGAAGCAGGAGGTTCCGAGGACACAAACCCCTTTCTTCAGGGCTATGCCTTCCACCCCCACCCCTCTGGCTGAGGAAACCTCTACGGGAAAAGCGAGGTCAGTCCATACTCCTCCTTCCTTTCCTCATGGGTTCTCCACCTTGGTGGGCTGATACACCAACCTGAGAGTGGTCTATTTTCATAGCTTGAATTTCTTCAAATCGAGACTTGGCTTTTGGGCCCCGCTGATCGTAAAGGAGTCGACCAGCCCATCTCCAAGCACCACCATCATGATCGCCCATGATTAAAGCGTAGCTTAAGAGACAGTTACCCCTTTCAGTTGCAACTAGGCATAGGGAACACCCAGGGTTTTCCTGCTTTTGCTAATCTCAATTAAGAGGTTACCCAGTGGTACCACACAGAGGTAGTAGGTTCCCTTAAGCTAGGAGAGGTTACAAGAGATGTATCACTAGCCCTTTCCGGTTTCACACTTCAGTTTTCTCTCCGATAGCTCTGAGTCTTCTCTGACCAGATGCCTCTAAACACCCACCAGTTGCCAGCCATGTCAATGATTGCAATCAGAGGGAGCAAGCTTTCATATCAGTCAACAGGTCTCCCACCAGGACTTGAGCATTCCGGCAGTCCGCCGGGAGCAGAGCCGGACAAGGGATAGACTTCCAATTGTTAACCATATCCCAACCAGGCGACACCACACAACCATAGAGTGAGGAGGGAGCAAGCTTTCATATCAGTCAACAGATCTCCCACCAGGACTTGAGCATTCCGGCAGTCCGCCGAAAGCACAGCCGGACAAGGGATAGACTTCCAATTGTTAACCATATCCCAAACCAGGCGACACCACACAACCATAGAGTGAGGAGGGATCGTGCTTTCCGAAGTCAACACAGATCCCACCAGGCATAGTCTTACACCCGTTACAGGCTGTTCCCCAACTCAAGCCCCGGCCCGCGAAGCATGACACGTCTTACACCCATTACAGACTGCTTGTCCGTCTCTACCTCCCCTCCCCCCGGTAAGATCAACCAGGGGAGCCCACGCCTTTCACCCATTACAGGCTGGTCCTGCAGCTCTGGTAGACGCCTCAAACTCCCAGAGGGCGGCCAAGAGGCGTGTTACTAGCGCCCACCACTCTCAGTAAACAGCGCAGGTATGTGATTATAAAAATATTTCTGGACACTTAACATCAGCGCAAAGCTTGCATGAAGAAAGTTTCTTTAAGGCAACCCGCCTTCTTGCAGCCGTATAAGCTGTTCTTACCTCTCCTTAATTCCATAACTTGCATGTGTGTTAATGGCCTTTTAATTGCTATTTATAAAATTTACGTGAACACTTTGGACACACTAGTGACAGTGCCATGTATTGTGTGTGTTAAGAAGACGTCACGCGTGTAAAAACATTTGAAGATGCAGAATTCTTGTTGAAAAGAAAATGGATAAAAACGTTAGGATTTCTGAGTATGTTGACAACTATTTTTAAAGACCTTAAATTTTCAACACACTTGCTTTGTATATAATCGCCTCACGAAAACGTATATATTTTATTTCCATTGTGTAGAATCAATTTGCTCTTTTTTCTATTTTCAAAGCAAATTCAATTTAAATTTAATAATGTGTATAATTTTGCATTTTAACAACTCATTCTTGTTTTGTGTAGAATCACTTCAAGAACTTCAAGCCTTACTGGTTACGTAATAATAATCGCAAGCACCCTTTATAATTATCATATTTTGCATTGTGTAGAGTCACCTCAAGAAATCACAAACCTATTGGAGACATTCTAAACCAAACACAGGTTGTGATTAAATTTGTGTAATGTATATAATTACCAGTGACTTGTGTTTTCAACTGTATTCTCTTTATGTTTCTATCATATTTGATGTATAGTGTGACGCCGTCCATGGCTCGCAACGAACCCTTGTCTACCCGCGCGCTATCTAGGAGGAGCGACATAAACTACATGACGCTGAGCACTGGCTGCACTGCGCTCTACCAAAGGCCAACAGCTATATTGAAGAGCAAGCGAATCAGTGTAGTAGTTATTAACGCTACAAGGCGTAACCGAATACTATAGTATTTTGCATAAATTATTTTTGATAGTGTTTTATGCAAATGCCACATGCCTCAAAAATAGTCCCCTAAATAAATATCAAATGGTAAATGGATGTAGCAATATCCCATGTGAAACCATGGCACTATACAAGCGCGAAGTAGCAACCACATGGATACTCAGATCTTAGCAATCTGTTTGTATTTTGAGAAAGGGTTTGTAGTATCAGAAACACATAATTACGAGTTAATGGACCCAAAGTGAGCCCATTGGATTCAGATAAATATAAAATGGCTAACATTTCTGAATTGATGTATGCAGTCCGATGCTGACTTCGAACCGCGCAATATAAAATTTACTTAAGATATTTTTTGTAACATGAATACTCAATTGTAAAAGCTCAAATTAAAGCATTGTGTTTTATTTTCTTTGTAGCAGTGTTTTATGTATCTCTTGTCTTTACAGGGAAAAGAAAGACACTATTAATAAAAATATTGCCTAAAAAATTTAACAGCACATAAATTTTGCGTGTTTATATTTTGTAATTAACAGAGAGAAATAAGCAGTGAAGTTTGATGTATGTTTCATCTTGTATTGTGTTGCATATCATCGACGTAATTAATTTTGCAACGGATTTTCTGTTATGGCGTGGCATCGTTGACGATGTCACCTTTTTAGCCTTGGTTTGACGGGCGTAAGGGTAGGTCGCCTAACTTGTGGCTCAGAGGTGAAGCAACTTTTGTAACGGTCAGTAACTAAAACAGACTTTTAAATTATCTGGAACATTTTTCTCAACTTTCATGCACGCCTCCTGAACTGGAGCAGAATCGCTGCCCCTCCGGTGACGATACTCTCTCTTCACGGTGCAGACGCAATTTTTACCGCTTCAGCCAATGTGGGGCTTCAAGACACACGCCCATCAATTTCAATAGTGTATCATCTTATTGTCAATCTTGAATAATGATATGTGTATTCAAAGAATTTTGTTGTGTAAAATTTATTTCTTCAGAAACATGCACTCACGTGTGATCACATAATTTTCTGGAATAATTCGTGTGTGACTTATGTTGAAAGTTTGCAGTGTAGTAAAGATGTGTTGGGAAGCCACGATAGCCCAGCTCGAGAGTATTTTTGTAATTTAATATCAATCTGCAACAAGTCACTCTACTGTCCGTAAGTCTCTCTACTGCAGCCCCGCCAAGAGAGACAGATGTTCACGGATTAGTGAAGACTAAATTAGAGAAACACCCACGTAACTGACTTTACCCTGTGCGGCCCTACCACCAGCACCCACTGCAGTTTGTGCCAGGTGCCTGAAGTAGGGTGACAGCTGCTTTATCACGCTTCTGTGTTTAGACACGTAACTTGGCCAGGAGAGGGAGAGAGAGGAAGCGGTGGGGAGGAGGAAGAAACAAGGAGCCTGCTTTCCATTTTTCGATGGAGGTGGTGTATTTTGTGTCCTCATGCCCTACTTCAAGAGACGGGGTCTCAAGGAGAAGGTAAAGTTGACCCTAGTTGCTTCTGGGTGCTGGCACGAATACTCCCCTGCTTTGGTAGCGTCCATCGCCAGTCTCACACCCACCATAGAGAGCAAGCACAGGCACTTCGACACTAGTAGGATCCAGTGACGCCGGAAATGCCAAAGCACCTATTCAGCAACCAGATACAAACAGAACCATCAGAGCTACCCCACTGTAGACAAAAATTATATGGTGTGGCTGTACGTTTTACAGTATTGATTACTCGTGCAATAATTTGTTCACTCAGATTAATAAATAAAATAACCATCCAGCACGCCTAAAATATAAACAAAATGAAGTTCTGCCATAGAAGCCATACAATAATTTTGCTGCTGTACAAGAGAAAGATTTCTTAAGTTGTTTGTATGCCTGCCGGAGCGCCACAAGTGCACATTGATAGATGCAATTTTGTGAATTTTTCTGCTATACAAGAGAAAAGTTTATAATGTAGTTTGTACGCCCGTTGCAGTACCACAAGTGTACATTAATAGATGCCATTTTGTGTAACATGTTGCCACGGTTTTGCTTTCTCAAGTCATGTTACCATCTGTGGAATAGTAATCACGTGACGTATATTTGTAAACATTGTAAAATAATACGAATTTTCCATCACAAATGTTTTATAGAAGAGAAATTAAGTCAGAATTTTTTTATATATGTACGGAATTGTGATTTAACAATATTTACAGAAATACAAAAATTTAGTGTGACCTATACGTGAAATATTAATTATCCCTAATTTTCATCAAAACTTCTGGTGCTGCCTATACATGCCAAAATACGTATACCGTGGATACAAGTGGAGAATTTTCATATCACTGTGCTCTTGGAGGCTATAATACTAGGAAAATCTGTCGCTTTTTAATTTTTATTATTTCTCATATTTCTGCACAATAATGGTGAGCAGGAACAACAAACAAAATGAAAGGGCATTGTTATCGGAGTATATGCAATGGTATCGGTATCAGAAAAGATGGTATTGGAACAACTACAAAATAAAGATTGTAGTTTTTGTCCCAAGCTGTGAACTGAAGATACCTCCCTGCTGTGAAATAATCTACAATAAATATCAAAGTCTTTAAAAGGGGGAAGGAAAGAAGCAAGGAATGTTTCTATGAGTCCAGCCCATCACCAAAAGGGGCATTAAGAGTGAGATGGACCGCCACATTTTCTGTGAAATAGTTGTTTCCACGAATACATGTATCTTGGTAAATAAATGTTCTCCAAATACAACTTTTTGTCAGGAGAAATAAAAAACAATTATCTGCTGCTCTATTTTTTTTTACTTTGGTCATAATTAAGTGTAGTCTTGGAGAAAAAAATTTGTAAAAATGGCCAAATATTGTATTTTTAAAGCTTGCCTATGCAGTTTCCTTACACTGCAAGAGAAAAGTACAAAGATACAGTCATTTAATCTGTGGTCTTTCATTGCATGTAATAAAACCCCACTGTTACAGATCTAGTTTACATAGTACAGTGTTACGACGGAAACACTGCACACTTGCGCGTAGGAGCTATGAGGCACTAGGCATGTGTGTTAGTGTCGCCCGTATCGCTCCCTCGCTTCTTGACCTGGACACGGGATTCCCACGGGGTCCATCCCACTCTTAAAGAGAGTAAGGAAGAGGACAAGAGGGTAACAGAGCAGGAGCCAGATTTTATGTTTGAAAAAGTAATTGTAACTTAACTTAATTTTTTGTTTTTACAAAGTTTACTATTTTACATTTATCAACTAAAGAATATGCTATTAAGTATTTTCTGTGACATTTTGCACTCACCCATACCAGCAAACCAGTTGTTGATATTTCGATGGAGATCAAGTCTGCATGCACTGTTAGTCAGCAACCATAGTTTCATTTTTATCCTTTGATTCTTTCAAAACTATCAATACATATGCCACTGCATTTAAATTTTGACTCTGTAATGAAAGAGGTTGAGCTTGACTCAAAGCTTGGGAGCTTTTCAATAGGCTTGCTTGGGCTTGGCTGAAACTAAAAATCCTATGTTTGCAGGCCTTTAATACTGCAAATCAAGTACCTACTCAGTTGGAATAGTGATGTACATATTGTACTGTATAAACCTTTTTTCAAGTAATTTCACAGTACTTTGTAATGATACTGTTATTATTTTGAAAATAAGATTACAATATCGCAAATGATTTTTCAACACAGTATGTATGGACTATCACGAAAAACTGATAATGTTTTAGTATTACATCTCTGATCCCAATAAATGTCTGGAGAAGGGAATAGTAAAGAACACCACATTAAATGTCCTGCATTTGTATTTGTCACAACCATGGAAGCATGGAATAAATAAAATGTATAAAAGCAATTTCCTTATAAACAACACAGAGAGAACAACAAATTAAAACTTTACAATGACACTTAGAAAGAATGCACACACAGAGGAACGCATGAGAGCTGTCAACAGAGTGTGAGTGCTGGGTGAGAAGGTAGCATGCGAGAGGGAGAAAGAAGTGCTCAGAGCGCAGTCCTGTTGCAGTACGGCATCTCATGGCCCTCGCTGCATGTGCCCACCTCGGAGAAGTTGGTGGCCAGCACCACAATCCCCGTTAGTGCCACAAACACGCCGAATACAGCAAGACACAGTGCAGGCACCTTCTGCTGGGAAAGCAGCGGGCCTTGCTCCAGTCGAAGGTAGCTGATCGCGGGCAGCACGTAGGCTAGTGGCACTGCTGCCAACACTCCCTGCACATGACACACCACCCTTGCTGTTTACCATTAGATGTTGAAGAAATGGTGCAAGCAAGATTTATGAACTAAAACACCTGCTTGTATAGAAAAAATTGAAATCAAAACAAGAAACACACAAACCTTACAGAAACTTGCTAGTTTTGTAATGCTTTGTTTTTTCATCTGAGGGTGCATAAACAAGATGTAATTTACACAAAAAAACTATGGATTGTTTTATGAGGTAGTAATATGGATGTATGTGACATTTATGACTGAGGCTACATGACCAATCAGGCAAAAGTAGTCATTGAATACAGAAAGAGCAGCTAGGATTTTATTAATATATATATATATAAATATACTGATGCATGCAAATACTGCTGAGCAGCATGACTGCATACTCTATGGGCCGACTTCGCCCTATCAGTGAGTGCTGAGAAGCATGGGGCAAGTTCAAAGTGGCATATATAATTCCAAGTGGCTACATGGTTGATTCCACGTGCTGGACAACTACAGACATGGACATAATTAACACAATTAATTATGAGATTCTACTGCCCACCCAGATTCCGACATGCAGTCGTCACCCCTTCAACCTAAAAATTGTTTTACCCAACCAGCCATGGACCAGCTGACTCCAATAAGAAAGTTAAAATCGCTACAGGATCACAGCATCCCTGCGCCCAGTGACGTCACAGCCACCAAGCCTCGGGCAGAGGAGGTAAATCTGTCATCAGCCTCCACCCAGGGGAATAAGAAATGTGCAACGTAGCCTGCTAACGAAGATAAAGATAACCAGCCCGTGTGTTGATAGCCACCAAGATGAAATTTGGACTATATAAGGAACCTCCGAAACGCTCTTGGCAGAATTCGTCTGCCTGCCGACCGCAATGGTCAGCATGTTCTCCTGGGTCTGAGAAGACCACTACCTCTCACAGCCTGCAGCTTGCAAAAGCTCACTCCAGTTCCAACACCAGCTCCAGCAGCAAGCGCTTCAGAGGTAATCATGACGTCCGCACCCTGCACCCACTACGGGGGGTGTTCCTTGACTCCGCAATAGCAGGCCGGTATTTGCATCTACAGGCAATCTAAAAAATGGTAACCACAATTTATAATGTAAATACGACTGTTATTATGCAAAACCATACAAATAAAATCACTAACACATGCCCTCATCCTAGACTAAATTGTTGTATGCTAATAACATATGATTAAAGTAAGAAAGATTTTTACCTTCCGGGTTACATACACGAAAAGGAATATGCCACAGTCGATGACTACTCACACCTATTCTTAGTACTCCTCACTGATAAACCTATGTCGTCATTTTCAGCTGAATATGCCAACAACGCTCATATTCAGCAACTGAAGATAGCATTAACAGACCCAGAAAATGTGACGCTGAAATATTGGTGACTCGCCAGAAGATATGCTATTTCTGGGAACGGAGAAATTTATATGCGACAACGTACACCCTCAGGAGAACGCAAACTGACACTAGTACCTAAATACAACGTTCCCGAGATAATCACAGCCCACCACGACGCACTCTTAGGAGGAGGGCATTTTGGTCAGTTTAAAACACTAGCAAAAATTAAATCAGCTTATTATTGAGACACAATGAATAAGGATGTCAAAGATTATATGAAGAACTGTCCCGCATGCCAACGTATCAAATTGCGTCTAACCAGATCAAGATAGGTCAAATGATACCTATACCACCCCCACCTCTTCTAGAGTCTTGGAGTGTAGATGCCACAGGCCCGTTATAAGCATCTGCACGTGGATATAAATATGTACTAGTCATGACAGAGAGTGCCACCCGTTATGCAGTAGCCCACCAAGTCCCAACCAGAGATACATTAATCTGCCCAAATTTTGTTAAGGATATTATTTTACATTTTGATTGCCCGAAAACCCGAAATCCATCCTTATGGAAAGAGGTACATCGTTCAGTAATGAATTGATGGCAGAACTACTGAGAAAACTGCAAATAAAAAAACTTCA
This sequence comes from Dryococelus australis, assembly GCA_029891345.1. Classification (NCBI taxonomy): domain Eukaryota; kingdom Metazoa; phylum Arthropoda; class Insecta; order Phasmatodea; family Phasmatidae; genus Dryococelus; species Dryococelus australis. The sequence continues at coordinate 94,360,058 of CM057002.1, read as the reverse complement.
GACCACGGCGTACAATCCAACTTGAAATGGTTTAACGGAGCAAGTAAATAAGATTTTATCTCAACATTTGACCTCTTGTGCCAGCGACGATCCTTCTCACTGGGATGAGTATGTCTTGTACATATTATTTAATTACAATACAACTGTAAACCGTAGTACAAAGTTCACCCCGTTTTTCCTTTTACATGGGGTCGAAGTAGTCCAACCCTCCCATGTAATTAACAATTTATACTACCCCCGCATGAACGGTTTGTGTGAGCATTTAAAGCAGTTACGTGAAGAAGCACATGTTAATTTGTTGTTTCACAGAAACAACAGAAAAGAATTTTTGACACCAAAAATTAATCTAACGAGCTAAAAATAGGCCAATACATTTGGATGAAAACACACGACCGACATAAGGCGCTCTCCTTTAAATACCAAGGGCCTTATACAATTGTTGATGTACTCGGTCCCTCCACGATCTCTGTGGAAATACGTAAGAGAGGCGTAAACTAAATAGAGACAGTAAATACAAGAAATGTTAAAATCACTAATGTAAGACATTAATACCCCTCTCTATGTTACAGGAGGACTATTGAACCAAGAGTATTCCAGTTCTGAGATGTACCAGACTGTCCACTGTGCCCTGCTACTTTTCCTGGACTTCAGAGCGCCGGTGCAGTCGGAACCGCTGTATAAGACACACCACGGTGTGTATTTCACCAAGCTGACGCTGCAAATTCAATATGAAGAAACGGTGTTGCTGATATTTATGCTGCCTCTGTAGGAACCCTGGACACCGGCCAACATCGACGAATGGTTCCACGTTGCCTGTACTACTCGCAACTCTACAGTCTGCAGAAATGCTGAGAAGCTCAAAGAGAGTTTCAATACCACCTCTGTAAAGATTGTAAACCAGTTACTTTCAGAAGTATCCCTTCCCCACAGAGATAAACATTCCCTTACCTTCCTTGGAGACATTGCTACGTGGTGTTGTGACATATTGACCACACGACACTTTAAAGCCTTATTGTCTAATGAACAAATGCTAGCAGCACAAAAGACAAATAGAAAATAATGTAAAAGCCTCAATTAATGATCTCATTCTCACCACCAACAATGTGGCAGAAATTAAAGACCAGGTAGAGATAAAAATCAACACTATTACAAAGCAATTTCAATCACCATCAGGTAATTTTAATTCGCAACATAGAGAAATTGAATTATCAAATGACGGTAGGAATAATATTAGAAATAATTAATAATATAATAACTGAAATCAGCTTGAATATATACAACCTTTTAGCATTACAAGCAAGTTAGAATCAAAAGTTAATAAGATGAATCTTAAACTCAGTATTCCTATAAGGCAAATAATATCATATTATTCTGTTCCAGTAACGGAATGTTCATTTTCACCAACTCAGATAATGATAAAAGTACTGAATTCTAATGGCAATTTTTCAGGGATGTACAAAACACCATATGTCTACAAAAATGAATCTTGTACAATTGATTTGCCCAAAGATATATTAGCTGTAGATATGTTAACTCACATTACTAGGGCTGTGGCTGCTGAACAGAACCATATTAAGGGTATGTATCTTATATCAAAGCACTCTACAGAATCCAGTGAGGTAAGTTGCCTTCAAGAGGCTATTAAATTGCACAACCATCAGAAACTATACACTTTTTGCAAGTTCACATGTCTTCCTAACGATCAAATACAGATTACGACTGTCCAGCCTCATCATTATATAATTACTAATCCATCTGGCAACTTAGTTTTAAGGTGCGTAAATAGAACTCTTAGGCAGACAATTCCTAGATCAGATATAGGCTCTATTGAATTGCAAGTGCTGTGTGGTTACTGTAAACAAGGTAACGATAATTGAAGCCATCCATGTATGCGACATCAAAAGCCCTGTAACTGCAGTTGTCCACACTATCTTACCAATTCATTGGCTAAAAGGTAGCCATTTGAGGCGACTCAATTATTCTTGACAGAAGGAATTTCCTTCTATTCAATAAATTACACACTTAATGCAGAGTGAAAAATTGTACACGCAAACTTACCAACAGTACAGTATGTGGCAGGGCAGAATAAACTAATGTCAAACTATGCATTTTCTATTATGTCACAAAAGCACTTTAACTACGCCAGTTCTTCACTTATTGTGGTGTTGTTAATAGTAATAGGTTTGCTCTATTACAAAATTCATTAGGATATCAATTTGCTCGAAAAAGCTGTCTAAGTTATTAGTAGCACAAATATAAAGGTTAACATTCATTTCCTAATGTAAAATATGATAAGAGCATAATTTCAGAATCACATGACCTTTAGGCACTTTCATAATATAAAACAAAAGTATCGATGTGCCCCGGGCAGCACGTCAGAGCTGTAAATAAAATTCAACCTACTACAAAGTGTAGACAGGCAGCCAACTAGCGCGCTGCACCGACAGGGCATTCTTTTAGCTGTCGCAAAAGTGTTGCACAATAAGAGTGCTGTATGGACAGTAGAGTATGCCAGCAGTCAGGACTATTGCAGTATGAGTCCAACAATTAGCACTAGAGTGTATTTTAGGCGGCATTCACAGCACGACGAGAATGTCATATTTGGTTAAGATTTCAACTTGTTTAAGAAATATCAGGCCTGTGTATATTTGTACAAAATACGTCAAAATAAATTATCCTCAAATGTAATAATTAATAGGATGAGAAAATTTTTCTTCCATGTAAATGTTGAGAGCTAAGACTTACACTGTCCTTTAACAATATATGTATAAAGGTATATTATTTCCACCACTAGATAATTTTCTATTTCACATATTTAGAGCCATTAGTTTCATTTTCAACAATTTTCAACAAGCGCTATGGTGGAGTGTAATTCTTAAAAACATGCATGTAAAGTCCAATTTCCCAGATACCTTCTGTGGTCGGCGCATCTTAAATATATTACGGAGTCAAGCTCACCCTCCTTCCAAATCTAGGATTACACAAAATCATAGTGGCTTACAATTACTGTGCCTGCATATGCCATGTGAACTTAGTAACTTGCTATAACAATGAGATGTTAACTTTATTGTAAATACTTATTATAAATAACTACATTACAAGATATGTTCATAGTGATAGGAAATGTATGAAAATGTAATATATATTCACTCCTTAAGTTCGAATACAAATATACCTTCAATATAAGATTATAATAGCAAAGAGAGTATAGCTACATAAATTCTGTACGTACAGAAATCAACTACAAGTAAGGTTAATTGTCATGTATATAAACATACATCAATACGTGCCAGTAACATTATAATCAACTAATAATTACGTTTTCCAGTTTCACATATATAAATATGTAAAATATCCTATCAAGTGTAAAAGCAACCAATTAAGTGTGATACAATGCACAGTGTATATAAGTTAACATTCCCATTTAAGGTAATACAGTTCAATTTTCATTACTACGAGTTAGTGTGTGTATAATTTAAGCATTCCAGTTTTAATACTGTCAAATAACTCAGATTTTAAAGTGTGGGCTTCCACGCAGAAGAGAGACCTCCTCCAACTGGCACCACCTTTTGACGTCACCTGCGTCAACCCTTCGCCGTTGAGCCATCTGATTCTTCTCCAGCCTGGACTAACTCAATACCTTCCCACTCATCAGATGGTCCCATACTCTCATGCGGGGACGCATGATTTGCATGAAAATAGAGGGCCATGGTGTGGTCACCATTAGCCAGGGCTGGCAGGCGATGGGCAGAAGCGCAGGATGGTGTGACCTTGGCGAGCTAGCCCGGCTGTTTTGAAAACACCCCCACCAGGGAAGGTATCGAGGCTGGGCACGGCCCTATATAAGCCTGGGGTGATGGTGGCCATCTTGATTCCAGAAGTCTGCAGGACGACATCCAGAGAGGACCACCAGGCCCGTGGTCCGACTTCGATGCCAGCCACAGTCACTGCCATTACGAGAGATTTGTAGAATAAAGCTGAGTGCGAGACATGCCAATTAATGTTGAGTGCTGTGAGTATAATAAAAGTAGTGTTTCCTATATTGAGTGCTTTATCCATCTAGTTATGACTATCCCCCTTCCTTGCGTGATCTGATTCATCCTCAGGACAGGTCACAGTAGTGTACCATCTGCACAGCCACCGGGAAGGTGGTTAGAATCACATTCTACACCCAACTGTACCGAAATGCAGGATAGCTTCCCCGGCCCACACGTACATCCCATTATGCAAGCCCACGAGACCATCTCCCTTTGGGTGCTTATATCACAAACAGAGCGCTGAGTAGGAAGCATCCAAAGGAGGATCAACTCACTACATTTTGTGCACGCCAATCTTCTAATCTTTCAGAAGTCATTGTTTAATTTATTTTGGACAGCTGGCATCCTAGATTTTGGCAGTATTCACGGTGAGCAAGGCTGTGCTCCTTGGGAGAGGGACATTCACAGTCAAACTCACCCTGGGGTTTGATTCCCGTCCGACTTTCCATCACCCTTCTGTTAGGCAGTACCTCAGCAAGGACCCCGACGTGGGCCATACCCTGACCCGCCAGGCAAAACACTCATTAAACTTTAATTCAACTGAAGGGTTCTTTAATCTGACTGGAGGGAAATCAGCACTTTCAATTCAACTTTAGATCTCCCCCCTCATTCTTTTCTCCTCCCCCTCCCATAGGTAGGAAGGGGATGAATATGAATAAATATATATATATATAGAGAGAGAGAGAGAGAGCGAGTGTGTGTGCGCGTGTGTGTGCGTGTGTGTGCGTGTGTGTGTGTGTGTGTGTGTGTGTGCCAATACAAAAAATGATACTTCAGAGACAAACTACCGTATTTTGGCGTATATAGACTGTGTGCGTGTATAGGCTGCACCATCAGTTTTTGATGAAAAACTAAGGATAATTAATATTCCAAGTAAAGGCCACACCAAATTTTTGTATTCCTGTAATTATTTCTAAATCACGATTGCGTACAAACATAATAAATTTGGACTTAATTTTTCTGCTACAAAACATTTGTGACAAAAAATTTGTATTATATGCATTTTTACAAATGTTCATCGCGCTATTACTATTCCACAAATGGTAATGTGGCTTGAGAAAGCAAAACCATGGCAACATGTTACACAAAATGGCATCTATCAACCTGCACTTCTGGCAATGCGGCGGGCATGTGAACTACGTAAGATCTGTTATCTTTTACAGCAGAGAAATTATTTTCTCATGTACGTCTTGAATACTGTGATTGATAAAGTGCATTGAATAGGGTTACCTTAATTTTGCATTGCCTCTTTCTAACTTTCCGGGAATATTTATAAAAGATACAATTTTATACATTAACATTTGTAATTTTTATGAAAAAATATTCAAGTTAACATTTTCGAGTGTTGTTAGGCAATTTTGCATCGTGAAACAATATCTCGAAAATATGGCAACGCTGCTTCTAGTTCATCATTATCGACATGGCTGCCGCCGAAAACATTGAAATATTGATTGCTAAAAATCTCATAAAATTCTACAGTACATAATTTCATACACATATTATGTACTGTATTAGAATATGCATGTAATTTTCAGCGATGCCACAAAAATCTTTGTTTGATCGATGCGGTAAAAATTGAATTTCCAGTTATGTAAAAACGGACTATTTTAGCATTGTTTACATTGGGATTTTGTCTTGGGACCACAGAAAAAGGTCTGTGGACACCGACTTTCGGTCAAACCAAATTAGATGGTTTGAGTTTACAGTGTATATGGTTATAAATAATCACTTAATATGGATTTTTGGGGGTAATTTTTTTTAAATGCAATATCTTGCCGATAGGTTGCACCTCACTTTTTGTAGTCTTTTTTTGGTAAAAATGTGCAGCCTATACATGCAGAAATAAGGTATAGATACTTTTATATAATCATTTGAATGGGCAAGTTCCTCGAGAGCCACAACAAACAAAAGACACAGATTGCATGAAGATCCCACTGCACTGTCAAATCGCCAAGTGTCAAAGTGATATAACGTTGACGTGTCCCCTACTTCGTGAGGTACGTGGTTAGGCCGCTCTCAGAACTTTAAGTTAGCTTACCGCGGCGTAAGTGGTTAACATTCTGAGCCCAGTGGGTCGTGGAAGGTTTAGATGTCATAGGTGGCTGCTGAGTGGTAGGGTACTATCGGGAACGAGGGGAGTCAAACCCCAAAGTGAGGTGGATGGAGGTAGATTCCCGCACAGGGAGTTCTACCTTCCTCACTATAAGAATTGACAATAATTGGGATGCCAACTGTCTCTGGAAATGGAAAGACAATGCAGTTGAGCGATTGTGGGGGTGGAGGTGTATGATCTGGTGTGTGTAATTTGTACGGGACGAGTGGGTTGACGTGCAGGGACAAAATCTGAAGAGAGGGATGCTGTTTGGGAACTACCTTAGGTGGGAGTCGAACCCATACCGTCTTTCCCGATGCCATCTTAATCACACAAAAATTTGGTAGCTCAACTTCTGTCAGGTGTTGAACTCGGATGAGCTTACCGGAGGTGAGTTTAATGATGCTGGATATCTTAAGGGCCTGACTAGTCACTGTGTCCTCAGGAGTAGCATGGGCTGTAGGTGATGACTGCTCTACTTGGACAAGACGTTCTCCTGTAGGGTGCCCAGGCCAACAGACGCCTAAGTGCTTGTCAAAACGGGACTCATGTTCTAGGGGAATGAATGGCAAGATTGGCCTAGGGACGGTTTTGTTAGGCTGCAATCGGAGTTCGACCTCCTGCGTGTCTCCTTCAAGGGTATTGGCTATTTCGGCTCTTGCTAGCGCACGATGTTCGTTATGCCGTTTCCTACTCTGCAATACGCCCCTTCTACTATACATTAGGTCCATTGCAACTCCAATGCAACACACACAATTCTCTCCAATGAGAGTGTAATTACCTGACACAAAATACTCTGTCACTAGAAGTCTAAATGCCTGGGATCTAGATACAAATGAAGGTAAACGGAAATAAAATTTAACTTGAATTTTATTCTATGGAATAGAGAAACTGGAAAGTCCTGGGTGAAATCAGATTACAACTAATTAGGTGACTGGCTAAACAAATATAATGATAATTAAAATTTACATGAATGAAATAGAGGAAGGCGAGCCTGATGATAAATAAAAAAATCTACCAAATTTATCAGACAAAATTCTACGGTAAATTAACGCAATTTCAAGACGTAAACAATTTGTACCTACATTTATCAAACGGAAGTAATCTAGGATGCGATGGCCTGTTACCGCGGAGTCACGGAAGATGACTTGGGTACAGGGTTACTGGTGCGTGAAGTAGGAGTACCTTGGACGTGGAAGTTGCTGTCCTCGCGGTCCACTGGTGCAGTTGAGGAAGAGCTGTTTGCAAGTTGCTAGGAAGCTACAGTCTTCAGAGTCTGCGGGATAAGGCCATCTCGCAGGCTTCCAGGTGTTGCACTGTACTGCAGGTCGCGGAGAGGAATCAGAGCCTTTGCAGACTGAGATGAGTCTTTACAGACTCAGGAGAGTCTTCGCAGACTAGGAAGGGTTCGTGATCCTATTCGGCCAGAGTTGAAAATCTCACATCAGCGGTTCTTTGGTGTGCGGGGGGGTAGCGTAGCCTTCCAGCACAGGGGTACGTTATCTGGGTGCTGGAGAGCCCCTTATTTCTTATCACCCTACTTGGAGGTGACAACAAATTAAAACACCTCGTCCTGAGGGGGTTGTAGGAACTTCTCCCAGGGCTAAGCGAAGAGTAGTAAAATATCACAAATATTTATTTTATTCCCGGGGGTGACGCTTGCATGCAGGATTACGGGCGGGCAATGTAGATTGTAAGTACATGGGTAATTTACAATTACGTAATCGGCTGTCCAATACTTGGCATCTGCTAGCTCGATACATTTATCTTATTTTACCACTGTTATGACTTCCCCCTGAGCTCGGGTCGCTCGCAGATGGGGCGAAGTCCCCTGTAGAGTGCGCATTTGTACAGTGCAGCAAGTTGGCATGCGTCATCGTCGCCAGGGCTTAAGCAGACAAAAGGTTGGGAATAATGTGCATTTGCAGCTGGAGCTGACTTGAAAGGTTTAGGTTGGCCTTTAGCAGTGAGAACTGAGTGTTGGTGAGGGTGAATTGAAGTGAAGAGGGAGGAGTGATGCAAGAATGGGGGAATGAGAGTGCCCTGAAATAACCCACAGGCTAAAGGCAACATCTGCCACACGCCACCCATATGTGAAAATATTGCGGCCACAAAGGGAGGAACCAACCCCATCAAGCTGTATGTAACGCCAGAACCACCCCCAGAATGCCAGCAGTTGTCAGGTTGGTTTCGTACTCTAAGCAGCTCACTCTACCACAGCCAAGATAGAGCTCTCTGCTCCCATATTCTCTACGAGAACCTACTACCACTAGAAGTCTTATCTTCAACCCCTTACACACACTCCACTTTGGAGCGTTACATTAAGTCCATTCAGTATAATTCTAGTTGACAGTTAGGGTCCGAGTCATTCTTACGGCTACCTAATTTAGTTGCTCTAGCTTTATTTGCCAACAGGTCCCCTTCACCTGTTTTAACGTAACTTCTGCTGGTTGCTTCAGAACCTGGAGAGCCTAGGAGCTAGTATGGGTCATAGTGTTTATTTTCATGAGAACAAATATATTAGAGTCTAAATCACTGAGTTTAAATTCTAGGGTGAATTGCAAACCTCTCTACAACCTGGTAAACGGCATTCTTCAAGGGAGAGGCAGATGGTCGGGCTATTGTACCAGATTTCGATTAATGGAGTAGGACTGTGGACTTCCCTTAACCAGGCAGCAGATATGTTATAAAACACCACCGATTCGCAGGCCACCTATACTGTGGACCAAGAAATTGAGCTACACCCACTCCATCCACCGTATGCAAACGGCTGGTTGGAGTGACAGGACTGACGCTGCATGATTTGATTACCTCTGGATATTTTTAGTTAGGGATTCTGTCACCTGCCCCTGCTTTGTCACAGTTGTACTGTAGAACCTACCCCATGTTCTTCACCCACAGACAAGGGACCAATTTGCATGGACTTCAGCTACTCCTCACCTAGGGAACAGGAACAAGCCGCCCTCCAAGTGCAGGGGCCTCATCCTTCAGTCATCCTCAGTCAGTTATTCAAACCACCACGGAAGACCTGCGGAGAGCCGCACCCCACAATAAGCCTACGCCTGGCATTTCCCGTGGGCCTAGGCATCACCAACGCTATCTGCAGATCGTCAACACACACTGCCAACCTAGGTAGGGGCCCAGAACACCGGCACCAGCTACCCATAACCAGCCAACTCCGGGTCCAGCCGGCCCCAGGTAAGCCAGCACTGGTCAACACTTAAGTCACGCGGAGGGCTCTCACTAATACTGATTACATACCTTGCCGACGACCTACCTATCCAATCTTGTAAAGTAGAACCCTGTTATAACATTCCTGCATATAACATTTTCCTGCATGTAACACCATCATTTCATGGTACCATTATTTTTTCATAACTTCCTAAGGCTAAATGGTTTCCTTTACTGCATATAACCGTGATCATATTATTCATTTCCTGTTTATAACCTCAGTATTTGTTAAATACCTTGCAGCATCTCAAATGCAATTATTCTCTTAAGTGAAACTTGAGCCATATTAACAATGCAGTAGCCTACAAACAGATACAGAAAACAGTTTCTATTTGAAGGAAGTATTAAGGAATGGTCTTGATAAATTACTAAGATAACAAAGAGTAGATGAGTGAGCAAACCCCCCAGAATACATGTCATAGTGCATCACTTGATGATGCTATGGTCAATGGAATTGCTATCACTGACATTTATGCATGAAATGATTCAGATGAAGATTTTGAAGAATTTGATGCGTGTCCGATTAGACTGACTGGACATGGTAGTTACCGATTTTACTTGCTAGACCAAAAGCGACTTAGGTAGCGGGGATGAGGCGAGGAGTGTTGGCTAGTTCTGATACACTCTCACCTCTAGTTAGGTAGTTGAGGTAAGTTTAGTCTTAAGCAGGGTGAATGCCTGCACAAATGTTCCAAAGTCGTGCTTCTTTCGTCCAGAAGACCAAGTTGTCGCAACCTAGGCGAACTTCCACTCCGGTTAAGAAGCCGTAGACAACAGGATGATACTTGTAGCTGGTACGAACACACGGTGGAAACTCAATTAATATTACCGGCGCAGGCGCGACTGCTTGACATCTGAGTTCGGCGGCACAGACCCGTTCCATGTCTATCCTGTGTAGGATAGGGTGATATGATCCTCGGCCAGGCACCAGGGTGAGCCAGGTGTTGCTCTCTACATATCCTACCACTTCTTCTCTCATAAGGCATAGGGTAACAGTTCAATAAATCACGCAGTGTACTGAAACGGAAATACTAATAGTGTACCCCAATAGTGACTTGTCAGCCGGCTTGATAAGAATCCCCACTGATCCTCCACCATAGGCGGACTGATCAGGGAAGTTGAGCCTGAGTCACGTCAAGCCTCTAGTGGCTGTGTGTCCACCCAGAATATCCGGCAGCACTGCAGGTCACCCTTACCGCGCACTAATAGTGCGAGTGGTGCGAAGCAACACGAGTGTGTCGTGCCTCCTGGTGTGAAGGTGTTACTAGTGGTTGGGGCGTTACTGTTTCTTCACCACGAGCACTAATAGTGCTGTGTGTTTGACGGGAAAGAAACAGGTAGCCATCTAATGTGTGTGTCTCAGTTCAGATTAATAACTTCCCCAGATTCCGTTGGCAGTGCACAGTATAATCTTCCTACAGCTGTGAATACAGATATATACCATGGAAATGAAAGTAGCAAACTAGAAAGCAACGTATGTTTATTGAAAGTTCAATAGACACGTGACATGGCTATAAATAAATAAATGGGAAAAGCTGATTCTAGACAAAATTAGAATTACAGTTAAACTACTAATTAGAGGTGTCTAGAGGAGACAAATTAAGTTAAAGAAGAACGTTTGTGTTTGTATGTCACCGGGTTGACTGGTCGTCGACGTACGTAGTTGGTTGCCGCGAAGGCGTACTTGTAGGGTTCGAACTTCTATAGAGCTCCCGAGCACTAAGAGTGCAGTGGGCGGTGCAAGAGATGCGAAAGAATGATTCCAGAGCTTGGCTGCGGCCGGACTTATATAGTGGTAGCTTGTAGGCTGCCGGCACGGGGAGCGGGGGAGGCATGATGTCTTCCGGCCCTGGGTGGCATGAGAACTATCTCGTCAGCGGTTCTGGCTTTGTACCTCGTCGAGTCTGCTCGGCCATGCCAGAGGTTTGGGCAACTTGTTGGACTCGTGAGCAGGAAAAGGGGGGGGGGGGGGGGGGGAGCATGCTTGCCGGGATGAGTGCCTTCCAGGTGAGAAGGAAAAACACAGAAATTCCTGTTGCCTGTAGGAGTAGGCAACATGTTGCTCACGTCTGTAGGGATGGAAGCAGTACTCTTAGGTGATGAGTAGGAGTCGTATTGTAATAGGTGCAGAAGCGGCACGCATCAAATTTGACTGGCTATTTATACACAAAAATTATTATATTAGAATTTTGTTTTGCTTACTGTGACCCTACTGTTTCCTGCTTATAATTTTTCCTGCATTCAACATTTTATTTTAATGACCCCTTAAAAATGATAACAGGGATATACTGTATACAGAGCTGAGCAAAGCTAAGAGTGAGCATGTCTAAAGTCCAAAATCAGTCAAGTTGATATCTCACATGTTTTCTGACAGAACACACTAAGAATGCCTTAGTATGTGTGACATGTTCCAGCACCCTAGCCATTATGGGCTAAATTTTCACATTGCAGTCCTATCATAATTGGATCTGCTGTGAAGATTCAGGGGCAACACTTCGATGCGTGCAGATGTGTACTGATGGTAGCAGTGCTGCATGATGGTACATTAAGTTTAAATGGTGACCTGCAAATAACTTTTTATCTGGTTTACACAATACAATTTTTTAAGCGAACTGTTCAACAGTCCACGGAAATTGTTTGCTTAAGTGATCTTTCACACACCATCTACTTATAAAAACTATTAATGTTCAACTCCTACATTGAAATAAACCATTTGGATAAGTTTATCTACTTTCTAATACAGTTATATGTCCCTGAATGAAAATGTACAGGATATGTCATCAAACTTTTAAGTTCTCGACTTTGTCACATGAGAAAAGTTTTGAGGTGGAAACGTACATTGAAAGCCAAGACGATGCCAAGGCACTCTGTCATCATGGAGATGAGGACGGCAATGATGATGAGCCCCAAGGTGATGACGACGTGGTTGAAGGAGGACTCGCCATTGTGGCTAGAGAAAAAGGTAGTCTGAACAACCTCCCTTGCCACGAAGCACTCGAGCGGGAAGGTGAGCAGGATCGTGCCACTGAAGAGGATCCTCGCCACGTTCATGAGATCGTCATCCCAGCAGTAGTTCTCCAGCAGGTCCCCTGTATGCACAAGCCTGTCAACTCCACACATTGCTTACTTCTCTCTCTATGTATAATATAGCAGTTGACAGAGATTCCTACAGCACATTTGCAAAAAAATTATGAGCTACACAGGACACTTAAAAATACTATGACATTAGCACCAATGAAAGTGAAGTGAGATGGAGATGAAACAGTGATGAAATACAATGATTGAGAAAAATGAAGTACTCTGATAAAACAAGAGAATTATTTAAAATGTAAAATTAGGCACTGAAATCAGATTGCCCTGGAAGGAGACCAGTGGGCTGGCTACATGACCACTGCAGCCCTGCATATGTGTAGTAACCAGAAAGAGTGGCAGCACTGGATAAAATACAAAGGGAAAAAAAGAGAGAGAGAGAGAGATGTTATATATATATATATATATATATATATATATATATATATATATATATATATATATATATATATATATATATATATATATATATATATATATATAGAGAGAGGTCGTCATGGTGCAGCAGCAGAATGAATATGGAGAAGAAAATAAAACTGTAGTACCAAAGAGTAAACCTGCCCCTTACCAATACATATAAGAATCCCTACTTAAAAAAATCCTTTTCCAGATGTAGCCCAGGAAGCAGGTGTAACACCTCCTTTTGCTCCAAATATTGTCAACAGAGAGTTTTAAATTATTAATAAGCCTTTGTGATAAAAAATATGTCACTGCTGTAAATTATGATGTATTTTGTTATATTGTGAATCAAGAGTAATTTTTCTCATAGTACATACATATTTGTCCTAATTAACATGTGTGTCAGCACCACTAATGCCTGTGTACCCTCCTTTCCTTAACACACGTCACAAAACCTCTCCCCCTGCCCCTTACAAAATTTCCTGAATACACCACTGGTTGCAACACAACAATGAATGAAATACCTAAAAAATGGAATATCCCGTATAAGTACTGAAGCACTCTGACAAACTTACAAACAGATAAATGCATGATGACAGTGAATGGCTTTCACATGGATTGAATAAATCTAAATAGAAATTTTCTCAGAGCTTTCCTGTCCCATTTGCCATGCTGGTGTGTACCCATAACTAGAGGCAAGATTATATGGTTAATAGCGGTAAAACTGAAATAACACCAAAATGCAAGGTAATACACCTCATAACATTGAAATTTAAGTTTGTATCCAAAAATGTATAAATCAAGTGATCAGAATAACATTATGAAATAGTGGCAAGAAAAAAAAATTAATATCAGGTGGTTGTCTTTCAGGCTGAGAGAACATCAGTAGTAATTATCACTTACAGTGTAGACAAACTAAAATTATAAATTAATGAGAGAAGCAAAATTGTAATAGAAAATATAAAAAGAGTTTTATTTCTTCTATTAATATTTTCTCTCTACTAAACCATCTCCACATCATAAGATGAAGATTGTGACAAAGAAATCCACCACACAATCTAGAAACCTCAACATATTAGTTACAAAAAAACACAAAAATGCAGAATAGTTATTTTTTTTACATGTAGTAACTCTGTGGCAGTTCAAATAAATTACTCATTTTTGTTTATGCAGTTGCATAAACATTAAAAAAATGAATGCCCACATGCATATGAAGATAAATTATTCTTAACTGAATTACAATTGTTAAAAACGAAATTGTGTTAAAATAACATAGTAAAATTTTGGCTCTCATAATACATCATTTTGGTAATGAAGCTTAAATCTATGAATCTTAAATAGTAAAACAAATAAACCACAATCTAGTATTTTTAAGAAAAAACTTTGCCTTCAAGTCACTGAACATTACAAAATCTTGCTCCTATCCATAACACACTTTCTTTATCTTGGCTGGTGTATTCCTTGGTCAGGTTAGTTCCAATTAACTCAAACCCATTTCAAAAAATGTTATTTTGCAGCCACCTGAAATATTAAAACTTATTTTTTGGTGTTGGTAAATGCAACCCCTTCGTCCTGTACCATTTTGCTGTACTTATTTGCTGAAAGATCAAATATCATACTGATGCGTGATATCCTATTGGCAAAGGAGGCACGTCATGGCCCAAGTGTTTCAGTGGGTGTGAGGGCAGACACACCAGGGTGAGTTTTAACTCTAGTTGGAGCGCGGAACAGGAGCCCGACAAGAATAATCTTACATATAGGTTGGATACTTGGGCTTGGGCAACTTGTATACTTGGGCAACATAAGGTCTGTGGAGGCTGCTGGACCTGCTGTGGCAATGGAGATGATGCGCTGGGGCTGGAACTGGGACTTGATGCGCAGGTGGTCGTCGGCACTGGTGGTCGTCTGGGTTGACTCGGTTAGCTGGCGACCCCATATCCATGGGTTGGCTACACCATTAGAGACTTCTTCACCACTTGGGTAGGCTATGAAACAGAAGGTGAGTAACTCCTACGAGTTTGACTGGTGGTTCAAATAATTCTGGTACGGGGGCTAGTGAGACTGGCCTCTTTAGTTGACATGCTACTTGAGCTGTCTCCCGGGGACTTAGGTTGCCAAGGACAGTTGGGTTGGGGCTAAGCTCTTGTTGGTATTCAGAGATGGTAACCAACTTTTCAACCCTCTTATAAATACCACTCCAACGGGAGTAGGGCACGAAGCAAAGATTCACAACAACCAGTCCTGCGGAGGTAGAGCAGGTGGCATTCTTCCCTATCTAGGTGTACTTCTACACAGTGTAATCGCCAGACAAAGGCCACCCCTTATCCCAGCATCCGGCATCAGAAGCGCGGTGGATGGAGTATGACCCAGACAGATTGTCCAGCTTCCAAGAAGATAAGTACTTTGTGTCGGGGCTCTACCGTTCTATACACGGGGCTGCATAGGAAGGGTGGTTGTCCAATATGAGGGTGTGTGTTGACATGTGAGTTTCCTGAAGGGAATCTTGCAGTTCTATGCTATGACACATGACACATTTATTCACATTAGGAACACACTCTACTTGCTGACTTTACCCCATATTCAAGCACACCACTCATAAAGGGGCAAGTCATTACTCCTCAACATTACAATGGGACACGTGCCTACAGGGTACGTTGGCGCATATCAAGAGAGACTACAGACACATGGCCTGAAATTGTACTGTTCACCAAGAAACTCCACAAAACCGTTAACGCCACCACCCAACCTCTGATATACAATTGTACTATTGCCGAGGTGATAAGAAATTGACGCGTGATGCTTACACCATTACATTATAAACTACTACAGCTCATCCACGTGCAACTACAAACCACAGGAATAAACTACCAGATATCTAACAAGAAGTGTTCTCGCCAGAGACATGTAAGATACTTGGTTTCCCAGATTGTTCCTGAACTGCCCTTTTCCACCTACTAAAAGTGTTTACACACATGAAGGAGCAAATCAAGTAAAGCGTGTTACGAAGGCATAGAGAGTGAGTTCAACTCAAACACACTTTGTTATCACGATACAAAACAAAAGATATTTGAAGCAGCCATTTGAAACGGCTGCGCAATGCGCCAGCATCCCCTGACGCACCCAGTAGACAGTGTCGCCACACTGCTGAAGGTAGCAGAGCGGCTGAGGCAATACCACGAGCACGAGAGAGTAGTTCTCCCACCCGGCGCACTCCAGGCAGACATCACACCTCCCACTCTGGGTTCGCCGTGCACTCTAGAGGAACAGCATATAAGGAAGTGCACGGCCGAGATAGGGAGTTTTGGAGGGAAGTGGCCTCATAGCACCTCTTCCCTCACCAGAGTGACGTGCAAGCAGTACTCTGGTTAGACTAGTGCCATGTCCCTAATTAAATTGAAACAAAATAATGTTCCTGCTCCCTATCTACTAGATTTTCACCCATACTAACACAAGCATGTTTCCATACTCTCTGTCTCCTGTAGCATTTCTGTTTAATGAATGAATATTTTGAATTCTTTCCTGTAGTAAGGATTTTTACATTTCTATTGATGGTTTTTCCCTTGCTCTTCTAGTTGTTGTAGACTTAGCTGTAGGCAACTTAGGGAGGTAGTCATGGCCCCAATTGCTGGCAATGACTGCCAAATCCCTCTCCGCCATGATGCACGGCTCCTTGCATGAGTTCCTTCCCTTGTAGACGTACAGGGTTAGCTCTGACATGCAATAAAATCCTGCCCTACCTTCGGGCTTACTTACTTCCAATACTTAGATATCAGTTTGAGTAGGAAAAAAAAAGAGGTCGTGAGTTCATCTCCAGTAGCTTGCCTCAACACTTCCTGTGCTGGGGCTCTCTACCGACCACTAGACTCTCAAGGTCCTCTCCAAGAACTTCCAGTTCTCCAGTGGCTGCAGCCACCATCTACCAGAGGCTTCTACCACCTCTTGGAATTGACGTCACCAGAAACTTTGTCTACTTGAAGACATTGAACATGACTTAACAATCTAAGTAGTTGTGACCTCCTGGTTCTTCAGCTGCCACTACTTACTGGTAGTGGCCCCTCAGTTAAAGTTAGGGCCTCTTAGAGGCAAACCCAGTTAGTGCTAGTTGCGATAGTAAAGATAAGTCATTCCCTTGTACTTCAGTAGCCAAGGAGTGGGTCACCTTCACCAATTAATGCGTAGGTGAAGTACTTCCGTAGCACAGACTTATTGGAAGAAGGGGGAAAAACGAAAAAAAAACATGCATGTATGCACGCACATGTGCGCACACGTACACAGAGACGGGACAGCCAATCCCAGCTGTGTCTTTCATTGGAGAAGATATAAGCTGCTGGGGATTGGAGGCCCTACGTTTGTGGTTACACCCGGCAGCGACAGGAAGGCGGTCTACGACCCATGACTCCAAGTGCTTGTATTGTTAGGCAGTCAGGGAGCACACCGCTAGCCATTGTCGGCATTACACTATAAAGTCAGGGACTTGTCGATTGCTTGTCACCAATAGGAAATCTGGTACAATATCAGCCTATGCCATTCCAAAGTAGGCACGGAGCACAAAGAACAGTTAAGTAGACAGAGTTCAGTGCTGCCACGCATGTCTGTGCAGAAAACCTAGTTACTCTAAGAGTCGACATTTCTTGGCGGGATTATTTTAAATTTAAACGTTCTGATGCTCAACTGTCTCTGTGCTGTTTTGTATTTTATGGGATTATTAAAGTTTGACCATATAGTTATCGCCGTATTATTTATGTTTTTTATATTAGACCATATAATTTTCTTTTTTACAGTCATTATCTAATATTTAATTTATAGTGATATTTAATGAGATCTGTTTATTCACAATTACTCTCCCCTTCGTGATTTAATTATATATTTATTTCTTTCAATTTCATAATTTCATGGCATTAAATAATTAAGTCTTTAATTCTAATTATGATTTTAATCATACTAGTATATACATATTGTTATGCAGAGATTAACAAACACATCTAGAAATGTTTAGATGGATATATACCAGCTATCAACCCCTGCACCAAGAAGGCCTTCTGTGACACACCCATACTGGTGAAATACATTGCTGTATCAGTGATGAATGGACGTCCATTTAAAGACATGAGAAGAATTTCTTTCACTATTCATTTGTCATAGTAAATTGTATACTTTTACTATAGTATTTTTTTTTTCAAATTTATATTAATTTGGTTAGATTACTAATTGCAGTTTAATTTATTGTAATTTGATATTTGAGTAGTAGTAATATTATTATTATTATTATTATTAATAATAATCTAATTCTAATCTAATATTTTGTGGTACATATGTTTTCTTTATTGAATTTCTGAAATACTAGTCTTTGTTTTGTCATAATCGGTTCAGTGGTTCTTGTGTTATATACTTTATTCTCGAACGCCATGCAGTGTCGCCCGTACTAAAGGCAGGCCTAAGCTGCCCACAGTATTATGAGACAGACATCACCCATTGGAACATCCGTGTTTCACTCCACCCCAGTAGGCGCTGGCTACGATATACATCCAATAGTCCAAGCCTTAATCAGCGGGAGTGACACCAGGATCGGGAGAGCCAACCCGCACATTGGCAGCTGGCCCAGCACAGAGTGGAACTGCTAACATCACGCAGACCACTACCGTAACCTGACCTCCACCACGTCCAGCGGAATCAAGGACTCCAAACGCTACACCCACACTATGGAAACGCCACTAACGAAGAACACCTCGCCAAGCTCTGGTAAGTCAACCTTGCCCCAAGGGCCACTGTTGTTGTGAGGCACATTGCCAGACCTAGTGTGACAAAATATATTCCTAGTAGACAGCCTATAAGGCAGACACTAGTACCTAGTAAGAAGGGGAACTAGTAGCGTGACTGATCAAATGCATCAAAAGCAACATGCGTCAAAGACTTTTCTGGCAACCTGGGGCATCAGCAAAAATCTGTTAACTAGCAAGTGCGGGACCAGATCAGTATGGTCCGAGAATAAGAGTAAATTAACCGGGACCAAAAAGCCAGACTTCTAGGAGTCTTGCAAACATCTTGTGTTGCTCTAACTAACAACATGACTGACGTCAATAACCAACTAGAGCCACAGGCCAGCAACATGGCCAACAAAGCACCTGCAGTATGTAATTATGCAACTTGCCAGGGCTCGGGGATTAACAGAATCACATGCACCCAGTGCAATCAGGAATTCCACTATCTCTGCCTTGGCTGGACCGACGAGATACATAATACCAAGGGATTAGAATTCACGTTGCGAGCTTTGTTGAACTCGTCAGGCCAGATTCTGTAACTGGATCACATGCACAGGCCAAGGAATTAATTTAGTGCATTGTATCCTATGTAATGAACCATACCACCACACGTGTATTGGGTGGTCGGAGGAGCGGACAACTCCACCTGGATTAGTATATCGATGTGAACAATGCAATAGAGCTGCAGAATACCAACCACCAAACCCAGTCGTCGTGTAGGGTACGTTCCGCCGAACGGTTCAGCCCCGGGACATTGGGGGACCGGAAGCTTTACCGAAGGTGGCTTCGAAGCAATGCGTCATCCTAAATATGCCGGCCGACATCATGAAAACCCGGTGTCATTTACAGGCGAATGCGAGAAAGAGCTGACCGATTATAACATACCAGAGAGAGAGTGGGTTAGTCTAGTTGAGGGACAAATAACTGGCAAAGCAACTGAATGGTGTGAATGGTACGGGGAGTTCGTAACCGACTGGCTGCAATATTGCGTAAACGACTAGCAGACTACTTCACTGGCGAAGAGGCAGAAATATTTATAAGGGCAAAAGGAACAACTGTACCGCCGCATCTTCCCCACTGGGAACGAAGCCCATTCTGTACGAAACATTGGGTGTATGCTACTACCCAACCTCTTAAACATATTCATCATGTCACGGTCAACTACTATTGACGAATTAGTAGACTGAGCCCGCGAAGCCGAACAGAACTTTAAAAAGCAGGCCATTCTCGATAAACACAAGGCAATCATGGTCAGCGACAACTGGCTGAACCTAAGGTACCGGTCCCAGCCACAACTGTCAAGCCAGGCTGGTGTTCACACCCATGTGTTGGTTCTGTCCGGCATGTTACTACAAGGATTGTCCCAGAAGGAAGAGAAACCCAAGCGAGAGATATTCCAATAGAACTGAAAACCGACCTATGCTGAATAACCCACCACAGAGGAGTCGTTGGCGGGAAACGCCAAAGCCGGGGTGTAAAGTGGTCCCACACAACCGGCAAGGCAGGGCCTGAAATCCAAAGATTAAGTGAGGAGGATATTTTCCCTGTCGCCCCTCACATCGAAGTTGAGGTGAACTGCCGTGTGCTAGCCCTCCTAGACTCAGCGGCGACAGGGAACTTCATACGAACCAGTTTACTCAGCCTGAAACAAAAGTGTCAGCTCCAACCACAAAGGAGCAAGGTAACAATGGCCCAGCAGGGCACCACCCTAAGGTGGATAGTTGCAACAGGTTGGATGTGACCCTACACAAACGCACACATCCAGTAGAGTTCGTGGTCATCTCAGTTCTGACTAACTCTATTATACTTGGGTGTCCTTGGCTGCGACAACAAGGGTGCATCATAGATCACTGGAAGCCTGGTGGACAAAGACAGGGTCACGGTGAAATGGGAACCAAATCCGAGACTTGAGTCCACTGCCCCAATTAACCCGGAAATAAAAAGAATCCTGAGTTGGAAGTTAAGCAGTGTCGAAGGAAGAAGAACGACTTACCCGATACGTGTTCTCGCCACCCAAACTTGAAGGGAAGCAGAAAGGAAGGAAAAAACTGGGGCAAGATGACGTCTCTTTCTCCACCTGTAACCTCACTTCCAGCTGAAGAACAGATCCAGCTAATTCAACTGCAAATAAATCGACACCAGGTTACACTCCACCAACAAGAGGAGCCTGAGATTCACAGCTTATTAGAATATTACCCGGAGCACTTCAGACTGGAAGATGATGTCGTCTGGACCCAAAGTGGACAAACGGCCGCCCCATGGAAAACGTGGGCACCCCAGGCACTAAGGGAAGCCGCCACCACCACTACCACGATCACCCCAAAGCTGGACACCCCGGAACACGTGAAAACCTGTTGGATATAAGGAACTGTTATGGCTGAGATGGTATGAGCTGTGACGTGCGGCATTACGTCAGCCAATGCCAGATATGCTGTCGAGGGAAGGCCTATCCCCGGCCACCGCAAACAACCAAACCCAGGAGATCTAAAACAGTCTGGATGCATCTAGCAGCTGACCTCATGGGTCCCTAACCCAGGAGCACCAAAGGCAATCGGTACCTATTGGTGGTAACCAATCTCTTCTTCAGATGGGTAGAAGCATTCGCTCTACCCTGCCAAGAGACCACACCGATAATCAGGAAGCTAGAGAACAAAGTGTTCACTCATTGGGGTTACCCGTAAGCCATTCTTAAGGATAACAGAACCCAATTTACGAGTGCCCAATGGCAATTGGCGTGCAACCACTGGGGAATTGAGACGTGGACCACACCACCTTACCACTCGTAGGCCAACCCCACTGAATGGAGGAAGCAAGAAATAAAGAAACGCCTCTGTATCAGTTTGGGCAACGCTCATAACCTAAACATATCCCCACCATTTTGTTTGCACTCCATAGGAGAACCAATGAGGCAGTCGACACTAGTCCTAGTCAACTTCTCCTAGGCCAGTCACTTTGAAGACTTGGAGACTGGCAGTGGGATAGTGAGCCGACCAACATGCTGCAACCCGAGGATGCGAGGCTAGTCTCATTAGTCCGTATGAAGCGAGCTCAAGATGCTCAAGAAGCATACATTCATAAAAAGTATCCACAACCAAAGACTGTCATTAGAGGATGCAACTTAGGAGAAGTGGTGCTCGTAAAAAGTCATCTGCTAAGTACGGCCAGCACCCAATTCATCGCCGGTCTAACTAGTACGTGGGATGAACCATATAAGGTGGTAGGCTGACAAGACCATGTTTACAGGGTGGAAGACATCAGAGGCTGCATTTGGAAGACCACATGAGGTCAGATGCGCACTTCCCTGGAGGAATGTCCAACAGGGATAATGAAATAACAACCGCCAAAATCTTTGACACCTTGGATAACGAAGACGACCAGGCCGAAATAGCACAGGGCCTGACAGCACTGTCACCTCCGACTGAAATACGGGCACCCAGGTCATACACCACCAGCCGAGCAGCCCCACTGTTAAGGGATCAGCAAATGGGACCACCCAAATATAGAGGAGCAGTTTCCGTTAGATCACTGCTCTCAATGCCTCCCAGTTATGCTCGCAAACGTCATTCCACACGTGGACATATCATCTCGGCAAGTAGTGAGGTCTCTTGGCGGAGTCCAAGAGACCGAGAATCCAGGCAAGGACCTCTCCGCTCCAGCCAAATTTCAGAACGAACCAAATCTACGCAAGCAAAGGAGGTGAAACATATTCACAGCACCAACTATTACTCCGGAACCAAGGGTCAACGCATTCAGCCCAGAAATAGAGTTGATTGCAGACCCGGAGGTAGTACAACCAGCAGTAACTATGCTGCCCAGCCCCGCCGACACAGATATGCCCCCAGCACAAACTGTACAAGAGGCAACTCTAGAGGTCAGCGAGGGAAAGGATACTTCCGAGCCCCCTCAGATCTCTACCCACTAGCGACCGGCACACAACGGAACATATTCGTTCTCAAACTACTAAAGTCCCCGAGGATGAGGAGCCCGACAGCGACTCACTCGAGGACCAATTATTACACCAGGGATGACTAGCGCCAGCGAAGCCGACGCTCTACAACCGCAATCTGACGACGTCCAAATCACATCAGTGAATCTGAGAATCGTCGAGGTGGTAGGGACACCCCTCCCTCCGGTAGCTCAAACAGATGTAGATGGCAACACCATCCAGCAGCCGCCCCACCAGGAGAAGCCTTTGTCATTCAACACGAGTACCACCGGGGTGTTACGATCATCCCTCCTTCTGGCTAACAGTACCGATGTCGATTGCAACAATTTCCAGTAGCCGCCCCGCCAGGAGAAGCCTTTGTCATTCAACACGAATACCGCCGAGGTGATAGGGCCATCCCTCCCTCTGGCCAACAGTACGGATGTCAATGGCTACAACAGTGCCCAGAAACAGCCTATTCCTCGGGTAGGAACCCGTGCAGTCGAGGTGGAGGGCTGCTCCCTCACACTGCCTCATTGTCCTTGGTAGCTGTGTCCTCTCCAACGGTTGCAGCAGAAGACGCTGCCCCAACGCCCTGTGCTGAAACTTGAAGGTTGATGCCCCCTCATGCCTCCAAAACTAGATCAATGCCTGGCCGGTACAAAGAATCTTCCCATGGCACGTTTCAAGTGGCCGTACCCAATGCACGGTGTTCTACGCAGAGAGGAAGACCGGGGAAGATCCAAGTGACTAACAAATAAGTCAGTGCTCTGTAACCAGAGGCCACAAACCAGTGAAATAAACAAAATATAAGGACTCGTTATAGCCTTACTTTTCGCCAAGCCTCAATTTTCGATAGCCACAGAACAAACAGTTAGTTGAGTAGTGTACCATAATTAGCCACACTACCGCTAGCTATCGATGACAGAGTAGGAGTAGCCAGAACAGACAATGTATTGAGTAGCAGTTATTTTGTTCTTAATTATTATTACGTGTAATGTTACGGGCACGTTAAAGACCCTTCTTTGAATAGACAGACAATTTAAAGCATCGGTAAACAGTTGCCAGTACAACACATATAAAACAGTATGATGCACAGCAGTCAGTAACTATGCAAGTCATCAGTAAACTCAGTACACATTTATCAACAGTAGACGTTAAAATGCACAAGTGAAACTACGAACAGACAGACACTGTTATGAAAGAGATGTAATGTGGAATTGGCAATAACGCAACCATTCCAAACACAGTGCTACACGTAGTTATCACATAGTAAATGTATATAAACAGTGACCGACAGCACACGTAAGGACATTAATACCGATCGACACAACAGTGACAGTGTTACATGAAGATAAAGACTTCATAATGTACCTTAGCTTTGAGAAATTAAAATGGACTCCCTCCAAGGAGAGAATAAGTTAGTTTACTTTAATACTTAATCAGGTTTAAGTAAGTTAGGTACATCTATAAATATCACAATACGTTTTCAGTGCAATATGCTTTTCATCTATTGATTTTACACCAGGGTACTTGTTCATTTCTATCATTTTGCAACCTTAATCATGTATAACTTCGACCAAGAGTCAAACCCAAAAGACTATGCCTGAGGGTTTCACTGTGGCTTGCCCAGCCCTGGTTAACGGAAGGCCTGGAGATGGCAACCTCTATTAGGTCACACGTAACTGCCGGCTTGTGGTGATACCTACAGGTTGCCTCAAAGATCTAAGCCATAGTTTCCTCCTACCTAATACACCACCGCAAGCACCGCAATAGTTATTCTCCTCCTGTCTTCCGCAATAAAGGCTGCATATATAAGTGTTTTTCCCATAGTTTTCACGTGCCATTTTTATTTGTGTAATTCTTCTTTGCAGGTTTCAATTGTAAATATTTGATATTACGTAACCACAGCGTGTATGCTGTATTTGTCACAACACGTCTATTGATGAAGGTCGCATGGAACATCCGGTACACTGCATCAACCTTTACAGTAATCTCTCCACAGGGGAGTAAACACATTAGCAGCGTGTCGCACCGGCTAGCCAGCCAAGGGGAAGAGAGGAAGAGTCAGCCTGCAGTAAGAGTGAGACAGAGCTACGGCTGTCTCTTCACCCAACCCCGTGTGTTTCTACGCCGCCCCAGCACATAGAGCGGAGTGCCAAGACAGATGCCAAATGCCTGAACCTTAAGGAACCTACTAGGACTTGTTGAAACGGCTCACACATTTTTCGAACGTCTAGACATTCCAGAGAGGGGGGATGTGCTACCAATGACAGATGAGCCTCCGTCGAAATTGGAGGGGGGGGGGGGAGGTTGAAGCGTGCCTCTTACACCATTATATTATAAACAACTACAGTTCATCCACGTACAACTAACAACCACAGGAACCCACGAACAGATGTCTAACAGGAAGTGTTCTTTCTAGAGACACGGAAGAGATACTTGGTTTTCCAGACTGTTCCTGAACTGCCCTTCACCACCTACTAAGAGTGAAGGAGCAAACCAAGCACAGCATGTTATAAAGGAGTAGAGAGTAGGTTCCAACAAAAACCAACTTTGGAATCACAATACGAAAGATATTAGAAGCGGCCGCGCAATGTGCCAGCCTCCCCTGACACACCCGGAAAACAGAGTGTCGCAACACCGCTGAAGGTAGCTGAGTGACCGAGGCGATATAAGAGAGTGAAAGGGTAGTTCTCCTACCCCGCGCACTCCAGGCAGATGTCACAGGGGCACATCACACCTCCAACTCCAGACTCGCTGCACGCTACATAGGAAAACTATAAAAGGAAGTGCACGGCCGACGTCGGGAGTTTATCTCCAGTAGCTCGCCTCAACACTTCTTGTGATGGGGCTTTCTACCGACCACTAGGCCCTCACGGTCCTCCACAAGAACTTCCAGTTCTCCAGTGGCTGCAGCCACCATCTACCAGAGGCTTCTACCACCTCTTGGCATTGAGTCACCAAAAGCTTTGTCTACTTGAAGACATTGAACACGACTTAACAATCTAAGTAGTTGTGACCTCCTGGTTCTTCAGCTGCCACTACTTACTGGTAGTGGCCCCTCAGTTAAAGTTAGGGCCTCTTAGAGGCAAACCCAGTTAGTGCTAGTTGTGATAGTAAAGATAAGTTATTCCCTTGTACTTCAGTAGCCAAAGAGTGGGTCACCTTCACCCGTTAATGCGTAGGTGAAATACTTCCGCAGCACAGACTATTGGTAACACGTAAGAGTTACCTAGGTGTTTATTGTCTAAATAAATACCTAAGCTAAAATGTATCCACGAGTTCCTTGTTGTAGTACTATATCTTATCTCCATCAGCACTGACCGAAGAGTGGTAAGGAATCGGCGAAGAGTTTAACCTAGAATAGAACATCAGTTTCCAGGGGTCTGTCAGTTATACACACACACACATCATCTTTCGACACCCACCCATTCTGTTCACTTCGGTGTTCAGAACGGTAGAGCTCCAACCACTAGGTCATACCCCACAGAGGCGGTACAGCCAACTCCAGCTGTGTCTCTCACCGGAGCACCTAGCTAAGGTGCTGGCAGAGATAAGCTGTGGGGGATTGGAGGCCCTACGTTTGTGGTTACACCCGGCAGTGGCAGGAAGGCAGTCTACGGCCCACGACTCCAGGTGATTGCACTGTTAGGCAATCAGGTAGCTCACCACCAGCCATTGTAGGCATTACACTATAAAGTCAGGGACTGTCGATTGCTTGTCACCAACAGAAAATCTGGTACACTATCAGCCTATGCCATTGCACAGCAGGTACGGAGCTCAAAGAGCAGTTAAGAAGGCGGAGTTCAGTGCTGCCAAGCAGGCCTGTGCGGCAAACCTTGTTACGCCACAAGTCAACACTCCTAGGAGGGCAGGTCCAAGCCACCCGTAGTGCTGCGAGACTGACATCGCCCGTTGGAACATCCGTGTTTCACTCCACCCCGGTACGCACTGGTTACGACATACATCCGGTAGTCCGAGCCCTAATCAGCGGGAGCGACACCAGGATCGGGAGAGCCAACCCGCACATTGGCAGCTGGGCCAGCACAGACTGGAACCGCCGTCATCACGCAGACCACTACCGGAACCTGACTTCCACCACGTTCAGTGGAACCAAGGCCACCATGTGCTCCACCTACACTACGGTAACGCCACCAACAAAGAACATCCCGCTGACTTCTGGTAAGTCAACCTTGCCCCAGAGGGCCACTGTTGTTGTGAGGCATGTTGCCAGACCTAGTATGACAGAATATATTCCTAGTAGACAGCCTACAAGGCTGACACTAGTATCTAGTAAGAAGGGGAACTAGTAGCGTGACTGATCAAGCGCATAATAAAAGTCTCTTGCCAACAAAAGTTAAAGCAACACGCGTCTAAATGAATGTCTCTACTTCAGAGCAAGAACATTCAACCCCTGCAAAGTGATGCTAGCCACCCCCCTTGCCCTACTGAGAGCCAACAAGCTTGGAAATTTAGTATAAAAGGGCCAGCAAAACCCTGGCTCTGAGCAGTCGCTGCACCTTCCAGCTTGCAAAGGCAGAATGAAGCAGTAGGGGTAAGTGGTTGCCAATTCTCTCTCTTCCAGCTTGCAAAGGCAGGAGAACACTCATAAGGGTGCACTGACCACTAGGCCACATCGCGTGGGTGTCCGAAAGTAATCGTCTAGCGGGTCACCACTCTTCAGGAACCACCAGCCTCCGTCAGGCGCCCACAGATTCTGCCGCTATCGGATAACACCATCACCCATATGCTCCCGGAGATGTCGCCCCGCCTATACCACCCACCTTCTTGTAAACCTCTAGCAACTCCCGTGGTTGCAGGTGGTGCCAACATCCCTTCTGGAATTTTCACAACTCACTGGACGGTGCAATTACCTCATTACCCTTCCCGTAATTGCAAATTGATCAGGTTCCTCAAGAACACACCCTTGATAGACTACGTGCTGTAAACTGCGCTAGCTATATGAATTTTATCTTACTAATTATTACACCTAGCTTTCGCCCAGGTCGCCTTCACCTGGATTAATTATAGGTAGCTTCCGTAAGCTCAATTAGGAGTTAGTGTGGCATCACCATGTACTTCCAATACTTATAGTAAATACGTATATACATAAAATATTTTCTTGCGAGTGTCATTTAACGTAATTTGTAAAAATTCTTTTAACCTTGTATTATTAATTTGACCTACATAAATTTAATGAAACCCCTTTCTTTTTTTTTACTTCAGAAATGTAAGGAAATTAATTTGCTTTGAGGAAAAGTTGGTAGCTGCATGGAACCACTAAGGTAGAACACCCACACAATTAAGAGGCAAACAGAGATCTGCACAACAGGTAGACCTTCGGCTGTGCCAGAATGCTCTAGGTACACTAACCCTCAAAGAGAATCAACAAGACCGGGTGTTTCAATACTTCTCCCAGCTTGCAAAGGCCAGAGGGTGACTAGTAGCACTCAGGCCTGATTGACATTTTGTTGGGATGCTCAACCAGGACTCATTTATTTGCGCCACCTTCAGTTCAGTCCCAGCATGCAAGGCTGGATGTTGGGAACACATGGTGCTACCACTGTATCCTGGAAGTACATGCTAAGGCTGTTTAAATACCAGCTTCTCCTGTACAGTTTGCACCATAGCATTAAAAGTATTACGCTCGGCACGGTAGTACCAGAAAAAGTCGTAGAAGAGCCCTGCGGGCAACAGTAAAAGAATTAATTAATTTAACGTCAGTTGATACTACCCAAGGTGATAGTAATACCTCCCAACACGTTCAATAAATTGTACCTGTATTTGGACTGTTAATAAAATTACCCACTAAAGAACATTCGGCCATCGAGGTTATCCGACAGGAAGGAGATGATCTCCTGGGTTTTGAATGGCTCTGGTATAGGATATTACTACCAGAGCCTCCACAACCAATTACTTCCCCCGACATGCACACCACCCCTCCATGCCATACCGAGTCAACTTCAGCATCACCGCTCACCTGTAGTGTGAGCACGGCAGCTAGAAAGAGCATACTTCTTCACATCCAAAACCAGGTACCAAAAAGATGTAGGATAGTAACTGTAACTCTTGGTTTTGTACCCTCTCGTCAATCCACCAGGACAACTCTATATAACAATTGGGCATGTCAGAAACCTAAGGTCCCTGTGTAGTCCCTCAAATACTCCCCATGAAACTGGCATCACATTATCTGACATCACTAAAAGTGAACCGCACCAAGGTTTCCTATCAGGAAACATATCTGGTCAAGTTTACTTTAGGGTTTAAGTCTCTCATCTTTGGTCGCCACTAGAGTAAAGAAATCCAAAGTATAAGCATCCCCAACGTGGAGAACTCTTGATCCAGCGAGGCATTCTTATATTTTGCACCTCGGTGCTTGCCAAATCTCGAATATCCCATAGGGTGCACTAAAGAAAAGAGGGTGATGCTTAAAATGTTTTGGCACCCAACGTGGGGCCATTACTGTTATAGATATGTGCACCCTATGCACATATCTACTGTGCATAGATATGTGCATAGGGTGCCCCAAGTTGGGCACCAAACATTTGAAGTTGCCACTTCAAATGTTTGGTGCCCAACTTGGGGCCTTAACTGCAATAGCTTAGACTAGGAAGTTAGGACGCACCAGCCACACCCTAATTAATCAACCACGTTGGTCACCGCCGAAGCAGACACTTCAGAATTTGGCACCCAACAGTTCAGGCTTGGTACTTGGTATTAGCTAGATATGTCCTGAAAGTTACGACCATTACGGCCAGCAGTTAACTTTAATTAGACTGTGGTTTCGCAGCTCGGAATGTGTTTAAGAAGTTACTACTTTTGTTGTTAGTTGGTAATTAGCCGGAGGGCTGAATCACCAAAACTTACTACATATATCGCACGCGTGTGTGTGTATATGTATGTATATATATATCTCACACTCTCTCTATCTCTCTCACTCTCTCACACACACACACGCACATGCGCACACACACACTTACACAGATATATATATATATATATAAATGAATGTTTCTTTGATTGTCCTGCATATGCTCTTATACCATTCATACGATTGCGATGAAACTTTGGTAAGTTGTGCGCACGCCCGCAAAGGTTTCTGAGTTGGTAAAACCATTTTACAATAGGTGGCGCACGAGTCGTTTCAACAAATGAGTTTATCTATGTATTTATACTATTCATCCAACTGTGATCATCCAATTGCGATTAGCCTATAAAATGTATCACATTGCCAACAAACTTCTGTAAAATCACAGCAACCACAGACGAATTGATTCACAAAGTTTTCCCAAATATCACACAGAATTACAAAAGTCATCAATGGCTCAGTGAACGTGCTGTATTAGCAGCCAAAAACAATGATGTCAATGCCATCAATTTCAGGATTCAAAACGAAGTTGTCAATTATCCAACTGAATTCTTGAATTCACTTGATCTGCCAGGCATGCCGCCGCACGTATTAACATTGAAAATTGGCGTGCCTATCATTCTTCTCCGAAACATCAATCCACCACAACTTTGCAACAGTACCAGGCTTTCAGAGCAAAAGATGATGAACAATATCATCGGAGCTACAATTTTAAAAGGAAAATTTAAAGGAGAAAATGTACTGTTGCCACGCATCCCAATGATTCTGACAGATATGCCATTCGGGTTCAAATGTTAGCAGTTTCCGGTGTGACTCGCATTTGCAATGACCATCAACAAGGCACAGGGGCAATCACTACAAGTGTGTGGCCCAAATTTGGAAAATTCATGCTTCTCACATGGACAGCTGTATGTGGCCTGCTCATGCATCGGGAAACCTTCTAACTTCTAACATCAGATGGAAAAACAAAAAAATATTGTGTATCCAAAAGCACTTCAATAAACAGATTCAAAACACAAACACTTTCTTTCTTTGCACGGCATTGCAACGCATGCCGGGTACTTGCTAGTGTGTGTGTGTCTATATATATATATATATATATATATATATATATATATATATATAAACATATATATACATACAGTATTTACGTATGCATTATTTAAAAATACTAAACTAGTTATTTCAGAGCTTGTCGCAGCCTAAATAACCAGCTCATTACCCATAGACCTCCCAAGATTAGCATCCCCATGTAAGATCTCGAGCTCCAACCAGGGCTTCAGGGAGTCTGCAGTGAAAAAACACCCTGTGGTGCTCAAAATCAGCTAGCCTTTCATGTCTGACTCTAACCAGAGTCCGCACAATAACCTGAGATGCAATCTACCTGGCAGGGGTGTCAGGTATGTCAATTTGTGCCTCCCTCGCACAACACACTAACATCCAATAAATAACGGACTCGGCAGGGACACAATGACAACGGCACTTATTGCTAACTCATACCTTGGATTGACATTTACACAGAATACCGAAATTCTGACCACGTCGGAAAACACCCTTGCCAGCCAGCGGCAAACCACTGAAAACTCCCCGCAGCTCGATGCTGTGAAATGGAACAGCTGACTTGTCATCCACTTTGAGGCCCCATGCAACCATGCACGGTTTAATTGCGCTCCATGGAGTAAAGATTCATATTGACGCACTCTGTTATATTCTGCACGTTTAGCAGCTGTGGAAAAATAGGGACATGCACCCAGCACTCTAAATTGCACAGATGTGCATTACCAAGAAAATCTGCATAAATCATTTTACTATTAAATATTTAAAGTTAATTTTATGGGCTCCAAAAATATTGTAAAAAAACACAAGCTGTTCAAGTACATCACTGTTACCACACGTACTCATAAAGTGCTCGTCCACAGAGCAAGCAAAACGCACAGTTTACCCAGCTTGGAGAATTTTAGTTTTGCGAGCTGTCTGTAATAAATAACAGTCTCACAGTTAATTTAGCTACTTTAGTTTTTATAGTGTAGCTCACAATTATAGGTGAGTGCTTTGTTTAGTAAATCAATGGAGTTAACATTTATTCCTGAAAGAGAAAAATTGCAAGTACAATCTGGCCTCTGGTTCGACTCTGGTGTACTGCAAAATCCCACTTGTAAAAGGGCTGAGGGCTGTTAACTAAAGGTTATTTACAGTGTCTCCCAGCTAGAAATGAAGTTAACGGCTTTGCATAAGCCGGTGTTGATCCCACAGTAAATAAGTTTACGTGTGATTTTCCTATAGCTTTCGTAATCATTTCTTCTAATCTGTTCCCTTCAAAATACAAGTAATTAAATGAACTACTTTATCTAACCAACAGATATATGTGCGGGTATCATCAACATAACATAAAATAAGAAGAAACACAATGCACTGCAATCTTTATACTACATATAAATCACTCATTTTACACGCTGTTATACAATAAAATTTTCTTACGCTAATAATAATAATAATGTGCAAGTTCACCACACAAAGCTAGACTACAATTATTATCTACAGACGAAAACAATCCAAAGTTGGGAGTTTTAAATGTTTTTAATTTGCGGTTGCATATCTACTTCTACCACAATGAGTTATGGACATGTGAGTTTTGTCTACGCGTTGTCCTGGGAAGACCTCCTGGCCATTTTGTAGGATTTAGAGGTGGAGTTAGACGAAAACAACACCGTTGGTCAGCTTCTCCGGGTAGCGGTGCGCCGTCTGCTGGAATTGGAGCGTTCTACTGTGGAGCCCCCTAACCCCCCTCCCAAATGCTGTTGGACCCGGTGGTGAGTCAGCCATTCATATCCACCAACAAATTGTTGTCCTTGTCACTTGACAAAATACCTTGTTTCAGTTCCTTGGAGCCTTTACCTATTTTACAGTTTTTCATTGCCGTTTCTAAAGTCGCAAGTCTGAACCTTTGTTCTGAAAAGCATTTACTCAAGGTAATTTCAGTCAAGGTGAAAGGTTTTGTGTTGCAACTATTACGTGAGGAGTTGATGTTGTTGCAGGGGACTACCATGGTCGGATGTAAGCTGCGTGTTTTATACACATTGTTTTCGCCTCGTGTAAGGAGGCAGTGTGAAATTGATCTGGTTTATCGCTTCCAAAATCCGGAGGAGCCCTTATGTAATTTTACTGATTCTATTTACAGTTACCATGATGCTTTGTTTTTATCCCTGAGTGAAATTGATCTTGTTAGCATTATTGTAGATAATTTAGCTGTAAAGGTGCATTGTGTTATGTTCCCCGCCCCGCGGAATTTGAGCAAACTCCGGCAGTTCGTGGTCGAGGTTCAGGGCAGTGTTGCTGCTTTCGTGCAGTATAGATCTGTTCACCTACTGCCCAGGCAATCTCAGGAAGCAGTAAGTTCACATAGTGTTAGCCAAGTCATGCCGTTGAAAAGCATGGAAGAGCGCGGAAGTGCATTGTGATAATTGCACTCCTATTGGTCACATTGCTATTAATTGTCATGTAGAAAAATGCAGCCTGACCGAGAGGTGTTGGTTTCGCTGCAATGAGGTGGGACATTTATGTTGTTCTGTAAAGAGCCGGGAAACTGTGAGTGACTGGCCGGGAGTATGGGTCAGCCAGTCGTGTGGGGCAGCAATTTCCGCGCTTTATCCAAAAATGTCTTGTTACGGTCACCTGTGGCCGATGCAAATTCCAGTTTTGATCGATACAGGAGCAACTCACAGTGTAATGAGTGAGGCGTTCCTTAATTGTCTCCTTCAATTCAAAATAAGGCCTGAAGGATTTATTAGCATTGTACCGGAGAAGTGTTTGTGTGTCTTTAATGGCGACGTGGTGAAATCTGAGGATGTCCTCGATCTCCATTTCAAGATTGGAAGATACTCTTGGACCTACCCCTTCTGGGTGTTCTAGCATTTGCCCCAGGATTTAATTTTAGGGCTCGAGTTTCTCGACAAATCTAGGGCGGTAGTTAACCTAGATCAGAGTTATTTGTCATTTGATTTTGCTCCCAACATCCATATCCGACTGCAGGTTGATGATAAGCTGGCCATTTTTTTCTTTAGGCCAAAATTAACAAAACGAGATAGACTTTAAGCTTAGACTGTAGTAGCTTTGCGAGGAATTTGGCAATGTAATCACGGCCAACACTGGAATGTGATGTACTTCTTTACAGATTACAAATTTTCTTTGGTTGATGACATTTCGGTTAGAAACAGACATTTTAAGTCCCCTCCCTTGAAATTGCAAGCCTTTTAGGAAATAATTGAGTAACTTCTAAAGGAAGGAGTGATTGTCCCATCAACATCTGATTATTGTTCTTCGGGATTCCTGGTAAGGAAAAGGGGTGGTGTTAAATACTGCTTGGTCATTTATCATTCTTTAGTAAATAAAAAGATTCATAAAGATCTCTCCCTTTGCCTAAAATAGATTGCACCCTTCAACATCTTGGCAAGGCTGGAGTGTTTTCTGTATTGGATCTTACAAATAGTTTCCATCAGTGCCTGTTGGTGTAGAAAATTTACCGCCTTCAGTACCCCATGGAATCAGTACGAGTTTACAACAATTCCAATGGGACTAAATTTCAGAAGTCAAGCTCTTTCCAGTGGTGTCCTGGAACATGTTCTATCTAATTTCAAGTTTAGGTTTGTTTCAAACTATAGTGATGATATAATTTTTTACAGTGAAGACCTAGAGTCTCACTTGGTGCACTTGTGACAAGTTTCCAATAGAATGCGAGAGGATGATCTTACTGTTGACGCGCGCCCTACATCTGTGGGTAGGTGGTTGAGGCACTGACTGCCCTCTCGAGATCGTCCGGTACGCTTACAGTGGCGTGATTAGTTAATGTTATTGGCCCGATGGGTCGGGGCGGTTTTAGATCCTGTGGGTGGCCGCTTAATGGAAGGGTACCATTGGAAACGAGGGGAGTAAAACCCCAGGGTGAAGTGGAATGAGATAGTTTCCCGCCCAGGGAGTTCTATCTTCCTCACTACT
This sequence comes from Dryococelus australis, assembly GCA_029891345.1. Classification (NCBI taxonomy): domain Eukaryota; kingdom Metazoa; phylum Arthropoda; class Insecta; order Phasmatodea; family Phasmatidae; genus Dryococelus; species Dryococelus australis. Next base: position 94,325,662 of record CM057002.1, on the reverse strand, counting down.
ACGGTAGTCAAAAGGCGGGATGCCAGTTGTCCCGGGGTGTATGAGATGGCAATACAATTTAAGCGATCGTGGGGGGCGGGGTGGATGGCCTGAATAGAGAAATCGGGGTTATTCATACGAGCCGAGTGAATCGGCATGTAGCAACATAATTTGTGTGAGGTGATACTACACGGGGTTTGGGGACTACCTTTGGCAGGAGTTGAACCTGGACAATTTCCCCCGAAGCAAGTGTAATGAGACGCATGTTAGATTCGTCCTTCGGAGAGTCTACTGAGGCTGTAGCAACGATGGCTACCGGGGATGAGGGCTCCAACTGAGACGAGTGATCTCCCTCTGGGTCGTACTCTGGCCAACAGGCGTCTAAATATTTGTATAAGGGTGTCCAGTGATTTAGAGGAATACAAGGTGAATATGGGCCTAGGTACTACTTCAATTTCTGAAGGCCGAGGTTCAACCTTGCTCATGTACTCATTACTGGGGTTGGCTTTGAGAGTTCTTTCCAAGGCACTGCATTCTCCATGTCGTCAACGACACTGGATTCCACCCTTTTTACTATGCATTACTTCTATTCCCTGACCTTCCCGCAAACGTGTAGTCCTGGGGGCGTGGCTTGTGCAGTCACACCTAAGGCCCTGATGTGTAGAAGTGCAGTCCGGTATTGGAACGTCACTTAAGGTAGGTGCGGATACACCAGAAACCCAGGAGCTGCGGTGCGCCTTGCGCAGACTAAGGCTTTCTGCAAGCTCCGTCTCCTGTGGAGTTCTGTGCACCCCACAGCTAGTCTCCAGCGGGAATTAATTACTGAATCTGGTACAATGGTACAGGCTGTACAATTACACTTAAAACTTAAATGTCAAATGACACAGGGACTAATGTAAAATGATGGTAAACAGACAAATTAAGTTTCACGTAAATTTTATTACGTTATTTAAGAAAGTGGAATGTCCCGACTAATCAATAACAATAAAATAACTAACTAGCTAAAAATGCACAATAAATATATAACGCACTGAAACAGGCAAATATGAGCCTGGATAAATGATAAAAAAAGTGTGCAGTAAACGACAATAAATTATGCAATATTACAGTGTATCTTAATTGCACGAATTTATCCAGGAGGTAAACTAAGGGGGGAACGACATGCTACCGCGGAGTCACGGAAGTTGACTGGGGTAACGAGTGCAGGGTGCAGGAGTGGGATTACCCCTGGAGGTGTTGCTGCCCTCTCGGTCAGCCTTATCCAAGCTGCAGCAATGGTGCAGCCTTCACAGTCTGCAGAGGTAGAGTGAAGTCTTCTTGCAGGCTCTGGATGCTGAGCCATGTCGCAGGCTGAGGAGAGGAGAGAGGTCTTGCGCAGACCTGGGAGTACTCACTGACCTACGCAGCCGGTGAGCCTGGCATCTCTGCTGGAGCGTGGTTATGGACTTCCTTATATATGAAAAAATCAACTGATCAGCAATCTTCCGGTGGTGAGGGGTAAAGTAGTCTTCCAATTGGGGGGGGGGGGGGGTAGGTTTATCAGGGGTTGCGGTAGCGCCGCTCATTTCTTTTTTCCCACTTGGAGGTGACGACAAATTAAAACACCTCTTTCTGAGGCTGGCGGGTTCTGACGTCACAAAGTCACAGGGGTGCTGCCATCTTGTGGGTTTGCTGGAACTTCTTCCACAGCAAAATAGTAGGGTAGTGATTTGTCAAAAATATTATATTTAATTGTGGGGGTAGCACATGTATGCAGGATTTCGGGCGGGCGGTACATTTAATAATTAAACGCGTAAATTACTTTTAAGTATGCGGCTGTCCAACGCATGGAGTCTCTTTGCTTGATACGTGAAATTACTTTGCCACTGTTACTGACTTGCCCTGAGCTCTGGTAGCTCGTAGATAGGACGGAGTCGCCTGTAGAGCACGTATCTGCGCTGTGCAGCATGTTGGCATGCGTCAATGTAAATCCTGATACGGTCATTTTGGAGCCAATTCGGGTCAAATTTTTGGGGTACCTGTTCTGTGAGGGGAAATTGCTTATAGACCTAGATCATGTGGCATTTTGGGTTTCCTGCATCCCAGGACACTTTAAGGTGTCCAGAAGTTCCTTGGGATAATGGGATAATACGCCCGTTTCATTGACCATTATTCCGAAATTGTTGCAGCCTTAAATCAGCTGAAAAAGAAAGGGGTGGAATTTGTTTGGGGCCCAGAGCAGGAATCTGCTTTTTCCTCGCTAAAGAAAATTTTGTCATCTCCTCCTGCTCTTCATCTTCCTGAGACTTCTCCAAGAGATTTGTTGTTCTTGCCGTGGTCTTGAGTCAGTGTACGGAACACAGCCTGGCACGAGTTGCGTTTGTGAGCCGAAGTTTGTCGGAGGCTGAACGCGATCTGGGCATATACAAGAAAGAGACCTTAGCTTGTAGATTGGGCCTGGAGAAGTTTGCCTCATACATTGAACATGAGGAATGTAACTTGTACACCGATAATCAAACTCTCAGCTGGGTCCTGAAATATCCCCAACAGCTAAGGAAGCTTGGCCGGTGGGTTTTTGGCCTATCCAGATTTTGGTTCAAGGTGCATCACATCAGAGGCACCAAAAACCAAGTTGCAGCTGCACTTTCGCGTATGTATGAGAAGGGCGATTTTGAAACTTGTCAGGGTGAGAACCTGGTTGCCTCAATTCATTTTATACAGGGCTACCCTGAATTTTTTGTAAAATTGCAGCAGGCACAGTTGGATGATAACTTCTGTACCCAGGTGGTAACTGATTTAAATTATGGTGTAGTACTGTACTTCCATATGTGGTTGAGAAGGATATCTTGTATTTTACTGGGAGGAACAGTAGGGCACCTAAGATAATAGCCCCTCTGTCGTTGCAACCTATGGCAGTTGTGTATTTCCATGATTCTGTGTTCAAAGGACACCTGGGAATCACCAGAACTTTTCAGAAGATTGCCCCCGATTTTGCATGGCCTACGCTTAAGAGCGAGTTCACACGTGTGACGTGTGCCAGAAATGTAAACAGGCTTGTCAAGTCAATGTGGGGCAAGGTGTTGTCCAGCTCCCAGAAGCCCCCCCGAGATACAGTTCACCTCAATATCTTTGGATTGTTGTTCAATCCAAAGGAGGTAATGTGTGTGTGTTAATAACATTGGACATCTTTTCGATGTTTGTAATTTTGTTACCGCTGAGGAACATTAAGTCTTCAACTATTGTAAGGGCCCTATGTGATCAGGTCTGAAAAGTTTTCAGTGCTCCAGTGTAAATATTGATGAGTATTTCACCTCTACAGTATTCAAAGACATGTGCTTTAGGTGGACTATAAAGCACTTAACTTTGAATCCGTACTTCCACAAGAGAAAAATCAAGTCAAGAGGTTTAGCAACTTCTTGGGGAGGTCCACAAACCGTTAGGTGCAGCTAAGGCTTTGGTCAATGATCATCTTGATAAACTGAGTTCCACTCATCAGTTTTGCTTAAGTGACCTTGTTCTCTGCAAGAGTTTCGCGTTAGCGGATCTGGGTAGTGACGTAACTGGCAAGTTGCTTTCAAAATTTTTGGACACTTTCAAAATAAACAAGTTTCTGGGCCCAAACACAGCTAGTCTTGTATTAACCTCTACCGGCATGTTTTTTCGAAAAGCGCATGTTGTGCACTTGAAACAGTATCATGACAAGACAAAATAGATGTAGATTAAGATTGGGTATGTAATATGTTTTATTTGTGTGATGTGATTGTGTTCAGGCACCTTTCCTTTCCCTTCATCTTTTCAGTTATATATATATCCCGTTTTCTTATATTCCCTATTTTGTTTTGCCTTTCATCCACCCAAGATGTTCAGAGAAGGCCCTCTTTCCGGCGGCTGGAGATGACTGTTGCACCTTAGATGAAGGAGCGGATGGATTTGGTGCTGGATCATCGCCTCTTTATGATTCCCCGCCTCACACTCGAGAAGAGGCCCAACCGCCTGCCAAATACATCTCTACAGATGTTGTTTCTTCGTACCTGCTGTTTTCAAGAAATGAAGAATTTTGTTCATTGTTTGATTGTCAATTGTGATGCTACTGTACTGTACTAACTCTGGGACTCTTACCTACATTCTTCTGGAATTCTTCTACTCTTCATGCTATGCCTATATTGTTTGATGCTGTGAACTGTATGTTTTGTGTGTGGTGGCCACCTGAGTGTTTACCAAGACTGGATTTTTCTTGCAGTTTCAGGCGTTGAGGGGATTGAGACGTTGCGGTGGCAATGTCGTATATGTTTCCCTTAATGACTGCTAGGCGCGCTGCAGTAGAAACGTTCTGCTTGGAATCTCAGTGTCCAGCTGCCTTCTCCTTTCTCTGCCCCCATCTCTATTCCTCTCCCGATGTACGTCACAAATTTTTAATTAACGTAGATTGAGGTGAATTCGTCTCCAGCCCGTTGGTGAGTATTCACTACTCTCCTGCCAACAACTACAAGCATAGCGTGGGTCACCAGGCATAATGATATTCGACGGCTTGTAATCTGATACAAGGCGACATGCGCCTGGGCTCTGATAGATTTGGTGCAGTGATTTTATAATATTTTTCATAGTTTAAATATTAACAGATTTTGTGTAAGCCAGTTGAGGGAGAAACATTCCGTGAGTTGTGGACGACAAGCATTTATTTTTATCAAAGCATGTTAGGGTTTGGTAGTATGGTGTAAATTTGGTAAAGTGTGCTCAACTTGTGTGGGTGTGTGGTAGTTTAACATTTTTTTCTAGAGGTGGGACGAAACCATGTTTTCGATACTAGATACTCAATACTGTTTTTAGCTTGATACCCTCGGAACTTTTGATATTTGATACTCTTGAGTAAAAAAAATTGCAATAATGCATTAAAATTTTTGTAAACTGCATTTTCATTGATCTCAACCAAATTTATGATAAAGCTTAAAGTCAAAGAAAAAATACACAAGATAATATTACAGATGATGGAAGCAAATTTGAAATTTATATAACATAGGATCTATGGTTGGCAAGTAAGTGTTAAACCATTATAAATATTTTATGATACTAAGCAAAGATATTAGGCACGACAATTAGGCTTACAAATTTATATATATATATATATATATATATATATATATATATATATATATATATATATATATATATATATATGCCATTCTTTTATGGATTAAGTCAGGCAGAGGAAATGTGGGAATTGTTTACCGCTGGATGAAAAACAACAATAGCAATTCGTCCGCTACCAGAAGTACGATAAATTAATTATTCTGTTTGTTGTTTTGCGTTGGTCACATTCATAGATTGTACACAAACAAAACATGTAAAATAAATATGAAATACCTGTTGTCAACATAAATGGCACGTAAAAATTGAAATACGTACTTGCATTCAGAAAACCAAACATAAGTTCACTAAATTTTCACACTTGTACAAACTAAACAAAATAATTGATTAAGTGCTTATAGATTAGATTGGAAGGTTACAATTATTAAAATCGATTAAGTGCTTTCAAATAATTGATTATGCAGATAATCAATAAATATATGAGAATTTAAAAAAAACCTGTTTTATTATCCCAGTCTAAAGGGAAAACTATTACAGTCGGGAAACTCAGCACTTTTAGTTTGGCAACTGAAACTTTTGGCCGGCGGGGCACTGGTGTTGTATGTAGTAACTGTAATTTTCATAAAATAAATGTAATTATGAAAAATCTTCCGAGTTGTATTGTGTTAGACCATATGTAATGAATAAACTTTTTTCTTCACACTAGAATGGAAATACAGTATAACAAAATATATTTGCATACTGTTAAATATTGTGTCGTAAATTGGATATAGCAAAACTTAGTCTTACACAACTTCTTTTTTTAAATATCACAACTAAATTGGTAAATAAAATAGTGAAATGGTTAAAAATATAATTTTTAGGACTTTCCTTCGAAGTTTCTGTAAACGAAAGGAGAAGGGTACAAATTTAATTTTAATAACTGCTATATATTTTTCGAACTTTAATTCGTACTGCTTTTCTATTTAAATAGCTTGTTTATAAACGCCCAGCAACAAATACAGTTATATTTATTACTGTTGACATTAATTGTAAAAACAAAATTGAAGGCATTCAACAGTTTTGCAGAATTAATCTACGACTTCCATTAGTAAAATTCCCTGTACTTACAAAATTTATCTACAAACTGCAATAAAAGAAATATACTTATTTCGCGAATGCAAATTGAACCCACTTTGCAAATGCCTACACTCTTAAAAAGTTCAAACTGCTTTTTATCACTACAAGCTCATAATTTTCAAATCAAACTCTTAACTTGAGACTACAGACGACTGACTGATTGTAGTGATGCTTGTAAAAGTTCTTTTTCTTAATGCCAGTGTAATTTTTTATATACGAAGAAGTAATTATGTAGATGTGTTACAGTGGAACATAATGCTCAACTATTTTGTTTAAAATTACCCTTTCAGTTGGAACATGTACTTGTCGACATGCCATGGCACTTCAAAGAAGAAATTCAAGCCTTATTAAAATGCTGCAAACACTTGTTGTTACCGCAATATGAGAATATTTTTCCAAAATTTCAAACTACTATTTGCAAAGTTTGTGAATTACGTCACTAATAATAATTGAAATATTATTAATCAATATAGTCATCAATCTAAAGGGTAGTAATCCATTTCAAATAATCAATTAATTTGAACGAAATAAACTATTATCTTACTAATTGAATCATAATCAAGCATCCCTACTAGAAACGTAGCACGGCTACAATATATCCTTACACCACAGCTGCTCTGTCTACGAATAAAATAATGAGTGTAAACAAATGCTATGATCAATGTAGGTTACCATTCCAACCTACCTTACTTTTGCTATGGCAAAGTAATACTGCCATTATATTTATTGCCAGTGGATTGGATGGGGTTGGGAGAGACTTAGTTTAACGCCTTTCATGAGACAACGTTGTTCATAATAATTTTGTGCACAATGGTCCTCGTCCGGCTGATAATTTTAATTCAAAGTTTAGAGTGTAACTTTTTAAATTAGGATGTTATAAGTTTAGCCATTTAAGGAGCCTGCCAGGCTACAAAGTCACATTTTTCTTGGAAATAAGTACTAATTTTAATGGTTTGGAAAAGATGTGTTTTAAATATTTTGCAGTTGTTAATGACTGGTTGTCCTGAATTTTGAATCCCTTATTCTCAAGTGAAATCGGGTAAATTTGGGTGGAACTGCAGCCAGGTGCTGACGTACACAATTGCTTGTTTGTGGCAATATTAAGAATGTTGCTTAAAGTTGAGAAAATGTCTAACGTAAGCCGAAACCGATTAGCCCATTTTACAGCAGTAATTTCATGTTGCTAACTGCCGTTACCAAAATTCAAAGGAATAGGAGGTTGCCTTGCACTAATTAGGAAATTAATATGAATTCTTCAGCCTTGTGTGCTGGTTCACATAAGTGTAATAAGCATAAGTGCCAAGTATGAAACATGATGTCTGTTAATAATTATGCATTTTTACTAATTGCACTAATTAGGAAATTAATATGAATTCTTCAACCTTGTGTGCTGATTCACATAAGTGTAATAAGCATAAGTGCCAAGTATGAAACATGATGTCTGTTAATAATTACGCAATTTTACTGTGTCATTTTGATGAAGCCAATGTTCTTGGTGCTCTCTATATTAATTGGTTTGTGTAATTTTTGAGAGCACGTTAAACACATTTACTATGAAATCATCAGTATTAAGTGTAAATTATAAGGAAAATGGTACTAATCCAACAGTATTGGTTGTGATATTAAATCTATTGTGTCCGCTTTAAAAGAATTCAGTGTATGTATATAGACACACACACACACACACTCTCTCTCTCTACACACACACGTTTGTCTACAGCACTTGTGTTAATTAATATTTGTCTTGGTAACAATCTATACAATTGATATTCTTTATATATAAATACAGTGTGCCTGTTTGGAAAAGTTTTGTGGGTTTCGTGAAAAATAAATTTATTGAAAGTGTTCATTGTTTATCAATGGTACGTAGTTAGTACAAGCTTCTCCTCTACAGTTCGCATCAACGTATTAAATGCCTTACGCTCAGCAGGGTAGTGTTAGCAAAAGTTGTAGAAGGGCCCTGCAGGCCTCAGTAAGAGAATTAATTAATTAATTAAACATCAGTTTAAACTACCCAAAGTGATAGTAATACATCCCACCACATTCAGCCATCGGTACCTTTAACTGGACAGCTAATAAAACTTCCCACTAAAGAACATTTGGCCATAGAGGCCATCCGATAGGAAGGAGAGGCTCTCCTGGGTCTTGGGTGGCCCTGGTATAGGATAGAAGTATCAGAGCATCCACAACCGATTACTTCCATTGACATGCCCACCATCCCTCCACGCCACATTGAGTCAACTTCTGCATCATTGCTCCACTGCAGCGAGAGCATGGCAGCTGGAAAGAGCATTCTTCTTCACATCCAAAACCAGGTACCAAAAAGACGTAGGGTAATAACTGTTCTCCCAATTTTGTACTCTCCCGTCAACCCGTCTGGCCAACTCTACATAACGGCCAGGCACCTCAGAAACCTAAGGACCCTGTCTAGTTCTCCATATGCTTCCAGTGAAACACGTTTCATGCTATTTGACATTGTTGAAAGTGAACCACACCAAGGTTTCCTATCAGGAAACATATCTGGTAAAGTTTACTTTACGGTTTAAATCCCCCTCACCTTTGGTCATCACTAGAGTAAAGAAATCCAAAGTGTAAGCATCCTCAATGCGGAGAACTCTTGACCCAGCCAGGCATTCTTATATTTTGCACCTTGGTACTTGTCAAATTTTGAACACCCCATAGTGTGCATTAAAGAAAAGAGGGTGATGCTTCAGCTAAGTTCGGCAAACTGGTTTAGAAAAATATTCCCGGTCTCCTGCCGTCCCTCGATGAACTTGATGTTTACTGGGAAAGGGTCTAGTACTACCAGAATAATATTCTAAGTAGGATAAAACATGTTTATATTTGTACTGAAATAACTCAACTTTAACTAACGCTACGTGTTTGTCCTGAAGGGACCGAAATGTGTTTAAATGATTGACGACTCAAACATAAGGAGCTTCTGGAGGCTGTCTGCAAGGTGTAGAGATGTCTTTGAAGGCATAGAAGGGGAGCTCAGGACCTGTGCTTAGCACCAGGAGTGCGGTGAAGACCAGGCAAGTGCTGATGGTTCCTTCTGCACCAAGAGTGCTGTAAAGGAACAGGACAGACTGCCATTCCAAAAGGGTCGTGTGCCCTAGTGTTTTTACTCTCCTGGCTCGCCCTTGACTACGTGGCAAAAGGGGGGGAGGGGGGGGTAGGTGGCGAGCATCCTCTGTGGGCGTGTGATGTCACCGACCTGCCGAAGTTCCAACTGCTGCATGTCTCGGCGATCCATACTAATACCATCCCTCTGTGCACTATAGTACTAGGTGACCTTGAAGCATCATTTTAGTGGTTTGGCCACTGAACAGTACAATTTCTCGAGAAATGTGCATGCGTCTTTTACTGCTGGATAACAGTACAAGTTCTTGATTTCAAGCATGGTTGTACTGCCAATCAAACTCAGTTGGGGTGTGCGGCTGAGTGGTTCGCACTGATGAGTAGAAGTCGATTTAAATAGTTGAAAAGGCATCACGTGACAATACTTAATTGTTATTTTATTGAAGTATATGAAAATATCTGCAAAAGTATTTTTTACAAGTGAAAACAATGGAAGGATAAAGGGGAAAAACATTAATGTCAAAAAATGTAAAATATACAATAGTGCTGTCACCTGTTTAAGATTGAGTGAAAGTTGATGTTCAGATGCAAAACATATAGACAACAATGGTAGTCTGCCCTGAAATTATGTTAGAAATATCACTATATGAGGAAAGAACAACAGATGATTAACTCTGTCGACTGTGACACCTAAAGCAGGAGGGAGTTGGCCAGAGGGTACCATGGCTTGTTGTCAAATGGTCTTCCTTCGAAGGGGTGACTCCTCAAGGAGTTGGCCAGAAGTACTGTTGGCGGTAGTAAATTGGACAGCAGCTGGTCCTCCTTTGGTGGTGACTAGTAGTTCTTCTGCGGTGGCTCCTCAAGGAGGAGGAGCTGGCAGAGAGCCCCAGTACACGGTGGTGTTGCGGTAAGCTGCCCAGGAACAACTGGCATTTGATGGGGGTGTGCAGCCTTATAAACACCTGGCCGCTTATGTGATCTGCAGGGGAGGCTTCGGTCATCCCCTTTATTCTTGCTGGCATGGCCTAACTGCAAGCATGTTCGGTGATTGCGAAATGCTTGAGGGTAGGTTTCCTTGTATGGTGGGCCAGTATCTGGTGCTAGCATAGGGGCAACACAGTTAAGTGGCTGCATTTAGTATTCCCTCTCAGGTAATTAGTATGCGTGCATGCTCAGGCTAATTAGGTATTTTCGTTGCTTGTTTCAGTCTTCCTTGATTTCTTACATCTCTTAGGATTCCTGTCGGGTCCGTAGGCTGGCGGTATCGTGGTTCACCTCTCTTCATTCCAACGTGATGCATGTTATAATGCAACAAAAAAATACTCTAGCCCTTACACATCATGTGTCACTTTAATGTTTTTGATAAGTAGTATCTTGTACTTTCCAGCAAGTGGCCATTGAAACAATATTCAATGACCAATGTACACTACAGAAATAGCCGACAGTATGTGATAGTCTATCACTACCCCTTCCCTCTCCCCAAAAAGGGGAGTTGCAGTTCATATATGCACATGCCATTTGTTGCCAATCACAATTGATAAAAAATTCATTGCAGCTAGAAGCACTCCAAATTAGTAAATAATCAACTTCCCTTATGAACCAAGCCACCATGTTCCAATCATACTTTGGAGAATTATTCTGGTCATTCTTTTGTAGTCGTAGCTAAACTAGACTGAACAGCTCCAATGGTTAGAACTAATAGTGCTGCATTGTGGAGACATGGTAGCAAGAAAACAGGGAAGTGCAGGCTTGTATTTATAAACTGTGAGCGGTGTCAAAGACGGGATAGTCAGTAACTCCATAATATTAAAAACAATGAGGGTGTGGTTGACTTCTCCAATCTGAGAACAGCTAGAGACAACCAGAGCATCTTTACCACCAAACTGAAACAACACCCTTACACAAGCAGGGAAATGGTGATTTGAGAAGTAAAGTCATTATTGAATGTGCCTGTGGCAATTCACCTGATTTAAGGCATGTGTTTCTGTGATAATTTTTGAACTGTCTTACCTTTCATTATACTACTGTAATTGCTTATAACATTTGATGCATGCCAACATGCTGTGTAGTGAAGATGCGCACTCTACGGGCGACTTTGCCCCATCTACCAGAAACCAGAGCTCAGGGGGAAGTCATAACAGTGGCAAAATTAATTCACGTAACGAGCAAGGAGATTCCACAAGTCTAGACAGCTGAATACATAACAGTAATAAACCTGCTTAATTACAAATTGCATCGCCCACCCGGAATCCCGCATGCTAGCGCCACCCCTACAAATGCGTCAATTAAATATGTTGACTATCCACTACCCTTCAGTTTAACCATGGAAGAAGTTCCAACGCACCCCCAAGATGGCAGCACCTCTGTGACCTTGTGACATCATAAACTGCCAGCCTCAGAAGGAGGTGTTTTAATTTGTCATTGCCTCCAAGCAGGGAGATAAGAAATGAGCTGCGCTCCAGCAACACAGATAACATACCCCTGCGCTGGAAGGCTACATTATTCCCAGCACCCCTGCAGAAGCCATGAACCAAAGATTTTTGGTATATAAGGAATTCCGTCACAGTGCTCCGGCAGAGATGCTGGGCTCGCTGGCCGAAGAGGTTAGCGATCCTTCCGTGGTCAGAACAAGACTCTCCTCTTCTCAGCCTGTGATATGGCTCATCACCTTGAAGCCTGCAAGACGGTCTCACTCTACCTCCGCAGACTGTGAAGATTGCAGAATCCCAGTAGCTTGCAAGAGGCTCGTCCACTAGTGCACCCGCTGACCATGAGGTCAGCAATCCACATCAGACGTAATCCTACTCCACGCACCCTGTAACCCTTTACCCCAGCCAACTTCCGTGACTCCGCGGTAACAGGTCGTCACGTCCTAGCTTACCTCTTTGATAAATTCCGATAACTATGGTTACATTGTGGATAGCGTATATTTACCGTAAATTTTGTCAGCTTTTAATTAATTATTTACCCTGGCTTGCCTTCACCTGTTTGGATACGTTAATTGCTTATACAATTAGCCAGTTAGCTATTATACTGTATTTGATTTTAGCTGGGACTTTCCCTTTTCTTTATTTCATGTAATAAAACTCACGTCAAACTTAATTGTCTGATTACCATCACTGTACGGCAGTTCCCATTGTCATTAGAATCCTAACTATTAGTGTTTAGTAATGTGTGCCAGGTAATACAATTCCACTGGAGAGGAGCTGTGTGGCTTACCGAACTGTACAGGGGCAGGATTGCAGAAAGCCTTAATCTGCAAACAACACACAGAGCTCCTGGGTTTCTGGTACATCCGCACACACCTCCGACGATGTCCCAATACCTAACAGCACGTATATATGTCAGGGCCTTGGGTGTGACTGAATAAGCAGCGCCCCCAGGACTGAACGTTGTGGAAGGGATCATGGGACTGGACCAGATGCATAGCAGGAAGGGAGTACAGTGTAGACGTGGCGTAGGGAACGCCATGCTCTAGCTCTAGAGAGGGTTTTCAAAGCCAACATTTTTGAAGGGGACACGCAGAAGGTCGGACCCCAGTCTCAGACCACTGAAGCCGTCCCTCTGTCGATATCTCCGCTCACTCTTCTAGCCCACGAAACCCCCTTGTACAAGTATTTAGGCGCCTGTTGGACCGGGTGCGACCCTGAGGGAGAACGACTTGCCCAGTTAGAACGGTCACCACCACTCCTGCTGACTCCGTACCCAGCCAAGCACCTACTACTTCCAGCATAATTAAACTACCACCACTCCTGCTGATGCCGTACCCAGTCAAGCACCTACTACTTCACGCATAATTAAACTATCATCAAGAAATCTCATTCGGGTTCGACACCCGTCGGAAGTAGAGCTACCCAACGTCTGTGTCATTAAACTTGCATAGAGAAAAACGGCATGGGTTTGACTCCCACCAAAGGCAGTTCCCAGGCCATGTGCGTAGCACCTTTTTCAGATTACATCCCCACACATCGACCCATTCGTCCCGTTCAAATAACCCCAGTCAGGTCATCCACCTCCACCCCCACGATTGCTTAACTGCATCACCACTTCACCTTTCCCACGACAGCTCGCATCCCGATTATTGGCAACTGTTGTACTGAGGAAGATAGAACTCCCTGGTTGGGAAACCATCTCTTTCCGCCTCTGGGGTTTGAATCCCCTCGTTTTCGATGGTACCCTATCTCTAAGCGGCCACCTATGGAATTTAAACCCTCCATAACCCATTGGGCCAATAATACTAGCCACTTACGCCATGATAGGCCTACTTATGATTCAGAGAGGGCAGTCAGTGGCCTAACCACTTATCTTCTGAGGTAGGGCACACATCAGATTTTAGTGCTTATTCATATCAGCCACTTGATGTTGAAAGACACGTGGTTACAAGGCGTACAGGTTTGATGGTTACCACAAAGTTTCTTCCTTACATAAGGCTGTAAAATATTTTAACAGATGTTCAGAATGACCATTACCAACACAAAACAACAAATTCTACATGTGAATAATGGTTGCTCTGAATACATGTGTAAATACTACACATTGTTGAGCTACTTGCATGCATATTTTAGGAACATAATATTTTGAGGATCTATTAATTATTTTTGAGAGAATGGTTCTAGTTACTTTCTTTAAGAGGAATGGTTCTGGACCAAAATGCTTTCGTGAGATTTTATTTGTAACAAAAATTATAAAAATAACAATATAAGTGGGCATACATAAAAATGATATTTGTCCGTTGGTGGATGTGGGTTATATGAGGAGAAATTAAGGGGATATATTATGATATTTCTGAGAGGTTGACTTCAAATGGTGATTTTTCTAAGAGTTACATTTTGGCTGTATATTCTCATGAAACTCAACCTGAATTATGAAATAGTATACTGGACTTGTGTAACAACTGTACACTAAATGTTTGAGTTGGGTCAAATTATTCATATTCATGCTACATTTCATAATACCTGTAATATATAATGTTATAATAGCAAGGTGCCTCACCTTGCGATAATCCAGTGAAGGTCGCATAGCCAGCAATGCTGAACAGTCCCATAGCCATGAATGACGTGAGCACGGATGCATGTGTGACTGTATCCCATTTTCTTTGGTCAGCGTCTTGTATCGATCCATACAACAGGAACGTGTTGTGGTGGCACATGAAGGCTGCAGACAGGAGTTGGTACAACAATTTTACTATGCTCACACATCACTGATTATTTACTCATGAGTAGAATTTTGAAAGTTGAGTCTCTGAACAAAAGTCATACTTTTGAAATCTTTGAAACATGTAAAGAGCACTTCCCCAAAAAAATTAAATCTCTTTTCCTTCTCACCATTACTGCATTGGTGCTCCACAAAAAATTTAAGGTAGTTACAATAGGTAGCAAATAACATCAAGAACTCACCAAATGACATGATGCCAATAGCAGGAATAACGTTCCAATTTGCAAACTGCCATGCATCATCTGTGCTTGGCCTGGGAAAAGCAAAAGAAAACAATAATATGACCGAAAATACGAACCAACCTACTTCAAAGTCAAGAAATTTGGATGGGATCACGAATCTGCTGCAAAAAAAACTTCTCTTGCTCAAAAAATGACTGCAAAAATGAGTGGGTGTGGCAATGTGTGCAAGGCTGTACTGCAAGCGGGCAAACATGCATTTGCTGCCAACTAATGACCATCATCTTGCTACAAAAACAATTTTTTGTATGCTGTGGAATTTTCTCCTTGTCAAATGTTTGCTAATTTATATTCATAACATATAAGGTTTGAAGCAAATGTAAAAAATATATATTTATATTCTATAGTTGTTACATTATTACATGTCAAAACCACATTTATGCAGGTCCAGGCTTAAAAAAAAAAAAAAAAAAAAAAAAAAAAAAAATATATATATATATATATATATATATATATATCAGAAATTAGATAGTTTCTGCTGAAAAATTGTGATTAGGTAATTCAAGATACATGTGTAAAATCACCTGAAAGATATTTTTTTTAAAACTGACGCGTGAGACTTTTGTATCTGTACTAAGTCAGTCGCGCTTACACTAGGAACTCAGTTCCCTTTCTTTCCGGTCACCAGTGTCGGTCTTGTGGGTTGTCTACTGGGCACAAAGTTGGGTACAGTTCGCCGAGCAATATGCCTCAGTGACACTGGCCCTCTGGGGCAATGTGGACTTACTAGTGCTCGGTAGACATATCATGGAGTGTGCAGAAGTAGCGTTGCAGGCAGGGCATGTGGAGTCCTGGATTACTTTGACCTTGGCAGAGCTGCTATAATTCTCAGCCAGATGGTGGCGGTTCCACTCGCTTCTGGCCCAGCTGACGATGCGTGGGTTGGCACGCCCGAGCCTGTTGTTGCTCCCGGTGACCAGGGCCCGGACTATTGGATGAACTTCGTAGCTGGTCCTAACTGGGGTGGAGTGAAATACGTAACTACCGATGGGAGATGCTGGTCTCCCTGCATGACAAGTGACTTGGGTCTGCCCCCAAGGAGTGTCGACTCTGTCGCGACGAGGTTTGCCGCACAGACCTTGGTGGCACTGAACCCTGCCTTCTTTTCTGCACTCTGAGCTCCATGCTGGCTGTGGAGTGGCATAGACGTAAAACACACTTGATTTCCTGGAAACGGCAAGCAATAGACTCGTTCCTAACTTAGATGTGTAAGGCCGACAATGACTGGCGGTGTGCTCCCTGACTCCAAACAGTGCAAGCATCTGGAGGTATGGGTCGTAAACCGCCTTCCTGCCACTGCCGGGTATAGTCCACAAACGTAGGGCATTCAATCCCAAGCAAATACCCCTGCCAGCAACTTAGCTTGGCGCTCCGGTCAGTGATACAACTGAAGTGGCTGTCTCGCCTCTGTGGGGTGTGTCCTAGTGGTGGAGGCTCTACCGTTCTGTGTACCGAGGTGTACAGAACGAGTGGCCATCATAAGACGAGGTGTGTGTGTGTGTCGATAGACATCTTACTCTAGGTTTGTAAAACACTTTGTCTCTTGCTTGCTCTTTGAGGTCAAATACTGGTGACAGATAGGTTATACCTCTAGAACAAGGAACTCTCGGATACGTTAAGACTTTGTATTTATTGTAGTAATAAATACTTAGGTGAATTGTACGTGCTACCAATAGGTCTGTGCTGCAGAAGTAAATAAGCTACGCAGGTTACGGGTAAAGACGACCCACTCCTAGGTCTACTTAAGATGCAAGGGTAAAATATAAACTAACTGATGTAACTAATACTATCGGAATTGCCTAGAAGAGGCCTTAACTTTAAGGTGGTGGTGGCAGCCACTAAAGAATTGGAAGTTCTTGGAGAGGACCGCGAGGGCCCAGCACAAGAAGTGTTGAGGCGAGCTACTGGAGACGATAACTCCCAACCTCGGCCGCGCACGGCCTTATATGCGGCTCACTCTGGAGTGCGTGGCGGGACGGGGTGGGAGGCATGACATGTCCCTGTGATGTCTGCCTGGAGTGAGCAGGGTGGGAGAGCTACCTTTGTGCCCTCGGGATATGGCTTCAGGCACTCGGCCATCTTCGGCGGCGTGGCGACACTCTGCTTGGTGCGTTGGGGAGGATGACGTGTTGCGCGGCCACTCTAAATACCTTTGGTTTTACGTGTATACAAGGTGTGCTTGAGTTGAAATTACTCTCTGCGCATTCGTAACACGTTGTGCGTGGTTCACACCTTCCTTGGGTTTAAATAATCCTAGTAGAGAGGGAAGGGCAGGACAGGAACAGTCTGGGAAACGTATTTTCCATGTTCCTTCCTGGGAACACATCCTGCCAAACATCTTTGGTAGTTGTTTCCTGTAGGAGTTGAAGCATGTGGGGCGAGTTGTCGTTGTTTATGGTATATAGGTATAAGCTGCACACGTCAAAACAAATAGCTAAACAAAAAGAAAGGTTTTTTTTTTTTAATTTGTGGCAGTTACTTTAATTCTACTGAGACCATCTAAAAAAAAAAATTAAGATATTACCTATACACTAGGTACCTATGTTTAATATTTTTTAAATGGTTTTGTTCACTTTATTTGTGAGTTTCAAAGACAGTAAACAACAAAAAAATGTGCACAGATGTTGTATACCGTTGTTATACGCAACATGCATATCTGGCGGACCATGAAAAATGAAAAGCTCACGGCAGTGAACTGGAGGAACACCATCTCTGGCATCCATGAATGTAAATATTAGTCATTGAGCTAATGTGATGTGATGTACATGCACGTTAAAATTGTAAACACTTTGCAAGAGGTTACATGTCATTTCAAAAATAATATGGTGGATATCATTTTCAAGTAAACAACTTGAAAACTGTTTGTACCATATTTACTTGTGTGCTGTATTACCAGATAAAGCAAACTAGTAAATTTAAAAAATCGTAAATATAAGAAGAAATTGAAAAAGTAATAGAATTCTCAATGGTCTTTCAACTGCCACAATTATTTAAATTTTTGTTATATATCAATTTGATTTGATAGATTACCATGTTATGTCTGTGCACTGCAATAAAATATTTCCCATAGCTTTTACTGTTGTTAATTGACCATTGACCTGCATTTTATTTACTCAGTAAAATAAAAAATACCTTAATACGTTTGAATAGGTACAATAAAAATCATCCAACCGAGATTTGAACATACGAATAAAAAGCTAGAGCACCGCGGATAACACAGTGTCGGAAGTTTGCTACTAAGCTACTGTGCTTCACTATTAAAATGATTTATATTTCCTTAGTTTGGAATAAAGACTAAATAAACAAAATAGTTACAAAGATAAAATGGTCATAAATCAGTTTATTAAACTAAGTACAGCAGTAACAAATTTTAAACAGCGGTATTACACTCTACATGTACATTATATTTTTCTGCCATGTAAATAAATTGCAGCGTGTAATTTATGTAACATGTAAAGAATAATACATTTCCCTAACAAAGACACAAATATCTCCTCAAAACTGTCAGGCAACATCCCCAGTATTTGTACAATGTAATTTCAAGATATTCGAGAAACATATTGCCTAAAAGGGCATAAAGGGGTAAATTTGTTTTCGAGGATACCGGGATAGCTCGTAGATTCGATAAGATATTATTATACTTAGTATAACCATTCCTCCATAGCCCATACTTGACGGGTTTCTGCACTCTGTGAAGTTACCTCTCATAAAAAAAATTTGAAGATTACATAACACTTTTTCTACTTATTTCATTACCAAAATTAATAATATTAGCGAGATTATAATTTGTGTATAGTGCACACATATTTTTGCCAAAGTTATTGTACACTGCCTGTATGCAGGAAAGAAAAATACAAAATAAAGATTACTTTATTTACTGAACCTTATTTATACACTACAGAACGGAATGATTGGGAGCGACACAGGTGGACCTGTGATAAGTGTCATCGGCCCTGTGAGTGGGCTAAGTGCGGGGCTGAACAGGGTGCTGCATGATTGGACTTGGCGATCAACTCTCTCTTCTGTGTCAGCTGACAATAATTTTCTTAATTTTAATTTCTCTTTTGTTACAAATTATATAAATTGCAGTGGACATCTTTTAATTTCTAATAAATCAGTTATATTTGTACCCGTGTATAAGTGTGTGCATATGCACGCGTGTATGTCAGAGACTAAATCAGAGGCAAGTGAAGATGCAAACAATACATTTTTGGCCACAAGTAATAAACAGTTAAACAAACAACAGTTTCCAGACGGTTACAATATTTCAAGAAAATAATTTTTATGCGTCAGTTCAGCAAAGTGAATAATTCTTTATTGTTTAGATATAGTAAAGCATTTTCTATTGAAAACTGAAACGTAAAAATTGACTAGCTTAGTGACCCCAAACTACGTGTAGAATTTTGTGTATTCAAACCTGGCCTAATTTCATTGCAACATAAATGCAAAAGAATTAATATCGCATTGAAAATTAAATATTGAAACAAAAATATTGTCCTTACTTTTTATTTTATTGTTATTTTGTGTATTAAATTATTTTATTTTTTCAACTTATGCAGCACCCGGCACTGTTTCTGCAAATAGCGTGCACTGTTTGTCTTGTTTGCATGTGACCTACATTTCTGTACATGTGATCTACACATTCATTTGTATACAATTGAAGGGTTGATTTGGATAAGGGCATATCTCCAAAAAAAATCTTTTGGAGAAAAATATTTTTGTTTCCCAGCAGCAAATAATGTAATTTTAAAATTGCCATTATTTCAAAAATGTTAGTTATCATTGTCAGAAAAAGGCATATAATAATAAATAACATCGGTCAAACACATTTCATACAAAATTTAAAACCACTGCAAACTAATTTTTTCCAATAAAATGAGCCATTATCAAGTTTAGCGCTTCAATAAAATCAATTGCATGTCTTAAATTCACTTGTATGTTGTATACAATCAATTGTATGTCTTAAATTCATTTGCATGTCTTATAAAATTATTTGCAAAGTCTTCTGTTCATTTCCTTGTTACCTACATGATTTTTCATGTGACATACATTCAATTGCATACGACCTGCATTCATTTCTAGGTGACCTGCATCTAATTGCATATGCCTCACATACGGTTGCTTATCATCTAGTAATTTCTAGCCATCTACTTTCTTCTGCATTTCTATATCTCATCGCCATCCATAATGTTGTGGGTGTAGGCTGGTCACCGTAAAATTCATTATTTGATATTTGAATGAAATGATGTTCAACCTGTAGACATTACTTACGAGAACTATACGTGTTCATGATATTTGTGTGTGTATCTGTATAAATATATACACATACACACAGGATGATTATTGAGGTGTTACCTCCCCTTACAGTACCTATTCCTTAAGTCATTTAGAGCAAATTATGTAATATGAATGTGGCTCTTAGTCATAATATTTACCGAATAATTCGAAAAATCAGAAATGCATCACAGTGAACAGCTCGTGACAGTTTTCTACCTGTTTGGCCATCGTAAAGTGTATATATTTTTTTTCTTGGCATGACACAATTCATTTTATCACTTACATAAAACTCTTGTTCTTTGCAGTTTTTCTCTCTAAAGTCTTCCCTGGTTTGGTATTTGGTGAGCATAAAATACAGTTTTCTTTCACCAGATTTTCCAGTATTCTTGCTGTGTAGTCAGGAACGTTTAATTCATAATGCATTCTTTTCAGGGACCAACTTTTTGGGCGAGTATTTAATATTAATATTTTCTCAATTGCAATATGTGGTTGAGTTTTGATTTTCACTATTAGCATCATCAATTCCTAACGACTTTGCACCGACTGCTTTTTGCACAGATTTAAACATTTTTTTTTTTGGGATATGTCTTTTCAGTTAATCTTTTAGATTTTACTGATGTTTCACTCTTGTTTAATGACTTCAAAGCAGAGGTTTTTTCAGGAGAAGAAATTTCCTTTCCAATTTCTTCAACATTAATATCATCTTCACTGCTTTCAGCCAAGTTAAACATAACATCTGGGTTTTGTGTTGATAATGTAGCTTTAGAAGGTGCTGTTTGGTTTGATGGTGGTTCTTTGGCCTGTTGTTTTTATGCACACATAGCACATTTTATCTCCTAACTAATGCTCACATTTTTTGCTATCATCCATGGTAGAACAGATCTCAAATTTTTCTTTTTGTTATTATGTCCTTTTTATTTTTGAAAAAGAGTCGACACAACAAGATTTAAGTCTAGTTTTAGAATCCATATTTCATTTTAACCAATAAAAACCAAACAATAATTACAGTTAAATTAAAACAGTTTTTAACAAAGCACTGCCCACAGTTCACAGCACTCCACTTAGGAACAGATCAATTTCACATGAAGCCTGAATAAGAACTTAACACGAAAAGACCAGAATTGTAACTGCTTGCAAATAAACAGGATATGTGCCAACCTGCTGAATCACCCTACAGCTAGTAGACGACTTATTGTGTGGACACAGCAGAATTTTTCACTTCCCACTGAGCTCAAGCCAGCTAGGCAACTTGCTTATTACATGAGGTCAGTAAATTTATATTCACTGAGAAAACTTCTTTCATAGGATTAGAGATAAATCAAATATAAATTTAATTTTGGTTCCACATTACTAGTGAAACAAAAAAAAAATCTCCAACCTGTCAATTTAAGCTAATATACTTTTATCAGAATTATAACTCTTAGTTTCATTTTTCTTATATATTTTGTAAAACAGTGTTTATAAAAGTATACAATAATCAGCAGTTGTCAGACCTATTACCTACTCACATATAAATTTAAACATCCAATGAACCAATTGTTATCCCAACTTCAAATTTGGGAGGTATATAGAGAATGTACAAAAGAAAAACATATACAGTATATTTCTTTAAACTATTTAAAAATCCTGCTTTACAAAAAATTTAAGGTCAAATTTCTTTTCAATGACCTTGAACGGAATTGTCATTGAAAGCTAATTAATATATACACACACAAGCACACACTTGCACCCCCCCCCCCCCCCCGTGTAGAGCTGTGTAGCTTGAAAATGAGCCAAGATAATCCACTTTACATACTGTGAGCAGTGAAAAAATGGAAATTTAAAATTGCAATAGAATCAAAACCAAATAAGGTAGAAGGCTGGGAATTTGGATGTAAGTACTTCCATGGACATCTAAATGTATGCTAAAAATCTGATGCATAACCGGCTGGGGCGTGGTTCTACATGTTGGGCTTTTTGCTGTTAGGTTTGAACCAACGTTCAGGGAAATTAATTATAATATTCCTAGTTTCGAAAAATAAGTTTTTAACACATGTTGATTTCAAAGCAGCTGTAGTAGAGGTTTTATACAGCAATGCCAGTATCATGAGGAATATGAGTTAGGTAAGGACCTTAACACCTTGTAGGTGCCTTGCCTGTGTATAAGACTAGCCTGGTAGGCTGTCTGCTGTCTGGGAGGACAAAATCCACAGCTGCAGTTGCAAACCTTCTTACAACCCTGCACTTTACCTTGAAGTGACTGGAAGGAAGCGGGTTCTTCCTCTGCAGCTGGCTCAGCGAATCGGCAGGTGGAGGGCTGTAGAGGGTTCCGGCAGGTTTGGCACCTGTGATGAGCTTGGTATTTGTTGGGGACTGTTGGTAATTATAACTGGGAAATTATGCTGACACAACCAGGGGCTGTCTAAGCCTAATGGTGGCTCCTCCCCTCACCTGTATTGTTCTAGAATGGGATGAGGACGGCCTTCTATTCTTTCTGGTGGGGTAAACAATGGGGTAGGTATTGCGCAGGTGTTACTGCTAGATGATAAGCAAGTGATATTACTCTCGGAGGAATGTATTGCCATCTTTAATATCCTCCATACCACTCCATTCCAGGAGTATAGCATAAGGAAAGATTAAAAACTGTCTCACTGAGAATGAGCCGGTGTATCCTACCCTACTGTGCTCCGCCGAATATTCAGACTTACAGTGAACGACACCCAAAGTTGCTCCTTTCGTCCGGCCTCGAAGGAAGCAGTGGACAAAAGGTGGATATAGTTCAAGCTGTTTCCTGTCCGAATAACCGGGTGAGGGTTCCACAGGGGGTTGATCAGATTAGGTAATTACAGCTTCTTTCCGACTCCGAAAGAAGCGGTGGTGGAGTGTGGAACCATTTAACCTGCTCAATTCACCTGATGGATGACTTCCTAAAGAATTCGGGCTCCTTCGAAGGACTACCAATTTGGCAGAACCCGAGCGGCCTCTTAATGTGTGAATATTTAGGTAGGTGTTCCGGTCTAGGTCTCCACAGGTGGTCTCAGTCTATGCAAATCCAGCTCCATTCCAGTCCTAAAAGAAGCAGTGGTGGAGTATGGATCTACTTAGTCCAGTCAATTCACCTGGTGGGTGTGTACCTAAGGCTTTTAAGCTCCTTCAATGAACTACAAATTTGGCAGAGCTCAAGTGGCTTTTGGTGTAAGTGTAATTAACTTTACATTCACGTAATGCTGGCTTGACCCCTGCTGGTTAGGTTACACAGATAACCAATACTTCCAAGAAAATCAGATTACAGAAATAGACTGAAATACATGTGGCTCCATCCTACCTCCTCAGATAATATGACTTGCAATGGAAGTTAATAAACCTAAAGTGAATAAGCAGGTGAAGGCAACCTGGGCAAAAGCTAATGAATGAATAAAAATGACTAATTAATTATGTAAATTGTGGGAGTTTTAAATATAGGAGGGAAGGAATAAGGGGGTAAATGTTTACCAGAAGGGTATGGATGTTTGATGTTAACACCGTCTGGTGTGGTGGGGGTTGTCCAGAGGGGACGTTGTCGTGATCTTACCAAGGAATAGATGGTCACCAGGGGGAAGGGGGGTGGTTTGGGGACGAAGTGACTTCTTCGGGAATCTCTGGTGGTGGTTGAGTCCCCCAGAAGCTTGTAATGTAAGCTTGTCACCGCACGTTTGTGAATAATTTTTGACTTTCAAAACAAAGTAAAAACACTCTTAAAACTGATGGGTTGTGACCTTGTCGCACATGCCCTCGAAAAGTACTTACTGTGTCTGTCTGATAACCTGTTGAATTGTGCAGTCTATGGCCCGTTACGTACAAACTTTTCTCACACGTTGTTTCGAGGTTTAAAATGTTCTTGCCAGCTTCACATGACTACAAAATACTTTAAAATATCCTACATACCGGGAAAATAACTTTTAATGTCTGTGTCTATTTTTCGCGTGCAGCAACACGGCCTGGAAAAGAAGTGTGCAGGAGACTGAGGTTTCAAGGATTCTTCGTGAGAGTGCAGCACAGTCGATGGCAAGCTCGGTGAACAGTTTGGAATGGTGCGTGCGCCACCGAAAATGTGACATTTCATTACATTATTTCCAGCATCTTGGTCCAGAGGACAGAATTTGATGGCATATTTTAAATCTGACTGGGTGTTTTAAATTTCATTGTGTTATACTCCCTAAGGGAAATTGGTGTCCGCTGTGTCGGTCACCATAAATGGTAATTGTTATTACCATTGGCTGTGAATTGCCTGAACCCTCCTAGGAGTAATTGAAAGCCCCACGCTTTCTTAGAAAAACTGTCTTTTGAGGGGAGAAATTAATTTGATTGGTAGCGCAAGAGGGCGGAGAGGTGTATTTAATGTCAGTACGCTCCACTCTCGGGGTCAGTTCAACGACCTCGGGGAGGCAAGCTTCTACCATGAGATAAGTAGCACTCTAATTGAATCACCAATGTAGGCTTACCAAGTAAATAGGTCACTTACGTCACTTTGACTTTAGGCAAGGGCCATGATGGCCGGAATATAATTTTAAAGTTTTTAAATTTTGTGAAATGTTGGCCTTTTAGTCAAAAATCCAATACTGTTACCCTTTGTAACCAAGTTTTAGTGGCTATGTCGTCACCAAGACGTAAAGTGGTGGTAACCACTAGAAACCATGGGTAAACTTTTGTAACCTCTTGTAAACATTTTCAATCACTTTGTAACAACCTGTGTACCTAACCCTTGTGGCTACTTCTATATTTTAACTGATATCTCTTACTACTCTCTCCTAGTCACGATATCTCACGTTAGGTAAGGGTGTACTTCGGGGTAAAAAATACTAATAGCTATTTAATGAAAGAGGGGAATTCAACTACACATATTTATTATAATACTTTAACTATATATAAAACAATACTTTGTGACTATACTACAATGAGGATCTTAGCACAATACTGACTGTACTTTACTCTGAACTGACAATATAGTTATAAGCTCATAAAGGAATACAAGTATTCAAAAAACGGTGGTTAATCATGTGGACATGAGGAAATACTGTTATACATGGAAAGAAAAGTTAATTATAAGAATACTAGAATTGAGATATACAAAATGCAGTAGTCTGGCCACGTGATTATTACTTTTAAGATGGGACCTCGTTATTGGGAATGTCGCCCTACTGCCTAGCCGGATTCATGTTCACCAATGAAGATATAGAATATCTTGCAGATGGGCCAGAGCTCCCTGGACGCTAGTGTTCTTCCATGTTGCTCCGACACTGACGTTGACACTTCACTCTCTGCCGACAGCCTGGGGGAAGGGGGACGCGAGGTTGGTTCATTAATAGCCTGACTGGAGTGGGTGAGCCAGGCTTGTTATTAAAACAGAGGGCCCGCTCAGGAATCTATAACACATCCAAGTTTAACTCGTCATGTGAGAACCCCCTGGAGCCCGCTACACTACCCCCCCCAGGTCAAACAAGCAGTCCGTTTTGGTTGCTATAGGATAACTGTCCCAGAAATCCACGGGTAGAAGTTTTGTTTGCAATTGTTGGGGGTCCGGGAACTAAAACAAGTCTCGCTGAGGGTTGTAGGTTACCAACTATCTTGAGGACGAATGGTGGCATTTGCGAGTAATACTTTGTGGCGGTATCGAGGGTGGAGTACCCAATTCGAGGCCTCATGGCATTTAAAGTGCACATGGAATACTGAATGAATTTTGTGGCAAGGCAGGAAGATTAATAAATATTATAGTTAAAAGATTTTACACAGTTATTCATAATGGCCAATACCTATGTACGTGATGTAGTGAAACCACTGATTGGAGGGAGATACGTCCATCGCCACATTTAATGTTTAAAAAGCCCCCTGAAATTCTAGGTGGTGGACGTGGGTAAGTGGGAGTGGGAAATTTTTGTGCTCATGTGGTATTTTTACCCACCACATGCTAGGAAGTTAATTTGGATCAATACTTTAAGACACTATGTTATTTTATCAATGTTGCCGGCTGGCTTAAGTTAGGAGTTTACATTACATTTAAACAAAGATTGACACAAATGGGTTCATATAAAAGAAGTAAGTTTGTACTTATAAATATTTTCATGTGTGAAAGGAAATTTTCACATGCCGTAGTTGGCTATACTGCACGTTAGACGCAGTGCTATTGAAATGGCTGATCATTTGTTGCTAGTCTACTTATTGTGATTTAAACCTTATTGTTACTTACTCATCCTATTGGATTATATGAGAATTTTACAGCTAAATATTCGCTAGTGACATTAATATTTGAGACATAATATTACACTTATCAGATAATGTGATGTGGAAGTTTACGTGCATTCCATATAGGACCTCTTAACCTATGTATATTAGCATTGATAACATTTTTAAATTTTACTTTAACAGGAACTTAAATTTTTTTTTTTACATGAAAACATAGTTGAATAATACATTGAGAATACAATAGTATGTTATTATACCTCACTTGCAAAGATTATAATAAAAAATGAATAGGTTACTAGTACCACGTGTTTGGTATATTTACATGGCCCGTCTTTTCAGTTTGTAAAGATGCCATAACACTATTAGTTCACTTTTCATTTGCATTGAATTTCGGAGATAGTTTTATGCTAGCGTGTAGGAGTCACTGTTTATTTGGTTTGGCGTGGATTTGATATTAATAGGCGCTCCTCGCTGATGGGGTGTCTGTATTTCAAGTATTACACTTACACTTTTCTTCTTTGTTTTAGACGGCATCTCTTAGCAAGATCTCTTATGTATTTTACTGTGCAAGGTAATGTTAAGTGAAGGTATAGCTTAAAGACATATGTTCAGTGGCATAACAACATGCTTATATTAGGTGGGGGCAAAACAAATTTTGTGCCCCATTGATTTTGGTTATATATATGTTTCTTTTTCATTACAGATGTTTCAACCACAATCTCTCTCTCTCTCTCTCTCTCTCTGGTTCATTAATTAACATGTCCAAAGAGATTAATGAGTTGCTGATGTGGCGGGAATCACAAGACGTAGGCGCAATATATTAAACATTTCGGGGAAGATTTCTCTGGTTCCTTTGTGAATTGACCTAGAGACATTCAACAATTTCAATCAAGGAACATTTTGTAGGTATAAGTGGAGCCATAACAGATACTTGTGACTTAAATCGCGGAACATTTATTCCATACATACTAAGAATAAGAACATCTTCTGTAGCAGAATTCCATTCCTGAGGATTTAAAAATAAGGCATCCTCCAACATTCAAATTCTCTCAAATCCAGGCTGCTTAAAGCATTCATTAAGTTCTCCGACAAGTGTGTCGAGGGTCTCGAAGTAGATCGCTTTAAGCCTGTGTTTAGGTGAGGTGAAATTGAAGTTCTCTGAAGATGCTGCTTCCTAGTACTCCAAATTTTATCAAATATTTAGTTTCGTTCGTAGATGTTAATTTTCTCTTCCATTTCATATCACTACACATAGAACATTTCATCAGTCTGGCATTTCAGAAAATGTGCTTTTGTAGCTTCAACAGATTCAGAAGCCGAACTGGCATGTCATATATGGACTCTGTAGCGTAACATTCAATAGTTGAGAAGGTTGGAAAACCCTGCAGCAAATGGTCATTCTTAAATATATTTCTGCTTTACTAAGCTGGTCAGAGAGCCCTCCAGCTTTACTTGCAGCTCAGTTTTCAGAATCTTTGGAATAAACAATTTCCCCTATTAGGCCTATTACATATAATAGCTATGGTTTTTGCTCAATTTGTAAATGTATATCTCTGCAAATTGTGTACTGAAATTTTTCACGAATTTTTCGAATTTTTTTTACATAAAATGCTAAAACACGAGGGCAAAATTATTTTGAATGCCGCATTGCAATTTTTTACTGTGATTTAAGCATAACAATTATGCTATTTAAATAAATTTTATATTCACTGCGCTTATTAGCTAATTCGGGCAGTACTGAATTATGGTATACTATATTAAGCAGAGTGTTATTTGCTTTAAAAAACCCCTAGGTACTCCTTAAGTGAAAATTTAGGCAATTTTGCAATGGTGGCTTGTTAAGCGAGGTAAGTGATTTCTCAAAAAATGCTTATATTCTCCCAGATTGTTAAAATCAGTTACTTTCCTGCCCATGTGACCTTGAAATGTGTGTGAAGATGGATCAGGAGAGTGGGATAAAGAAGGGGGAGGGAATCACTTTAGCTGCAATGAGAATGTATATTTTCTTTGCAATTTATATAGCATTAGCAATTTTATTATTTGATTGAGGACTATTAGGAAATCTCATATAACTAGGGAATAGGGAAATTAATTGACACATGCAAAATACATATGGAATAAGGTATTGACGAAGCCATGTAGGTTTGCTTGAATATATTGATAGAAATGTCAATGACATGAAATGTACTTCATACCTCTGCTGAATTGAAAAATATATCCTAGTATGAAATATGCTTAATAAAATACTCCTATTCCTTGTAACAGTTTGAAATTGTTTAAACTTTGATTGTAGTTCATTTGAAATGGCAAAACTGAATTATATTATGTTATACTCAGAAACCTTAATTGGTTTAACTTCATTAAAAATATATGTTTCATCACTCTGCTAGGGGATGTCCCTTTAATAAGTATTTATTAATAATTCTCACTTGCACTGACTCTGCAGTTACAATCTTGGACTGAGATAAGTAAAAATTTGTGGCCTTGACTGCCCTGCTTGACTGACATTTAAGTTATTTATTTGCCCACATTTACACAAAATTGTATTATACTGAAGCTACTTCTTGACTTATTATGCTTGTATACAATGTAATTCTGTATAGTTAGTTATTTAATAGTGTATGTATTAATTGAATAGTAATATCTATATAGGCTGAGGTTTTGAAAAATTTGCCAGAATTTGCAATGTTGTGGTAAGTGTTACTTTTGTAACTCAGTTGCAAGAGCATGATTTTAACTGATTTGAGTTTCTGGTAGAAATCTGAAAAACTTATGTCGTACAATACACCAAATACCTTTTACATTAATGAGTGAAATATTTCTGTGGACAATGTTGTTGAACATAAGGACATGACATTTGTTGGCAGTCCTTAACCACTGCCCTTGGGTTGTGTTGAAGTCTTGTTACTTAGTTACCTGTATTTATGCGATTAAGGATAGTTGTCTGTTTAATTAGCTTAAGGTAGATAGTAATAGTGCAGAATAATAATAGGCCAATAACTGCCATGGTGGCATAATGATAATGAAATAAGCGATTGCTTTACAACTTGCCATGTGGTGTATTACTGGTAGTGTGGTGTGGTTAATTTTCCAATCTGTGTTAAGTGCAGTGGTTATGTCTGAAAAGTGTATACTTGTTGTAAG
The DNA here is from genome assembly GCA_029891345.1 of Dryococelus australis. Taxonomy (NCBI): domain Eukaryota; kingdom Metazoa; phylum Arthropoda; class Insecta; order Phasmatodea; family Phasmatidae; genus Dryococelus; species Dryococelus australis. The sequence continues at coordinate 94,296,347 of CM057002.1, read as the reverse complement.
ATGTAATTGCTGGCGGTGGAATGCATATTGGTGTAGCAAATGTGCAGTGACCACAGTTTGCTGTAGGGGGACTGTGGGAGCCCGTACGTCACATAAGTGTGATACGTCAATGATGGTTTGAGTGCGAGTGGCGACGTAGCATCGACATGGAACGTGGTGCCCAATTTATGATTGTGGATGTCAGTGTTCAATGATCTGTTGAGGCATCTTAACACAGTGCCTTCTGGGGGGTTTGTGAGGGCGTACTGGTGGGGCAAAATGGGGTGAATGGGAAAAAAATTATCGGGAGAACATTGGAAATTACATTGAGAAAACAATTAGGTAGGATCTGATAGGATAATGGCTTGCTTGACACATTGCGCATTTTTGCATGTGAGGGATTATTTTGGGATGGCTAAAACATCCGGGGAGATGTCCGACGAAGGCGTTATTGCCTTGACGATGCCCTTGTCAGGGTCAACCGCCACAACTGCGGATGGTATATGAAGGATGCAGGTGTGGTTCTGGAAGCAATAGGGCACGGGAATGATATTGTAAATTTTCCAATAGGCGTTTGCAAGTACAACAGGTATCTGTAGCTTGACGCATGCCAGAATGCTGCTCAGCGTGATTGTGTGCTCTACGGACGACTCGGCCCTATCTAGCCATGTGCGATTGGGGGCGGAATATGTATGCGGCAATCTGAATTAAATGCATTGTGCCAGGAAGCCCACAAGCCTGGGTGGCCGATCATCATTGCATATTACGTGCGTAATTGCAATCCCCATTGCCCGTCCAGAATAATACATGCAAAAGGCACCCCAGCAAGTGAAATTATATTTATTGAGAATTGTACTACTAGTGTCTGGCTCCTGGAATAAGTTCCTACAATCACAAGCACCCCTGCGACCTTGTGACGTTACAGCCGGCCCGCCTCAGAGACAGGGGTTTTAATTTGTTGTCGCCTCCATGCGGGGTGATAAGAAACCCGCAGGACGTCTGCACCCCCGATAAACCTGCCCCCGCGGTGGAAGGCTATGTTACACAACCTGCACCCCCAAGAACTGCTGACCAGAGAAAATTTATTTATTTAGTATAAATACAGCCCCTGCAGCTAGCACCAGCAAATGTCGCCGGGATCGGCGACGGTGTAGGACGCGAGCCCAACCTCCAGTCTACTAAAGACTCTCCTCAGTCCGCAAAGGCTCATCCTCCTCAGTCTGCAACATGACTCTTCCTCCTCAGCTCGCAAGGGCTTACCTATCCTTCAGTCCGAAAGGATTATGTAGGTCACTATACATTCCCCTACACCCAGTTTGTAGAAGGCTCTCCTTCTGGCATAACTATAACCTATATAAAAAATGAATAAGTATTAGCTGAATAACAGCTAAAGTATTGGTACCTGAATTAGGTTGCATTTTATTCTATATATATGGCAACCTGGGTTTTATGTAAATGTTATTAGGTATAAAATTGTCATATATGGGAAAAGGAAATAATAATGTTACCTTTCAATATGAAATGTAAGAAAGATAACCCAAAAAGTTTTCTATGTGTAATATTTGTGAAATATGAACAAAAAGAAAAATTGAGAAAAACACACTTAATATAAAGAACATGACAACACTTCTTTGTTTCTATTACAAATTGTTTCAAACATTCAACTACCCTTACACTGTACAAAAAAAAGGTTGTTTGCTTGGCTTTTGCCATTATTAGTGTTCTGATTGGTTTTGCTAGGTCTTATGCAAATCCTGCCTTGTCACGCCCTTGGTTTAGGATGCAACAAGGTCAGAAAGGCTGCGCACTCTGCTTATGTTCAGTGTGTCTCGAGTTGTGAAATTTGAGCAAAAGAAATATTGATGTGTGGTATTTCATACATTGTGTGACCATAGTAGTGATAGGTTATGATAACAGTGGTAGGACTTTTAATAGGATTTATATTAATTTCAACCATGACTACTGCATGGATTCAGAAACACTCAAAAATGGCCCTAGTGCAGATGGTAGGAGAGGCTGGGGTTGCGGTAGAGGATAGTAGCAGGATAGGGGAACTGGGGGTACAAGCTCAGGACCTGGTGAGGAAGGAGGCGAGTCAGGTCAATGCTGGGAATTCGGCAGTTTCTAGTGAGGCAACTCCGATTTACAAATTATTAAAGAATATGCTTACTGAATTGGTAGCTAAAATTCCCAAATTAGGTAAATTGAGTATTGAAGCAGTGGTATATTTTTTTCACAAATTCAATTCTGTGATTAATCTTCAGTTGTGCAAGCGACAGGTGTTAATGCAGTTGCACTCATTAAGAGTTCCCGATAATTTACAACCAGTCTTTGGACAGGCCAGGGAGGAAAACTGGGAGGTAACCCAGTTGATTAAGGAATGTTTAAAGGAGAGTTCTAGCAAATTGGAGATTGCCAAATTTCGGTTGAAGTTGTTGGAATATAAGCAGGCACCCGATCAGACTATGCAAGAGTTTGTAAAGTATATCTTGGAAATAGTGCAAGTGGTAGGGTATCCCTGTGAAGAAGCTCATTTCAAGCAAATAAATTTTCATAACCTCCACCTACGATATAGTCGGTTCTTTTGTTTGCCAGTAAACCTGTAACTTTAAATGAGTTGCTGAAGTTGGTAACTGAAGTTGAGAGGACCCTTAAAAATTGTGTAGTCAATGTGGTACCTGCAGTTCAGTCTTCTCTGGATAGGAAAAGAGAGGGAAGGGGGGGGGGGGGGGGTGTGTGTGTGTGTGTGTGTGTGTGTGTAATAAGGTAACCAGATATTGTGTTATTTGTGGATTGAATAACCATCTTGCTAAGGACTGCTATTGTAAACAAGCGTTAGCTGTGATACTCTAGAGTGAGGCCGGGAGAAGTCAGAATGTACACAAAAAGATTGTGGTATTCGCAGACCTAACATGTGCAGGGATGACCAAGGGAATTTCAGGCAGTGAAGTCAACTCCCAGGAAAGAGGGTCGTTTTAAGGAGTACATCTGTTTCGGTTGCCATCAAGAGAGGCACATTGAAATCAATTGTCGGTAGAAAAAAATAAGGTTATGGGAGAGTCGGCAGTGCAGGTTATGTCATTTGAGCGCCAGCATGGTTTATTGTATATCCCAGTAGCAAAAGCAGGGCAGGTTGTGGTTGCTGCACTATTGGATTCAGGATCATCTTGCTCATTAATGGATCAAGAGTTTTGTAATTTTTTGCTCAGGTCACTACCCAAAGGGCTCATTAGGATATATATAGGGGAAGAAATAGGATTTTCTATGGCCAATGATGGTATGATTACCTCACATGGCGTCGCAATAGTTCAGATTAAAATTGCACAGTTTTCTTGGAAATTTACCTTTAGGATTTTGTCTGGTCTTTCGCATGACCTTATTTTGGGAATTGATTTCTTTGGCAAAACTCAAGATGTTTTTGATGTTGCCAACAAAGAATTAAAATTTTCCTTTTGCAATTCTCAAGTAATTGAAGTAATACCAAGGCCGTTTCACACTGTTGATCTGTCGGTAAAGACAGTTCAGTCAGGGGAGAGTAACCATGAGGACAGCTTGGAATTATTGCACCAGGAATTTAGTGGTGTCATCACCAGTAAATTGGGGTATTATAGTAAACAACCCATAGTGTTGAGGTTAAGGAATCAGGAGCCTGTGTCATCAGCACCTTATCGAGAAGCATCCCCTCAATTAAGGATTTCTAGAAAAATCATCCACGAATTACAGCAGGATGATGTGGTTGAGCCCTCGGAAAGTGATTTTTCCAGTCCAGCATTTTTAATTCCTAAGAAGACACCTGGGAATTATTGCGTTATACACGACTATAAAAAGGTTAATAAACAGATCTTTGTGGATCCTTATCCACTGCCCACCATAGGGTGTCTTCCAGCATGTGGGGCAGGCCTGATACTTTTGTATATTTTATCTTAATTCTGCCTTTTTGCAAGTAGATTTGCATCCAGACTCTATAGAGGAGTCTTGGCATTTATGTCACCTCCTGGAGGGAATTTCAATGGAAGACACTTCCAATGGGTGTGAACTGTGGCCCACAGGCAATGCCTCTAGTACTTTTCCAGGTACTGGGTAAATATCAGTACAATTTTCTGTTCACATACATTGACGATGTGTGCGTGTACAGTAATACTTTTGAGGATCATTTAGAACATTTGAGGTTGATTTTAACAGTATTAAGAGAGGCGGGGCTGACTGTGAATCCCGACAAAGTTATGTGGGTGAAAACCTATGTGAGATATCTGGGGTTGGTTATATCTGAAGGGACTTCGTTAATGGACCCTGAAAAGATTGGTCCTGTTGTAAATTTCCCTGCCCATAAGAACTTGAGTGGTGTTCGTAGATTTCTTGGTATGGCTAGATTTTATTCCAAATTTTGCCGAAATAGCTGAGCCTTAAAGAGAAAGGGGTAGAGTTTGTTTGGGGAGATGCTCAGAAACATGCATTTTGCTTACTTCTCCCGTTCTCCAGTTGCCACAGTTTGACCAACGGTTTATTTTGCAAGTCGACACTAGTTCGAATGCTTTGGGGGCTGTTTTGTGTGAGGAGGTAGAAGGGAATCCAGCGCAAATTTCTTATGCTAGTCGACTCCTAAATCCTGCTGAGCAGAGATACTCAGCCTACGAAAAGTGTTGGCTGCCATATATGGCATTGAGAAGTACAAAGATTATCTGGAAGGTGCAGAGTTCACCTTGCGCACAGATAACCAGGCTCTCAACTGGTTTTTGTCAACCAATAAACCAGTGGGATGGTTGGCTCATTGGTTAGTGCAACTCACGTGTTTTAAGTTTGTTGTTCAACACATAAAGGGAGTGGACAACGGAGTAGCCGATGCGCTATCCCGGATGTTTGACTGTCATGAATTTTGTGTGAAGCCCCCGGTTTCTGTGAATACTGTTTTTCCTGTACTGCCTTTTGCTAACAGGTTTAGTGTTTTTTGTCAACTAGATAGTGTTTTTGATGTTCCTAATGTTTCTAGTGATTTTCCTGTGTTGCCTTCTGCAAACCGGGTTAATGTTTCTTGCCAAACCGAATATGTTAATAATAGTTTCTAATGTTGTTGATAATGTTTGTCCTTGTAATTCGAGTGACAATCCAGTAAGTAAAAGGGTATCGTGTGTAGATGTTAGTGGGAATAATAGTGTTGGACGAGAAATAGGCCTATTGGTGTTCACCAATAATGCAAATAGGGATGTGTAAGGTGCTGAGGGATGACAAGTTGGAACTCTCCAAGTACCTGAGTTTGCAACACCATCAGGGAATTGATCCTGAAAGTAAGCAGATCAGGGTGGCTATTACTGCTGATAAAGGTGGTTCTTTTAGAGTTCGGAAAGGGCTGATAGGCTTTGTGGATGCCAAAACAGGGAAATTTAGAATATTTGTTCCTTTAGTTTTGCGGGGCAAATATTTCATGATTATCATACTTTCTTTGGAGCACATTTGGGACAGGATAAAACAGTATTCAGGGTAAAGGAGATGTTTTGATGGCCTAGGATGACCAGTGAAATTGAAAATGTCTGGATTGTCAGAGGGCTAAGCCCTGTAATGTCAAGAATACAGCTCATACAGTTCAAAGGTTGCCATGTTCCGTTGGGAGCGATTATACCTAGTTGAGTTTGGTCCTTTGCCCAGCACAACTTCAGGGTTTACATTTATACTTGTTGCTGTGCATAGTTTTAGCAAATTTGTGTTTTTCTTCCCTTTGCGTACCATGAAGTTTGTAGAAATCAGTAGGATATTGAGTCAGTGCCTCTTCCGAGTATTTGGATCCCCTACGATGTTACCGACAATACCACCTACTTTGTGTCGGTGGAAGTGAAAAATTTAGCCTTGTTTGGGGCACTAAGTCGGTGCAGACCACCCCTTATTATCCACAAGCCAATCTGGTGGAAAGATATAACGGAATTTGAAGGTAGCTCCAAGAGCTTTTCAAACCGGAACACGTAAGTAATGGGATTTGGTTTTGTACCAACTCTCATTAGCATTTAACAACGTTGTAAGTGATGTGACCCAGAAGCTTTCCTCTGAGGTGTTTTTTAGCCGAAGGCTTTTCCACCCACTTATTCATGCGTAGGGATTGCACAGCTTTCTTTTTCTGGGATGTCGGGAGTAAGAAGTCTTCAGAGGAAATATGGGCAGAGGCTACACAAAGTTTGCAGAAGTATCATAGGAAGTTGTCAGCCAGGAAGCGGTTTTCAAGTGGTAAGGTGACCTTCAAAATAGAAGACAACGTAATGGTTGAAACACATTTTCTTAATAACAAGTCTGCTCAATTCAGCGCTGAGCTTGCGCCACAGTATCAGGGACCCTTCGGGATACTCAGGTTATTGACTCCCGTCACTGTCGAGCTGGAAGATATAGTACTGAAGAAAGTTGTAATAAGTGTCAAGTGACACAGTTGAAGATGTGTACCACTCAGTAAAGTAGTGGGTATAAGCTATCACAAATTGTGGTATGTGGGGTTTTTCATATATTATTTTTTAAATAGTGTAATTGATCATCTTGTTTTTAAGTTGGGTGTAGAAGAAGTGGGCTCCCTCGGGGGCGTTGCTGACCGTAATTCATGCTCATTTCATTTTTGTCCATGCTGATGTAGTTTTAAGAAGGTTAGTTGTTGTATATTGTGTATATTACTGGCTTGATGATAAATATTACGAAAATTTAGGTGCCCTATAGATGTAAAAGGGATTTTTGATGAAAGTCCAATATCGCAATATTAAATGAAAGATATTAAGGGATCCCCTTGTCCCCTTGAAGTTATGAGCTGACTTGGGATGCTCCCTATGGGGATTCCCATTCCTGATAGAGCAGAGGTGGGGCTCTTTTCTCCTGATGACAATATTTGCGCAAGTTGTTTCTTTTTCGGTGGAGACCCACTAGATGTTCCTGGTGATGGTGCACCACTGGATGTTCCTGGCGCCATCTTGATGGTGACGACATGGATTTTCTTCACTGATCGGAAATGGTAGAAGAAATGCTGGTCCTACTTCGAAGTTGGTCACTTCGTTTTGGGTTCCTGGCATCCTCTTCTCAACATGGATGGACTTCTAAACACGGATGAATTGCATCTTTTGGAGAGTTCTCCCCTTTAAGGCGGGGGGAATGTGACGGGCGACCCGTCACTGTGCATTTGTGAATAATATTTAACTTGCAAAACAAAGTAAAAACACTCTTAAAACTAGTGGATTATGACCTCGTCGCACATGCCCTCGAAAAGTACTTACTGCATCTGCCTGGTAACCTGTTGAATTGTGCAGCATACGGCCCGTTATGCACAAACTTTTCTCACGTGTTGTTTCGAGGTTTAAAACTCTTCTATGTGGCTTGAAACACCAATAAAATAAAACTGTGATGTTCTTGCCAGCTTCACATTACTACAGAATACTTTAAAATATCCAATATACCGGAAAAATAACTGTTAATGTCTGTGTCTATTTTTCGCGTGCAGCAACACGGCCTGGAAAAGAAGTGTGCAGCAGACTGAGGTTTCAAGGATTCTTCGTGAGAGCGCAGCACAGTCGACGGCAAGCTCGGTGAACAGTTTGGAATGGTGCGGGCGCCACCGAAAATGTGACATTTCATTACGTTATTTCCAGCATCTTGGTCCAGAGGACAGAAGTTGATGGCATATTTTAAATCTGACTGGGTGTTTTAAATTTCATTGTGTTATACTCCCTAAGGGAAATTGGTGTCCGCTGTGTCGGTCACCATAAATGGTAATTGTTATTGCCATTGGCTGTGAATTGCCTGAACCCTCCCAGGAGTAATTGAAAGCCCCATGCTTTCTTAGAAAAACTGTCTTTTGAGGGAGAAATTAATTTGATTGGTAGCGCAAGAGGGCGGAGAGGTGTATTTAATGTCAGTACGCTCCACTCTCGGGGTCAGTTCAACGACCTCGGGGAGGCAAGCTTCTACCATGAGATAAGTAGCACTCTAATTGAATCACCAATGTAGGCTTACCTAGTAAATAGGTCACTTACGTCACTTTGACTTTAGGCAAGGGCCATGATGGCCGGAATATAATTTTAAAGTTTTTAAATTTTGTGAAATGTTGGCCTTTTAGTCAAAAATCCAATACTGTTACCCTTTGTAACCAAGTTTTAGTGGCTATGTCGTCACCAAGACGTAAAGTGGTGGTAACCACTAGAAACCATGGGTAAACTTTTGTAACCTCTTGTAAACATTTTCAAACACTTATAAACTATCGCAAACCTTGGTAAACATTTGTAAACATTAGCCAATAATCGTTGATTGTGGTCTTAGCCTTTGGTATCAACAGGAGTTATGCAAAATTCCTTTATGACATTTGTAAGATAAATTTTACGAAGTTTAGGGTTTGTGCAAAAATCAAAATTTCTCGCTGGAGTTAAGGTTGGCATTGCTTAGCAGTTGCTCCCATCCACTTGGGATTGCGAGTAAATTAGAACATAACTATTGTTTCATGACCTGTAATATGTTACCAAAACGGGTCGTTCCTGGTGTAGGAATTACAAATTATGTAGTAATATCAAGGGTAAATTTAGGTGCGACAGAAAAATAGCAGCCATTTGTAATTATGGTAATTTGGAGTTACCTGATGAATATATTTTGTGACGGCCTTTTGCAGTTTGTATTTACTTGTTTATATGGTCAGTAAAAAGCATAACTATAACCTATATGAAGAATGAATAAGTATTAGCTGAATAACAGCCAAAGTATTGGTACCTGAATTAGGTTGCATTTTATTCTATACATTTGACAACCTGGGATGTATGTAAATGTTATTAGGTATAAAATTGTCATTTATGGGAAAAGGAAATAATGTTACCTTTTAATATGAAATGTAAAAAAAGACAACCCAAGAAGTTTTCTATGTGTAATATTTGTGAAATATGAACGAAAAGAAAAATTGGGAAAAACATACTTAAAATAAAGAACATGACCACACTTCTTTGTTTCTATTACATATTATTTCAAACATTCAACTACCTTTACACTGTACAGAAAAATGGGTTTTGCTTGGGCTTTGCCATTATTAGTGTTCTGATTGGTTTTGCTAGGTCTTATGCAAATTGTGTCTGGCCACGCCCTTGGTTTAGGATACAGCAAGGTCAGAAGCTGCTGGTGGGATCTGCGAAGGCGGCAGATGGTGGTGTCTTCAGCGGTTGCTGAAGAGGAGGCGAGCTTCTGGTCGGAGAGTCTTCCTACTAGTAGAGATTCCAGCCCTAAGAGAGGTGGTGGAATCTCCGGTGGTACCAGTGATCGCACACCCTGATGGCTACCTCCAGCCCTGAAGAAAGCGATGGAGGAGCGAAGACTGAAGAGTGTTGGCCAATCCAGCTCTTTTATACTTATTTGTCCAGGGTGTTTGTAATGAGGGGTGAGGGGAGTGATAGTCTCTGTTGCAGGGGTTGAAAATTCCAAGATGCTGAAGCAGTGCTGTCATTCCTTATCTCAACCACAGGCGCTGCCCTCTAGTGGTACGCTATGGCACTAGCATGACCTTCGCTGGAGGGTGCTGGAGGCTTGGTCAACAATACAATCTTGTGGCAAGGGTGCCAGTGTGATGAAATCTGGGGAGTCTGGGTGAACAGTACAAGCTAGGATCATGTGCCTGTAGTATCAGGACGGTGACAATGTACCCTGTAGCCAAGTGTCCTGCCTCTTCAGTACTGTTTAGGGTTTGTGACTTGTCCCATTCTGAATGGCGTGCTCAAAGATGAAACAAAGTCGTAAAGTAGATTGCACATTGTAAATGTGCAGGAATGCGTCACGTGTCAAATTAAAATAAATTGGTAGGGTTCAGGTTGAAAACGATTTTTTTTTTTGAACGTGAAGGAATCTTGCTACTTTTTCATTTCCAATTTTCAAGACTTGAAAAGAATGCAATGTTAACCAAAAAAATAATAAATTATTCTACTTCTTACATTATTTTACACCTCCTTGACGTACTTTCTCGCAGTAAATTAATTACTTTATTTGGCTGAATTTACTTGTTTTCACTGCATAAACTTCCCTCTTTTCATACTTTCCCATGTTATAAAAAAATTTCTACTGGTCCACTGAAAGTGTAAAAAAATTTTTCACTGTATATTGATTTTGGAGCTTGTATTTATAATGAACTTCGCTATTCTATGCTGCTCCTCCAGCTCATGTCTAGTTGACCAGCTTTTCTGCCTTCAGGACAACTGCCCCAAATCTGAACTTGAACTTTAAACCAGGCTACTCAGTCCATTCATCAAAAGTTTTAGGTTGAGTTAAGAATAAGTTCATTAATAAATACTGGGCATGCTGAATTAAAAGACAGGAACTACAAAATTTAAAAAGAGTAGCAAGCAAATACCTTAGATGGGAATAAATTACATAGTAAAATTTTAATAATGAAATAAATTTAAATTTTACAAATGGTAGAAGCAGGAATGAAGGCCAAAATAAGTGTTAAGTTAAGAAAATGTTAATAGATGTAAAATTACAAAAATACTGCAAATATTGCAAGTACTGTGAAGTATTGGCATTAAAAATACTTTTAAACTAACAAATTTACAGGTGCTGATTTTTAAAATTCATAAGCTTATTGTGTGTGTAAGCATAGCAGGAGTAATACTAGAGTCATTACAACTTTGCAACAGATTTATGGGATAGTGAGGCTCTAAAAAGTACTAAAGGATGGTGTGCTTGCTTTGAGGCTTGTATGCACACGAGATGGGAAAGTCATAGGAGACGTCAAGAGGATTATCAAAATACTTTGGTAATTGTCAACACCAGTTCTTATTAGTAACATACTACATTACTATAACATGAAAAAATATTTTAATTTCATCATTCCAGTATGTAAACTTGTAAAGAGCACAACCCTAACAAATATTGCAGATTAACAACAAAGTGTTTTCACTTTTACAAAGACACCCATGGAACATACTATATCATGCAAACAACTATGTACATGCCAATGCACGCTGCTGGTGGTGCTATCAGGCTGCAGTGCTCCAGTAATAAAAGTGTTCTGCTACGACAAAAGCACTGTATATTGGCACCATTAACAATTATGTATTAATACCTTACGACATCAGCACGGAGTGACCAGATAAACAATGCCCCAGTTAGTAAAAAAAAAAACACATCATGCATGTTGCTGCCCATAAAAAAATAAAATTTTGTACAGTCTGCTCAGATGTATTTCAGTGTCTTTGTGGTTAACTTTACACATATGACTCTAAAAATGTAGCCCCCATTAATGTTATTTACTGCAACCTATTAAAAATATATTAAAAATAAAAATAATAGAAAGTTCGATTTTTAAAAATTATAAAAATTCTTAAGACAAAATTTCAATAATTTTTTATAAGTACAAAAGAAATCAAAAACTATTAAACTTGTGTGAAACTACTAAAAAAAGCTAGGAAATTTTTTTTGGAAAAATTAAACATCATTTCTAAGGCACTACGGGATCCTAAAAAATAACTACTGGACTACATTTGCTTGGCTCACATGACAATTTATTGCTTCCAACAAATCAGCCTTGCAAACAATCATATCTACATTCACTGCATTTGTTCTGCTTACTTATACACTCGAAGTGATTGGTAGCATTCATGTCTTGACCAACGGCACAGCAGGGATTCTTCATTAGTGGCAAGGGAAGAATACAAAAAAAATTACGAATAAAGAGTTATGGATGTCACATTGCTAGAGAAAATCCTTAAAGCTTTTCATTTAAGCTGTTTTATTTCCATCATGAAGCTTTCAAAGAAATTTTCATCTTTGAGACCAGCAACTGTGTGTTGATGGAAGGCACTGCACCAGAAAAATTATTTTGGTAACATTGCTGAGTGCAATTATTACACCAAATTATTTTCTTGTGAAGGTGGAATCTTTGGAAAAATTTCTTTGGTCTTTTAAGGCCAGCAAATTTACAACCCTCACAAAATTTCACTACAGTATAATTTAGTACCATACAACAGTTTTGGGCAAACTAACATTTATCACTGCCTAAAATTACAAATTCAGTTTATTTTCCAAAACTGGTTCTAGAGTACATCTATGACAAACGTTTCTCAATAATATCTACATGCATTTGTAATATGAGCATGTGTTCATTCTTTAATTGTAAACAGTCACAGTATCAATTATTACTCCTTTTATTATGTTAGTTCTAGAAAAAAATTACAAAAATGTAAACATTATCGTAGGTAGCACCAGTGATTCAAAAATCAAACAAACTGACTATGCATTACATGATATATATATATATGTATGTATGTATGTATACAACTTCTGACAGTTCAGAAATTCCTGATCCTCTATTTGTAGATCACGTATCCTCACATTTTGGTGTATGTGGCTTCAAAATATTATAATATACTGTTGAATAATTAAAACTAAAACTTCTTTTAATTCATTTTCTCTGCATACTTACTCAATATCGTGTGCATAGTGACTTAAACAATCATGAGGACAAAATGAATGAGCCTGGGTGCAGATTATTAAATTCAAAGTTCAAAGCATGTGATTAGCAGTCCATGTATGGTTACTTTCAGTCCCTCTCATTAGTGCAGAGCCCACTGCAAAACATCTTTATAGACTATTCATTTTAAAGTGAGCGCTTTTTAAGGCCCTTCTAAAATATTTTTTTTTTTTTTTCGCCACTTTTTAATATTAATATTGCTATGCGAGTAATAAATATGGAATATACTTTCAGTACTCTCGAATGTTAATGTCTGAGGCTGCAATAAAACATATTTATTAGTGGTTAATGCCTGTGGGGAGGGCCTTAAAAAGTGCTCACTTTACCATGAATAGCCTATAACATTAAATCCTAATGCTGATTACGTAAATTTGGCTCACTAAGTTATTTGGGAAAGAATATGTTTGCAATTCAAACATTAAACATGGAAGGAAATTTTTTACATTATATATTGCCAGACTTTTTTGGTTATGATTAAACATTTTCTCATGTTTATGTTTTTTTATATTTTTTGATAAATTTATATGTTTAAAAAAACATAAATTTATTTTCAAAGACTAATAAGAAAAAAATTACATTTTCAAAACATCAGAATGGTTGTATCTGTTACAAATAGTAAAAAATACCGAGTCAAGTCACATTATTATGACCAGCAGTTCATATCCAGAATAACTAGCTTGCACAGCATGCGTTGCAGCTACCTAGACAGTATGATAGTGAGAAAAACCAAGAGAGGGCTATCTTACATTGTTTTTATTTATTAACTATGTGAACAAATATTTTACCAGAGTGATGTGTGTATCTGCCAAGATATTTCTGATGGCTGTAAATATTTGTATGTTACAGCAACGCAAGATATTGTGCACAATTAATGCACCAGTATGGGAAAATAGCTGCCCACAAAGTTGGCAAGCGCCATTACCTAAGATTGCCCTTTCTTAGTTTTCCAACAAATTATGGCTTCTAAAATCCTGTGAATTTCAATTGACATATTTGGAAATAATTTATGTTCCATGCCCTCTTAAGATTCTGAAAGGTTGCCAGCGGTATATGCAGACTAAGACTACAATGCATTTGACAGGCAATAAAAGGATTCATAGTGGATGATCCACATAGCGAATGTGACAACCAAGATTAGCATAAAGACTTGAAATTCTTTGTTCTGCTCCTCCAACCACTCCTAGACAATTATAGCTTCAAAACACATTGCACTGTCCTGTGGGAAGATTCTCTCTACCTCAATATGTATAGGTACATATGATTGCTATGAAAGGATAGATATCCAAATTGATTGAGTATGCCTTCCAATGGTATGAGTGGACCCAAGCAACGCCAAGAAAGCTTTTTTCTGACCATATACTGCCTCCACCAGCTTGCATTTTTCAAATGATTCAATGGTTGAATGGTGCTGATTCTTGGAGACTGCTCGTCTGACATCACATCCATCCATCCATCCATTTCAGGAAGAAAAAACATGATTCACTGAGGAAGGCAACTTTTTGTCTAAGGACATCCAATTTTTGTACTGATATACAAATCGAAGCAGTTTCCACCAAAGACTAGCCATCAACACGAGTACAGTGATCCGCTATCTGCTTAAAAGAGCCATATACAAAAGGGTTTGGTGTTCTGTTGTTCTTGACACAGCTGATAGCATCATGGTTTCTTTTGATGATAAGTCATTTAAATGTGCAGCAATTTAGTGGGCCCTCACTCCTGTACAGCTGAAATTTGCCTCCTAAGCTAATGGCACACAGTGCTCTACAGTTTCCATGCAATTTACTTGCAGTGCTGCCATTTGTCTAATCATAGTATACTTTAGTGAGTGGTGTTTTAGAAATACTGTGACTCTTGACCTGGAAGCTCATGATCATCTATTTTTCAAAAAAGTTTGATAGGTTGCACGTTTAATCCATGAGAGCAATGGTTGATATGTTTACAAAGTGCAGACACTGGAGGTGTAATGAACCAAGTTTGCTAGTGACATGTGACTTATTTTATTGGCTATGTGTTTTAAAATGTAGCAGGTTATCATAATAATGTGATTCAACAATGTATCATACATATCATTTAACACATAGCTGACCAGTGAGCTTCCATGAATTAACCATTTTTAAAAACAGGACTTGCAGCAGACTTTTTAAGAACCAACATGCGATCTGCATAATAAAATACCATCTTTCCACTTTTATTTTATTTATGTTTCACGTGTGATTTACCAACTTATGTTTCACGAATTGTATTGTCACATACAATCACCTTCATCATCACTTCCGATGAATCAGATTTATACTCATAGAGATAGAATTTCATTAAATTTTTGTAGGTAGTTTTACAGAAATTATCAATAAAACAAGATGTATCCAGTTCATTTAATACGGAATTGTTAACTGTGAGATACATACACAATGGTGTGAAGAGTGCCCAGCCGGATCATGATGAAGACGAGGATGAGAGCAACAAATGCGAGCGAGAGAAAAGATATCTTGGCCAGCCTGGCGATGTTGCGGTACAGGCAGAGTGGTACCACAATAAATATTGTTGCCATCATAACCACAAACTCACGGTGCCCCACCAGGGAATCCATGGTGATCCCAGTCACCCGCAACAGCACTTTGGTGATTGTGTCGCCTACCACCACATTGTAGCTCACCATGGCTGCCAACATGACAATCACACCATGTACAGCACACTGCACTACCAAATGGCACTTTCTTCGCCCTACCAATATAATGGGCAGTCCAAACCAAAATTAAATCAAATTTGAAATCAGTCAAAATTTAAAGGTCTGACCACTGTCATGTCTGAAGAGAGAGTCCCTCGGCTTGTTAAGACAGCTCCCTTCCTTTAATAAGATCAAAGAACACATCATTTTCTGATAAGAGAAACTTATCTATAAACTGTTTAAAATTAATAGTTTCCTAGGCCTACAAGTTAACATTATACAAGGCACTAGCTTTAATGGAGAGAAACTCTAGGAGCAGAAAATATAAGTAACCTAAATGAAATGTTTAACTAACTCTAAATGCAGTGGCAAGGTATCGAGATTTGTTACTTTTATTTTTTTTGGTTACTTAAATATTATTTTTTATTTTTAGGCACAAGAAATGGGCAGATACTGCCCAAAATCCCAAACTACCTGGATATTAACAGAATTATGTCCTCGTGTCTTTGTGGGTATCATTTTGAATGGAATCAGTTTCAAGACAACAGCAACACAACATTTTTTTGGTGCAATTCTTGTAACACAAGTAAGTTCTGGTCAGTAATAAGGAGGACCACTTCTAGCTGGAAATGACAATGACAGTTTTCGGAAAAGCCCCTCTTATGAATAAAGATGTTCTTACATCATGTCAAGAGGTTATTATGAATGTTGTAGTGACAGTATGTGATATGGCAAGTACCAATGCCAGTGCACTAAAAAGATTTGGTATTTATTTTTAATTATTTGAAAATTATGGCCATTTTTGACCTCCTACATCTGCTGAACACTGTCTTCCCAAACATGCTGCTTAAACATAACATTCATGTTAAGTGACTATTGGTGGCCAAGTAGTGACTGGGACCGCGCAGTAGTAGCGTATCTTGGGTGCTTATGGGATTGACAGTAAGCAGATCTTCCATCTGTTACACAAGTAACCCGAAGAAAATTTGAATCCTACAGATTACAAGGCCATGAAAGTTTTTTGACTGTACCAGTATTAAGCCATACAGTTGCTGTATCTATGGAGTGTCTGATTGCAAATGGTGAGTGCATTTCTCTGATTTGAAAGTACATAGTTTGTTTTGTTTGTAAATTGTTCCAGTAATGACCTAGGTATGAAAGTTAATATAGTGTAAATTCTGGGAAGTAAATTTTACAATCATTACTTCTACATTTCTGTGAAAAATTAATGTAGGCTTATGAATTTTAAAATTGTGTTGACCCTGGAACTCCTAGGTTTATGTAAAACCCACACAAATTACAAACATTCTAGATAAGTAGCATTGGTGTATTGCAATAGGCCTTTTGTCAACAGCATGATTGCAGTTATAAATTTAGAATTGCCTTCTTACATGAAATAATCTCATTCTCCCAGTTGTGATGTAGGCAGTGTCTCAATTGGCTCGGAGAGCACACTCTCGTTCCCTGTGGTCTATGCAGTGTTTGTTTATAAATGTAAAATGAGGTTACTGCATATGTCAAATAATCTTAATGTTGAAATTCTCTACTATTTCACAGCAAATTGATATGCATTTTACTTTTTTACGGTGTGATTATATAGGCCTATAATTGTTTTCCTTGCAATTATAACTGGTTAAAAATTTTCAGAGAACTCAAAGAAACTGCTAAATGTTATTTTGGTTTTGTACACATTTGTTGGCAAAGGTGGTTATCATCGCCCACACTTTCAATTGAATCTGCTTTGTTTATCGTTAAGTTGGCCTATGTGCATTGTCTCAATTTGAGGGTGCAAGAGCATGACATACAAAAACTTCTCGTTACATATTGCGAACAGCACTATCAATAGAGAGAGAGTACTTTTTAAATTGAAATATTGCCATAGTTACTTTGCAATTATGTAATTTAACTGTTTTTATGAAAGTTTCTTTTTAAGAAAGAGGCATTCATAAGGTGTACAGTTGTAAGCTGGCTAGCTTTATTTTGAAGAAGAAGAAAGCATGCATTTTTCATCCCTGCATGCATGTTGACTCAAAATTTCCTTTCTTACCTGGTATCTCAGTCATTACCACACGACTGGTGGCTCTGAATGTAGTATTCAAACTAGCTACTGTAGTTAATAATTCAAATTGTGAATTGTCCGAAACATAAAAATTATATACATATTCTCTGGTATTTTTTTTTCACATGAAACCATAAATGTTATTTATGAAGCTTAATTACAACCGAGCTCAAGTAATTGAGTTTCTTCCAGAAAAGTGTACGCTCCTGAAAATTTTTTTTAGTAAAATGGTTTACTGTACTGTGTTGTGGAAGTTGAAATTGCTGTTTCCCAGCGAGCTGAGCCATCACAAGATTATTAGTTTTTGGAAGGCAGTCTGAGTACAACAAAATTTTTATCCTGCGCTTATTTCCTGTTTCTAAATTTGACAGGTGTCTGCCCTGATCTGGTCTTATGCCATACAAAAATGCGGTAGACATGACTTTGTCACACTTCAAATTCACATCAAAATATCCACAACAACTAAGGACACGACAATTAATCCTTCTTGAATGCTGCCGCGTAAAATTTGTCAGTGTTTATTTAAATTGGAACACATCACACAAATAGAACCAGTCCCAGACTTGCTGTAACAGGGGTGTAGCCTGGATTCATGTTAGAGAGATGCTACTTTCATTGGATGAGAGGAACATACGCAGAATTAATGTGTGTGGGTTGGGGGGGGGGGGGGGGGGGGAACTCGCACACCTGGGAAATAATACTGCTATTTTTATTCACTTAAGTTAGGGGGTAGCTGCCCTTCTCTGCACACCCTTGGTCAAGCACGTGTGGTGTGTCATTGTATTAAAACTGCCAAAATGTTTAAATTGTAATTTCAGTTCATCTAATTTATGCTGTTCACAAAAAATTCAATACATGAGCAATAAATAGATAACTTAGTCAAAACAGCTGTCTCATGTTCAAGTAAGTAGTGGCATTGTGTGTATACGACAAAACTGAGCATTATGCACTACTGTACCGTGAAATATGTCAT
The DNA here is from genome assembly GCA_029891345.1 of Dryococelus australis. NCBI lineage: Eukaryota > Metazoa > Arthropoda > Insecta > Phasmatodea > Phasmatidae > Dryococelus > Dryococelus australis. Next base: position 94,278,220 of record CM057002.1, on the reverse strand, counting down.
TATTCATTTCACACATGAAAATAAGTTTATTAACAGTTGAAAAAAGTTATTTTTTCAAATGTTTTTTTTTGTAAACAAATATGAATTAAGCTATCATTTAAGGCTCCTGCCCACCTCAACACATCAACTGCATTTCAGTGTGTTTGAAATACTTGTTTTTCCATGAAACTATTAAATGTGTGTCCAGTGTGCTGATGTACTTTTAGTACATCTCATGTCAGACGAGTGCTGTTGAGTACAGATGTCACACACATTATAAAAACAATTTTAGAGTAGGCCTACTCCAAAATAGCTAAAAACTGCTTTTTCAAAATGCAGTATTTCAAAATATACACATCAGATACATATTCAAGAGCCCTGCATTGAACCTTCCTACTGACTTTCCACCAATAAAATAATGGGGTCACCGCAGAAAGTCCTATACGTACACGCAGCCCAACGAGAACACTTGAAGCCTTGTGCTTCGTGCTTCGTGGTGATGGAGCACTTGATGCGCATAAAAGTCTCGCACTTCACTCTGACGCTTATCAGCTTTAAATGGAGAAAAAAGCACCTGGTAGGCCAGGACCTTATTAAATGTCCTTAATTCAACAAGATTCAGATTTATTTTTAAATTTTTGGGCATTATGTTAGTAAGCATAACAAAAATGGTTGGTAAAAATTATAATGCCTGTTCTGATCACATCAGGTGAAAGGTATAGTATATACTATCTGCGTGTTTCACATTTAGCTTGTTTGCATTGAATGTAAACCGCCAACATAAAAAAGATTCATAATTTTTTTACAAATTTTTCATTAAAAAACATTTTAACTAGGCCTATATGTATATCTACTGATTTGTGTCATACATTGTAGTGTATGTATGTTGCTTTTATCAAAAGTATTGAGCTCTATCTGTGTGAAACAATGCACTAATATATTAAGTGTAATAAAAGGTACTGTGGTAATATACTATATGGAAAAATATTTCATTGTGTATTTACTTTTGCTTCTACCTCTCCTTCTTAAGAGCGCATATTGTACTAAGCTACTTTCTGTGAAATTGTTTGCATGTATACATGTACCTCTGTAAATAAATGTTCTGTGAATACTACTTTTTTTGGAAGAAATGTTAAGAACCCAGTTATCTATTTCTGTATGCATTCACTTATATCATTGAAGTGTATACAAAGAGAGAAAAAATTGTTAAAACTGTAATGAATAACACTTGTGCAGTTGGCATGCGCAGTTTTCTTAAGAGGTGAAAAAAGTATGACCATGCATCTGTAGTTAAATCAATGGATTTCATCACATGTAATAAGTACCATTGTTATCTTACATGTATATTTTGCATAGTACACTGCACACCTTGCAACGAGGCGCTGAGTGCTCCCTTACTTTTTGGCTTTGAATGCACAAGTATAAAATCATCAAGTTAGTGTTTAGTAGCAGTGGTTTTATCATCTTATTTTTAGGGACCTAAAAGGTAAACATTACACGCGCAATGATTAACAACTTATTTGCACTATGTTTCAAGATTCCTTGATTGAAATTAATGCATTTTTGTATGAGCCAATAATCTTATGCATTTTGCTGTTGTCCCTTATCTACAATTTAGTCAATGTTGGTTAGTCATAGTAGTTGTATTCACAGGACTTAGATTTTATCCAAGTTATATGATTGGCTCTCTACGAGACTGCGAACCACACTGCGACTCCTGTTACAACTTACAATGATTTCTGTTACAACTTACAACGAATCCTGTTACAATCTATGAGGACTTCTATTACAACCTACGACGACTCCTGTTATAACTTACGACGAATCCTGTTACAACCTACGAGAACTCCTTTTACAACATAAGACGATGACTTGCTACTGCTATTGTAAACCAGGCTTTACAGTGCTGCTTTTGAATTAAATTGGCATAGGGCTATAACAAATTATATTCACAGTGTGTGTAATTTTTAATAAGTTGTCATTACTGGAAAAAGGAGAAATATGATTTTGATGTTTTCATTACCAGTTATTACTTTCCATTTTGATTGAAATGTTACAGTAAATAAATACTTTGTTAAAAACGTATGTAACTGATGTTACACCCATACACCATTTATGTTACTTGAAAGTTACCAAGCTAATTTGAAAGTGCCCAATCATAACCTAGGTAATTGTAATTACATTAAATAATACAAGTTTTCTGAAGTTGCATTTATTTGGACAAAAGGGTGATACTAATATACATACGTACGTACATATATCTATTAGTATTCATGTCCGATGAAGCTTTCACTATAGTACAATTTCAAATTGTATATATTTTTTCCTTCCTTGGTATCGTCATGATGTACGTTACATTCCAAGAAGTGATAATTTCCCCATTGCCTTTGATAAAATATAAACACAAGAGTAACATTCAAGTAATTCTGTGGCTGCAAAGTACACATGAATTTTGAGTAATTCAAAACAATAACAAAACCACTGGAGTACCACCTACTGACAGCCCTGTTTGTGATGGTAGTAAAACTCTCTGGATGGGAGCCTATTTCAATATGCCTCACCCTGGGGTTTGATTCCCCCCTCCTCTGCCTGGACAAAGGAGACAATCAGCGTAGTCAGCCCTTAATTCAAAAGAACCAAGAAGTTCGGCATGCGTCAATTGGCACCCAATGTGGGGCCATTCATCCTAAGTAGCACAGCCTTGAGGGCGAGGACCACGGCAGTTAACCCCCCCCCCCCCCCAATGACTTCTTGCAGAGGAGCCGATCTACGACTTCGGGGAGTCGTAATAAACAGCCTGTGGCACCCAAAGTTAAGTCAGCATCATGACTGACTCTGAAGGACGTCAAACCGACACTCATGGCACCCTAGCAGAAGCCAATATCGCTGAAAGTAGCAACGCCCCAGCTAAGATTACGCTTGCCCAGGCAGAGGCATGAATATGATACGGTGCACGTACTGTCACTGAGATTATCATTACACGTGCGTCGGATGGAGGATGTACTGTGGTTTACCGACGGCTTAGAATATCGTTGTGAAGTCTACTGGTTAGACGCACCCCAGTTTTGCCAGTGGCCCGAATGCGAGGGTCAAGATTGACATTAAGTTCACTGTATTTTGTGTCACTGCAAATTCCACCACACCAGTATTGGTTGGCCGGATGAGCATCTCCAGCAATCCGGACAGGTGTACCAATGTGAAGTCTGCGTACCCACAAATCCAACCCACAGACATAGCCTGGTGATTCCAGGGCTACCCTGCGAATCAGAACTGCCAGAATTCAACGGGAAGCTGTATGCCGTCCCTGCTAAATTTCTGAACCTATGTGAGAAAGAACAGAGGGAACACCTAGTACCATGTATACAATGGGTGAACAGGGCTCACCGCCAACTCACCGGACCCGCCAGGAAATGGTGGGAAAAGTACGGGGAATTTGTGGAAGGTTGGCCACAATTTAAAGACCTCATCACAGACCTCCACACCCACATGCAAAAGCATGACGAGGAGGTCGAACTGTTTATTAGGTGAAAGTAACGCCTACATAAACGCATGTTTCCGGAGCAGAATGATGGGCAGAGAGCTAGGTGCATTACCCGAACCCTCCTTCCCCCCTTTTGCAAGTTGTTAGTCGCTCCTTGGCCTCAGCAGATGGTTGAGGAATCGCAGACCGCGCATGGGAGCTCGAGATGAATGAGCACCCCTCCCCCGTCCAAAGTATAGGGAAAACCACGCGGAAACCCAGCGGAACACGTCAAATGAGATGCCACTTACCCTATGCCCCATTTACGAGCATACCACGTCAAACTCAGGTCGACAAAGGCCATAGCCTGAGCATTATCACAGGGAATGTGTGGCCCGGCCAGCTCCGGAAAAGAGACCCCCCCACTCCTCCAGGTGGCTGAAAGCTGCGCCCCGCCTCCACCTCCCCTCTTAATTTCCTCCTCTTGCCGGGACTGTCAAGGTCGGCACTCCTATGGAGCTTGCCCAGCCCGGCAGGAGAGGGGAAAAAGGAAAGCAGACACCCGGGCGCCTAGTGCATTATCACGCCCCCGCCCGGCCAAATGAAGCCGTGGCCAGTTTTGGGGCAATAAACACAGCACGTGCCTCCTCGGACAAGCCCCGATTGAAGATGCAGTTCAGGGATACTACGGTCACGGCCGTATTAGACTCAGCCGCTGACTGCAATTTCATCTGGGATGAACTCCTCACATGGCGTCAAAGAATCTGCATGACCTCCACCAGCTTAACGGCCACAATGGCCCAAAACAAGGCCCACCTAGGCTTATCGGGGGACATTACCCTTGATCTGCGGGTTCACGACCATAACTTTACAGTTCCCTTCTTAGTGGCCCCTCACCTGGGAGATTCCATGGTATTAGGACAGCCTTGGTTGCGGGATAACAAATGTGTACTCGACTGCAGGCAACTCCGAACCACCCTAGGTAGTCAAACGGACATGGTAGTCGATTGGGAAGGCAAAATAATTCAGACTAAGCTTTCCCCTGCCCCGGTTCGTTTAAGACATTTACGAGACGACCCCACACCACCTCCCCCAATGACAAGCATGAGAACCCCCACCCAGACCCGCAGAGTAAGGCGCTTTCGTGCTCGACAATGTCATAATAGCAACCCCTAGCCCCCGGCACATTTGACCAAGACGTAATCCCTCTGGGATAATATGGATTACTGGGAGAATTACCTTGCAAGACCCCGTTTTTTACACAACTCGAATAGTAGTCCCCAGTTTGTACACAGGCGGATACCATCACATGTCCGACCTGAGCCTTCTTGGTGGGACCCAACATATCACCTCCACCTCGAGAGCCGACCCGATAGCTTAGGACACGAAGCGGTAACCCAGTCTCCTTCCAAGACAAGTATTGTGTCGAGGCCGCGTAAACCCTTTGCCCCCCCTTCTTGCCACGCCCCTGGCTATAAAGTGCCAAAAACCCAACGAGACGTTTGCCTGCACTCGCGGCGCAAGTCTCCAATGCCTTCTTTTCTACGTCTAAAGAAGTGGATCCGCTGAACAACGACCTGGATGAGGCAGTGTATCCGCTCCCACCAGGCTTGGTCCCGGCCACGTCTCTCCCTGAAACGGCAGAGCCCCTCTAGGATAGGAACCTTAGGATGCAACCCATGCTATCCTATCCATTCTATCTCTTCCCGGGCAAGAATGCTGAAAGTGGGCGAGCCACGGATGAAAGCCTGACACAGTCCTCGAGAGTCCACTTGTGGAACCTCTAGTCAACTTGGCGACCAGCACCAGCAGCTTATCAGTACTGGCTGGAGAGAGGGAGAGAGATGCCGTGTCGACCGCGATGCTAGTAAACGCGAGTTGCCAGTCATCCGTGAGCACTACAGCCATAAGTCTAATTCCTCCATCGTCAGGAGAGCCTACCGCGAGTGAATACTGAATTACAATCACCCGTGCTGTGGCCGTGAAGTTACGAGGAGTCACAGTCACAAGGGCATGCGGCAAAGCAGATGATGCAACCAGTACGATGCCAATCCAAAAAACAGAAGTGCCCAGCGGTGCAACCGCAGCTGGTCTGCTACAACACCACGTAAGAGAGGGCGACCCCTGAAGTGCCGCCACGTCAAGCGTCAACACTCTCCACCTGCTTCCACCTCGTCAAATGAGTGAGTACCTGGCTGAAGCCAATAATAGATTAGGGCCCGCTCCCTGTCATACACCCCATGCCGTTAACTTTAGTAGGGGGTGATAGCGTTAGAAAGTCAGATCCTGAAGCTAGCTTAGTAGGGAAGGATAGGTGTTATGTCTGTAGGAAAATCCTAGCCTAATAGGACCCGAAAGTGCGACGAACAGAGTCCACATCATCAACTAAAAGTAATAGTAATTGTACGTGTTGAAACTTGTATTTGTTTTTCAAAGGTTGCGAATTCTAAAATGCAAAACGCTTTGAGAGGAACCGAGGCCCCATACGATAAAAGTGTCCCAAGTAAAGTAATTAACCTCCTCATTAACAAGGACACAAATAGATGTAATCCAAGTGAATTTTATCAAAATTAATTCGATCACTAACTTGCCAAATGGGAAAGTTTCGTTTGCAAGAGAAAACTTTAAAGTAGCTTCAAACCTGTACGCAAACTGAAAAATTGATGTTTGCTGATTCCCTGAAAATCCTGTTAAGTGCTTAAGTAAAGTCAGCATTCACTAAAAATGGAAATTTTTCTTGTAATTTGAATCATAGTAAGACACGTTTAACGTAACATCACTAAACCCCGTGAGCATTGTTAGGAAGTGTGAGTGCATAAATGAAACCTATCAGCAGGCCCGTGAACATAACCTCGACGAAACCCTCACCACTCCTCGCAATGCCACTGGGTGGCATTGAGTAATTAACTCTTGTATGTTGCATAAGAGCAAGAGACAAGAGCTCGATGTGAGCATGCCGTAACCCATCACCCAGTCAACACAACCTTCTTAACATTTTAGAATTAAAAATGTGGCGTAAGAAACGCTCCCCCATGTAATTACCATGTGTAATTTGCATTCCCTTGTTACGCAAGATGTTGATTAAAGTATGTCACTAAGATGAAATCCCGTAATAACGTAACAAGAACCTAGGAGACAGACTAACACCTATTATATAATAATCACTGTAGCTGCATAGGTCTAAAATATCGTTCTCTGTATTTTTCTTAAAAAGAAAAAACCCCGTTAAGCGTGAATAAAATGTGTTTTCAGTGCAATATTTCTTTGTGCTAAGTTAGGAGTTAATCTCGTGAGTCACTGTTGTGTACCCCTGAGATGTACAATCTCCCACTTATATGCGTACCTGCCGTGAGTACAGCTAGAGTATCCTATCTACTCAGTTGAGTAAGATAATCCTGCACACTACAATCCACGAGAATAAAAATCTCATCTCCCAGCAACGAAGTGACTTACAAACGCGAGCTAACTTTAATCATACAGGAATCCACAATGTTGTAAATAATACAACTCACGCTGTAACATGTACCCCCTAGACCGGAAATGTAGTTATTAAGTTGAAATCTTGTACTTGTCAAGTGAACCCGAACGTAACCTCAGTAGGATAGGGAATATGTAACGCTTAGCATTTAAGAATTTTGAGGTAACGTAAAACCACCAGCCCATGTACAGTTCTTTTGTATTAGCTGCATAAGGATCCTATTTGTAACCTCCAAAAAGGGAAAGTATTCATGTGTAATTTTGTAGGTTAAGACAGAGAAAACCTCCCACACATGTACGCTAGAGTAATTAGAATGTGGATCGTAACCACCACATAACCTCCCACGAGAAGGAGACCATTGTAAATATGGTAAAATGTACAATACGAATATGAGATATTCCACACCTCACCTTGTACGATAATGTGTACTAACCCTAAAAACTTGTATGTGCACAAAACTTTTCATGTCAGTGAAACCCTTCACGTTACTCTGTAACTGAGGCCAGACGTCCATGACGTTACGCAACAATGCCCATGTAGCATGAACTCCAATTATGTAACCACAAAAGGAGGCACGATGAGCCTACCTGGTGCATAACCCCTGCCATGAGCTGATTGTCAAGTTAACCCCGTGCACATAACCAAGGTCACAAATTGTAAATAATCTCCCAGTATATAAAGGGAACTATGTTAGATAATAAGATACTTAGTGAAAGTACAACATGTCCTAGTACCTTAGTCTATTCTTACCGGCAGCCTACAAGCTTCTACTATATAAGTCCGGATGCTGCTGAGCTCGAGAGTCATTCTTTCGCATCTCTAGCAACCTCCCACAGCACTACGCCAGTGCTCGGGATCTTCTGAGAATCTTGTTACTTTCAAGTACGCCCCTGTGGCTACTTACTACGTACGTTGACGACAGTCAACACAACGACCAACGAACACGATCATATATATATTTAACTTCCCTTTGACTCCTCTAGTCACCTTTTACTTAGAAGTTTAACTTTAACTATTTTGTATTCGTCTAGATCCAGCTTTTCCCTTTAACTTACAACCGGGTTGCCTACACCTGAAACCGCAGTTACCTTCAGCTATCCACAACTTGGTAGGAGGTAGTACACGTCACGTGTTTATAGAACCTTCAATATACACTCATTGTTCACTACCTTTCTGTCTTTCATTTCTAGGGTATTTATTTGTATTAACAGTTGGAGACAGATTACACTGTGCACGGCCGACAGGAACCGGGAGTTTTGTTAAATCGAGTTAGCCTAACTGTGGATCCCTTTCAGGTGTCTGCACGTCAGAAGACATACATATTAGATGACTACCTGTTTCTTTCCAGTCACACATCAGCATTAAGTCAGTGCTCGTGGAGGAGAAACAGAGATGCCACAACCACTAGAAACACCTTCACACTGGGAGGAAAGACAGACAGGTTGCTTCTCACCACCCGCATTAAGTCAGTGTGCGGTGACCATAGTCTGAAGTTTTGCAGTGCATCCTAGTGCGAACACACAACCAGTAGAGGCTTGGTGGCCCCCCACAGCTCCACGTCCCTGATCAGCCCGCATACTGTGGGGGATCAATGAGGACTCTTGTTGAGCTCATGCCGGTAAGTCACTATTGGGTTACACTGTTAACCTTCCTGTCTAAGTGAATCGCGTAGAATATAGATCTGTTTTGCCCTATGCCTCACGAGAGGATGAGTGGTAGAAAACACGGGGAATGATACCTGGCTCACTCTGCTCTCAGGCCATGGATATTATTACCCCATCCTATGCAGGAGAGGCAGGTGGAACGGGACCGCGCCACGAAACTTAGATGACAAGCAGTTGCGCCTGCTCCAGTTCTGGAATTAACCGCATACATCCTACGTGTCATCCGGTTGTCAAAGGACTCCTGACTGGTGCTGAAGTGCGCTTAGGCTGGGACAACCTCATCTTCTGGTCTAATGAAGCACACCTGTGGAATCCGGCATAGACTAAATTCGCCGCTTCTAGGCCACACCTAGCCTGACTACAACATCAAGAATCAGGAGTGAGTAAGTACTAGCAAACCCCCCTTGCCTCACGCCAACTATATAAACCAAACTACCCCGCTTTTGGTCTAGCGGACAAAATCCTAGACTAACATGCCAAGTCAGTCAAATCTGGCATGCGTCAAGAGATTTTCTGGCGCCCAACTTGTGGCATCAGATGAATAGCTGTGCGCAGTAAAAGGCACAAAATATATCAACCATACCCCGAGAACTAAGGGTCAAAAAAATCTGTCAAACGGACTTTGGGTAGTCCTTGAAACACTTCGTGGTGCCCTTAACCGCTACCCTGTCAGACGCCGAGGTCAATGCCATTGCCGGCGAGGACTCTGACACCGAACCTGACATATGCAATGTACAGTGTAGCCATGCCGATTGCCCAGGCCATGGCACACTGAGGGTAGAATGCACCTACTGCACGAAACTTCTATTATGCTTGCATATGCTGGCCTGAAGAAACCAGAGTTACAGACGGGTTAGAGTACTGCTGTACAGCCTGCCGTCAAATGTCAACGAGTTTCTGTAATGAAGTTACGTGCCCTGGGCGGGGCATAAACCGCATCAGGTGCATGACGTGCAGTGAACCCTATCACCACCTATGCATAGAGTGGCCCGACGAACGCATCTCTATGCCCGGGATGGCCTACCAGTGCGAGAGATGTCGAAGAAAACACATCTCGCACTCCCGCGGATCTAAGCCTTCCAGAATATATATCCAACCTAGAACGGCACCTGGCCATCCAGCTACCAGTAGAGACGATTATATTCAAATAACCGATTTTGCAGGTCGCCCGCATGAAGACCCAGTCGCATTCATGCAGGAATGCGAAAAAGAATTCAAAGAAACGGACCTGTCACCAAAACAATGGGTTGACCAGGCTCAAATGCATTTAAACAGTCTCTCCCTCACATGGTGGGAAAGATAGGGAGAATTTTTAACAGTTCAGTAACCGGATAACAGCGGAATTCACAGGGGAGGAGGTGTTGGCTAGTCTGACGCCCCAGTTTTATAGCCAGACTCAGGTACTAGATGAAGAAGCAGAAATCTTCATACAAAGAAAAATACAAATGTTTCGACGCGTGTCTCCCGGGGTCGATGAAGCTACCACCGTTTAATCCATCGGTCGAATGTTACTGCCCAATCTCCGGAACGTACGCTTGACAGCAAGACCCATGACCTTGGATGAATTAGTCGAATGAGCTCGAGAAGCTGAGCAAAACTTTGCAACACAGGCAAGCCTTGAAAAACGAGTTTCCACCAAGGCCACTAAGGTACAAACGCCACCTGTTGCGCCTCCTAAAGGTGTACCAACCACAACCCCTCGCATGTCCTTCGTACCCAAATGCAGGTTCTGTCCAGAGAATTACTGGAACAAAGACTGCCCTCAGAAACCAGAAGTAGCTGCCGTTCCATCAAACTGTGTGGGCAACACACCACCAAATAACCCAACACGACCAGCTGGAAAACCAACTTCTGAAACCAAACCGGGAAACGCCGGCACCAGGGCACGAAGCGGGCCACAACCCCCAGTTTACAAGGGCCCATCATCAAGGAATTAAGTGAGGAAACACCGGTTCCTGTAGCCCCACACATAGAGGTGGAGGTGAACAACATCAGGGCACTAGTCTTATTTGACTCTGGGGCTACTGGATATATTATTATTAGAAGAAATTTGTTAACATCAAACCAGCTCGCCAAACTAAGACCACAAAACAAAATTGTAAGAATGGCACAACACGATGCCACCCTGGACGTACCCGGCCGAATTACCTTGAATATAAAAATTCAAAGTATTGTTACCTCAACAGAATTTATTGTCCGAATCAGTAATACTAGGATGCCTGTGGCTTATCGGCCATCAATATATTCTCAATCATGGACAACGTAGAGCCTACCTGGGAGAAACCAACCGTATTACTAAAAACTGTGATCAAAAACCAGACATACCGCCAATGCCCATCAACCTGGTAAACATTAATCACGAACTCGAAGAACCAAAGTTCTGCCAATTAAAAGCCATACTAGATGAGCATGCCCGCGTCTTCGGACAAGGAGGGCTGCTACGACAAACACGTTCCATCCAACATGAAATATGGCATACAACTGATGTACTAGTCTACAACCGTCCATACCAGTGTCAACCCGCCGCCGTGACCTCATCATGCAACAGGTCAACGACATGAATGACCAGGGAATTGTGCAATCGAATTCCCCATATAACTCACATGTGGTCTTTGTACCCAAGAAGGATGGGAAATCGCGATTTTGTGTAATTTAAAATTGCTAAATGAAGTCACCCACCCGCATGCTTCCCAGCTATAGACTTGTCTCATATAGGCCATTCACGGTAAAGTGAGCACTTTTGAAAACCCTCTCATTTTGAATAATAGTCAATAAAAGTATTTAATTTTAGCAGTAGACGTTATTTTCCCAATAGGGTGGAATCTACACAATATGTTTATAACTTACATGGTAATATTTATGTAAAAATGCGGTTGCAGGAAACAAAATGGCTGAAATAAAAAAGTAACTAGGGATTCAAAAGTGCTCCCTTTACAGTGAACAGCCTATACACTACGAGATATTGGAAAAGCAAAAATATTCAGTATTCTTGACATGGAGTCTGGATACTGGCAGATTGCGGTCCACCCGGACAGTCGAAAGTATACTGCCTTTATGACACCCGAGGGCGAAACCCTACAATTTTGAGTCATGCCTTTCGGTTACATCAGCAAGTTCTGCTTCGCTTATCTCGACAATGCAATAATATATTCTAATAGCTGGGAACCTTCAAATAAACTGCAACTACGATGGTACCTGGGTCTGTGTAATTGGTTAAGAGACCTTGTTCCAAACATTGCAGAATATATGGCACCACTACACCCACTTCTCGAGAAAGACACCCGTTGGTGATGGGGCCCGGAACAACAACGAGCGTTTTCTGACTTGAGGAATAGCTTCAAGAATATTTACCAACTGCATTGGGTGCAGGGAAACAAACCCTTAATACTGCAAATGGACCTGTGTCGAAACGGTCTGGGCACAGTATTGTACCAGCAAGATGTAGGAGGACAACCCCATGTGATAGTGTAATCATCAACCTGCATAAATGAAACCAAGCAGCGCTATCACATTAATGAGCAGGAGTGTCTGGCCGTTATCTGGGCCGTGAAGAAATATCTGTATTATCTCGAAGGGCAACACTTCATTCTGCAAACCGACTCTAAAGCCCTCCAATGGCTACACGAGTCCCGGAATTCGAAGGCCAAGCTTGGCCGGTGTGACATGTTCCTTACCGAGTTCGACTTCGAGGTCCAACATTGCCCAGGTAGGTTGCACGACCTGCCAGATGCCCTGTCTCGTTCCCCGACGTTGGAAGAGAAGCTGAGGAGGAAGAGGAGCAGAAAATGTCCCCCTCTCCCTCAGAAAGAAAAAAGTATGGAAGAACAAATCCAACTTCTTCAGCTGCAAATAACCTGTCAACAAATAACCTTAAGCCGACAGGAGGATCCCGATATCCGACACCTACTACAGGAACAGCCCCAACAGTACGCACTATGGGATGAAGTCATATGGACAAGTAGCGGGCAGCCCAATACGCAGTGGAAGATCTGGTTTCCACCGCAACTACGAGTTGATATATGCCAGCACCATCACGACCATCCACAAGCAGGTCATCCAGGTACTAGGGAAACCCTATTGGATATTACAACACGTTACAATTGGGATGGAATAAGCCGCAATGTCTGGCAGTATATTAGCAACTGCGTCACGTGCTGCCGCTGCAAAGCATGCCCGGTTCCCTCTCCCACTGCAAAACCACGGAAACCCAGCATTGGGATAAGCACATCCCCACCATACTGTTTGCCCTTCGACGCCGTACGAATGAGGCCGTTAACACCAGTACGAGAGTCTTACTCCTGGGACAACCATTGTGCCGACCAGGCAACTGGCAGTGGGAAAGCGAGCCCATGGATATGCCTCAACCTGAGGACATCTGGCTAGCAGCCCTGGCTCGTACCACGCACGCCCAGAAAGCCCAGGATGCATATATTTTGAAGAAATATCGCCAACCAAAGACAGGGGTAAGAGAATTCAACTTAGGAGAAGCCGTCCTCCTACAAAGTCACCCACTCAGCAAATCCAGTACACCAATTCAGCGCTGGCCTTGCTGACAAATGGGATGGACCGTACTGCATCGTAGGCAAGCGAGACAACGTCCACTGGGCCGGGGATATACGCGGACGGATTCGTAAGGCTACCAGAGGTCAGATACGACCATACCCAGGGGACATGCCAATACTTGGGAACAACGACGCTGAAGGAGACACACCTGGCCAACCCAAAAGGGTAGTACTCGATACAAAGCCAGGGCCTTCAACAAGACCCGAAATGACGCCCATCGTGATTGACAAGGCACCGAGTTACATTGCACCATGGAAGCCCGAGGTAGAACAACGCCAAGATGCATTATCCCTCAGATCAATGCCCTCGACGCCACGCAGCTATGCCGAGAAGATAGCAGCCAAAATAAGATCTAGCTGCTCTGAGTTATCATGGCGAAGTCCCAGTGACAGAGAACTCCGTCAAATACCCCGCCGATCAAGCCGCATCAGTGAGCAATCAGAAGTACCTTTGGTGAGAGGGGTAGGAATCATCCAGGCGCCTACCTCTCCACTTGGTACAACTACAGAACCAGAAGTGGAGGCCATTCCAACTTCAGCGAAGTAGTCCCCAGACGAAGATGAACAAGATGCCACTAGACCACTGGAACCCGGAAAGTCGAACTCTGACGAGAGTGGTCTGCCCCAACCACCTGCCATGCAGGACGACCTGCTTATAGGGACGTCGAGCTGCCACGCCGGAAGTGCTCCGCCTCGACATCCTGCCAAGCAGTAACGCCTACCAGCTTAGACGTCAAGCTCAGACAAGAGTGCTTCGTCCCAGTCACCTGTTACACAGGAAACTCTGCCACCCGGGGTGTCGAGCTGCAACAGACATGCCCAGGTTCTGCGATGCCAGGAATACCCGAAGACCTGGATGCCGAGCTGCCACATTGGAAGTGCTCCGCACCGCCACCTTGCTACGTGTGAGGCTGCTATCGTCGAGAACATTGATGCAACCCACTACCTCAACAGGCAGTGGAGGTCAACGTGAATCTCCCTTCCACTGCCTTGCCCCAGGAAATGGCCACCGAGACCGTCCATGACATGGTACCGACGAGCTGTGCTGCCCGTAGTCAGGGTGGAGATCTTTCTCCCCTGCCCTGCCTCATCAGAGAAACATCCTGCCCTACGTGTAGGAACCCATGCAGTCCGGGTGGAAGGCTTGACACTCCCCCGCACTGCCTCAACATCCCTTGAACAGGTGCCCTTCCACTTTGTTGTGGCAGAAGCAGACGCCACGACGCCCCAGGCTGTTCCACGACACCTGATGCTCCCATGTACCCCCAAGGCCGCCCATACGCCTGGCCGGTACCGGGAATCGCCATGGAGACCCACAACTAAGTACATGTGGCCATACACTCTGCATGCTGCCCTTCGTCCAAAGGGGAGGCCCGCTGAAAGTGAAACTGAAGATCGCCAGTAAGTGCGCGAAGTTTAAAAACAGTGTAGTAGCTGTAAACCACTACTACGTGCATGTGACAAAAGGACTCGTTATAGACCGGTGACGTGCACCACATTTAATTTAGCCACAAGCAAAAGACAGTGATGTGAGCAGAACAATCACATTTAGACCAAATTAAAATTATCCAGTGTAGTTCCAGTATAGAGAACCAACGAGGTAAATGACGCAGTAATTAGTCACTCGACTATGTGCTAATTAATTTTTTTTATATATATACAGCCGTAAAAAGCTGTAAGTCAGTAACTTTCAATATACATTTTACACCTCACGGTTTAAATATTTCAGTGGCCTACAGCCCACTTAAGTAAGTAGCATTATGAATAGATGCTCTCCCCAGTGACAGTAATGGCTACCATAAATGAATGACGTAAAGGCGCTCACCAAAGTGCCCGTGATTAAGTTGAAGACAGAGACTTCGACATTACAATAACATCTTAGCTTTTTATATTTTATAATGATCATCTATAAATCTGGCTTGATGTGTTGGTAAACCTATAAATGTCACAATACGTTTTGAACGTGTTTATGTGAAGATTGCTTACACTAAGAATGCTATCGTGTAAGAGTGTTTTCGGTATGGACAAAAGTGAAATTTCCTTAGGAACTTGCCATGAACATTCCAACGAAGATACACAATGTACATACTAGCTGTTAGACCTACAATATAAGATGGACTCCCGCAAGGGATAGCTAGATTAATTTTTTAATGCTTTTCAGCATTAAATCTGAATTGATGTGTAGGCAAACAATTAAATATCATAATACGTTTTGAAAGAGTATATGTTGTAGCATTGCAGCTAGATATATATATATATAATTTGTATATATATAATTTGTATATTCGGGAAGTATTTCAATTGTCTATATTTCAGTCTAGGATAGTAATTCATGTAATATTTGAAGGGTCGTGGCAATGAGAACTTGTTTGTATTTCATATATTTTTGTATTTCCAAATTTGTTATTTTTCTTTCCTCATTTCATCAGTAGTAATGATGTCAACAACAGACCTACTGGGCTAGTAAACTAAAAGCATCGCCACCGCAAGGCACAACATGGTGAAACGAGGAAAATAACAGAGGTCACCTTTGGCTGACGTGACCGACTGCTTGAAAACAATATGTTTTCAATGAGGAAACTTTCTCCCAATATATAAGGAAGCGCGACCTTTCTCGGGTATCACAACAGTCGACGAGCTCATCACATCACAACAGTTTGTCGCAGCACAATCGTTTGTCAGCTGTCAGTCGGACAGCCTGCAGCGTGTGATCACGTGACTTTAACCTTCTTTTGTATTTCGGACATTTCAAATATCTATGAAATTTATTTTCCGTCGGTGCGATCCTGGTATCAACAAACTTTCATTATTACATAGTCGAGTCCCCAACTCACGCTGAGCTAGTCCATTGGTGTTAACTGACAGGAGAGAAAAGGACAGAAACCTGTTACAATGTGAAGATTGCCTACAAGAAAGAATGCAGTATTGTAGGAGGTTTTTTTTTATGTATATGCTTATAGTTGTACGTGCTTTTGTTTGCAATATCTTGTGCACCTACTCAGTTAACATTCCGTGAATTAAAATATGCTGCAAGATATTTTAACTTCCATTTTGAGTGTATGTGCATTTTATCCAGTGACCGACGTGCGCACAATTTGCCGTGTTACTCATGCATGTAGTGTACTCGCTTTATATTCGTTTAGCCGGTCAACCCAGGTATTGAAGGGCCTGTAGTTGGCCACTTTGCAATCTGTCACATGTAACTATTTAGCTTGCTGACAGCCACAAAGGTTCCCTGGAATGATTTTAGTTTTTCTTTCTTAACTCACTGCAGAGGCCTGTTGCATAATGATTTACAAGTTATTAATATTAGTGACAGTACTTGTAACTTGTAAAATAGTGTGGCACAGTAACATTTTACAAATTTACAAGTTACAAGACTGAAAATATTAGTGAATTTTACAAGTATCTGTTGCATAATTGACGGTTTTTCTACAAGTTTGTAAAATATATTAATTTACACTGGTATATTTTCTACAAGTGTCCACTTGCTTATAGTTTGAAGTTACAAGTGAGGTCGTCTAGGTATTTAGGCTTTTGTGTTGACTTTTATTAATGTCACTATGCAGAATTTGTGGCTATATTCAACCAGGGATAAAGAAGGTCACTTTGGAGTGCAGTATCAACAAAGGGCAGTACACATTAATCGGAGGAGGAAATTTTATAGGTTGAGTGAATTTTAATTTTGAAAATAATGCAAAGTGAAATGAGAGATTCCAAAATAGTCCAAATAAGGTAGAATTATTGGTACAGAAAATTGGATCGAGGTTACAACATGCTACAAAAAGAGTGGTGATTTATTTTCTATGCAACAGATATGTATAGCATTGCAGTGTTGAAGTGGAGCCCAGTTCAATATGGGGGCAGACATGCCTAGGATTCATACAGTTTACAGAACAATTGCTTAAATCAGTACAAACCATTCAATTTAAATTAATGAAGAAATAAAACATGTACCACATTAAGTGATGCATACATTTCACAACTTACAAATAACCATACTAGTTGTTTGCCCTCTCCGGTAGCAGGGTTAGGTCAAGTTAGATTGGGTTAGGTTATGTTGTAATAATGCTTTCCTCAAGTCAATAAAAACAAAATTTATTTAATAGCTTATTTATTGAACTGATTAAAAGTCAGTTGCATGTACTTACCATTGTACATTTCGGTACATTAGGCCACCATACATAATTTAAGTATGCACAATCTTTGCCCCATAGTATAGCGCAATGCTTGTGCATATTAATTAACTTTCTTCCATTCTTGCACTTTTTATTGCTTTTGTTAAGTGTCTTGCTGAATGCACCAAATAATACAGATAGTTAATATTTAATTTTTTAGAGGATTCATAGTTTCGATTTATGCTGTTTATCACGCTTGTCCATTCTCATCATTTAACCATAACACAAATACACACAAACTACCAACAGTCCTTATAACCTCAAAATACCGCTGCAGGAAGAAATACAGAATAGTTGAATGATTACACATAGATTATTATAAAATGGGAAGCAATTCCTGATGAAAAGAAAATGAAAATATAAACTGCACGAATTAGCTGACTTGTAACTTGTGAAATTTACTTGTTTAAATAAACTTATAATATTCTAAAATAGTTTTCCATTGTGCAACACAAATTACTAGTACTTGTAATTTGTAACTCGTAACTTATAAAACTTTCCTAATAATATTGGTAGAATTGTGCAACAGGTCCCAGCAAGCCCCAGGATAGTAGTGGCGTTTCCCCGCCTTCCGCGAGTAAGGCTTGTACATATTATAATTATTCTTACTATCATCCCCTTGTTTTGACGTGCCATAATTTTTCATGTTTTATGTACGATACCCTTGTAATATCCATCAGCACTATGCTGGTTTTTGTCAATGGCACGCATATAAAATGTAGGCCTATGGGACACCTGACACATGTAGCTTCCTAACCCAGTAATTTTTGCACACGGGGGGAATACACACTCTCGCTACATCAGCAAAGCCCTATAACCAGGGCGAGGGGCAGAGAAGGATGACCGCCCGCTTCACTGGCCGACTGCCCAGAAGCGCACAGAACACGCGCCACTACAGCGGTCAAGTACCACCACATTAGGGGTCCTGCCTACCTGTACGAAATTTTTTTTTCGTGCTACCTGCCTCAGCATGTCTACAAACGTCTACCCAGACCTTCTAGTAGAAACATTCTAGACCTTCCAGAGAGGGGACCTACACCTTCCACCACCACCTTTTCGACTACGATTCATCATCGCAACATAAGGGGGGGGGGGGGGGAATTGACGTGTGCCGCTTATACATCTAATCTAATACGATGACTCATCGCCTAGAGTACCTCTTCCACCACAACAGACAAGGGTAACACGTTGCCTACCCTACAGGCAATGGGAACTTGGCGCAAATACTTCCCACCTGGAGGATACGCAACCCGGCAGGCATGCCGCCCCCCTTACCAAACACTCAGAGCCTACAAGCTGCACAGACCTCAGGCAAGGCTGAGCACCTCCAATGAGGCACGGAGCAGAATTGCTGACCAGAGTATTCCCCCGCCAACCAGGGCCGGAGGATGTCACACCTCCCCCGCACCCCGCGCCAGCAGCCTACAAGCTTCCATTATATAAGTCCGGATGCTGCCGAGCTCGAGAGTCATTCTTTCGCATCTCTAGAAACCTCCCACAGCACTACGTCAGTGCTCGGGATCTTCTGAGAATCTTGTTACTCTCAAGTACGCCCCTGCGGCTACTTACTACGTACGTCGACAACAGTCAACCCGACGACCAACGAACACGATATTTAACTTCACTCTCCTCTACACACCTTTTACTTAGCAGTTTAACTTGAACTATTTTATATTCATCTAGATCCAGCTTTTCCCTTTAACTTACAACCGGGTTGCCTACACCTGAAACCGCAGTTACCTTCAGCTATCCACAACTTGGTAGGAGGTAGTACACGTCACGTGTTTGTAGAACCTTCAATAAAAACTCACTGTTCTCTACTTTTCTGTCTTTCATTTCCAGGGTGTTTATTTGTATCAACAGTTGGAGACAGATTACACTGTGCACGGCCGATAGGAACCAGGATTTTTGTTAAATCGAGTTAGCATGACCGTGGATCCCTTTCAGGTGTCTGCACATCAGAAGACATAGATATTTGACGGCGACCTGTTTCTTCCCAGTCACACATCAGCATTAAGTCAGTGCTCATGGGGGAGAAACAGTGACGCCACAGCCACTACAAAAACCTTCACATCGGGAGGCACGACAGACTCAGGTTGCTT
Source organism: Dryococelus australis (assembly GCA_029891345.1). Lineage (NCBI taxonomy): Eukaryota > Metazoa > Arthropoda > Insecta > Phasmatodea > Phasmatidae > Dryococelus > Dryococelus australis. Next base: position 94,258,797 of record CM057002.1, on the reverse strand, counting down.
CTCACCACCCGCATTAAGTCAGTGTGTGGTGATCATAGTCTGAAGTTTTGCCGTGCATCCTAGTGCAAACACACAACCAGTAGAGACTTGGCGGCCTCCACGGCTCCATGTCCCTGATCAGCCCGCATACTGTGGGGGATCAATGGGGACTCTTGTCAAGCTCATGCCGGCAAGCCACTATTGGGTTACACTGTTAACCTTCCTGTCTAAGTGCATCGCGTAGAATATAGAACTGTTTGCCCTATGCCTCACGAGAGGATGAGTGGTAGTAACACGGGGAACGATACCTGGCTCACTCTGCTCTCAGGCCGTGGATATTATTACCCCATCCTATGCAGGAGAGGCAGGTGGAACGGGACCGTGCCACGAAACTTAGATGACAAGCAGTCGCACCTTCTCCAGTTCTGGTAATTGACTTCCCACTGTGTATCCACATACATCCTACATGTCATCCGGTTGTCAAAGGACTCCTGACTGGTGTTGAAGTGTGCTTAGGCTGGGACAACCTCATCTTCTGGTCTAATGAAGCACACCTGTGGAACCTCAGCTCCGGCATAGACCGAATTTGCCGCTTCTAGGCCACACCTACCCCAACAACAACATCAAGAATCAGGAGTGAGTAAGTACTAGCCAACCCCCTCGCCTCACGCCAACTATATAAACCAAACTACCCTGCTTTTGGTCTAATATACAAAATCCTAGACTAACGTTGCAAGTCAGTCTAATCGGGCACGCTACGTCTGTATTGTGTAGAGGTGTCATCCAAATTACGAATAAGATGCGAAAGAATTCTTTTAATAAAAGCTCCCTTTTGTCCCGGTAAGAAACCAGGATACTGCGTGTAACCATAATAACTGAAATAATAAGTCAGTTAAATTCATCCTGCAGGGGCCACAGTATACCGATCCCTAATTAGCAATCTTATGCAAGTAAGTTTTTTAACTTTTATTTCTCGAGAGCAGAAACAAATTAAAATATTAACGTAAAAACATATTTGTGCAAACTGCATTTGTACTATCCATATATCTAAAGAATTTAAAAATTTATTTTTCCGATATGTAAACTGCCCTCAAACTAAGAAGGCCAAGTTTCAATAAAAAAATAACTTGTTCCTGCAAACTTCTCCTTTCCAAAATCTTCCTCCCTCCTCCCTTGGTAAGAGAGACGAGTAAAGAAATGAGGCGGGATGTCTACATGGCGCTGCGAAGCAGATGGTACCATGAGCTGGACCCCATCCACCATGCATCCAAGAGAGAGGAGGAGAGCAAAAGGGAGAAGGAAAAGGCCATCCACCCACGCAGATAAAAGCCAGATGGCATGTGACCTAGAGACAGACCCAGCCACTCGCCAGTCAAGGCAGCATGAGCACAGAGCAAGAGCTCGCCTAGAAGCCAACCACACAGTAAATGATTGTGGCAACTATCGTCGCCACTTGAAGCTCTTGTGGATCGAAGATAGGTCTTCGTCGCTTCAAGAGGTGGCCAATTGACGATTACCAGAATGTTACGCAGCGCAGCTGCACTGTCTACGAGCGACTTTGTCCCATCTACGAGTGACCCTTCACTCGTGACACGTCATAACAGTGGCGAACGAGACAAATGTATTGAGCAAGGAGATTCCACTACCCTGGGCAGCCGAATACGTAATTGTGATGAAGTTAAGTAATTACAATAAACACACCCGCCAGGTTCCCTACATGCAAGTGCCACCACGACAAAAGGAATATTTAATTTTTAATATCCGTGATCCTTCATGTTAGCGAGGAAGAAGTTCCAATCAACCCCAGAGATGGCAGCACCCCCGTGACCTCGTGATTTCATGGCTAGCCAGCCTCAGAACGAGGTGTTTTTATTCGTCGTCGCCTCCAAGCAGGGATATAAGAAATGTTAGATGCTCCAGCACTATGATAAACCAACCCTTGCGTTGGAAGGCTAAACTACCCTCGCACCCTGGAGAACTGCTGATCGGTATAAATTAGGTATAAATACACGTCCAGCACCGTGGTCCAGCGATAGACGCCGGGCTCGCCGGCCAAACAGGATTGTGAGCCCAACCCGATCTGAGAAGACTCTCCTCCTCCAGAGTCTGCGCCAAGACTCAAACTCCATCCTGGCTGCTTGGGAAGGCCGCCAGCACTACAGCTCCTGCAGCTTGGGTAAGGCTCGTCCACACCAGTGACCACCTAGGTCACTACTCACCAGACGGTAAAATCCTACCACCTGTACCCACTACCATCACCTTAAGTCAACTTCCTTTGACTCCCACGGTAGCAGGTCGGTACGCGATTAACGTCCCCTTGAAGACTTCCCCTTAACTACATCACACGCTATGAATTGCGTGCCTAGATTATTGTTATTCCTTTTTTTTCCAGGCTTGCCTTCGCCTGTCGAGAATTTACTATTGGGTTTAGTATTTATTTTTTTTGCATTTATTTAATTGGGTGACATCCTCCATTTTTATTGCAGTTGTTTACGATACTAAATCTTATGTAACTCGTACTTCTTGTGTGTAGCCTACAGTGATTGTAGAATGGCTTTCCTTGTCAGTTATTGAGTTCAATGCATAACAACCATGGTGGAATTGGGAGCCGCCGCAGGCGACAGAGTCGCGCCTTAAATAGATCACTCCCAATCAATATTCTGCTAGTCTCTTCAAATCCTGTTGAATTGTTACCCTACAGAGCCAGTAGAATTACCTGTCTGTTAAGACATAGTAACACCGGTGAGACAAGAGAGCCCCCTTGAGCATTTGTTAGGTTGGTGCCCACCTGAAGACATTGAGCAGGAAGATGTAGCTCCGGAACCCATCGAGACCGTAGTACCAGTTGATGTACCGGAAACTCTGGCAGCTCCTGTTCAAGTCACCCCAGCTCCTTCGAGCATTGTTCGATTGGCCTCGGGCAGATGGATTCGGGTTTGACACCTAACAGTGGATGGTCTGCCTAGCGAAAGCACTACAAGACTAGCCTCAGGGAAATTTATTAGGGTTCAACTCCCTCCGAAGGTCGCCCCTAAACCAGGCGGTAAACAACTGGCTAATTTTGTCCCCGCACGCCAGCCGAAGGGGCCTCTACGGATAAATCCAGTCACCCCAGCCAGATCAATCACCCCCCCCATAATCACCCTTGATTAATCATCGAGTTAATTCATTCACCCCCTTGGGACCGCTGGCATACCACCTATTAATAGCCTTGTTTGTGAGGGTAGTAAAACTCCCCAGACAGGAGCCTATTTCAATACGGCTCACTCTGTTGTTTGATTCTCCTCTCCTCCGCCGGGACAAAGCAGCAAATCAGCAAAAGAACCGAGAAGTTCGTCACCTGTCAAAATTAATTGTTCTTTGAATAAAAGTAACATTGTGGGAAAAAATTCAGTGCAAGTAATGTCTTTTGAGTGCCATTATGGATTATTGTACATTCCTGTGGCAATTGCTGACCAAGTAGTAGTGGTGGCTTTGCTTGATTGAGGGGCTTCCTGTTCTCGCATAAATCAAGATTTTTGTAATTTTTTGACAAAGAGTCTGTCTAAAGGACTGGTAAAGGTATGCCAAGGGGAAGAACTGGGAATTTTTATGGCAAATGGAGGTGTCATATATTCAAAAGGTGTGGCTATTTTTTAAATTAAGATTGCCAAATTTTCTTTAGGATCTTGCCTGGTCTCAGTCATGATCTTATGCTTGGAGTTGATTTTTTTGGGTAAACCCACGCTTTGTTAAATGTAGCTAAAAAAGAATTAATATTTGCATTCTGCCCTTCCCAACCCATTGTAGTAATATCTAAGAGATTTAGAAGTTCTGACATTTCTGTAAAATCTGTTCATCCCAGGATGATAGTCAGGAAATGCAATTTAAACAGTTACAGAAGGAGTTTTCTGACATGGTCACTAATAAATTAGGACACTATTAGGCCTATTGTTATGAAGCTCAAGGATCAGGAGCCTGTATCATCTGTGCCCTATTGGGTGGCACCCCCGAAGATGAAAGTATTTAAGAAAATTACATCAGATTTGCAAAAGGAAGATGTAGTTGAGGCATCTGAAAGTAATTTTTCCAGTCCTACCTTTTTGCTCCCGAAGAAAACACCAGGGGAATTTAGAGTCATTTGTGACTATAGAAAGGTCAATAAAAAGTTCTATGTAGTCCCTTACCCATTACCAACTATTGAGAGCGTATTCCAACATGTGGGCAAGGCTATATATTTTTCCATGTTCAATCTTAATTCCACCTTCCTACGGTGTAATTTGCATGCTGAGTAATGGAGGGTATTAGCATTTGTTACTCCATGGAGACAGTATCAGTGGAAACACGACTCCCAATGGAAGTAAATTGCAGACCTCAAGCCATGTCTCGGGTACTATTTCAAGTATTGACGAAGTATCAGTACAAATTTTTGTTTACTTACATAGACTATGTATGCGTATATAATGAAACATTTCAAGACTCCTGCCTTACACGATGAAATCTACTTGCTGGCATTTTGTGCCTTGTTTCTTTTTGGTCAGATTCTTCTGGGGTTTTCCAGCTTTGCAACATCCTGACATCAAGGGCTTCACAACAGTCCGAATATGATGGATGAGACTGTTGGCTAGGGCGATTATTCAGCATACTCCTATTTCTCCCATTCTACTTTCCTTGCATAATAATACTGCTCTAGCACATTGCCTCATTCAACATCACATTTCAAGGACAACATGCATCTACAGATCCCACCTGGACAGCCCATCACCAAGGCCGCATTCCACTTTGCACTGAAAGCACTGACCAGTACTGAAGAGCGTTCCTTTTGGTACTGATTCTGCTGATCAGTAATGGAGAAATGGCATTGTGGCATCTGAGTTGGAGACTATACTTCCGGCAGTCTCAGTAAAAGCAGACGACACAACATGGCGGCGATGGAAACAAGGAAGCTATGTTGTTGTTATATGCAGAATATGCAGATGGAAAGTACATTTTCATATTCTCCGATCTTATCATCAATTGATGAGTCTGAATGAGACAGAAAAAAAATATATAATTTCCATCCATGTTTACAACATGTTTAAGCCTATCATTGTTTCATCATGCATAGCAGATGCCATTATTCCTGCTGAAAACTGCTGATGAGTGTTCCACCTGGTTCCACTACTGAGCGCTACTGGAGTGCAAATTTTTAATGATGGCATTCCTTTTGGCAGTGCTTTCAGTACCAAGTGGAATGTAGCCCAGGTAGGTGTTACCTTACCCTATGGTGCACCTCCACTCTGCACTTATTCACAGTACTCACCGATGAAAGGGTACATGAACTGAAGGCAAAGCAGCAGAACGTAGCCCGGGCGGCCGAAGGAAGCCTGCATGAGGCCCTGATAGGAGAAGGTGCCACTGAGGTGCCCACTGCGTACCAGCAGCACCAAAGAGTAGTCCGTGAACAGCGCTACCAACACGAGAAGCAGAAGCCCCAGGCCAAACCCCGCCTGGTGCAGGGCATATGGCATTCCTGGTCACACCACACAGCCTTCCGTCAACACATCCCAGACCACTACAAACTTTATAAAATTATCTACAGTACTTTATTCCATAATGAACGTTGTGTAAGTAGCACTAAGAAAGTTTAAATGGTAACCATGATAGTGGCATCAAAACTGCAAATTTAATTTAACATATAACCTGTCCCACTTTTAATCACAAATTTGGAACATGTGCTGTGTAGTGCAGTGCAGTGACAGTCCTGTGAACTACTTTTAGTAGAACAAAAAATTTTGTTATTTTGTTTTTCCAAGCAACCAACTTGACTGATGACTGCAGTACACAAAACTGCATGTTCATTTTTTTTTTTTTTTTTTTTTTTTTTTTTTTTTTTTTTTTTTTTTTTTTTTTTGGTCACTTTCAATTTGAAAGATCTTTAATCATTTTGCTGTACTTTTTCTACAATATGGTAACCAACGGCACATACACATTTCTTGTTTTCTTGTTCTAGCAACATAACTTCAAAACATCATCACATGTGTGCATGATCATAGTTTTGCAAAAGAATTCCTTGTTACAATTTCCTCATAGCTACAGAACTTAAGCACAAAGAACAGAATTATAAAAAAAATAGTCTGTAACAATGTTTCAGATGTCTGCTTTTTTGGCAGTGAAATTAAGTTACAATATTTAAAAAATAAAATGTTACAACAGGACTCATGTCTCTTCAAATGGGTTTCTCATGAAAAGAGTTTTAACTTAAAGACATCTAAAAAAATACAACCACACAGACACTAGATAGAAGAAATAAAGAGAGAAAGAAAAAGAAAGAAAAAAAGGAAAAAAAATTGTGACAAGCTACTTCAACAGGAGCTCCCGAGTATATTACCTCTTGTAAAACTTTGAAAGGCCAATAATACATATTTTATGCTGTTAAAATGAGTGGCAACTTTTGAGAATGCAGATAAATTTTTGCAAATTAACCAACAAATAATCCCATAGAACAGTATTAATAATACATATAATATGTCAGGAATGTTCTCTGTCTTACACAACACTAAAATTTTTGCATTATAGCATTAGAATGAAATGCTCAGAAACCTACCGACATTAAGAAAAGTTGTTAAAAGAAGATTATATATATATATATATATATGAGTGCCCTTGTCTTGGTTTTACCAGACTAGCTTCCTAGTAACTTTACACTACAACAAGTATGTAGCATTATTTTTTGTACCACATCTGTTGGGACCACAGTGGTGTAGTGGTCAGACTACTAGCCTCCCACCAAGACCAACCAGGTTCAATTCCAAACAGGGTCATCCATAGATTTTTGCAGGTGGGAATCTTGCCAGAAGATGCTGTTGGTCGTGGATTTTCCCAGGGATCTCCTTTTCCCACACAACCTTTGCATCCTGGCACTGCTCCATAATCATCTCGCTTCACCCTCATCGGCTCTCAAGACCTTTATGTTATCGGCTGGCTAAACCTCTCCACTCCCACATCTGTTAGGTTATTTATCAAAAGCCTGACTAGTGAGAGAGGAAAAATGACGATAACCCTCATATACAGGTTGTCTGCATGTTTCCCTTCCTGATTCTGTTGTACAGATGCTCAGGGAGTACAATTTAGTACAAACTTAAAAGTGGCCTTTGAATGAGTGAAGTAAGTGTACGTTTCTTTCATGCAAAGGCACAAGCGCAAATGGTTAAACTTGTATAAACTTCCAACTTATAAGATATATTACATAATAAATAACACACCACAAGTAATGGGCTATGAAATCCCAGCATTGAGATAAGTTAAACACACGAAAGTAAAGACTCTTGGGTTAAAATTGCTTACCTACCATGTTATTTCTTATAGGTAAATTTATAAATGTGTCACGACACCGTAGGGCTAATGTGTCTTTATGTAACATGTGTGAAAATCGAAGTCCATAACGTTGACATCTTCCCAAGGGAGATGAATAATTGAAACAACAATTATTTAGAGTGGCTGAACACGTCAAATAATGACTTAGAACTTTTGGGGTTAAAAGTTACAGTGATTTGCATCATGAAACATTTAAGTGTGGAAGTGGACGTCTTAGCCATCTTAACAGTTTTATTATGTGACCCAAGAATCACAGTTGGGCACGTTAATGATTGACTGGCACATGGCCAGTGTAAATACTAACAGGTCTGGTGGCCTGTTTCAGGGATGAACAAAATCCTAAACCACTGTCATGGCCCTACGAGTCAGGAGTTGGCCGACCCTTGTTTACACAATTACCTGGAAGTTTGTTGCTCTTCTGAGGTAGTGGTGCTATTGGCTGGAGACTCTTACCTTGGCGTGGCGAGGGCTGGTGGTCTCCTGGGTGACTCGTGGACAGTGAAGTATTCTGACTCTGTGTAAACTGCTGACAGCTGTTCGTGGATGAATGGGACAGCACAACCAGGTGTTGGCGATACCAAGAGGAGGTTCTTCGGCCCTTAGGAAGGATTCCAATATGGGATGTGGAGGGCCTTCTAGTTTAATTAAAAGGGAAACAGAGTTGTTAGCAGTAAGAGGGATGAGACCCCTCTGTAAGCCGGGCGGTATGAACTTGGCCCCGCTTGATTATGTGAAACAAACAGAGAGGAAAACTAGAATAATCAATCAGAAGCAGTCCTCGGTTTCCGCCCAAGTCGCGCAGAAAAGTTGAGCTTGAGCCGATATTTCTGCTCGCGGAAAGAGCAGACTTCGCAAATATTTCCCAGAAGTCAACTGGTTCACATATTTTATACTACTAATCAATGTGTATTGATGTATGTATAGAATAGTTTACTGTACATATTTATAATGAAATATGTAAATATAAACGTTAATTTTATTCAAAATTTGTAATTTTTTTATTGGGGGGGGGGGGGGGGAAAATGATATATTTTCATTTTCACCCCCCACTTTTTAAGGCTATTGCACGGCCCTGCTGGCCGGCCCCTCTTCTGGAGGATCCTGGGGGCTGGGTATGGCCACAGGAACATCACCGTGGGCTGCCAAGGAGACTCCTTATAGCGCCTCAGTTGCTGTGAGAGGCGGCAGGCACATGCAGGCATCTCTCTCTTCCGGTCACTAGGATCTTGGTTTGCTTCCCAGGTGGGGACCTGCTTGGGGCCGCCGGGCACCTGGGATCCGCTGGGTGCCCCTTCCTTCTGGAAGGGCGTTCTGGAACTGGTCGCCTGGGGTCAGGGTTCTTGTGGATCCTCTACCCTGAAGATTAGGTGGTGATGCACCTCTCCTGTCAGAGGACAGCATCACTGACCTCGGTGCCGAACGGTATCGAAGTCAAGGTGTCGGTTGGGATCTCCCGGACCATCGTCTCTGATGTAGTGGTGGCTGGAGGTAGAGTATCTTGGGAACTCTCTACCTTGACAGCTTTCAGGGTGGGTCAGCTTTCCAGACTGGAAGCTGTGACCGGGTTCGTGTCCCTCCTATATCTCTAGGTGTAAGAATGGGTTCGGCCATCAGGGGGAGAGGACTGGTACCCTCTTCTCCTCTCCCTCAGCATGACGAGGGTGGCCATCTGGGGGAGTGGCTTTGCAACTTTTCCTCCCCTTCCAGTGTGCAGTAATTCCACCTTCCTGGGAAGATTAGACAATCTGCGGCAGAGGTACGGCGGTACCTCGACCTTCGTGATCGGGAGTCTGGGCATCTCCTCCCAGGATGGTCAGAGAGTCCGTGGACCAGAAGCAAAGGATTCTGCAATGTTTGCAGAAGTAGCTTCCGGCTGAGCAGAGGATACTGACGTCAACCAGTGACAGACTCTGAGTTGGGGGAGGGAAAGGTGCACTGGGTGCTCCTTCCTCCTCTATCTCGGTGATTTCCACGCCCTCTGGAGGTGGCATGGATGGAACAGAGCCTGGCAGAAGAGGTATGTGAGACACCTCTAACTCTGGTTCCTCTTGGAGCTTCCCTTCTTGAGCTGGAGGGGAGACTGTACGGGCTGTGGCGCCATCCAGCGTCGCAGACCGGACATCGGCCAAGCCTCCCTGTCTGGGACAGCTGACGTGGTGGCGGCCGGAGGAAAGGCTCTTTTGGGGCCCACTACCTTGACTGCTTGTTGAGGCTCGTCAATGATACTGGGTTGGGGAGGTCTATGGCAGGGGGCTCCGCCAGGAGACCTCCAATCCTGAGATGGTCTTCTTGCTTCGTCCAGCCGACAAGTGCTGCGAGAGCTAGACATAGAGGGGGGGGATTCGTATGGAATTCCACCTCTATACGATGGTAGGATAATGGTCCTGGTGTAGGTAGAGGGTGGTGACTCCCCTCCGGCGGCTGTTGGAAGTTTGATTTTCCTGGGTGTCAGGGAGTCAACCTCTCAAACATGCTGTGGGGTTGGGTCCTCTTCCTCTATTTCCAGGGCATGGGGGTGAGGATCCGTTTCGTCTCGGACCTCGTCGGGACAAGGCCTCATTTTCCCCTGTGTCATTTTCCATGTATGTCCACGGTTATCCTCGATCCAGTATACATTGCAGTAATTCCCCACCATGGAGAACGGCCCCACCCATTTCTTGGCTAGGCTAGCCACAAACTTGCCTATCGCCTTGCTGAGGGGGTGGTTTTTAACCAGGACTTTCCCAGTGAGAAAGTGCGCACTTCAGTGCAGGATGATGGGTATTTTTGAACAATGTATTTTTCTTGGGCTTTTCTCGCCTTTTTCTCTCTGGCTGAGGCCACCAGACAGATGTTCTCAGGTGCTGGCATGGTGGTAGGAGTAGACTTCCAATGCCAGTGTCCTGGACGTCTGAGTGCGTGTTCGAGGAGGAGCTGACTTGGACTGCATTTTATGGCCCCATTCTCTCTTCTGTGGAGAGCGAAGAGGATCGAGGGGATGTCTTTATCCCAACCATTGGTTGTCACCCACACTGAGGTAGAGGCTCTTTTTCATCTTCTGATTCCGTCTCTCAGTGGGGTACACTTGGGAATGGTAAGAGGGTGTTGTCCAGGTCTCCACACCCCATCTATTACAAGTGGCCCTCCACTGCTGGCTTGTAAAAGGAGCGCTGTTGTCGTGGTCAGGATGACCTGAAGGTAACCCCATCATGGAAATATCTCCGCATCTAATTTCCAGAGTATATTTATCAATTCCTGGTTGGGGAGTGGGAAGGCTTCAACCCAGTGGGAAAACATATCAGTCACAACCAGTAAGTACCAGTTCCCACGAGTGCTGCGAGGGTATGGGCCCCATGAAATTGGCAGCCAGGTGTGGCCATGCCGTGGTCAGCCATCTGAGCATTGATGGGGGAGGGGGTATGGAGTAAGCCTTTCTGCGGCAGCATGTCTCACAGTTGGCGACATACTGCTGGAATTGTGACTCACGCCATCCAAGATATAGCACTCTTGGATTGCTCGCAGCATTTATAGCATACCTGGGTGTCCAACATGTTGGTGATTGTGTTGGTGATGACAGATGCCGAAATTTCAGTGATTGAGATACCCAGATTTTCCAGGGCGCCTTTGGGTGACCTATATGAGACCTCACGAGGTTGTCTCGTAATCTGTATCTTTGGGGTATGTTTTTGAAAAGGCAATGGATATCTGTATTCTGCTGTTGGTACAAAGAGACTTGCTCTCTTGTGATAAGAAACTGCTGGAGTTTCTGGACCTCGTCAGGGTTTCGAATTGGAGCTGGGGGAGGTGACAGCTCCTCCCACTCTTCCTCCTTTTTTGGTTCCCCTCTAAGGTCTGGCAGATGCAATAATGCATCTGGGAGGTCATTCAGCCTGCCCACACAGTGTTGCACTTCGAAGTCAAACTCCATAAGGAACATTTCCCACCATCTGAGTTTTGCTTTATGGTTGCGTGACTTGTGGAGACACTTCAGCGCTTTACTGTCTGTACGCAACATGAAATGTTTGCTATCGAGATGGTACCTATCCTTGGGCATGGCCCAAATGACAGCAAGACATTCCTGTTCGTTGATGTGATACCACCTCCTGGTACAGTATAGCGCCTAATCAGTCTTGCAGGCGTTCTTCTGTAAAAAATAAGATGTTTTCCTCCTTGTAGGCGGTGAAGTTGCGTGATTGGCGAAGCTCGCCTTAAGGGCTAGGAGGCATCTTGGTGGTCCTTGGACCAGTTCCAACATACTTCCTTTACTAACTAGCAGTGTAGGCGAGTCATTTGGAGTGCGATGTTTGGCACAAAGTTTCGTAGCCAATTACACAGACCTAAGAAGCAGCTAAGCTGCTTCTTTTTTGTTGGCTGTTCTGCCTCTTCTATGGCACGAATCAACTAGGATTGTAGGAAATTAAAGTGTGGAGTCACTATGTGGCTCAGGAAATTTTTCTCTAAAATAGCTCTTGGTGAGTTTGCACGTAATACAGTGAATCTCGAGTCGTTCAAGGACTCACTGGAGGTGAGAACAGTGGTCCTACATCATGGAGTACATAATAATGTTTAAGTACGTGAAACAGAACTATCCTAAATAGCCTGTTAGGACTTCCGCAGAGATGAGTTGTTGGAAGGTGGGACGGGTATTTTTCGATCCTTGAACTGAAGCGTTTCCCTTTGGGAGTCGTATAGGCGGTGTACTTCCGGCTATCGGGGTGGACCAAAATCTGCCAGTATCCGGACTGTGAATCCATGGTACTGAAGATGAAAGCCTCCCTGATATCACAGAGGGTGTTGTTAAGATAGATGGAGGGCGAGGCAATGGGGTGAGTAATGTCATTAAAATCTTTGTAGTTTACACAGAAGCATAAACCATCTTTCTTCTTAGGGACTAGTACACCTCGACAGTTGTACGGGGAGTTTGACAGCTCTACAATCCTCCATTCCTTCATCTCCTCTACTTGCTAAAGTATTTTGTGTTGCCTATGGGCAGACACGCTAATCAGACGGTTAAATATTGGCACATCGGTTGTGGGTCAAATATCATGTTGAATACTACCCATCTGGCATAGCGAACCTGAGTGGGTACATATTGGCATGTTCATCAAGAATTTTTCGAAGTTCGGAATTTCTAGCGGGGTTTAGATTGTGTTGTATATCTGCGGGGTCAATAGAGGGCACAACAATTGCCCCTGGACTGTGTTCTCAGTGAATTGTGATCATATTGTTTGCCCCTAGATATAATCTTTTCTTACCGTGGTTCATCACACATTGTTGCGAGTTGAGCCATGGCTGGCCCAGGATTACCTCCTTCACAATATCTGGTGATACTGTGAATTCCATTGTGTGTGTCAAGTGATGGATACCTACAGTAAGGGTGGTCTTCCCGTTAACGCATAAGGTTTGATTGGGCTGAGCCATACGTACGAGGTGGATTTTGGGTTGAAAAGTAGCTTTCCGTATCTCTGCCAACAAGTAACCATATGAAATTCCCTGTCGCAGCCGAATCAAGTAAAGCGAGTTGTGGTTCACCGTTTTTCTCCACTTGAATGTGTGGAGCTTCAGGTGGGATATTGTCCTCGTAGGCATGGTCAGTTTTGTGATGTAGACTACCCCTTTAGCCTGGGGTGGCTGCCCTGCACGCATCCCGTCTGTGGCGTTTCCCCCCTGGGCAGGTCTCTTAGTCTGTGAATGATGCTGCAGCACATCTGGTACCCTCGTGTTGTGGTCTCTTCTACCTTCCTCTTCTCTCACTCTTGCTGGGTGGGGCAATCTCTGTTGAGATACCGGCCCAGGCAGAACCAGCACCGGGGAAGCGTGGTGCCAAGGGGAGGGGTGGGCTTAGGACGACCTTCCGCTTGGGAGGAGGAGGGCTGGGTTGGCGGCGTGTTGCTTGTCTAACATGGCTTGTGCCTTGTTATTTCTTTCTATCTCCTTCACTCGCTACAACAAGCTCATCCACAGTGGCAGGTTTAGGAATCAGGAGGAGATTCCTAACGGTTGGAAGGAGCATTTGTGTAATGTTTCGTAAGCAGCTTTCTTCTGTCTCTCTCAGGTATCTGGCGAGAACCTGGGTTCGGTGCACGATAGTCTTGGTTCCATCTGCATACCTCACAGTGGCATACCAGACCCAACGCATGTCTTGCTGCACATCAGACAATCCGATGCACAAATGGTGGAATTCTTGTGTGCAGACAATGCACCTTACCATGTAAGTGCCATGTCCGGGACATTTAAGCCAATTGCAGCATGCTGCTTGGCGTTGGCAGCATGTTACACAGCGGTATTCCGAACCTTCTGTGTACCTGGGTTTGTGTCTCTAGTGGTAGGGACAAGAGCAGTGGGTACAATAGAGAGCATGTATCCCCGTACCAGGGCATGTGTCTATCGAGCATTTCTTGAGCGTATCAAGAAGTTGGTGGTCGACCATCGTGGTTTTGGGAGCGTCAGGTAGACTCTGTCCAGAGTCAGACATGACTTAGTATAGCGTTGAGTACCACAGAGTGTTTATACTGGACTCCCTGAAGTCCTAGTAGGGTTCTACTCTCGGCTAGTATTTCACTAGGCGATGGGGTTTACTGGGATAGAGAGGTTACATAGGCCACATTGAGTATTGACACAATGAGGGATATCACAGGCTAGGCGTAATGTAGGTGGTTAATGGGCTTAGCTATCTGGCTAATCTACCTGCTTAGCCTGAACTATAACAGTTAAGGCCACAAAATCGATTAGATTTCGGTGGCAACTGAAGTGGTCTTTTATTTAGGGTCAGTTGACGTGGTCAAGCTGCCTAGTCGGGACTATAACAGCTTAGGTCTTACATTAGGAGCCACGAAAACCGATATGACGCGTTCCTAAGGGGGACAAATAATTGAAACAACATTTAATTAGAGGGGCTAGACGCGTCAAATAATGTCTTAGGACTTTTGGGGTTAAAAGTAATGGCGACATGCATCACACAACGTTTAAGGGTGGAAGTGGAAGTCTTAAGTCATCTTAACAGTTTTATTAGGCGATGCCAGAATCACGATGTTGAGCGCCTTAATGTTTGACTGGTACCTGACCACTGTAAAGAACATGTATGATGGCCTGTCTCAGGGGCACAAAATCAAAAATCACTGTCACGAGTCGGCTGACCCTTGTTTACACAATTACCTGAAAGTTTGTAGCTCTTCTGAGATAGTGGTGCTGCAGGCTTGAGACTCTGCCCCTGGTGTTACTCATGGGCAGTGAAGTATTCTGGCTCTGTGTCAACTGCTGTCAGCAGTAGGTGGATGAAAGGAACAGCACAGTCAGGGGTTTGTGATGCCAAGAGGAGGTTCTTCACCCCTTAAAAAGGCTTGTAAGGGATGAGGAGGGCCTTCAAGTTTAACCAAAAGGAGAAATAAAGGTGTCTGCAGTAAGGAAGGGTAAGACTCCTGTGTAAGGAGGGACGGTAAGAACTGGCCCCGCTCGGTGGCTGTGCAAAGTGCAACTTCAGACTGATGCATGACGCGTTGGCAAGAATGGTAATTAATGACTTCAGTTCATCAGCATAGCACATGTTGCATCTGATCACAATGAAGTTTGTCATTGTTGACCACCACGTGACTCCAACTTGTAATGTTTACCCTGGCAAGAACGGACGTTCCAGCCCAGCGGTTCTGTATTATTCACCGGCCTACTAAAGTTATGCGCTGAAGACACTGAGTACTACTGCCCACCACTAGATAGTTCCTAGAGTATATTTTGTTGCTGTTATCTATACTTCTCCAAGCCGGCTGGTGAAGTCATGCCAGAGAAGCTATGCTTTCACTACCCCCCACTCAGCACAACCCCTTGCCCTCAGGACGCCAGCCATTGAATGCCTAGGCAGCCGCCTGGCTGAGTATACAAGAAGAGTCAAGATTCAACTGAGGACCAGTCTTCAATTCCCCACCACGCTGCCCGGGAACTGACCCGCCTGTCGATCAATCTTCATTTTCTCACAGTACTACACACAGAGGAACTGACCAGCCTATCTCGCCTCAAGCCTTCACTTACCAAGCTCCCTAGCTTACCTTCCCTCTTTATCGGACTTTCAGTGCCGAAGAGACTTCCACTTCTTGATCTTCCTGCTAAGAACATTCCTTCTATGACCTGCTTAGTAATCCAAGCAACAAGCTGAAGAATAAATGCCAAGTCATCTACACCTCTAGACACTGCAGCCCCTCTGGGCAACAATGCAATAGGGAATAAGATTCAGTTTTTGTTGTTTTCACAGCGCTAATCTACCCTGTCCCATTCAGTTCAGGGCGTTTATTCTAAGTTTGTAGAAACGGAGCTTCTGATCATGAAATAATGATTTACTTCGTATTTCCGGGTTTTGGTATTCTAAGTTAAAGATCACTTCTCGATTCTCGTGAGAAAATGACTGAGAGCTATATGTTGTCAAAAGCTGTGTCCAGATCGGGAAGTGGAAATTCAACATCGCGGGTGAGAAGCGTGATGGCCGTATTTATTGCATATCTTACGGTTTCGTATTTCTTAAACATAATAGATAACATACAAAAGGTTACGATATATGTGGAACATTATATGCATCTAATTGTATCCACACATGTTCGGGAGTCTGAAGTTAAATTACTGTATCATGAATTAATTATGTAGTGTAGCAATGGCAAAGGTTATGTGTTTATATGAGCATCGTGTTGATGTTGTTGGAATAATGAATCGGTAGTCAATTATTTGTGTATTTGCTTTCTTCAAGCATAGTTGGTCATAGTGCATTTTCTTGAGTGAAATGTGTAATAGTAATAGGCACATATATACTTCGTAAAACTGCTAGTTCTTTTTCTTAAAAATACTGTCTGCAATGCATTGAGGAATATAATTTATGCAGTTAAGTCTGTTAGTTTCAGGAAACACGCACAAAGTTGATTTTACTGAATAATTCTGCAAATAATTTATTTAATGCTAGTGAAGAACAAACGTGATTTTAGTGGTAAACATGCAAGGATTAACTTAGAAAAACACGTGTTCAAGAATAATGTATTTGTAAAACATTACTATAATTATTGCAATGCACGTGGCCTGAAAAAGCCGCATTTTCCACACTTTTGTAGTGCATGAATAATATTTACTTATCTATATTGTAAATACGAGTGTAAAGTTAACTATGGAAAGTGTGCGTGTGTATACTGCTGCACCTGTACGAATACGAACAGCTACATATGTGTCACATTTTGTTTTTCATTAATGTTACAATAATGTAAATTTTATTTCCATACGAGCAAAATTTACCACTGCTCCATCGAAACAATATACGACTCAAAATGCCACACACTTGTAAGAGCATCAAAATAATGTTGTCTCATAATAGACGTGATAAACTAAAGCCCCCCCTCAATCTCCTCATACATACGTACAATAATAAAACTAATTAAATGGGCAGCTTCTATCTTTTTATAAATAACTATATAGGCTACCTACAGTCTGTGTGTACGAAGCACATCACTTCACTAGTAATGGGAATTCCTGCATTCCTACAACAAATTAATTACACACTGTATAATGTCAGAGTGGTTGTTTAGGTCTAACATAATTTTCTAAGCAAACTTTACAGTAGTATTTATTAAAATGACATTTTATGTATCGCCTTCTATACATTTCGTTACATACATCACTGTTGCCTGCCTGAACACCAGAAGGGAGGAGAAGCAAGTTGTAGTGGGATGGTCGGTAAAACCCGAGGATTGCCTAGGTAGGGAGGTCTCGAACCTTTAGTGCTAATGGTCATGTATCACAATACACACGTATATAGAAAAACAGATACACTATTTCTACAAAACCAGCTATTAATGACAAAGAGTATAAAAGTTTAACTGTTCAGTATGAGTTAAAATAATTGCACAACTTTAAACAAATATACGGTAAGAAAGTTCCATAGTAGCCTATCCATTTTTTGTTAACCAGTGAATGAAACTCAAAAGGCTGCAAGGTAGTGTTGCTGAGTGCAACTTTGATTAAAAATGATTACTTTCAAAGTTCATCCCCGACCCTGTTTAAACTGGATGGCAACCACATTCGTTACAAGCAAAAAGGATATGAGCTTATTTTAAGTGACTGAGTAAGCACATCACCTATAACTCCACTGCCAATGATAGAGTTTATGAAGTTGAAACTCGTAAATGGCAAGCTGTTCCTGAAGTTGTCTTCATCTTCCTGCAAACAAATGGCACAAGTTAATTTACTTAATGACAATATCACATACATTTTCAGACGATTATATTAAAGAAAAACATACAAAGGGCCTCTGGCTTGGTGGAGGGTGGCTGTAGTGTCACATTGCAATTACCTAACTTCAAGAGATTGGAACTTCTCCTCAAGCCTTCCCAACATGGCACCTCAAAGATGATGGCAATTCAAGGTGAACAAGACTCAACATTTTGCACAACACAGAGCAGTTGAGCTCTGGAACAAAAAAAGGGGGGGGGGGGGGATAGCACACTGTATGGCGGCCTACTGCAGATACCGCTCCTAGGCACTGCCACAGTGCTCTGGTGAGCCATAAAACACCAACGCCCGTGGCAGGCTGTCAGCCTAGGGAGGTTCTAAACACTTCTTCCTTCTCTCTCCTCTTCTCTGTTTAAGATGTCTTCTGGAGACACAGAAGGAGCATGTCCAATTGTGCATTTTTCCCTCCACCAGGAGAGTGGTATCTCCCAACCTTCTGGTTAAAAATAAAAGAAAGTAATTTTTTATTCTTTAACCACCTTTTTAAATAAATATTGCCATGTAGGTAATTAAAACAGTGTGTGTATATTCAACCACACTCAGAATTTAACATCTAAAGCATAGCACATTTGGAATTTTATTGATGAATTATGAATATGTCACAATTGACGAAAAAGTTTGTTTTGTGTAAAAACCCAAACCTCTACCATTGAGGAATTAGTGTTTTAAATTATTAAAAAACATACAAAACCTGGCAGATGGGCAACAATTACAACACCCAAGAAGAAAAGGTTGTGAATAATAAGGGGCAAGATAACAAAGGGGGGTACATAACAGTAGCGTTGCGAAATGCCTTCACTTACAATAAATCTCAAACAATAGCAAATTACACTACATCTGTCTGTGTGCCATTTCAATGGCTGGAGACTTAAAACAGAACTGAACAAATTGTGACTTAACAAACATAAGTATTAAAAGAATGTGTGCAATAATGTAGCATTAAAAAAAAATTGATAAATATATGACATCAATATCCATATAACAGTTACCAAATGTCTCTTTTGCATAAGGATCGACTTGTGTTTAGATCATGGATGAGGTGTACATTATAAATCGACTTTGTGAAATGGGTGTAATGGTCCACTTATATGCGAAGCTGGTGAGGGGGAACGGTTTGTATGCAGGGGTGGCATAATACAGAACATGGAAGAATAAATTGCCTGTCATAATGGCCTAACATGTCTGCCACCAGACATCACACACTATCATCAAATCGAGGGTCTTTGGCGCATGTGTTTGGTGATATGTTCAGTCATGAACTCAGCCAAAACCATTGACAAATCTTTAGTGGAGTGGTAACAGAGTCATAGTTGGTTTATCATGCACCATTTTACATGGCCAGACATAGCTGACATTCTCCTTGTGTATGGAACTGCTCAGTGCAACTCTCATGTACAGGGAAATTTATCCAAACTAACGAGTGTTACATCACTCAACATTCACAACCAATAAGAGAAGACATTTACGGTGAGTAAAAGAGATACGCAGTGTGTTTAGGTTATGTCACAGCTATAATTTTCACTCTATACAACTGAGCTAAATCTGTTCCATTACCATATATGTAACAAGTGTACAGGCGTAACACTGGCTCTGCAAGGTCGGTACGAACACCACACTTGAAGGAGGAGGTGCTGTAGAGGTTCCACGAGTCGCCATGTCAGCACCCATCAAGTGTATCATGCAGTCCGCACTACATATGAATGTGTAGAGTTTCGAATGAACAGCTGCTCCATCCGTATTGCCTGTAGAAAGTGCACCATTTGAAGGTTGAAGTCTACCCACAACATTTGCAGTTTGTGCAGTGGTGTTAACAATGAGCAGTAAAACCACAATTCCAAAGTGTGTAGTGGTGTTTACTTACAAAGCACAATTCACAAGAGAGTGTGTGTTGATGTCTTGTAATATATATCTGTGGGCGGAGGAAAATACTCACGCGTCCATCATCTGTGGTTACCAGGAGGAATCTGGCATTAATGTATGGACTGGCTTTGTCTGTGAAAATTAAGTTGGGCCATATATTTGCTCGCTTGCTTAAATGCTGAGTGGTATTTTGTGTTTTTCGAATAGGTTTTGCCACAGCTTCTCAAAGAAATTCCACTTGGTATTCAACAGAAAATGTGGCTGCAACATGACAGTGCACACCACATTTTGGTGCACATGTTCAAGAGTATGGGCTTCTCACGGTAAAGTGAGCACTTCTAAGCTCATTGTTACTTCTTTCTTTCAGCCATTTTTTATTCTTTAACCATATTTTTAAAATAAATATTGCCATGTAATAATAAACACAGTGTGTACATTCCACAACTCTTGGAAGTTAACATCTAAGGCCAAAATAAAATATATTTGTTGACTATTATTCCAAACGAGAGAGCTTTCAAAAAGGCTCACTTTACTATGAGTAGCCTATACATCGACACCACATTTCCAGGTAAATGGATATGCAGCAGTGGGCTGAGGTTATGGCCTGTGAGGTCCCCATATCTTTCACAGCTTGACTTTTACTTGTGGAGAGCTATGAAGAGTTCGGTGTACACATCTCTGGAGGAGCTCATGGCCAGAATACATGCTGCTGCTGAAGTCATAAGAACCACACCCAGCATTGTCGAATGTGTTTGGCAATTGTGGCATTGTCAACGTACAATCTGCATGGTGGTTGGAGGCCGACAATTGAAACACGTGCCCTTTATACCACATTAATGAACTTCAATATGCACTAAATGACAATTTGAATTGTCCTGATGTCCTTTCACTGTTACAACTTACAAAAACATAAATTACTACTAAGCTACCACCATACAGGGGCTGCGGTGGTGCAGTGGTTAGACTGCTAACCTCCCACCAAGGTGAACAGAGTTCGATTGACGGTAGGGTCGGTCCCAGATATTTGCATGTGGGTATCGCGCCGGACGATGACGTTGGTCGGCAGGTTTTCACAGGGAACTCAGTTTCCTCTGCCTTTGCATTCTGGCACTGCTCCATACTCACCTCGCTTCAACCTCATCGGTTATCGAGACCTTGAAGTTAAGAGCCACCCAAATTTCTTCACTCACCAACTTATATATTTCTTACTTCAAATGTCTGACAGTTTCATTCCTCTCTCTGGTCTCTTGTTCTTTTGATATGATATCTGCAACAGTGTTTTTAGGTGTGGTGTGTGTTGTCTGCCTGCCTGCCTGCCAGGATTTGTACATATTCTTTGGAAATTTAAAACACAAATTCCTCTAAAATGTTGAGGGTGGGGTATTTACACACAACAATCTTTTTCATCAATTGTAAAATTAATATTCCATCAATGAAATCCCAAAAAATGCTACTGCATTATGGTGAGTGGCACGTAATACGCATAGTAATCGTAATTATTTCCATGAATTAATTTGCTGACAGCGACAGGTTTTACTGTGTTTGTAGATTACGTTTCACTTGCACATTATCCAGAAACTTAGTGTTCCATGTTAAATATTTTCTGTATTTGTAATAATCTCGTGCTCAAGATCCAACTTCAAAGATGTCTATCACACTTGGGATTCATTTTAGACCATAGGCCGCCAAATTTTGTAGTTCAAATTTAGATACACCATATACTTTATATATATACACACACATATAAACATATATACACACACATAGTGTGAGAGGGGAGAGGGCGGGATGGAGAGAGAGGAGGGGGAGAGGGAGAGATAGAGTGAGACAAACACTCACCCCTCTCCAAGCACATACATATGTTTGTTTTAATTATTGGCAATTTTTATGGAAGGAACAAAAGTTTTCTTAAAGGATATTGGAACAGATCAAGATGCTTGCAAAGATAATTTTAGAAATTCGAAATAAAATTGAAAAGAATACAAAACAATCATTAAAACATAAATGTGAAAAAAAAAAAAAAAAAACCCAAAACAACTGATTTGCGTAGTTATTTATATGGAATTTGTTTTGTATGAGCAGAGTTAATTACTATCAAACTATATATCACAATTTCGCACTATCAATAATTGCACAAAAATTATAAAGATAAGTAACTAATGTGAGTTTAAAAAAGTTAAATTTAATGAACATGACAACAATGACAGCTTGGTAAAATAAATTTTGTTTCTTGAATAAACAGTTTATAATCATTTTACCTGCTATATCTAAAAAAATTATTAATATTGAATTAAAAAATTATACGTGAAAAAAAAATAGATTTTATGAACAAAATCATTTGTTCCTTAAATTAATAATTGAAAATATTTTTAGAGAGATTGAAAAAAATATATAAAATGGTCAAAGCAAGCATAACAAGAACTCTTGCTTTTGTCAGCTTAGGTTTTAAAACTAATTCTTCACATTTTTTATGTTAAATTTGCTGTTTTCCACCAATTTCTGTTCATCAGTGCTAGTTTTTGGACATGAGTTTTACAGTAGAGCTTTTAACAAAGAAGAATAAGAAGGGGGAAAAAGCCTATAAGTTTACAATTTTGATACAGCCGCACAATCCTACACTTTTTATGTTTCCTATGTCCACCCTTCAATGTGGTTATTTTGAATATGACAAGTGTGGCCACTTACTTCAATAAAAAAAGCTTTTATCCTGTCTTTGCCCAAATTAATAAAAACATATAAGTAACTCTATTTTCAGTTTTGGGATGCATCACTAAGACCATGTCCTACGTGCACGTGGTTGATGTGGGTGGGTATAACATGGTATAGTTTTTGTTTACGTGTACTGGCAGCATACCTTATTGGTACCTGGAAGTAGATCTTGAACAGGTCTTTAGAAAAGTGTGAAGTAACCGTGATTGGACAATAGTTTTGCTGATGGTTTAAGGTTTAATGATTACTTTTCCCAATTTATTTTGTTGTCAGTTACTCGCTTTCCAAAGAATCATTTTGTTGAAGACATTCTGTTTGTTCATGTTTTGAAACAAACAGAAAAGGAAGCAAAAGATTTGGTAATGCACAACTAGAAGTCACATCTTGTTATTGATGTTGAATATTTTCCTTCTGGGCCTATATGTGATTAGCTATAAGCTACAGGTAAGTCTTGAATATATGTTATTTGATTCCCTATTTTATGTCGTGTACGATCACCCAGCATGATTGATTTATTTCAGTTATATTATTACATCCTTTCTGTTACAAAGTCCTTTGGTAAAAAAGTTTAGTTCTTTTGTGACATTTTTTGTTTTTAAGGCATTTGTTTGTTGTTTGTGCCAAGGACTCAGTACATTTCTTTGTTGTAGTTGATATTTTGTTTATAATTTTTTGGTTGTATTGACGTGTGACGTCCGGTTGAGTTTAAAGACTTACGTACAGAGAGACTGGTTTTTGTTCAGATGCCGCATCAGACACACTCTAGGTAGGGGTTCTTGCGTTACTTAGTCATGGCAAGGTGGTGGGGCACACCCATTATACAGGAAAAGACGAGTAACTTTGCAGCAGAGCACAAAGTTTGGTTCTGACAGCTTGATATGGCGGCGAGGATGTATTGCCATCAAAGGCATACCTGGGCGACGGACGTAATTGTTGGACAGGCCGGCAGGGAACTCATTGACAACAGGTGTGGGTGTGAAAGGTTGATGTGCTGCTGGTCATGGAACTGGTGCAAGTACGGCTGGAATCAAGAAGGCGATGGCTTCTGTAGGCTGTTGGCACCTCTCGTTTGATGGGATCTTGCAGATGACAAAGTGCCTGAGCTTGTTCCCTAGGGTTTAACCTACCTATTGATGCTACTAAGGCAGGGAATAGCTCATGCAAGCGCCCAGATGTCAGCAAGGTCTGTTTCATGCGCTCCGTAAGATCACGGCACTTGAAGTGGATCATTGAAAGAAACACACACCCTTTGCATCAGCAAGAAAAGTTAGGATACTTGTGATCTTTACAACGTGTCAGACCAAGTGTGGGGCATCGACTAAGCAGACACTTCCAACACCCGGCGCGAATGCGCAGGGCGTGTTGCAAGTCAGGCCTCTCCATGGAGGGTCACTGCATGGGTGTTGTCTCAGTTGAGTCTTCCTAGTCTAGGGAACACATCCTTCCCTGGCACGGAGATGCAGTGGAAAGAAAGTGAGCACCAAACCAACAAGCTGGTCCGAGAGCAGTATACCTGTGTAGGCTCCTCCGTTCTACCTACAGTGTAATTAGAAAGGGTTGCCATTCTAAGCATGTGTGGGTGGCAACAATGTGTTTTTGCTTGAATGAGTATTTTCCCAGGATCACCTGAGATGACCTTGCATCCACGAAGTCAACTGGGATGGTGCTAGTCTACAGGAAGTGTGGTACTCACGATTGCAGCAAAACACACGTTTTATTTCCTTATAAGGGAAACTACCCATGATGATGCATTACCTACTATGTCAGCAAGAGAGTGTGCCGGGGAGCTTGCTACATAAATGCCGGTAGTGGCGACCGGTGCTAACAAACAATAGGGGCTGGGTAGGCTAGTGTGAACAACCTAGAACTAGTTATCACAGAATCATATTGTTGCCCTGAGGAGGTTGCTGTCTCTAGTGGGTATACTAACCAGCAGCGTACTGGCAGAGTGCTAGGCTGACTAAGTAGGATGTGGCAGGAGCAACCCTCGGGAGGGTGTAAGGAGATGGAGTTTCCTTCTGGCACAGAAGTGCAATGACGGCAGGAAGGTATTAGCTAGGATAGTTAGAATAACCCTGGCAGCTAGCGTGGTGGGTGTAGCAAAGCTAATACGAAAGCGAAGGCTTAAGGCGCAGGCTGGTCAGTTTCTGAGCAACACATGCTGGACGATTGAAGATTGGTGTCGCAGACTGATTAGTGCCCTGGCGGCGTGTGCAGTGAGCAGCTGAAGACTAGTCTAGAGTCGAGCGGCATCTCTCCTTATATACTAAAATCGGGCCGCTATTTGGCGCTGGTTGACTGGCATCTCGTAAACGAGGGATGGTCGCAGAGCAGGGAGTGGTGAAAAGCATAAAGGCTGTTCAAGATAAAGTGAGCACTTTTGAAATCAACCTTAGAAAAAAGTCACTGCCCTTGCCTGCATATATTTTAATGGGCGCATGCAAATGACATTTGCCCAGCAAAGTTGGTAACAATGGATGGAAAGTAGTTCCATATCTTAACGTAGAATAAAAAGTGTTAGGTAACCATTTGTGATAACTTAAAATTATTTCTTTCGATTTCTGGTTTTTTAATGCAAGGAAGTGTAGAAATGAAATATTTGTAGAGTATTTACTTTCTTAATAATTTCACAGTTTCATTCGACCGACGAACGAATAAAGTGATGAGGTCCGTGGCAGTGTTAATTTTACATAAAGCGGACGAATACACAATGTGTTTACAAGTAGATCCTAAGCAGGAATTTCAAAAGTGATCATTTTACTGTGAACAGCCTATAACTCTCTGGCGTGATGTCACTGACCGGCTGGAGAGCGAAAAAGAATAAATGAAGAATCCTTCTAGCTGCACCCTATCTAGCGGTGGATAAAAGTACTAGCTGCTCTAGATGCAAAATTATGGTAGGCCGGTGAATAAAACAATCTACTCTGTCTAAGACGTCCATCCTAAATGGTAAACAATACAATGCCATCACGCAGCGGGATAATAACGGTAATGCAAACTTCAAGGTCTCAAAAGCATAGTCATGCACCAGTATAAGGGGTGCAATGTTTTCCGCTGTTATATTATTTTGAATATAAAAACCAAATACAAATTTACAGCGTAAAGATTATTACAGTTTCAAAAAGTACGTGTTTATTTTAATTTTGTTTGGTTATACTCCATCATACTTGTATTTTAGAATTAAAAATTACTTGCCTAAGAGTTAAAAGTAACCTGTCCTCCCAATGAATAAGAGCATCACGAAGTTTGTAGCAGTTTGTGAAAATTGATTACGTACTGCATTTGTAATGTCGTCAAATGTTTCTGGTGTCATTCTTTCGTACTGACTGAACAAATAGGGACTGTCACGATGCTGCTCATAAAGATGGTGGAATTCACAAAAATGATTGCGATATTTATAAATTTTACGTGTACAATGCCTTTCCCTTGTAACACTTTCACTTTGCCGTTTGCGTTTCGCAATATATAGATTACAGAGAACACTTTCTGCACGTGGTATTCGACTCCCCATACAGAATAGACAACCAATTGTCTTGCACTCTCGTGTCTCTCGCTTGCATGTAGGAATACGACACTCGTTCGCTTGCCTCTAGCCTGCTCACCACCCTCTTTCCAGCCATGCTGCCTGCTTACTGTGCGCACCTAGGACACCACATAAGAAAGTGGCCAGTCCTCTCATGGTTGTTAAATTGCCCCATCACAAACTCGCATGCATTACCCAGCACTAGTACGTCTGAAATAATGTAATAACCATCATCCAGTGTGATATTTTTCACTACCTCTAACACTCTCAAACAACAAGCAACAATACTTCAATAAGGTTTAAAATTCACAAAAGGCTCACTTATTTTTGAGAATGACAACCACAAAACCAATTATGTATTCATACCATATTTATAGTTGGAAGTTGTTATCCAACGCCTTCAATATGAAACTAAGAATGTCACATCAACCACCATCAACCACAACAAAGATATTATAGGAAAAAGTTTGGGTGGCTGATCAGAACATATTTTTTAAATTGGCACTTTGAAATAGGATGTGTAATATATTTTTGACTTAGGCCATTTTACATACCAGTGAAACACACTGCTGCTTGCCTGTCTGTGCCAGGTAATTAATGTCATGAGTGGAAGCTATAAAGGTTAATGGGTACAGTCTGAGCATGACACCAATGCATACATCTGTATGAGATATTACACATTAAAGGCCACTTATAGCACTTGATACTTTAAAAAAAATGTAATTACTATTTAAAAAGTTACTTATCTTTGAAAAACATGAACACGTTTAAAAAAAACCTAAAATGTGGACTGCTTCTCCTGCTGGACTGGCCATGTGCTAGTGGATCAGCCTGCAAGTCACAGTCACACTGCACTTCTGTAAGTGTTATTTGCTTTGTTCCCATCAAGGTCATATGGCTAATATCCATCATCCCTGCCACAGCAGTGCACTAACTGGTAAGAGGGAAAAGGAAGAACTGTGTAACACTTAACCTGGCAAGGGACTAGTGTTACCTGTAAAAACTAGTCCAAAATTTATTTCCAGTAAACCATGATGAAAAAAGGGAGTAGGAGTTATACCGAGCCGGGCATTATACCAGAGTATACACAGTCGAATCATATTATTATGACCACCTGCTAGAAGTGCTATCTGCAGTATGTAGCCCATGGCGTTTGGCCTGTGAAGTGAACTGGTAAAGCGGGTATATACTGCAACTGACAGGCTAGCTGTACACATTGGTAAGGGAAGCGATTTAACAGAGTTGGAAAAAGGGAGGGTCAATGGCTGTGGATCCAAGAGGGGGGGGGGGGGAACAGCAATTCAGAAACAGCGACATTTGTGAACTGTTCATGTGCCTCTGTGGTAAAGGTGTATCGTGAGTAGATGAATGCAACCACTGGGAATAACCGTTGTGGAAACCGCGGAGATCCATGCACCACTGATGTCAGAGGTTAAAGTCGACTACGACAGTGCGTGAAGGCCAACTGACAGGCTACAGTTGAACAGCTCACTGTCCAAATGAACCAGGGGGTATTCAGACAGATGCAACAGTTCAGCGAACCCTTCTGCGAATGTGGCTCCTGAGTAGACGGAGTGTGAATGAACCCATGCTAACTGAGTTGCCCTCTACTGGTGGGTATATGGTTATTCAATTCTGGCTCACTCCTACTGAACATGCACTTATAACTATACCCTATGGTAGTGGGGCCTTGTCTTAGGTATTTTCATTCTTTGGCCCAATTTCAATAACTCCTTCACTTAGATTTTCAATTGATACTTTAATCCCTTTTCCCAAACTCAAAATAGTCACTGTAGTGGGGCCTTGTCTTAGGTATTTTCATTCTTGGCCCAATTTCAATAACTCCTTCACTTAGATTTTCAATTGATACTTTAATCCCTTTTCCCAAACTCAAAATAGTCACTGGTAGGTAAACTCTCATTGACAACAGCACAGTTCACTTTTGGCCTTTTATTTTCCAACTGCCACATGTCTTCAATTACACTGAATTTTATACAAGCTCTTCGTAATGATACGTCGCCGCCTCATACAAGCCCGCAGAACAATGGGGACATGCTCCTCAGCGACATAACTCATACAAAGCATGGATAGCCCTTATACAAGGGACCTTTGATCACCACACTAACCAGAAGTCTGTTTCCCTCTTGCAATATGCACACCACATAATGTATTAGCCAACAAACTTTCAAAGTTATGTTAAAACATAACGCTTTCGATACAGGAGGCTTTTATCTACATTATTTAATGATCATTTATGGGAGGTTACAACTTATCCCCCTTAACACGTCACTCCCAAGGTACGATCACTCGAGGGCACACAGCCCACTCATTTTGTGTGCTCAACAACCAGGCACACTTCTCTGCTCCAGCCATGCTGCTGGTAAGGCCTGCACTGTCCAGCCTCAATGCAGTCTACATATGGATTCCTACACATGACTCGTGTCACCAACAGCCACCATCAGGCACTCGACACGCAGCGCAACCAAGCGGCGGCTCTGGGTAGCAACAAATACATAGTACATGAAATATTAATATAGGCCGCCTTCTGTTACTCATGGATTTCACTGGTCAGTAATTTCTGTAACGTCAGTTATTGTTCCGATACTGCTGAAGGCACTGATGGTCGCATCTGCGAGGTACGCTGTGCGAGACTACAGCCGTTACTGAGATGGCGAATTTTACTGGCGTTTAAAATGTCAGTGTTGTCAGGTAAACCTTAGGTTTGGTGGGAAGTTCAAGTCATGTTCAAGGAAATTATTCTCACGGAGGGTACAGGTGCTGAGACACTCACTTATACTATTGCGGTGATACCTAAAAAGCAGTATAAAATGAGTAACATTTTTACTGTTTTACTCCAAATGCTGTATGAAAATTAGTGAGGTTAGTGTGTCGCCATACTTGTTTATATTTTCCTGCATACAGGAATACTACTGCAACAAGCTCTGAAACAATCAATTTACTGACGAAGAGAAATATTTGCTGCTTACTGGCGACTGTTCCCTTACTGCTCGCGAACAATTATAAACCATCAGAGATTTCAGTGCTCATCAGCAGTAATGGAAGGCGACCATATAATAAACTATAAAAAATATTATAAAAATCATAATATATCTTATGTAATACTGAATATTTATCGGCTGAAGTGTGCCTGGTTATAGACTGTTTGGTACGATTGTTGTGGTTTTAGTGCGGTAGACCAAGTGCGCATCGCAACAATGTTATCGGCTAGTGAGTTTGCTGGGTTGTGTTGATTTACGGATTAGCATGTAATCTGGGGTTGAAACCTTATTTCATGTGAAAGGTAGTCGTATTGGTACTACCTGAAATATGCTTGAGATCTTCAGCCGGTTGGTGAAGTTGGGTTGGTGGCTGAGTGGAGCTGGTGTTGCAGTCCTCGGGTTTTGGTTGAGTTGTACTGGGCCGGCTCACGCAGTACTGTTGGTTCCAGGCTGCGGATTCCTGACTCCAAAACCCGGTGTTGGCGATTCTGTACCTTGCTTCCATCCTGTACACTATACCCCTCAGGACAGAATGGTAATCTTGGCTTGTACGGACGTGTAGTGAGAAAGATACGTAATGCACCATGGGAGCAGTCGGTATTGCTCGTAACCTTAGTCGGATGGCATTGTCCCACTCCTCCTGTCTTTCCTTCGTTAGGAGGGTTTAATATAAGCCTTTGCTTGGCAGCAAGATGAGCGATCTTTTGCTCCCTATGCCATCTGCCGCTACTTATATTATAAGACATAGAGCATTATTCGCCGCTGAACAATACACGTCGTGTACCACAAACGAAAACTATTCCCTATAATAGTGTAGTACAGTAGCTGCTTGGCAGCACGAGCTCGGTGCATCAAACGATCTCCCACCTTAGCGGGCAGATCAGAGACGAGCCGTGTGAGCCACCACTACTTGTACTGGCTTCTACAGCCAACAGCCAAGCTCAGGTCACAACACCCATGCAGAAACACCCCCCCCCCCCTCCGGCACCTTGGAGCTCTGGTAAGGGAAACAAGCTAGGCTTGCTGTCTCTCCTTGGATGGAAGTATTCCTAGTGGTCGTGGCTCCTCTGTTATTTCCATTCAGCACCTACGTGCTCAGGTGGGGAAATAACAGGCGGCCGTCTAATGGGTGTGTACACGACTGGAGGACTCCAGAAGGGGGTATTCAGTCAACTCTAGTTCGGATGTAAACGCTCCCGGTTCTCGTTGGTGGTGCACAGTGAGAATTGCTCCTAGCTGACGAAGTAGATAATACTCTAGAAATTAAAAATGTATGGCTAGAGAACAAAGCTGTATTTATTGAGGACTCGATAAATACTGTGACCCATGCTATCTCCTACCAAGCAGACAAAGTACTGAAAGTAACCTATGTTAGTCAGGTGTAGGTGACCTGGTCCTCGGCTAGAGGGGAAGTTTAACTGAAAGACTGAATAAAAATTATACTGAACTAAAATTGTGTAATAACCGGGTCTCTAGAAGAGAGAAAAAGAAGTTAAAGTTCCTTTGCTGTAGTAGCAAGGTGTGTTTGTGTTACACTGCTGTTGCAGGGAAAGCATAGATTGTTGAAGACTGTAGTCGTCGCAGGGAGCAGCCACGGGGGGCTGCTGAAGACTTGTGGTTCACTGGAGGCTCCAGCACTGGAGAGTGCTCAGGGTGAACTTGAGAGAATAGCAAGAAAAATGACTCCGGAGCACAGTTGTGCACTGACTAACATAGTGAGAACTGTAGGGTGCAGCGGCGGGCGCGGGGAAGGTGTGTGACCTTCTGCTGTGAGGCTGGCATGGGAGGTGAGAACCCTCTCGTCAGCTCTCTACTTCGTGGAGCTTCGGTGGTGCTCGGCCACACCCTGAGGTGGCTGAGAGCTTATAGGTACTAACCTTGAAAGCCACGTGTTCCGCCGCTCGGTAGGAACTAGGCGGCATGCAACGTCCGTGTATTGGTTCGCGGTATCGGCTCTCATGTGGGTTGAAGTAGGAATACTTGACATGATGAGCGATGAGACGTAATCATATTTAATAGTGGTATAAGGGGACATGTCAAGACTTACCCACACAACAATATAACGTATTATTTAAATAATAGCCATACCAGTATGCATAAATATCTAGCCAATTAAAAGTACAAAATCTGACGTCACATGTCCTCAACGGGCCATTGCCAACCCCTGTAAAAAGGAAGTAGGAATAAAAAATTCCCAGTGACAATTGTACTAAATCTGATGTTGCATGTCCTCAACTGGCTGTTGCCAACCCCTACAAAAAGGAACTAGAAGCATAAAAAGTCCCTGTGGTGACTCAGTCTTCACAACTGCCCCCCCCCCCCTCCCCAAAAAAAATTTCAGGCTGGAGTAAACACACTCACTATAATCTGTTTTTTCCTGGACACTCAAGTTCTCCAGAAATAAATAACTGGGATATACACAAATACATAGTACAACAAGTAACATAAAGCTCTCAAACAGATAAAGAGATACAGGTTGTAATACAAGTAAGAATTAGAAAAATTTACAAAAATCCCAAGATAAGAATCTCAAAAACCACAAATAAGTTTCTACATCCCAGCCCATACTCAAGATGACATTTTTTAAAATTTAGTAGCAGCTCATGTTATTTCAAATACTTCAGTCCTCATGTTCAGTAGAAGAAAAAAATATATTTTTTTTATTTGCAACAAATGCACTCTTCTCACCACAAAATCATTTGTTGGATCTCCCAGTAAAATGGTTACTGGGCCTTAAAAGCAAAGGATCTTTAAAAGGGCTGTAATAAGACATTGCCAACTTGGAAGGTTACCAACCTAATAACATTTTTTTTTTTGTTGTTCACAATTGTATTTTTTGGCCACCGCTTTCATTGCCCTTTTGTAAATTAGCACATTTGACTCCAGATAGTTTCGAATTCCTTCTGGCTCTTACAATCCAAAATCTTCAGGGGGAATAACCCACACATTTAGTAGAGGGGAGGGAAACTCATGTCCCAAAAACACCTTACTAGGGGAAAAGCCAGTCACGCTATGTGGAATGGAAATAAATGCTAGGCTGAGTTCAGAGGTATATAGGTCCCAATTTCTCTGATCATTACTGTGGAATATGCGGAGGGCCACTTTTACATTTTCATTTACTCTTTCAACAAGATTTGGACAAGGATGGCATTTTACACATTAATGTGTAAAACACATTAATGTGTTTTACACCCCATCAAAAAAAAAAAAAAACTAACTAAACATGAATTAAAATACATAGTATTGTCACAAATCAATGTTTCAGGACCTCCGAATATCCCTTCACAATATTGCCCGCTTTCATGTTTCGCAAAGGAATTAAAATACTAAATTTGCTAAAACCATCAACAAGAATCAAAATGCATTGTTCCCTCTTTTCGATTGTAACAGCGAGCCGTAAATATTCACATACACCTTTTCCCAAGGTTTCACAGGGGATTCAACAGAGTAGGTCCCTACCTTGCTATTCACGGGCTGCTTAGCTAACTGGCACTCCCTACACTCCTTCAGATATGTATCTAATCTTCCAGTCATATTCTGCCAGTAAAATTCTCGCTTGATAAGATCCTTAGTTTTCGTTCTCCCCATACGTCAACCTCTGGTTGAACTGTGAAAATATTTTTAAATTAAATCTCTAGCATTATTAGGAACGTACATCTTTTGGTTTTTAAAGCGGTTCACATAATAAATAAGCCCTTTATCCAAGCGATAATTAGAGACAGCACCCTGATCAATTTTTTCTTTCAAATTATGACACTCCTTATCCTCCCCCCGACACTCCTGAAAATCCATAAAAGCCTCTGGCATTGTCCTGACTATGATACAACACTGTTCCTGCAAGCTCCCTCACTCTACATCATTTAAAGAAATATCATTGTCAATCTTATCGTACATCCAGGATAAGCAGTCCAAAATAATATTATCCTTCTCTTTAACATAGGTTATCTTAAATCTCAAATTTTTTAACCTGGCAATCCATCTCCCTATTTTTCTCACTTAGCGTGAGAGTATAACCACGTCGGAGGTTGGTTGTCTGTCCGAAAATTAAATTCCTGATGTTCAATAAACGTAGAAAATTTTTCCATGCCTCACACACATGCTAACGCTTCCTTCTCAAAAGTGCTGAGATTTTTCTTGCCCTCTATGAGCATCCTACTTGCAAAGGCTATATGCTTTAAATCTTCCCCTTGATCCTACGACAAAACTCCCCCTAAAGCTGATGAGGCATCGACCTGTAACGTAAATGTTTTGGTGAAGTCCAGCAAGACTAATACAGGCGGATGGGAGATGGCACGTTTTAAACTCCGAAATGCCTTTTCTTGTTCCTCCATCCAATGAGGGGAGGTCTTTTTTATGCAGTTTAGTCAGAGGAGCAGATAGCTCAGCACAATCTTTTATGAACCTAGAGAAATACCCCAGCATTCCTATAAATCTCAAAATCCCCGTAACGTTCTTGGGGTGGGGAAAATTTACTACGGGTGCAATTTTCGTGGGATCCATAATCAATTTTCCTTCCGACAAGATGAATACCAGGAATTTTACTTCAGATTTTGCCTATGTAACCTTATCTGGGTTCACCGAAAATCCCAGCTCTTTCAGCTTGCCTAACACTAGTCTTATATGCTTCAAGTGTTCTTCCGGATCCTATGAATAGATACATATTTTGTCAAGAAAAAGAATCACGAATTAAAAATGATACTCCTCAAGGGCTTTCTGTAATATACGTGAAAGGCACTGCCCCCAAAAATTCACCCCCAAGGGGACCCTGTTCCATTCATAATGTCCCCATGACGTGACAAAAAGTGTATATGGTCTACTCTGTTCGTCCAAAACGCATTGATGAAAAGGTGCGTTTAAATCTATCACAGAAAAAACCCTGGCTTCCTCTAAGTACTGTAATACATTCTCAATGTTTGGCATCCGAAAGTGATCCACTTTGACTTTTTTATTTAACTGCCCAAGTAATCCACCACCAATCTATATTGCCCCGGTTTCTTTTTATTAACTACAAATGACGGAAATTCATACTGAGAATTTGAAGGACTTATGATTCTCTGTTCCGGCAGTTCAGTGACAATTTCTCTAAAAACTCTCAATTTATGTGGCCTCATCTGATACAATAATCCGATAGGACATAGTTGCACAACATCCTAACCACTTCGTCACAACACCACTATATTCCTTTAACAGCTGCTCCAATTAGTCTTTTTGTTCAGGACTTAATACATTCCTTTTATTTTCAATATTTTGTCAAGTCATCTGTTTTGATTTCCCCTTTTCTAGTTTAATTTTTGATCCTTGAGGGTCATACCCAAAACTTAAAACGTGTTGGTGAAAGTCAAAGATTGCCCTCGTCTTGGCTAAAAAGGTCAATCCCAAAGTCAAAGGACTGACTAGCCCTGGCACTATCCAAAAACCTTTTGTCCATGAATATTTTTCTATCTTAAAATATAACTGCAGCATCATGGTCACGTTGCACGAAATCCCATTACACACATATAATTGGAAACCCCCACCTACAACTAATACTCCTTTCAGTTCCTAATTTTTTTTAACTAGGGAGCTAGAAAGCTCCTGACTTATAAAGTAACTCGTAGCCCACCATCGCTTCGCTCAGGTTTTATGGAGTTATTTAAAAATGCATACCTATATCAGTATGCGACTACTCTTGATTACCTGTGACTACTAGTGACTACCTGCAACTACCCGCGACTATACACAGTTCACGGTAAAGTGGGCTTTTTTGAAAGCCTTCCCATCTGAAATAATAGTAAATATATTTTATTTTAGCACTAGATGATAACTTCTGAGTGTGGTGGAATATACACACTATGTTTATTACTTACATGGCAATATTTATTAATAAAAATAAAAAAAAAGAGAGAAAGAGAAAGTAACTAGGGTGTCAAAAGTGCTCACTTTACCATGAACAGCTTATACGAGTGATTTAGTGGGCCACGACAACAAAACAGCCCATAAGGGGAAGGTGCAGCGCTACCCCTCCTAGAGCGACACACCCAGAGGGAGAGTGGTACACTCAGGACAGCCTACTGAGGACCGTCAACAGTACATTGGCACTCACAAAGGGCAGTATAGTTTCAGTGAATCTCATACTGATGAAAGCTGTTTATGGGCCTACACAACAAACTGTAGAGGCCCCCCGGCATGGTACAATTCAACCAGAACAGTTAGTTCCGCACATACGGTACATAAATCTACATATTAAAAACATCCATCAAGATTGGCATAATAATGTTAACAGTATATACAAGTAAATATAGTTGCAAGTCACCTATGTCCAAATTATATTTATTACACACATTCCCAACATTTATGCCTTGTCCTATTATACAATGCCCACATTACTGTAAGTGTACATATAATTTAAACTATTGACACATCAATATTTAAAAAATACCCCATAATAGCAATAACATGTTTCCATTCATAATACAGATACAACTGTTAACGTTACAAATCATTAGCAAAGTGTCACGTTAATAACTACGTTCCTCAAAACAAGTGTTGTGTATATTCTGACTCCCGGGAAGGTACATTGGTGTGCGTTCCTGGCATCCGTCTGTGTCGATAAATGTACACTGTTTGAAAGGAATGTGTCACAAACTACCGGAACACTTAATGATATGTGAGCTGTAAAAGTTACGCAGCATCGTTAATAGATGCTTAAGTCTACTATACCTGAAAGTTCACCATTGGCTATATTTCCATGTACACTACTGTCACTGAAGCTGTCAGTATCATGACTACTGTCGCTTTCACAGCCACTGTCACTGTCACCACCTACACTAATTACAATTTTCTCCATTTCTTCTTCCATGCAACAATCATTTTTCCAATACTGCTCTTCTTCCCTCTTCACATGTAACACTGTTGATTTCCAAACTTTTATGGCTTCATCTGTCAGTGGCTTTATTTGGTCGGCTCTTTGTGAAATGTTGCTCTTCGCCATACGAGACTTGGCAATATTCCATATACATATACTCGATGGCATTTCAGTTGCAGTGATATGGAGGCCGCCTGACTAATTCATGGCTATGTTCTTTATGAAGTTAGTCTAAGCAATACTTCGGAGCCGGTTGTTGACTTTTCACGATGTGGAGTAGTTCTGTTTTAGTCATCTCTTCCTCATATACAATGCTATTTAACTTGAGCCACTCTTGTATTTCTGCATTATGTGATATCATAAGGGCTTTGTTTGTCTGCACCGAGTGATAGGATGCATTATCCATTACAATTATGCATCTACGGGACAGATTGGGTAAAAGTTTTTCGGATAACCCATTTTGAAAAATTCGTAAAATTAATCTCATGGTGGTAGTTGCCACTTTTGATTTTAGACTTAAAGATTAGATACGCGCCAGAAAAAAACCCGCATCCGAAACAGCATGCACAATAATCCATTGTTGGCATGCCGTGCCTTTCTTCAGCACACCTGGTGTGTGCAGATATTGCCAACATTTGCTCACTCTATACGCAGCATGAATCTACGTTTCGTCAACATAAACCACCGGTAACCTGTTCTCCCTCAGACTATAATCTTTTCTCATTCTCCTTAAATACCTTTCCCTCCATGCAATAATGTCTGTTCTCTCCATTAATACAAATTTCTTGTTTTTGAATTTCTTGAATCGGAAGCCAATATTCTTTAAGATTTGCCGCAACGCTTCTTTGCTTCCGCATAAATTAATAGAGAGTAACTTCTTTAATGTAGGCACTTCTTTCCTATGAGCACAACAATTTTGGATTGTACGTCGAACAACACACAAATAAAAAATCATCTAACACAATTTTTCGTGCATTCCTCTTCCGTTTCTTCCCAGGCGTACATTTGCCTGTTAGTTTTCCAACACTAATTTCCTTCCGTATTTTACATATTGTTGCCTCAGATTTTCATGTCACAGTTGATGCTCGCTTTGTTGTGTTTTCAGTTGGATACATATGTTTCCCAGATATCTTCTCTTCGTCAAAAAATGAAATAACGTTTCCTATTATTTCATGGCCTTAACTATGAATAGTGGGATGTTTTTTACTACATGAAGCCATTTACACAAGCGCTCAAATATATGTACACATTTGGAACGATCAACTACTTGAGTACTAGTAAATAAGCACTCCTTCAAACTACATTTATTTATTACTACCAACCAAGACTGACCTTGTCGATTTTTATGCAGTACAGACTGTATGTGTTACAGCTGCTCGCCTCTGACTGACTCGCTGGGTTTTACCCTCGTCCGCTCTCTTTCTCGCTTGCGGTCAGATCTGCAGAACCGCATTCTTTCGGATTATTTGATTGTCTCGGCCGAGTTCGGAAGTTATTGTGCTATCATCATAATAATAAAATTGTTTTGCAGATTAATTTGTTTTCTCATACTTCAAAATAGTTTCCAGAATGCAATATCATAATATAATTTTTACAATAATGTAGGACTCGTTTGATGAGAACTAAGTTGTAGCCCTGAAAGTAAACAGGAATCAAGCCATTGCAAACTGTGAAAAGAAGCATATATATATATATCACATGTAAAAAAAGTAGCATTCATAATCCCATTTTGATACTAGTAATTCACTGTTTAGCCAATCTCTATCAGAGTAGACAGTATTTAAAACTAAAAATGTCATGGCTATCCACCCATTTGTAATGAAAAAGTGATTGTAAGATTTAACTTGAAAATCATTTGACACCTACCGCATTTCCCTCCATTAAGACCATTTTCCCGCTGTACACCATAAAATTACCAATGGCTTTACGACAAATGCCGGACTAAAATCATAATAAAAGGGATAATATAGACGTCCCGCCAAGTACCCTCACTGCATTCTGTTTTGTTTAGAGTATTTATTTTTACAAGTTCTATGTTTCACCTCATGTGTTTTCACTCACATTCCATTTCATACAAGGGCCAGTGTTTGTTAATGTTTAAAATAATCTAAATTATTTTATAAGCTGTTATCATTGCAAGTATCATATGTCTACTTTGTTTTGTGCAAAGTAGGTCAGGAAGTAGTCCCACATGACATGCTGCCCACCAACCATGGCAGCCCGTCACACGGGAGAGTTAGTCAGCATTGAGCATCTAGAGGGGGCGGTGGTCCATGTTGTGCGCTCCAGGCGGCCAGCACCTTTATGCACCGATCATTTAGTCTTCAATAGTTAATTTTATAAGTGTTCATGGCCTTCGCACCTTTTTGTACAGAATAACCCTTGTCGGCAGATACAGCCAGACACCAGTGTCATTGGTTTCATGGAGGAGCAGTGTAATTCTACGCTAAGTAAAATCACATTGAATGAGACTTCACGTGTTTTAATTACATAATATCTTCGGGTACTTAAGGGTGCGGGCCCTCACCATTCCTGCCAAAACCTCAAGTGTTTCATGTGCTTATTTCAGCATTCTCAGTGTATTACATAATTCTTTAAATGTTTTGGAGCATGTGGTCAGCCCAAATAGGCCACCGCATAGTTTGTATATATGTTTACAAATTATTTGAGCAGTACCAGTTTTCCCACCAAGAGAATTATTGCAGTGGTTGTCAGTCGAACGACCCTGGGATCACTGACAGTCAGCTCTAACAGAACTTCACGACATTGCAGTGACAATGCCTGGTGCCTACCAGGTAAAGCCAACATATTCCAAAATTTCCTTAACCTCAAACCTCACCGGCCTTCAAATCTTCTCTCAACCCATAATCACTAGACCAAACGCATCAAAATGGCTTGCCCGAACATTGGGCACAGTCTCATCACATTTCGACTGATGCCAAAATGGCACCCAACTTTGTGGCATAATCCTCAGCTCTGAACCTACCAACTCCAAAAACCCACCAAAATTCCGTACATAATTTTGCCGCTCAGAATTTTCGTTGAAAATTATTTTCCAGGTACTTTTCCTGCCTACTTGCAACGAGGGGTTTGCCACATGAGGGGAAGGCACTACCTCCTCTCCCCTGCAATGAGACGCTCTCGCATCTGCGCCGCGAGCACATGGGTTTGTTCACAAACCATGGCTGGCTAGACACAATGTAGTATCTCTGCACCTTTGTGCTTGCAGTGTTTGTGCCCTAAACTGCAAAATTTAGTGGACAAATACAGACTAGGCACCAAATATTGTCGTTGTGATCGCAAGTACAGCCCAACGAGCAACCGCATCACGAACAACTGCAGAATGACCAGTGACTGGAAAAATAAAATCATTAACGTCAGTGACAGTGCAAATATTTCAGACAACCAAACGCCAAAAATGTTCCCAAATTACAAACAGCCAAGTTGGTGTAACAATTTTTTATGTGCAGGACAGGGAATCCTCATCCTTAGCTGCACACAATGCCAAGTGCAATTTCATAGAGTGCCTAGATTCGCGCAAAACCAAAACCATAACTGAACTCCAGTTCACGTGTAAACAATGCAACAAGAACCCGAAAAAACAGAAAAAGCCCTATAATTGGGGTAACTTTTTCTGAGAACTGCAGCAACAAGTCACCATGTGTCAAAAGGCAGGATGCCACGAGCATTGCTTCACCGCAGAAGAGAGACTGTCGGCACAGGGAGCACAGTTCATGTGTCACAACTGCGCAGCAACAGCAAATATCAAAAAACAGTTGTTACATGCCCACAGTGCGCATGTGACAGATGTAAAGAAAACTATGTAGAGCACCCAGTCAACCCCCTATCTGCCAACCCTACCTTCAGCACCTCTCCCTTATACTTCCCGCTCAGTACTTACCACAAATGCCAACATATTATCCTGCACTCACATTTCTGCCAAATTCACAGCCAATATTGCCAACCATTCCCCTCCATATCCTGCAATAACTCCGGTGACACAATGCACAGCTGGCAGCTATGGACAGACAACCACCCACAGCTGGCCTCAACACATGAAAAGGCAACATGAAACCACAACAGCATTAACCAATGTCAACATAGAACCCACCAAGAAAACAATTCCGACATGTTTCCAGATTTTACCTACATTCGCCGGCAAGCCAAACGAAGATCCTACTGCCTTCATCAAGGACCGCACCACACCTCTCAAAAGCTACGGTGTTTGTGAGGAGGAATGAGCAAGCTGTGTTGGTAATCAGTTTCAAAGTGACGTGAAGGCTTGGTGGAGTTCTACTAATAATTACTGCCTGAAATGGGAAGAATTCCTAAATTAATTTCAATGCAGATTTGGCAGAGCATTTACATAATTACAAGCGCAGAGTAAACTCACACCCCAGCAACAACAGCACGGAGTGCAGTTAACTGCCTTTATTACACGGAAAGTACACCTTGTGTGACGTTTCCACCCGTAGCTTCCAGAATGGGAAATTCTTGAAGTAGTTGCAGAAACTGTCAGACCCGATTACCGCACTGCACTAATCCCATTACTGAATGGCAACTTGGATGAGATAATGAGAGCGGCGATTATTTTGGACCGTAATGTGTGTCAACCGTGTCGCAATCCCGGTGCAGTAAGATGGCGGCACGAGCCGCACAGTGGCAATGATGGTGGAAGCAGTGAGCCCGCGAACCAATACAAAACCCAGTATTTTGGACCAAAACCAAATAAAAAGTCAGCCACAGGACCCAACCCACACAGTGCGTGCAAAAATGTAAACAGTAACAAAAGTGACAGAGCGGACAAGAGTAACACAAAACCGCTCGTGAAGTGGGATAAAAGAAAGCCATCATCGACAGCTTGTCGGTATTGCAAAGAAGAAGAGGTTTTCCACAGTAACAGTGAGTGCCTCAATTACACCCACCTCAACAACAATAACAACAACAGCAACAACAAGATACCAGCACTGAGCAACCAGGAAAACGGGAAGCGGAGGTAAGGGAGCCTGACGCCCTTGATGCCCCGGTCCCGCAACACACACCGGACGTGACACCACAACAAGCCCTCATAAAGCAGGTTAGTGGAAACCAAGTGCAATTTATTCGCATTCTTGTGTATGTGAATGGGCAACTGTGCTATGCCCTTATTGATACTGTGGCGTTGCATAACTTTCTGCAACCTCACTTCGTCAATATGAGTGCCGTAACATCGACCAATCATGTCATCCGACTTGCTATAGGCGGTTCACAATAAAGTGAGCACTTTTGAAAGCCCTCTCGTTTCAAATAACAGCCAATTAATAAATTTTATTTCAGCTTTAGACGTTCACTTCCGAGTGCGGTAGAATATACACACTGTGTTTATTACTTATATGCCAATATGTATTTAAAAATGTGTTTAAAGGATAAAGAATGGCCGAAAGGAAAAAGTAAATAGAGCATCAAAAGTGTTCACTTTACTGTGAACGGCCTATACTAGCCAGCATAGTAGCACAGCCAATGGTCAGACCACAGTAAAAAAAGGGTGCGCAATCGAGACAATAACAGCAATAACAACAGCTGACATTCGTGAAGATGCAAAATTGGGTGTACCCTGGTAATCAGAGCAGAACACTATTGTAGAACTCGCAGTAAGAGACATACATTTTCGCGCAAAGGAGAGGCATACAGTGTACAACACTGACCACAGATCAGTTTAAAATGTGTCCAGAGTTTTGCTTGAGGAATTTGACAATAGTTAGAACACAGACAACAAATCTAAGAAATGCTAGCTGACGGTGTTATTGAACCTATGTGTAGTGGCATTAATTCAGCAATTACATTAGCACAGATAAAGTATGGGACATTTAGATTCTACGTTGATTTCTGCCCTGTCAATCAGGTGACATGTAGTGCCCCACCACCATACATCAGTGTCAAATACGCACTCAGTTCACTGGGAAGGTCAAAGTTCTGTCATCCCTGGACCTAAAAAGTGGCTATTGGCAGATCCTGGTCAAACTGGAGAACCATGAAAAAAACCACTTTCACAGCCCCCGACGGGAGGCGATTCCCTGTGCCATACCTTTCAGCCAAAAATGTGCCCCACCTACATTTCAGTCCATGATGGTTTGTGTGCTAGACTGCCTTATTTGAGACTGCACGTTTGCATGCTTGGACAAAGTGGTCATGTGGTCAGAGAGCTAGGAGGAGCACGTAAATCATCTGCTCATGGTCCTAGAGCGATTAGCCAAATGGATTGAAGTGTGCCATAAACAAATACCACATAGGCAACAAGCCTGGATTTTTTGGGGCATGTTGTAGACGAGACAGGGAACAAGCCGAATCCGGAAGAACTTTGTCTAATTGACAAATACCAACATTCACGTACACACAAGCAGTTGCCCAAGTTTTTTGGATTGATAAACTGGCTGCATGAACACATTGAAAACTTCGCAGTGGTCACGACCCCCCTTTACAGATTTGTTGTCACCGCAACAGTGGCATTCCAGGAAATTAACGACAGTTTCTGGTCATTCCCGACCTTGGTTCGGTACGACCCAAATAAACATCTTTACCTGCAGACTGATGCCAGCCAGGAGGTGCTGGGCACGGTGCTATATCAATGCAGTAATGACGGAGCATGACAGGTCATTTTTTGCAAGCGCAACGCTAGGACAGACAGAGTGCAGATATGACGTCAATGAGCGCGAGTGTTTGGCGTAGTGGGGGATCAAGAAACACAGTGCGTATTTACAGTAACAAAGGTTCATGCTGCGCACAGACAATTGTTGCCTTGTTTGGCTACATAACATGTGAGAGGCACGTAGCTAACTCACCCGGCGGGTGTTGCTCATACAAGGCAAGGCTATGACTTTGTTGTAGAGCACATCCCCAGGTGAGAAAACCAACTTGCAGACGCATTATCCAGGGCACCATGTGCTAACATCATTGTACGCGACGATACAGAATTGGACAAAATCCTACCTCCAGACACGCAGGAGTCCTTCCAAGTGAGCCTCCAGCAGGTGAATGTTGACAATGCAAACATGCTAGTGTGGGATCTATATCGGGAGGTGGAAGATGTGCAAAGTGTGAAAGCAAAGTGTGCTGCGCAAGCAGTGGTGCAATGGCGCATTATGAACAATAGACTGGAATCTTGCGCACCCAGTAACCAACACATGTGGTGATTGTTTGTACTGCCGGAATACAGGGACCGAGTACTTGTGCATGCGTATGAAAGTACTACCATAGGCCACCCAGGTATAGACCACACCATCAGAAACATAAGAGAACACCTTTTCTGGCCTGGCCAGACACGCCAAGTAAGAAAGTACGTGCAGCGATGTGCACAATGCAATAAATTCAAGGCACGCAGAGCGATAGTGAACAACAGCAGCAACCGAGGCTACCCAGGCATCTCTTTGAGACTGTTTCACTCCATTTGATGGGACAGTACTCAAAATCCAAGGAATGGAAACTGTTTATTGCCACAGTGAATGACAATTGTTCCTGCTGGGTGGAGGTTCGTGCAACCAGCAAAGCACAAGTGAAAAGTGTGGTGAAAGCACTGCAAAACAAACTTATCTTGTGATGGGGCTACCCAAAAAACCTGTTGACGGACAATGGCATGCAGTTCACCAGCAGGAAGTGGTGTGAGATGTGCACCCAGTGGACGGCGTGTCATCTGAAGACGGCAGTGTATCACCCTTGTGCAAACCCCATAGAGCGCCGCAATCAAAAGCTGAAGACGCAGCTGCGGCTCCGTGTGGGTGAGCCACACAACACTTGGGTTGAACATCTGCCTGCCACCTTGTTCACCCTCCGCCAGTGTGTTAACATCACCACGGCAGGTTACCAGCAGACGTACTGCTAGAGAGAAATATCAGGTGGCCAGAGGAGAGCTGCCCAACCACAAACACAAGTAACAGCATGGAAACTAGCGGCGCGTACCAAGAGAGGTGCCGGCGCAGACTTAGGGAGCCCTGAAAGCGGCAGCAAGAGTATGCCAAAAAGTGGGTGCCAAATTCCACTCGACCACCACCGGCACTGAGCGCAGGTCAAAAGTGTATTTGTGCACGCACCCGCAATCCACCATGTGCAAAAATTTCTGCAGAGGATTAGCAGCCAAGTGGAGCAGTCCACATAAAATTCTGAGGAGTATCGAAAACACAATGTGTCTGATCAGATTAGGCAAGAAAACCGCCAGAGTACAGCGCGACAATGTACAGGTTTCGAAGGGAGACGTCATCAGAGAAGCCGAGTTGGGTGTACGGGCACCTGACGGATAAAACCCTGCCGAGCTCCAAGTGCAAGCAGAACAGGAGGAAGGTGAGT
Source organism: Dryococelus australis (assembly GCA_029891345.1). Taxonomy (NCBI): domain Eukaryota; kingdom Metazoa; phylum Arthropoda; class Insecta; order Phasmatodea; family Phasmatidae; genus Dryococelus; species Dryococelus australis. The sequence continues at coordinate 94,214,999 of CM057002.1, read as the reverse complement.
CAGCACCTCCCCCGGTGGGTCCTCACCCGTGACGGAAGGGCCGCTGATGCCGGACACTGACCTGTCCCCCAGAAGTTGTGGTATCCGAAGTCAAGGTGTAAGTGATGACACTGTACCACCAGAAGCCGCTGTGCAAGCACCAGGAGTAAACACCAATGCAGAGCAAAATACAAGCAGACTTGCAAGTGTGACCCACAACAGCGACATCTATGTCAAGCATCCAGAAGGGTCTGCAGAGTAGGAATGTGCATCCACACCATTCCCAGGAGGTTGCAGAGGGCTTGGCATCACCTGGTGCACCAGTGCCAGATGAGGCATGTCAGATGGTCATCACCGTAGCGTTCAAAGCAGTGGCACCTACAAGCACTCCCGCTCAAGCTCCTATACCGCAACCAACATCGTCACTCCTGGAAGAGGCCCCTCTAGTCAATGTTACAATGCATGTAGTCATGGTGCCAGCTTCTGAAGATGAGGCCAGCATCAGCAGTTTTGTCAACGTGGAGGGCATCCCGGGTGCCCCTATGTGTTATGCCCTAGGCAGCGGGGGCAGAGGAGGTGCCTTTGTTGAAGCTATGGGTGCACGGCTGCAGTCTCACAAGAGGGGAGGGGGGAATTTGACACCTACAGCATTCCCCTCCATTAAGACAGTTTACCTGCCGTACACATCTCAGCAGCGCAGCAGGGATTAGTGCTCTACTCCGTGCAGTGCAGTAGTGCATCAATGCGCCAGTGTGGCACATGAGACGTGCAACGAGTGTGTGTCAGTGCAACAAACAGCCAAAGCGCCCTAGCGTAATGATATGCGGCTGATACACAAGTGAAAATAGGGCAGGTAAAATTACCAAAGGGCTTTATGGCAAATGTCAGACTAAAATCCTAATAAAAGGGATAATATATATGTCACGCCAAGAACCCTCAGCACATTCTGTTTTGTTTAGAGTATTCATTTTTGCAAGTGCTATGTTTAACATTCCATGTTTTCACCCACACTCCATTTCATGCAAGGGCATGTGTTTGCTCATGTTTAAAATGATCTAAATTATTTAATACGCTGTTATCATTGCAAGTATCACGTGTCTACTTTAAGTTTTGTGCAAAGTAGATCAGGAAGTAGTCCCACGTGATGTGCTGCCCACCAACCATGGCCAGCCTGCCATGCGGGAGAATTAGTCAGCGTTCAGCATCGAGGGGCCGGTCGTGTGTCATCCGCATTTAATCTTAAATAGTTAATTTTTCTGGAACCATTTTGTTTCAGCCGCCCGGAGACACCGCCTCTCACCTTCCCCAGTGCTTGCAATGCCTGGGGAAGCATAATTCTAGAGATGGGATGTTTGATACTTTGATCATCATGATACCTCTCGCTTCTTAGTGGTATCGAAAGTTTCGAGTATCGGCGTGATCATGACGATACTTTTCATCGAGGCTAAGAAAACTTTTTTTTATGTATGTTTGTAAGTCATCGGATAATTGCATAGTTGGTTAAATAAAGTCTGCTGTAAGTCGCTATTATTTTTAAGTTTTATATTATGATACAGGGCGCTCATGTTAATCTATATCTATACTACTAAATAAAATAGAAGTGTCTGTCTGTGATTATCAAATTTTTTACTTTTAATTATTTTTTTCATATAGCCTAGTATAATTGATAACTAAGCCATATCTAATGTTAATTTTTTTCATGTCTGTCTGTCCGACTGGATTTAACTCAAAAACCACTGAACATATTGACATCAAATTTACACAGTCTATAGATAACCACAGGATCAACTTAGTCTTTGTTTTATTGAGATATCTCAAACAGTTCCGGAAAAAATGATGATCAGGGATTTACATAGGTTCTGGATTAAACTTTTATTGGATTTATTACTACATAAGTAAGAGCAGTATTAAAAAAAAGTTCAATCATTTCTCCTTTCTTTTTTGTCTATGGGCTGTCCCTTCCTTCCAAAAAGCCGTAATGGCCCAGTGTCTAGAGTTAATCCAAGTGGAGCCACAGTGGTTTAATGGATAGAACTATGTCAAGTGGGGCCGTAGTGACCTAGTGGATAGATATATATCAAATGGGGCCGCAGTGGCTAGAGAGATATGATTATCAGGGATGTAAATAGGTACTGGATTAAGGATTTCTTAGGATTACTGCATAATAAAAAAATTTCCTTTGTTACTTCTTTTTTTTCTATAGGCTGTCCTTTCTTTCCCAAGAGAAGTGGCTAGATTGATTCAAAGTACTAAATGTCATGTTAATGAAGTAGCACTAGCCTGCTAGTAATAAAATATGTTGGAAAGAGGACATTGCAGATCCACAGAATATGGCAAGTTTCAGAAAAATGCAAAATAGAGGCAACAGAAACAATAACTTTGAAGAATTAAACACATCTTCCGTGATTTTCCTTCAGTGAAAGAGCACTTAAAACTTCACATTCCGTACACGTTACAATGTTGGCTCTAGTAAAATGCTGTTCAAAATGAACATCACGAAAAACAACAAACAATTAAAATATGTTATATTTTTTCAAAGAAAAGATCATCATTAACAGTGATTTCTTTTCTTTAATCATTAAGCATTATTTTTTTCAAGATATAACTTCCATCATTCGGTCATAAGTTATTGTGTCTTCCAAGGGCGAAACGCTTGTTCACTTTTATTGCGAAACATTAGTATTGACATAAAATAACAATAGCAGCAATAACTTTAGCATTTCCATAATAGTAGGCAATAATTAGAGCGCCAATGAGTATTATTCGGTCACATAAAATATAAAATAGACGATGAACCAGCACCCAAGCTCTGAAGTAAACAAAGGCGGTTGCCATATAATTCATAACAAACAGCATTACCAATCTGCTGACTAGCAAGTCGCCTTCATGCGTTCCAAATGAGTATATTATAACATTTCAAAAATTAAGTCACAAATAACAAAATTTGGTTACACTCTAAACTTTAACAAATTACGCACTACTATAATAATTCCTATTACCGCACTAACGCTCATTTCGCGGCCATGAAAGGTGCTTCTAAATATTCATATTCATATTCGCCACATTCGATAACTGATGCAAATACGATGCGTAATTTTTACTCTCACACATTTTTTTGAACAAAGAGAAATTACATAAAATATAAAAATATGAAACTTACTGTATGAAAAAAAATGGCTACTAAGATTGAAACTTTATCAAACAACTCCATTCTGCAACATGCTACACAACCTAAATTGAGTCATAGTTGGCAATGCTGAATTGAACACGTTTGTTAATGTTTGTTTTGTTTCTGCATTTATTCACAGTGGTTCATTGTTGAGAAATCATTTCTATTACAATCACTTGAGCTTGAAAAATGCAAAAAAAAATTTTTCAACCATGTGATGACTAAGTGCTAAAACTCTTTATTTTTAGCAAAGCCCAAGATGTCAGTGTATTCAACCTGATATATTTTTTCTCTTAATGCACTGTGAAATGTTTTTATTTTCAACTTCATTAAAACTTTAAACTGCAAACAATTGTTTCTGAATTTGAGTACATCATTGAAACTTTCCTTTAACTTTTACTAAAGGTATTGAGCTAAAAACAATATCGAGTATCGAAAGTGTGGTATCGTCCCACTTCTACATAATTGACATTTTATAAGTGACCATGGTCTTCGTGCCTTTTTGTACAGCTTAACCCTTGTAGATGGGTACAGCGTGACATTAGTGTAATTGGCTTCCTGGAGGCGCAGTGTGATCCTACGCGAAAGAAAATCACGTTGAATGAGACTTGACGTGTTTTATTTATGTAATACCTTTGGATATTTTACGGCACAGGCCCTCACCACTACCGCCAAAAACCTCAAGTGTACCATACAAGGGTTTCAAGTGCTTATTTAAGAGTTCTCGGTGTATTACATCGTTTTCTAAATATTATGGGGCATGTGGTCATCTCAAAATGGCTACCGCGCAGTATGTATATAAATTTACAAATTATTAGGGCAGTACCAGTTTTCCCGCCAAGAGGATTATTGCAGTAGTCGTCCACCGGACAACCCTGGGATAACAGAGAGTCAGCGCTACCAGAACTTCATGGCATCGCAGTGACGATACCTGGCGCCTACTAGGTAAAACCAACATATTTGAAAATTTCCATAACCTCAAACCTCACTGCCCTTAAAATCTCCTTGCAACCCATCATCAGTGCACCGAACACCGTCAAAATAGCTTGCCTGAACGTGGGGCACAGCCTCATCACATTTTGACTGATGTCAAATTTTAGTGCTACCTTGTAGTTTCTGCAATTACATGTATTTTTACACACATACAGTAACGTAAACCTCATGTTGAGCCCTACCTCCAGGCAAAGCAAGCGTGCATGTGTGGACACAGTTGTTAACTGGAGCTACCTGCCTAAGCCGAGGGCCAGATCTATTATTTCTGTTAACTCAAAGAATGGATGAAGTGAGGAATGAGATAAAAGATGTGGTATAACAGCAGTAAAATAAAGAGAGAGGAGGAAATGAATGGAGTGGAGAGATTAAGGTGGCTCTTAACATTGAGATCTTGAGAGCCGATGAGGATGAAATGAGGTAAGTATGGAGCAGTGCTGGAATGTAAAAGCAAGGGAAATGGGAGGTTCGAGAGAAAATCTGTCGACCAGCAGCATCATCTGGCAAGATCCCCAAATGCGAAAATCCAGGAGTGACCCACCCTGCAATCAAACCTGGTTCACCTTACTGGGAGGCGGGTGGTCTGACCACTACAGCACCACAGTCCCATACAAGGAAATTAGATACCTACCACATGAAAACAGGCATTCGACACACATGTTTATCTATTAATAAGGTTGGTTTGATTCTGATATGCACTCTTTGTTGCTGTCACCTAACTATTTAAAAAATTGTAATAAAAATATTTAATAACTTTATATTTAAACATTATAACGGTTTTCAGTTGCCGATATATCACTTTTGTGTAAAATATGTGTAAATAAGTTTTAAAATAAAAAAAAATTATACATAATTGTAAACATTTTTGTGAAACTTTACTTTTCAAATATTCTTGGTGAAGACTAAATAGTTATCCAGCCATCGTAAAAATACACTCATGACAAATAGCAGTTATTTATCATTTTTCACATTTCAGTAGACCTCCTTTTCAGCACGTTACCTAAAAGTAGTTGAATATATTTGTCATGAAACAGGCAAAGTACTTAGACAGCTGACATTGTTATCAAAATAAAGTTTTATTCTATGAAATAAGCAAGAAATATTCAAAATTTTTTTAAAAGTAGCAATACATAAAACAAGTTACCCCTACATTGAATATGGTAGAAAAAATATTATGAGATTTAAACTACAAACTCATACTTTGTCTGGAAAAAATAACTGTAAAAACTTTTAAAACTGAGCTTTTATTTATAAATGCACAAAAAGAGAAAAATAATTATAGAAGTTACACAATTTGTATTACTTGTAAGACGTGGTCGAACAGCCGTAGTAAATTTTACTACGAACTAATATATTTGTATCAATTTATATTTAGTATATAAAAGCTATGCGCGAAGAGTCAAGAGCCTTACGCAAGATATATGCTTACTACGCTTATGCAACTGTGGTATAAGTTCTATATTGTGAATAGTTAAGAGCCTTATGCAAGATATGTTCTTACTATGATTACGCAAATGAGGTATACGTTCTATATTGCGCCAAGCTTTTATATACTAAATATAAATTGATACAAACATATTATTTGTAGTAAAGTTAATTATGGCTGTTAGACCACATCCTACAAGTTCTACAAATTGTGTTACTGCTATAATTATTTTTCTCTTTTTAGTGCTTGGTTTTAAAATTTTGTTACAGTTATTTTATTATTCACTTTTTAGTTTCACCAATTTTAATGTTATTATATTATGTAGTCATGCACATCCCACGACAAGCTTTATGTCTGTTAATGTGCATTGCTACATCTGTTGAATTAAATATACTAAATAACATTATCAGACCCTGGTCACCATCTACAACCAAATTACTCAACGAGATAAGTGCAACGAGACCAAATTTGATACGTTTACTATGCGAGGAGAGAAATTAATTTAAATCAGCATTTCCAAGACATCGAAGTTTCTCATAAACTTCCGCCAACATACTAAAACATTTATGCAAAATGCATTAGTTACGTAATATGAAAAACCAGTATTAATACACTAGACGACGACGCAACTTGACTGTGTGCACGAGCACTGCTAATTGGACACACCAAGCCACCCTGCCTGATCGAGGCAGACTTGTACCACCCACATAAGGGCGACAGTCAAAGACAGAGGTCTGGCAACATTGCTGCAGCAAGCTCAATAAGGATAAAAGCTTGTAACTTCCGGCTCCATCATCAGATCAGCTCAGTGGTACCTTCACATTATATTGTCATTGGAACTATACATGTATGCAAAATTTCAGCTCAATTTGATAACGGGAAGTGGTTTAACTTACATACACGTGAAGTTACATAAAAGGTAGTAACTTCTGGCTCTATCAACAGATTAGCTCAGTGGTACCTTCAAGTTGTATTGTCATCGGAACTACACATGATTACATAATTTCAGCTAAATTGGATAACGGGAAGTGGTTTAAAATCAACTGGTAAGATTTTCACTAAACAGACCCACCCACATACATACACGTGAAGTTAAATAAATGCTTGTAAAAAAAAATTAATTTCACTGAATTACAATCATACACATGTTTTTCATAGTCTCTCAATAAGCTGTCCTTACTGTAAAGATTTTGCTTCACTGATTGTTACTTTATAACAGTGAAAAGTAAAAATGAATCATCATAATTTTTTTAACACACCATCAAAACATGACATTATGCATATTGTATTCCAAGTATTTAAGGAATACTTAAAATCCACAAAAAAAAATTAACCTAAACTTGCAAAAGTTCTACAAATATTATAATCCTCACCACAAGCTGTTTTGTATCCGATTGTGATGCTCCATCTTCAGAGGCAATGCTGCCGCCCGTCTGTGGGGAAAACAAAGCACAGACATCACTACCTCCCAATTATTAAAATTTATCTGAGACTAAAACTAGTGATGATTTTAACACATTACTACAGTATAATACGGAAAGTATCATTATTCCTACAAAGAAATGCACTACACAATTTTCTTGAATTTACCACTATATAAAAACTTACAATAGCCACGAGACAGTAATTCACTATGCTAGTTCAACAGTGCAACATCTCAAAAATTAATCATAACTACTAAAGTAAGGTTATATTCATAACTTTATGCATTTATAGTTCAAATGATTTTGTGGTATATTTCAGTACAGCAGTAAACCCTCTCAAATCTGGCCCTCTGTACTCTGGCACCCCCAGTAACCCTGCCTGGTCCTGATGAGGTGTAAAATTTTTTTTTAACCGTAACTAAATTGTTTTCTATCAACTCGGCCAGCACGCTGCTACTTCATATCGAGTTCCGAGAATACACAGTGTGAGTCATCACGCATGTAAGTCTGCTGCTACCCCTCCCTCCACTCTTCACAATTGTTCACTCATGCCTTTCAATACAAACAAGGCCCTTCATTTGCGAAGTATTAATTAATTTCAATTATTTTAATGTGACTTAGTCTAAAGTGTTGGTGAATTGAATTTTAATCTGGGCAGTGGTTATATATACTGCACTGTAGTCTTTTGAGTGCCAGTGTCAAGTACTTATTGACGCCATCGGGTGAGAGACAATACGAATGATGACACAAATACTTACTGGTAATTTGGGCGCCAAAGGTGCTCCCCAATCATTGCACTATTGAGACTCAGGGTTCTCAGGGATGCTGTGGGTTCTGTGTGTCCGTCTCACCCGTGCGTACTTACAAACAAGTAGGAAATACTAAACTTTTTACTAAACATCACTGGAAATAAACACTTATTAAAACATATGTTGCTAGGACACTCTGTCACTACTGAATAAAAGATACAAGTTCACTGTAGACTTACTTTTATTATTATGCATACACATCAATGTGCCAATGAAATGATTATCTCGGTCATGACTAGCCAATTCCGCATGGGTACTTCCCAGCTTGCAATTACTCTAGCGCACGCCTAGAAGGATGAACTCACGGAGGTGCGTGAAAGCAAAGCCTTCACAAGGGAAGAGGGCCGACAACTGGTAGGGTGGACTGACAGTTTTTCCCTGAAGACAGGATATGATGAATTACAAATTAAACCCTTAATATATATTAACACGTGTGATTACTCGGCATCACTAACGCAAACTCGTCGGGGCTCGCCCTCCAGCACGTGGGTAGTGTGGTGACGGCCTATACACAGAGCCGGCTAGAACGGGAATAATTGCACCATACATTAATTACGAAATTACATAAACCCTTGAATGATACATGAAGCAAGATGGGACACAAGATGAATATTCACAATAAACACACAGGTGTGAAAACAAGTTTAGATGGCGCAGATGCCGCTGGATGAAATTCGTAGCGGACCACGTGGTGCAGGTGAAATTGCAATATTTCTACATGGAAAAGGCCAATTAAAGTCAGACCAATAATTATACTTGCTGAGAAAATTATTCTCTTCACAATTGCAGTAATTAAAGGCGTGTAACATGCCTGATGGTGGTAAAATCCAACATTACTGTGACCGCGTAGTCAAGTACAAAAAGCATCAATTTATGTGAAAAATACATTGAACACTGAATAAAAATGACATAGATCCCTGAGATAAAATATTGCACATACAATGTTACATAAATAAGCACTCAAACGTAACGATGGCGTATACAAAGACTTGGCATCGGTCGGCCACGTGATTATACGTGATGTTGCCGTAAAATATTCATACACAAAAAATACCCTCAAATACGTACATAAAAATAAAGCTCTTAACATTGCGTGTAGCAATACTACAGAAGTTACAATGAAATGCCATAAACATAAGCGGATGGCGCCTGATTCAAATTGCATGGGTCGTGTGACCTTTCAGACACCTTTCTCCTCTTTCTCCTTCATTAAGTTAAAAATGCAGCAAGGGCGCAAAAAAGTAATAAAGCAGAAGCATAATGCTGGGGAAAATGTCTGGCAAAAATATATACAAGCAAAGGTTAATCTGTAAGCTAAATTGACTATGGAAACCTAAATCTGTGAACAAAAGTTGTAGTGCGTACGTGACAGTGTCTTACCTCGCCAACTCTCTTCGACAGACTGTCCAGAGACAAGTGTCACACGGACCTACCATGGCTGCCTACGGGGTTCACATAAGTGGAAGTGCTATGCACGCAGAGGAAAATATTTAATTAGTGAAAACCAAATGGTACAAATTAAATTAAGTATTGTTTTACATTCCTATAATTTTCTTAAGAATTTCAATATTATTTTAGTGTCTCTTTATGACGGCGTTCATGCCAGAATATTAAGTGTTCTTAATCTCGGTGCATTCTATAACCAAAACAATTTTAAATTAGTACAAACACTTTAAAACATTTTAAGACATATTAAACACATCTGACACTGAAAATAACATTTATACGAAAGTTCAAAATTATTGGCCTCTTCGTACATGTGTGGGACATGTGACACATGCGTGGTGAGTGCCGTCATGGGCTCTAGAGCCGCTGGCTGTTAGCCAGCATCATCATCATAAGTAAAAAAAGAATAAAAATAACTTTTTCACTATGGAACAGAAGCTTAATGCATTAAGGAGATTGGATGCAAGGAAATCTGCAAAAAAAGATCACAGCCAGAGATTGGAAAACATGAAGAAATAGAAAAGTGATGTACAGCCCAAGCTTCAAGTGGAATTATGAAAATTAAAATTATGGGAAAGGGGGAAAATGAAGTAGGAGAAGCATTATTTTTATAGTTTGTCCAAAAATTAGAATATTATAGGAAATGGGATTGCCATTTTATAAATATTTACGAATTGAAGGAGGGGATTTCACTGTAGCGGAGGCTGACTTAAAAAATGTAAACTGCAGTACTGCGTTAGAAAATTGCAGATATGCAGAGAAAAAATATTGGCTGATGAGGCAAGTGTGAAAGATTTGAAACTGGTCTTTCATGCACTGGTTGAGAGGGAAGGATTAACAGGTAAACTCTTAAACAGTTATACAACTGTGATGAAACAGGGCTAAATATAAAATGTTGCCAAACAAGACATGTATCCAATGAAGAATATGCTCCAGGCCATAAAAGAAATAGGAAAAGGTAACAATATTAGCGTGCAGTAATGCTGCAGTGATACCCAGGTAAAACTGACAATGATTGGAAAAAGCAAAAAATCCAGAGGGTTAAAAAGAATAAAGGACAAATCTTTACTACCTCTTTGGTATAAAAATAAAAGGAACACATGGACGACTTTCACAATTCTTAAAGAATGTTTTTTTTTTTTTAAATCAATTTGTGCCATTTGTGGAAAAATTTCTTAATAAAAATACTGCTAACTTGCTGGGGAAAGCATTACTGGTTCTTGATAATGATTCCACTTACCCTGTGGTACAAGAATTGACAAATGGGGACATTAAGTGTTTATTTTTACCACCTAGTACAACTTCTGTTGGCCAACCTATGAACCAGGGATTCCTGGAAACACTCAAATATAACTATCTCCACAAAATGCTCAAAGTATGCCTGGGAATTATATTTTTCCCAAAGAAAATAATAAAGGCTGGGTATGATCCTCTGTACTATGAGTGAGAGATGAATAGGATGAAGTATAGACAAATGCACGCATAGTGGAAGAATACAGGAGGGATGGGGAGGGAACTGAAGTTGTATGGGTATAATATGGAGGTTAGCGAAGGGGAGGAGGATCCCAGTGTTGAACAGTAAGGATGGTTTGAGTGCAACAACTGACTAGCAAAAAGGTGAGTAGCTTCAAACCCTGTACTTGTGAACACCATATCCAGCACTACCCCAACACATTCACCATTAATTCTTGCTGGTGTTTCTACTGCTGGAAACAATTTTCTGTTCATTAATTGTGATGCCATTCTCTACATCATGTTGCCTAACCCCTCAGCTCTTTCTGACCACTCCACACCCGGCATGTTCAGGTCCCCTGCCACTGCTGTCCATTGGGTGTCTTATTCCTTGGACTCCTCCATCGCCTGCCACCCCTGAGTTAGCGGCCTGTACACTGCCAGCAATTTGATGCTTCTACCCCTAACCCTTATCTCCATTTCCATCACCTCAGCCACATCACTAACCCATTCCACAGACCCCTCAAACCCTCTCTTAAGCACACTATTATTTCCCCTCCTTTCCTGTCACTGTCTCTTCAGTAGACTGTAAATTTATCTTATCAGCATTACAGGGTTGCCACCTTTTTTCTATTGGAAAATTCCCTGACATATCCCTGATTTCCAGACAAAAAAAAATTCTTCATCTGACCTTTTTCTTACTTTTCTTCTGTAAGGATTGACACCTTTGCATTATAACACACTTTTACCCCAAAATTCTTCTCTGATCTTATAAAATTGCTCCCTAAATAAACTGCAGGGAAAAATGCCTAAGCATTTTGTCCACAATCATCAGAACCATTTTATATGATTCTGGCAGCGGTGCACAATTAATGACAAAACTGTCGAATACAGCCTGCATATCATAGAATTCCTTGACATTTAGCTAACTTGTTTGAAATTCCCTGACAGTTCCCTGTTTTCCAGTTCTGTGGTAAACCTGCATTAAGAATCTAACACTTCCAAACTAAAACATGCTTCCTCCACTGCTGTGACTACACATCTGCCCCATATCCTTTGATTATTCCTGTAAAGCTATCCAACTTGTGTAAGAGTGTATAGTTAACCCACATTAACTTAATGTAATCCTCACATAAATTTATTTCCCCCCTTCTTTGAATGCCCAGAACTTCTTCTCCTACCTCTGCTTCAGTGTTCAAAATTCTAATATGTTATCAAATTCACTTTCCGAAATATTGCCTGTTTTACATGGTTTCAACTCTACACCCACCACAATATCACATAAATTCTTAGACTTAAGGATTATAACTGACACTTCCATATGCTCCAATTATTTTCAGTAACTAATTTTAGGAGCCTACCTGAATTTTCTGGTTCCATAATAAAGTTCAGAAATGGTGGCAATTGCACTTCAGTAAAACATTTGCAAAAAAAAAAAAATTTCCAATTCACGTTTTACTCTCTTCCTCAGACACTTACAATGAACTTTAAATTACATTTATCATTTGGTCACTTGTTCAATAACGCAAATCACGGGACTGGGTCCATAACCTGTTAAATAAAATTGTTAAATAAAACAGTTATAATGCTGTCTAAACTCTCAACATACAGTTTATTAACTCATTATGTTTTATTTACAACTCTCCTTTGTTAATGTTTTATCAACACACATAAAATACAAAATTTTATTGAATTCAACAATTTTACTTTTTATTTACTTGTTAAACAAACTTGATTGCATCTACACTAATATAACAAAGAGGTACTGTTTGCGAGTTTGTTAGAGGTAATCTCTGGAACTACTCATCCAATTAAAAGAAAAATTTCACTGGTAAGTAGCCTGAACTATCTAGATGAACATAGGCTATCTTTCATGACGTTATGACAGCAGGGAAAATTCTAAATAAACATAAAACCATTAAATTACTATTTTTGTATGTACATTCATACTCAAAACTATAGATTTACGAAAGAAAAGTTCCCATCAATTCATTAAAAATAATGTTAAAATTAATTTTCTTGTTTTAAGTTACAATTGTGTAAAATTTTTTTTTGCAGAGAATTTAATCAGCTACTAAATTATATTTTTGCCATACCTGTATTACTTTGGCAAGAATTGTAATTAATTTTTTACACTTAATTTTACATTTAAATTTGAAAGTTTGTAACAAAAAAAAAATTTTCAAAATAATAAATTGATGCCCAGCAAATGGTTTTGTTAATGATTTTGTGATTATTTAGAGTTTATTTCATAAACAAGATATCTTCTATTGTTTGTTTGAGCATTAGCTTGACAAATTAACTGTTGTTAAGACATACTAAATAATATTGGATATTGTTTTTTTGAAAATGCTAGCTGAAAAAGTTAATTGAATTTACAAACAACTCTTTTTTAATTTGTCTAGATTACAAATTAATTATTTTAAATTATATTTGATTGTTTACCATAGATAATACCAATGTTGATTTAGTTAAATAGCCATTTTAAAAAGATAGTTATCTTATTGCATGTGTGTGGTTCTTATTAATGATTACATAGTATGTAAAGACATCATGCCTAAAAGAAAATCGCAACTTTCTAGAAATACGTCCGTAGCGAGGGTGGCTAAAATACGTTGAACTAGAGAGTATATCCCGGAATGCTTACAGTGGCTTGCCAGCCAAAATATAAGAACCTCACAGACTCGCGCTAGGGAATATAGCACCGAACGCTCCCCACACTTGCTGTCCACCGAACACATACGTCGGAAACACGCACTAGAGAGTCTAGCACTCTACACTCACAGCGGCTTACTGCGGAGAGACAACGTGCATCAACATCTAGACAGCATAATCAAAATTTAGCCCATGGTGATAGATCAACTTTCAATTATGATTCAAATTTTGATTACGCTCGGTAGAGAAATATGCAAATTGGGCAAATGAATGAAACACGCTCTAAATGTTTCGCAAAAAAATGGAGTGATGAATCTAATGGTATGTGCTGTACTGCAGGAAAAGTTGTTCTTCCAGAAAATCAGGGACCCCCCCCCCCTCCTCAAACAATAAAAAGTCAATTGAGAGGCAGTCATCCATTATCTACGCTTTTTTGAATAATATACAAATGTATAATACTCTGTTTCAGATTATCTCAGTCGGCAGAAAACAAATACAAGAAAACAACTTTATGCCTACTTTTAAGATAGGACAGATATACTATCTGATTGGCAGTTTATTCCCATCATCAGGCCAAAGTCAGCAATTTTTTCAAATTTACTTCATTTCTGATGCCAATCTACTTTTCTTATGATCCAACATTGCCCATATATTTAAAAACTGAATTCATCAATGAATAACTGACTTTATTAAATAACCACAATGTATATATTCACAGTTTTAAATATAATCTAGAAAATAATTTTCCATTCGATAATTTAAAATTAATAATTCACACCGATCCAACACCACAAAATCAATATTGAGGGTGATACGATTCACGTACAGTAAACAAAATTGTGGCTTTATTAGTAAATGAAGACAAAGGACCCAGAAATATAGTGCTGCATTGCAAAGATGGTCAACAAAAAAGAGTGTCTGAATTGCATCGTACCTACAATCTGCTACAATATACTTTGATATTTGTAAAAGGAGATGATGTTTATTATCTGACCATCCATCAGCAAAATTCAAATAGAAATAAAATGGTTTCATGTATGCAATTTTATGCATACAGATTAATGGTCAGAGTTAACTCTTTTAATATTATACATCATTACAAAGATTTGTTCAGTCAATACTGTGTTGACATGGCTTCAATGATTTACGAAAAATAAAATTAAATATTTAGAAACCAGAAAATATTGCGAGCTGATGATTATATATATTTAAGAGATGCTTTAAATCAGGATGCGAATGTATATGCTGCAAATATTAGACAACACATTATTTTGCCATCATTTTTACGGGTTCTCCCCGATATATGAATGAAAAAACCCAGGATGCTATGTTCACAGTTATGGCAGACCCAATTTATTTATTACATTTACATGTAATCCTGAATGGTCAGAAATCAAACAAAAACTTTTTCCTTGCCTGCGCTCTTTTGACAGACACCATGTTATTTGTAGGGGTTTCCATTTGAAAATTAAAAAAATGATTAACTTAATCAGAAAAGAAGAAATTTTTGGAAAAGTCAAATGTCACATGCTGAGTGTTGAGTGGCAAAAATGTGGTTTACAACACTGTCATGTTCTGGCTACAAAAAAAATACAACCTGACAAAATTGACAAAATTATAGTTGTCGAACTACCCGATAAAGAAAATGACCCAGCATTTATTGATATTGTGACCAAAAATTTGGTACATGGCCCATGTGAGGAATAAAATTGAACATCACCATGTATGAAAAATGGGATCTCTTATAAGAAATATCCCCGACATTTTGTTACTGAGACACAGACCAGTGAGAATGGATATCCTGTTTATCAACGCCGAGATGCTAATAATGGCGGTCAAGCTGCTACCTTAAATATTTGTGGAAGAACCATTACCATAGATCATTCCATACTCTCCAACATTGTGCCAATCTTTTAATGCGCAGATCAACATAGAACATTGTCATTCTGTGCAAGCCATAAAATACATATGCCAATACATAAATAAGGGGTCAGACCAGGACACTTTTTCTGTCCGAAATGCCAACGATGAAGTCGAAAATTATTTAAATGCACGCTACATAAGCACATCGGAAGCGGTATGGAGACTGTTGGAATTTCCCATTCATGACAGACACCTTACTGTTGTACATTTAGCAGCACCTACACTTAGAAAGCGGACAAAGAGTGTACTCTTCAGCATACAATATGAGACAGGTAGTTTAAAATCCAACGAAAACAACTTTCACAGCTTTTTTTGATGCAACTGTGATGAATTTGCAAAATTCTTGCTTTGTCACGAAGTTCCACATTATTATACTTGGGCTAAAAATTTTCATGTAGAAAGAGCGGTGAAGAAGTTGATGGACATCCCAGAATAAAAAAAGATGCTGCTTTGGGAAGAGTTTACAGAGTTCATCATGTCCCGTCAGAATCTTACTTCATCACGTATGCAGTCCTACCTCATTTCAGCACTTAAGAACTGTGGATGGAATGGTGAAAGAAATGTATCAAGCAGCTTGCAGAGATAGAGGTTTATTAGAAAACGATAATCATTGGGAAAATACTTTAAGAGAGGCTGTAGTTTCGCATTGTTCATTAAATCTAAGGGAGTTATTTGTAGTAGTACTATTATTTTGCAATATATCTGAACCACTTAAATTGTGGGAAACATTCAAAGAGGATCTGTGTAAAGATATTAGACACAAAATTCATCAACGAAATCAGGACTTTACTTTGCCCTTCAATGAGGACATGTATAATGAAGTTTTAATCGAAATAGAAAATAAACTGGTAGAACTAAACAACAAAAGTATGAGTGATTTTGGTTTACCTTCGCCTAATAGGTTATATAATGTGACATTTGCTATGATGCTGAGATGTCCGTATGACATCAATGAGTTGTCAGTTTTTGTCAATGAAAATTGGCCAAAGTTAGTCACAGATCAAAGTCAAGCTTATGATGCTACAACTGAAACTGTAGCAAATAATAGGGGTAAGATTTTTTTTTTTGATGCCCCAGGCAGCACAGGGAAAATGTTCATTATAAATCTAATATTAGCAACAGAGAGACAATCTGGAAAAATAGCATTGGCAGTCGCCTCTTCTAAGATTGCCACAACAGTATCTGTGGAGCAAAATGCAGTATGTTCCATACGTAAAAATGGACCTCTTAGCAAATTGTTACAAGATGCATCATTAATTCTATGGGACGAATGTACTATAAGCCATAGAGCTCATGTTGAAGCAGTAAACTGGACGCTTGAAGATCTCAGAAACAATGTACTCGTGGGTGGTGTCACTTTTGTTTTTGTTGGTGATTTTTGCCAAACACTTCCTGTCATAAAAAAAGGAACATGTGCAGATATAAAATCATGTCTAAAATCATCTCCATTATGGGGTTCAGTTCAAACACTTAATTTGCACACTAACATAAGAGCCCATTTGAGCAAAAACAATGATAATGGTTTTCCATAACAATTGCTCAAGCTTGAAGAAGGAAAATTCCCTTTTCCAAGTACAAATGGTGGTAGCGCTGAAATCAAACGATGCTGGATTTGGTCACATAGTCCATAAATTAGAACATCTTATAGAGGCAATATATCCTGATCTAGGAAATTTATTGCAAAGAGACTATCATTGGCTCTGTTCTAGGGCAATAGTAGCTCCCAGAAACTATACAGTTAATGAAATAAATACAATGGCACTACCCTCAAGAATTTTTTAATTCATTACATCCTTCTCGCCTGCCGCCACACGACCTCAAATTAAAGATTGGTAACCCAATAATGCTACTATGCAACTTAAACCCACCTAATATCTGTAATGGCATAAGAAATTGATAAAAGATTTGCGGAACAACATAATTGAAGCAATAATATTAACTGGGCCTGCCGCCGGACACCTAGCGCATATTCCACGTATCTCTATGATCCCAACGAATCTGCCCATTCCTTTCAAGCGGTTGCAGTTTCTGGTGAAGGTATAATTTGCTCTCACAATAAACAAATCCCAGAGGCAAACTTTCAAAATTGTCGGAATAGATTTGAGCCAGGGATTTTTTCTCATCTCCAATTATATGTTCGGTTATCTAGTCGGAACTCCAGAAAACCAATATATTTTGCTACCAGATATTAATAAAAAAATTAACATAGTATAAAAACAAAGCTCTAATACGTTAATGTAAATTTAATAAAACCTATGAAAAAAAACTTTGGAATAAGAGGTTCGTCTTTCGTATTTATGAAAAAACTATGTTAATTTGAGTATTATACTTCCCTGTACTGTTAATGTAAATATAATAAAACTTACGAAAAAAAAACTAACTAAGTCATAGTTGGTTGCTATTTAAAATAATATGTTAAAATTAATTTTCTTACTTTAAGTTGTAATTATGGAGAGCATTTTTAAATTACTTTTAAAATGTAAATTTGAAAATTTGTAATAAAGAAATATAATAATAAAACCTATTACTGTTACTATTAATTATGAATATAGAATAATAAATAAATGCCCAGCAAAGCGGGCAAGGGTACTGCTAGTTTATAGTAAATAAACTTAACTGTCAAAGTAATCATGTAGGCTACTTTGCTAGTGAGGGTAGTACAGTACCAATGACAGGCGTAGTATGCTAGGACAATTAAAAGTTTTGTTGATCAGTGCAAATTTTAATAAAATTTGAAAAGAAAAAGGGAAATAATTTTCATTAAACAAGTGAAATTAGAATACGAGTGTTTTTTTTAAAGATCAGTAAGACATCCCTATCACTCATGTTATGCTTGCATCCAAGTAACTCATTACTACTTTTGGCATGGAACTACTTTAAAATAAATTTTCCAGTAGTTTATTTCTCAAATGCAAGAGCAAACAAAGGTGGCATTAAACTGCAACTGATGCTGCACAGTAATGGTACTATCATCACAGCACCAGTGTTATGTTTGCTGGATTCCTTACACATGCTGCTGATATACACTTTAAGCAAAGGTAAGCTGAATTGTGTCCACCTGAAGTATACTTGGCTAGTCAGTTGGGTAGTCAATGCCTACACGTATGTAACAGACACATATTCAGCAGTTAAATGTCTACAGTACGTTTTGACACAATGGAGTTTGTCTGCAATAGTCAATGCATTGGCAGTGTGGATTTTACAAGGATGTCTGATCAAACAGTAATAGCTTAATTGTAGGTGGAGGTGCGAGAACTGGAAAAGGTGCAGAGAAGGGCAGCAAGATGGAAGAAGGGTAGGAGGAGAAGGCAGAGCAGGATGATGAGGAAGAAGGGAACTATAGGCCATCAGTGATGAAAGAAATGGGGTGGAGCTCATTGAGGGACAGGAGGAAAGTTGAATGGCTAGTCAGGATGTACAGGATGATGAATGAAGAGGGAGGATGGGGAGGGCTACACTGCAAGCTAAGTAAGATGATGTTTAGAGGAAGAGGAAACAACAGTGAGAAGCTTCAGAGGGTGTGGAGGAGAACGGAGTGAGGTAGGCAGTCCATTCTTGTGAGGTTTGTGAGGGAGTGGAATGTGTTGAGGGAGGAATTGGTATCTGTGAGAGGGGTTGGTAAGTTCAGGAAGGGAGTGGAAAAGGAGTTGGTTGGGTGAAGGAGAGGTGAGAGAGCTCGCCACCGGGCGGTAGCCTAATATATATGTATGTATGTATGTATGTATGTATGTATGAAATGCATGTGTTTGCTCATTGTTCACACACAAGTGGTAGGCTATAGCTTACTTCCCTGTATCACCAGCATCTATTCCACAGTGTATCCTGCTATAAGACACATCATATAGGGATGTAGCACAGATACGCATAACAGAAACTGCGTGGCCAGTTTTCACATAAGCTAGCACTACACATAAAGTCAGGTTGTTTAATGACCTGGGAATAATAGTGGGTGGCAAAGTGAGGCTATTTGCAGATGAATGTGTGCTGTTTGCAGAAGTGGGTGGGGAGAATGAGTTGCACGAGGACACAGAACAAATAAGAAGATAGACAGAAAGAAATTAAATGCAGGTTAATGTATTAAAAACAAAGTCTGTAATGTTTACTAGGAAGACGGGAAGGTATAGGTCCTTATAAATGGCAAAGGCAGCAGATAGGAAAAGCTTGAGCGTATAAGTACCTGGGGGTGGTGATTCAGTGTGAATTTAGGTGGAAAAAGCAAGTATAGAGAGTGGTATCAAAGGGAAGTAGGGCTTTGGGAATGCTGGGTAGGGTCTTGAAGTGAGTAAGTAGAGAGGTAAAGGAGAAGGCAAAGCTCTGGTTAGATGGGCAATAGAATATGCAGTTGCAGTCACAGTTTGGGACCCATATTGGGAAGAGGAAGTATGGCAGCTGAAGAAGGTGCATTACATGTGTGTCATACGGTGGCCCACGGGATTAGTTGGCTTTGTACATTTTTTTCCATCTGTAAAACTTAGTATAATTAATACGGCTGCAGCTAAATTGAAAAATTTTGTATTTGACTTCAAATTATTCAAAAAATATAAAGTGTAACATTTTTTTTTATTCACAGAAAATGTCACCACATGCTGTTGCTACATTAAATTGGTTTTAATTTCTTCATACGTGATTTTTCAGCATAACAACAGTTTTACTTGTTTGAACTACATATAACTACTTTCCACAGACACGAAACACTATATAGTCCCGCCTGCCATATTTGTTTTTACTGCTGTTGCTACTACTTTGACGCCGGCTAACAACCAGTGGCACTAGCGCCCATGACAGCGCTCACGTATCACGTGTCCCGCATGTGCGCGAAGAGGCTGATAATTTTGAACTTTCCCGTAAAAGTTAATTACAGGGTAAAATGTGTTATATTGTCTTTACAGTGTTTAATGTGTCTTAAAATGTTTCAAAGTGCACGTACTAATTTTAATTGTTTGGTTATAAATATTCAAAGTGCCTGTGGTGCCGAGATTAAGAACACTTAATATTCTGGCATGAACGCCATCACAAAGAGACATTAAAATAATATTGAAATTCGTAACAAAATTATAGAAATGTAAAACAATATCTAATTTAATTAGTGCCATTTTATTTTCAATATAAAATATTTACTCGGTGGGCATAGCACTTCCGCTTATGTGAAATCAGTAGGCGGTCATGGTAGGACCGTGCGACGCTTGTATCTGGACAGTCTGTCGAGGACAGCTGGCGAAGTAAGACACTGTCACGTGCGCACTACAACTTTTGTTCACTGATGTAGGTTTCCATAGTCAATTTAGCTAACCGGTTAATCTTTGCTTGCGTACGTTTTTGCCAAACAATTTCCCCAGCATTATGCTTCCGCTTTACTAATTCTTACACCCTTGTGGCATATTAAACTTAATTGAGGAGAAGGAGGAGAAAAATGTCGGAGAGGTCACGCGATCCGCAACATTTGAATCAGATGCCATCTGCCTATGTTTATGGCATTTCAGTGTAACTTCTGCATAATTGCTACACAGAATTTTAAGAGTTTTATTTTTATGTATGTATTTAAGGGTAATTTTTGTGTTTGAATATTATACGGCAGTATCACCTATAACCACGTGGCCGACTGAAGCAAAGTCTTTGTATACACCATTATGAGTTTTAAGAGATTATTTGTATAACATCGTATGTGCAATCATTTATTTCAGGGTTCTATGTCAGTTTCATTTGTAATTCACAGTGTCCTGTCTTTAGGGAAAAACCGTCAGTCCACCCTAGCGGCTGCAGGCCCTCTTCCCTTGTGAAGACTGTGCTTTCACGCACCTCGGTGAGATCATCCATTTAGGTGTGCGCTAGGTTAATTACGGGCTGGGGAGCACCCAAGCAGAATTGGCTAGTCATGACTGAGATAACCATTTCATTGGCATGTTGATGTGTATGAACAATATCAATAAAAACAAGTCTACAGTGAACTCAATTTTTTATTCAGTAGTGACAGTGTCCTAGCCACATTTTTTTTATCTATTGTTTATTTCAGTGATTTTATTAAAAGTTTAGTATTGCCAACGTGTTTGTACGTACGCACGGGTGAGATGGACACACAGAACCCACAGCATCCCTCAGAACCCCGAGTCTCTATAGTGCAGTGATTGGGAAGCATCGCTGGCGCCCAAATTACCAATAAGTATTTGTGTCATCGTTCGTCTTGTCTCATCTGACGGTGTCAACTTAAATCACGACCAATTCAAAAAAAAAAAAAAAAAAAAAAAAAAACACCACACAAACACAACCCAGGAAAGAGTTTACAGTACATAAAATTGAGAATTATTCTAGTCCATGAGAATCTGTTTTCCAACATACTCCCTTAATTCTCAATTTTCAAAACGTTCAAACAGCTTCATGGAACTATTTCTTTTACGAGAGCCCCAAATGATATTGGATAAGAGTATATAAGAATATCTGCAGTTTGTTTTTTGCTTGGGCAATAAAACACTTTTAACAAATCTTCTACAACACTTTTGTATATATAGTGAAACCTGACATTAATGTGTTTTGACCTACAATTGATCACCCCACTTTCCATTTAACTTATGGGAGTCTGATTAACGATGAACAGTTTGGTTACTACGTCCTGACCCAAGAGTTCTTCCAAGACAAAGTGAAAAGATGGCTGACCAAACAAGAGACGGCATACCAAAACTAACAAAAGATAATTATTATGTGTGGTCCAGAAGAGCGCAAGCAGAGCCAATAGAAATAAACTGTTGGAATGCCATATATCCGGGGTTATGTGACAGTGCAGAACTAAATGAGACACAAACTAGGCTGAATAGGAAGGCAATAGCATTTCTGCTAATAAGTGTAAGCGATGCTTATATAGAAGACATTGGAGAAATACAGAGGGCCACAGAAACATGGGAGAAACTAGCACGCATTCACTCTTTATATACTCTCCCTCAGTGCTTGGAAATGCTACGAGAGATGGTGAATATAGAGAAATCCGACGAAGTGAGTATGCATGACTACATGGCACAAATCCAATCCTGGAATAGAAAGGTGCAAAGTGGAGGTTTTGGTTTAGAGTTTAATAATGCGCAGTTAGCAGGGCAATTCCTTATCGGACTGCCAAAGGACATTTATATTGACTTCATTGCCCCGAGAACCAAATCCAACTACAGAGAAAGTTAAGTCACTGCTGCTAAGAGAAGAAGTTGACAAAGGAAGTGACAGTTCCGGGGCATTCATAATGAAAAGACAGTTGGGTGCAAAGGGCTATGGCGGAAGAGGTCAAGAAAATGAAAGTAATGGCTGGTGGAATAATTCTGAAAATTTGAGCAAAGTGAACCAGCGAATAATGGAGTGGAAGATAACCGGAGGTGTTTTAAATGTAACGAATGGGGTCATATTGCAAGAATCTGTTCAAAACATTGGACACAGGGCCTTTCAAGGTTCAGACCAAGACAGTCAAACATTGTCGACAAAATGTGTGTCAGGAAAGGGAGAAAATGCAAAGTACAGAACATGTGTAACAGCATGTGGACTTGTATCCCCAGTTAGACAGATGGATGAGTGGACAGTGGATTCGGCTGCCAGCGAACATATATGCTACAGACGTGACATGTTCAAGATATTCTAAACACGTTAGAGAAAGGTATCAATGGGCAAGGGATTTGCAAACATAAAAGGGTGTGGGAATGTTGAAATCACAATGACTGAGGGATGCGGAGGATGGACATTAAACTTGTTGAATGTTTTGTATGTTGCTGAGTTCCAGTACAATGAAGTCTCAGCTTTCCATCTGGCATCAAAAGGTGTTGTCACAGAGTTCAACGAAAAATGTGCAGTGGGACGTGGTGGAGACGAAGAGATCTTTAAGGCAGAAGTGTCTAATGGACTAGGTTATTGATGAAACAAGTGTCACTGCAGCATAATCAGAGGTAAAGAGTGAGTGTGACAGCTGTAAAAATTCCAAGGGAAGAAATGCTGTTGCTCTATAAAGTGTTCCGGTTTGGCACGACAGGTTGGCACATCTACATGAAGCTGCCTTAAAAACGATTACTAACCTAAAAGTGACTGGTAAAGTTTGGTGAAACATATAGTGTTTATGTACAGGACAAGTCAACTAAGACCGGCTTTCCAAATAAAAGTGAGGGGGTCTCCTTGAAGCCACTACAATTCATTCATAGTGATGTAATGGGGAAGCTTCCATTATCTCTTGGTGGTGCATGCTATTTGGTGACATTCATTGATGACTACGCTCGATTAATGTCTATTTATTTTGATCCCAGAAAGAGTGAAGTTTATGAAATGTTTAAGGACTACAGAAAAAATGTAGAAATGTTGCATGACAATAAAATTAAAAGTTGTACAGACAGGTGGGGGGAGGGGGGATATTGTAGCATAGCACTTGAAAAGTATTTGAATGAAAATAGGGTAATTCACAAAAAAACCTTAGCAGGATGCCCTGAACAAAATGGCATTGCAGAGAGAACAAGTAGGACCATTGAAATGGTGTGAGGTGAATGTTAATACAATCAGATTTACCACAAACCTTCTGGGCAGAGGCTGCAAATACGACATGTCATGCTAAAAATCTTTCCCCATGTAGGGCAATCGGCGATTAGATACCTCTTGAGTTATGGAAGGGAGAAGCTATAAATATAAAGAAGTATAAGCAATTAAAGATTTTTGGATATAGAGGTTGGCTTCATGTGGAAGAGGTGAGTAAATTCAGAAAGAGAGATAGGAAATGTATCTTCCTTGGTTATGAAACAAATGTAAAAGGGTACAGAGTGTGGGTCCCCGAAGAGAACAGAGTGAAGGTAGTTCATCACGTAATCTTTGTTGGACCTATTTTTTCACATGCAAGAAAGGCGAGTTTCGAAACAGGTAAAGATCTTAATGCTTCAAGTCACTTGGACGTTAGTGCAGAATCTGATGTTAGAGAAGTTGTTGATTGTACTACATGGGGTCGAGATGGTGATGATGATACAGATGCAGAATATGATAAAGGTATACTTGAGTGATGAAAGTAGTGAATGTGAGCCTTTCCTCGGTTGGGATGAAATGGCAGTAACTCAAGAGTGTGAGACTATACGAAAGTCAAGTAGGTCATGCAAACCAAACCATGTTGTAAACTTGCTGCATTTCTGCTCCAGACAGTGAAAAATATATAGACTTTGGGTCCACCTGTAATGAGATTCAAAATATCAAGGAGGCTATGTCAGGGGAAGATGTTAGTTTGTGGAAAGAAGCTATGTTGGAAGAAATGAACCAGCTCAAAGATAAGGGGGTGTATGTGATTGTCGACAGACCAACAGACAAAAACGTATTGGGAACCAAATGGGTGCTAAAGATCAAGGAAAATGTAGATGGTTCTGTTGATAGGTATAAAGCACGGGTAGTAACAAGGGGATTCAACCAAGTCTATGGTATAGATTTTCAGCAGACATATTCACCTGTTATACAAAAGAAAACTGTAGAACTATTATTTGCTTTAGTTGCATGCAATGGTTGGGTTGTAGAACATATTGATGTGCTCACAGTTTTATCTGAACAGTCCTTTAGATGAAAGTGTCTATGTAGAACAGCCGCAAGGTTATGTTGAAGGTGGAGGCGGAAAGTGTGGGACTATCAAAAAGTCTGTATGGACTTAAACAAAGTGCCAAACAGTGGCACAAAACTATAGATGGTATTCTTACGAAACTCGATCTGAACAAAGCAAAAAAGGATAAGTGTGTATACATGAATGAAAACCAAAGATTTGGTTGTAGGGATTTGTGTTGATTATTTTGGGTGTATGGGGTAAACCTAATTTGGTAACATGGTTTAAATCTGAAATTGGAAAGGTGTTGGATGTGAGGTTCCTAGGTAAGATGTGCAATTTCCTTTCTCTAAGAATCAGTGAGTGTGACAATGGCAATACTATTGACCAATGCCATTATCTTCAACAGATTATGTATGATTTTGGTTTTAGCGAAGAAAAATTTTAAGGTAGAGTTGCCCCCTTGACAGTAAGATTGGCGGTGTAAGTATAAAAAAACAAAAACCCAACAAAGGAAGACTGGAGGAATGTTAAGAATGTGGTAAGGTATTTGAAACACACTAGTGAATTTAAGTTACAATATCGAAAGGATTCCCTGGATTTCCAGGCGTATTGCGATACAGACTGGGGGAACGATAGAGAAGACAGAAAGTCAATAAGTGGTCATGTATTCATAATAGCAGGTGCCCCTATCATAAGGCGAACCAAAAAACAAACCACTGTTGCTCTGTCCACCACAGAAGCCGAATACATATCCATGTGCGAAGCGGCTAGGGAGGTACTTTGGCTCATTATGATGTTAAAAGAACTTGGGCAGGAACACATCATCCCCAAACCATTTGTGATTAAATGTGACACTTTAGGCTCAATGTGTGACTGAAAATGGACTGATTCTGAAAGGTCAAAGCATATGTCTATTAAACTATGTTTTCTGAACCAGGTTGTCCGTGAAGGAGAAATATAGATTGCATATGTACATACAAATTATAATGTAGCTGATTTGTTTACCAAACCATTAGGTGGTGTAAAGACATCAAAATTTGTAACAACCCTAGGGCTGACCACATTGTAAAAATTTTGTTTGTTTGTACTGAAACATTATATGCTGTCTAATGTTGGTTTTTAACAAAATCACTGCCAAGGGGAAGTGTTGTAACCGTATAAAGTTGATATTGATGGCAGCAATTTTGTTCATGTTATTTTTGTAAAAGAAGGATCACGGGAGTGGTGTATTATGTTAGTAAAATGTAGAAAAACATGTAGAGAAATGCTGGAATAGAAAGTAGCACAACAAAGGAAGTGACAGTGTATTTATTTTAAGTAGAAGTCATTAAAATAACAATACTTCACACCAGAAGCCTGCAAGACTTCACTCCACACTTCCGCTGTCGATCCTCTAGTTCAACAGCTGCCACTACTTGCTGGTAAGTGGCAACTACACCCTTTGCAAAGTCTCTTCTAGACAACCCAGGTTAGAGTAACTGCGTCCAGGTTATTTTCATAGCCTCCGAAGTCATTCTTATCCGAGTAGTTTAGAAGCGTGGCTTACTTCTGCTCAAACTTAGCATAGTAATAAGAGAATGTGTCATCGCACTTTTGTTCCTATCCTGAGAGTGATTTGTTCTAGAGATAATTCATTTCCGATTGCTAGATACTAGACCCTGGTACGGAGCAAGCAGGAGACCGGGATTTACTAACTGTACGAACCATAGAGTAGGACTGCAGATCCTCTTCAGTAATCTGTATATCGTAGACACACACCACTTTCAACGGTCACTCTTTCTGTGCACTTCTGTGTATAGGAAGGTAGAACTACAACCACTATGAACTCATCCAAGAGGGGCAGGGAGCGACCCCAGGTTTTACTGCTGCTGGAGCAATGAAGGTGCTGGCAGAAATACTTGCCTGGGACTGGAGGTCCGACCATTGTTGGACCACACCCAGTAGTAGTGGGAAGACGGTCCACACGACCCACTGCTCCAGGTTCGTGCATCAGCGGTGCAGGACTGATTGGAGCACAGGGTTCGCGCCGCAAACTGCTGTTGGTTATACACTTACCTACGGCACCGTCAACTGTTTGCACCTTATCCAGGAGATAGTTAGGTGTCAACTCTGCATCTATGCCATTTGGGGAAAGGCATGGAGCTCAAAGGGAGGCGTGAAAGACCAAGTTCATTGCTGCTAAGTGAGTGTGTGCCAGTAACCTCTCTGCACCTTGCAGAGGCACCCCACGGGACAGAGCTCAAGCTGCCCGACACCTGCAGAGGCCTCCCTCTCCAGCCGGTACCCCTGTTTTATTCCCCACACACACTAGACTCGGCGTAGACTACTACCCGGCTGCTTGTGCCTTGGTAACTGGTACGAATACCAGGCCAGGCATAACCAACACCTTCTTCGGCAGCAGCCGCAGAGTGGAGCCGGAAGTATTGTACCATCCTGTATAGTGACTCATCGTTCAGCATTGCTAGGAGACGACTGGTACCAGCCGACCCACTGCTCTGCTTCCTCAGAGAAAGAAGTAGGTACCTGAATACCCTGATAAGTCTACAATACTCAAATGGACTAGTGTAACAGTAAGACATATTACGGTACCGTCCACACCAGACTTTGTGCCAAGTCACCAACCTAAACAACCAGTATTAACATCTAGTAAGAAACCACATCAGAGTAAATCATCTGTTATAACCAGAGCGTGCCTTACCTATTGGTAATCAAAATCACATTGATCAAGTCTAAGTGACACGCGTAAATCTAAATTGATATTTTTACCAATACAAGTTACAAATACGAGAGTGGCGAGGGTTATGCACATCAGGGAAATTGCAGGGTACAACGAATGTTACGTATGTACGTTTTTGTGAAAAAATTGTAACCCACAAATTACCTCCAGTATTGAATTTGTAACTTGTATCGGTATTATTGTCAAGTTAGGTATTGTTCGGTTACATCTGTATGCAATTAAATGTGATTTTGTGATAAAATATTACGATTATTTCAGAAATATCACGAAAATACGTTCAAATGCAAAACAACCTACCCAAACAATATCTAAATTCACAATATTATCAATACACACACACACCCAAATGTTACTGTGATAATGTATGATATTCAAACATAGCCTCCTTGCAAGGAAAAATACTGTAGAAGTGTAGACAAACATTATGCACCGAGCCAGAGTCCCAGCGCCAGAAGGGCAGTAAATTCCCAAAACAGTGATTCAACCTCGCCAGCAATTTTTTTTGGTGGTAATGCGAAGCGTCAAGCACCAGCAAAGCTTGGAGTTTCCTCAGAAATGATTTTCATGTGTAGTACATCTGCACTGAGAAATAATGTGTGTGTGTTGGTAATATTGCGAATTTAGGTATTGATTTGTTAGGTCATTTTGTAATTTTATGTATTTTTGTGATATTCGTGATAGAATCATATTTTATTACTTACAAAAGCACTCATAATTCCAAACTGATCTTCATAGCCTTATCCACTTATCCACTATCGTATTTGTAGCTTATAACGGTAATCTTGTAAATTTAGGTATTGTTTGGTTAACTCTTCTTACTTTTTTTTTGGTGAATAAAAATTACGATTATGTACTTATTTTCCATTTGTTTGACCACATATTTTCCCTGATCTTCATAGCCCTCCCCACTATAGTTTTTGGGGTTTCCATTGGTAATGTCTTGATGCCCCTAGTAAATTTGTGTTATATGAAATTAATAGAGTAGAATGATACCACATTTAGAGTTTTTTTTATTTATTTATTTATTTTCAAAAAGTCCCTATTCTGGAATTTTACACAAGTATCAATGAACCATCATAGTTCTTGAAGATGCAGTGTTCTGATTTCAGCTGGTAGAGGCCTTTTGATTTTAGGAAGTCTGTTGTACTGTTGTATGAGACAGGATCTCTACGGATCCTGTCTCATAGCGTACGCACACTTGTCAAGTCGACAAATGCTATCTATACTAAGATCTTCAGGTGGATACATGTATGCTGATTCTTCCAATTGACCATCCACAAAGGTGTCTTTATGTCAAAAGTTTCAAGTGTGTGACCTTCACTTTGAACCATACCAAATAACGCCCTTCCTCATTGGTCCACTATTCAACACTGGGCTGTATATGTCCTCACAGTCAATACTGGGTTCCTGATGACAGCCTCGTACAACCAATCTTGCCTTGTGATGTCCACCTTCTTTGGTCTTAAAAACCCATTTACTTGTCAGTGTAGGCAATTTCTTTCCTTCAGGCACATCAACCCTTTTTATTAGAGTCCAAGTTTTGTTGTCAAGGAGTGATAAGATTTCATCTCCTTTTTCCAGTTTTCCTCATCTGGTCCCAACAATGCTTCTTTGTAAGTCAGCATCACATTGTCATATGATGTGTGCATTGTATGTGTTGGAAAAAATATTCTCATAGACTCCAGTAATTATCAATTCTATGTAAACTCTTCATTAGGTTGAACAATGTTTGGTAACATTATAAAAATTATTAATTTTTTGAGGTCCAACATTCTAAGTTACACATTTGTATTCAGAAAGTTAATTAATGTAGGTAGTAATATTATTTTCAAATGTTAATTCATTAAAAAATTAAAAGAATGGGTATGAGTTCTTGCTAGGTTATGTACCACAGTTCCTCTTCACTCAGACGTAATTAAAAGACGCAATCATTCTTAAGAATAGGGACTTTTCAGAAAATCGGGAAAATCATACCTGAATATGTTAGATATGATGATTACCAATCATAATTACTACGAATTTTGGAGGGGCACCATGTAGTTCGATGTAAAAATTAATCAAATTTGATAGTGAGGAGGGTTATACGGATTGCGGTGTTTATGCAGTAAAAGACGTATAATTTTGGCCAGTATATTTATACAGGATCGCTGGATTGTATTACATGAAAGAATACGGTTTGAAACAAATCTTTAATGTTTAAAACCTCATTTACAGGGCATATTTAACGCTGAGGTTATACAAGTATACAGCACAGGTATCAAGCAGTATCAGAAGATTATGTACTTCTGGCAAATTATTCAAGGCTTATGTTGTCTATATTGACGAGAGGAGTGTACAACGTAATATATTTAGAATAAATATATTATAGTAGAACATAAATATGCTAATAGACTGTGTTTATAAAAAGGTGCTGTATAACGCCATGTTAATTTTTAATACAGAGTGACCAATGAGACAGGAAATAGATGCGCGTTGAAATTGGTTGATGTCACAACAGTTCCGACAGTTGTATTGTAAGAAAAAGCGCCATTCCAATAATGTCTGATGGTAGGCCTACTCTGTGCAGAGGTTTTAATGCAAAAGTGCATGTTTGATAGTGTTTCTGTTTCAAGTGTTAAATCAAATAACTGTGTGAAAATGTGAGTGTTTCTCTGCACATATAGACATGCAATTTGTTAAATTATAATATGTGTGCGGTGATACGAGTGTATGTAAAGACAAATAGAATTGTACGTTTTGTGGATAACAATGTAATCAGCGAGGTTGGCGGTAAAACGTGTGGAAAATATGTATGTTTTAGTAACAAATTTGTACTCCACAATGTCCTTCCATCTCATAACCCTCCCCACTACCGAATTCGTATCTTGTGTTAGTAATATTGTCAATTTAGGTATTGTTCAGTTAGATTTTCTTGAAATTAAATGTTTTTCTGTGATAAAATATTACGATATCAGGAACATCACGAAAAACCATAAAATTGCCAAACGACCAAACAATACCTAAATTCACAATTTTATTAATACACACTCGCCCATGCACCCAAATGTTACTGTGATAATGTATGAGGTAATTCTTAAGAATAAGAACTTTTTTTTTGGGGGGGGGGGATAAAATTAAAATCTCGGAAAGTGGTATAATTCCACTCTACTAATTACACAGAACATGAATTTACTATGGGCATCAACATTTGACTAATAGAAACCCCAAAAATGAGTGAAACGTATGTATGGTACATAATGTAATATTTATTCATGAAAATATGCTAAATTGTATGAAAACTGTACAAGCGTAGCCAAACGTTATGCACCAAAACAGAGTCCCAGTGCCAGCAGGGGAGTAAATTCCCAAAACAGTGATTCAAGGCATGCCTGCAATTTTTGTCGTCATAACGCAAAGTCACTCATCAGCGAAGCTTGGAGTTTCCCCAGAAATAATTTTCATGGGTAGCCCGTTTGCACTTGAAAATAATGTGTATGTCTTGAAATTTAACATATTTTCATACTACTTGTAATATTATTATAGTATTGTACCATGAAAACATGTTTAATTGCAAGAACATTGAGCTGAACATTACCTAAAGGATACCAACATAATTTAGAAATATTATAGTGGAGAGGGCTATGAACTGGAGGGAGATTGTGGGATAAAATATCAAAGAAATATATACTTCATTTTAGATTCGCTTATTACTTTTAAAATTTCAGAATAGTTTTGGCATAAGTGACGAAACTAATTGAAATAACTTTGAGATTTCTGGATGCCTCGGGAGATACCATCACGATTTGTTTGTTGTCGGACCCATAAACTAATTCGCTGCTAACTAGCATCGTCTTCTCTGCCGTGCTGGTGTTTCGGTGGGCAAAACAAACTTCGACTTTGGGGATGGCGACCATATGTCCGCGCATGAGTGGGCAGTACAATTTATCATAAGCGCGTCTGTAATTGTCCGTACCACCTTAAGGCCCTAGCGTGGCCATCTCTACCAGTCGAGTAGAGAACCCCGTGTTCTATACTACGAAATCCATTCTGGACACCCCCTCAAAATAAAGTTAGGACTCCTTGGGCTAGTAGCGTAATTTAAATAATTTTATTTAAATTCACAAACATACATTTATTCTTTTTTCACCCCGCAATTTCCCTGAACTTCATAGCACTCCCAACTATAGGCTTCAACATTTTTATTGGTCACATGTTGAAGCCCCTAGTGAAATCGTGTTCTGTGTAATTAAGAGAGTGGAATTACTATACCACTTTCAAAGATTTTTTTTTCTAAAAAAACTCCTATTCTTAAAAAATGACCCAAATTAATGCGTTCAAGTATTAGCAGATATCAAAATGAAAGAAATTAATTTTAGTTGAGAAAAAAAACGAGTATTCCTGGCGGGTTAGTCGCCAATTCATTATTCCTTCAAGGTGCAGAATATTACTAGAAAAAAAAAATTTAATTAAATCGAATATCCCGTCATTAACAAAAAAAAAAAACATTATTACATCTGCGTACGGCACATCAATTTTAATTAAACCGAATATCCGGTGATTATCACGAGTGCACAAGCGAAGGGGTGTGACTGATAAGCCAGATCATGCAAGCAAAAGTACTTGAGAAGTAACATAACCGTCTTTCCAAAACGTCAAAATGGCTAGTAAAAACTACATCACTTGTTTCTACCAATAATATTCATTTTCGTCTATGTCAAATACTCTAACCCGGTGAGTTAAACAATTCAAATATACAATTTCCCGCAAAGTATCGATCCGATGATCTGACAACTTAACAAGTAAATAAACAAACGTCAACAACGGACTAACCTGTTGATTCAACTTTTGTTGCAAAATGTAACTCCTTTCGTCAGGCGCACGAGTCGATTGCGATTCTTCCGCCATTGTTTTTCGAAACAGTCGGCTTTCTAGAGCCGCAATCACGCGATTCGCGTCGAACTGTCAAAAGGAGTGCCCTAATCTGTATTCTCTCGGCTCCCACCACCTCTCAGCATATATGTGAAGTATTGATTATTTTTACGTTTACAATAACTGCCAGTCTCCCACACTACATTTTGTTTCCGGTTCTGTCCGCATCTGCCAGAAAATGTGCGCGGCTACTTGCGCACATTCTTCGCACACGACCTCATTTAACTTTTCTAAGTATTGACATATTTGTGATATTCTATTAATAAACAGGATCTAGACTCTGCGATATTGCTAAATTGTGATGAAATAAACAATTATAACAGGATAATAAGATAATTTTTTAAGGCCCGGTTTCACCAACACATCTTAAATTTCAAGCGCTACTTAAATCACAGTCATAAAGTTACATCTGACAACTGCTATCCTTTTGCCTTAATGTAACGCGTACGCTTAGTGAAGTTCGCGGCAGCTTGCAAACTAATAGCGCTAGTGCAGGCTGACCCGCTTTTAGCATTGCGGTATATGGGAGTGTTGGTAATTTTTGCATAATATTAAACAATGTCTTTTTTATTTTAATATGTCCGTTCGGTATAAAGAATTGTGATATATTTACGTGCGTTTAAAGTCGATTTCGTTCACGGTAATGTTTTACTGGCTCAGTATATCGAGTTCGTAAAAACCTCTGCATCACATTTTTTTCTCGCAACATGGTTGTTGTAATGAAGGTTATAGTTCGATTAGTCCAAATTTATTTTGTCCAGTAATATCGTATATCGTGCCTAGCAGCATAACAATATAGGACATACCAATGAATATAGCTTAAAAATATTTTTTAGTATTAAGTAAAAATACAATTATGTACAGTACAAATATATACTACAGCACTGTCATCACGTCCGCACACATGAAAAAATGTGTTCTAAGAGTACAACTGCTTAATGGAAGACCTTACGCAGCAGAAGATATTTTATACAGTAATCTTAAAGTTATTTAAGTTTATTGAGGTTATCGAGTCTGGTAACTTATATAATTATGTATTCCTTTCAACTCAATACTTCTCTTGTACAAATTTGTCTGGTGATAATATACTTTATATGTATTTATTTTTCTTCCTTGAGGAATAGTGATGGAAATAAACATTCTTTAAGATATTGGTATTTTTTTGATTGAATAAATTAAGAAGTTAAAAAATATAGATTGACGTGAATGATAAGTTTGAGTTGTTAAATAAAGGCCTGCAACTTGTCTCCCTATTTACATAGAGATTATTCTAATGTCCCTTTTTCTAGCTACAAATATTTTGTTAGCATAGTTACAGATCCCCAAAATAATATACCATGATGATGCATTGCTCAAGCCATAATACATTGGTTTAAGTTATTGGGTTTGGAATACTTCTACTAGTATGTGTGATGCATAACTATTTTATTTGGATGTATTATTATTTGCGATATTTAGGGTTGTAGCAATATTTACAAAATAGTTATTAAATTCATTAGCAACACATTGTGGTCCCGATATAATTTTATTGTTTCAAGATAACTGTATCTTTATATTTCTGCTATACTGAACCTTAAAATGATTTGTTTTTGTATTGTTCCAAATGTTCAACTTAAAGAGCGAAGTGGCAATCTGCGAAACCGCAAAATAATTTCGAGAATTGGAACAAGCAGTATGTGAAAATCATTTCGTACCAGAAAATATTATGTACAAAGGTATTTAAAGATAGCAGCAGAGCAGTTATGGCCAAAGTAAGTTTGTAATTGGCGACATTACAAATTTGTCTTAGCCTCATTCCTGTGAAAAAAATTCTAATGTATAAATGGAGATTGCAGGGAAACTGTGGGGGTACAAATGTAAACATAACATCAGAGAAACCTGAAAACCGAAGTCAAGATCTAGAAAATTGATGACATTCAAATCTGCACCAATTAACTTGCTGAGCACAGTAAAGTGACAATTGGGGGGGGGGGGGGGGGGGAAGTGGCCATTATGTGCTTCATATGTGTGCCCTCTAGGCTCTCTTCACTTGAACTCAGGGAATCAGAGTGGTGTCGATTTGTTAGTTAACAGTTTCTTGGATCTACATATATAAATAAATGTATGTACAGTAGTATTGAATGTAATATAATTTGTCACGAGTATGCAAAGAATGGGACATGTACAAAACCTACTAATGCAGAATGATAAAGCAAACCAAGTGATTCACCATACAATTAATGAGTAACTTATGATTCAATAGAATGATTGTGCATATTTACATTGCACATTATTACAGGTTTCTAACAGACAGCTGACGAAAATATTCTCTGTTGTTGGCCAGTTCAACAGCTCTCATACGAGTCACACTTCACCTTACATGAGGAAAAAGCTGTAAAATAACAAATATTCAAATATAACTGGCCCGGATTGCACCACCAAATTCATAAATGCATAGCTGATACACAACCTGTGTTGCTTTTGAACTTGTATTCTCCATTCTATATTCACAAATATCAACAAATTAACTGTTAATTCTTTGTACTGAAAACTGTTTTTCAGCAAATTGTTACTCGTTAGTCCACAACACAGGGAAAATCACAAACATTGTCTAACACAAACAAATGTGTAAAAGTATGTATGATAATTTCTTGCAGTAAAACAAACTAACCATTTTCACAGCAGGGAACAGTGTAAACCTAGGAAATTTTGTAACTGTATACACATAATGTAAGTGTTGCTAAAATTAATTAATTAATTAATTTACTATCATATCTCAGTAGCAATCCTATGAAGGAGCTCTGGAATGTAGCATTAGTCAAAAATGTTACAAAACTAATGCATACCTACACAAAATATTTGTAAATATTTCTTATGTCTCTCTGTTGGAGTCTGAAAACTTCGATAGTTTGAGAAGATGGTGGCCACTGAAGGGTACAATCTGACATAACAGTACGAAAATATTAAAAATAAATTAATTTAAGGGAGGATGTCTTTAGAAGATGTGATAAATTAAGTAAAGTGTAACACGCTGCACTTAGTTTTGGGGCTATGTTATCAGTGTGAGTACTCCCATAAAGACGACTGACAATACGTAAGCCTTAAATTTTGTAGGATGGCTTTCTTTAAAATCATTGTTTCTATATTTTACTAAAAAGTCTTAGTCCTGTTGGTTTTATGTGAGGAATTTCCTCAAAACTATTTGATGCCAGTTTAAAGAAAGATTATTTGCAGTAAACAATTTATCTAGTTATGAATAATCTCGTTTTATGATACTATAAGTGCCATCATATTCTCATCTTTAAATAAAAATGTAGTAAGTATCATCCACAATGAGTAGACTGTTGGAATACATATAGTTTATATATAGCATATTTAAAATAAATAATTACAATATAGGGCAAAGGATGAAACCCTTGGGAACAATGTTTGATTAACTCATTTTTTGTAGATTTACATTTACAGTATAAGATCTCAATGTATTGCAACCTGCCAATATCCGTGAGACAAGTAAGATTTGAAGTATGTGCCTTCTCAGATGAATTAAGTGGAAAGTGGTTGTTTTTATTTCACTGCAGGCCGCTTCACAGCCATATAACTGTTTGGGTCTTCTATCCGCTGCTTCATTGCAACCTCCTGACAGCGTCTTAACTTATTGTGTGTGTCTGGTATGTGAGATGGCCATTCAACAGCCTCTCAACATTTAGTGGTATACAAGAGGGCCAACACTCTCGTTAGATAGGAATAACAGGCTTATTGCATCATTACGACGTCACCTTATCGCAGGGTGAACTGAGGAGAGCCACATGGGCAAACGGCCCACACCCTGGATGAGCCTCTTGTGCTGTGGCACCCTTCGCAACTCTATACGAATACAGTAGATAGTAGATTATCCCGACTAATAGGGACCAAAAGTAATTTGAATAGGTAATCAAAAATTCGGATCATGAAGGGAAAAAAAAACATTTTCACACAACGTAAAATTTATTAGTCATAAATAGAACACTAACTTATCCAAAACAGAAACTGTATATAAAATAAAAAATTTAATCAATTAACAATAACCACCCTCCTCCCAGACATGTTCACTGTGAACAACATGTGAAAGGACACTTCACAAGAGCACACACAAGTGCTTGTCTCTCCTTCATGGGTAAGGGAAACACTGTGACAAAAGAGACTTTCGTGGTTTTACTATTCTCTTTATTTTTCAAACAAGTCCGGATAACTAATCGTCCATATGACCAATATTCGGATAATCAACTTTATACTATATTCTAAAACCTGGTACCCTATCGTAAGTCAAACTTCCCTTCTCCCCACTCCTGAGATCACGACATTGCGTCAATGTGCATTATTTCTTGGTCTGATCTGTGGTGGGGAACATAAATATAGTGTTACAAATGGCTTCTTTTCTGCATCAATTGTGATATTGCTTTTGACATGGTTCGTTATTGAGTATAGTGTTTTGTTTGTTCCTTTTTCAATTACTTTATTTAACATGTACTGGTATACAATTTAATTTGCCTTGTTGTGTCTCTCCACGAGACCACCCTTGGCTCATGTCCACTATCAACTGTGTGTTGCCAACCTGCATCTCCCAACATTACCACAACAGCAATACCACTACAACATATAGTAAATTGTTTAATTGAGTAAATACGTATACATAACAAACATGTACAGGTGAACAAAAACCAATCCGGCAAACAAGACCTGCAAGGAGCCGTAGCTGCGAAAAAAAAGCCAAAATGATGCAAATAAGATCACTTGACACAAAATAAAAAAGCCTGTGAGTTGACAGAGGGATGCTGTGAACACGGAGGGTTACACAAAGACAAAGTTCATGTTACTAACATTAAACAATTATGGCACACAAAAATTATCAGAACAAAAGTAGATCACCCTACGTGACCGTGACGCGATACGCATGCAACACATACGGCCAGCTGAATCCGACCAATTGGGCCACACTTTGACTGGAACAATCCTGTCAAAACAAACACAGAAAATAATCCCACATAATGCACTGGCCCTCTACATCCGTTAACACTTGTTAATTCCTATTTAACACATTGTACAGTAGGCAGTCTGTTCAAATACCTTATGTGCTGATTCTAACAATTGCCCCTCGGTTTTAAACTACATATGATTAAAAAAAAAACACATTTCCTGCAATAATGACTGAGTTTTCTCTACGTGAGAGAGAGACATTGCACTGACGTGCACATTCCGTTAGTGAATGGGTCACAGGACCTGTTCATGCATGAATGTTTTTGTCAAGCTTGCATGAACATAGGGCACGGGAATACTAGCACTAGATATAAGATTACTGTGATATGAGTCTCCACAAGTTGAATTATTAACACAATATCAGAATACACTAATCTCTCAAATTCATTTTACTGTAAACAGTGAGAACTGTGAAAGAGAGATCCTCTTTCTATAACAACAAACACCAAAGTACAAGAATGGTGTCTGGTTGGTGAATACTGTGTCACCCGTACAAGGATGTAGTAGTCCTTGCCACCCCTACTAAAAAAAACGCTATGAAAATCGTATGAAAACAGTTTTGTGTTCTTTTTTTAATTGTTTAACTCTTCATACTGATAGAAAAATGTTCACATATGGTTTCAGACTGTTCTCAAACTTTAAGTTCTGTTCCATACTTTTCAAACTTTCAGAATATACCTACTGTTCAGTCATTATCAACTTCAGAAAACAATCATTTATTAAAAAAATGTAAAAACATACTGATCATAGTGTTTTTGCTGAAAGTATTATTACACGATAAAATTGCTTGCTTTCCTGGACAGTTCTACAAAATACTGTTACATAATACTTTATACTGTGTAGTAATTTAATTATTTGGTATGAACACATCAGTACAGCTGATGCCCTTGGGGATGGTGTACTTATTAGAGTATTTAGTAATTAATAAACATGTTTGGTGTGTAAGGAAGATTACTTTTAGTGTAACTTACTTGTATTTAACATGGTTCTGGTCCTAATGATGATGAGTTTTGGTTGTCTTCAAACTACAACAGTGTTGACTACCAGAACATTCCAAATTCTTAGCCTATTTAACTTTGAAAAGTTATAGGTTATGAAATCTTTACTTGTGTATGTTGTGGATCAAGATTAGGATAAAATACAATTTTATGAACTGAATAGTCAGCCCAGAAACTGAATTTTGTTTAAAATTGTTGGTTGTGAGGCCAGCACTTCTTTGTATGATATAAATGATAGTGGTATATCAGCTCTTAATTAAAAATTTGTAGGCCAATGTCACTTTATTTTTTTTGTCTATATTATTGATCGAAGCTACTTCGATGCTGTAGATTCAACTTTTACAAATTGTTAGGAAATACCCTTCCTATTACACGTTTGTTAAATTGTACACAAAACATTATGGTTACTAGTTCAAATAACCATGTTCTTGAAGAAAATATAAAACATACAGTGATTTCAGGTGTCCAGTTGGTTCCAGTGTAATAATTTATTATCTATTAAATGTAAACAAAAATGTGCTCATGAATTTCATGCAAAGAAATAAACATACAATGCAGGATGAAAGATGCACAACAGTAGAAGATGGGTTACAGACAGTAAATAGTACTAAATTTCTAAAGCTCATTGTAGACAGTAATTTAACACGGAATGAGCATGTTGATAGTGTCCGTAAAAAATTGAGTTTAATGTGTTTTGCAGTACATACCTTAAAAAAGATTTGTAATAATAATACAGTACTTGCATACTATCTCTCTAATATTCAGTCCATAATCAATTATAGAACCATATTTTGGGGTAAATCGCCAAAATGGGAAAAGGCTTTTAGATTACAGAAGATAATAGTGAGATTAATAAGTAATAAGGAAAAAGAAGCCATTGTAGGCCGCTATTAATAAATAACAAAATTCTCACTCTTACATGCATGTATATGTACTGTAGTATTCTTTTTTTACATGGAAAACATTAAAATAGTGATATACACCATTACTACACCAGACAAGCTAATCATCTTCACCTATTCTCCTACAGAATCTCAAAATTTACATCAAATCCAAACTATGATGGGGCAAAACTAATAAATAACCTACTCAGTAATTTGAGGTAAATTAATAGGTTACAGAAATTAAAAAGAGCTTTTAAATTGTACCTTATAAATAAGGCATTCTATTCTGTAGAAGAATACTTACATAAAGATAAATGTTATCTTCTTTTTTGCCCGAAAATGCTGTTTTCATTTTTGGCAGGAAACTCTGTTTGCTTTTTATTCGCCGGTATAATGCTGTAGTCTTCCCCCCCCCCCCCCAATAATGCTGTTATCTTGTTTTTCTCCCGAAAAATCTGTTTTCGTCTGTTCTGCCCAGAATCGCCATTTTCTTTTATTTCTTGCCCGGAAATTATATTTGTTTTTTTTTTTTTTCGATCGAAAACGTTTTTATTTTCAGCCGAAAAGGCCTTTTTTTTTCTTAATTTTCGCCCAAAAATACATTTTAACTAATTTTCGCTTGAAATTGCTTTTTTCTTCTATTTTGCCCAAAATCGATTTTTCCTCCACATTTGCCTGAAAATGCTGTTTTCTTCTTTTTCTCCTATTAATACTGTTTTCTTTTTCTGCGGAAAACACTATTTTATTTTTCCCCGAATAATGTTATCTCCTTTTTGTCCAAAATTTTTGTCTTTTTTGCCCGAAAACACTGTTTACGTCGGTTCCACCTAGAACCGGTGTTTCCTTTTTTTCGTTCGAAGATGTTTTTTTTTCTTTTTCGCCCAAAAACGTTTTTATTTTCAGTCGACAATGCGTTTTCGACTGAAAGTGAAAACAGCGTCTTTGGGCGATAAATGGGGAAAACAGCATTTTTGGCGAAGAAGAATAAACTAACAATTGAGGGGGGGAGGGGGAGAAATCCTCATTTTCATAAGAGTGTGAAGAAATTGCGTTTTCGGCACAAATTAAACTGCATTTTCAAGCGAAAATGAAGGAAACAGAATTTTTAGATGAAAAACAGTATTTAGGACAGCTTGTTTGTCAGAAAAAGACAAAAACAGTGTTTTTTATGTGAATATGAAAAAAAAACAGCATTTTCGTGCGAAAAAAAAGATATTTTCCAGGCGAAAAGGAAGAAAACTATGTTTTTGGGCGAAAAAGAAGAAAACTATGTTTTCGGACGAAAAATATGAATACATTATTTTCGTGCGAAAAAGAAAACAGCTTTTCGGCTGGAAAGGAAGAAACTAGGTTTGGAGGGGCGGGGGGGGGGGGGGGGGGAAATGTGGATAACAGCTTTTTCGGGCGGAAATGATACAAACAGCATTTTCGTGCAAATATGGAGAAAGCAGCACTTTATGAAAACATTCTTTTCGGGCGGAAAATTATAAAACTGCATTTTAGGACAAAAAAGGTCACAAAAAGAGAAAAAAAAGTTTTTTTTTTTTTAATGCGAATATGGCGAAAACAGCATTTTTGGGCGAAAAAATACGATACCATTTTCAGGCGAAAAAGAAGATTACTATGTTTTCGGGGAAAAAGAAAAAAAAAACAACTTTCATGCGAAAAAGAAGAAAACACAACTTTCGTGCGAAAAAGAAGAAAACAGCTTTTCGGGCGAAAAGGAAGCAACTGCATTTTTGGGCGAAAATGTGGATAACTTTTTCGGGCGAAAAAGGTACAAACAGCATTTTCGTGCGAAAATGAAGAAAATAGTGTTTTCGGCTCAAAATGAAAATAGTGATTTCACGTGAAGAAACGAAAACAGTGTTTTCGGGGGGAAAACAAGCTAACACAGTTTTCGGGCGAAAAAATATAAACAGCATTTTCGTATGGTAAAGACAAAAACTATGTTTTCGGCTAAAAAGGAAAACGGAATGTTTAGACTAAATATGCATGTTTGTTAGGAAAAGAAAATATCTGTGGTTTTGTGCAAAAATGAAGAAAATAGCGTTTTCGGCTGAAATTGAAAGTAGCGATTTCATTCAAAAAAATAGAAATAGTGTTATCGGGCGAGAAAGCAGAAAACAGCTATTGCAGGCGAAAAAGAAGAAAACCTCATTTTCGTGCGAATATGGTGCAAACAGCACTTTATGAAAACAGCATTTTCGGGCGAAAAAGAAGAAAGCAGCACTTTTGGACGAAAAAGAAGAAAACAGCGTTTTTGTGCTAATATGAAGAAAACAGCATTTTCGGTTGAAAATGAAACTCCGTTTTTGGGCAAATAAGACGTAAACAGCATTTTCATCCTAAAATTATGATAATACCGTTTTGATCGAAATGAAAACAGCGATTTCGTGCGAAAAAGAAGAAAACTGCATTTTTGGCTAAACATGAAAAAGGAGAAAATCGCATTTTCAGGAGATAAAGAAGAAAACAGCATTTTGGGGTGAAAAAGAAAATAAACCTAATTTTCATGGGAATATGGAGAAAACAATACTTTATGAAAACAGTGTTTTCGCCGAAAAAGCAGAAAACAACATTATCGGGTGAAAAAGAAGAAAAACCCCATTTTCGCACAAATACGAGGTAAGCAGCACTTTATGAAAACATCGATTTCGGGCGAAAAAAGAAGAAAGCTTGATTTCGGGCGAAAAACTATAAAACAGCATTTTAGGACAAAAAAGAAGAATACAGCATGTTTGTTAGAAAAAAAGAAAAACATTGTTTTCATGTAAATATGAAGAAAACAGCATTGTTGGGCGAAAAAATATAAATATAATTTTCTGGTGAAAAAGAAGAAAACAAAAAGAAGAAAAACCGCATGTTTGACCAAATACGGAGATAGCGGCACTTTATGTAAATATCGTGTAAACTTATGTTTGTCAGGAAAAGAAAAAAACAGCATTTTTGTACGAATATGAAGAAAATATTGTTTTCGCCTGAAATTGATAGTAGCGATTTCATGCGGAAAAAAAAAAACGAAAATAATGTTTTCGGGCGAAAAACTAGACCACAGCATTATTCGGACGAATATGAAGAAAACATTATTTTCAGGGGGAAAATAATAAAACAGCATTTTCGGGCAAAAAATAAGAAAACCGCATTTTCGTGCGAATATGGAGAAAACAACACTTTATGAAAACAGCATTTTCGGTCGAAAAAGAAGAATATATCAATTTCGGACGAAAAAGAAGAAAACAGCGTTTTCGTGCTAATGTGAAGAAAATCAGTATTCTCGATTGAATATGAAACTGCGTTTTCAGGCGAAAATGATGATAATTCGGTTTCGATTGAAGTGAAAACAGCTATTTGGTGCGAAAAAGACGAAAACGGCATTTTTGGCAAGACTTGAAAACAGCATTTTCTGCAGAGAAAGGAGAAAACAACATTTTCGGGAGGAAAGAAGAAAACAGCGTTTTTGGGCGAAAAAGAAAAGACCTAATTTTCGCAGGGATATGAAGAAAACATTGTTTTGGGCGAAAAATAAAAGAGAAACCTAATTTTCGTGGAAATATGAAGAAA
Organism: Dryococelus australis; assembly: GCA_029891345.1. Lineage (NCBI taxonomy): Eukaryota > Metazoa > Arthropoda > Insecta > Phasmatodea > Phasmatidae > Dryococelus > Dryococelus australis. The sequence continues at coordinate 94,172,123 of CM057002.1, read as the reverse complement.
ACAGTGTTTTCAGGCGAAAAGAGAAAACATCATTTTCGTGCGCAATGACAAAATAGCATTTGTAGTAAAAACAAAAACGTGGTGTTTTGGGGCGGAAGAGAAAAAAAAAGTGTTTTCATACGAATATAAAGAAAACAGCATTTTCAGACGCAAAGAAGAATACATTGTTTTCTGGCGAAAGAAACAAAAACAGCGTTTTCGTTCGAAAACGAAAAAAAATAGCGATTTTATGCGACGAAACGAAAACTGTTTTTGAGAGGGAAAACAAGATAACCCAGTTTTCGGGCGAAAAAATCCTTCACACCATTTTCGTGCGGAAAATACATAAATTGCGTTTTTTGCTAAAAAGAAAACAGAATATTAAGACGAAAAAAATGCATGTTTGTCAGGAAAAAAGAAAAAAAAGAACAGCGGTTTTGTGAAAAAAAATGTAGAAAATACTGTTTTCGGCTGAAATTGAAAGTAGCGATTTCATGCAAAAAAAAAAAAAACCAAAATAGTGTTTTCAGACGAAAAACAGCATTTTCGGGCGAAAAACAAGACCACAGATTTATTCGGGCGAAAAAACAAAAAAAACAGCATTTTAGGGCGAAAAAAGAAGAAAACCACATTTTTGTGCTAATATGGAGAGAAAATCAATTTATGAAAACAGGGTTTTCAGGCGAAAAAGCAGAAAAAGCCTTTTTGTGCGTAAAAATAGGAAACAGCCATTTCGAGCGAAAAAGCAGAAAAAAGCCCTTTCGGGCGAAAAGAAAGGAAACTGCGTTTTTGGGCGAAAATGTGGATAACAGCGTTTTCGGGCGAAAAAGATACCAACAGCATATTCGTCCGAAAATGAAGAAAATAGTGTTATCGGCCGAAAATGAGAATAGCGATTACATGCAAAAAAATGTATAAAGACAAAAACTGCGTATTTGGACATTATTAAGACAAAAAAAGGCATGTTTGTCAAGAAAAAAAAAAAAAAAATAGCGTTTTTGTGCGAAAATGAAGATAATAGAGTTTTCAACTGAAATTGAAAGTGGCGATTTCATGCGAAAAAAAAAAGAAAATAGTGTTTTCGGGTGAAAAACATGATAATATCGTTTTCGGGCTAAAAGAAGAAAGCTGGATTTCGTGATGGAGGGGGGGGGGGGGAGTATAAAACAGCACTTTAGAATAAATAAGAAGACAGCGTGGTCAGTGTTTTAATGCCAATATGAATAAAACAGCCAAAATATAAGATTTAATTTTCAGGCGAAAAAGGAGAAAACTGTGATTTCAGACGATAAAGAAGACAACAACATTTTCGTGCAAAAAAGAAGAAAACAGAATTTTGGGGAGTCAAGTAGTATATTTTCAATTCTGGGAGGAAAGTAGTTCTTTTCGCTTAGGTGGGAGGCCATCTGTTCAGTTCGCCTAGGTAGAAGGAAAGTAGTTCATTTAGCCTTTTTGGGAGGCAAGTAGTTTAATTAGCCATTTTGGAGGCATGTATTTAATTTCGCCTTTCGGGAGGCAAGTAATTTATTTACCCTTTTTGTCAGGCAAGTAGTTCATTTCGCTTAGGTGGAAGGCCATCAGTTCAGTTCAGTTCGCCTAGGTGAGAGCTAAGTAATTTATTTCGCCTTTTTGCAGGCAAGTAGTTAATTTCGCCTTTTTAACAGGCAATTAGTTCATTTCGCTTAGGTGCAAGGCCAGCATTTCAATTCGCCTAAGTGGGAGTCCAGTAATTCATTTTCCTTCGTGGGATACAAGTATTTAATTTCGATTAGGTGGGAGGCCATCAGTTCAGTTACCCTATGTAGGAGCCAAGTAGTTTATTTCGCCATTAAGGGAGGCAAGTAAATTATTTCGCCTTTTTTAGGAAGCAATTAGTTTATTTCACATAGGCACAAGGCCAGCATTTCAGTTCGCCTAGGCGAGAGTCAAGTAGTTCATTTTCCTTTTTGTGGGGAAAGTAGTTCATTTCACTTAGGTGGGAGGCCATCTGTTCAGTTTGCCTAGGTAGGAGCCAAGTAGATTATTTGGCCTCTTTGGGAGACAAGTAGTTTAATTCGCCTTCTAAAGATGCAGTTAGTTCATTTCGCATAGGTACTATGCCTGCGTTTCATTTCGCCTAGGCTGGAGTCAAGTAGTCTTATTTTTGGGAGGCAAGTGGTTCATTTAGCCTTTTTGGGAAGCAAGTAGAATGTTTCGCATTTGAAGAAGGAGACTATTAGTTCATTTCGCTTAGGTTTAAGGCCAGCATTTCAGTTTGCGCAGGTGGGAGGCAAGTAGTTCATATTCCTTTTTTGGAAGCAATTAGTTCATTTCGGTTTTTAGGGAAGCAAGTAGTGTATTTAGCCTCTATAGGAGGCAATTAATTTATTTCGTTTAGGTGCAAGGCCAGCATTTCTGTTCGCCAAGGTGGGAGTCAAGAAGTCCATTTTCTTTTTTGGGAGGATAGTAGTTTATTTGGCCTTTTTAAGGAGGCAATTAGTTCATTTCGCTTAAGTGCAAGACCAGCATTTAAGTTCGCCTAAATCGGAGACAAGTAGTTCATTTTCCTTTTGCGAAGGAAAGCAGTTAATTTCGCTTAGGGAGGATATCTGTTCCCTTTGCCTAGGTTAGAGCCAGTATTTGATTTAACTTATTTGTGGGGCAAACTGTTTATTTCGCCTCTTTAAGAGGCAATTAATATATTTTGCTTAGGTGCAAGACCAGCACTTCAATTCGCCTAGGTGGGAGTCAAGTAATTTATTTCGCCTCTTTGGGAGGCAAGCAATTTATTTCATATTTTTTAGCCAATTAGTTCATTTCGTTTAGGTGCAAGTCAAGCATTTCATTTTATTTTCTGGGATGCAAGTATTTCATTTCGCTTATGTGGGAGGCTAACAGTTCGGTTTGCCTAGGTGGGAGGCCATCAAATCAGTTCACCTATGTGGGAGCCAAATAGTTTATTTCGCCTTTTTGTGTGGCAAGAAGTTTATTTTGCCTTTTTCGGAGGCAATTAGTTCATTTCACGTAGGTGCAAGGCCAGCATTTCAATTAGCCTATGTGAGAGTCAAGAAGTTCATTTTCCTTTTTGGGAGGCAATAGGTTCATTTCGCCAGATTGGGAGGCAAGTAGTTTATTTCGCCATTTAAGGAGGCAATTACTTAATTTCGCTTAGGTGCAAGGCCAGCATTTCATTACGCCTATGTGGGAGTCAAGTTGTTTATATTTCATAGTGGGATGCAAGTACTTCATTTCGGTTAGGTTAAAGTCCATCTGTTCAAATCGCCTAGGTAGGAGGCAGGTATTTTATTTATCCTTTTTTTTTTTGCATGGCAAGTAGTTTATTTCGCTTAGCTGGAATGCCATCAGTTCATTTCACGTAGGTGGATGCCCAACAGTTTATTTCTCCTTTTTGGGAAGCAAGTAGTTTATTTCGCGTATTTATGATGTGGTTAGTTCATTTCGCTTAGGTGCAAGACCAGCATTTCTGTTCGCCTAGGAGGGTGTCAAGTTGCTTATTTTTCACTCTGGGATGCAAGTACTTCATTTCGGTTAGGTGAGATCCCTTAAGTTCAGTTCGCCTAGGTAGGAGCCAAGCATTTTATTTCTCCTTTTTGGGAGGCAAGTAGTTTAATTCGGCTTTTCAGGAGGCAATAAGATCATTTCGCTTAATTGCAATACCAGCCTTTTAGTTCGTTTAGGTGGGAGTCAAGTAGTTAATTTACCTTTATGGGTAGTAAGTATTTTATTTTTCTTAGTTGGAATACCATCAGTTCAATTCGCCTAGGTTGGAGCCAAGTAGTTTATTTCGTCTTTTATTATAGGCAAGAAGTTTATTTCTCTTTTGTGTCAGGCCAGCATTTCAGTTCGTTTAGGTAGGAACCAAGTAGTTAATTTCGCCTGTTTAGGAGGCAAGTAGTTCATTTAGCATTTTTATGAGGGTATTAGTTCTTTTCCCTTAGGTTCAAGAAAAGCATTTCAGTTCGCATAGGTGGGTGTCAAGTAGTTAATTTCCTTTCTGGAATGCAAGTATTTAATGTCGGTTAGTTGTTATGTTATCAGTTCATTTCGCCTAGGTATGAAACCTGTAGAATATTTCAACTTTTTAGGAGTCAATTAGATTTTTCACTTTTGTTAATGGCCAGTATTTCTGTTCGCTTAGGTGGGAGTGATGTAGATCATTTTCCTCTAGGAGGAACTTAGTTAATTTCGCTAAGGTTGGAGGCCATCAATTCTGTTCGCTTAGGTAGGAATCAAGTAGTTTATTTCTCCTTTTTGAGTGGGTAGTAGTTTATTTCGCCACTTCGCTTAGGTGGGAGGCCAACACATCAGTTCGAGTAGGTGGGATTTAATTAGTTAATTTTTCTTTTTGGGAGGTAAGTAGTTTTTTTGCCTCTGCAGGAGGCAATTAGTTCATTTCTCTTAGGTGCATGACCAGCATTTCTGTTCGCAAAGGTGGGTCACAAGTAATTCATTATACAATTGGGATGCAAGTATTTCATATCTCTTAGGTAGGAGGCCATCAGTTCAGTGTGCCTAGGTTGGGGCGAGTACTATATTTCGCCATTTCAGAGGGCAATAATTTTTTTCGCTTATGTGCTAGGCCAGCATTTAAGTATGCCTAGGTGTGAGTCAAGTAGTTGATTTTCTACTCTGGGATGCAAGTACTTCCTTCGCTTAGGTGGGAGATCATCAGTTCAGTTCGGATAGGTGAGAGCCAATTAGTTAATTTCGCCTTTTTGGGAGCCAAGTAGTTTATTTCGCCTTTTTAGGAGGCAATAAGTTTATTTCACTTGTGCGCAAAGCCTGCATTTCAGTTCGACAAAGTGGGATTCAATTAGTTTATTTTAATAGTTCATTTTTCTTTTTGGGAAACAAAAAGTTTATTTCGTCTCTTCAGGAGGCAATTAGTTCATTTCTCTTAGGTGCATGACCAGCATTTCAGTTCGCAAAGATGGTACACAAGTAGTTCATATTCCAATTGGGATGCAAATATTTCATTTGACTTAGGTAGGAGGCCATCAGTTCAATTCGCCTAGGTTGGAGCCAAGTAGTTAAATTCGCCTTCTTGAGAGGCAAGTGGTTTATTTCACCTTTTTAGGAGTCAATAAGTTTATTTCACTATTGTGGAAGGCAGCATTTCAGTTCGACTAAGAGGGATCCAATTAGTTCATTTCCTTTTTTGGGAGGCAAGTAGTTGATAACGCATTTGCAGGAGGCAATGAGATCATTTCGCTTAATGCAAGGTCACCCTTTCAGTTCGTTTAGGTGGGAGTCGAGTAGTTAATTTTCCTTTTTTGGTAGCAAGTATTTCATTTCGCTTAATTAGAAAGCCATCAGTTCAATTCGCCTAGGTTGGATACAAGTAGTTTATTTCGTCTCTTTCGGAGACAAATAGTTTATTTAGCCTTTTTATGAGGGCATTTGTTCATTACTCTTAGGTGGAAGAATATCATTTTAGTTCGCATAGTTGGGTGTCAAGTAGTTCATTTTCCTTTCTGGGAAGTAAGTAGAGTCTATTTCGCCTTTTTAGGAGGCAATTATTTCATTTCGGTTAGGTGCAAAGCCAGCATTCCATTTCGCCTAGGTGGGAAATAAATAGTTCATATTCCTTTCAAGGTTGCAAATCCCTTAGGTAAGCGGCAATCAGTTCCGTTCGTCTAAGTTTGAGCCGAGAAGTTTATTTCGCCTATGAAAAGCAAGGAAGTAGTTTATTTCGCATTTTAAAAGGTAATTATTGCCTTATGTTTAGGATAAATACCAGCTTTTCAGTTCTCCTAGGTGACAGTAAATTTGTTCAATTTCATTTTTGGGACGAATTTAGTTCATTTCATTGAGGTGGGAGACCATCAGTTCATTCGCCTAGGTAGGATCCAAGTAGTTTTTTCTCCTTATTAGGAAGCAGTTAGTTAATTTCGTTAATGTGCAAGACCAGCATTACAGTTCACCTAGGTGGGAGTCAAGAAGTTCACATCCCTTTCTGGGATGCAAGTATTATATTTCGCTTAGGCGTGAGGTCATCTATTCAAGTCGTTCAGGTGGGAAACGAGTAGTTTATTACACCTTTTAGAATCAACAATTGAGATACATGTGTCCAAAAAACAGCTGAATTGAACAGTTTTGATCTTTCTTTCTGGTATCGTAGTTATTACATTATTTAAGGACAATAAGATATATGTGATCTTCCTAGCAGAATTGATGTGTATGCATACCACATGAAAATTTTGTTATTAATATATCCCAAAAACGATAAATGAGACACATGTGTCCTATATAGCTGAATTGAGCAGTCGTCATCAGTCCTAAACAAATCATAGATATTACATTCTTTTAAGGACAATTTGTCACATGTGTACTTCTAAGAAGTAATGAAGTGTAGGCATACCTCTCAAAAGTTGTATAATAAATACATCCCAGAATCAACAATTCAGATACATGTGCCCTATAAAGCTGAATTGAACAGTTGTGATCTTTCTTACTGGTATCGTAGTTATTACATTAGTTAAGGACAATAAGATAAATGTGATCTTCCTAGCAGAAATGATGTGTATGCATACCACATGAATGTTTTGTTTTTAATATATCCCAAAAACGATAAATGAGACACATGTGTCCTATATAGCTGAATTGAGCAGAAGTCATCTTTCATAAGCAAATCATAGATATTACATTCTTGTAAGGACAATTAGTTACATACCTACTTATTTGAACTATTGAAGTGAAGGCATAACACTCGAAAGTTGTTTATTAAATACATCCCAGAATCAAGAATTGAGATACAGGTGTGCTATATAGCTGAATAGAACTGTTGACATCTTTCTTAAGGGTTTTGCAGTTATTACATTATTTAAGGACAATAAGATACATGCGTACTTTCCAACAGAATTGAAGTGTAGGCATACCTTTTAAAAATTTGGAATAAATATATTTTAGAAACGACAAATGAGAAACATGTGTCCTATATAGCTGAATTGAACTGTTGTCATCATTACTAAGCAAATCATAGATATAACATTCTTGTAAAGACAATTAGTTACATGCGCACTTCTAAGAAGTATTGAAGTGTAGGCATACCTCTCAAAAGTTGTATAATAAATACATCCCAGAATCACCAATTGAGATACACGTGTCCTATATAGCTGAATTGAACAGTTGTGATCTTTCGTACTGGTATCGTAGTTATTACATTATTTAAGGACAATAAGATACATGTGAACTTCATAGCAGAATTGATGAGTAGGCATACCACTTGAAAGGTTTGATATTAATATATCCCAAAAACGATAAATGAGATACATGTGACCTATATAGCTGAATTGAGCTGTTGTTATCATTCCTAAGCAAATCATAGATATTACATTCTTGTAAGGACACTTAGTTACATGCGTAATTATTATTTGAACTACGAAGTGAAGGCATACCACTCAAAAGTTGTGTAATAAATACATCCCTGAACCGACAATTGAGATACTTGTGAGCTATATAGCTAAATTGAACAGTTGTGATCATTCTTTCCGGTATCGAAGTTAATACATTATTAAAGTAAAATAAGATACATGTGAACTTCCTAGCAAAATTGATGTGTATGCATACTACATGAAAGGTTTGTTATTAATGTATCCCAAAAAAAATCAATGAGATATGTGTCCTATATAGCTGAATTGAGCTGTTGTCATAATTCCAAAGCAAATCATAGATTTTATATTCTTGTAAGGACAATTAGTTACATGCGTACTTATTAGAACTATTGAAGTGAAGGCATACCACTCAAAACTTCTTAAATAAATACCTCCCAAAAACGTCAATGAGATATATGTGTGCTATATAGCTGAATTGAACTGTAGTCATCTTTCTTAAAGGTTTCGCAGTTATAAAATTATTTTAGGACAATAAGATACAAACATACTTACTTGCAGAATTGAAGTTGAGGCATACCACTTAAAAGATTAGGAATAAATATATTTCAGAAGCGACAAATGAGATACATGTGGCTTATATAACTGAATTGAACTGTTGTCATCATTACTAAGCATGCCAGAGATATTACATTCTTGTAAGGACAAATAATTTCATGCGTACTTCTTAGTAGTATTGAAGTGTAAGGATACCACTCAAAAGTTGTGTTAATAATTCATTACAGAATCGACAATTAAGATACATGTGTCCTATATAGCAGATTTAACAGTTGACAGCATTCCTAAGCAAATCATACATATTGAATTCGTGGAAATACAATTAGTTACAAGCATACTTCTAAGAAGTATTGAAGTGAAGGCATACCTCTCAAAAATGGTATAATAAATACATCCCAGAATAAACAATTGATATACATGTGTCCTATATAGCTGAATTGAACAGTTGACAATTTTCTTACTGGTATCATAGTTATTACATTATCTAAGGACAATAAGATTCACGTGAACTTCCTAGAAGAATTGATGTGTAGGCATACCAGTTGAAAGTTTTGTTATTAATATATCCCATAAATGATAAATGAGATACACGTGTCCTATATAGATGAATTGAGCTGTTTTATCATTCCTAAGCAAATCATAGATATTACATTCTTGTCAGGACCATTAGTTACATGCGTACTTATTAGATCTATTGAAGTGAAGGCATACCACTCAAAGTTGTGTAATAAATACATCCCAGAATCGACAATTGAGATACATGTGTGCTATTTACCTGAATTGAACTGTAGTCATCTTTCTTAAAGGTTTCGCAGTTATAACATTATTTTAGGACAATAAGATACAAACATACTTACTTGCAGAATTGAAGTTGAGGCATACCACTTAAAAGATTAGGAATAAATATATTTCAGAAACGACAAATGAGATTAATGTGTCCTATAACGCTGAATTGAACTGTTGTCATCATTGCTAAGCATACCAAATATATTACATTCTTAAAAAAAACAATTAATTACATGCGCACTTCTAAGAAGTATTGAAGTGTAGGCATACCACTCATAAGTTGTGTTATAAAAACATCCCAGAATCGACAATTGAGATACATGTGTCCTATATAGCAGAATTGAACTGTTGTCATCATTTCTAAGCAAATCATAGATTTTGAATTCTTGTAAGGAAAATTTGTTACATTTGTACTTCTAAGAAGTATTGAAGTGAAGGCATACTACTCAAAAGTTGTATAATAAAAACATCCCAGAATCAACATTTGAAATACATGTGTCGTATATAGCTGAATTAAACAGTTGTCATCTTTCGTACTGGTATCGTAGTTATTACATTATTTCGGACAATAGGATACAAACAACTTCCTAGCAGAATTGATGTGTAGGCATACCACTTGAAAGTTTTTTTATTAATATATACCAAAAACCATAAATGAGAGACATGTGTCCTACATAGCTTAATTGAGCTGTTCTCATCATTTCTAAGCAAATAATTGATATTACATTATTGTAAGGACAATTAGTTACATGCGTACTAAATAGAACTATTGAAGTGAAAGCATACCACTAAAAAATTGTGTAATAAATACATCCATGAATCGACAATTGAGATACACGTGTGCTATATAGCTGAATATAACTGTTGACATCTTTCTTAAATGTTTCGCAGTTATTACATTATGTTCGACAATAAGATACATGCGTACTTTCAAGCAGAATTGAAATGTAAGCATAATACTTAAAAGATTTCTAATAAACATTGTTTCAGAAAAGGACATATGAGAAACATGAGTCTTATATAACTGAATTGAACTATTGTCATCATTCCTAAGCAAATCATAGATATTACATTCTTGTAAGGACAATTAGTTACATGCGAACCTCTAAGAAGTATTGAAGTGTAGGCATATCTCTCAAAAGTTGTTAAATAAATACATCCCTGAATCACTAATTTAAATATATGTGTCATATATAGCTGAATTGAGCAGTTGTGATCTTTCTTACTGGTATTGTAGTTATTACATTATTTAAGGACAATAAGTTACATGTTAACTTCCTAGCAGAATTGATTTGTAGGCATACCACATGAAAGTTTTGTTATTAATTTATCCCAATAAGGATAAATTAGATACATGTGTTTTATATAGCTGTATTGAGCTGTTATCATAATTCCTGAGCAAATCATAGATATTACATTCTTGTAAGGAGAATTAGTTACATGCATACTTATTAGAACTATTGAAGTGAAGAGACACCACTCAAAAGTTGTGTAATAAATACATCCCTGAATCGACAATTGATTTTCATGTGTGCTATATAGCTGAATAGAACTGTTGAAATCTTTCTTAAAGGTTTCGCAGTTATTACATTATTTTGGACCAAAAGTATACACGTGTACTTTCAATCAGAAATGAAGTGTAAGCATACCACTTAAAAGATTAGGAATAAATATATTTCAGAAACGACAAATGAGTAACATATGTCCTATATAGCTGAATTGAAATGTTGCCATCATTCCTAATCAATCCATAGATATTACATTCTTGTAAGGACATTTAGTTACATGTGTTAATCTAAGAAGTATTGAAGTGTAGGCATACCTCTCAGAAGTTGTGAAATAAATACATCCCAGAATCACCAATTGAGATAATGTGTCCTATATAGCTGAATTGGGATGTTGTCATCATTCCTAAGCAAATAATAGATATTACATTCTTGTAAGGACAATTAGTACCATGGGTACTTATTAGAACTATTGAAGTGAAGGCATACTATACATAAATTGTTTAATAAATACATCCCAGATACCACAATTGAGATACATGTGTGCTATATAGGTGAATTGAACTGTTGTCATCTAACTTAAAGATTTCCGAGTTATTACATTATTTAAGGACAATAAGATACAAACATACTTCCTTGCAGAATTGAAGTTGGGGCATACCACTTAAAAGATTTGGAATAAATATATTTAATAAGCGACAAATGAGATACTTGTGTCTTAGATAACTGAATTGAACTGTTTTCATGATTGCTAATCATGCCATAGATATTACATTCTTGTAAGAAAAATTAATTTCATGCGTACTTTTTAGTAGTATTGAAGTGTAATCATACCACTCAAAAGTTTTGTTATAAATTCATCCCAGAATCGAATATTGTGATACATGTGTCATATAAGCAGAATTGAACGGTTGTCATCATTCCTTAGCAAATCATAGATATTACATTCTTGTAAGTACAATTAGTTACATGCATATGTATAAGAAGTATTGAAGTGTAGGCATACCTCTCAAAAGTTGTATTATAAATACATCCCAGAATCACCAATTGAGATACATGTGTCCTATATAGCTGAATTGAACAATTGTGATGTTTCTTACTGGTATCGTAGTTATTAGATTATTTAAGGACAATAAGATAAATGTGATCTTCCTAGCAGAATTGATATGTAGGCATACCACATGAATGTTTTTTATTAATGTATCCCAAATACGATAAATGAGATACATGTGTCCTATATAGCTGAATTGAGCTGTTTTCATCATTCCTAAGCAAATCATAGATATTACATTCTTGTAAGGACAATTAGTTACATGCGTACTTATTAGAACTATTGAACTGAAGGCATACCACTCTAAAGTTGTTGAATAAATACATCCCAGATACGACATTTGAGATACATGTGTGCTATATAGCTGAATTGGACTGTTGTCTTCTTTCTAAAAGGTTTCGCAATTATTACATTATTTCAGACAATAAGATACATGCATACTTTCAAGCAGAATTGAAGTATCAGCATACCACATAAAAGATTTGGAATAAATATATTTCAGAAGCTACAAATGTGATCATGTGTCTTAGATAACTTAATTGAACTGTTGTCATCATTTCTAAGCATGCCAGAGATATTACATTCTTGTAAGGACAAAAAATTTCATGTGTACTTCTTAGTAGTATTGAAGTGTAGGCATACCACTCCAAAGTTGTGATATAAATTCATCACAGAATCGAAAATCGAGATATTTGTGTCCTATATAGCAGATTTAACTTTTGTCAGCATTTATAAGCAAATCATACATATTGAATTCGTGGAAATACAATTAGTTACATTGGTACTTATAAGAAGTATTGAAGTGAAGGCATACATCTCAAAAGTGGTATAATAAATACATCCCAGAATCAACAATTGAGATAAATGTGTCCTATATAGCTGAAATGAACAATTGACAACTTTCTTAAAGGTTTCGCAGTTATAACATTATTTAAGGACAAAAAGTTACAATCATTCTTCCTTGCAGAATTGAGGTTTAGGTATACCACTTAAAAGATTTTGAATAAATATATTTCAGAAGCAATAAATGAGATATATGTGTCTTAGATAACTGAAATGAAATGTTGTCATCATTTCTAACCATGCCATAGATATTATATTCTTGCAAGGACAATTAATTTCATGCGTACTTCTAAGAAGTATTTAAGTGTAAGCATACAACTTAAAAGATTTGAAATAAATATATTTCAGAAATGACAAATGAGATACATGTGTTCTATATAGCTCAATTGAACTGTTGTCATCATTGCTAAGCATACCATAGATATTACATTCTTGAAAGACAATTAATTACATGCGTACTTTTTTGTAGTATTGAAGTGTAGGAATTCCACTCATAAGTTGTTTTATAAATTCATCCCAGAATCGACAAATGAGATACACGTGTCCTATATAGCTGAATTGAACTGTAGTCATGATTGCTAAGCATGCCATAGTTATTACATCCTTGTAAAGAGAATGAATTTCATTCGATCTTCTTAGTAGTATTGAAGTGTAGGCATACTACTCAAAAGTTGTGTTATAAATTCAACACAGAATCGACAATTGAGATACATGAGTCCTATATAGCAGAATTTAACTTTTGTTATCATTCCAAAGAAAATCATTGATATTGAATTGTTGGAAATACAATTAGTTACATGTGTACTTCTAAGAAGTATTGAAGTGAATACATACCTCTCAAAAGTTTTATAATAAATACAACACAGAATCAACAATTGAGATACATGTGTCCTATACAGCTGAATTTAACAGATTTCATCTTTCATACTGGTATTATAGTTATTACATTATTTAAGGACAATAAGACACATGTGAACTTCCTAGCAGAATTGAGATGTAGGCATACCACTTGAAAGTTTTGTTATAATATATATCATAAACGATAAATGAGATACATGTGTCCTATATAGACAAATTGAGATGTTCTTATCATTTCTAAGCAAAACATAGATATTACCTTCTTGTATGGACAATTATTTACATGGGTATTTATTTGAACTATTGAAGTGAAGGCATAATAAACAAAAGTTGTGTAATAAATACATCCCTGAATCGACAAATGAGATACTTGTGTGCTATATAGCTGAATAGAAATATTGACATCTTTCTTAAAGTTTTCTAATTATTACATTATTTTAGACAATAAGAGACATGCGAACTTTCAAGCAGAATTGAAGTTATTAGGCATACCACTTAAAAGATTTGGAATAAAATATTTATCAGAATCGACAAATGAGAAACATGTGTCTTAGATAACAGAATTGAACTGTTGTCATCATTTCTCAGCAAATCATAGATAATACATTCTTATAAGGACAATTAGTTACATGCGTACATCTAGGAAGTATTGAAGAGTAGGAGTACCTCTCAAAAGTTGTATAATAAATACATCCAAGAATTAACAATTGAAATACTTGTGTCCTATAAGGCTGAATTGAACAGTTGTGATCTTTCTTGCTGGTATCGTAGTTATTACATTATTTAAGGACAATAAGATACATGTGTACTTCCTAGCAGAATTGATGTGTAGGCATACCACCTTAAAGTTTTGTTATTAAATATCCCAAAACAGATAAATGGATACATGTGTCCTATATAGCTGAATTGAGCGGTTTTCTTCAATCCTAAGTAAATAATAGATATTATATTCTTGTAAGGACAATTAGTTTCATGCATAGTTATTAGATCTATTGAAGTGAGGGGTTCCCCTCAAAAGTTGTGTAATAAATACCTCCCTGAATCGAGAATTGAGATACATGTGTGCTATATTGCTGAATAGAACTGTTGATATTTTTCTAAAAGTTTCGCAATTATTACATTATTTTATACAAAAAGATACATGCGTACTTTCAATCAGAATTGAAGTGAAGGCATACCGCTCAAAAGATTTGGAATAAATATTTATAAGAATCGACAATTTAGAAACATGTGTTTAAGATAACTGAATTGAATTGATGTCAGCATTCCTCAGCAAACCATAGATATTTCATTCTTGTAAGGACAATTAGTTACATGCGTACTTCTAGGAAGTATTGAAGAGTAGATATACCTCTCAAAAGTTGTATAATAAATACATCCAAGAATTAACAATTGAAATACTTGTGTCCTATAATGCTGAATTGAACAGTTGTGATCTTTCTTGCTGGTATCGTAGTTATTACATTATTTAAGAACAATAAGATACATGTGAACTTCCTAGCAGAATTGATGCGTAGGCATACCACTTGAAAGTTTTTTTATTAATATATCCCAAATACCATAAATGAGAGAAATGTGTCCTATATAGCTGAATTGAGCATTTGTCATCATTTCTAAGATAATCACAGATATTACATTCTTGTAAGAACAATTAGTTACATGCGTACTTAATAGAACTATTGAAGTAAATTCATACCACTAAAAAATTGTGTAATAAATACATCCCTGAATTGACATATGAGATACATGTGTGCTATATAGCTGAATAGAACTGTTGACATCTTTCTTAAAAGTTTCGCAGTTATTACATTATTTAAGGACAATAAGATACATGCGTACTTTCAAGCAGAATTGAAGTGTAGGCATACTACTTAAAAGATTTGGAATAAATTTTTTTCAGATATGACAAATGAGATACATGTGTCCTATATAGCTGAATTGTACTGTTGTCATCTTTGCTATAAATAACATTGATATTACATTCTTGTAAGAATAATAATTACATGTGTACTTCTTAGTAGTATTCAAGTGTAGACATACCTCTCAAAAGTTGTGTTATAATTTAATCCGAGAAACATCAATTGAGTTACATGTGTCCTGTATAGCTGAATTGAACAGCTGGTATCTTTATTACTGGTATCGTAGTTATTACATTATTTAAGGTTCATAAGATACATGTGAACTTCCTAGCAGAATTGATGTGTAGGCATACCACATGAAAGTTTTGTTATTAATGTATATAAAAAAACGATAAATGAGATACATGTGTCGTTTATAGCTGAATTGAGCTGTTGTCATCATTCCTAAGTAAATCATTGTTATTACATTCTTGTAAGGACAATTCGTTACATGAGTAATAATTAGAACTATTGAAGTGAAGGCATACCACTCAAAAGTTGTTTTAAAAATACATCCCAGAAATGACAAAAGAGATACAAAAAGCTATATAGCTGTATTGAAGTGTGGTCATCTTTCTTAAACATTTCGCAGTTATAACATTATTTAAGAACAATAAGATACAAACATACTTCCTTGCAGAATTGAATTTGATGCATACCACTTAAAAGATTTGGAATAAATATATTTCAGAAGCGACAAATGAGATACATGTGTCCTATATAGCTGAATTGAGTTGTTTTATCATTCCTAAGCAAATAATAGGTATTACATTCTTGTAAGTACAATTAGTTACATGCGTACTTCTAAGAAGGATTGAAGTGTAGGCATACCTATCAATAATTGTATAATAAATACGTCCTAGAATCGACAATTAAGAAACAGGTGTGCTATATAGCTGAAGTGAATTGTTGTAAACTTTCTTAAAGGTTTCGCAGTTATTATATGATTTAAGGACAAAAAGATATAAACGGTACTTCCTTGCAGAATTGAAGATGAGCAATACCACTTAAAAGATTTCTTATAAATGTTTTTCAGAAATGGCAAATGAGAAACATGTGTCTTATATAACTTGATTGAACTGTTGTCATCATTCGTAAGAAATCATAGATATTACATTCTTGTAAAGAAAATTAGTTAAATGCGTACTTCTAAGTATTGAATTGTATGCATACCTCTCAAAAGTTGTATAATAAATACATCCCAGAATCAACAATAGAGATACATGTGTCCTATATAGTTGAATTGAACATTTGTGATCTTTCTTACTGTTACCGTAGTTATTACATTATTTAAGGACAATAAGATACATGTGAACTTCCTAGCATAATTGATGTCTAGGCATAAAACTTGAAAGTTTTTTTATTAATATATCCCAAATACGATAAATGAGATACATGTGTCCTATATAGCTGAATTGAGCTGTTGTCATCATTTCTAAGACAATCATAGATATTATATTTTTGTAAGAACAAATAGTTACATGCATACTTATTAGAACTATTGAAGTGAAGGCATACCACTCAAAAGTTGTTAAATAAATACATCCCAGAATCAACAATTGAGATAAATGTGTCCTGTATAGCTGAAAAGAACAGTTGTGATCTTTCTTACTGGTATCGTAGTTATTACATTATTTAATGACAATAAGATACATGTGAACTTCCTAACAGAATTGATGTGTAGGCATACCACTTGAAAGTTTTGTTATTGATATATCCCAAAAACGATAAATGAGATATGTGTCTCCTATATAGCTGAATTGAGCTGTTGTCATCATTCTATAAGCTAATCATAGATATTACATTCTTGTAAGGACAATTATTTACATGCGTACTTTTTTAAAAATATTGAAGTTAAGGCAAGCCACTTAAATTTGTGTAATAAATTCATTCCTGAATCGACAATTGTGTTACTTGTGTTCTATATAGTTGAATATAACTGTTGACATCTTTCTTAAAGGTTTCGCAGTTATTACATTATTTAAGGACAATAAGATACATTCGTACTTTCAAGCAGAAATGACGTGTAGACATACTACTTAAAATATTTGGAATAATTATTTATTTCAGAAACGACAAATGAGAATCATGTGACCTAAAGTTGAATTTAGATGTTGTCATCATTCCTAAGCTAATCATAGATATTACATTCTTGTAAGGACAATTATTTACATGCGTACTTTTTTAAAAAGGCTGAAGTGAAGGCATGCCACTTAAAGTTGTGTAATAAATTCATTCCTGAATCGACAATTTAGATACATGATTGCTATATAGCTGAAAAAACTGTTGACACCATTCCTAAAGGTTTCGCAGTTGTTATATTATTTAAGGACAATACGATACATGCGTACTTTCAAGCAGAATTGAAGATTAGGCGTACCACTTAAAGATTTGGAATAAATATATTTTAGAAAAGACAAATGAGAAACATGTGTCCTATATATCTAAATTGAACTGTTGTCATCATTCCTAAGAAAATCATAGATATTACATTCTTGTAAGGACAATTAGTTACATTCGTACTTTTATGAAGTATTGAAGTGTAGGCATACCTCTTAATAGTTGTATAATAAATACATCCCAGAATCACCAATTGAGTTACATGTGTCCTATATAGCTGAATTGAACAGTTGTGATCTTTCTTACTGGTATCGTAGTTATTACATTATTTAAGGACAATAAGATTCATGTGAACTTCCTAGCAGAATTGATGTGTAGGCATACCATATGAAAGTTTTGTTATTTATATATCCCAAAAACGCTAAATGAGATACATGTGTCCTATTCAGCTGATTTGATCTGTTGTAATCATTCCTAAGCAAATCATAGATATTAAATTCTTGTGAGGACAATTATTTACATGCGTATTTCTAAGAAGTATTGAAGTGAATGCATACTTCTCATTAGTTGTATAATAAATACGTCCCAGAATCAACAATTAAGATAAAAGTGTCCTATATAGCTGAATTGTCAGTTGTCACCTTTCTTACTGGTATCGTAGTAATTACATTATTTATGACATTAAGATACATGTGAACTTCCCAGCAGAATGATGTGTAGGCATACCAATTGAAAGTTTTGTTATTGATATATCCCAAAAACGATGAATGAGATATGTGTCTCCTATTAAGCTGAATTGAGCTGGTGTCATCATTCCTAAGCAAATCATAGATATTACATTTTTGTAAGGACAATTAGTTACATCCGTACTTATTACAACTATTGAAGTGAAGGCATACCAATCAAAAGTTGTGAAATAAATACATCACAGAAACAACAATTGTGATACATGTGTTCTATATAGTTGAATATAACTGTTGACATCTTTCTTAAAGATTTCTCAGTTATTACATTATTTAAGGACAATAAGATACATTCGTACTTTCAAGCAGAAATGAAGTGTAGACATACTACTTAAAATATTTGGAATAATTAATTATTTCAGAAACTACAAATGAGAATCATGTGTCGTATATAGCTGAATTTAGATGTTGTCATCATTCCTAAGCAAATCATAGTTATTACTTTTTTGAAAGGGCAATTAGTTACATGCGCACTTGTAAGAAGTATTGAAGAGTAGGCATACCTCTCAAAGGTTGATTAATAAATACATCCCAGAATCACCAATTGAGTTACATTTGTCCTATATAACTGAATTGAACACCTGCGATCTTACATACTGGTAACGCAGTTATTACATTATTTAAGGACAATAAGATACATGTGAACTTCCTAGCAGAATTGATATGTAGGCATACCACTTGAAAGTTTTGTTATTAATATATCCCAAAAACGATAAATAAGATACATGTGTCCTATGTATCTGAATTGAGCTTTTGTTATCATTTCTAAGAAAAACATAGATATTACATTCTTGTAAGGACAAATATTTACATGCGTACTTATTAGAACTATTGAAGTGAAGTATACCTCTCTAAGGTTGTGTAATAAATACATCCCTGAATCGACAATTTAGATACATTTGTGCTATATATCTGAATAGAACTGTTGACATCTTTCTGAAAAGGTTTCGCAGTTATTACATTATTTAAGGACAAATGGATACATGCGTACTTTCAAACAGAATTGTAGTGAAGGCATAACACTTAAAATATCTGGAATAAATATATTTCAGAAACGACAAATGAGAAACATATGTTCTATATAGCTGAATTGAACTGTTGTCAACTTTCCTAAGAAAATCATAGATATTACATTCTTGTTAAGACAATTAGTTACAGCGTACTTCTATGAAGCATTGAAGTGTAGGCATACCTCTTAAAAGATGTATAATAAATACATCCCAGAATCACCAATTGAGTTACATGTGTCCTATATAGCTGAATTGAACAGTTGTCATCTTTGTTACTGGTATCGTAGATATTACATTATTTAAGGACAATAAGATACATGTGAACTTCCTAACAGAATTGATGTGTAAGCATACCACTTGAAAGTTTTGTTATTGATATATCCCAAAAACGATAAATGAGATATGTGTCTCCTATATAGCTGAATTGAGCTGTTGTCATCTTTCCTTGGCAAATCATAGATATTACAATTTTGTAAGGACAATTAGTTACATCCGTACTCATTACAACTATTGAAGTGAAGGCATACCAAGCAAAAGTTGTGTAATAAATACATCCCTGAAACGACAATTGTGTTACTTGTGTTCTATATAGCTGAATAGAACTGTTGACACCTTTCCTAAAGGTTTCGCAGTTATTACATTTTTTAAGGACAATACGATACATGCGTACTTTCAAGCAGAATTGAAGATTAGGCATACCACTTAAAGATTTGGAATAAATATATTTTAGAAAAGACAAATGAGAAACATGTGTCCTATATATCTAAATTGAACTGTTGTCATCATTCCTAAGAAAATCATAGAAATTATATTCTTGTAAGGACAAATAGTTACATTAGTACTTTTATGTAGTATTGAAGTGTAGGCATACCTCTCAATAGTTGTATAATAAATACATCCCAGAATCACCAATTGAGTTACATGTGTCCTATATAGCTGAATTGAAAAGTTGTGATCTTTCTTACTGGTATCGTAGTTATTACATTATTTAAGGACAATAAGATTCATGTGAACTTCCTAGCAGAATTGATGTGTAGGCATACCATATGAAAGTTTTGTTATTTATATATCCCAAAAACGCTAAATGAGATACATGTGTCCTATTCAGCTGATTTGAATTGTTGTAATCATTCCTAAGCAAATCATAGATATTAAATTCTTGTGAGGACAATTTGTTACAAGCGTACTTCTTAGAAGTATTGAAGTGTAGGCTTTCCACTCAAAAGTTTTGTAATTAATATATCCCAAGATCGAGAAATGAGATACATGCGATCTATATAGCTCAATTTAACTGTTGTCGTCATTCGTAAACAAATAATATATATTACATTCCAGTATCGACCACTAGTTACATGCATACTTCTGAGAAGTTTTGATGTGTAGGCATACCAGTCAAAAGTTTTGTAATAATTATATCCCAAAAACGACAAATGAGATACATGTGTTCTATATATCTGAATTGAACTGTTGTCATCATTCCTAAGCAAATAATAGATATAACATTCTAGTAACGACAATTAGTTACATACATACTTCTTATATGTATTGAAGAGTAGGCATAATACTCATATGTTGTATAATAAATACATCCCAGAATTGACAATTGAGATACATTTGTCCTATATAGCTGAACTGAACTGTTGTCATAATTCTTAAACAAATCGTAGTTATTACATTCTTGTAATGACAATTAGTTGCATGGGTACTTCTTAGAAGTATTGAAGTGTAGGCATACCACTCAAAAGATTTGTAATAAATATATCCCAAAAACGTCAAATGAGATACTTGTGTCCTATATAGCTTAATTAAAATATTGTCATCATTCCTAATAAAATCATAGAAATAACATACATATAAGGATAAATAGTTGCTTGCGTTCTTCTAAGAAATATTTAAGTGTAGGCATACCACTCAAAAGTTTTGTATTAAATGTATCCCAAAAACGACAAATGAGATGCATGTGATCTATATAGCTGAATTGAACTGTTGTCATCATCCTTGAACAAATCGTAGTTATTACATTCATGTAAGGACAATTAGTTACATGCGTTCATCATTAAAGTATTGAAGTGTGGGCTTACCACTCAAAAGTTTAGGTAATATATATATCCCAAAAACGTCAAATGAGATACATGTGTCCTATAGAGCTGAATTATACTGTTGTCATCAATCCTAAGCAAATAATAGATATAACATTCTAGTAACGACAATTAAATACATGCATACTTCTTAGAAATTTTGATGTTTAATTTACCAGTCATAAGTTTTGTAATAAATATATGCCAAAAATGACAAAAGAGATACATGTGTCCTATATAGCTGAATTAAACTGTTGTCATCATTCCTAAGCAAATCATAGGTATAACGTTCTATTAACGACAATTAGTTACATACATACTTCATAGTTGTATTGAAGATTAGGCATACCACTCATATATTGTGTAATAAATATATCCCAGAATTTACAATTGAGATACATATGTCCTATAAAGCAGAATTGACCCGTTGTCATCATTCTTAAGCAAATCGTAGTTTTTACATTCTTGTAATGACAATTAGTTACATGTGTACAACATAGATGTATTGAAGTGTGGTCTTACCACTCAAAAGTTTAGGTAATAAATATATCGAAAAAACGTCAAATGAGATACATGTGTCCTATATAGCTGAATTGAACTGTTGTCATTATTCTTAAGCCAATCCAAGTTATTACATTCTTGTAAGGACAATTAATTACATGCGTACTTCTTAGAAGTATTGAAGTGTAGGCATACCACTCAAAAGTATTGTAATAAATATATCCCGAAAACGTCAAATGAGATACATGTGTCTTATTTAGCTGAATTAAACTGTTGTCATCATTCTTAAGCAAATCGTAGTTATTACATTCTTGTAAGGACATTTAGTTACATGCGTACTTCTTAGAAGTATTGAAGTGTAGGCTTACCACTAAAAGTTTTGTAATAAATATAACCCAAAAACCTCAAATGAGATACATGTGTCCTATATAGCTGAATTATAATGTTGTTATCATTCCTAAGCAAATCATAGATATTACATTCTTATAATGATAATTACTTACATGCGTTCTTCTTAGAAGTATTTAAGTGTAAGCATACCACTCAAAAATTTTGGAATAAATATATCCGAAAAACGACAAATGAGATACATGTATTCTATTTAGCTGAATTGAACCGTTGTGATCATTCTTAAGCAAATTGTAGTTATTACATTCATATATGGACTATTAGTTGCATGGTTACTTCTTAGTAGTATTGAAGTGTAGGCATAACACACAAAAGTTTTGTAATAAATATAACAAAATACTACAAATGTGATACATGTCACCTATATAGCTGAATTGAACTGTTGTCATCATTCCTAAGCAAATCGAAGATATTACACTCTAGTAAGGTCAATTAGTTACATACATACTTCTAAGAAGTTTTGAAGTGTAGGCATACCACACAAAAGTTTTGTAATAAATATATCCCAAAAACGACAAATGAGATACATGCGATATATATAGTTGAATTGAACCGTTGTCATCATTCTTATGCAAATCATAGATATTACATTCTAGTAAGGACATTTAGTTATATGCATACTTCTTAGAAATATTGAAGTGTAGGCATACCACTCAAAGATGCGTAATAAATAAATGCCAGAATGACAATTGAGATACATGTGTCCTATATAGCTGAATTGTACCGTTGTCTTTATTCATAAGCAAATCGTAGTTATTACATTCTTGTATGGACTAATAGTTGCATATGGTACTTCTAAGAAGTATTGAAGTGAAGGCATAACACACAAAAGTTTTGTAATAAATATATCCCAAAAACTTCAAATGAGAACCATGTGTTCTATATAGCTGAATTTAACTGTTGTCATCATTCTTAAGCAAATTTTGTTATTACTTTCTTGTAAGGACAATTAGTTACATGTGTACTTCATAGAAGTATTGAAGTGTGGGCTTACCACTCAAAAGGTTAGGTAATATATATCCCACAATTCGTCAAATGTGATACATATGTCCTATATAGCTGAATTAATCTGTTGTCATCAATCCTAAGCAAATAATAGATATAACATTCTAGTATCGA
Source organism: Dryococelus australis (assembly GCA_029891345.1). Taxonomy (NCBI): domain Eukaryota; kingdom Metazoa; phylum Arthropoda; class Insecta; order Phasmatodea; family Phasmatidae; genus Dryococelus; species Dryococelus australis. The sequence continues at coordinate 94,149,115 of CM057002.1, read as the reverse complement.
CCATTAGTTACATGCATACTTTTTAGATGTTTTGATGTTTAGGTATACCAGTCAAAAGTTATGTAATAAATGTATCCCAATAACGACAAATGAGATACATGTGTCCTATATAGCTGAATTAAACTGTTGTCATCATTCCCAAGCAAATCATAGGTATAACATTCTAGTAACGACAATTAGTTACATACATAATTCTTAGATGTATTGAAGATAAGCCATACCCCTTATATATAGTGTAATAAATACATCCCAGAATTGACAATTGAGATACATATGTCCTATATAACAAAATTGAGCTGTTGTCATCATTCTTAAGCAAATCGTAGTTTTTACATTCATGTAAAGAAAATTAGTTGCATGGGTACTAATTAGAAGTATTAAAGTGTAAGCATACTTCCAAAAGTTTAATATAACTGCATCTCAGAATCGACAATTGAGATAAATATGTCCTATATAGCTGAATTGAACTGTTGTCATCATTCTTAAGAAAATCGTAATTCTTACATTCTTGTGAGGACAATTAGTTACATGCGTACTTCTTAGAAGTATTGAAGTGTAGGCATACCACTCAAAAGTATTGTAATAAATATATCCCAAAAACGACAAATGAGATACATGTATTCTATTTAGCTGAATTGAATAGTTGTCATCATTCTTAAGCAAATTGTAGTTATTACATTCTTGTACGGACTATTAGTTGCATGGGTACTTCTTAGAAGTATTGAAGTGTAGGCATAACACACAAAAGTTTTGTAATAAATATATCCCAAAAACGACAAATGAGATAAATGTGACCTATATAGCTGAATTGAACTGTTGTCATCATTCCTATCAAATCATAGATATTACATTCTAGTAAGGACATTTAGTTACATGCATAATTCTTAGTAATATTGAAGTGTAGGCATACCACTCAAAGATGCGTAATAAATACATCACAGAATGATAATTGAGATACATGTGTCCTATATAGCTGAATTGAACTGTTGTCATCATTCTTAAGCAAATCGTAGTTATTACATTTTTGTAAGGACAATTAGTTACATCCGTACTTCTTAGAAGTATTGAAGTGAAGGCTTACCACTCTAAAGGTTTGTAATAAATATATCCCAAAAACGTCAAATGAGATACATGTGTCCTATATTGCTGAATTAAACTGTTGTCATCAATCATAAGCAATACATAGATATAACATTCTTGAAACGACAGTTAGTTACATGTATACTTATTACAAGTATTGAAGTGTATGCATAACACTCAAAGGTTGTGTAATAAATACATTCCAGAAATGACAACTGAGGTACATGTGTCCTATATAGCTGAATTAAAATGTTGTCATCACTCCTGAGCAAATCATATATATATTATGTTCTTGTAAGGAAAATTAGTTACATGCGTACTTATTAGAAGGATTTAAGTGTAGTTATAACGCGCAAAAGTTTTGTATTAAATATATCCCAAAAACGAAAAATGAGATACATGTGTTCTATATAGCTGAATTGAACTCTTCTCATCATTCTTAAGCAAATAGTACATATTACATTCTTGTAAGGACAATTAGTTACATGCGTACTTCTTAGAAGTATTGAAGTGTTGGCTTACCACTTAAAAGTTTTGTAATAAATATATCCCAAAAACATCAAATGAGATACATGTGTCCTATATAGCTGAATTAAACTGTTGTCACCATTCCTAAGCAAATCATAGATATTACATTCTTGTAAGGATAATTAGTTACATGCGTACTTCTTAGAAGTATTTAAGTGTAGTCATAGCACGCAAAATTTTATAATAAATATATCCCAAAAACGTCAAATGAGATACATGTGTCCTATATAGCTGAAATATATTGTTGTCATCATTCCTAAGCAAATCATAGATATTACATTCTTGTAAGGATAATTACTTACATGCGTTCTTCTTAGAAGTATTTAAGTGTAAGCATATCACTCAACAATTTTGTAATAAATATATCCCAAAAACGACAAATGGGATACGTGTGTTTATTTAGCTGAATTATACCATTGTCATCATTCATAAGCAAATCGTAGTTATTACATTCTTGTATGGACTAATAGTTGCTACAGTACTTCTAAGAAGTATTGAAGTGTATTCATAACACACAAAAGTTTTGTAATTAATATATCCCAAAAACGACAAATGAGATACATGTGACAATTATAGCTGAAGTGAACTGATGTCATCATTCTTAAGCAAATTGTAGCTATTACATTCTTGAATGGACTATTAGTTGCATGGGTACATCATAGAAGCATTGAAGTGTAGGCATAACAGACAAAAGTTTGGAAATAAATATATCCCATATACGACAGATGAGATACATGTGATCTATATAGCTGAATTGAACTGTTGTCATCATTCCTAAGCAAATAGTAGATATTACACACTAGTAAGGTCAATAAGTTACATGCATAATTCTTAGAAGTATTGAAGTGTATTCATACCACTCAAAAGTTTTGTAATAAATATATCCCAAAAACGACAAATGAGATACATGTGGTCTGTATAGTTGAAATGAAATGTTGTCATCATTCCTATGCTAATCATACATATTACATTCTAGTAAGGACAATTAGTTACATGCATACTCCTTAGAAATATTGAAGTGTAGTAATACTACGCAAAAGTTTTGTAATAAATATATACCAAAAACGTCAAATGAGATACATGTGCCCATTATAGCTGAATTATAATGTTGTCATCATACCTAAGCAAATCATTGATATTTCATTCTTGTAAGGATAATAGGTTACATGCGTTCTTCTTAGAAGTATTTATGTGTAAGCATACCACTCAACAATTTTGTATTAAATTTATCCCAAAAACGACAAATGTGATACTTGTGTTTCTATTTAGCTGAATTGTACCATTGCCATCATTCATAAGCAAATCGTAGTTATTACATTCTTGTATGGACTAATAGTTGCTAGGGTACTTCTAAGAAGTATTGAAGTGTATTCATAACACACAAAAGTTTTGTAATGAATATATCCCAAAAACGACAAATGAGATACATGTGACCATTATAGCTGAAGTGAACTGATGTCATCATTCCTAAGCAAATCGTAGCTATTACACACTAGTAAGGTCAATTAGTTACATGCATACCTATTACAAGTATTGAAGTGTATGTATACCACTCAAAGGTTGTGTAATAAATACATCCCAGAAATGACAACTGAGATACAAGTGTCCTATATAGCTGAATTGAACTGTTGTCATCAATCCTAAGCAAATAATAGATATAACATTCTAGTAACGACCATTTGTTACAAGCATACTTCTTAGAAGTTTTGATGTTTAGGTATACCAGTAAAAAGTTTTGTAATAAATATATCCCAAAAACGTCAAATGAGATACATGTGTCCTATATAGCTGAATTAAACTGTTGTCATCAATCCTCTGCAAATAATAGATATTACATTCTAGTATCGACCATTAGATACATGCATTACTTTTTAGAAGTTTTGATATTTAGGTATACCACTCAAAAGTTTAGGTAATAAATATATCCCAAAAACGTCAAATGAGATACATGTGTCCTATATAGCTGAATTAAACTGTTTTCATAAATCCTATGCAAATCATAGATATAACATTATTGAAACGACAATTAGTTACATGCATACTTATTAGAAGTATTGAAGTGTATGAATACCACTCGAAGGTTGTGTAATAAATACAACCCAGAAATGACTATTGAGATACATATAACCTATATAGCTGAATTGAACTGTTGTCAGCATTATTAAGCTAATCGTAGTTATTACATTCTTGTTAGGACAATTAGTTACATGCGTATTTCTTGGAAGTATTGAAGTGTAGGCATACCACTCAAAAGTTTTGTAATAAATATATCCCAAGAACGACAAATGAGATAAGGTGATCTATATAGCTGAATTTAACTGTTGTCATCATTCCTAAGCAAATAATAGATATTTCATTCTAGTAACGACCATTAGTTACATGCATACATCTTAGAAGTTTTGATTTTTTGGAATAACACTCAAAAGTTTAGGTAATAAATATATCCCCAAAACGACAAATGAGATACAAGTGATCTATATAGCTGAATTTAACTGTTGACATCATTCCTCAGCAAATAATAGATATTACATTCTAGTAACGACCATTAGTAACATGCATACTTCTTAGAAGTTTTGATATATAGGTATACCACTCAAAAGTTTAGGTAATAAATATATCCCAAAAACGTCAAATGAGATACATGTGTCCTATATAGCTGAATTAAACTGTTGTCATCAATTCTAAGCAAATAATAGATATAACATTATTGAAAGGACAATTAGTTACATGCATACTTATTAGAAGTATTGAAGTGTATGCATACCACTCATATGTTGAGTAATAAATACAATCCAGAATTGACAATTGAGATACATATGTCCTATATAGCAGAATTGAACTGTTGTCATCATTCTTAAGCAAATCGTTGTTATTATATTCTTGGAATGACAGTTGCATGTTTACTTCTTAGAAGTATTGAAGGTTAGGCATACTACTCAAAAGTTTATTAATAAATATATACTATGAACGACAAATGAGATACATGTGATCTATAAAGCTGAATTGAACTGTTGTCATCATTCCTAAGTAAAAATTAGATATTACATTCTAGTAAAAACAATTAGTTACATGCATACTTCTTAGAAGTATTGAAGTGTATGCATACCACTCAAAGGTTGTGTAATAAATACATCCCAGAAATGACAATTGAGATACATGTGTCCTATATAGCTGAATTGAACAGTTGTCATCATTCTAAATTAAATCATAGTTATTAAATTCTTGTTTGAACAATTAGTTGCATAGGTAAATCTTAGAAGTATTGAAGTGTAGGAATACAACTCAAAAGTTTTTTTTAAATATTTCCAAGAAAGACAAATGAGATACATGTGTTCTATATAGCTAAATTGAACTGTTGTCATCATTCTAAAGCAAATGGTAGTTATTACATTCTTGTAAGGACAATTAGTTACAAAAGTACTTCTTAGAAGTATTGAAGTGTTGGCTTACCACTCAAAAGGTTTGTAATAAATATATCCCAAACACGTCAAATGAGTTACATGTGTCCTATATAGCTGAATTAAACTGTTGTCATCATTCCTAAGCAAATCATAGATATTACACTCTTGTAAGGATAATTAGTAACATGCGTACTATTAGAAGTATTTAAGTGAAGTCATACCACGCAAAAGTTTTGTAATAAATATATCCCACAACCGACAAATGAGGTACATGTGTTCTATATAGCTGAATTGAACAGTTGTCATCATTCTTAAGCAAAACGTTCTTATTACATTCTTGTAAGGACAATTAGTTACATGCGTACTTCTTAGAAGTATTGAAGTGTGGGCTTAACACTCAAAAGTTTTGTAATAAATATATCCCAAAAACGTCAAATGAGATACATGTGTTATAAATAGCTGAATTAAAATATTGTCATCATTCCTAAGCAAATCATAGATATTACATTCTTGAAAGGATAATTAGTTACATGCGTACTTCTTAGAAGCATTTAAGTGTAGGCATACTAAACAAAAGTTTTATAATTAATGCATCCCAGAATCGACAATTGAGATACATGTGTCCTATATAGCCGAATTGAACTGTTGTCATTATTCTTAAGCAAATCGTAGTTAGTTCTTTCTTGAAAGGACTAATATTTACATGCGTATTTCTTGGAAGAACTGAAGTGTAGCCGTACCACTTAAAGTTTTGTAAAGAATATATCCCAAGAATGACACATGAGATACATGTTATCTATGTAACCGAATTGAAATGTTTTCATCATTCCTAATCAAAACGTAGTTATTACATTCATGTAAGGACAATTAGATACATGCGTATTTCTTAGAAGTATTGAAGTGTAGGCATACCACTCAAAAGTTTTGTAATAAATATATCCCCAGAACGACAAAAGAGATACAGGTGATCTATATAGCTGAATTTAACTGTTGTCATCATTCCTAAGCAAATAATAGATATTTCATTCTAGTAACGACCATTAGTTACATGCATACATCTTAGAAGTTTTGATTTTTTGGAATAACACTCAAAAGTTTAGGTAATAAATATATCCCAATAACGTCAAATGAGATACATGTGTCCTATATCGCTGAATTAAACTGTTGTCATCATTCCTAAGCAAATCATAGATATAACATTCTTGAAACGAGTATTAGATTCATGCATACTTATTAGAAGTATTGAAGTGTATGAATACCACTCATATGTTGTGTAATAAAAACAATCCAGAATTGACAATTGAGATACATGTGTCCTATATAGCTGAATTGAACTGTTGTCATCATTCTTAAGCATATCGTAGTTATTACATTCTTGTAATGACAATTAGTTGCATGGGTATTTCTTAGAAGCATTGAAGTGTAGGCATACCACTCAAAAGATTATTTATAAATATATCCCATGAACGACAAATGAGATACATGTGATCTATATAGCTGAATTGAACTGTTGGGATCATTCCTAAGAAATTAATAGATATTACATTCTAGTAACGACCATTAGTTACATGCATACTTCTTAGAGGTATTGAAGTGTAGGCATACCAGTCAAAAGGTTTGTAATAAATATATCCCAAAAACGACAAATGAGATACATGTGTTCTATATAGCCGTATTGAACTGTTGTCATCATTCTTAAGCAAATCGTAATTATTACATTCTTGTGAAGACATTTAGTAACATTCATACTTCTTAGAAATATTGATGTGTAGGCATACCACTCAAAGGTTGTGTAATAAATACATCCCAGAAATGACAATTGCGACAATGTGTCCTATATAGCTGAATTGAACTGTTGTCATCATTTTTAGTAAATCGTAGTTATTACATTCTTGTAATGACTATTAGTTTCATGCGTACTTCTTAGAAGTATTTAAGTGTAGTCATACAACGCATAAGTTTTGTAATAAATATATCCAAAAACCGACAATTGAGATACATGTGTCCTATATAGCTGAATTGAACTGTTGTCATCATTCTAAAGCAAATGGTAGTTATTACTTTCTTGTAAGGACAATTAGTTACAAAAGTACTTCTTAGAAGTATTGAAGTGTTGGCTTACCACTCAAAAGGTTTGTAATAAATATATCCCAAACACGTCAAATGAGTTACATGTTTTCTATATAGCTGAATTAAACTGTTGTCATCATTCCTAAGCAAATAATAGATATAACATTCTAGTAACGACAATTAGTTACATGCATACTTCTTAGAAGTATTGAAGTGTATGCATAACACTCACAGTTTTGTAAAAAATACATCCGAGAAATTACAATTGAGATACATGTGTCCTATATAGCTGAATCGAACTGTTGTAATCATTCTTAAGCAATTCGTAGTTATTACATTCTTGTAAGGACAATGAGTTATATGCGTATTTCTTGGAAGTATTGAAGTGTAGGCATACCACTCAAAAGTTTTGTAATAAATATATCAAAAGAACCACAAATGAGATAAGGTGATCTATATAGCTGAATATAACTGTTGTCATCATTCCCAAGCAAATAATAAATATTACATTCTTGTAACGACCATTAGTTATATGCTTACTTCTTAGAAGTTTTGATATTTAGGTATACAACTCAAAAGTTTATGTAATAAATATATCCCCAGAACGACAAATGAGATACAAGTGATCTATATAGCTGAATTTAACTGTTGTCATCATTCCTCAGCAAATAATAGATATTACATTCTAGTAACGACCATTAGTTACATGCATTCTTCTTAGAAGTTTTGATATTTTAGGTATGCCACTCAAAAGTTTAGGTAATAAATATATCCCAAAAACGCCAAATGAGAAACATATTTCCTATATAGCTGAATTAAACTGTTGTCATTAATCCTAAGCAAATCATAGATATAACATTATTGAAAAGACAATTAGTTACATGCATACTTATTAGAAGTATTGAAGTGTAGGCATACCAGTCAAAAGTTTTGTAATAAATATATCCCAAGAATGACAAATGAGATAAGGTGATCTATATAGCTGAATATAACTGTTGTCATCATTCCCAAGCAAATAATAAATATTACATTCTTGTAACGACCATTAGTTATATGCTTACTTCTTAGAAGTTTTGATATTTAGGTATACAACTCAAAAGTTTATGTAATAAATATATCCCCAGAACGACAAATGAGATACAAGTGATCTATATAGCTGAATTTAACTGTTGTCATCATTCCTCAGCAAATAATAGATATTACATTCTAGTAATGACCATTAGTTACATGCATTCTTCTTAGAAGTTTTGATATTTAGGTATGCCACTCAAAAGTTTAGGTAATAAATATATCCCAAAAACGCCAAATGAGAAACATATTTCCTATATAGCTGAATTAAACTGTTGTCATCAATCCTAAGCAAATCATAGATATAACATTATTGAAAAGACAATTAGTTACATGCATACTTATTAGAAGTATTGAAGTGTAGGCATACCAGTCAAAAGTTTTGTAATAAATATATCCCAAGAATGACAAATGAGATACATGTTATCTATGTAACCGAATTGAAATGTTGTCATCATTCCTAATCAAAACGTAGTTATTACATTCATGTAAGGACAATTAGTTACATGCTTATTTCTTAGAAGTATTGAAGTGTAGGCATACCACTCAAAAGTTTTGTAATAAATATATCCCAAAAACGTCAAATGAGATACATGTGTCCTACATAGCAGAAATAAAATCGTGTCATCATTCCTAAGCAAATCATAGATATTAGATTCTTATATGGATAATTAGTTACATGCGTTCTTCTTAGAAGTATTTAAAAGTAGGCATACCACTGAAAAGTTTAGTATTAAATATATCCCAAAAAGACAAATGAGATACATGTGTTCTATATAGCTGAATTGAACTGTTGACATCATTCTTAAGCAAATCGTAGTTATTACATTCTTTTATGGACAATTAGTTGGATGGATTCTTCTTTGAAGTATTGAAGTGTTGGCATAACACTCAAAAGGGCGTGTAATAAAAATATCCCAAAATCGGCAAATGAGATACTGTGATCAATATGGATGAATTGAACTGTTGTCATCATTTCTAAGCAAATCGTAGATATTACATACTAGTAAGGACAATTAGTTACATGCATACTTCTTTGAAGTATTGAAGTGTAGGCATATCACTCAAAAGTTTTGTAATTATTTTATCCCAAAAACGACAAATGAGATACATGTGATCTATATAGATGAATTGAACTGTTGTCATCATTCCTAAACAAATCAAAGATATTAAATTCTAGTAAGGACAATTAGTTACATGCATACTTCTTTGAAGTATTGAAGTGTAGGCATATCACTCAAAAGTTTTGTAATTATTTTATCCCAAAAACGACAAATGAGATACATGTGATCTATATAGATGAATTGAACTGTTGTCATCATTCCTAAACAAATCAAAGATATTAAATTCTAGTAAGGACAATTAGTTACATGCATACTTCTTAGAAGTTTTGATTTTTAGGAATAACACTCAAAAGTTTAGGTAATAAATATATCCCAAAAACGTCAAATGAGATACATGTGTCCTATATCGCTGAATTAAACTGTTGTTATCAATCCTAAGCAAATCATAGATATAACATTCTTGAAACGAGTATTAGATACATGCATACTTATTAGAAGTATTGAAGTGTATAAATACCACTCATATGTTGTGAAATAAAAACAATCCAGAATTGACAATTGAAATACATGTGTCCTATATAGCTGAATTCAACTTTTGTCATCATTCTAAAGCAAATCGTAGTCATTAATTTCTTGTAAGGACAATTAGTTACATGCGTACTATTTAGAAGTATTGATGTGTAGTCTTACCACTCAAAAGTTTTGTAATAAATATATAACAAAAACGACAAACGAGATTCTTGTGTTCTATATAGCTGAATTGAACTGTTGTCATCATTCTTAAGCAAATCGAAGTTATTACATTCTTGTAAGGACAATTAGTTACATGCGAATTTCTTAGAAGTATTGATGTGTAGGCATACCAGTCAAATGTTTTGTAATAAATATGTCCCAAAAACGACAAGTGAGATAAATGTGTTCTATATAGCTGAATTGAAATGTCATCTTTTTTAAGCAAATCGTTGTTATTACATTCTTGAAAGGACAATTAGTTACATGCGTTCTTCATAGAAGTATTGAAGTGTAGGCATACCACTCAAAAGTTGTGTAATAAATACATCCCATAATCGACAATTGAGATACAAGTGTCCTATATAGCTGAATTGAACTGTTGTCATCATTCGTAAGAAAATCGTAATTATTACATTCTTGTAATTGCAATTAGTTACATGCATATTTCTTAGAAATATTTTTGATGTGTTATATAAAGCTGAATTGAACTGTTTTCATCATTCTTAAGAAAATCGTAATTATTACATTCTTTTAAGGATAATTAGTTACATGAGTATTTCTAAGAAGTATTGATGTGTCCTATATAGCTGAATTGAACTGTTGTCATCATTCTTAAGAAAATCGTTATTATTACATTCTTGTAAGTACAATTAGTAAAATGCGTACTTTTTATAAGTATTGATGTTAACTCATACCAGTCAAATGTTTTGTAATAAATATGTCCCAAAAACGACAAGTGAGATAAATGTGTTCTATATAGCTGAATTGAAATGTCATCTTTTTTAAGCAAATCGTTGTTATTACATTCTCGAAAGGACAATTAGTTACATGAGTTCTTCTTAGAAGTATTGAAGTGTATGTATACCACTCAAAAGTTGTGTAATAAAAACCTCCCAGAATCGACAATTGAGATACAAGTGTCCTATATAGATGAATTGAACTGTTGTCATCATTCTTAAGAAAATCGTAATTATTACATACTTGTAAGGACAATTAGTTACATGCGTACTTCTCAGAAGTATTGATGTGTAGGCATACCAGTCAAAGTTTTTTAATAAATATATCCCAAAAACGACAAACGAGATTCTTGTGTTCTATATAGCTGAATTGAACTGTTGTCATCATTCTTAAGCAAATCGTAGTTTTTACATTCTTGTAAGGACAATAGTTACAAGCGTATTTCTTAGAAATATTGATGTGTAGGCATATGACTCAAAAGTTTTGTAATATATATATCCCAATAACGACAAATGAAATACATGTTTTCTATATACCTGAATTAAACTGTTGTCATCATTCTTAAGCAAATCGTAGTTATTACAATCTTGTAAGGACAATTTGTTGCAAGGCTAATTTTTTAAGTATTGAGTGTAGGTATACAACTCCATAGTTTTATAATAAATATATCCCAAAAACGACAAATGAGTAACATGTGTTCTATATAGCTTAATTAAACTGTTGTCATGATTCTTAAGCAAATAGTAGTTATTACATTGTTGTAAGGACAATTATTTACAAGCGTTCTTCTAAGAGGTATTGAAGAATAGGTAACAACTTAAAAGTTTTATAATAAAAAACTTCCAAAAACGACAAATGAGATACTTGTGTTCTATATAGCTAAATTGAACTGTTGTCTTCATTCTTAAGCAAATCGTAGTTATTACAATCATGTAAGGACAATTAGTTGCATGGTTACTTCTTAGAAGTATTGAAGTGTTAGAACAACTCACAAAAGTATTATATTAAACTAATTCCAGGATCGACAATTGAGATATATGTGTCCTATATAGATGAATTGAACTGTTGTCATCATTCTTAAGAAAATCGTTATTATTACATTCTTGTAAGTACAATTAGTAAAATGCGCACTTTTTATAAGTATTGATGTTAACTCATACCAGTCAAAAGTTTTGTAATAAATATATCCCAAAAACGACAAATGAGAAACATGTGTTCTATATAGCATAATTAAACTGTTGTCATCATTCTTAAGCAACTCGTAGTAATTACATTCTTGTAAGGACAATTAGTTGCATGGGTACTTCTTAGAAGTATAGAAGTGTAGGTATTCAACTCAAAAGTTTTATAATAAATATATACCAAAAACGGCAAATGAGAAACATGTGTTCTATATAGCTGAATTAAACTTATGTCATCAATCTTATGCAATTCGTAGATATTACATTCTTATAAGGACAATTAGTAACATGCGTTCTTCTTAGAAGTATTGAAGTGTAGGCATACCACTCAAAAGTTGAGTAATAAATACATCACAGAATCGACAATTGAGATACATGTGTCCTATATAGCTGAATTAAACTGTAGTCATCATTCTTAACAAAATCGTAATTATTACATTCTTGTAAGGACAAATAGTTACATGCGTACTTCTTAGAAGTATTGATGTGTCCTATATAGCTGAATTGAACTGTTGCCATCATTCTTAAGAAAACCGTAATTATTACATTCTTGTAAGGACAATTAGTTACATTCTTACTTCTTAGAATTATTGATGGGTTGCATACCAGTCAAAAGTTGTGTAATAAATATATCCCAAAAACTACAAGCGAGATACATGTGTTCTAAATATATGAATTGAAATTGTTGTCATCATTCTTAAGCAAATCGTTGTTATTACATTATTGCAAGGACAATTGATTACATGCGTACTTCTTAGAAGAATTTTAGTGTAGGTATACCACTCAAAAGTTTACAATAAATATATCCCGAAAACGACAAATGAGTAACATGTGACTTAATATAGCTGAATTGAAATTTTGTCATCATTCTTAAGCCAATCGTAGTTATTATATTCTTGTAGGTACAATAAGTTACATGTTTATTTCTTAGAAGGATTGAAGAGTAGGTATACAACTCAAAAGTTTTATAAAAAAATATCCTAAAAAAGGCAAATGAGTAACATGTGTTCTATATAGCTGAATTAAAATGTGTTATATATAGCTTAATTGAACTGTTGTCTTCATTCTTAAGAAAATCCAGTTATTACATTCTTGTAATTACAATTAGTTACATGCGAATTTCTTAGAAGTATATATGTGTAGGCATACCACTCTAAAGTTTTGTAATAAACATATCCCAAAAACGACAAATGAGATACATGTGTTCTATATAGCTGTATTAAACTATTGTCGTCATTCTTAAGCAAATCGTAGATATTACATTCTTGTTAGGACAATTAGTTGCATGGGTACATCTTAGATGTATTGAAGTGTAGGTATACAACTCAAAAGTTTCAGTTTTTACATTCTGGTAAGGACAATTAGTTACATGGGTACATCTTAAAGTATTGAAGTGTAGGTATACAACTCAAACATTTTATAATAAATTTATCCCAAAAACGACAAATGAGTAACATGTGTTCTATATAACTGAATTAAAATGCGTTATATATAGCTGAATTGAACTGTTGTCATGATTCTTAAGCAAATCCTAGTTATTACATTCTTGTAAGGACAAATATTTACATGCATACTTCTTAGAAGTATTGAAGTGTAGGCATACCATTCAAAAGTTCAGTAATAAATATATCAAAAACGACAAATGAGTAACATGTTTTCTATATAGCTTAATTGAAATGTTGTCTTCATTCTTAAGCATAACGTAGTAATTACATTCTTGTAAGGACAATTAGTTACATGCGTTCTTCTTAGAAGTATTGAAGTATAGATATACAACTCAAAAGTTATGTAACAAATATTACCCAAAACGACATATGAGATACATGTGTTCTATATAGCTTAATTAAACTGTTGTCATCATTCTTAAGCAAATTGTAGTTATTATATTCTTTTAAGGACAATTATTTACATGCCTACATCGTTGAAGTATTGAAGTGTAGGTATAACACTCAAAAGTTTTACAATTAATATATCCCAAAAACGAAAATCGAGATACATGTGTCCTATATAGCTGAATTGGACTGTTGCATTCATTCTTAAGAAAATCGTAATTATCACATTCTTGTAAAGACAATAAGTTGCATGGGTACTTCTTAGAAGTTTTGAAGTGTAGGTATACAACTCAAAAGTTTGATAATAAATATATCCCAAAAACGACAAATGAGTAACTTGTGTTCTTTATAGCTGAATTGAACTGTTGTCTTCATTCTTATCAAATCGTAGTTACTAGATTCTTGTAAGGTCAATTATTTACATGCGTACTTCTTAGAAGGATTGATGTGTAGGCATACCAGTCAAAAGTTTTGTAGTAAATATATCCCAAAAACAACAAATGAGATACATGTGTCCTATATAGCTGAATTGGACTGATGTCATCATTCTTAAGAAAATCGTACTTTTTACAATCTTGTAAAGACAATTAGTTGCATCGGTACTTCTTAGAAGTTTTGAAGTGTAGGTATACAACTCAAAAGTTTGATAATAAATACATCCAAAAAACGACAAATGAGTAACTTGTGTTCTATATAGCTGAATTGAACTGTTGTCACAATTCTTAAGCAAATCGTAGTTATTACATTCTTGTAAGGACAATTTGCTACATGCGTATTTCTTAGAAGGATTGATGTGTAGGCATACCAGTCAAAAGTTTTGTAATAAATATATCCCAAAAACGACAAACGAGATACATGTGTTCTATATAGCCAGATTCAACTGTTGTCATTATTCTTAAGCAAATTGTAGTTATTACATTCTTGTAAGGACAATTATTTACATGCCTACTTCGTAGAAGTATTGAAGTGTAGGTATAACACTCAAAAGTTTTACAATAAATATATCCGAAAAACGACAAATCGAGATACATTTGTCCTATATACCTGAATTGGACTGTTGTCATCATTCTTAAGAAAATCTTACTTATCACATTTTTGTAAAGATAATTAGTTGCATGGGTACTTCTTAGAAGTATTGAAGTGTAGGTATATTACTCATAAGTTTTATAATAAATATATCCCAAAAACGACAAATGAGTAACATGTGATTTATAAAGCTGAATTGAACTGTTGTCATCATTCTTTAGCAAATCGTATTTATTACATTCTTGTAAGGACTATTTGTAACATGCGTTCTTCTTAGAAGAATTGATGTGTAGGCATACCACTCAAAAGTTTTGTAATAAATATATCCCAAAAACGACAAACGAGATACATGTGTTCTATATAGCCGGATTGAACTGTTGTCATTATTATTAAGCAAATTGTAGTTATTACATTCTTGTAAGGACAATTATTTAAATGCCTACTTCGTAGAAGTATTGAAGTGTAGTTATATCACTCCAAAGTTTTACAATTAATATATCCCAAAAACGACAAATCGAGATACATGTGTCCTATATAGCTGAATTGGACTGTTGTCATCATTCTTAAAAAATCGTACTTATCACATTCTTGTAAAGACAATTAGTTGCATGGGTACTTCTTAGAAGTATTGGGTGTAGGTATATTACTCATAAGTTTTATAATAAATATATCCCAAAAACGACAAATGAGTAACAAGTGTTCTATAAAGCTGAATTGAACTGTTGTCATCATTCTTAAGCAAATCGTACTTATTACATTCTTGTAAAGACTATTTGTTACATGCGTTCTTCTTAGAAGTATTGATGTGTAGGCATACCACTCAAAATATTTGTAATAAATATATCCCAAAAACGACAAACGAGATACATGTGATCTATATAGCCAGATTCAACTGTTGTCATCATTCTTAAGCAAATTGTAGTTATTACATTCTTGTAAGGAAAATTATTTACATGCCTACTTCGTAGAAGTATTGAAGTGTATGTATAAAACTCAAAAGTTTTACAATAAATATATCCCAAAAACGACAAATCGAGATACATGTGTCCTATATAGCTGAATTGGACTGTTGTCATCATTCTTAAGAAAATCGTACATATCACATACTTGTAAAGACAATTAGTTGCATGGGTACTTCTTAGAAGTATTGAAGTGTAGGTATTCAAATCAAAAGTTTATAGGAAATATATCCCAAAAACGATAAATGAGTTACATGTGTTCTATATAGCTGAATTAAAATGTGTTATATATAACTGAATTGAAATGTTGTCATCATTCTTAAGCAATCGTAGTTGTTAGATTCTTGTAAGGACAATTAGTTACATGCGTTTTTTTTAGAAATAATGATGTGTAGGCATACCACTCAAAAGTTTCGTAATAAATATATCCCAAAAACGACAAATGAGATAAATGTGTACTATATAGCTTAATTAAACTGTTGTCATCATTCTTAAGCAAATCGTAGTTATTACATTTTTGTAAGGACAATTAGTTGCATGGGTACTTCTTAGAAGTATTGAAGTGTAGGTATACAACTCAAAAGTTATATAATAAAAATATCTCAAAAACGACAAATGAGTAACTTGCATTCTATATAGCTTAATTGAACTGTTTTCATCATTCTTAAGCAAATCGTAGTTATTACATTCATGTAAAGACAATTAGTTACATGCGTTCTTCTTAGAAGTTTTGAAGTATGGATATACAACTTAAAAGTTATGTAATAAATATAACCCAAAAACGACAAATGAGATACATGTGTTCTATATAGCTGAATTCAACTGTTGTCATCATTCTTAAGCAAATCATAGGTATTACATTCATGTAAGGACAATTAGTTACATGCGTATTTCTTAGAAGGATTGATGTGTACACATACCAGTCTAAAGTTTTGTAATAAATATAACCCAAAAACGACAAATTAGATAGATGTGTTTTGTATAGCTAATAATACTCTTGTTATCATTCTTAAGCAAATCGTATTTATAACATTCTTGTAAGGACAATTAGTTGCATGGGTATTTCATAGAAGTATTGAAGTGAAGGTATATATATCAAAAGTTTTATAATAAATATATCCCAAAAACGACAAATGAGTAACATGTGTTCTATATAGCTGGATTGAACTTTTGTCATCATTTTTAAGCAAATCGTAGTTATTACATTCTTGTAAGGACAATTAGTTACAAGTGTTCTTCTTAGAAGTATTGATGTGTAGGCATACCACTCAAAAGTTTTGTAATAAATATATCCCAAAAACGACAAACGAGATACATGTGTTCTGTATAGCTGAATTAAACTGATGTCATTATTTTTAAGCAAATCGTAGTTATTACAATCTTGTAAGGACAATTATTTACATGCCTACTTCGAAGAAGTATTGATGTGTAGGTATACAACTCAAAAGTTTTAAAATAAATATATCCAGAAAACGACAAATGAGTAACATGTATAGTATATATCTGAATTGAACTGTTGTCATCATTCTTATCAAATCGTAGTTACTAGATTCTTGTAAGGACAATTATTTACATGCGTTCTTCTTAGAAGTATTGATGTGTAGGCATACGAGTCAAAAGTTTTGAAATAATTATATCCCAAATACGACAAATCAAATACATGTGTTCTATATAGCTGAATTGAACTGTTGCCTTCATTCTTAAGAAATCGTAGTTATTAGATTCTTGTAAGGACAAATAGTGACATGCCTACTTCTTAGAAGTATTGAAGTGTAGGCATACCACTCAAAAGTTCTGTAATAAATATAACCCAAAAACGACAAACGAGTAACATGTTTTCTATATAGCTTAATTGAACTGTTGTCTTCACTCTTAAGCAAATCGTAGTTATTACATTCTTGTAAGGACAATTAGTTACATTCGTACTTCTTAGAAGTTTTGAAGTGTAGGTATACAACTCAAAAGTTTTATAATAAATATATCCCAAAAACGTCAAATGAGTAACATGTGTTCTATATAGCTGAATTGAACTGTTGTCAACATTCTTAATCAAATCGTAGTTATTACATTCTTGTAAGGACAATTAGTTACATGCGTTCTTCTTAGATGTATTGAAGTATAGATATACAATTTAAAAGTTATGTAATAAATATAACCCAAAACGACAAATGAGTAACATGTGTTCTATATAGCAGAATTGAACTGTTGTCATAATTCTTAAGCAAATCGTAGTTATTACATTCTTGTAAGGACAATTTGCTACATGCGTATTTCTTAGAAGGATTGAAGTGTAGGCATACCAGTCAAAAGTTTTGTAATAAATATATCCCAAAAACGACAAATGAGATAAATGTGTTCTATATAGCTGAATCAAACTGTTGTCATCATTCTTAAGCATATCATAGTTATAACATTCTTGTAAGGACAATTAGTTGCGTGGGTACTACTTAGAAGTATTGAACTGTAGGTATACAACTCAAATGTTTTATAATAAATATATCCCAAAAACGACCAATGAGTAACATGTGTTCTATATAGCTTAATTGAAATGTTGTCATCATTCTTAAGCAAATCGTTGTTATTAAATTCTTGTAAGGACAATCAGTTACATGCGTTCTTCTTAGAAGTATTGAAGTATAGATATACAACTCAAAAGTTATGTAATAAATATATCCCAAAACCGACAAATGAGATACATGTGTTCTATAGAGCTGAATTGAACATTTGTCATCCTTCTTAAACAAATCATAGGTATTACATTCATATAAGGACAATTAGTTACATGCGTATTTCTTAGAAGGATTGATGTGTACACATACCAGACTAAAGTTTTGAAATAAATGTTACCCAAAAACGACAAATTAGATAGATCTGTTTTGTATAGTTTAATTATACTCTTGTTATCATTCTTAAGCAAATCGTATTTATAACATTCTTGTAAGGACAATTAGTTGCATGGGTATTACATAGAAGTATTGAAGTGAAGGTATATATCTCAAAAGTTTTATAATAAATATATCCCAAAAACGACAAATGAGTTACATGTGTTCTATATAGCTAAATTTGAACTTTTGTCATCATTCTCAAGAAAATCGTACTTATCACATTCTTGTAAAGACAAATAGTTGCATTGGTACTTCTTAGAAGTATTGAAGTGTAGGTATATTACTCATAAGTTTTATAATAAATATATCCAAAAGACGACAAATGAGTAACATGTGTTCTATATAGCTGAATTGAA